>JAGWCC010000043.1:95000-1440863 GCA_022651775.1 Drusus annulatus | reverse complement strand
AACTAGAATCTTTGAAGGTCTACACTTGAATGTCTAAACTTGAATGATCCTCGTGGCCGTTTCAGCCCGGGTCCGTTCGCCGTTTGGCCCCACTTTTGACTTTTCAGTGGGGCAAACAGACAAAACATTACACCATAATAAATAGATTTTTAACTAGTGGGAAAATTCAAAATCGCACTGGATCGAATTTATCGTGCTTCATAACACGTTATTTATTTATAAAAAAATACGTATATTTTAATGGTTTTCGTGATTCATTTATCATTAAAATTAACTTTCACAAAGATAAGGTAGGTAGGTACTACAAAATATAAATAAACAAAATTATACCTAAGTGTCATGAGACCAGCATGATGTATAAATAATCACGACAATTATAAGTTATAAGATAAAATTTTCATTACAAACGTGAAAAATATTACCGGATACCTCAAAAACAATCTTTTGATTAATTTGTGAAAACGTCCCTGGAAAGGCAAAAGAGCTTAAGTGACACTTTGGTAAAAATGAGTAAAATATGCAGTGTTTATTTCTGCATCGAACGCTCTGACTTTCGTTTTATTCTGAAGACTTTTGTGGCGCTTCAGCCATTTGAAATATATGTACCATTTGAGAAAAGGCCCAACTCAAAGGACACAAGTTTAGGACTGGTTTAGATTTTTATCACTTCAAGTAACTCAGTGAGAGCATTGTGTTACCTGTGTTAACTTTTTATTTAAACCCAACCCGGTACTGACGACTTTGAATCTTATTGTAAAACAAGAAGAACTTTAAACTGCTTTGGTTTAAACTTCCCAAAATGGCGCTTAAGCCCTTTTGACTTTCCGGCGACGATATATCTTATCCACCTGCAGATATGTGCATTCATGTTTTATTTCCGTGTCATACGTGTTAAGTGCAGGGAGGTGGTACCTTTTTACCGACACATACCGTCATGTATACCATTATGCGTTTATAAAGGGTAAGGTAATTGAGGTATGTTGAACCTGTGACCTCTGCCATGGGAGGCACGTACCTCCGCCAACCTATCGGGTATCACAAAGCCGATGATGTAGATTCAATTAGATTGGTATTCAAGGGATCAATAAATACCCACTGTAATTACTTACGTGATTATCACACGATCATTCTAATCACCAGCATTAATTTTTTGTATTTTATTATATAATACCTAATTAAATTGTAGATGATTAATTTAGTATATTTTAATAAGTCTGTAAGTAAGTATCTATCTATTCAATTTCAATGCTACCTGGTGGATTATTTAGATACATTGTAAAAAGAGCATTTTTTCTTATTTTTATTTATTTATTTATATACTATTGGACTATTGTCCAATTACAAAAAAAAAATACACAACTCGAAATAGAAAAAAAGAGCAACGACGAAACAACAGCACAAAAATAATATTTTAATGAAGCAATGACTAAAATATACATTAGAAAGAACATTCAAGTCAAAGCCTAGTAAGTCAAGGTCTTCGAGTCGTGAAAAATGACAAAAATCATTTAGACTGGTATTGAAAATTTCTAACTATGCCTTGAGTCTATTATAGCGCTTCTTTCAGTACAAGCTCAAAAATATTACAAAATAAAGTTTATGTATTTCCCATAGGTTTTAAATACTACGTTCACTTAAAAAAATAATCGAAGCAACAAATTTATTTATGAATTTAATGCAATCATTCGGGGGTGTTAAAATAATATCATATTCCAAAGGACCTACTTGCAAGAAGAGACCTCATCTACGCTGTTCTATATCACTGCGCCCCTTCGCTCTTACACACACCTCGCTCATATCAGAAGTAAAATGGTGATAAATGAATCTAATCACACTCATCAAGCCTGTCGCCGTCGGCAAGGGTGATAATCGCGCGTCACTGATCTCTGTCCAGCAAAATCTCACCTGCCAAGATGCATATTAAATACGTCATTGTTAAAGAGATGTGCATCACCTTTCTGATTACAAACTCCTTCAGACAATGACAATAACACCCACGCTATTTCAACATAGGCACATAGAGACATCGGAATAGGCTTTCTGATGGATTCACATTTCATGAAAACACGTTTACAGTTAATTTATTTATGGTTTTATTTACAGTTTGATAATGCCCTCAGAAGGCGAAACAGCTGTCACGCGTAAAAATAATTACATCGCAGAGCTTTTAGCAAAAAAATTGTTTTAAAAAAATTAAAAATAATAATAATTATTGTTTAAATAAAATTAAAAAACCTAAAAAAAAAAAACCGTTTACAGTTATTCATTTACATGCTTACCTCTCTCTTATCTGTTGCTACGTCCTGTATTTTTTCTCACTGTTCACAGCGCCCTTGAGGTGATTTTTCACAAAAACGGCGCTATACAAATCGTCCAAATATTATTATAATATTTTTTTATAAACCGTAATCCGTATTTTACCACCCCTAGACACCTGGTTAGCATTAGTTTAAATTAGACGTAGTTATGGAGAAAGCATGATTTGCAAAAAAAATAAACTGAGAAAAAGGCGTTTGAAAATATGACGATACAAAAGCATATTACGACATTTGTAAAGTGAATAGCAGTGCTTTTTCTTTATGTGAATTATTATCTCGTACATAAGTAATTTATATTCTATTAATGAATTTAAAAAAAAATGTATATCCTATGTTATCCTACATTTTAATGTTTTCAAACTTTAATTTAAGTTCAATATCTTCAATGTCGCTAAGTAAAAAATTGAATTACCAAACATCTATCGCATGTGGAGTTTGAATGCTTTCACCAGATATAAATCTCGTATTTATCTATAAGAAAACATGTTAAACTCGATTTTGCCAAACTGTGGGTAGGACGCTTTCGGCATAACTACGTCCAATTAAAACTGTGTAGTACAAAATATTTTTTGATTGATGTGATTTCACACCACCAAGTGTTTACTTCATTTTTAAAAATATGAAGAAAATCAAGGTAATATTCAATTGCTTTTTATGCTACTTTGCTAAACAAAAATATTTGTACAATATAACTAGTTATGTCGGAATTATTAAATCGTGTCATTATTTTTCACATCAAATAAAAGCACTAATTTATGAATCATACATCTAATTGAACATTATTTATTATTCATAATCTTAAAACTGATAATTCGTGGTGAAATTCCATTTTAACATGAATTTATGATTTAACCCTTTTGTGACTGAAGAAAACTACACCTTTTTAAAATTGATATGAAGGTTTCTTTTACAGTTTATAATTTGATGAAGTTTTCCGCACCACTTTTGTGACGTAATACATTTTCACTCAGTTCAAGACTTGGGGAAGTGGATAGGAATTTCAACCAGTACCATCTTTTCAAGGTGTTTTTAATTCAGTAGGTTTAAATACAACGGTAAATCACATTTATCAAATAAAATAAGATAAAATGATTAATAAATATGGACAAGCTCCAAATTCTATAAAACACATGAGGGTACCCGGGTACCCTTTCAGTCTTAAGAAGGTGTAAGTTTTACTGAAGCGTTTTCTGCTCACATGCAACCCTCCACATATCCAACGGTTATGTTTAATTTTTCATTTTCACTATTGTGGAGAAGTGGTGAATTTTCAGCATGTTAGACTTGATGGAACATTACAAAAATCTATGTTGAAAACCGAAAAGGGTACCCGGGTACCCTTTTAGTCACATAAAGGTTAACAAAAATTCAGTTAAATTCGGGCACACGGTAACGCCCACCAGACACTTCCATCGGTTTATTTTTTCAGTGTTTTCCATAACTTTAAAGCCATTTAAGACAGTGTAGTTTGTAACTATTGAAAACACCAACATCATTTTCATTAATCTTCTACAAATAATATTAAATCGAATATTGTCTATCTGTACAACTTTTTACAATGCTGCTACGGACACTATTGGATAGATGAGTGTGTATTATCACAATTCATTATGTAAATATACTTGAAGATTTTTAATTCGTTTGAGTGGAATTTTATTGGTGAGCGCTCATGCGTGCATCCCATTATTTCAACCAATGGAATGCTTGAATTGTTCATAAAACGTGGGAATTTTTCCATGAATAATCAGTACCTGCATATTAACATAAACGTATATGGTGATTGTGTTTATACATGCAATGCACCGTATTTACTATTTGCTAACAAATGTTGTACCTAAGAGCAGGTTAGTCTATAGAAAATATAGGTTAAAGAAGACACATAGTTAAACTAAAGGCAATCGTAACGAAGGAAAGTTTTTCGTTAAAATGCGTTAAAACCTGTTTCAACTGCCATCGTCATATCCCAATGTTTTATTGTTTGTATATTTTATAATCCAAGTTATTAATTCTTTCTGGGTAAGCCTTTTAGAACTTCTTATATTTGGAAATAGCACCACCCATGTAAACATATACCTGCTTTAAAATACATTTAGCAATCGAGATGGGAAAATTAAAGAGTCAATTCAAAAGTAACCATAAAGAATAAATCTGAGAGTAATATATATCATTTAATTTAAAAACAAAAACACAAATGCAACTCATTGCATCACATAACCCGTAAATCGTAACCCGTCTCCCAGAAGGTACTAAAACTACCTAAAGATAAATATTGAAGAAACACCGAATGTGCTTCCAGCGTCAGATGAATTTCGAAAATAGTGGACTGATAAACTATTCTTCTTGATGGAAGTGTATAATTATTGATTGTGTATTGATTTCATATGGAATCAAGGAAAAATAGGAAACCATTCACTCACCGATGTAGTTAATGTTGAAAGTTCTCGAATTCTTCTTACACACTTATAATAACGAAACGAATCATAACAAGCATTATAGTTAATTTACTCTTCTTATTCACAAAACACCAAATTTATTTTATATTTTTTGGAGATCAAACAACAAACCGACGAACAAGCGAAAAACAAGCAACCAACGTTTATTTCACACGAAAACTCTTCTGTTCGATATTCGATTGTTTTGAACACGGCGTTGTTGAATGCGGAATCCGATATTGCGAAATGGTTGGATAGGTAGGGACTTGGGTGAAAAACATGAAGCTAAAAACCTAAAAAAATTATCACTTTGAAATCCAACACTGCCATCGTGATGGCAAAGCGACCGTTCCGGACATTAATAGTATGTATATCATTGATTTACTTAAAATTGTACCAGTCTGAAGATGCCCGTTACATGGTGAAACCGGTCCGGTCTTAATAAAAAATAGAGAAATAAAGTTAAAAAAATGGAATTATTAAATCACTTTAAGCCCGCTTAGTAATATGATATTGATATCTCTTCCCAACTCTTACAACCAAAAGCACTGAGAATAACCCAGTAAATGCATATAAATAGGTAAGCACTTATCGCAACGAGAAATTTAACGTCCAATGGTTAAGTCGAAAGCAATTCCTTCCCAGTGTGGGCAAGCCCTACTGAATAATTAGATTTATTGTACTGATCGTCACGCTTCTCGGACGACAAGTGCACGGTGGAAGGTGGCCAGCTCCCGGCTCCCGGCGCCCGGGCACCCGTTGCCGGTGTCCGGTGCCCGGTGCCCGGTGACCATTGTCCAATCAGGGCTCATTAAGCGGCGACGACCAATAGAGTCTCGCTAAGTGGCGATTAAGTCGGCCCTAACCGCGGAGTTAATTATGCAAATTGTTCGGATAGTGGTATTGTTTGCCGTGGGAGGCGATTGTTATCTTGGCAGGTGCTTGTCGCACTCATTTTGTATTCGTTCATTGTTCTACGTGGTATATTGATTTTGAAGCTGTAATTAGACGCGTCTTTTAACGTTATTGATGATGCATTAGAATTGTCTTATTTTTTATAAAATTTGAGTAAAAATATGTTTGACAAAATAATTTTGTAAAATTCCACGGATATTATTTAATTTCTTATGACCGACTGGTTTCGCTTAGCCTAAGCATCATCAGAGTAAAAAATAAACTAAACTAAAATACAGAGTATGTGGTTATATATACTTACATACAGAGGGAGAACAAAATATAAAATTAGATAACAGAACAATGAGAATAAAATAGAATAACATTTAAATTACAACAAAGAAACAGAAAGAGAGATACAGATAAAATGAATTAAAAGAGACAAAACGTCAACTGAGAAAATGATTAAAGAAATTTTTTTTTATGAGTTGACGGGCAATATACTTATAAATATGTTTAAAAAAATGTTTGTTTCATCCTCTTGTGATTATAATATATCAAAAATCTCGACTACGGAGGCTGTCGAATATTCAATACTTCGTTTGTGTAAAAGCACTACCTTATATCCGTATAAAATAATAAAAAAAGTTAAAGCGTAAGACTGTTTGATCCTTTCAAACATATTTTTCAAATTTCGAAACGAAACTAGCTACTTGGTTGTTTGGAAATAATCACTGACTTTTTATTCTCAGTTTACTAGTTCAATTCCCAGCAGAGAGCACTCAATCATCCACTCGCAACATCCAAATATCGATTACTCGTAACTAATATTCACTTGCTTGAGCACACAGAATAACCTGTGCACTTCTCACGTAATTTTTCACAATCATTTTCCTACTGATTAATGATACAGAGGGCGCCCGATGACGAGGATTTCCGTCTCCTGATCCCTGAACCCTAAGCCGATTACTCGTCAGAGGTTGGACAGCACCACGTAGAACTGCGTAAGGAGTACTCGTTCTGTAACGGGATGGGACGAGACTGACGGTGCTATTGATGGCGGGAATGGTTATTGGAATTATATCGGTAAATGCGGATAAATCAGTGTTTTGTAATTACATTGTATTAATGTTACGTTCGCGAAACTGGTAGGGTTATGAGATTGTTAATATACAGACAGTGTGTCTAGGAATTCATAATGTATTTTACAAGTTTTGTAATAAAGCAGAGGATACGGGAAAATTTTGCCAGTTACCAGTATTTTGAGAGAGGAGTTTGTTTGGGTACCAACAGATTGGTAGAACCGTAGTGTGGACCCTTCTTTTCTATGTACAATAGATGCCACTAGTTTAACTGGTGGGTATTTTACACCTAGCTAGTTATAAAATCCTGGCACTAACCGGGAATAGTGGCAAGCGTTTTAAGAGAAGAAAGTGTTTGGGTACCAAGAGATTGGTAGAACCGTAGTGTAGACCCCTCTTTTTTCCATGTACAATAGATGCCACTAGTTTAATTGGTGGGTATTCAATTTTACACCTCGCTAGTTATAAAATCCTGGCACTAACCGGGACTAAGAATGTTTTTAGTCTTGAAAATTATTTTATTTACGTACAATAAAAATAAATTATGTGACACCTCACAAGGTCGCCCTTGTATTTACGGTGTACATACGGGGGAATCATATCACGTACGCGCAGCGAATGTATTTGGTTCTTTAGAACAGGCAATCTGCCTAACTAGGAACTATAATCGACCGAACAAAACAGAGTAGCACTTGTAAACATTTACAATTATTATAGTAAATATATTTACTAGAATGTTATTTTCTTTAAAATCGTTTTTAACCATGTAATAATAAATTAATTAATCTGGCTGGGCAGCTTTGTGAGGAAGAGACTTATAAATGTGTGAATTAAAAAAGCCCAGATTAAATAAAGAAGGAAGTAGGAAATATGTCGACATTTGACTTTAATTTCCCCCTTTTTTGTTTATTACCAATTGGTTTTCCAATTAAACAAAAGTTTTCCGGGTTACAAAAACGAATCAAAAAACTTCTGTCGTAGTATAACCACATCTATAAAATTATAAAACAGATGAAAAGCACATAATTTATAATAGTCAACTCTTTTTCTTTTTTGATATCTTTCCCTATCGTAACTCGACCATAATAATGGTATTCTTCACCCTGAAGCATGCAGACCGAACTGTACTTTCACCAGCCAGAAAAGTTCACCAAAGACGACGGTGAGACGCAGCCTCTTTCTCTGTCTTAACCTATGAAAAACCTCCCCCTGGATCTTATCAACTTTAAATTTCATGAATTGGTTGGAGGAAAATCATTTCTCCCCGGGCCTATCTCATTTTTGAAGAAAAAAAAATGCATTGCAATCATTTGACGGTTATTGTGGATGTGGTTTTCTGATTTTTTAAGCACCCTTGGACTGATATTTACAAAAAACGACGCCATATGAATGATTTTAATAATAACAATTTTTTATTATTTTTCATTATTTCTAATTTTGAAACTATTTCTAAATTTGTGGTGGAATTCGTGTTTATGATTTTGATATTATCATGTATTTAACTTTATTTCACCCTTTTTTATTTAAGATCTGACCGGTTTCAATTTTAAGTAAATTTTGGCATATAAACTTTTAGTGTCCGGAATGTGAGACGCTTTATTAATTATACTGTTATTATCATTATGATTTTCCTTATATCTTGGGCCCCTTGAGATATATCAATTTTCTTCCTTGAATATCTAACATGAATAAGCGATTTTCGACCATTCGACAAATAGATTTAGATTGGTCACCCTATCTGTGAATATTATTTAAGGATGCACCCATCGATTCACAAGGGTTACCGTTCCTCTATGGGGTCACCACCTCGGTAATATAATACACCTACCGTGAACCTATGAACAAATTGATAAATTAGCTTTGAGGCTTGCATATTGGCTGCACCCAGACGGCACGGTCACGAGCGCGCGCGTCGCGGGCAACGTGTCGCGCGTTAGCACGAAGTGCATGAAATCATCCGAAGATAAATACGTGAGGGATGGGCCGACGGCCAGAACTAGAACTAAACGGAGTGAATGTAATAGGAAACTCCACGAGGATGCAGAAGACGTAAGACGTAGATGACGTAACGCTCATTTGGGATTTTTAATTACAAAACACTTATTTATTTTATTTTAAATGCTCTTATGGGCTTTAACATAACTGTGCAACACATAAAATAAAATAATAGTGACATAAATAACACTGAGTAAATTAAAAGCAAACAAAAACATAAGCAAGTTATTAGAAATATTACAATGCGATTAATTAATTTTAGTATTTTTGGAAGAGGGATGATATTAAAGCCTTCTTGTAACTAGATTCGGTACAGTTGAATACATCTACTATTTCTGCGAAAGAATTACCCACTGTATGCAATATATCGTAACCTAACCGTGCGAGGCTTCATGTGACGTTTTACACACCGAAAGTCAGAACTTCTTCATACAAAAACACGCCAATATATAAAGCGATGGAACTATTGAATGAAGCTGCATCTACCTTAGGTATATTTAGATGTATAAATTTAGAGTTTTGTCACTATCTCTTGATGTACTTACAAGAGTGACCGTTAGGTACACAACGATCTACATACTCTTAAATAAAATATTTTTTTACACAAATTTTTACACTTGCCAATTCAACGATTATCTTATAACATGTGTATAAGAATAAACCTCTCTTATATCTTATCTTTTTTGTTTTTCATCGCTCACATTATTTGCGTTATTATAGCATTTATAATGCATCACACTACTTCACTTTGTACTCATATAACTGCTTCGGATAAATAATACCTTGTCTATATGTGGGGTGTATATATATGTTTAGATTATTTTATTACACTATGCATGTATCCACAATATACCTACATCTTTCAACTCTGTATTTGGTGAACAACTGTTTTTATGCGATCTTCATTAAATAAATAAATCTAGGTACAAGCGATTACTTAAATGACTTAATCCTGATATTATTGTTATATTTTAAAACAATTCTTCATCGAGTAGTTTTGTTAGGTACATGAAAGGTAATTAAACTTATTAAATCATGGCTTTCTATAATACCATTAAAAAAAGTAAAAACTGAAATAAGCCTTCCGTCTGAGAGTGTTAATAAACTTAATTCTTTCATTAAGTATTTGTAATCAATGTATCTTAAAAAAATATTTGTTGCAATTTTTCAATGGAATCAGAGTGGCTTTTAAAGTGAGGGGACCAGATAGAAGAATGAAGAGTATGGGATTTTTAATTTTGAAATATTTCTAAATTCACTGGCATTTCGAATAATAAAGCCTGCTATTTTGTATGAGTGGTGGTTTATTGGTCGGAGCGTTAGACACTGAGAAAGAAGGAGTATGATGACGTTAAAGGTCACAAACCCAGGCTAAGTTAGAAAAAAATATCGTTTCGTTTAGTAGAATTTCAGATATCCTTTTTTTTAAGCGGTCGGTGCAAAATTGACGTAAGCCGAAAATTGTCATGCTGAGATAAACGCGTTTGTTTAGATAGGTAGGTATATGCGGAGTGGTCAAATTAAATGTTGAATAAAGCTCACGGAAAGGTTCCAGTGACGTTCGAAGGAATTGTTTTTTTTCAGTTAAATTTGACGTTCTTCATAGTTGAGTGGTTAAGATCCTCGATTACGAACCCAGAGGTTGCGGATTCAAATCCCGGCGTGCGCTAATATTTATTTTATTTTAAAAGTGTTATTTCACAAATTCAGAATCAAAACATTTCTAGAAATGGCTTTAGTTGTGTTAAGTGACCAGATCTGAAGAGTCAGGTTCTGCCTAACCTTCCTCTTCCCCATCTCCTTCCCTTCCCCACTACCTTCAACCTCACAACCTACAAGTATGGGAGATGCCATAGTCCCGCTAACGAACGATTGATGATAGCCAAGCCAACCTCTGACAGGAGAAAAGAGTTTTTACATGTTTAATTATTTAGTATCAATAACCCATCAGGTGTTCACACCATATCGTCGTCGGAAAGGCAAAAAGGCTTGGGACACTTTAGTCAAAAATGAGTTAAATATGCAGTTTTGATCAGTTTCTTTCTGTGTCGAATGCTTTGGTTCTCGTTGGATTCTGAAGACTTTTGTGGCCCTCCAGCCTTCTAAAATATATTCACCATTTGGGAGAATGCTTGACTCAAGCGACACAAGTTTGAGAATTTCTTAGCTTTTTGTCGCTTCGGGTAACACAGTGAGAACACCTGAGTAAACTTTTTTTTTTAAATCCAACCAGTTACTGAAGACTTATTAATTTTATTGTAAAACAAAAAACTTTGAGGCTCTGGTGTAAAGTTCTCAAATTGGCGCTTCAGTCCTTTTGGATTTCCGGCGACGATATTGAAAGCTGAAAATACGAGTCCTGTATCCTTAATAAAACATATCTTTAGCTGCAACCGATAATGTTTAATCGCTTATTATAAACATTATGTGTAACCAGCCTTCGTGAGAGTCATTAAAATTAATCAATTCCACAATATTTCATACTTTCCGGTGTCCAGTCCTAGTCAGGTATCAGGGCGGCATCGACTCTTCTTATTATCCACATCCTCCCGGGAATACATCATTAAATACTGACGGGAAAGCTGTGTTTCAAATTTGTTTTCCTTTTTGCCAAGGCGCCATGTTAGTCTATCAGCAGGGAGATAAGGGTATCTAGAATCCAGACAAACAATATTTATTTGTACATTCGTGACTCTCGTTAAACTATTCATGTTAATAAATAAAATTTTATACAGTTTATACCAACTTGTTAGTATAAATTAGTAGATTTATTCTCAATCCTTACATGATTAGTTTACTTAACTAACTAACTAACTAACCATCACGCCGTTTCCCCGCAAGGGTAGGCAGAGAAGACGGACTGCCATACAACTCTGTCTTGGCACACACTCCTTGCTTCATTCACATTCATACACCGTCTCATACAAACTATTCTATTATTCTGACTCTTCACATGACCCGATTCAAGTATTTGATTTACTTGATCGTGCCATGTCTTTCTCGGGCGTCCTCGACTTCTTCTACCATTCGTAAATAAAAGATGGAATTTATAAATAAATCTTCCTTCTGAAATACGACCGGACTTTTATACAAACAATTATTTAGGTAAATTTATAATCGATTCTAAGGATAAAGATGACAAACTAAGTCACTCGGAAATTTATTAATTGGATTGTAGTGATTGTTCTGCATTATACGATTATATAGGTAAAACAACCCGTAATGTCAAAATAAGAATCAATTAACATCTTAGGGCCAGTTGTTTCACAGAACTTGAAGGATCCTTCAAAATATTTGATTGTGACGAACTTCTTTTCAGTGAATGAGATGTAACGAGAAATGGGTTGTTTCAGGAACAAAATGATGTTCGTTACATTTGAAAATTCAATTGAATATGACCAGTATGAACGGACATTTATTCCAGAGAATTTGAATAAGATTGATTTTTACGCTGGCCACACTGACTAGTTGTCCATGGAATATTGAATATGTCAGATATTGGCCGCTATTTCTGGTTTGACAGTGAGTTTTATTTTTGTGCGTATTCACTTAATTACGTGTTTATATACACATGGTAACAACCAATCGCACTAATGTTTAATTATTATGTGTTTTAGATAACCCTGTATTCAGAAAATAACCTAAAAACTGACGCGAGCCCCACGGAATTAATTCAATGGCTTTGGAAATCTATAACAAATACAAGCTATATACTTCGTGCGAGAGGGGTTTGTTGCATATAAATACTTGGAATTTGTTATTTAGCTTGCATTATCTGTTTAATTTGTATGCTTACAAACGTGAAACCAAGAAAAATCTCTAACATAATTGTAAATGATTACCCTGAACACAGTATTATTTTAGTCAAGTTTGTGTCAAGTGTCTTTGTTGTTTGGCTGCCCCGATTATTTGTTAAGTGAATTAATATATGTATAATTGATTATTTTGTATGGATATATAATATTATTACTTCTTCTAGAATGGTCGCAAGGAAGTCAACGAGGTGAGGGCCTCGTGGAGGAAGGAATGAAACAGATTTAATGCAATTGGCAATACTGTGTTTTGGAAAACAGTGAAAGAAGAATCCCACAGTTGATCTGCTGTAACAATAGTTATAACTTATAAGCTTTTAACCATCAACTGTGAACAATTTTAGTGCGTTTCCTTGTTAGAATTTATAATAACGTCAGTACAATTATCACAAAAAATGTTATTATTGTATTAATTTTCAAGTTATCTCCATGCAAAGGATGTCAAGTGGACTTTAGTAAAGCCAGTTGTTTTACCAATCATCAAATGTAACATTTTTATTGAATTCCCAATTAAAGATGCACGTGAAATGAATTGACGGTTTTCCTCCATAAGGAAAGTATCATATCGTCGATGCACATCAAATATGGGCTATGTGACGGTTTTTACGAAAATGAGTTAAATATACAGTTTTATTTTCTTTTTTTTTCTCCACCTTCTGAAATAAGAACCACGTGATAATAACAAATAGATCAGGAGATAGAAAACGAACCATGTGCCAACAGCCAAAATGTTGCATTTAAATATGGGCTATGTGATCGTACTGCGCACATAGCTCATATTTAATACCGCGCCTGTGTCACATAGCCCATATTCTACAGCTGACAGTTCTCAACTTGTTCCCGCCGCAGTACGCGCGGTAACTGTTTTTGGACTTTTAAATATAGAAATTCCACCTAATAGCACGTTATCATTTGGTTTGTAAAGTAACGGTAAGTGATTATGTTTTTTCTAATAAATTTTATCTATTTTCTTAAGAATATTGACAAAAATTTTATTGAGAATTATGAAAAATGACTGCCCTTTGAATGGTCGTAATTTGAGTTTAATATTGTGATTAGCCTAACATATCTGCACTTTGTGGAAACTTATTGAAGTTAATGTATTTTTTAATGTTTGAAGAAAGGCTTAATACTAAAATTTAACTCCAAAAAAGAAAGAAACACATCACTTTCAACTAAGCATTACACATCATTTGGCTCTGAAATCTGCAAGTATTTATCTAACTTTTAACAACATTTTACTTTATTATTGTTATAGTTTTGTGTGCTTTGAAAGTTATATTTCATTCTGTAAATTTTCTCTTCCAGGAAAGAATTTCTTTGAGAATAACCAAGAGCAAAAGTGTAAAGGAATTAACACTGTTCGCTGACAAATTCAAACAAGTTTCAAGTGAATTCATATTTGTATTACTGCAATGAAATCAGTACGAAAATTATTGAATTATGTTTTCAATTTTGATTTTGTTCGAGAATGTACCGAAATCGCACAGGAGAGATTGTACATTTAAATACGATGCGCAGTTTTATATCAGTGGTTGTGAATGTTGGAGATGTAGAAACAGAGAATCAAATGTATGACAGTGTGATGTTATGTCCTGTGACTGGAAAATTTATTCCAAACCTATCGCTAAACATTGGCCCTACACCAAAAAAAGATATCACTGTAAACAGAAGTCTGTGTGGATTAACTGGAGAGTTAATCCCACAAATTGATATGGATGTTTCTTTACCAATGAATTCTGATATTTCAGTTGTTCGGAAAATAAAATAAAAACAGAAACGGAGAATCTTGCGGAAAGGGTATGTCGGGTATAAAAAGTATTGCGGTAAATATGAACAAAGCCAATTGAAGTCATCAAAGTCTATAAGATGTTCACACCAATTACCCAAAGGTGGCACAGAAACATTATTTTTATTGCCAGAAAATGACGGAAAATGACATCGCCTGCGCATGATTAATAGTTTTTGGAAATGGAAAAGTTGGTCGAAGAAAAAGCGCATTTTCTGAGCTTTCTGGCAACACGTAATGATGAAGTAGAAAAGTGGTTAAATCTTCTACTACTTGTTCCAAATCATAATCGCACACCTCAAATAGACGATAAAATGTCGAATCGTCTTTTTATCGACTCAACACATGCTATCAGTCTTCAATATTTAGTACACTAAAAACAATGTGCCAATTTTATTATGTCCTAAATTGGTATTTACTACAAACAGAAACCTCAACTCCACAATTTCACTTTACATGTTCAATGATGTGGACGTGAACGAGTGGCATGAAGCAGATGGATGTGTGACCGCCAACGAGTTAAAAGTTGCATTATGAACTATTTATAGAACTTGCCACGTCAATATAATGAGATCATATTAATTTCTGATGATAGCAATTACCTAAATCGGAACCGAATACTGGCAAGTGGTTCGAGTGATCGAAAATATCATCAGTCACAGTAGAACGAATATTTCTGGAGAATAGTCATACTGTGATAGAAGTCAATAATGTCCATTCGGTGCTGCAGCATTACTTCAAGACCGTGAAAGAAAGTAGGGC
This sequence comes from Drusus annulatus, assembly GCA_022651775.1. Lineage (NCBI taxonomy): Eukaryota > Metazoa > Arthropoda > Insecta > Trichoptera > Limnephilidae > Drusus > Drusus annulatus. The sequence continues at coordinate 1,425,779 of JAGWCC010000043.1, read as the reverse complement.
ATCCCGCTGTCACAGAGTTCAGGATTCTGAAGTACTTACCGTCGGGGATATCTTTTAAAAATTACATCAGCCGAAGGATTGGTTAGAGTTGTTCCAACAATTTTTACTGGTGATAGCCAAATATCATCACCCTTTTGATGATTCCCTTACATACGTGAAAGAATTATAGAAGCAAAATCATTAATTTAGTTTTTTTTCATATTGTGAATTGTATTCCAATTGACAATGTCAATGTTGTATAAGGGAACGTTGTTACGTTGTTATTATTTATATTTATTATTATTTGTTTGTTTCATGTTTGTATGATTAGAAATTTAAATAATGGTTGCGCGTTTAATTACCGCTGCAGCGCCAATTACTAATAAAATAATTGATCGGTCTATTCATAATATTTTAAAAAAATCTGTATAAATGTGGATGCTGCAAGTCTGGGTGTTGTGACGACTCAAAGATAAGTATTAATACTTGAAAATGTTGAAAAAAAAGTATTATTCAAATAAACATTTGCCGAAACAGTATAAAATTAACGTACTAAAAAAATGCCACATCCTCTGCATATCGCTACAAAATTTCACTGTCACGGTATGTATAAAACATTCAGATATATTTAGTGATAATATAATCCCATCTTACTATTACTAGACTAGTGTCTAATGGACAGAATTAAAAAAAAAAAATGAATGAAATATTGTGAGAGCTAGTGTAAAATATGGGCTATGTGACGAAAACTGTGCATAGAATATCAGCTATGTGCAAAAATCGCAGTAAAATGCGATTTTTTGGTTTAAAATATTTAAAATTTGCAATGAATGTATTATTTTATTGAATGCAATATTCTTTTCCTACTTTGTCCATAAACGGAAGTATTATTTTCCGTTTAGTTATTTTTTAAAACAGTTTTTATCGATTATCTCAGAATGTACGAAACGTCACATAGCCCATATTTGAAGTGCATCGACGATATACTAGTTAATCTAGTATTTTATTTGTATACATCAATATTGTAAATAACTATTGTCATATGGCAGATTGTCCATCATCTACCCAGTCCTGCTGAAATATATACTCAAATAAAATAAAGTTAATAATCTAACAATATCTGTCAGTATGTGTTATAGCTATATAGAAAAATCACCACCTCAAATTAATTGGATGTGATTTGCAGCCATGTTTTACTTCTAATTTAAATAAAGACAATATTGAAAACAAAAAGCTTTTCATTATAAATACATTTTACCTGTACCTCTCTTGAACTTTTACACCGTAAGACTAATTTTCAACTGGAATATTTGTGATTTGACGTTGAATGTGTTTGGTAATCTATACACATGTGAACTAGCATGCAAACTGTTGCAGTAGCCTAATATAAGTACTAAAGCTTAGAAAGACACTATAGATTTTAGATAATTGTCTTTTATAAAATGAACTGCCAACGGTATTGCCAAAGTTGTAAAGATTATAATATATGTTGCTTATAATACAGGTGTATGATAATTGGTTTTCATATCATTCATAAATTCAGTTTCCCATAGCTTATATATGACAGAAAACTGTATATTTAATTATCTTTACAACATGAGAAGTTTTGGTGAACAATATTATGTTATGTCATGAACAAAAATCATGTGTATGTACATACATTATGTTTGCACATAAAATAGATCAAACTTTCTTGATAGATTCCAGTATACTTGGATGTCGATGTTTCTATACGATTTTAAATGACAGAAACCAACTATTTTTAACAATCGTATGTTCTAAAAAGGGTTTCAAAACATTTTCTCATAAAACCGTTAACTTCGGAAGTATAAATCGTTGGGTTTTAATTGAGTAAAATGTCAAAATTGTAATAATAACCAACATTAGCCCTCAAGTTTGAAGATGTCCGCCATTTTTTTTTTTTTTTGACATTTCCATTTCAAATATTTGACGATCCGTCAGCGCCGTTAACCGCTCGATTTCGGGCGGTCAGGAAATCTGAAGCTTTCGTCAAATTCCCGCGTTGATGAGTGGTGAAACAACCGAATTTTTGAAAAATCACGCTGATGGGCGATTTGACGAGAATGTTACATTTGAATTTTTCCGAAACAACTTAACGCTTAGGCTAAGCGAAACCGGTCGGTCATAAAAGTTCAAATAAAGTCTGTGGTCTTATATAAAATAATTATTTAATTTTCATTAAATATATGAACCGTTTACCGTTACAATCTGTCTAAACTAATAATCAGTTTATTTGTGAATCTTTTTATTGCTGTATTTATTATGTTTTGTTCTGTAAAATACCCAATCCGGGTGTAATAAAGGTTTGCGTTATTATAAAAAGGCTTTACAACTATTCATGTTTTACAACGTGATAATACTAACAAACCTACTTCCTATTGCGGCGTTACTACCTACCTACATAGTACTTACTTACTAATTTAATACTCTCCTTATTATGGTCTATACTATACACTTATTATACTCATTTGTAAAACTTGCAATATAAATTTATCTACATTTAAAAACATTCAAGGCATTAATAAAAAAATAAATTATTTGATTTATGCAAGAAAGTTTTTAAAAGGTTACATAATAAACAATCTTACTCGAGGGAATATGTTGGTCTACTTTCTCGACAAACACTGTAACGATGAGCTCCGGCATTCTGAAATTAGAGTAGTTTTGTGTAGAAAATTCTATGTCAACCTTTCTGTTTCAAACCCGCTACTATAATCCATGAAGATTTTAAATCTCAATTTAACTAACTAACTAACCAGAGACAGAGAGGACTAACCGCCATACAGCTCTGTTTTGACACACACTCCTTGCTTCATTCACATTCATACATTTTCTTCTGTTATTCTGACTCTTGACATGACCCGACTCAAGTATTTGATTCACTCAATCATGCCAGGTCTTCCTCAGGCAACCCCGACTACTTCTTCCATTCAATTTCGCGTCATTTATTATTTTCACACTCCTTTCCTTGTTCATTCGCTCATCATGATTCTTTTCTCGATTCTATTCGTTACGCTTACATCAGCCTTGCATTATTTCTGGATATGCACATTTTTAGCACGGTCATACATGGTTTTATCGCACATACGCCTCAGGGATCTCATTTCTACAGCATGTCAATTTAAATGTAAAATACTTGAGAAGTTAAGTCAAATTATTTATTCTAGATCTATCAATTTTTGTTCATTTTGGATGATTTTCGAAAACCTGTAAAAAGAGAGATTAAGCTTTGGCCAAAGAATTTCGGCAATAGTTTTATGAAAAAAAACGAAAAAAAAAGAAATAATCTGCTTTGCAATTTTAAGGGATAAAACACTTCTAACGTGCGAAGTAAATACGCATGAAAATAATTCTATTCTAGGATCAATTCAAAATCAGCATTGTCCCCGTTCGTTAAACATTTTTTTTAAAGTTACCTTACACAAGCTTTTAACAAAAAAAGATAAAATCTTGATAAGTCATACATAAATCAATACTATGGCCTTAAAACGACATTCTCCGAAGTAAAATCCCAAGCAGCATTGCCATGAAAAAAAAAACGCTTTGAACTTATGCATCAACCCATTATTAACGAAGTCATTGCACTTTGAATCGATTCTGACGATTCCGGACACCCTCGTAATATTCAATAATAGTACGGCTCTCATAATAATAGTTCCTACCAAACTTAAAGTTCGGTAATGACGGACTATAAGAGCTTTTTTCAATAAAGCTCAGTTCCAATATTACAGCAATTAAACCTGATTGAATAATGGTTATATTCAATGATATAACTCGTCGCCCGCTAATTACAGTCCACTTCCTAGCATTTTTCTAAAGAATCATCATTCTGCTTCACTACGTGACTTTTATTTTACCATGGTTCGTAAATAATTAAGCATGCGATGGGATTTTCAAATTTACGACGGTGGATAATAGAGGCTACACTTGCGTGCTGATTTATCGACGGTTCGTGGTTCAAACCGTACATGCTTTGTCTAATTTACTTGTTCTAACTCCGGACGGAAGATGAACGTGGTGTCACTTTTGTTTAATTATTAATGATCAGTTGTTCGGCCTATCTCCGAGTCGTGGGTTCATAAATTTTGCATCGTGCATGACTGTTTGAATTCGCGTAAAAAACGAATGTGTGGTTTTTTCGTCATGTGAACAAAGCTCCTCGCAATAGGACATGCATAAATCTCGCGTTTCGGGAGTGAATATTGAATTAATTAGAAAAAAAACATCACGAAGATTTTGCTTTTACAGAGAGTTTAAAGTGTTTGGGTTGATTTGAAAAAAGAATAGCGACAGACGGTCGGAAATTGAATGAGTTAGAGGCACAGAAAGTTGATAAATGAAAAGCTATGAATGTAAAAAAGTTTGAATATTGAATGTTTTTACATATTTGGGAATTAGTGAACTTATTAATAATTAATTTAAGCTTTAGGCGAGTTGGTTGGTGGAAATGTAGGTTATTAACCCAGGAAAACAAACACTTTTGTACAGAGCCATCATTTTGTGGTTGGATATTAAAAATATGCTTATCTCAAAAAATTCAAAAACAATTAAAAATAATGCTGATCTCAAAAAATTCAAAAATATAATTTAAAATAATGGTGATCTCAAAAAATCAAAAATACAATTCAAAAATACACAAAAACTTTTTGAAAAATCGTTACAACAGTTGAAACAAATTAAAAAAACTTTAGATAAAAAAATTAAAAATAACTTTATAAATTTCAGAAAAAAATGGGAGTTTTATCTTTTGAGTGAATACCTCACAAAAGCCCCAACTGCTCCCAACCGTCTAGAGAAGTTAAACTAAGGCATCCCCAAATGAGGTATGTTGCGAGGCTGAAGGTAATGGAGAGGGGAAGGAGATGAAGAATAGGAAGGTTGGAAAGTACTTGGTTATTCAGATCTGTTCACTAAACACGGCTAAATCTATTTCAAGCAACGTTTCAATTCTGAATTATACTCTTTCATCAGGGTAATATTTAGAGTATCTTCCACTCTGGAACGTACTGCATACTTTATATTATATTAAAGGAATGGAATGTGTTATTACCTTAGAGTATACAAGAGGTAGCCCAAGTCAAAGCCAGTGAAGTCAGTTTTGGACTTGTTTTTGATAATTTTAACATGACTCGGCGCAAATGGGCGTGGCTAAGACTAAGGCTACGTATTTATACATCCATTCATATCACATATCGACATAATGTTTTTGTGTATTCGTATAGCCACCTTTTCACAGTATTTTTATCAACAAAAATATAGCATCTAACGTAAAAAACCGTTTAGTTGTGTCAAGTTTAGTGGCAAATAAAATATGAGTCCCGCCGTTAACCAGCGAAAATAACCAGCTTAAGATCATTACGACAGTATTTAGACAAGAAATTTGTTGTCTTTTCTCGCAAACTCGGAAAAAGTGATTTATTACAATTTCGGATGGGTTGCGTACTAGCTATCCCTCCACATATTGTTACTTCAAAGTTATTGAACCCGCAACCTCTGGGTTCGCGGTCACCTAGATAATTTACATTACAGTTTCATGATTATACTTAAAAAAAAACCTAATAATTGCCAAAACAATGGATATATCTCATTATTCTAAATGTTTTCAATAATATTAAAACTTTCTTAATGACTAGTTATTGATCTTCATTTAGAATACTAACAAAACTCTCAATTAAAGTTTTTCGAAATTTACAACAACAAAAATTTTACATTTCACTAAAGTTGAGATTCTAACCCCCAAATCATTTTATTAATCAAAACAACTGTTGAGCATTTTTCATTCTAGTTCATCCGTCAGTTATGAAAAAAAACCTCTTAGTACTTAATGATCGAACCTGCCATTAAAACCGTTCTCAATTTATCGTCACATTACGGCGATGTAAATACAGTGCGGGGCGATCTACTAGGTGTGACCAATCGGTAACGAGACTGAAACTATTATTATATTTTTAATTATTCGTCTCGTTCTTATCACTTAAATCGCTTATAAAGGTTGGATATAGAGATTGATTAGTGGAGGCTTTAATCATCAGTTTGGGTTCCTCTGAAAGGTTGAGATAAATGCTCAGCGGAAGCACGCTTTGCATACTAAACGCTGCCTTCGCCAGGACCGGATCAGGTAAAGGCGCAAATGGAACGTAAGAAAAAATAACCACAAAATTTTTAAAAGGGGCTACTTTCTAAGTTTTTCAAATCTCTTTACTGCTCATTAGTTCCCCCTCATCTAGAATATGCCAGTGTTATTTTGGTATTGAATGTGCACAACATCGCTTCTTACGCGGAATTGCACGGAGATTAGGGCGAGAAAGAGGCGTTTATTCATATGATGAAATTGAACAAATATAAAAAAATATATTTTTAATAGAAAAGCGTAAGAAAAAATTTGATTTAATTTGCATTTTCAAAGTTATTTATTGTGTTTTTGACTCACCTCCTTTGTTGCAACTCATCCAGTTTAACGTTCCTTGCCGTAGACTTGCTGAATGAATTGCTGTTCCTTAATAATCACTTTACTAATTATGGGTATCATTATCCACTGTCTAGAATGTTGAGACTAGTTAACTCAAGTCATGGTCTTGAAATTTTTCTCTAGGTCTCTAGGAACACTGAAAAAAATGTATGTCCCTATATTCGCTGTAATCAAAAACGGTCTATAAAATTCTGATACGCATAATAATAATAACTGTTTTACTTTCTGAATGCGCTGTTTGACAAAGTTTAATCAGCTTAATGAAAAAATTAGAAGACGAAACAGCTGTTATGCGTTAAATAACTTTACATATCAAATCTCTCAATAATGGTATGTATGTAAATTGTAAAAAAATATGTTTAACATAAACAAATAATTAATTTGACTCTTATCTACCGGTCGGTAGCTGAGTGGAGAACGCGTCGGATTCCCACCCGGGCGTCGTGCGTTCAATTCCTCTGCTGGCTAAGTCCTCCGTCATTGCACAAGCAACATCTTCCGCTTTTTATGATGGCAGTAGGAGTTTTTCAAATATTGTCAGGTTATTCGTAACCCGGGAATGTTTGTCTTACTTTAAAAAAAATAAAAAAATTATAAAGATATTTATAAAGACGACATCAGCATATCATATTTAACAACAGTCCAAACGTGCGACAGCAACGCATTTTAACCATCCAAATGAATTCAAATCGAAACTATTATTTGGTTAAAAAAATATATATATTTAAATACATTTATTTTAATTAATGGGCCGGGCTCAGATCATTCCAATTCCGGCCCTGAGTATACCCGTGTAATGAAATAAGTTCTATTTCGTGATTGTTATGAATGAACTTCCATTGAAAAATCATCTTAATGATTTATTTTTTAGTTGTTGTAATATTGAGAACAGGATGCTGTGTCTATAATCCGAGTCTCGACAAGACACATAACATTAATAAAACATTTCCATGCAGTTTCCTTTTCATTCTGGTTTAAAAGCTAATGAAATTGCAGGTATCTATTAAAGGAATACTAATATTAGAAATCTTAAACTCTTTGACAGCCTCTGTGGTCAAGTAATAAGACGCTCAACTATGAATCTAGAGGTCACGGGTTCAAACCCGGCGTGCGCAAATATTTTTTTGATTAACTTACCGTCAGACGCGCGGCCGTACTGCTTGCGGCAAGTCAGCTTTTTTGCAGTTTTCGGGGAGAAGCAATGGAAGAAATGTCTCGTGACTTTAGGTAATTCATGTTCTTTATATTTTCGCTCTATGCATACTATCTACACTCATCTCATCGTCATCGGTCAGTTAAAATCTTGTTAGAAAGTGCAGCGAACCAGTAGCATCACAGGCGCGGGTTGAGACCTTAGAATATAATAAAAGTTTTGCCAGGTCCCCTGAACAAGCAGCTAGAGACACTGCTACTGAGATGGATGCATTTAAATAGTGGTTATTTTTTTAAAAACATTTGATAGAGTTGCATTCTTGTAGTTTTGATGCGAATCAAATGTGGGGTGCTTCTTGCTTTTGATAGAATATTATACCAAACGTTGGATTTTATGACTATTGAAATTTATGTGAATCTATGCAGAATAACTTTATCCTACTGGAATAATCGCTTTCCACGTATAGATGACAAACATTTTGATGATAAAAGTGGAATATTGAGATGGCGCACTCAGTGCGACGCGTGCCCGGTCATGTGACTCACAAAAGCGCGCCCAGCAGTAGGTTAAATATGTCGTAATACATGTAATTCATATGAAATAGTAAATGAAATATTTGCAGCAAGTTTAAGAGTTATATATACTTTAAGAAGCCCCGGTGAAAGACCACGTTGCTTGAAATGGCTTTAGTCATGTTTGGTGACCAGATCTGAATACACAGGTGTTTTCCAACCTTCCTCTTCCCCATATTCTTTCCTTCTTCTTTACCTTCAGTCTCACAGAACAAACCCCAGTTGAGGGATGTTGGGAGCAGTCAAGACTTTTTAATAAATTATTGTCCTTAAAAATTATTTGAAATATCGCATTGCGGTATTGTGTAATTGATTCCGCATTAATTACGGTCACATCTCGACACAGGATACCTCGCATGAGTTGTGGTGTTGCCGAGTCGCCAACAGACAACGGGCAACACACAACAGACAACGAGCAACGAGCAACAAGCAACAAAGCGGCAAAGACAACACAACGAGACAAGAACAAACGTCCCGGGGCTGCGTGTTCAGAAGCAGGTGCGCCTCTCGTCTCGGCGGTAATAATTCAGATATTCGCATGTAGCTGGGTACCGGGTACCGGGTACCGGGTACCGGGCGCAGGAGGTACCGGACACATGCGCAGGTAGTGGATATTGCCGCACAGCCTCCGCGCATTGAATGAAGGATTGGAGGTTATAGACGCCTTGACGCTTTCGGTACCGGATAATCATTCTTGACGAAAAAATAAAAATTTTATTCCGGCAAAAGACTTGTCTTCAGAACTAACTAATTAACTAACCATCACGCCGTAGGGATAGGCAGAGAGGATAGACCGCCATATAAGTCTGTCTTGGCACACACTCCTAGCTTTATTCACATTCATAAATCGTCTCATAGACACTCTTCTGTTATTCTGACTCTTCACATGACCTGATTCAAGTATTTGATTTACTTGATTGTGCCATATCTTACTCGGGCGTCCTCGACTTCTTCTTCCATTCACTTTCGCATAATACATTCTTTTCACACTCCTTTTTTGGTTCATTCGCTCTACATGCCCAAAACATCTACGGTTTGTCTTCAGAAGCGTTGTTAAATACGATGACTAGGACGTGTACGTATCTACTAACATTAATAATAGCAGTAAATTTATATAGCGCAGTTTTGTGATAGTTCACCTTTAATGCGCTTGCCACTTTATTACCTAACCTAATATAAAAAGGAGAAAATAGTATATAATATGTGTACAAATAAAAAACTAAAATCATCGTTATCATTAATTCTGAGAAAAAAAACGTTTATATATGGGTTTAACGTGTTCATCAACAGATTAATAAAAAAAAAACAAGTTATTAGAAGTTGAGGGTGTAAAAATCCAGATGAAAAGTATTAAAACATTGTCAAATTTGTTAAAGCAAGGAAAAGGAAACAGACAGGACAGTTTTCGTGTTGGTACTTAAAAGAACAATATTCAAATTAGTTAACGATGCTAAATAATTCAAACCAGTGCAGATATAAAAAGTAACAAAAGAACAAGAAAATATATTACGATGGTGAATATGCATAGAGTTTTTAGTACACAGTAAAGACATTGAGTTGTAAGGATACAAGTAAAGAGAAAACCGAAACTAAACAAACTTGGGTGGATAATGAATACCGCGCAAGAGTCCTAAGTGCTCCCAACCGCCAAGAGCCAGTGAGACCAAGGCATCCCCTATCGGAGTATGTTGCGAGGCTGAAAGAGTGGAGACGAGAAAGAGATGGGGAAGAAGAAGGTTGAAAAGTATCTTGCTATTCGGATCTGTTCATCAAACACGGCTGAAGCCATTTCAAGCAACGCTTAAATTCTGAATGGTGGTCGTTCACCAGGGCTTATAATATAAATATCTGCTGCTCTGGAACGTGCCGCAAATATACTATACATTATTTTATATGAATTAAATGTGCTATGACACATAGATTATACAATTTATTTGCGCACGCTAGATTTGAACCCTCGATATATGGATCGGTAGTCGAGCGTCTTACAACTCAACCACGGAGGGCGTAAAAACCCATGTTAGGTGCAAGAATCTAAAAACTCAACCACACTAAAAACGTACATACGATATAAGTAATTGATTAATCATATTCGTAAAAAGCATTTACTGTGTGGCTTGCCATATTTATAAATAGAACACATACACCTTGTTTATAACCACTTTCTTATTTAATATTATGTCTACCGGTTTCGGAAGTACCCTTCCATTGATTAAAAATCTTTTTAAAATGAATACCAATATACATTCTCCAGATACTCCAAAACATACATTTTTTGACCCTGTACAGAATTTATCTCCACATGTGTTTCTGCCAGAAGAGATGAAGTTATTATCTAAAGGTTTAAATTATAATAATAATAATATTAACAACGCTATTGAAAATGTGGCAGTAGATATTGAAAGTGCGTTAACCAATCAACCTAAAACATTTCAATATAAAAGTGCGGAAATCATTAAACATCAAATAACAAAAATTACAAAGGTCACTAATATGGAGAATATACACATAAAAAACATTCGTAGAATTTTAGATGAAGAAAATTTAGTGCTCACCAGGGCGGATAAAGGTTAATTTTAATATTGTCCTGATGATGGAAGGGTACTTCCGAAACCGGTAGACATAATATTAAATAATAAAGTGGTTATAAACAAAGTGTATGTGTTCTATTTATAAATTAATTAATCGATCAAGTTATTATTAAATGAAAATTTACTATGGATTAATTAATTAATATTTAACTTAATAATCTGCATTGAAAGTGTTAGGCTGGTGGCCGTCTTTCTCGGCTCTTAAGGGTAATAATTCCCCACCAGCGAGTGCGTAGATACGGCCTTTCATAGTCCAGCCGCGATTCATGGCCTCCGATCCCGGTCATATAAACTGGAACCTCTGCTCCTGTCCCGCCGATACTGACGCGGAATACTAGTCCTTCGTAACACACACAAGTATACTGGCTACACATCGGATCTAAGAACTACTTTGATTCATGCATCATTATACAATCTACGTATACCTGTTAAATGAAGTCTAAGGCTTAACCTCTAGTGTGTCGGAGGTTCCAATTGTCACCGGGCATTTGTAACTTTTTTTTCAGGAGTTTTATCACTTAAAAACCGTTTTTCGCACATTTAAATGAACCGCAATCCCTTGTCTACAAAATTATCAGTTTATAGAGATTCTTTGTGTTGCGTTAAGTTTGCTACAAGTCGAGTAATAAGCATTTGAAGTTTGCTTATGTCAGTGCGGCAGAAAAACATCGATTTTCAAAGTTACATTACTGTTTGTAAATGCAAGACAACCTCTTGCAATTTTATTTTTATTTGAAAGATCACTCACACTAAAATATAATATAACGCAAAAAAATCTTTACATTTCATAATAAAACTTTTTTTAGTGACATGAGACAGTAAAACAATATTTTATTTTATTATTATTAAATATTTTGCTAACATACATAGCAAATTCGATGAGTTCGAGAAAACGAAATATGGAAATAAATTATCTGAGAAGATAACATAATTGACAAAAACGTCATTTTGTAAAACACAAGTGAGTTATTACGAAATTGCAGTCAGCAAGGTACGACGGAATTTGTACCTTGCGGGAATCCGGGATTCTAGCGGTTAATTGAATATTACAATGTGGCCAAGTCAAAAGTAGTTATAATTGTAAAAAAATAGTGTAAAAGAGTCTTAGTGAAATAAAACTAGTTGTTTTTTGTTTTTCTTGCTACCATTTATGAGTTTTGAAGAAGAAAATTAAACTTATGGAAAGAGAATAATAAAAGGATATCTATTATAATAGATGGATAGACACCTTCTCTTTCGTTTTATATAAATTCTTCTTTTTCTGATACCTTCTCTTATCGGAAGTTGACTATCACTAGAAAAATCACCATCCTGCAGGTTACGTACTGGAACAACTCTGCCGTGCTGCACTTGTTCTTTATTTAATTAAATAAGTTTTACAAGTTACCAATAATTATCTAGTCTTAAAATAACTCTACAATATTTGATAATATAGTGACGAAAGTCCAGAATCTACAAAAACAGACTGCAAGAGGAGTCTTCCCACCTAAACTGATCATATTTGGTCCTTCGAGACGGATCGGATTTGAAAATTTAAAATTCACTATTTAAAAAAAAACAGTTTAGCATAATTACAAATAATGACAAAGTAGATGAAAACAATTACTTAGGCGGGCTTCTCATACCTTACATCGTTGCTATAAAGGCAAAAGGCTTAAGCGACAATTCGGTAAAAAATAGTTAAATTTCAGTTTTTTTCTCCATCGAATGCTCTGACTCTTATTTCATTCTGAGGCTTTTGTGGCTCTTCAACCATCTAAAATATATGAACCATTTAGGAGAAGGCTTGACTCAAGCGACCCAAATTTGAGAATTTTTTAAACTTCTTGTCGCTTCAGCTAACTCCAGTGAAAGCATTGAGTTAACTTTTTTTTTCAAACTCCAACCAGGTACTAAAGACTTATGAACTTTATTGTAAGCAAAAACTTTAAAATGCTCTGGTCTAAACTTCCCAAAATGATGATTCAACCCTTTTGTCTTTCCGGCGACAATATGATCAAATCTTACCTTAAAGATATTGCTACATTTAAATAAACATCATTAAATAATTGTCTAATTTTCTCGCAAAAACAAGGAAAGCCTTATTGTGAACAAATTAGCAAAAGCAATGAGCATTATTCAAATTATTTTTTTCAAAGTCGTTTACGGCTTGGCCCTGCGACCTTAAGGCAGTAATTCCCCCATTCCGTTAGGCAACGTACTTTGCATCGTACCTGAGACGTATTATTATTATTAAACCAACAACACGTAACGATGATGAATGCTCTTATGAACAAACTCGTAAATAAGAGAACTGACCCGCGATCAACTTGAATATTATTGCAAATTCTAATGAGAAAATAATCATGCGTAAGTATTAGCGTTGCGACCGCTCCGTGCTAACTGCTACAAAGAACTACTTCATTTTGCGGCAGTTCAAACTTCATTCATTTCTCATTGAACAAACACTTCAAAAGAAGTCTGTAGTTCCACTCGCACGATTGCACCATCTATGCTCATTGGTAGTTTATTTCCAAAACTTCAATTTTAGTTCTTCGTTCATTTGCACGATTGTAGTATCGCACCATCCACAGTTCAATGTTAGTTTACTTCAATTGTAGTCATTTGTTCTCCCGCACGATAGCACTATCACACAATTCACAGTTCGACGTGTTTTGGTATGTTGTATTTGTTCATGATTTTATACGGGAATGTTGTTGTGATATTTTTTGTTGGGCTTTGGTGAGAGTTGCTCTTAATTTTCTAAAAGAATTACAATCTCTGATTTATTTGCTTGCTTTGTCTGGCGTGGGACACTAGTTTTTCCGAGTGTTGTTTTGATCATAATATAATACTTCATTTATTTTTTGTTTTGATAATAATTGTTACACTTAATACATTTCCCTCCTAGATGGCGCTACTATAGCTTGCAGACCTCATACGGCCACTTCCAACGGGCTTAATAAAACTTGAGCTGTCCTCAAAATCTCAGTGTTACTTCAATTGAAAGGTTAACCGTGAATGGTTCATTTTAAAGAACTAGTAGTTTCTGAAGCGTTCACAAAACTTTGAAGTTTTTCCCAACGCTAGTAAGTATATTACGTATTCCGCTAAAGCTGGAAAGAGCTGATTGTGTCATATTAAATTGATGCGGCTGTCGCTTTAATTGCTTCAACGTTTTCTTGAGAAATCTACAGAGTTGGCCTGCACATTTCCTTAGAATGGATACCCAAGAGAATACTCACGGTAAGACGAAGATGGGAACGACCAAGCGGGTGAATAAGGTGGATAGATGCGTACATTAAAGGGGAGAAAAACTAGAGCTCTAGAATCTTAGTGGGGAAGCATAATTAAGAAAAGCCTGATATGTGCAAGGCTAAAGGCCTCGAACCTATAAGGAATGTTTGTAGATTATACACAATGTTTCACGCTCTTTTCAGGCGTGATTGATTGATTGATTATTCTTGAAAAACCATGAGAAAGAAATAAGTTTTTCGAACAGAGATATTATGCATTTCTATTAAAGTACAATATATGTTTTTTCTCAAATGAATGCATTTATTTATTAACGCCCTAGTGGGCTTTTACGACAAATGTATGCAATACAGGATCAAGAAAGGAAAGCTTAGATGGTTTGGGCATGTAGAGCGAATGAACAAAGAAAGAAGTGTGAAAATAATATATGGTGCGAAATGGAATGGAAGAATAAGTTGAAGACGCCCGAGGAAGACGTGACACGATCAAATAAATCAAACATTAACAAACTAACAAGGGATGTCATAGTCCCACTAGCTTCACACGGTTTGGAGCAGTTGTGTGGTATTCACAATAGAATTTTTTTCTTCTTTTCTAAATCAATATCAGATCAGAATACCCAGGTACTTTACAACCTTCCTCTTATCCTCCCCACTACCTTCAACCTCGCAACATATCCCAATTGGGGACGTCATAGCCTCACTAGCTTCAGCAGGGTTTGGAGCAGTTGGGACTCTTGTGCGGAATTCGCAATTTAAAAAATGTATATATTTACAAAAACAGTAATCTCCCTTGAGCTTTCATGATGAGAGGCTGATTTTTTAAAAATGTATCTTATTTATGCATCATGTGTTTGAATCTCAATATGAGATAAATAAATTTCCCATTTATTAAGCGAATTTAACACAACACAAAGACACGAACAAAGTAATCCTTAAAAATCTCAAATAACATATCATTATTACACATCCTCCGCTCTCAGGCACGCCAGTCCTTAATTACAACCAGATCGTAATGAACCCAGCGACAGAAAATCGTAACAGAATATTCTGTATTCATTTATTGATAATAATTACAGCAGTCGACCGCCCACTGAATAGAAAATCACTGGAAGTCTGATCTATACAGATTGAAACAAAACAGAGGATTGTTCTAGAAAGGATTTCTATATTTGATCAATTTCAACCGAGATAAGTTGAAATTGACTTAACTTGAGGCAAACGGACACGCCCACGAAGAACTTACACTACACCTTTAGACTCCTGGGTCCCAGACTGGCTAACGTATTCAATTGTCTGTTCAAGTAGTAATTTATATATTTGATGGTTTTTTTAATCATTTTCAACCAAAGTAGGATAAAATTGCCGTTAATTCGGGCATTCGAACACGCTTTCGACAAACTGACACAACATCTTAAGACTCCTAGGTCCCAGAGAGGCTAACGGAATCAATTATCTGTGAAAGAAATAATTTCGAGATTTGAAATTTTTCATCACTGTCAATATTATTTTTTGATAATTTGTATAAAGCTGTTTTTGTGATTAAATCACCTCAAAACCGCTGTAGTCAACCAATATAAGATAAAAATAACCTTACTTTGGGCACACAGACATACTCACAACACATCTATATAAAACATTTAGACTCCTTGCCCCCAGACAAGCCAACGGAATCGATTATCTGTTCAAGAAAGATTTTTTGATAATTTTTGTTTTATCAATTTCAACCGAAGTAAGATAAACATTTTCTCACTTCAGGCACACAGACACGCCAAAAACACACTTATATTATACCTTTAGACTTCTAGGCCCAAGACAGGCCAATGGAATCAATCATCTGTTCAAGAAATAATTTTGATATTTGAAATTTTTTAACAATTTCAATCGAAGTAAGATTATAATTTACCTTACATCGGGAACACAAAATATGCCCACAACACACTTATAAAAGACATGTAGACTCTTAGGTTCCAGAAAAGTCAACGGAATTATTCATCTGTCGAAGAAAGAATTATGAAATTTTAATTTTTTCATCAATTTAAACCCTGAAGTAAGATGAAATTTCCCTTACCATACTTCGGGCACACGGACACGCCCACTGCGCATTTCTATCGTTTCGTCTGTACAGTGCGGCCTAACATTACATAAGGCAGTCGAGGAGATGGTTTACCGTATCGAATGGCCGCCGGATTCCACGAGATTTTGAAAGCCTTCCCCGGCAGGTTGATATATGAAATGGCGTTTCAGATTTTTATTGTATTCCGCTCTTTTACGGCCGTATCGTAAATTCACGTGTCGCCACACTAGAGCCTCTCTCAGACGGTGAGTTCTTGTGTTACGTTAGGCCAGGAGAAGGAAACATTTCAAGGAAATACATTAATTTAAATTTATTTTTTTACTTCCAGAAAATTATAATTATTAACCACTTGTAGCGAGGCAAATTATTTTAACTAGCTAGGAAATATTATACATTAATTAAAACTTTCTTTTTTTTGACTCTAAAAAAGGTTTATATTAACCAACTAGGCAAATAACTGATTTAATATCGTCGCTAGGAAGGCAAAAAGCCTTAAACGACACTTTGGTCCAAAATGAGTTAAATATACAGTTTTCATCAAATTTCTTTTCCGCATCGAAAGCTCTGACTTTCGTTTGATTCTGAAGAATTTTGTGGTCTTTCAGCCATATAAAATATATTTTCTATTTGGGAGAAGGCTTGACTGAAGCGACACACATTTGGGACTTTTTAGCTTTTTGTCGCTTTAGGTAACCCAGTGAGAGCATTGAGTTACCTGAGTAAACTTTTTTCAAAATCCAACCTGGTACTGAAGACTTGAATGGTTTTTTTTGTAAAACAAACAAAAACTTTAATATGCTCTCGTGTAATGTTCTAAAATGGCGCTTCCGCCTATTTACCTTTGCCTTTTGGTGACGATGTTTAGATAAAATAATTCACGGTCATCTCGATACTACAGAATGTCTTAGCAGTATTGAAATAAATGTACCTAATTCTTATTGTTTAAGACGCCATTGCACATTCCACCTGAGTACATTCAGAAATAATTTTGCCTACTTTAGTCTCCTGTCTCAAATGTTTCGACAATATAATAAGATATAAATATAAATAACGATAATTGGTACATTTTCAGAAAAAAATATCCTGCTATTGCTTTAAATATGTAACAATGATGGGCTGGTTATAGTTTGTCTCACTTTTGTCTCTCTTTGTGTTTTTGTTTGTATTATTGATTGAGTTCTTGTAATTTTTTTATCAATGTTTTATAATTTTTGTTTCTTACATTACTTTTTTACATACCTAACCTCACTAGGTCATTAGAACCTGTTTTAATTTTTGATGTATCCTTTGTTTCTTTTAATTCTTTTGTTTTTTTATAACTGAGTTTTTATAACGGAATTGTTCTCACGTAAGTAATAAAATTTGTTAAAACCCAGTATAAATAAACTACCTAGCTGATTTCTGTCGGTGAAATCCGAAAAAAAGATTTTAGGTGATTAAAAATAATTGCAAAAATGTAAAAAAAAAATTAAGCAAATGTTTGACCCATTGTTTGAGAAACCACCCCTGGTGACTGGTTAATTTTTTTCAACAGTTTTCTCTGTTGTAACGTAAAAAAGTGGATTACTTTTACGACCTGTTCTCTTGTGCTCAACTGATCTATTATGGAATGTTTTTTACTTTGTTTAACATAAACCTTTTTCAAGACCCGGGTTAACTGAGTTCTGGTTTCAATAAACTAAGTATCTTGTATTGAGCTAGATTTTTCAATAGTGTTGCTAGCACCAACTGCTAACTTGACACAAACCTCAAACATCTAAGTTCAACAGTCGGATTCTGGAGTCACATTTGGGATAAAGCTCCCAAACACTTGATAAACTTGTTTGATCCTTTGCAAAGGATGGCGATTCGACTGATTGAAAATCCGTTCTTGACAGATCGATTGCCATCTCCAATGTAGAATAGTTTGGTCTATTTTACGGGTATTTTTATGAACTCTGCTCGAAAGAGCTAGCAGCATTAACCCCCCTGCGCACCGGGGCACGTGCTTGATACTCGACGGACACGACCGGAACACTCGTTCACAGCCAATTTCGGCTTCATAAGAACGGGTCGTTTCTCCGACACGTTTTTCCTCGTATGTGGAATGAGTTACTGACATCTGTGTTTTCTCCTTCATTCAGTCTGGGCCTATTCAAAACCCGCATTAATAAATCCCTTCTTACATGCCCACCCTTGGCTGAGTGGCTATATCTGTGTGCGCAAGGAAAAACGGAATGACTCAATAAACGCAGATGTTTAGGAGAGCCAAACAAAATTTAGGAATTTCGTTTTTTGTATGTAATCATCTCATTATGTTACATGTCTTTTTACAAAAAAATAATAGCACTTTATTTTCTGACACATCTCATATTTCCTTTGTAGATATATTTCTAAAAAACAATTCTGCTTACTTAACTCAAAAATTTTTTTTCCTTGTGCACACATATTTGGTCCTTTTGTAAGTTAAGATGTCATTATTTTTTTAAATTAGCTCCTTCCTTCAATTTAACATCCCCATAACTTTGCAAACCCAAAGATTACAAAGGCTTTGAAGGAAACCAATATAAAAAAAGCTTAGTCATAAGGTAATATATCAAAGCTCAATTCGAGAAAAAATCGTAAGATTTTTCTTATAAAAGTAAAAAGATGTTAGCTTCTAGTATTAAACAGAGATAACCGAGAGTATAAAAAAATGCAGCAATAAAACACTTGTTAGCATCGCTGCCTGCAAAAAGCTTTGTGCTTGATAGTTGACGGAAATCAGCACAATTTGTGAATATAAATACGGTAGCACGTACGACTTTTCCTAGAGATACCTTATAGAGCATTATTTATATTGGAAGTTTGTCACCGTACTCATACTATGGGCATTACGTTGGTGATACGTGCTAATGGTAATGCGCAACTTAACATATATATTGATCTTCCCTTAAGAGGAATACAACTTAATAATACTTGGCTAATTTATATAGCGCCATATTTGTGAAAAATCACCTCAAGAGCAACCACACATGTGACAGGCCGCATTTATATAGTTTTATAATTTAACTAACTAACTAACCAACCGTCACGCTGTTTCCCCGCAGGGGTAGGCAGAGAGGACGGACCGCCATATAACTCTCTCTTGACACACACTTGCTTCATTCACATTCATACATCGTCTCATAAACACTCTTCTGTTATTCTGATTCTTCACGTGACCCGATTCAAGTATTTGATTTACTTGATCGTGCCATGTCTTCCTCGGGCGTCCTCGACTTCTTCTTGCATTCAGTTCCGCATCAAATATTCTTTTCACGCTCCTTTCTTTGTTCATTCGCTCTACATGCCCAAACCATCTAAGCGTCCCTTTCTTGATCCTATTCATTACGCTCACAACAGTCTTGCATTTTTATCGGATATCCACATTTTTAATACAGTCATTCATGGTTTTACCCGCACATACGTCTCAAGGATCTCATTTCCACAGCATTCAGTCTACTTTCATCCTTCCTCTGTCAGCTCTATGCCTCACTGCCATACATCAGGGTTGGTATAAGCACTCCATTGTGGACTGCTAGATTCGCTTCTTATTTGCGCCAACAGCGTTCAGTCCTCCATCAGTGGAGTTTCCTGCATTCACCTTTCTTTCAATATCCTTATCAGCCTTTGCGCCTCTCGTAAACATACTTCCTAAATACACAAACTCATCCACTTGCTCCAAGTATTCATCATTCTCAACTATATTTCACGCTGTTCACGTACTCTCTCTTTCAAACACCATGACTTTGGATTTACCCACATTCATCATTCAACAAAGGCAGTAATCTAAGAAAACGTTTCTGTAGCATTGACAACTTTTGAATGATTGTTATAAAGAAATAGAGAAGTTTATGTTTCAAAATGCTTGTGTACATTAAACTAGGAACAATTTAAAACAATAATCTTTAAATGTATCAAAATAAGTATGAAAGAAAAGTGAATAAAAAATCTTTATCAATTTTTCAAGAAAACATTTAGGACGAAAAAGATTGCTGTCTTGCTTCTATACCCCTCGTATCTCTGTCGCTGTACTATTCCTCTATCAAAATCTAACCATCTTCCCAAAAGAAGAATTAATTAAAACCAATAACGAGATGAACCCTGCATTTAAAAGCGAAGTATAGTCTGTACGCTGGTCGTATAGCTGGTCCGAAGTTCAACAAAAGGTTCAGCAGACAAGAATGTCGGGGAGATATCTATTATGTTAATCTTCCAGATAATATGCGTTTGTTGACATCCGATATGTTGAGAAGCCTTGTCGGCTGGTAGTTCTTACTTCTTACTCTTCCTCTTTCTTCTTACGTCGACTTCTTATTGTCGAGCGCCGAGTTTGGTTCCCGACGATTCCCGTTTACAGGGTGTAAAGAAAGCTACATTAACTATTTTAATTTACAACATTTTTTGGGGGGTTGGTAAAGTAGGCTAAAATCTTGGAGTAACAATGTATGGAGAGAGAGCTAATTATTTTTACCCAAACGTATACAAACTTGCGATAAATCAAGACAAAATTAGACAAGATAAAATTCGACCGGTCGGTAGCTGAGTGGAGAACGCGTCGGATTCCCACCCGGGCGTCGTGCGTTCAATTCCTCTGCTGACTAAGTCCTCCATCATTGCACAAGCAACATCTTCCGCTTTTTATGATGGCAGTAGGAGTTTTTCAAATATTGTCAGGTTATTCGTAACCCGGTAGAATGTTTGTCTTACTTGAAAAAAAAAAAAATCACTTTCTCCGGGTTTTTACATCGTACACCATGAGAGACAAAAAGACAACAAATGTAATTTAAACTATTTTAATATACAACATATTTTTGGGGGGTTGGTAAAGTAGGCTCAAATCTTGGAGTAACAATGTGTGGAGAAAGAGAGCTAATTATTTTTACCCAACCCATACAAACTTGCGATAAATCACTTTCTCCGGGTTTTTACGTCATACACCATGAGAGAAAAAGAGACAAAAAATATATTTAAAAATAATACACCGGTTTTTTGTACTGTCACGATGATCTTGGGCTCCTGGGTCACCGCGGGACTCCGCCCACATTTTTTACTATGCCACTAAACTTGACACAACCATATGATTTTTTTGGTTATATGCTATATTTTTGTTGATAACAAAACTGTGAAAAAGTGGTTTTACGAATAAACAAAAACATTATGTCGATACGTGATGTGAATGGATGCAAAAATACCCTAGCCTTAGTATTAGCCACGCCCAGGTCCGCCGAGTCCAGTAAAAATCATCAAAAACTGACTACACTGCCTTTGATAGATACAACTCTATTTACTTTAAGGCGAATAAATTATTAAATTATAGACCTTTTTTAAATATCATTGCCTAAAAATACACACTTTTTGGCTTTCTAATAACAAGCAATACTACAAATGATTTATCTGACGGCCTTTGAGGTCGAGTGGCAAGACGCTCGACAACGAATCCAAAGGTTGAGGGTTCAAACCCGGCGTGCGCAAATAACTTTCATGAAATGAATTCGTGTCATAACCCATTTAATTCATATGAAATAATATAACGTATAAATGCGGCACGTTCCAGATTGGTAGATACTCCAAGTATCGCCCTGATGGAAATACCAATATATAGAATTGAAACGTCGCTTGAAATTGCTTTAGCCATGTTTGATAACCAGATCTGAATAGCCGAATACTTATTTACCTTCCTCTTCTCCATCTCCTTCCCCTCCTTAATACCTGTAGCCTCACAAAATACCGCAATTGGGGGTGCCGTAGTATCGCTGGCTCCAGACAGTTGAAAGCAGTTGGGACTCTAAGGTGCTAAGGTTTTCGGAGAATACAAAGCCAGTGAGACTATGGCATCCCCAATTGGGGTATTTTGGGAGGCTGAAGGTGGTGGAAAGGAAAAGAACATGCAGAAGAAGAATGTTGGGAAGAACATGGCTATTCAGATCTGGTCACCAAACACGGCTCAAGTCATTTCAAGCAACGTTTCGATTCTGAATGGTGGACTTTCACCAGGGCGATAAAAAGAGTATCTACCATTCTGGAACGTGCCGAAAATATAACAAATATGTGTTAAGACACATTTTAATTAAATAAAATTAACTTGCGCCCGCCGGGTTTAAGCCCGCGACCTCTGGATACGTAGTCGAGTGTCTTACCCTCGACCACGGGGACCGTCAATATATGAAATGTATACTGGAATTTTAGGTAAAACGTTCTAAAGTGCCTTCACTGCTTTTCAAACTGCGTCCGGTACAGATATTTTAGTAGGTTTTTTATAAAACTTAAGATATTTACAGATGAAGTCAAGTTACACCCCGCGATTTTTCAGTAGTTTGATAAATTAAATCAAAATCTCTATTCTGTTTTGGGACACCCTGGATAAGTAACACGAATGTAGAGCCGCGCATTATAGCGGATAGTTTATTCTGTTTCCTTGTGTTTTTATCTTATTGTTTTCATTACCATCCCCAGTCAATGCGATTGTGGGAAATTTAAGATTATATTAAATAATTTTTATTAAAAAGTTTATTTCTGTGCTATGCAGGTTCGAAGAAAAATTTCCACGCTGAAGAATAATATCCTTACTAATATTATCTAACCACCGTATTCGGTATAACCTTTACTGATTAGAGAAAAATAATAATATTTGCAGGTGGATTTTTAATATTTTTTTGAAAATATTGTAGATTTTTTTCAAACTTTTTTCATTTTGACTTGACCAGTTTTGCCTGCTGCGGATATCTACAGACTGATACACGTGTAAAATTATAATATTTATATTTTAAAAATATATATAGCGCCGTGTTTTTGTTAAAAATCACCTGAAGGGGGCGCTGTAAAAATGTAATTCCTAGGCTACATATTATTTCTACCTACATATGGATTAAGATTTTAGATAGTTTTAAATTTGTATACATAAAAATATTATTTTCTCCATGTTAGTTAGTCTTATAAGCATAATTAATTTAGTATGAAGCGCACTTGAGGTGAAGTATCACAAAACTGGGGCCATATAAGTTCACTGTTATTATTATTATGGATGTTTTTTTTTTAAATAGTCTCGTTGAGTTTTGAGCTAAGGATCTGTCAAAGAGGTATTTCAATGTCGAAGAAACATGGACCTAAACGATAACAATAACAAACATTTCACCTTAAGTACTATAATGGTAGATACTCTCAGTATCGCCCCGGTAATATATCAATATTCCGAATTGAAATATTGCTTGAAATTGGTTGAGCCGTGTTTAGTGACTAGATCTGAATAGCCAGGTACTTCTCAACCTTCTTCTTCTCCATCTCCTTTTCTTACTAAACCCTTTAGCTCAACCAAATACCCCAATATGGGATACTATAGCCCCATTGGCTTCAAGAAGTTGGAATACTCTCGTAAAAAAATTAGAGAAAAAAAATTGAAAAACTTTTTTAATTATTTTTTTTTGATTTTTACTTATATTATGTGAAAGGCTGTTAATTGTTGTCATCTTACAAACACATGTACATTTTATATAGATATTAAACATTTCAACAGAATGCTTTTACACTTACAAAAAACTAGATAGCACCTGCCTATCTTTGACTGTAATTTATTTTATTCGGTAGTTCAAATGAAATTTGATATCAAGTTTTTTTTATAAGAAACTGATAATCATTTTTTAAGAATTATTTAGTAATAAAATCTAATTAAGTATCATCTATGCATCTAAAATAGCAACTCATTATCATTATTCTTATTAGGTTGAATTAATGTGACATTTGATACACAGAGATAATAGCGAATACCCACTTCTGAATTCATTACAGAAATCAACAAAAAATCTCTGGTCAAGTGAGGTGAACATTATAGTACCTTCTCTTAACTGTCATTGGTTTTACTTTTGAAAATAGCTGTCACATCATCAAATTATTAACAGTATAGTTCGCTAGAGATTGATTGATAATTTTGATATCATTTTTTAATTTTTTTTTATTACTTTTTTGTTTTTTACATTATTTTTTTACATTACCTACCTCACTAAGTCATAAGAACCTGTTCTGAGGTAAGTGATAGTGAGTACAAATAGAATAATTTAAAAAAAAATTATTATATTTGTTACACAATGTTCTAGTTTGTCATGGTTTCAATTGCTATTTAAGGAGGTCTTCAATTTCCTTGCGGTCCTTACTCATTAGCCATTTAGTAATGTTTTGATTAAAGGAATACATATTGGTGATGGCTACAGTCTGCGGTGGGAGTTTGTTGTAAGTGTGAGGCGCGATGTACATATGGTGTCTTTGTGCAAAAGCTGTATTGTATTTAGGTACTAAAAGTCTTTTCTTGTTGTTTGGCCCTTGTGTTTTTATTATGTGTGATATACATTAAAGATTTTTAAGAATGAGTTATTTTGAACACTATTTTAAGATATAACTGTCTGATATTGAGGATTATTTAAAGTTGAAAGAGTGGCGTTGTTGGGTGCCTGAAGGGCTTTCTAAATATAATTCATAAAATTACTTTTTGTATTTTTATAAGAGGATCTAGCAAGGGAATAGCAAATTCAGAGCTATGATTTGTTTTGTATTTTTATGGATCATACCTTCAATTAAAGCACTGATGCTTATATTCTTTACAAAATAGTCATGGCAACAGATTAAATAATTTAAAAGCACTAGTAATAAAGAAAGCCACTAAAATGAATATTCATATTCTTAATAATTAAGTAAATCTCTCCAGTATTGCAATATTTAGTATATTTCCCTTAAACTCGTAAAATTTATCATTATTTTTATCACGTTTTCAGTTGACATTTTGCTTCTTTCATTTCATATTATCTCTCTCTTTCTCTCTGTTCCTTTATTTAAAATTAAATTTTATTATTTTGTTTTGTAACTGTTCTCTTATTTTATTTTACTTTATATTATGTTCTCCCTCTGTATGTGTATATGACTGAACATTTTGTATTTTTTTTTGGTTTAATTTTGTACTCCGATGATGCTTAGGCTAAGCGAAACCGGTCAGTTTTCAAAATGATAAAATATGTGGTCTTATACAAAGTTATTATTTTATTTTCAATATTATTGATTCATTTTTTACCCTTACAGGTTTCGAACCCGTATATCCCAGTGGAGTTGACCATTTTGCCGCGTAGAGACCTACATTTCAAAAGAAGGTAAGAACATTCAAACTTAATTCCAAAACTATTTGTTTCCTGTGAAAAATCAAGGGATGGAAATTGATTTGTCAGGGAAAAATATGAGTTGCTTCAATCAACCTATTTTGAATGTAGAATAATGTCTACTAAAATGCATTATGGGTAGGCAACTTATAAGGTTGGTAGAGATTGAAAAACTTGTTTTTAAAATTTTATCCTTTTAATTCAACATAGTTTTCAAATTTAAAAAGTTCACAAATATATCTAAGCCTTAAGTATAAAATAAACTGTGATATTTTGTCGTTACTTCTATGAAATAAAACAAAAAAAGCCTACAACTACACACTACAAACGTTTCAGTGGCAGGGTGGTAAGATCCTTGGTTCGGGGCCAAAATACATCCATTTAAATCTGATGAAAAAAAAATCGTTAACATCGCAATTTTTGACATTGTCAACTAATTGAACCTATTTAAAATACATACTTTATATCATAACTTTAGACTATCATTTAGAAACAATGCTTAAACCGGCTTTAGACATCCTTCGCCTACCTTTTTATCTTATTTATATTCATTTTTAAATGTACCTGATGTTAAAAAGATTTTTTTAAAATTAATTTCGTTACAGAGCGGAATAAAGCTTTCAGTTTCACTGCGAAAATTGGAACCTAAATTTTTTTTTAAATAGCTTCAAGGAGTTTAGACTTCTCCTCTCTTGCATATTGATATTATCTGTATTTCTTTCGTACCAGATGTTTCCTCAATTGATGATGCCATTGATCCACTAGTTCCGGGTAGTGAGACTCTTGCATGGTATTACACACATACATAGTATATTTGTGGTACGTTTTAGAGCAGAGGTTCCCAAACTTTTTGTCCCGTAGACCACTTGCCAATTTTTTCTGTTATGTATAGACCCCCTGCTTTCCTAATATTGATTTTTTTAGCGTTGGGAAAACTTCAAAGTTTTGTGAACGAAAAAAAAGCACTAGTCGGTAGAGATTTGAAATTGAAAAGTAATAGCAAATCAACAAAATATCCTCCCCAAAAAATTGCTAGCAAATCAACAAAATTTACCCTCCGAAAAAAAACCACTAGTCGGTAAAGATTTGAAATCGAAAAGTACTAGCAAATCGACAAAAAAGTGAAACTGAGGAAGAACCAGTTCCTCGCCAAATCTCAGGGAATTAATGTCTATTATAAAGAGAGTATTACGTAAAGTACCTACATAGGTACTATCTGTGAGGTGGATTATTACGTTTGTGGGAAATCAACATTTACGTCTCATGCACCCCCAATTTTGTTTTTCATTGACGTGGAAGGGGTCCACAAGCAGGTCGCAATCGACCCCTGGGGGTCGATATAGACCACTTTGGGAATGAATTTTTTTGAGTAACAGAAACTCTTAGTATTGTCTTGGTAAAAGACCGCCATTGAGAATCTAAATGTGGTTTGAAATGGCGTTATCTGTTTTTGAAATCTAGGTAGGTACTTCATAATCTACTTCCTCCTCATCTATTTTCCTCTCCATTCTCTTCAGCCTCCCAATATATCAAATTGAAGATGCCATAGACCTACTGGCCCAGGCAGTTAAAGGTATTGTACAGTGTTTATATATTTTTTAAATATATATAAAATACGAACTAAATACATAGTCAGGCATACAAATCTTCTTCATCTCAGTTTTCAACTTTCCTCTTTCATTAAACAATAATTCCAGTAGAGAGTCCAATAGATCTTCTGGTTCCTAATAGAAGTAATTTTCGTTAATATTTACTAATTATTTCAGCAAATTGTTGCAAATATTTAACTAAATCGTTATTATGACCGTTCATTTCAATGAAAGGTATCAAACATTTTATAAACAAAGGAGATAAGGACAAAGAGGTTTTTCAATCAATAAGTTTGGAAGTTATTACCTATGTATTAATAGTACTATATCGGACTTGCTTTCTGAAAGCCTTTAATTATGATCACCCATTCTCCCTTGTTCCCAGACGTCTTTGATCAGTGAGTGGTTGCAGTGATCGACTCCTTTGTCCCTGCAGCCTGTAGGTTAGTGTTTTCTATCTCAGTGGACCAAGTACCTACCCTAACCCATTCCCCTCCCTATCCTGCTAACGGTCACCCTAGGAGATGGACTGTGTTGGTGCTAGACAAGGGAGAAGGGAAAGTGACAATAATAGGGATGGCGTTGCAGACAGGAACTGAAACGTTGTATCAAATTAAAATGCGAGGATAATAGAGCTTGTTTATAATTACCATACCATTTCTCATTTCATTGGTTTTACACAACCCGTTAAAATATTGTTTTCTTAACAAGTATTATCGATCTTTACACAGTTTATACACCATCGGTACCTTCGTTATTTGTAAGCTGTTTTTGCCTATTTCGTTATACTCGAGAAGATTTCAAATGATAAAATTGATTTGGTAAATTCGATTTTAACTAACTAACCATAACGCCGTTTTCCCGCAAGAATAAACAATGAGGACGGACAATCATACAGCTCTGTTTCGGCAAAAACTCCTTGCTTCATTCACATTCATACATGCTCTTCTGTTATTCTGACACTTCACATGGCCCGATTCAAATATTTGATTCATTTGATCGTGCTATGTCTTTTTTTTTTGGTGTCCCCGAATTTTCCTTCCATTCACTTTCGTATCATATATTCTTTCACACTCCTTTCTTTGTTAATTTGCTCTACATGCCCAAACTATCTAAGCATCCCTTTTAATCCTATTCGTTACTCTTACATTAGCCTTACATTCTTTCCGGATATCGATATTGTTAACACCGTAATGGTTTTACCAATACATACGAGTAATATATCTTTTACATATTTGTTATTTCGTTCAACAAAAAAACGGTTTTTTTAAAGACACGATAATTATTTCAACCCTTCTTTCTACTTGTAACAATCTTTGAACTTCCTCCCTGTAGACTACCAAAGACAATGGCCCAATCAATAAGGCAATGAAAGGACAGTATATCTAATTATCAGTGTGGTCAGTCACCCCCTACGCCCCCAATAACAAACTCACTACCACCCCTCTGGCACCCGCAGCAACGGGCTACCAGGCTACCAGGGTGGCAGAATGCACAAGTGGTAAGGCTAAAGTGTCTCATCCTTAGATTGTCAGGACTCTGGGGAACAAGGGTGATCGCCCTTTGTGGTGTCTGGCCTTAGACGAGACAAGGTTAGGACAAGCTTAGATATTTAAAGTGTCCGTAATATTTTCTAATACACATACGAGTATAATCAAAGACAAGATGGTTTTTCTAATGTTTGTTGTTATCTGTGCGACCCTTCTCTAGAATTTATTCTATTATTATTTAATGATTTTTAAACTATTTTATTCTGATTATTCTTTATAACTATGAAGGTGAAAAGCTGATTGAAGCTTTACTAAACATTTAAATGATTTGGACATGTAAAAAAAAATGTTTAGATAGTTTGTTAATGGAAGAAAATTTTGAGGTCACCGGAGGAGATGGCACGATTAAGTTCATCAAAATGGGTAAAAGAGAAGAGTACTTTGAGACGATGCACGAATGATAATGAAACAAGGAGTGTGTACAGAGACAAAGTGGTATGGCGGTCTATACTCTCTCCCCTGCAGAGAGACGACTAGTTAGTTTTCTTTTCTATTTTTAAATGGTATCTTTGGTTTATTCCATATTATTAAATACACCAATATATTAATTACCAAAATTAATATCACAGATTCCTCAAAATGTCAAGCTCGATAGCGACAATAACCATCATTCAGTTCACTGAGCTTCTTAAATTGGTCAATGGATGATATAGTGTACCTTGCTGTGGCATCAATAACTATTAAGTTACTGAGGATAATAATTAATGTTAATAAATAAAAATTAAATAAATAAATTATAAAAATTTCTAAAAATTCTATCATCCTCACGAAAAGCAAAATAAATAATGTTCCATAAATTTCTTTCTAGAATCCAAAAGTTTTCACAACGTTTTAATCGAATTTACGTTTAGTTTAAGGTTGTATGTTTGGTGACGCAATTAAAAATTAGCTTTAAAAGTGGAATTCCATCATCATGTGGAAAAAAGTTCTTATCCATCGAATTCATGTTAATTTACAAATAATCTATACATATGTGTAATAAAGTTAGCGTAATTGAGGAGAAATATCACGAAACTGTTCAATAAGTTCACTGTTAATATTATTATAGTCAAAAAGTCATAACAACTCAAATAGTTCGTTTAAGTAAATTGGGTTTATATCTTAAAAGCTTCCCGAAAGGCAATTAGAGTTATAAACAGATTTTAAATGTCCCGTTAGTTGACCGGATATTGCAACGAAAAGGTTTCGCAGACAATCAGGAGGTAGATTGAGGTAGGTCCTACACAATACCTGTTGCCCATCTCCTAGCTTG
Source organism: Drusus annulatus (assembly GCA_022651775.1). NCBI lineage: Eukaryota > Metazoa > Arthropoda > Insecta > Trichoptera > Limnephilidae > Drusus > Drusus annulatus. Next base: position 1,396,156 of record JAGWCC010000043.1, on the reverse strand, counting down.
ACCCATGGACTGGGAATTACGCGATCTTTCAGAAATAACGAAACCTTTTCCTGCTTTTGTTTTACAAAATACTTATGTTTTCAAAATTGAAAATATACGTCAAAACTTTACGTTTCATCGTAATATGTTTTAAAAAAATAATATTTAAAAATCCTTGAAGAATATAACAATAGAAAAAACACAGAAAATAAAAAGTTTGTTAATATGCTTCCAGTAATTAAACAGTTGTGTGAAAAATGCTAACGCGACAGTAATTGTTCAGTTTCAAAATGCACTAAAAAGAAAAAATATTTTTTCCTACTAATTAAAGAACTTTAAAACAGTCATCACCATGATTCGATGTTCGAAATACTTTAGAGTGAAAACCTGCTTAGTCTTAAAACGTTTATTGCAATCTAAGGTATTTGATGTGCGTTCTTACAAAATTAAAGAAATTGCGGAACGCGATGTATTTTTTAAATTGTTGGTTACCTTAGCTTAATACTCATAGTCAAATCATTTGTAATGAATTCGAAAAATAAATATTAATTTTCGGTCTTGAGTTAAATTTAGACAAATTCAAGGTTGTGTTCAACATTTTTGAAATGTTTTTTGAAACTAATTTTTTTATTTGAAAAAGTACCAACCTGTTTTTTCTACAATTTTGGATTACTATACTAGTTCATACTATTTCTTATGCAAAATATGCATTGGAAGATTTTTCGGCAAATCTTGGTTTTGTCAGTGTAGTTTCTAGGAAATCAAAAAATTGTAGTTTAAATAGCATCATCCCAAAAATATATGCATCTAGTCAGGGTTACGTACCATCCGGTATCTAATGTCCGGATATTCTAATATTCTAAACACTAGAGGGTGAAGTACTTCCGTCTCTCCTCGGCAGCCTTCAAGCCGATACAAAGCCTCTGTTAGCGCAACAGCAAGTGCTTCGGTCACCCTGTCACCGGGCGGTCGGACAGGCGAACGCTCTCGCTAAATCTAAGTGATTAAAAATATTTTTTAACAAAGTATCGACCTGTCTATCAAAGTGTTTTGCGAATATCTGTATAATATCAAATTTAATAGCAACAAAAGGATTATATTTGAAATACTGTCAACTGAATTTCATAACATTACGGCAAATGACAGTTTGATTTGAAATTACAACCGTTTCAATATTAGGTTATTTTTAATAATAGATTACGCTATCGGGTATAACTAATTGTTGTGAATTACATAATAGTTTAAACTTATGTCAATTGCCAAGCATTTTTCTAAACCTTTTAAAGTTGTAAATTGGTATTTTTTTCCGACGAACGTTCATCGAAAGTGCGTCAGTGTGCTTTTGAAAATGATCTTCGTGTTTCAAAGTGAGAGGAATATAAATTTTAGCAATGTGCGGAGACGCTGTGTAAATGTAAATTGAAACATTCTACGAAATGCACTACTAATATCCTAGATGTAAGAACAGTACTTATGGTATACTAGAAGGTGTGACTTAAGTATAATTTTTCAACAATTTAGATGTTTTCTGTAGAATTGTGTGAGCTTTGGTTTTCCCCATTAATATTATTATGGCATGCTATCACTTTGTACCATGAAAACATCTTTGAAGATATTCTTCATAACTTTGCATAAAATCAAATTTATGACATATGTATGTCACCCAATGGTTTCGTTTTTACTTAAGCGTCGTACGTATATGTTAATATTTTTTTAGTTGAGTTCATTTTTTATTATTATTATATTTTAACGTTTACAGAGGTATATTAAACAATTATTATTTTTCATTCGTCGCTATAAGTACCAGTCGTTGACAATTAATTCCGTAGTGTGACAAGAATGTCGTGGAAATAAGATGACTGACACATACATGTGGTAAAGCCATGTAAGGCCGGAATATATCGGGAAATAATGCAAGGCTGATGTAAGCTTAATGAAAAGTACGTCTGTCTCGACAAAGGAATTTCGTAGAGAGACAGACACGAAACAACCCCTTAAATTTTGTATTTACCAAGATAAATAATTTAGGTATGTAAAACAGATGAAAAAAGAAAGAAGTGTAAGGAGAGTATATGTGACGTGAAAATAGGTGGTGGAAAAATTCAGGGATGCCCGAGAAAGACATGTCAAGAGTCAGAATAACAGAAAAGTATGTATAAAACGATGTTTTAATAGAATGAAGTTAGGAGTGTATGCCAAGAAAGAGTTGTATGGTGGTCTATCTTCTTTGCCTACCTCTGCGGGGAAACGGCGTGATGGTTAATTAGTTAGTCAGACAAGAAATGCATAAAATTGATTCAAATAGGTAGGGATAATAACTAGGAAGAAAAAGTCGAGGAAGACATGACACGATCAAGTTAATCAAATACTTAAATCGGGTCAAGTGAAGATTTGGAATAACAGAAGAGCATGTATGATACGATGTATGAATGTGAATGAAGCGAGGAGTTTGTGCCAAGATAGGGTTGTATGGCGGTCCGTCCTCTCTGTCTACCCCTGCGGTGAAACGTCGTGATGGTTAGTTAGTTAGTCAGTGAAACGAATTACGCAATAAGCCGTCAAGATCTCAAATCATATCCAATCTAAACACATCAACTCAAAATCGTAGGAAACTGGTTGAAAAACCAACAGCCAACTTTCCCTTCCGTGTCTGAATGATGAATCAATTCAGAAATCTATTGCCTTATTTTCGGTAGCAGTTAAAAATGATATAATAAGACGGTATGAAGAAACATAATTGCATACTAATAACAATGATGAAAATAATATTGTTATATATAAGTTAGTGATGATTTCTCTGATGAAACTCGTGTAAGTAAAAGCGAAACCAGTAGGTAAAAAATATTATTATTCATTTTCAAATAACGCTATCCCTGATAGCGGCTTTGAATCTATCTGAGCCGCTAGCGGCTTAGTTTTGACACATGCCAAGGACGCTAGTTACTGATTTTAGTCACGACACACACATCAAAAGGAGCATAGTGAGTATATCGTGAAGGACCGTAATCGGAAGGAAATTTCAATCTTTTGTATGTATGAGCATTTTTCTATCGAACGTGGCAGAAGACAGCTTACGGTATTAATACTATCAGATGATGGTGACAATAATATAGTTATATATAATTTAGTGATGATTTCTCTTATGGAACTCGTATAAGTTAAAGCGAAACCAGTAGGTAAAACAAATAATTCAAAGTTATTATCTAGTTGTTCATGGTACTAAGTGTTTCAAAGTTTTATTTCGTAGAATTTTTATTTCTATAATAAAACAAATAGTTAACGGTGTGAAAATAACACGAAATAAGGCAATTTAATAAAAAAAATCATGTACATTTCAGACTTCCTACGTTTGCCGTCAATTTATTATCGTAATTTGTAAACTGGTAAGTTGTCATTAACATAAACTTCCGTTCGTTCGTTGTTTTTAATGAGAAAATAACACTTAATGGTTACAAGATAAAGGAATTCTAATGTGTTTCGCATAATTTAGAAGAAAAAGAGTTTATCGAAAAATCATTGTACGCCTTGGTCAATTTTGGAAATTAAAGTAAAATATTATGATAATCTTGACGGCAAGAGTCATGGCGTCTGTAATAGTGGCTTATATGTGACAAGACGCGATACAAAGATTAGCAGTAAGGATTTATTGACGTTTGGTTTGATTATTTTTAGCTAAATACTCGTACATTCACGTTTAAAACATTTTTTTTTAATTTTACGCGTAGGAAGATAATTCTTGAATTATTAGTACTTTAAAAACTCTTTGTGGTTTTCCAGGTTTTTATCTCCACTATTATTTATTGAAATGATAATATAGTAAAAAAAACATTTTTGCTTTATTATTCCCAAGAAGTTGCACAAAAAAGAGTTGAAATAATCACCTTTAAAAAAAAAAAACTGTAAATATTTGTTGTACAAAAAATATGTATTTAACATTGGTAAAACCATGTATGAACGTGTTAAAAATGTGGATATCCGGAAAGAATGCAAGGCTGATGTAAGCGTAATGAATAGGATCAAGAAAAGGATGGTTTGATGGTTTGGGCATGTTGAGCGAATGAACGAAGAAAGGAGTTTAAAAAGAATATATGATGCCAAAGTGAATGGAAGGAAAAGTCGGGGACGCCCGAGGAAGACATAGCACGATCAAGTAACTCAAATACTTAAATCTGGCTATGAAGAGAGTCAGAATAACAGAAGAGTATGTATGAGACGATGCTAAGATTAAATTATATACATTGATATTTATACATAAAATGAAGAACAACTTGTTAACAAAATATTTTTCTGTCAATTTTTTGTACAACGTGGATAATTACAGACATAATACAAAAATATGGAAATAAATGACACTACCAATAGATGTTAAAATCAATACACATAACAGCTTACTTTATAAAATGAATGAAATGTCATAATGCGCTCTCGGAAACTGTCTAAATTATGCCAATTAATAAATTTAGAGCCTGTAAGAAACATTTAAAATAACTTAGTAATATCAAGTAGTATATAAGTTATAATTTTATTTTGGAGTAAAAAAAAAGAATTATAATTAAACACTTTGTAAACTTTGATATACAAATAACTAAAATAAAACTTAAAACTAAAAAAATTCATTCCGAAATTATTACTTTTGAAAGAAAGGAGCAGAAGAAAATTTAAAATAAAAGAAAAACTTGTCGCATTATTTACTACACATTACGGTTAGAGCTGAGTGGAAAAACGCGTCAGATTCCCACCCGGGCATCGTGGGTTCAATTTCTATGCCAGCTAAGTCCTCCATCATTGCACAAGCAACATTTTCTGCTTGTTGTGATGGCATGAAAAACTCTTTTTCAAATATTGTCAGGTTATTCGTAACCCGAAAATACTTATCTTTCTACAAAAAGGAAAAAAAATAATAACAAAGTCCGGCGTTTGCCGGAAAGTTACAATTTATCACATTGAATAAACTAAAATCTGGCTGCACATATTTTTTTTATGGTTTATTGTGTGTAATTTAATAATTGAAATATATTTTTTCACATCTCCAGGCAAAAACATATATTTTTATTCTCAAGGAGTTAAAATAAAGGTCATTCCGGAAAATTAATAAGCTTCATTAAAACTTGATAATTCAATTGGGTTAGGCTTAGGTTTTTGAAGGCCTCCGTGGTCCAGTGGTAAGACGCTCGACTACGAATCTAAACGTCGCCAGTTCAAACTCGGCGTGCGCAAATAGAGTTTATTTAATCCATATGTTTTATAACACATTTAATTCATATAAAAAATATTGTATAGTATATTTGCGGCACGCTCCAGAGTGGTAGATATTTGAATACTATCAGTATCGCCCTAGTGAAAGACCACAATTCAGAATCGAAACTTTCTTTGAAATGGCTTTAGTCATGTTTGGTGCCTAGATCTGAATAGCCAGGTACTTCCCAACCATCTTCTTCCCTATCTCCTTCTACTCCCTACTACCGTCAGCCTCACGATATTTCCCAATTGGGGATGCCATGGTCTCACTGGCTTTAGACGGTCGGGAGCGGTTGAAGCTCTTGTGCAGTATTCACTACAAGAAAAATGTTGTGGGTTTCATTCCTATCTACTGAAACATGTTTTATAATTGATTCATGAAAAACAAAAAATTAAACTACAAAGATCAACGTTGTTGTATTGCTGCTTTTCAAAATTTCGCCATTCTTTTAATTTTCTCACAGTTATTTGCATATTTTATTGTTACTCCTATTCGGCATTAAATAATGTTTATAAATAATTTTTCATTAATGAAAGGTATTAATGAACGATCCCAGATTGCAGGTATTGAGAAAACGGCTTTATTTGCCCCCACAATAAATAACTTCGATGTGAACTTATTGATATATATATTTTTTGACTTTATCAGATCTGAGGCAACCAGTTTCGGAGCTTACAATGATTAATCCGCTCGAGAAACAAAACAGTTAGGTTTTGGAATTCATACGAAGGTTGAGAAAGATAATAAGTTTACATGCCTGCGTTTTATTTTTATGCAAATGTTTAAATGGGATTCTTTTTTTAAATGCTCGTTGTTGAAAAAAGCTTTATTCTAGAATTAAAGCTGCTACAGTTGATGCTGATTTATTGATATATTTTACACTCATATTGACTTTTGTCTTACTTTGCGTTATATTGGAATATTACTTTTTGTCTGTTTTTTAATCTAATTTCTCACAAAGTATTTGATTGCGTATGCAAAATGAGAGATACCACAACGCTGAGATGTCCTCCATGGTCAAGTGGTAAGACGCTCGACTAAGAATCTAAAGGTCGCGAGTTCAAACCCGGCGTGCGCAGAGGACTTTTATTTAATTAATATGTGCCATTGCATATTATTTAATTCACACAAAATTATATGTAGTATATTTCCAGAGTGAATGACCACCATTCAGAATCGAAACGTTGCTTGAAATGGCTTTAGCCGTGTTTGGTTACCAATCTGAATTGCCGGGTACTAACTTACTTTTCTCTTCTTCGTCTTCTTACCCTCCCCACTATTTTTAGCCTCACGACATACACCTATTGGGGATGCCGTGGCAATTGGCTTTAGACGGTTGGGAGAAGTTAGGACTGTTGTGCGGTATTTACTAATTGTTGTAAGTTGTATGTGAATAATTTATTAATCCATCACTCAAGTTTGTAGTATCACATATTGTTGGCACCACTATTGACAAATCCATATGTTATTTTGGAGCTTATTTTTTTTAGCTTGAAGGAGACTATGTTGATGAATAAAATCAAATTTTACCTAAAAGTTGTTGGTTTATCAGTCATCGTATGAACTTATCGAGTGATGTGTTATATTGCATACCTACTGAAAGCGTTTCTGCTAATGATTTTTATTTTAATCTGATTTCATATTAGTTAGAAAGGTTTTTTTTAGTTTTCTTTTGCATTTATTTTTTTAAATATAAGTTTGTTTTCATATTAAACCGATTGTTTGGTTTCAGTTTTACTTCAATATTTATCTTACTAGATCATTATTTCAAAGTAAACAATAACACACGAGTGAAAATACTTTATTTTTACTTAGTGCACTTGTAAGTTCTGTAAAACACCATGAAAGAATTCCCATTCACTAAAAATACTTACCCTAATTTCGTTTTTATTATTTATAAGCCTTCCATTATTCAGTTTTGGACATAAACCTTCCCCAAGCCTCTCCCAACCATCTTAAGTTTGCCGGTTACCACCCACCCGCCTAGGCTGCAACACGAAAAAAAATCAAATTAGTCAACTACTCATGAGTTTAATATTACACAAATTCACGCCATGCAAGAAGCTCAAACAAAACTAATTCAAACCCCAAAGCGTATCGCGAGCTTCCAGTTTTTCAAGTTACAAGAAGCCACCTCCCACCCCTCCCCAATACACCTGCGGCTCTCGGGCTTTACACATTACAATATGTAAAACGGCAGCTTTGATTGATCGGCAAAGGTGGAAGTATGGCAGCGCGGCAATCAGGGCGTACTCACACCGAGACGTGACAAATGTCACGGTTACGCGAGCTTAAAGCGCCTTAAGTGATTCCAAGCGATTCTACAGATTGTATAAAGTATTATTATAATGTGTAGGAAATTTGTCTAGTGTGTCACTTTTATGTTGTTTGGATAGTGGTAGTTGTTGCATCCGAAACTACGATGAAACACCGAATGTGTTTTCAGACTGTAAATGATAAACTATACTATTCGATGGATGTGTCTAAATAAAGCATCTAGATTATGGAATGAAGAAAAAATGGAAAACCATTCACTCATCGATGAAGTTGAAGGATAAAGTTTTCGAGGTTTTCTTACACAATTGTATTATTAGCGAAACGAATACACCACACTGATTTTAGTCTTCGTATTATCAAAACACCTAATTTATTTTCTATTATTTGGAGATCGAAAAAACAAACTGACCAACCAGCAAAATACGTTTTTTTAATACCAAACTCTTCTGTTTGATATTTAATGGTTTCAAATACGGTGTTATTAGATACGAAACTTTTCACTTGAGCTTTTATATTTTTTTTCTTCCATAATGTATTCAATTAATTTTATAAATGTTTTTTTAATTCTCTCGAATATTGGATGTGTACAAAATAATGACATAATTAAAAAACCAAATTTTGTTTCATCTCTTAAAACCGCGTTTGATTAGATCATCAATTTTAGTTTTTTCTTCCCTTGTAATTTTTTTTACATATCTTGTTCTACTAATATTTTTTTACAAATGTTTGTTTATATTATACACCTAATTGTTATGTGAAAACCTTATTGGCCAGGAATCAAAATAAAAAAATGACAGATTTAATGTTCCTTTTCTATTACTGTACTGATATAGAATGAACTAGAAAGCTTTGAAAGATCCCGCATAAATTTACGTAGCTTAAGATCACTACATCAAATCAGGCATACTCTTCTGTTATTCCATATAACAATACTGTCGTAAGTCTTGTTTGATTCACTTCCAACATTTTTTTTTTCGGATTTCTTTAATTGTAATCTAAGTATTCGTGTATTTTCCACATTGTCTCGGAGATTTAATTTTTATCACATTCCTTTTTTATGGATTTATAATTTATTTAGTAAGCTAAAAAAATGGAATGTAAACTAAAAATGAAATAAAAATAAAGTGACATGCGTTTAAAAGTAGAAGAGCAGCTTTCACAATTTATTGTCGATTAAAACTAAAACTTTACCGATTTCACAAGACTTTTACGTGCATTTGATCGCTTCTGTGGAAGTCCGGTGGAAGTCCATTAATGCGTGTATGGTAAAATATGTCAACAACTTTCAGCAAATAATCCCCATCATTATCTCGCCGCTATTCCTCCACCCATCAAATCTGCAGAAATCTTCGCTGAACAAAGCCTTAAACAGCCTCTTCCGATAGCCTTGGTCGTTGGACAGCGAGGGTGAGGGTACTGGGCACTGGGCATGGGCGGTCATTGTCCACCAGAACAATAGAAGCTTTGGAAGGGAATCTTGATTCATGACTCCTCCCCTATGTGGAAAGCACTGTACTTTTATTGTATAGTCAATCAGACGTCCCAGGACACTTTTATATGTTTTCAACCCTAAATAACCCAATTGAAATATATTTAAAAAAAAAAAACATGTATTTTTTTCTGCAAATTAATTGAATCCCCATGCAAATGACTATAATGTATTAATTGAGAAATATTCAATATTTTATTGTACACGCTTAAGTGGGCTTTTACATAAAAAGGAACATTTTACAGTGATAGAAGTTTAATTCAGTCAAATTATTCGCTCATATGAAAAGTAAGAATAGATGTTGTATATTCCTTTCTATCATTTTTGTAAAAAATAAGTAAGTATTCTCACAAAACTAATTTTCTTACGTCCTATCCAATGAACATACTTTGAGATCATGAAAATGACAGGAACATCAAAGATCAAAGAGTTGAACATGTTAACTGCAAATTTAGTTTAAAGGCAAGAACATGTTATCTACAATAATAAAATTGTTTGGCGAAATGCATTAACCCTTTTCCGCACACTGTTCCAAATTTGGAACATAATAATGTTATCATCACAAAGGGCTTTGTAGGCCTTATATATATACATATATATATATATATATATACATATATATATATATATATATATATATATATATATATATATATATATATATATATATATCAGCTAACTCCTTTCTGTGAGCTCTGCATTATCATAAATCGAACAGTGCTGCCAGTTAAGAGCTTTTTAGTAACTACAGTCGCGTCAGTAAGTTGTCATATCGGCCATTTTGTGAACGAGCGTGGTTATAATTGTTCAGTGTGTGAATTATTTAGAAATATTTTAGAAATAATAATAAATATTAAGATATGTTTTTTTTTCTACTCCTTGGTTTGGTTGGTATACCTTAAATGCATAGTGTGACAACTTTGGGAATATTGTATTTTTTCATGTAGTGCCAAAAATGAAACAAAACATTTATAATAAATATTTTGCAATTCTTTAAAAATATATATATATATATATTTCACATGATTCTAAATACATTTCTAAACAAATGTATTTTTAAATTTTAAATTAAAGTAACTTTGTTTTGATACCTTGTTGAACTTCTGTTATTCGGTTGAACAAAAATGTATTACAGACATATTTGTTCAACCCTGAAGAAGGTTTAGGTAGAGCCGAAATCAGTTGGTATATGTTTCTGATAAAGTGGTGTCAAAACAAAGTTACTTTTATTTAAAATTTAATTATGTCTCACCACAAAGTGAGTGCTTCATGTCAAAGTTAAATATATTATTTCTGGAAGGATTAACCTGTCCTGTAGTATGAACGCACGGGTGCGTTGAGAATATTTTTTCCTAGAAGGAGTATGACCGCACCTGTGCGTTAGCGCCTACAAATTAAATATTGTTAGATTTTTTACCCGAAACCGAATGTTACCGACATCTTTGGACATATTTTTACAAATTTACGAAATTTTCAACCATCTATCTATGTTAACGACGGAGTTATTTACTTTGTAAGTATTCCGTGACGTCACAGACTAAGTTGAGGTTATTCGCAACATTTTTTCGCGAGCGCCTGTAATAATTGTTTCGTACGAAATAAAACAGTGAAATTTTTGTATGTTTTATATTGAATAGCTTATTTGTGTCGCGTTTTAAATGATTTAATTGTTGTATTATGTGTATAATTATCATATTTGAATGTGCCGACTGTTATTTAGTATGATTTGAATTCAAATTTTGACAGTTGTAACAATAGTTTATTTTTCGTTTAGTGAACTGTAATTTTATTCGACTCTTTGTTCTGCGAGTTATTGTTTTTTGTTATAAGTAACGTGGACATCTGTTTTACCGTGACTAAACTTTGTTTTTATACTGATAACATTTTATATATTTTACATTTATTTTATATTTATAAAAATGGTTAATCCTATGACTGAACAAGACATTATGAATACTTTGATGGAAAGCGAAAATGAGGATTTATACGAAGATATCGAAGATTTGCCAATACATTCGGATAGATCATCCGATGAATCCGATACATCTGATGAAGATGAAACTGTCCCTAGTTGTTCGACATCTAAAAAGAAAAAAGTTGATCACCGTAAATGGGATCATGATGAATTTACACCCATTATTCACGAATTCGATTCCAGTAACTCCGGTATACAATCAAATATTCCTGTTTCCGAAAATTCATTGGAAATTGATTTTTTTGAATTATTTTTCTCGCTTGGTATAATCAAGATAATTGTTACGGAAACAAATAAGTATGCTGCAAAGATTTCTTCAGACATTTCTCTAAGGTCAAAAATGAAGAAGTGGAAAGACACCACGGAGGCCGAAATATATACATTTTTAGCCACGATTATGTTAATGGGTCTTGTGGGAAAAAACATGTTAAAGAAATACTGGACAAATAATCCACTTACTACATTTACTGATAACGATATTAGAACGACCGATAAATTATGTAAAATAAGAAATCTTCTGGAACCGTTGAAAACCATTTTCAAATTAACATTTTATCCTTTTCAAAATTTGTGCATAGATAAAAGTCTCTTGTTATGGAAAGGAAGACTTTCATTCAAAATTTATATTCCCTCAAAACGCCACAGATTTGGGATAAAGTTATTTGTACACTGTGATGCACGCACCGGTTATGTTTTGGATGTCATTGTGTACACTGGATCTGATTCGAACATAGAAATGAATCCCGACATTGGTATCTCAGGATCAGTAGTTACCACCATGCTTAGTGATTATTTAGGCAAAGGTCACAGAATTTTTATAGACAATTGGTATAAAAGTTCAGCGTTATTTGATTTTTTGCATAAACATAAAACTAATGCATGTGGAACAGCTAGAGCCAACCGAAAAAATATGCCTAAATTCGGGAATGAGAAAATGAAAAAAGGCGAAATAAAGTCTTTACATTCCGACAATCTCTTGGCGCTGAAATGGCACGATAAAAGGGATGTAATAATGCTTACCAACATACACACAAATGCAATGATTGTTACCGATAAAATCGACTATTCCACGGGTGAAAATAAAATAAAACCAGAGGCAGTTATAGAGTATACCAAAAATATGGGTGCTGTTGATAAGGTGCACCGTATATTAGGCTTTGCAGATAGTTCCAGGAAGTCTCTAAAATGGTATAAAAAAAATTTCTTCAGATTGCTTGACATTTGAACACTAAATGCTTTCTTTTTGCATCGTCTGAAAAAGGTCCTATCATTTAGTGATTTTCGGGAAAACTTAGTATCCCAGATGGTCGAAAAATATCACACAAATAGGCCGACATCATCTAGTGGAAGGCGAGTAGTGGATCATCCAACTCGCCTTTCAGGGAAACATTTTATCCGCCCCGTACCACAAACTGAAGCCCAAGGAAGCAGAACTCGACGACGATGCTATGTGTGTAGACATACAGCAGTTCAGCCTCAAAAAAGAAGTGATACAAAATATATGTGCACCGACTGCAATGTTGCACTTTGTGTATATCCATGTTTTGAAGACTACCATACAAAAACAAAATTATTAGTGAAGATAATTGTATTGATTGATTTAGTACATAATTATAATATTTTTCGTATTTGATATCCTTGTATGAACCTTTATATAAAGGGATATATTGAGTTTTTATAATGAAAATAAAATAAAAAAGTTTCAGTGTAATATTGTGTGTAAGTGTGTGCAAAATAGTTATAATTCGCATTCACCCTGGAATAATTCAAACAGTGGTAAGAAAATTTATTTTTACTAGTAAAAATATTATCTGTTTTAACTGATCGATGGTTTGCAATTTCTGGGAAAGAACTTTGGTTTTTTCCTTCTAAATAGTGTATTATTGATTTTTTCGTGATAGTTTCTAAGAAGAGTTATATTGTTTTTACATATTCTACATATTTGCATTATTATTTTATTTATTTTTAATTTTTTATAAAACTCACTCCCGCGGAACAGTTTTTTTTTAAATAACTCACCACCGGACAGGTTAAAAGTCATCGCGGTAAGGGGTTAACATGCAAAATTATATTTTATTTAGTATGGTAGCTATAACATTTATGAAAAATAGTTGGTGGCTTTGTGATAGGAAATGGATGGTACACACTTTTTTTAACAAACGCAAAATACTGAATATCTCAGAATGACTCGACTGTTAGTTAACAAGTTCTTTCCGTGGGGTCTTAAATTGTTTGATTACATTAAAATTAATATTTATTTGAGATACATGATATTATAGCCTTCTCATATCTACATTCAGTGCAGTCAAATATATCAGACAAATATACCAGTCTATTATACCAAATGCAAAACAAAATGCAATGTAGGTACAAACTAGCATAAAGTTAAATATGTAACTTACTAGCATTTTCCGCCTTCACTTGTGGGTTATGTGGCGGCTAACACTTGTAAAGCTCGTTACGGGCAGTAAATGTTTCCCCATTTGTATGTTGTGCGGATTCACTACGATACTGTGTTACTGCGATCTTTTCGTTTCTTATGCCCTTCTGCTTTCCTGGCTCTTAAAGTCGTCACTCTGTTTTTCTATTGATGCTGTAATATTCACTTTTAAAAAATAAGTCCTCTGGTAACTTGCTTGATTTAAAATATCATTCTATTTATGCACCTTCATTAATTGTCCATAAAATTCTTTAGGCTTATCTGAGAAATTTGTGTCTCTTTCTCGTTAAAAGATATATAGTGTTAGAAAAACAATTATCAAAAGCTAGTATTCCCTGAAGATGTGTGACGTGAAAGTAAACGGAAGAAGAAGTCGGGGACGCCCGAGGAAGACATTGCGTGATCAAGTGAAGCGAAATTGTCCAAAGATGCTAGCATGCCACAATGGAGTACATAGAACTAGCAGAAGAAGGATGAAAGTAGTATGAATGCTGTAGAAATAATTCAAGGCCGATATTAGCGTATGAATAGGATTAAGAAAGGTACGCTTACATAGTTTAAACATTTAGAGCAAATTGACAAAGAAAGGTGTGTGAGAAGAATATATTACGTGAAAATATATGGTGGGATTAGTCAGGGACGTCCCAAGAATACAAGGCACGAGCAAGCTAATCAAATACTTGAGTCAGACCATATGAAGAGTCAGAATAACAGAGGGGTATTTGTGAGACGATGTATGAATGTGAATGAAGCAAGGAGTGTGTGCCAAGGCACAGGTGTATGGCGGCAAGCGATGCGAATTTGGGACCTTTATAGCTTTTCGTCGCTTCAGGTAACTCAGCGAGAGCATTGAATTATCTGGGTAAACATTATTTTTCAAAATCCCACCAGGTACTGAAGACCTATGAATTGAATTGTTAAACAAACAAAAAATCTTTAAAGTGCTCTGGTGTAAGCTTCCCAAAATGGCACTTAAGCCTTTTTGCGTTTACGGCGATGGTATGCTTTGATTGTATCATAACGAACACTAATTCTTTAAAAACAAACCATGTGTTGGATCTGAGATGTGTGGAGAGATTATGGAATGAAGGAAGTAAGGAAACCAATTCACTCACCGATGAGATTAAAGTTGTAGATTATTCTTACGAATTGTATTATAAACGAATACCACAACAAAAAACACACTTAATTTTATATTATTTGAAGAACAACAATAAACCGACCGACCAAGTGAGACACCAATGAACGAACACGTTTTTTCACATAACTCTTCTTCTGTTTCTTGATTTTCACTTGTTTTCAAACGCAGTGCTGTTGAATACGGAAATAGAATATGGTATAATTGTTGGATAAGGTAGTAACTGGATGAAAAACAGAAAGGTAAGAATCTAACAAATTATCTCTTTGAAATCCAGCACCATGAGTATTACACAAATATCAGAAAACTTGTTACTGCAGTATAATAAACCAATAATAATCAAAGTAAAAAAAAAACCCCAAACAATTCATTAGTTCTCCTAGTCCCAGCGATGGTAGTTAGCGGTTAGCATAATAATGCCGACAAATAGGCCCGAAAGCCGACAAACGTGGTAAATGTGAAACAATTCCATAAACTCCGTACAATGGTCGCCGCTATCGATAAACAAAAATACTTTACTGTCCGGGTCCAGGGGACATCTCGGTCTCTCGGGCGATGCGGCCCTCGGAGGAAGGACAATAAAAAATACGAATCAAACTAAAATAAAAAGGCAGTAAAAAGTTTAACAGCGGAAAGTGAGGGTACCGTGTAAGTGGATCTGTAAAATTAAAGTGGATATGTGTGACGTGGTGACAGATAATTCGAGCCTCAGCGGTGAAAAGATTCAGTGAAGTCGTTTGAAACTTTGTGCAAACTTTAAATAGGCAGGTTATTCTAAAGCTCTTATTTCTCTTCCCAACCTAACCTTGCCTTTCAAGCATTTTTTTTATATAATGTTTGTTTTAATTAAGAGTATGAAACCAATGTTCACTCATAAAAAAATATCGGATGAATAGATGACTTTTTGACGGCCTGCATAGTCGAATAGTAAGACGCTCGTCTACAAATCTAGAGGTTGCGGGTCCAAGCCCGGCGAGCACTAATACATTTTATTCAATTAATATATGTCATAACGCATTTAATAAAAACAAAATAATTTATAGTTTATTTGAGATCCGTTTCAGATTGGTAGATACTCTAAGTATCGCCCTGGTGAAAGACCTTCGATAAAAAGGCTTCGACCGTGCTTGGTGACCAGATTTGAATAGCCAGATACTTCCGAACCTTCCTCTTCCTCGTCTCCTTCCCCTTTCCACTACCTCGAATCTCATAACATACTCCAGTTGAGGATGCCATAGTCTCACTGGCTCTAGACGGTTGGAAGCAGTTGGGACTCGTGTGTGGTATTCATTACTATTGGGGTGTTTGTTGTGAGACTGAAAGTAGTAAGGAGGAGAATGAGATGGGGAAGAGGAAGGTTTGGAAGTACCTAGCTATTTAGATCTGATAACGAAACACGGTTTAAGCTATTTCAAGCATCGTTTCGATTCTGAATGGTAGGATTTCATCAGGGTGATACTGAGAGTATCTTTCACTCTGGAACGTGCCGCAAATATATTATGTGTTACTTTTATTGAATGAACTATAAAATAATAAAAATTGATTAAATAAAAAAAATTGCGCACACCAGGATTCGCGCCCATGACTTTTGGATTCGCAGCCGAGCGTATTTACCACTCGACCACAAAGACGGTCATTATTACTTTTGTTTCAGTATAAAATCATTTTTTTGGTAAAAAAATTTATAACCTAACTAGTAAAAAATATTGCCATTTAACCTGACTAGCAAGATAAAATAAATATTGCTTTAATTCATTCATTTCAAATGTAGAATAATGTTTGCCGGAATATATTATAGGTAGATACTTTATCAGGTAGGTAGGGATTAGAAAAGATAATTTTTAATTTCGTAATTTCAACTACAACATCAGTTCAAAATTTGAAAAGTTCACACTTGTACGGTCATACGTACTTACAAAGTAAATGATTTATATTTGACACTTCACATTACCTACCTAAAATAATAATATTAACAAGAATAATTTTGGAACAATCAAAAGGTGTTGATAGTATATATAATGAGGTATTGATAAGGTATAAACAAAACAATTAAAGCTCATTAACAAATACAGTTCACATGGATTAACATTTTACAGGGTGGTCTACGCCTAATCCAACAGTACCTACACCCTTTTTAAAATATATGAGACTTAAACGACAATTGAGAGTAGAACGAATTGGTTATTCTTTATTTAAATATCAAAATAAATTATCATTTTATAATTAAATTTACGAATAATTCTCAGACCACTGTTGTGGATTATTTGGTACAATTACCTAATATGCATAGTATTCAGAAATGAAACGTTAACGGAGTGCCAATAGAGAATCAATGTTTCTATAGTGAATGACAGTCGGGGACACTCAAGGAAGACATGGCACGATCAAGTGAATCAAATACCTGGGTAAGGTCAGGTCAAGAACAGAAATAACAAAAGAGTGTAAATGAGTTTTTATAAAGCAAGGACAAGCAAGCAAGATAAGGCAAGGTGTAGCAAGACAGAGATTAGTGGTGGACCATCATCTATGCTAGGGACCGCCCCTTTATCCATGCTTTAGATGCCCTGTATCCCTTGTGTTTTAAAGTCAAAAAGGCTCACTTATTTTTTCTAGTATAAATAATATCACTTATATAAATTAATGACACCGCCCCGTAATTTAACACTCACAAAGATATGACGCACGATGCAGAGCCAAACACATTTTATTTTTTAATTTGTGAAAACCAACAACATATTTACATAAAAACATCTAATAAAATATATCATATACAATCGGCGAATTTTTTAAATTTTATGGTAAAGCCGCCTCTATCAGCTATAAAACAAAACTTAAAGTCACAAATGCTCACTATGAGACTCAATAAGCGTCCATTCCGGACCTCATAGTATATATGCCATAGAATTACTTAAAATTGTACCAGTCTGGAGATGCCCGTCATAAGGCGAAACCGGTCAGGTCTTAAATAAAAAATAGTGGAATAAAGTAAAAAAAAAAATGGTATTATTAAAATCATTAATTAAAAAGTAATACATTTTCGGTTTTTGGTGAATACGAGAGTAAAAAAGGCAGGTGGTTTTAAACAGGTTGCCTTTTTTATTGACTTACTTTAAATATAATACGTTATTTATTGTTTTTCCCGTTCTACAATCGGCGATGCGCTGCTTACATTGTATTAAATCGATGAAGATATCGATGAAATGGCCGGAGACGTCATTACGCTTCACAAATTCACAATTTTACGCATAATGATCTTGACGATTCTTTTTTGCACTAAAGATTTTCAAGACGTGATAAGAACCCAGAAAACAATCAACATTTCAGTAAAAACGTTACCGATGTTATTTTGCGTTAAGCATTTCCGTGGACACGTTCTATATTAACTTGACGTTCATATCGTCTCTTGTTGTTTCATTCCCTTTCTTCTACTTAAATATTTTTAAGAGACGTATGTAATATAAGAACCTTGGCGCAGCATTCATTAATATTTTATATACTGAGGCCTTTCTTAGTGTAATCTCTTTAATGCAAACATATAAAAGTATAATAATGAAAATGAAAGAATAAATTTGTATTAGACTACAGCTTTTAATTTAATTTTTAAGACCGGCTGATTTCGCTTAGCCTAAGCATCATCAGGGTATAACATTAAACGTGTGTTGTTATATATACTCCTACATACGGAGGGAGAACACAATATACAAAATATAATAAGAGAACAGTGAGAAAACAATAGAATAACATTTAATTTATGGCAAAAGAACACAGAAAAAGACAGATAATATGAAATAAAAGTGGCAAAACGTCAACTGAGAAGGTGATTTTAGAAGAAGAAGATGTTTTATGAGTTTACTAAAAATATACCTAATATTGCAGACTACTGGACAAATTTGAATGATTAATAAGTATTTGACTATTAATTTTAGTGGCTTTCTATATTTTATTAGTACTTCTAAATTATTTAATCTGTTGCCATGACCATTTTCATCGAGAATTTGAGCACCGGTGCTTTAATTGAGGGTATGAACTTTTTCTATACGAATTTTGAAGAATAATAGTTAATAATTTTAACATCTAAGGTGTTCTTTGATTCTAACATTGACATAACGGGTTGTTTTGCCAATATAAAATGCCGAAAAATCTCTAAAATTCATTCCCGATCGACTTGTTTGTCATCTTTATCCTAGAGAGGTTTAAAAAAAAATATATTATGCATATTATTTATTCCAGAAGGTATGCAAGGGTAGTGCATTGCAATATAATATTAAGTAATTAACAATAATATAAAAATCATTTCGTATCAATAAATTGTTTTTTTATTACACAAATCGCAAAAAGGGGATAAAACCTAAAGCAGGCGTAGGAAACACATTGTGTTATTAATTTTTATTTAAAGGACATAATTAAATATTGTTTAATTTTTAATCATAAAGTTTTTTGTATATTTGAAGTTAAATATTTTCAAAAATGTTGTTTTTTATTATGCGTGACAGCCATTTGACCTTTTGAATAAAATATCAAAATGCAAATCGGTTCCTTTTTAACCGTCTTAAACCAGTGAGTGATAGAGAGGGAAAGGATATAGGAAATAGAAAGGTTAGGAAGTACCTGATTTCTTAGTCTTGTCACCAAACACGGCTAGAGCCATTTCAAGCAACGTTTCGTTTCTGAATGGTGGTCTTTCGCCAGGGCGATACTACAGGAATTCACCACTCCGGAACGTGCCGTAAATATTCTTTTTTATTATTTTATATGAATCAAATGTGTTATAACACATATTAATTAAACAACGTTTTCAAGAACCCGCGACCTCTGGATTCGTAGTCGACCACAGAAGCCGTAAAATGTGTCAACAATTTATTTTTCACGGATTGAGATAATATCAAATAAAACAATAAACTTTGTAAAACACCACTTTATTTGAGTTAATCGCCAACCAGGTTTCGCTTTTCTCAAGCTTCGTCAGGGCTTTTACATCAACTCAGTTGATTTAAAAGCCCTGAAAAAACTTAAGAAAAGCGAAACCTGGTTGGCAGTTAACTCAAATAAAGTGGTGTTTTACAAAGTGTATTGTTTTATTTAACCTACCCCTTACTGTGCCAAGTTATTTTTAGCGTTCCGGTGCTGTGTAATCATTACACAGATAATTTTTTGCGATTTTATATCAGAAAAATAAGAATATTCATACCCAATCGCTTAAAATAATAATATTTGAA
Organism: Drusus annulatus; assembly: GCA_022651775.1. Classification (NCBI taxonomy): domain Eukaryota; kingdom Metazoa; phylum Arthropoda; class Insecta; order Trichoptera; family Limnephilidae; genus Drusus; species Drusus annulatus. The sequence goes on along the minus strand of JAGWCC010000043.1, from coordinate 1,376,403 downwards.
GTCAACAGTGCTAATAATTGAAATTTAAAAGCTGAAAATATGAAAAAACCATCGGCTGATGCTCACAAAACGGGCGAGAAGACCACCTCCAAGGGATGCTCGAAAGCTACTGCCAGTAGCTCGATCCCATAGGCGCTGTGTATCTAAAAGGAAAATATAACGAATATCCCATTTAGCGAAGTCAAGTAAGAATGAGACGTGAATAGCATCGTATCTCCCCGCAAACTCTTCTCGTAACTTAGCATCCCGATTTTTTATTGGTGAATTTATTCCCGACAAAATGTCTCGTATGTGCCCGATAAGTGCTAATTAATGTAAACACTATTTTTTTTTAATGCGTTAATTTATTACGGAGGAACACTTAAAATCTCAAGCCTGTGTTTATTTATTTACGCCCGTTATAGGCTTTCGCTTATTTTTGTTTATGATGGTAAACTTACTAACTAACCATCACGCCGTTTCCTCAGGGGTAGGCAGAAAGGACGGACCGCCATACAACTCTGTCTTGGCACACACTCCTTGCTTCATTTATATTCATTCACCGTCTCATACATACTCTTTTGTTATTCTGACTCTTCACATGACCCGATTCGAGTATTTGAATTACTTGATCGTGTCATGTCTTCCTCGAGCGTCCTCGACTTCTTCTTCCATTCAGTTTCGCATCATATATTCTTTTCATACTCCTTTCTTCGTTCATTTGCTCTACATGCCCAAACCATCCAAGCGTCCCTGATTCTATTCATTACGCTCACATCAACCTTGTATTCTTTCCGGATATCTACATTTTTAATACGAATATAGATATTTAAGTTATTAGAAGCAATGTGTAGTAGTTACACATCATAGTTAAGGAAAGGTTATTAAACAATGTCACGCCCCCAAGTTTTTGCTTCCTTTGAAAAATAAATAAATGATAATATTGTTAAGATCTTGTTGAAATCAGTCGAATGTGATTTTTCGTCAATGAAGTGAGATTATTATTCGTAGTTCATAGTTTTACTAGAATATTTCTCAAAAATGTTAATTTGGGCCTTTTTCTAATAAAAACGAAGAATTTCACCCACCGCGGGTACGACGTGTACGCCGCGTATGCCGAGCGCTTAAACTCCTTTCTTGAACGTAATTGCGCGGTTTTAAAACCGAACCGTTTTACGACGGTGACTTAACAATCTCGCGGAATTAAAACGACAATATACGCAGTAATGAAACCTTAACGCGGGGAAGATTCCAAATCTGATTATGTACGGAGGGGAATAAAATTTTATTGTTAATTTATCCGCATAAACCGCGAAGAATCGAAGTAACTTGGCTTACTTCGATTCAGATTTCGCTTAATCCAAAAGCGATGAAACCAGAAGAAAATATATTTTACCTTTTTATAGGTTTTGAAGCTACGGCTTAGCGAGGATGGGTATTTTATAGCCATCCGCGCCGCGAGAAACGAAGAATCGGATTTCTCAGATCAAAAAAATTACGCATTGAAATCTTATGTTATAAGAAATTGAATATCATTGTGCATGATTGGCGCACATAAATGCGTCAAAAGTAGAGAAATAATACTGTCATTATTAACTGTATCGTCGCTGGAAAAGCAAAAGGGCTGAAGCGCCATTTCGGGAAGTTTACACCAGAGCAGCTTAAAGTTTTCTTTGTTTTACAATAAAATTCATAGGTCTTCAGTACCTGGTTGGTTGATTTAGTTAATTCAATTTATTTATAATTTTACTTTCCAATACATGTTTTGTTGTTGGTTGGTATAATTGCCCATCCCACAAGGCATAAGCCTGTGTTGGGATGGTAATTTGCAAAAGTGGTTTTTTAGCTACATAGTAACATGTTTATATCGAAAATATAGTACCAACATACATAAGAAAAAAATTAAATAATATAAGTAAATAACAAATTTAAAGAAATAGAATCTACACAATTGGAACTAAATTAAACTTGGTTTTTAAGGTGAGTAATGATATTGCTTTTAAAGGAGCTTTTGATTTGTATGAATCTGACGGTGCTGGGCAGATAATTGAATTGCTTAATGGAGTTGTACTTAAAACTTTTTTGTCCGTAAGCTCTCAATGCTCTCACTAAGTTACCTGAAGCGACGCAAGCGTAATGATCGCTGTGTGACCTACAGATGCTCCTTGGGTAAGGCGCGCTTTTGTTCGGGGATGTTGAATAAAATATAACCAATTTTATTTGAATACTTTTTATTGGAAGAATTAATTTAGTATAATAATTAAACCTTTAACTGAAGTGGTTTAGTACCACACGGGAGTGCGATGTGAATAGTAGTGGTGGAATAATGGTAGAGAGAGCAGAGGATCTAAATGGTAGAGAGTGTTTTTACAGAAATCCTCTGCTTAATGGTCAAACTTAAAGTGTTCAGAGTCCAAACATGTGGTCTATGGAATGATACATTTTAAAAAGGATTTTAGAAAGCGATGTTAGGATATAATTTATGAGACAGAAATACATTAAAGGATGCAATTAAGAAATACAATAGGACGTTAGTATGAATAGTTAGTGACATGGGTAAGTTGCAGATGTGCGCAACTGGTTTGGCCATTACACAAGGCTAAAAAAGTCACAAACTTGTGTGGCTTGAGTTATCTTCTCCCAAATGGTAAATGCATTTTAGATGGCTGAAGGGCCATACAAGTATTTAGAATCAAACGAGAGTCAGAGCATTCGATGCATAAAAAATACTGATCGAAACTGCTCATTTACCTCACTTTTAAGCAGTGTCGCTTTAGCACTTTTGCGTTTCCAACGACATATCATACTATCATATCAATTACTAAGTACATTGCAATTTTTTTTGTTTATTAAAATTAGACAAGTAAATGATATGTTTCCTCCTACAACACAATCCTTTACTTTGTCTTTTTCTCAAAAAGACCCTTTACAAAGATGACGTAGGCTCTGGGGGAAATTATTTCCTTACAGGCTTGCTGCGTGGAGTTATTGTAAAAAAATAAATAATAATCCAGTTGTCATTTTTACTTTTAAAGTGAAGGTATTTACTTAATTTTATTGAGCAATGCTCGTAAAAGATTTGCGAAACTTCGATATTCCAAGAAACATTGGATAAAGATCACTGATCTATAGCCTTGAGGCTTATTTTTAATAAAACCTATCAGAACTCCTTTAAGAATTGTATTTAGGTATTTTTTTGTTTTACAATGTCTTGTTACTTGCTTTTCTAGCATTTGTAGGCTTAAATATTATTATGACTGGTGATTATATATTTAACAAACAAAAAACTGTTATAATTAACTAAATTTACTTGAATATTGTTACTATTATTATTACATTAAAAAATTCTCCATTAGAAAAGCATAGGAAATACTTTGAATTAATTTGCATTTTCAAAATTATTAATTGTATTATTGACTCACTTTCTTTGTTGCAACTCATCCAGTTCAATATTACTTGCCGTAAACTCAGAAACAATGAATTGTTGTTCCTCAAAAATCACTCTACTAATTATGGGTATAATTGTTTACTGTCCAGAATGTCGAGACTTGTTAACTCAAGCCATTACCTTTAAATTTTTGGTACCAGGCTAAACAAATTTTGTCATTCTTTGAGACTCTACCAAAACCTTGTTCGGGCTTTGACTTGAATGTTCTTCTTAATGTATTTCATACTTTTGTCAGTGCTTCTTAAAAAAATATTATGTATGTGCTGTTATTTCTCTGTCCCTCTTATTTTCCTATTTTGTGTTATGCATTTTTTTGTAATTGGACTATGGTCCGTTAGAATATACATACATAACTAAATTATTGTAATTGAAATTAACTTTAAGGCATTAATGCTTATTTATTTTTAAATATATTTAAAAAATATCAATAATCTAAACAAAATACAATTCCTCAAATCGGAAGAAATTTAAGTACTAATAATTTTCAATAGAAGTGTGAGATCGTTTAAAAATGCCACTTACTAATAAGGTCTTGATGGCTTAATTGGCAGAGTGTTACTCCCGGATAGAGTAGAAGTTAGTCTCGGTCATGACCATTGTTCTTTTTAGTCTCTGTTATTTTTCTGTTTCATATTTGTGTTTAAGATTATGAATATTATATAAATAAATTATTGCTAGAATTATGAAACAAATTTATGTTTGATTCAAAAAACAAATCTTTACTAAGTACTCGTATATTTTATTAATTTAACCAAAATAAGGAAGCACACAATTCATTTAAATTATTATTCACCTATAATAGGTAGGCAATCAGTGGTCCTACATTGATACACATCAATTAAAAATACATATTCATGTAATAATAGAACCTATTGAAATAAGTTCCTCCGTACTTTTAATAATAATAATGCTGCATACTTGTCCGTACCGCCGATATCATTAATCCTCGCAGAACTGTGGAAATGTGGAACTTGGAATCTCGGCGCGCGCTCCTCTTATGGGTTCCACAAGACAGACGCTTATTGGTGTAATTGGTGACATCTGACGCGCGCATTTCAGATCACAAGGCTCCAATTCTTCCATCTCGAGGTCCGCAGTATCCAAAGGCTTCGCCGCCCGGACAGCCTATCGATTTTTTGTCAATCTTCGGCGCCGCTTGAAGGCTTTGACGGAAAAGCCTCCGACAAACTCCCAGCGCAGCCCGTGTACTGCCTCCAACTACCTGGTAATACCCGCTTCTTGCCTGTAGCTCGTACGCCCAGCGAACAGCTGTCAGGGGGCAGCAGAGACGATGGATGCGGGAAAGCTGAATGGTAATTAGCAATCTGTAGCTATTTGAATGTACGCTGTGTTTTCAATGTCAGCTGGGGAAATTGTTAAATACGTGGACGTACTGGGAGGAGAAAATTTATTAAATTGTTTTGCTGTCACAAAACTTTTTGGCCAATTGAATTCTCCAATAATCTTATTGAAAAAGATCATACCTTCAACAAAAACACCGGTGCTCATATTTTTTTTTTAAAAATAGATTTAATAATTTACAAGCACTAGAAATAAAGAAAGCCATCAAAATAAACAGTCATATTCCTATTAATCAATTAAATTTGTACAGTACTCCAATATTATTTATATTTCCTGTACAATTTTCATTATTCCTTAAGGCTGATTCACACCAACGTCCGGATCCGCTCAGTGCCGATATTGTTCCACAAGAGAGCTTATTGATATGGTATGAATATCAATCAAGGAGTATGTGCCAAGACAAATTTGTATGGCAGTATGTCCTTCTGCCCACCCTTGTGATATTTAACTACTTATTTAGTTAAATAATTATTTTGAAGTGTAAAAATACTTACAACGCAGATTTTTTTTTTAAAGCATTTTTTTTATCACTAAATAATATTTTTAATAATTAATAATTAATAAAAATATTATTTTGTGATTAAAAAATGGTTTTTGATTAAAAAAAATCTGCGATGTTAGTATTTTTACAATTCAAAATAATTATTTAACTAACTAAGTAGTTAAATATCACAAGGGTGGGCAGAAGGATATACTGCCACACAACTTTTTCTTGGAACATACTCCTTGATCGATATTCATACCATATCAATAAGCTCTCATGCGGAACAATATCGGCACTGAGCGGATCCGGACGTTGGTGTGAATCAGCCTTTAATCACCGTCTCAGTTGACGTTTTGCCTTTTTCATTTAATATTATCTGTCTCTTTCTCTCTGTTCCTTTGTTATCATTTTAAATTCTGTTCTATTGTTTTTTCACTGTTCTCTTATTTCATTTTATATTGTTTTCTCCCTCTTTATGTTTATTTAACCGCACACTTTGTTTTTTGTTTGGTTTAATTTTATACTCTGATCATGCTTAGGCTAGGTGAAACTGGTCAGTCATTTTAAAATAAAAATTTTGATCTTATACAAAGTTTTTAGTTCATTTTCATTCAATATTATATGATAAAACAAGGAATTGACAGCTCGTTACTTAATCAAACGCTTAAAATTTTGACTGAATTCGCATGAAAGAAAAAAACGTTACAAGCCCTTCAATATACCAACACGGAAGCATTGATTTTCACCACTATTTACTAATATGTTAATGACGACCACTAACACATGTCACATCGACTAAATTAAGCATGTTTATTCGACGTGAGTTATCGTTTGTTCGTTGGGGATCTGCGGTCGGGTTCGGGAACGGTCCAAATTACCGACTTTATCGATAAAATCTACATCGGTGTTTCGTGCTAGGGCCCCATATTTCTCTTGGATCAAAGCTTCATCAGAGTTAAATTATAAGGATAATCGACATTAAAAAAAATCCTGGGTGTAATTTAATTTCAAATTTAGCATATTTTCATTTTAATACATAACTCAATGTGTTCATAGAATGACTGATAAAACAACAGCTTGTAGGCAGAATTTGAATTTATTCATCAAGATAGTCTCAAAAGTGATCCATTCATTCCAACGCTTCTCTAACGTTTGATGCCTTTTTTGTGGAACAATTTATCTTTGCCCCCAAAGTAGGCTTCAGTTTCGGCAATCACTTCTTCGTTGGAGCCAAATCTCTTTTCCTGGAGCATTATTCTTAGGTCTGCAAACAAACTATTTTTTGACAGCATCATCGGTGTTTGTACGGCCGCACTTAAATCAGCAAACCACTTCTCTACCATTTGTATCGATAAAGTCTTAGAGTCTGAATAATACTTGACACGCCAAGCAATTGCTTTGCTTGAACGATTTTTTTCCCCATTAAAAAGCACTGCTTCATCAAGACACGACATTCAGATTTGTTGAATCCATTGTGTTGAAAATCACAAAAGAATTAAAACCACTGAAACTTGTGAACCAAAAGTCAGATTGTTATGAAATTTGACAAGTATTATTTGAAGGTTTGAATTTCCTAAAAATAAAATGGACTTACCAATAGTAGCGCCAAATATTTACATCATCCTAATAACTTATTGAGTGGTTGATTAATTCGTTGAAATACAAAAATATTAAAAATTGTCAACAGTATTTAGAGCGAAGCTTATATGTTCATAATATCTTATCCGAAAAACATAAGTTTAGAACCTTATTTCAAAGCTAGTTTTATGGTTTTAAAACAAAAATAAAACCCGTTTAAATTGAATATAAAAAAGGTCGTCTTTTTAACTATAAATTAAATTCAATTATTCCACTAGTCCGAACCTTTTCAATCTGCGATATTTGCAAATATTTAAACCAATTATCGTGTATTTCATAAAGCCTCGATTAATCTAGGTAGGATGTTAGTCTTTTAATGCAAAGCTTAAAAAATATAATTGTTTTCAAATTAGTAGTAAAAAAAAAATAATTTTGATAGCTTTTTTATTGTTTGAATTCATTGTAAAGCCTTTAATGTGCACCATGATACATTGTAGATTTATTTATTTTACCTACGTATCCAGTTAGTAAATCCTACATGTGTTCAAAAAGTAATTAGAGGCAATTGAGTAGGAATAGTAATTATTGAAAAGTGATACGTTACAGCTATTAGCCGTAATAAAAACAATTATCTATTTATTGCCATCGATTATTTCTCAAAATCACGTTTATCAAAGTCTTTCCTTAATAACTGCTAAACCTGCTTAGGATTCTGCGGTCCAGCGATTAGACCACCAGAAGAACAGGTCTCGAGGGTTGAATTCCTGAGATACGATTGAAAATTATATGCATAAAATTTAACTATTTCATTAAAATGATGCAGCGGCTGTCACATATTTTGTTCGCTTAAAGTAACTTATTTTCACCTCGTGTTTTGTTTTATAGATAATTATCATGAAAATCTTATGCAAAGTTATGAGATTATTACCTCCAACCTATTGTATGTGAATAAAATATGGATATTTATTAAATATTCCTAATCATAAAAACTAAATATGCAGTGATCATTACTACAGTTGGAAGTTCTACAAAATAATTACAAATCTAGATATTTGGGTTTTAGGGTTTAAAACCGGCATTCGCAAATAAGATTTATCTAATCAACATGTGTCATAAAACATTTAGTTAATATAAAATAATGTATAGTATATTTGCGGCACGTTCCAGAGTGGTAGAAATTCTAAGTATCGCCCTGGTGAAAAATCACCTTTCAGAATGAAACTTTGCTTAAAATGGCTTAAGCGGTGTTTGGTGACCAGATCTGAACAGCCAGCTACTTCCTAACTTTTCTCTTCCTTATCTACTTCTTCTCTCCACTACTTTAAGCCTCACAAAATACCCTGATTGGGGATGCCATAGCCTCACTGGCTCTAGATGGTTGAGAGGAGTTGGTGCTTTTGTGCGGTATTCAGTATTTAAGAAAAAAATATAGTTAATACCGCACAAGAGTCCCAACTGCTTCCAGCCATCTGTAGCCAGTTGGATTATGGCAACCCCAATCGGGGTATGTTGTGAGACTGAAATCAGTGGGGAGGGGGAGGAGATGGGGAAGAAGAAGATTGGGAAGTACCTGGCTATTCAGAGCTAGTCATCAAAGACGGCTAAAGCCATTTTAAGCAAGGTTCCGATTCTGATTGGTGGTCTTTCATCAGAGCGATACTAAGAGTGTCTACCACTCTGAAACATGCCGCAAATATACTTCATATTATTCAATATGAATCAATTGTGTTATGCCACATATTAATAAAATAAAATGTACGAGTATTTGCGCACGCCGGTTTTGAACCCGCAACCTCTGAATTTGTAGTTGAGCGTCTTGCCACCGGGCCACGGAGGCCGTCAAATAGAACTTTAATGACATACGCAATGTTTCTGTAAGAATCTACTAGTTATTCTATCTATAAATCTAGTTTAGTGACGAGAAAATTACTCACTTCTCACTTTCAATCACCATTTAGAATTCCTGAGTTATTTGCCAACCAAAGGAATACATATTATTATCAACACTTGCACCAGTATTAACCGAATAAGAAAATCTCCCCCAGGGGATCATTACGTTCCTCGAGACGTAATTTTAATATCTTTATAAACGGCTCTTACTTTTATTTCGGCTGCATATACAATGCTCGGGTAATTACTACCGCAGTCTTGACGAATAATAATCTTAAGTGATTTTAAATTAAGGCCCTTCGCAGCCGTGCGGGGGGGCATTTTAGAATCTTTGTTGCAAGATCAGATTTTTGCAAGTGATGTAAATAATTGAGTTTTATTAATAACAAACAGTAGATAGATTCTTTGTCTAGTTCATTTGTGAAACTGTACTTCCTGTGTGTTCTTCTTCAATTATTCCTGGTCTCTCTATGATCTGCAGTCACAAATTCCTTCCTACAGCCTTTTCCTTAACTGCCTTGCAACCAGGTGGCCATATGGACTCAACGCTTTAAGATCGTTTGCCACACTAAAAAAATCATTACGAAAGATGGAAAGGCTGATAAGGATATCGAAATAAGGGTAAAAGCAGGAAACTCCATCACTGAAGGACTGAACGCTGTTGGCGCAAATAAAAAACATGTACAAAAAATTGAAGCTAACAGTCCACAACGTAGTACTCAAACCAACCTTAATGTATAGCAGTGGGGCACGAAACTGGCAAAAAAAGGATGAAAGTATACTGAATGACATTGAAATGAGTTTCCTGAGGAGTGTGTGCTGTAAAACCACGTTTGACCGTGATAAAAATGTGGATATCCGGAAAGAATGCAAGGCTGATGTTAGCGTAAAGAATAGGATTAAAAAAGGGATGCTTCGAGAAAAAATGGATGGTTTGAGTGTGTGGAGCAGATGAATGAAGAATAAGTGTGAAAATACAATATGACGTGAAGGTGAATGGAAGAAAAAGTCGTAAACGCCCAAGGAAGACATAGGTGAATCAAATACTTGAGTCGGGCCATGTGAAGAGTCAAAATAACAGAAGAGTATGTATGAGAGGAAGTATGAATGTAAATGAAGCAATGAGTGTGTTCCAAGACATAGTTGTATGGTGGTCCATCCTCTTTGTCTACACCTGCGATAAAACGGCGTAATGGTTAATTAGATAATTTAAAAAAAACTTATTTACGGTGTCACACCCCAGGGTGAGACTACCTACAATCTTCATTGAATATAGAGTGAATGGTTAAAGTTAAACTTTCAACAATATAATAACTTTCACTACTCATTTCCCATTTTGATTATTTCTATTTAATAATCGTGACAAAAAGCTAGGCGATATTTTCCTCCAAAATTAAAAGATGACACAATACCAATACCTTCAATCAAAAATTAATAATTTAAAACAAAGCAATGAAATAAACATCCAGAAATTAATTCTGAAAGTTATCCTTAAAGTTCCTTTAAGGACAAACACTGAATTCGTTTTTAAGGAGAAAGTTCTAAACTTTAAACAACTATACTCAAAAGTATCATATTCCATTAATTTAATTATGTCCATATGTTTGATGAAAGGAAAATTCCTAGAACCTTAAGGCAGTCACACATCGAATTCTTTAATATCTCAGCCTATAAAACCGCTTAAAAACAAAAAAAGTACAACGCCATTAAGCAATTCGATTCTCTGCCCAGCACCATTAGAAATATACGAACCAAAAAGCTCTTTTAAAAGCAAAATCTTTAATCATCTTAAATGCCAAGTATAATTTATTTTTTTATTATTTATATACTATATTTTCAAAATTGTGATGTACTTATATTATTTTTACTATGTAGGTACTACATTTTCAAAATTAATATGGATTATGTAGCTGAAAAAACACTTTTGCAAATTATCATCCCAACACAGGCGATACACAACCAATAAAAAAAAAATTTTCAAGCAAAATAATAAATACATAATGTTTGAAACATGAAAATATTATAATTTATTGATATAAATTAAGCATCGTGCCTGAACGGTTAATAAGCATAACGACGGCCTGAGGCATATACTACTGTCCCGCTTTTTGGATTACCGCGCCGGCGTAAGATAGACATACATGTCTCCTTCTGTTTCCAGAGAGTAACTAGAATATAAACACCCAATTAACTGCATATCCAGTCGGAGATGGCTAGCCTCTCATTCGCCTCAATTGTAACAAACAGACTTAGCTCATTAGGGTAAGAATGCTTAAGCGTTATTTTAAGTGTAGTTTTGCATGAATAATCGTTTTCACTATTGTTAAATTACCTCAGGTACTAATGAAGTCTTGTTAATATTTTATTAATGTATTATTGTTCTTTATGTAAGATTCAGAGATTTATTTTTAGGTTCATCTAAACAAAATAAATAACTAATTGCTAAAGCAAAGTTTACTTACTTAGGAGATCGAGCTTTCAATGAAACCTTGAGCACATATCGTCACCGGAAACGCAAAAAGGCTGAAGCGCTATTTTGGGAAGCTCACACCAGAGCAATTTAAAGTTTTCTTTCATTTTACAATAAAATTCAAGTCTTCAATACCTGGTTAGATTTTGAAAAAAAAAGTTAGCACAGGTAACTCAATGCTCTCGCTGAATTACCTGAAAAGACAAAAAACAAAAAATGTCCCAAACTTTTGTCACTTAAGTCAAGCCTTCTCCCAAACGATAAATATATTTTAGATGGCTGAAGGGCCACAAAAGTCATCAGAATCAAACGGGAGTCAGAGCTTTCGATGCAGAAAAAAATAACTGATCACACCTCCATGTTTAACTCATTTTTTTTACTAAAGTGTCGCTTAAGCCCTTTAGCTTCTCCAGCGACGATATCTTCGGTATTTAATATCAATATAGTTTAAATCATTATTTTAAAGAAAGGTCGTACTAACTTCATTCGGTAAAATAATAATATTATATTTTCTGTTCATAAACAATTGTAAAAGAAAAGAAGTAATTTAATTTTTTTTTTTTTTTAATTCTTGACAAATTTTCCGATATCTGTAAATATATGAAGTACTTAACTTATATACTATACAGCAATTATTTAATAACTTAATAGCAATTTAACTTGAGTTTTAAGTTTCTTTTTTTGCTTTGTAACGCGCTCTTAAGAAATTACTTAACGAAACGTGGTTTTACCATGCAAATGCTTTACAAAAATGGTATAAACTTCATCATTTTTTTCTAATTCCCTTTTCAAATTGATATTTCTATCCTGGTTTCTCAACACGATTTAGTTGTAAAAATGCAAAAATATAAACACAATGCTAAATAAGGTTTTAACTAGTGAAGTCAAATTAAAAGCTAATATTCTTTTAGAAATCGCAGCAGTTTTAACATTACCTGCGGTGAAAATACTAAATTACGTGATAGGTAATCAGCGGTTATAAGTTACATTAAGTTGACGTAAAACAACAGGTTTGTAGCTCAGAATGTACCTTCTGCGCCTCGTTGTACCTGATACAATTGGATGGAATAACCGTTAATTATTCTGTATAGTAATCTAACTCCCTTTGATAAGGAAATGATTGCTTGGTCGTTTGGAAACGGAGAAACAGCATCAAGTTATGCGTTATTTTATTCCCTTAAGGGATATCGTAAGTTAAACTTGTTTAATAAGTCGAGCTTTAAGTTGTACAGGTTAAGTATGTCGCATGAATGTATCAAGTATTTTAAACTCGTTTTAGCGATTGTGTTTTATGCTATGGGCGGTCATTACAAACTACGTGTTTGAGAGTTAAAGAGTTGACTGAACATTTAAATTTATTCCTGCATGCATAGTTATATCCTACATTCAATTGAAATCCGTCTTTTAACCACGTTCATACGGCAGAGCCGTCGATATATTATGAAAAAGTATTTATTATAATATCTCTACGAATAGGATCTCAAAATTTTTGCGTATGTCTATTTAGATTATACTTAGATTCTACGTTTTACCCTCTCTCGGGACTTGAATATGAGACGTTTAGGGTGCTTTTCGGAAAAATTATTAATTTAGTTATTTTGCTGAAATTGAAGAACATTATCGTTTATCAAAATAGGTAATTACAATTTTTCCAACGAAATGTGAAATAGAAAAGACACAGACTTCGACCGAGACTCCAGCTTACTATTTCTATAATAAACGTCAACATAAAAAAGCACGAAGCCTTAGAATTTATTATAATTTAAACATTATTAATTTGAGTACTGAATTTTTGGTAAATTTGTAGCATGACAAAAAAGAAAATCAAACGAAACCGAATTTAACCTCACTTAAAATCAGCTTTCAAAAAGTTATGTAGATTTACTCAATTTGAAGGTAACATTGTTAAAGCTCACATGAAAACTTTTTCCCACATTTGACAATTTTTAGTAAAAATATTGCCCTCGCTTTAAAATCCAGTCTGATTCCATTGAAAAATTGCTGCATAAATTTCTAAGATACATCAACTTCAAACTCGGTCTACCCATAGAAATTATAAATTGTAATTTCTCAATCAAATAATTTTAATTATTAAATCTCTCAGATAGAGGGCTTATTTCCGATTTCACTTATTTTTAAAAATATATTAATAGTATTACAAACAGCCCCGATTTACTTAATTTAATTACCTTATATGTACTTAACAAAACTGCTCGATCCAAAATGATTTATTAGTGTAACAATAAAATCACGACTCATTTGATACTCACTTGTACCTATATGGCAGAAATAGTAGATATATTCAACTGCACTTAATGTAATAATTATAATATTTAGATGATTTGCATGGTGCAGTTTTTGTTAAAAATCACCTCAAGGGCGCTGTACAGATCTTATTTTCTATTATTTCATATTAATTCCTAGTTTAAATAAGAACATATACAAGTACAAACTTACCTGGTAGGTCCTATCAGACAGACACACTTATTATCTTAAAATTAGGATTATGATTTTTTTTCCGATTTAGGGCATGGGAGCGAAATTAAAAAATGGGCTTTCTGAATTTGTCGTACAGTACAGGATTTGGATAAGAAGGCTATAATGGCATACCTCTTCCGAAATGGCAAACATCAATTGATTTCATTATATGTTCAGTAAATTAGTCATGTTTTTGTGTGCTAATCATTTACTCTATTTTACTTATTTAATTTTTTAAGAAAGAAAAACATTGCCTGGTTAACCTGACAATATTTAAAAAAAAACTCCTACTGCTCGTACCATCATAATAAATTAAAGATGTTGCTTGTGCAATGATGGAGGACTTAGCTAGCAGAGGGATTGAATTCACGACGCGTTTGTCCATTCAGCTACTGACCGTTCGAACTATATCACAATTATTTTATTTTTTTATTTTACACTTATGTAAAAGCACACGAAGGCGTATCAAAGAAAACAAAAAAATAATTCTCCTCTGCCTAAACTAATATTCTTACCTATGTAATCAACTAAAGTCATTAAAAGATACAATTCAAACTTTCATAAGAAAACACTTAAAAATCTACTCGAGGAATTTCTACCATAATCGTTTGATGACAATCATTATTCATTTCGATATTGAATTTCACATCTACATTAAATGCATCGAGCCTAAGATGATATAAATTACAATCCAACGTAGTTTTAGTATCTGCTTTTAATTTTTTATTGTATATACCTCTAGTCATTCGAAACCCATATTTTTTCAGTATTTCACTATTGAGTTTTAAACCATTTTAGTTAGGGTGCATAGAGCCTGATATTACACCTATATTACAACAACTCGATTCCATACAACCTCCTTGTTACCATGCCATTATCAAGTAGGCAGCAAACCTAGTAACTTTAACAAGTAAATTCAAATTACCTTAGCTTACTGTTTAATCAACATTTGTTCCCAAAACCACTCATTACGTTGAATGTCTATCTAAAACAATAACGAGTCTGTTAGATTTAATCTCCATGATTACTGATTATTGTCTCCAATTATGCCCTACACTGTAATTTGAAGCCGTGTACATTTCCAAACAGAGTCGATGTCGAAAATTGACGCATTCTCCACCAAGTACAATGTACGACGGCTTTTGTTACACTGTCCACTTTCATTTAAATAATATTAGACTAGGCAATGTTACTACACAGTGGTAACGTGACTGCTAGGTTGTCCTAGCAGCTTGTGCTGGGTCACCGTTCTGGGGCCAGCCTAACACATCAGTTCATCTATTATCATACATTTTGACACTAGATCGCTGGCCTCCAGTTTTATAATAAATAATAATATTGCATAGTTTTATTCCTTGCCATAGACTCCTTGACGTAAGAAATGAATTGTTTTTCTTCAATCATCACTCCACTAATTATGGGTATCATTCTCCACTGTCCAGAATGTCGTTATAAAAAATATATACATTATTTATTGAGCCTATCGCCACGGGTCTGGGCATTCTCGCTACGTCAATGGCCACATTGGATACCGACTACCTTCTGTGAATCTAATACCAACCTTCCGCCGCAAAACCTCCGACCGACAAACACCTGATTAAGCTGACATAACCCGTTCCTGCTTACGTTATTAACGTTATCTCTTTAGGGACCGAAGTAAGTAAGCACAAATTATTTAGTTATTCGTCAATTCGAGTGGCAACCAATCCTACTGCATACTAGGTAATTACTTATACTTGTAAAAAGTATCTTATTGAATTGACGATCATTACATAATAAATTTACAGTTGTTTTAAGCTTTCCAGCGAGTTAGCGAGTGGTAATATTTTTCACGTTATTCTTTAGAGCTTTCACTGATTTTGTATGTAGGTACCTTGTTGGATTTTAAAGTGATAAATTGTTAGGTTAGGTTAGGTTTTCATTCAAGTTTCTACCTATCCAACCATTTTGCCATATCAATTTTCGTATTCAACAACACTGCGTTCGAAACAAAAGAATATCAAACGGAAGAGTTTGATCTGAAAGAACGTGTTTGCTGGTTCGTTTTTCCCTTTTTCGTCAGTATGTTATTTTGTTCAACAAATAATATAAAATGACTAAGGTGCTTTGTGAATAAGAAGATTAAAATAAGTGTGATGTATTCGTTTCGTTAATAATACAATTTTGTTAGAAGACTTCAAGAACTTTAAAATTAATTAACAAATTTATCGGTGAGTGAATGGTTTCCTATTTTTCTTTCATTCCATAATCTTATCACAAGTTAAAATTAGACACTTCCATCAAGTAGTATAGTTTATCATTTAAAGTCCACTATTTTACAAATGCATCTGAAACTGGAAACACATTCAATATTTTATCGGAACTTCGGATCCAGTGTGCCTTTTTGTTTCATAGCGTAATTCAAAAAAATTATAATCAAAAGAAAATATTATACTTTCTCTTTTTGTTTCTTTATTCGTATTTTATTTCTTTTTTTTTTTTTAAAGAAATATAAAAGTTTCTAGGTTAAGAATAACCCGTCAATTTAAAAAAAACTTCTACTACCATCATAATAAAAGGAAAATGTTGCTTGTGCAATGATGGAGGACTTGGCTAGCAGAGAAATTGAACCCACAATGCCCAAGTGGGAATCCGACGCGTTTGTCCACTCAGTTACTGACCGGTCAAACTAGATTACCTGGACTTAACTAGATTACCTAATTTTCAATACACCTGTTATACTTTCTGTTTTAATATCTTCTTGGAGGCATTTATATAAACTGACCCTCTAGTTACTAATGGGTTGCTTATCAAATCGTGTATTTATGGTGATTAAATGTATGTTATCATGTTGTTGTGTAAAATGTATTTCTACTCGTGACGTTTTAATGATCTCTGTCTTTGTGTGTATGGGCTTATTACTCGTATATACTTTATATAGGGGACTAAGGATTATCTATCACCTATCTTATATGTAAAAACCTGCAGAGATAGACCCTTTTGATCCTTATCCCACGTACATTAGAAGATATATATTATTTTCACACGGTTTATTTGTTTACTCGTATAATTTTTAATGGATGTCTTGGAAATAAATTTAAATAGCTTTGTAATTACCTTCTTTTTTTTGTTAATATAACAATTGCATCATTATGGCCAACTAAGTTTCCATACAATTCTTTCCTGGTACAAGCACCTTTTTTCACTCAGGATGGGGTTTGGCCTGAATAACATTTTTTTCTTCACTACACCCTGTCTCTATCCTTTATTCACAAGTACTCACACCTTGCCGTTTAGCTCCAATCTTCTTTCATGCACTTTCTCATACATTTTCATCGGTTTACCTCTAGTTTACTTCCACCAGGGCTTTTAAAAAAGTCCAATGAACCCATTGTTGATTAGACTATTGTTCAATTAGATTCTCGAGAACAGGGTTATTTTGAATTTAGTAAGTTTTACTGATGTCTCATCTGTTTTCAACTTTCTCCATACAAACAAATACTAGTAATTGCTTCTGTTTTGTCGTTATCTGAATCTGTGCTAAAATCTAGTATAAAATACAACGTCAGTTGATCGATGAAAATTATCATCGTTACTGTGGACTTAATAAATGCTGTTGGATGCTAACCAATCGAGTCAATCGGCACGGACTTTGCCATATAATAATAAATGTTTTCATACGCAATGATAATGAGACGAGAAAGCAGCCTGCGGCCTATTGGACTGCTAACAGGATCAAGAAAGTTGGCAAACTCGAGTCGTACTTGCACACTTGTAACTTTAATACCGCTGTATGTATAGCGCATATCTATATCCGCTACAGGACTAATAAAGTAATGCTTTCATTCTTTGGGTAGGTATCAATACCTCCTACTACGTATCACTATCAAGGAAGTTGTTGAACTCTAAGTAAGCACACCCAAACGTACCTTCTACTAAAAAGGATTAAGAAAATCGTGAATATTTAATAGGAATGTGAGCCTACAACTTACCTACGTATTAGCTTTTGAACTCTAAATAGAGAGTGACATATATAAACGCACAACGTGAGCGAATAAAGAACTTTGTTACGCTTTGAGTTGGGTTAAGTTTAAGCAAAGGTCGCGGGTTCAAACCTGGCGTGCGCCAATAAATTTTATTTCAATTATATAATACACAACATATTTAATTCATATAAGATAGTAAAAAGTGTAATTGCGGCACTTTCCAGAGTGGTAGATACTCTAAGTATCGCCCTGGTGAAAGACGACCATTCAGAATCGAAACATTGCTCGAAATGACTTTAGCCGTGTTTGGTGACCAGATCTAAATAGCCAGGTACTTCCCAACCTTCCTCTTCCCCATCTCATTCCACTCCCCACTACCTTCAGCCTCATGATATACCCTGATTGGGGATGCCATAGTCTCACAGGCTCTAGACGGTTGGGAGCAGTTGAGACTTTTGTGCGGTATTCACTATAATTATTATTTTTGAAGTAACAGTGTGATGGAGAAATTTAACGTGGTCTGAATAGATACCTTTCTATGTAATAGAGCAAGAAAGTTTTTACTCTACGAGTAGGTAGTTGCATATCTAAGCTAACTACGTAACTGGAGGAAGATTTTCGACAAATATTTTAATGTAGGTACGTTGTGAACCTACTACGTAACAGGTTCCAGAAACTTAATCAAAATAAGTTTACAGTAGAACGGTAACGGGAAAGCTTAGCCGATATTGACTAATTTTCAGGTGGGTGGTTCGTGTCCGTCTGTAGCAACCTGTTTAGGTACTTGCTACAGATGTCTTAGACTTCGTGATGATCTGTTGTCGACACACGTGATTAATAACAGTGAACTTATATAGCGCAGTTTTGTGATATTTCACCTCAAGTGCGCTTTATGCTAAATTAATTATGCTAATAAGATTAACTAACAAGGAGAAAATAATACATAATATGTATACAAATTAAAACTATCTAAAATAATGATCGTTATCATAAATCACGAGAGAAAAGGTTCAGATATGGGTATAACAGTGTATGTGTACATCAACAGATTAAAAAACAATTTACCAGGAGCTAAGGGTATAAAAATTTAGATGAAACATATGAATTCATTTAAACACATTTGTCAAATCAAAGAAAAGGAAAATATGATTGAGGATAGTTAATATGTTGGCACTTAAAACATTAATATTCAGGTATTATAAGTAAACGATTATAAAAATGCAAACAGTGTAAATATAGCAAGTAACAAAAAGAAAATGAATATTTCATGACAATGAGTATATGGTTTTCAGTAGATAGTGAGGACATTGAGTTATAATGATAGAAGAAAGGAGAATACCGAAACAAAGCAAATTAGGGACGTTTTCTAAGAAATTAAATTTTAATAAGTTACGTTTTGTATGTGGGATTTTTTAAACAATTTGGTTTTTAAGACTCGTTTGAACTCTGCTAGGTTCTGTATGTTGGCAAGTTTTGTGGGAAGCTTATTCCAGATAACTGGACCAGATACACCAAAAGCACGATCATAGTAAACAGGTTTATTTGATCGAGATGGTTCAATTAATCGAACAGCAGTATCTACGTTTGCTGACCTCAAAGTAAGTTGTCTACTATTTAAGGCTTGTCGGACACACAGTTCCGATATATAGGCTGGTGCCATTCCCTGCAGTGCTTTAAAAATTGTAAGGCAAATCTTAAACTCAATAGTATACGAAGTGTTTCATTGGCGAAAAAACTTTTTCACCATTTGATGCCCTATCGAATAGTAGATATTGATATTTAATTATTTGTAAAAATATGTGTTACCCGCTAGGAGAATCGAAGTCCGTCTGTGCGACTCGTTTGATTCGAGCATTTTATTTTATGTGAATACCGCAAAAGGGTTCCAACTGCTCCTAACCGTCCGGACTATGGCATCCCCAATCGGGGTATGTTGTGGGGTCGAAGGTAGCTGGTAAGAGTAGTAAATGGGGAATATAAAGATTGGGAAGTACCTGGCTATTCAGATCTGGTCACCTAATACGGCTAAGACCATTTCAAGCAACGTTTCGATTCTGAATGGCGGTCTTTTACCAGGGCGATACTGAAAGTATCTACCACTCTGGAACGTGCCGAAAATATTCTATTTATTGTTTTATATGCGAAATAACAAATATAATATAAAAACCAATTGGAGTCAGTGAGCACCAGACCAAGAACGTTAGGCCAAATAATTACTCCGAAACTCAATACAACAACAGCACAACATACTATTCCTATTCAGCAATTAAGATATTCAACAAACTTCCTTTTGACATAAAAGACGAAAAAAATGACGTTTTAAAAATAAAATAATTCAAAATACACTTTTCACTAAAATAATCAATTTTTTCCTTTTCAAATGATATTCATTTTTATTCAAACGTAAATAATTTCAAGAAATCCATGATAGTACTTTCTCCCTAAGCACGAGAACTATCTCAATTAGGGAGGTAATTATCATTAACTAGAAACTTGACATTGTACATTTATTTATATTATAAAATTTATTTGCACACGCCGGGATTTCAGTCCGTGACCTTTGGATTCGTAGTTGAATATCTTGACCACTGGACCACGGAGGTTATCTGTGGCAGGTTTTTGTGAGACTAGAAGGAAAGGTTAGGAATAATCAGATCTGGTCGCTGAACACGGTTTATGTCACTTCTAGCAAAGTTTCGATTTTGAATGGTAGCCTTCACCAGGGCGAAACTGAGAGCATCGAAATGCCAAAATGACCCTTTTCACCATCATCTGCAAATGTTTCGCCACTAACTCGTCAGATGTAGCGACTGTTTCAAACAATGCTGCCTTATTAACTGCGTACAAACCCGTCGCACCGGGTTTGTTTCGAACCCGGGACGTCCGCTTTCACACCGCTAGACTCGAATCTGGTTCCAACTCCGCCGCGGGTCGTCGGCGGACACAGTGGCCACAGGTGTTGTTGTTCTCGGTACTGGTCGGCGAGGATTGCTGGTGACCGACAGAGTGATGACTACCGAAGTCAAAGAATCGGGGTTATAATGCCAGTTATACCCATATCTGAAATTATTTCGTGAAATTATGTTAAAGATCGTGATTTTAGATAGTTTTCTGGATATAATGGGGAAGGAAAGGAGACAGGGAAAAGGAAGTAGGCGAAGAACTAGGCTATTCAGTTCTGGTCATAAAAACACGAATGCAGTCATTTCAAGCAGCATTTTGAACTGAATTTTGATCTTTCACCAGGGCACAGTGGCGTGCACAGGGTTTTTGATCGAGGTAGGCAGTAGGAAAAACAGCGGATCAATTGACAATTTAAGCAGGTACCAACAGATGTCACTGATTGCTATTGCATTTGTTCTGTAAAAACACTGCGTAGATACTAACGAAGATACTAACACAAACGAGTAACTTGAACGCGCACACAGCTCACGACATTTATGCAAACATATTTTGTATGGTCTAGTGAACATAAAATAATCTACTCTGACGTTGGCGGCGTTTGAGCATATGTAGTTACTGCTTTTGACACGTTATAGTAAGACGGTCAGTGGGGCGCTCGCAGCGGTGCGTAAGCCGAACTTTGTGCGTATTTTTGAAGGGTAGATTTATTTTTTGCAATAATTTCATATTATTTAATCCAATATGATTAATATTTCTTATGCGATTACGGCAAAGTAGGCAGTGTTAACGTGCCTATATAGAGTGCAAGGCAATAGGGAGAGTATATACCACTCTATCTGTTAATGGAATTCTTCATAAACAAAAGTTAGTCTTGGAACTAAAGCTCCAGCTTACTATTTTTCTCAGCTTTTGAAGCTGAAAAATATTTGAGAACGAATTACAATTGACCGGTTAGAAGCTAAATAGATAAACGCGTCGGATTCCTATCTGGGCGTCGTGAATTCAATTCCTTTTCTAGCTAAGTCTTCCATCATTGCACAAGCAATATCTTTCGTTTATTATGATGGTGCGAGCAGTAGGAGTTTTTTTTAATATTGACAGGTTATTCGTAACCCGGGAATGTTTATCTTCCTTTTAAAAAATAAAATTTACTAAATAAATTGTAATGGAATAAATGAATGTTAGCCATTTTGGAAAAGTTATGCAATAATAACCTTCTTGTAACTACATTCAGGCAACATCTTCCGCTTATTATGATGGTAGTAGGAGTTTTTTCAATATATTTTCAATTTATTCGTAGCCGAGGAATGATTGTCATTCTTCAAAAAAAAATATGAACCAAATTTAAATAATGAATGATTTTATGTTAAAAAATGTTTTTGTTATTTTCAAATGTTGAACTTTTGGTATCACTTCTGATCTACAACCAGTCATTCTACCTTGCCAAGATGTACTGTTCTGCATGAGTTGAGACTCCGTCACTCCGTCGCCGAACAGTGTCAGTTTGAGTCCCGCCAAAGGCAGTATAATTCACTGCCTTTCAGTCGCGGAAGCAGAGATACAAATTATGATATACGTTGTAATATAAAAATACTTGTGAAGCTCTGTAGACAGCAGACAGCAAACTTATATAGGAACAAAGATCGTTCTGCTTTGAAAGGAATTATTTTTGTATAAAAAAAATCATTAAGAAAATGAACATTTTCATACATGGCATTTCAAATATTGCCAAGATTTTTTATTTATTTTTTAAATTTCCAACCGTCTGGAGGCAATGGCACTATAGGATCCCCGATTGGGGGTATGTTGTGAAATTTAAAGTAGTGAGGAAATAGATGGGGTAGAGGAAGGTTGGGAAGTACCTGGCTATTCAGATCTGATCACCAAACACGGCTAAAACCATAAAAAAAACGTTTTGATTCTGAATGTTGGTCTTTCACCAGGGCGATACTTAGAGTGTCTAGTATTCCGCAGAGCGTGCCGCAAATATTATATATATTATTTTATGTGAATTAAATTGGCAACACGGGTTTAAACCCGTGATATTTGGATTTGTGATCGAGCATCTTACCAACAGACTACGGAGGCGGTCAGTAAAGGTCATTACTTTTCGACAATAAGCAAGCTCCTTAGAACTATTTTTTGAGATATCTAGACATGGACTAAATAACCAAATCGCTACGTAAATGTTGGTATATTTTTATAAAATTTTGTCTTTTTAAAACATTTGTTTGTTTTACGAATTTATCGATAAAAAAATGACATTTTTGTAAAATAAAAGTTGAATAAATACTTTCGAATGACAGGCTATAACCATGAACGTGTATTAATTTATGACAGCCAGGACTGTAGGCTTTTTTTCAATTTTGCGATTTGCAACAATTTTAATATGACGATGCCTTATATTTTGATTAGTTAACTCATATTTCCCAATAACAAAGGTTTTCAAGAAATTGTTTCCAACTTTCTTAATATCCACCTTTTGAATAGGTTTTTAGCTTTGACAATTTTACAGACCTTTAAATTTTTTAAACTATTAAACTTTTTCATGTAAATAAACTTGAAACTTTGACAGGTTCTAATTTTAAAACTGTTAATTCGTGGAGGAATTCCATTTTAACGAATTGTCATTTTTAAAACTTTTTTTCACTATTTTTCAATGAAAACCAGACCAGTTTCACCCTGCAATGGGTATTTTTAGACTGGGACCATTTTTTATAGAAAAGACTGTCAAATAATGTAAAAAAATGTATTACTGAAGAATTGAATCGTTACGACAGTAGTTTTGCCTTATGAAAAAATATAACTTTTCAGCCTTATCGAAAGCCATCATCACACTTGTCATCTGATTACCGATAATGCAATAAATTAATAGTGAATGATGTCTTAATACGGTCCCATTCGCTAAATTGATTTGGCGATAGAAATTGGGTAGCGCACATATATTATATGCCAGTCTATTGAAGAGTCGCCGAACTTATGCAAGCAAATCTGAGCGGAGATAATTATTTACGGAGTCTGCGCCGGGATTGTGTGCTAATGAATGGAAGAAAAAACGTAACGGTGCTCAGGTGGTAAATAGGAAAGTTAATGGGGCTTGACTCGTTGGGCAATCTCGCATAAGGTGCTGGAGGTGGTATGTAGATTCGGACAGCTTCCCATAAGCTAGCACTATATCCACACACCGAATACGGCTATTATTTGGATGGTTACAGCAATGTTACTGTTAAGTTATTGTTTGCATTTTTCAAACGGTTGCCTTATGATGTCTTTAAGTACGAACATGTTAACTGTCTTCAATATTATTTTCTTTTCTTTGTTTTAGTTAATTTGTTCACATTTATACATACTTTTCATCTGGATTTTTACCCCCTTAGCTTCTAGCAAATTGTTTTTTAATCTGCCCATGTACACATGCACTGTTATACCCTTAGAGCTATAATATACCAGGAGGGATAGCTAGTGTAGTCAGGATTGTTGATTTTTTCCTGAATTGGGCGTGGCTGGGGCTAGGACTAGGGAACTAATACATCCATTCATAGCACATGTCAACACAATGTTTTGTTTATTTGTATAACCATATTTTCACAGTATTGTTATCAACAAAAATGTAGGATATAACCTCAAAAACCGTCGAGTTATGTCCTGTTGTGTCGCATAAAAAACTTAGTGGGCGGAGTCACTGGAGACGCGGGAGATGGAAAACATACTTACATACCGAAAAGTGGTGCGATAGTATGTGACAACTTGTATTATATTCTTCTATCTCACGGTTCACGAAGTAAAAACCTCTCTCTCCATTTATTTATTCTTGCTCTGAGGTCATACCCATTTCTGAGCATCTGTTCATGACGTATAATAATGATCATGATTTTAGGTAGTTTTAATTTGCATACATATCTGTTATATCTTATGTACTCGTTGTTATATTTAGTTTGGTAATTGGTGTTTGAAGAGCACTTAAGGTGAAATATCACAAAACTGGGCTACATTAATTCATTGTTATTATTAGTACAAACATGTATTATTTTTGATACCCAAAGTTAAATAATTTATATCATGGATCTTTTCAAAGTTATTTCAACCTAACCTAATATTAACAAATCCAAATAAAATCAAGTGATCTACATAGTATACTTAATCCACAAACCGGTACCTTCATAGTTTCGTATGGACCAACTTTCGAGCAGATCTTTTAGTTTGTCATAAAATTTACACAGAAATGTGTTCATTCTGCTTTGCTTATTCCTAAGCTATAAATACATTTTTGGTAGATTGATAAAATTTTGGTGAATATTCTAATATTTGTTTCAGATCTTTTTTCTTTATTTGTACATCTTTTATTCTAATTTTTCATTTCAGCTTACCTAATACTGATTATTTTAACTAAAACTTCATATTTCTTGTAAATCTGTGTTCTTAACACTAGAACTACTGTTTTTCTTTATTTTCCGTAAAAATACACGAAAAAGCACGTTATTTGAACATTTAATCAATCAATAAAATCACTCAGAACCTTGTTCTCGATTTGTAAAGCATTTTAATACGTAAGTAAAAAAATAAATTAACAGTTTATTATTTATATTTCACCTAGGAAAATTTAAAGTCGAGGTGTTCTGATCATTGATTAGCACAATTTTTTTAAACGTCTATTTTCGGCCGGTTTCAGTCTCTGAAAGACTTGTAATCAGCTGAGAAGTGTAATGTGCCAACCAGTTTAGCACATGTGGAGCTTACCCATGTCACTAAGCATTCTTACAAATCTTCAATTGTATCCTAATTGCATCCTTAAAGTATTTTTGTCTCATAAATTTTATATTCTAACATCGCTTTCTAAAACTTCTTTTAACTCGTATTATTCCATAGACCACATGTTTGAACTCTGATACTTTTAGTTTGACCATGTAGGTATAAAAGTAGAGCGTTTCTGTAAAAAACACTCACTACCCCTATTTCTATTCTCATCGCACTCCCGCGCAGTAGTAAACCATGTTCAGTTAAAGGTTTAATTATAATATCATATACATTCTTTCAATAAAAAGTATTCTTGAGAAAGTGATTACATTTTATTCAATATCCCCGAACAAAAGCACGCTTTATCCAAGGAGCATTCTGTCAATCGTTACAGTGATCATTACACAAA
Organism: Drusus annulatus; assembly: GCA_022651775.1. Lineage (NCBI taxonomy): Eukaryota > Metazoa > Arthropoda > Insecta > Trichoptera > Limnephilidae > Drusus > Drusus annulatus. The sequence goes on along the minus strand of JAGWCC010000043.1, from coordinate 1,350,702 downwards.
GTTAACGTTATCACTTTTATAGTATTCAGATAACTAAAATTTGTTCAAAAGCTGATGCGAACCGACAATGAACATTTAACGGAGACCGTTTAAAAATGAGGAAAAAAAACGAAATGGCGCTTTTGATGCAATTTTGACGATTTCAAATTTGACGAATGTTTAAAATAACCCGCACTCAGTAAATTAAAAAGGGTTTTTAAAGCGAAGGTCAAACGTAAAAATAAACTTTCCAACGACATGGTTAAATCTATGCACGTAATTAATCGATTCAAATAATGAATAATAATAATGGGTTTGTTGTTACCAAGCACATGGTCAGGGCCGGTCCTGTGCAGGCGCAATTGGAGCAGTCAGCTCCAGGCGGTGAATTACGAAGGCGCTAATTTATTTTTTTACAATACACGAATCATAATATTACTAAATAAATAAAATTAAAAAACCTAAGCACTTACAATTTAAAGAATGTAATTTTTTGGATGTGTCAGTTCATATTTGATTATTTTCAAAGGGCAAACCTGCCAAAAACGAGTGGTTAACAGTGATGACATTTCTGTAAAAGTTATGCTTTTTGTATTTAATCCTCATGATTCCAGATGGAAAATAATGAAGACACCTTTTATTAAAATTAAACTAAATTATTTTACTAGACGCAAAAAAAAAGTTTTTAGGAAACTGATGTTTTCATTGGACGTAGTTATGCAACAAAATCCAACCAAAAAGATGAAACTGAAAAAAGGCGTTTGAAAATGTGACGATAAAAAAGCATTAATATCCGTAATCGGCATTTATAAAGTGAATGATAGTGTTTTCTTTCTTAATGAGCATTATTATAAATAGGCAATTTGTAATCTTTCAATGCGTTTATTAGAATAGAAAAATATTTGCGTTTATTCGTATAGAAAATAATTACCAAAAACCTATTATATTTTGATGTTTTCAGATATAAATCTTGCTATAGAAAACACGTAATTTTTTGGAAAAATTGTGTCTCCCGCGTCTCCTCAGTGACTCCACCCACTACGTTTTTTGCTCCGCGAAATCATAACAGGACATAATTCAACGGTTTTTAAGGTTATTTCATATTTTTTTGTTTATAACAACACTTTTTTGTGTTTATGTGAAAAAGTGGTTATTCAAATAAACTAAATCATTATGTCGACATGCGCTATAAGTAAATATATAAATACCCTAGCCTTAGTCTTAGCAACGCCCGAGTCAGGCAAAAATCATCAATACTGTCTGCAGAAGCGCTCCCTCCTGTATAGTATTGCTCTGAGGTTTAAACAAATGGCGCAAAACATTTTAGCTGCGCCAGGCGCGGTTTGGCTCAGAGCCGGGCCTGCACATGGTATATCTTCTCAAATGTGGGATGAATATAATATGATAGGAGGGACAGAAGACATTCAGTCAGATGTTCCGGTTCTTCCATTAAAATCTCAAAACAGACCTGTTTTAATAATGCTCTGACAAAATCTGATCCGCCCAGTTCGATAAAAAATCTATTGTAATAATGAAGATAAAAACGTACCGCTTGGACGACAGAGGAAGATATGAAGAGGTTGATGATTCTTCGTCGTCGACCTTCGCTGCGTAATGGTTATGATCGCTGACTCGTGTTGATTGCTGGCGATGTAGCTAAAAGAAACCGCAAATAAGTTTTAAAATAATTAAGTAATTTGAGCTTTATTTTGGTATGTGAAGATTTCGTTAAATTAATTTAAAACATGTTTTAAAGTTTTGTTCGATACTTCGCCTACTTTCATTAATTTTAAATGTACAGATAATCGACACTAAAGGAGAGTAAAGCTGTTTCAAGGAATTGATATTGATATTTTCGTAGAAAGCAAATACTTTCTTGTTTGACATATTTAATGAAACTGAAATAATAAATTTATATAAGACAACAAATTTTATTTTTAATTTTTATGACCGACTGGTTTCACTTAGCCTAAGCATCATCAGGGTACAAAATTAAAGTAAAAAAAAAAAAACATAGTATGTGGTTATTTGTACTCGTACATAAAATATACAATATAAAATAAAATAAGAGAACAGTAAGAAAACAAAGAACCACATTTAAATTTTAACAAAGATGGCGCTTAGGCCAAGCGAAACCGGACGGTTATAAAAATTATAATAAAATCTGTGTTCTTACACAAAGTCATTATTTCATTTTCATTAAGTTGTTTTTATGAGTTGAAGATATTAGGTTCGTACTATGAGCAATTATTTGAAATTTGAAAATTATATTATTATGGACACAATTTTCAACTGAAGAAAAATAAGGATTTTGTGTTTTTTTTTTATCTTATCGATTCTACAGATATACTGTTTGTAATTTGATTTAAAAAAATGACTCATTTAGAATAAAAAAATCGCTTACTATCAGCTAGCCGCTTTCTTTTGAAAAATAATTTATTTTTAATGATTTCCGAAACAATGGTGGCCTCCGTAGTTGAGTGATTTGAGACGCTTCACTACGAATCCAGAGGTTGCGGGCTCAAATCCCAGCGCGCGCAGATAAAAAAAAAAACATCATTCAGAATCGAAACGTCGGTTAAAATAGTTTTATGTTTGGTGTACAGAACTGAATAGCCAGGTCATTTTTTAACTATTCTCTTACCTATCTCTATACCCTCCCAAAACCTTCGGCCTCACAACGTACTCAAATTAGGGATGACATAGTTCCACTAGCTCTAGCCGATTGGAAGCACTTGGGACTCTTGTGCGATATTAACTATAAAAAAATAAGAATATATATTTCATTCTTTGCACCTTCGTGGCAGACCTCAGCGGTAGAGCCCTAGGCTGCTAGGTTTCAGATTTGAACCAATATTGGATGAAAAAAGTTTTATTGGGTTTTTCATATTTGGATTTTTAGAAAATTACATTTATTAAATTTTTTTATATGAATACCGCACAAGAGTCTCAACTGCTCTCAACCGTCTAGAGCCAGTGAGATTATGGCATCCCCAAATAGGGTATGTTGTGAGATTGAAAGTACTGGGGAGGGAAAGGAGATTGGGAAGAGGAAGGTTAGGAAGTACCTGGCTATACAGATCTGGTCACCAAACACGGCTTAAGCCATTACAAGCAACGTTTAAATTCTGAATGGTGGTCTCTTTCACCAGGGCGATACTTAGAGTGTCTACCACTCTGGAACGTGCCGCAAATATACTTTTAATTATTATGATATGAATTAAATGTGTTATGACACATATTAAGTAAATAAAAGCTATTGGCGCTCACCGGGTTTGAACCCGCGACCTTTGGATTCGTAGTCGAGCGTCTTACCACTCGACTATGGAGGCCGTCAAGCTTTTTTTAAACTTTTTCTGGAGTGCAAGATATCTTCCTTCACAATTAAACTGGTAAAAAACAACAATTTGCACATGATATAATATCAGTATAAAGAAAAAACATTTTCTCTTTTCCGGATATATTTTTGTTTTTTTTACTTTCAGGTAATGGGTAAGTTCTTGATGAAATTTGTATTTTCCCTACTGCCAACATAAAAAACTGAAAATTCACCCGTCAAATGACGTAGGACTTGACTTTGAATTGACGAACCCATGACGTCTGGGTGTGAACCCGAAGATTTAACCCACCCGGCTTCAAACCGGTCACATTGGCGTTCACAGCGATTTAATTCTGGGCAGTGAAAAAACGTTATGGAATATTTGATTTGACTCGGTCGAAAGAATACGCTATCGCGAAGATTATCGCCCACTCTTACAGATATGATTCAACGGCTTAAACATTTACAGTCCAACATTTCCGATAGACGTAATCATTTATTGCTCATTAGCATTTTTACCTACCGAAAATCATAATTGCTGATTGTGTTCTGATTTTTTACAGTTATGTGGGATGCGGGTCTCTTTTTTAAAAAATATTAAGTGAAAGAAATCAAAAAATAACTTTAAATAAGACCAAAGATTTTATTAATTTTTATGACCGACTGGTTTCGCTTAGCCTAAGCATCATCAGGGCATAAAATTAAACCAAACATAAAATACAAAGTGTGTGGTCATGTATACTCATACACACAGAGGGAGAACACATTATAAAATAAAATAACAGTGAGAAAACAAAAGCATAACATTTCAATTATAGCCAAGGAACAGAGAGAAATAGACAGCTATGAAATGAAAGAGGCAAAATGTCAACTGAGAACGCAATATAAAATTAAAATATAATATTATCAGACCATGATTAATTAAATAAAAAACACACGTTGTTTAAATTCACTTTATCTATTCTAAAAAAATTTCCCTTCCCCTCCACCTCTTCCTCCCCTCAAATTTGACGTTCTGCTACTCCTTCTATCTTCCCCTCGCCCACTTAACTAAATTCATTATATGATACGTTTCATTTGTCCTATTGTTATATTGTTGTCTAATATTCCTATTGTTATATTGTCCTCCTAATACTATATCTTCCTTTTCCCCATGTTCTTTATAATATTTAGTAAGTTTATTGTACTAGAGTAAAAGTCAATTGTATAATGGACTTACATAAAAAAAAAAAGATTTTACATAATTCAACATTACATTTAGTTCATGTAAAAAAAATATATAGTATATTTGCGGCACGTTCCAGAGTGGTAGAGATACTCTAAGTATCGCCCTGGTGAAAGACCACCATTCAAAAACGAAACCTTGAAATGACTTTAGCCGTGTTTGGTGACCAGATCTGAATAACCAGGTACTTCCCAACCTTCCTCTTCCCCATCTCCTTCCCGTCCTCACTACCTTCAGCCTCACAGCATATGCCAATCGGGGATGCCACATTCTCACTGGCTCTAGACGATCGGGAACAGTTGGGACTCTTGTGCGGTATTCACTTTAAAAAATGTTTATATGCGAAATAGTTATAAAAAGGATCAAAGTACTGTTTAAACATTACAGAAAAATCATTTTACATAGTGATTACCTCACAAAGTCCCTCTACCTGACCCCAGTGGCACTAAGGCATATATAAAAAGGGAAAATTTTGATGCGACAGATATATAAAGTGGAATCAAATCTCTGTTCTATACTACGAAATTGGAAATCCCATTATGAAATTCGCTCTTATGATCTTAAATCGAGCAATAAAAAATTAAAACAGTAACTTTCCCAATTCCATGTCCCTCTGAGTGCTACAATGAATAAAATGACAATTTGTTTTAAACTGCGTATTTATCATGATAAAAGCCAGCCGGTTTCGTTTGGATCAAGATAATAATTATTATATGTGCCCTGACGAAGCTCGATCTAAGCGAAACCGGTGGGTTTTATTTTAAAAGTTTTGTTTATTTTATATTAGTTACTTTGTATATTCAAGTTTACATGTAGCTAATTTTTACAACATAATAAATTTGTAGTTAGAAAATATTTAATAAAATACTTGTGTTTATCTGAAGTAACCTGCCAGGTGGATGTGTTTTTTTATAATATCTATGCACACAATCCTGCTGAAAGACCACCATTAAGAATCGAAACGTTGCTTGAAGTAGCTTTAACCGTATTTGGTGAATAGATATGAATGAATACCCAGGTACTTTACAATCTTTTCCGTCTCGTTTCCCTTTCCACTACCTTCAGCCTCACAACATACTACAATCGGGGATACCATAATCTCACTGGATCTAGAAGGTTAAGAGCAGTTGGGACAATTATCATGTGAATAATTAGTAAAATTTGTCCAGCAGTCCAATATTAGGTATATTTTCCGGTAAATTTTAATATTTCAATATTCCTTAGACACCTTCTTAGTGGACGTTTTGCCTCTTTCATTTCATATCATCTGTCTCTTTCTTTGTTATTCTTTTGTTTTCTTACTGTTCTCTTTACTCACTATTTTTAATATTGTGATCTCCCGCTGTATGTACGAGTATATATATAACCAATGACGTTACATATATAGACACGTTATAGCCTTAGAATATTAACACGAAATGTGGCAAGCAAAACACACACGTTACCAGTAAATACATCATTCAAATATCGGTCATGTATAATAAAGATAGACATTCATAGAATATATGTGTATGAACGAAACAGATCCGAAGTTCGGACCGCGTTCCATACTTGCTTGAAACGACCTCAAGCGACGCGTGACCGTTTAGTACTAAATCGGCTTAAACACCGATCACACCAACTAGCGTGATTATTGCTTGCCACTTTGAAAGCGCTACAACGTCTCTATAATATATGTAACGTCATTGTATATAACCATACACTTTCCGTCTTACTTATTAGATTTTTACGCACCTACGTAGCGTTGGTTTAGTTACACCGGACGTAGGCCATTAAATTAGACAGATAAGTCGTGGTTTTAAGGCAAGTTTATCGCTATTCCGACCTTATAACACGCGTAACATTTACACCTCGTTTATAAGTAAGGGGGTTTGTATTTTTTGTTAAGTTTAATTTTGTACCCTGATCATGCTTAGGCTAAAGGCAACTAGTTGGTCATAAAAAATAAAATGAAATCTTAAACAAAGTTATTATTACATTTTCATTAAATTTGTCAAACCACAAAGTGATTGCTTTTTAACAAGGTATGATATTTTTTTCACCACAAAAATTATTCAGTGCGAGTATTGACCTAACTCCATGGATTTAATATGTACCTTTATAGCCCGAACATTTCTCTGACAACTAACTCCACATGCTGCCTACATTGTGAATATTATATTGGACAGTGCTGTGTTAGGTATAGCAGCGGCGGGGTAATTTTATTGTTGAGCGAGCTGGATCGATCGTAATCAGCTGGCTTGTTCCTACCGACCGGGCTCTGGCCGCTACCGTGTGGCCCCCGGCGACCGTACTGGATGTTAAAGCATTGTGCAACCACTCACGGCAATCAAAGAACAGTCACCGGCAATACCTGCAGGTACAGGGTGGCAAAATATATTGAAGTTTTTTTTTTTTTTTTTTTCCCTTCTTTTTATTTTAAAGTGATGCCTTTTTTTTCACTCCCCTTCCGAAGGGTGTTTTTATTTTTCTTCTAAATTATAATATAAGAGCTTGAAGTACCAATTTATGGAGGGAGAGCTAATTATTTTTATCCAACCAATACAAACTTGCGATAAATCACTTTCTCCGGGTTTTCACGTCGTACATCATGAGAAAAAAGAGACGACAAATATAATACACCGCTTCTATGTACTGTCACGATGATCTTGGTCTCCTGGGTCACCCCGGGACTCTGCCCACATTTTTTATTGTGCCATTTTTTACTCAACTTGACACAACTAAACGGTTTTTTAGGTTATATGCTATATTTTTGTTGATGACAATACTGTGAAAAAAAGTTTATACGAATAAGCAAAAACATTATGTCGATGTGGTATGAATGTATGCATAAATACCCTAGCCTTGGTACTAGCCACGCCCAGGTTCGCCGAGTCAGGTAAAAATCAGCAAACACTGACTGCACTGCCTTGGATAGGTACCACTATATGTACTCTAAGTAAAAGAGTAATTGTGTTGTGCTTGTCTCGCTGGGAAATCTTATGTTAAGATTAGGAGCAGATTAAGGTACAGTTAACATCATGATTTTGAAATAAAAAAGATCTGAAAACAATTAGTTAACATTGTACTATCGTACTATATATTATTTATACATTATAACGTAATGAACAACTTGAAACATAATGTTACTATTTTAGTACCACTGTCATTTTGACGACCGAGTGGTAAGACGCTCGACTTTGAATCCAAAGGTCGCGGGTTCAAACCCGGCGTACGCAAATAAATTTCAATTATATAAAATGTGTCAGAATACATATAATTCAGATAAAATAATAATATATATATAATAATAGTATATTTGCGGCACGTTCCAGACCTACGTTCCGTCGAGGGTAGTTCATACGTTCACGTAGAGAGTAGATTCTCTATGTATCACCTTGGTGAAAGACCAACATTCAGGATTGAAACGTTGCTTGAAATGTATTTAGTCGTGTTTGGTGACGGGATCTGAATAACCAGGTACTCCTCAACCTTCCTCTTCCCCATATCCTTTCACTCCCCATTACCTTCAGACTCACAACACACCCCGATTGGGGATGCCGTAGTCTCACTGGCTCTAAACGGTTGGAAGAAGTTGAGACTCTTGTGCGGTATTTACTATAAAAAAAAAATTAAAAAGCATATTGTTACATAATGCACAGTTTAGAACAACAAAAAAGACAATTTGCATTGTAACATAATATTAAAACTTAGTATTTATGATTACTTATACTACTTATGGGGATGTTTAAGAAAATCGTTAATCTTTGATTTGTCTTGGCTGGTGATCCTAATTATTGTGTCCAATTTAAATTTGGCGTAATTAATTGGCATAGTATCTGAAATTTCTTTAGAGAACTTTTGTTTTAACGGAAAGGATAAGTAAGATAGTGCGCCTTTAAGGTTCTAATGTTACCCCACACGAGAGTTTAGTTCAATATCTTAGATAAAGATTAGTGAAATATATTGAATATACTTCTAACTAAGTATTACCTAAGATCATATCATGAATACGCTTTAATAAGCATAAGATGAAACAACTACGTCACTACCCCCTTTGAATGGTACGTTTGATTTTTACTTTCAAGCAGGTCGTTTACGATCACGTGTCCGAAAACAACGGAAAATGCAAAAACCTTTTATACGGATTTTCAAATCAATATCACCGGTTTCTTACTCTAGTCAAGATGTAGTTTTATTATAATATATTTTGTTCCTGTTGTTACTACCCGGCTTCGCCCTGAACTTTATTAACATTCTAGTAGATTTCAACACCCTATTACTATACATTATAGGTGTTTTTATTGAATGTGTAAAAAATACGTGTCAAAAGGTGATCTTGTTGTTTTTAAATTTATAAATTGATATTTTAAAGCTTCATAGTGTAGGGTTGTAAAAAAATTTCATGCAGTAAATTAAAAGCCCGTTCGTTTGGTTGAGCGGCTAAGATCCTCGACTGCGAATCTAGAAGTGGCAAAGGTTCAAATCCCGGCGTGCGTATTAAAAATCGTTCAATTAGAATGTCTAGTTTCACATTCAACAAACATGAAATAATATATGGTATATTTGCGGCAAGTTAAAGTTGTAGATACTCTCAGAATCACCCTGTTGATTGACTACTATTCAGAATCGAAATGTTTTTTTTTTCAAATGGCTTTAGCCATGTTTGGTGACTAGATCTCTCCCAACCTTCCTCTTCCCCGTCTGTTCCCCTCCCCACTGCCGTCAGCCACAAAACATGCACCAATTAGGGATACCATAGTTCCACTGGCTTTCGATAGTTGGGACTCTAGTTCGGTATTAAAAAAAGAACAAGTAAATAATTGAGTTGAAATTAAAATTCCAGATAAAAGAAGCTTTATCATCATCCATGATAGAGTACTCTACGGGACTTTTCAGGCTTCATGTAAAAATAAGGTTTTTTTTTAAATCAATATTTGAGGAAAACTCTAACATTATCTGCCCCTTAAGACCATGGTCATTTTCACAGAAAAAAAAACTCATTCGCATATATCTGATGAATGTTCTCAAAGTATTTGCCACCAAAATCCCATGTGTAAAAAGCAAACTTCCACAGTAACAAATATCCAACATTTCAATAAAGATCGTATAAATTTTTGACTCAGTGGCGTGTGATGAATGAGCAGGTAGCATTGCCCCAAGGCCTCCTTGCGCAAGACGGCCCCTGTAATTGTCTTGTCCAATAAGTGGGCAGTGGGTAGCTGCCTGGGCCTCGGGGCCACCTCTCTACCGGCGTTTCCCAAACTTTTTTTTATTTATTTCCCCCTTGTCAACTGTTAAAGATAAACTATTCTACTTGACGGAATTATCTAATTGTGGAAAGATTATGTAATGACGAAAAAATAGAAAACCATTTACTCACCGATGTAGTAAAAGTCAAAAGTTCTTGTAGTCTCCTTACACAACTCTATTATTAACGAAATGAATAAACCACATTTATTTTATATTATTTTGGAGATCAAAACAACAAACCGACGAACAGCGAACGAGCCAACACGTTTATTCACACACAACTTTTCTGTTTTATTGTCATTTTTTTCAAATACGGGGTTGTTGAATACGAAATTCGATAGAAAGAAATGGTTGGATAGGTAGGAACCTGGATGAAAAACATGAAGGTAAGAACCTAAAAAATTATCACTATCAATCTAACACCCCTTCATAAAGATTTTTTTTCACTTTTTATTAACCGGCTCCAAGAAATCTGTGATCAAAAAAATAATAAAGACTTTTTTCGTTTAGGTAGGTAAGTATTTTACTTTTTTTTACTTTATGTTAGTTTCTTCGCTTTTCGTGACTTCCTTAAGTCAAAAATTAATATTAAAATTTAATTATGCATTGACAGGTTTTTTTACAGAAACAAATCTCATATTTCGAAAATATACCATAGACCATCAATTTTCGAATTAGTTTATCCTTTGACCAGCTGTAGAGACAAGTCTTTTGGTCGGTTAGTAGCTGAGTGCATTAACGCGTCCGACTCCCGCCCGGGCGTCTGGGTTTAATTCCTCTGCTAGTCTTCCATCATTGTACAGGCAAAAATTTCTACGTATTATGATGGTACTAGGAGTTTTTCAAATATTGTCTGGTTATTGGTAACCAGGGAATGTTTGTCTTTCTTTAATTAAAAAGTGGTGGTATGCGTGTAAAATACTCGTCTACTTTTCTTTAGAAAATAAAACATGTATGAACGGTTAATACGTATTGTTCTTGCAACAATGCATGAAATGCCAAGTCACGAGGAAAATCATAAAAAGTGGATCAAATTTTTTCAACACAAAATAAAATTCCACCAGAAATCACTACAATAGACAACTTTCTTCATTTAAAAATAAAATTAAGAGTTTTTTGCCGTAACCATTAATATTGGTGTATTATTTGCTTAATTTTAATAACCCAATATTAAAAAAATGTCATTATAATTTTATTTTTTTTTTTATATGAATACCGCACAAGAGTCTCAACTGCTCCCAACCGCCTAGAGCCAGCGAGACTATGGCATCCCCAAATAGGGTATGTTGTGAAGCTGAAAGTAGTAGGGAGGGGAAGTAGATTGAGAAGAGAAAGGTTGGGAAATACCTGGCTATTCAGATCTGGTCATCAAACACGGCTAAAGCCATTTCAAGCAACGTTTCGATTCTGAATGGTGGTCTTTCAGCAGGGCGATACTAGAGTATCTACCACTTTGAAACGTACCGCAAATATACTTTTTATTATTTTATATGAATTAAATGTGTTATGACACATATTAATTAAATAAAAGTTATTGGCGCACGCCGGGTTTGAACCCGCGACCTTTGGATTCGTAGTCGAGCGTCTTACCACTCAACCATGGAGGCCACCATCCACTTGTGGTGTAAAAAAAGCTTAATTTATTTATTTATTTATTAACGCCCGTTAAAAGGCTTTTTACACAAGTATTATATATTTTTTTAAACAATAATCTCGACCACTCGACCATGGAGGCCGTCAAAGAAAAATTAGAAAAACATGTTTGAAATAATTGTGTCTCTACAAATATTTAATCATTTATATTAGAAAACACAGTGATGTGATATATATAAAGAAACTTTCTTATTGCCCTGGTCGATTCCTTTCCTTTCCTTTTGTACTTAAGACCACCACAGCCCACTGGATCTCTCAACTGACTCCAGGTGGGTGGGTAGATGGAGGGGAGGGGGGTTACCGCCCACTTTGAGAACCTTTGCTCCACACAATCGTCCCCAATTAAAATTTATTGTTAACCATTCTCGGAGATCTCGGGCTTGGATAAAAATACTCGACACTGTGATACGGACTTCACGTTATAATAATGCAAAGGTAGTTTCGTACGGGGATTGTATGGCTCCGCTTGTGTGCCGCGTACAGTTAAGTAATTATCTTGGGATTAATCATATCTTACACCTGATTGAATACTAGTTTCAAGCTATTAAGATTCTCTCCTAAGAAAATAACTCTGGCGTTTGATCATTTTATTTCATGTGGGCTGCTCACCATTATAATGCTAAATCACTTTTTGACTGAAATGAGCTTTTAATACGGACCAGTTTTACAATTAACATTTTTAATTGTACGTTCGTCAAATGCAATAAAATTATGGCCTGCAGTAATAAAAGATGAATCAATCGAGTACGCACTTTGTTTTTAAAATAAAATTAATTAATCTTTACATTAGTTACGCAAAATCGAGTAAAAATAGAGAAGTATGTTCTATATTAATATAAAAGAAAGCTTATGTCAAACTAACTAACTAACCATCACACCAAGAGTAGGCAGAGGGGATGAACTGCCCTAAAACTCAGTCTCAGTACACACTCTTGCTTCATTCACATTCATACTCATATGAATCTAATACCCGATTCGAGTATTAGATTCATATGAATCGTCATATATTATTTTCACACTTCTTTCTTCGTTTATTCTCTCTTCATGCCCAAACCATCAAAGCGTCCCTGTCTTGATCATATTCATTACGCTTACATCAGTCTTGCAATCTTTCCGGATACAACATTTTCAACACGGTCACATTTTTTTTTTAAAATTGTATGTTGGTAAAAATATAATGACATTGTGGCCTGCAATAATAAGACAAATTAATCAAGTGTGTATTAAAAATTATTTGCGCTCGCTGAGTTTGAACCCGCGACCCCTGGATTCGTAGTTGAGCATCTAACCACTCGACCACGCAGGCCATCAAATAATTTTTTTTATAAAATTCAAAGAAAATAAAAAACGCCGGATTAAATAAATAAATTATATCCGTTTATACACAAGGTCACGTACCACCATTAATCTTCATACATATAATTGAATTGCCTACCTCTCTCAAGAAGCTGGAGGATGTAGATCCAGTACCATCATCACGCACTTCCTCTCACTACATTAGGTCGTAAACCTCAAGCCTACTTGCTCTTAAGCTTTAAGGAACTTATGAGCATCCGGAACAAAACGTAGCACGCAAAGGAAATAATTATTTACTTATTAATCGAGGCGTTTTGATGAAGGGGATGTTTTTCTAAGGTTTATTAGGGTTAAGATTAAAAATTAATCAGCACATAATTACTGCCGACTATATGTTAGAATTCTACCCCTTTCATTGGCACTATCAAGTACGTTGATAGGAAAAAATATCGTTTTATTTTTGACCGATGGAGAAATGACACGTGTTGGATTTCAAAGGGATAATACATACATTCATGTTTTTGAACCTACCTATCTAACCATTTCCACGTATTGAATTCAATATTCAACAACGCCGCAGTCGAAACAATTGTATATCAAATCAATGAGTTCTGGTGTGAAGAAACGTTTTTTTTTGCTCGTTCGTTTTGCGTGTTCGTCGGTTTGTTGTTGAAATCTCCAAATAACATAAAATAAAATGTTGTGTGTTTGTGATTCGTTTCATTACTATTAAAATTATGTGAGAATAATTCAAGAACTTCAACTACATCGGTGAGTGAGTAGTTTCCCATTTTTCTTTCAATCTATAATCTTTCCGCAAGCTTAAATTAGAGGCTTCCGTCAAGTAGCTTAGTTATCGGTTACAGTCCACTATTTTCGAAATTCATCTGAAGCTGGAAACACTTTCGATTTTTTATCGCAGCTTCGGATCCAACAGATATGTAGTATATGTTTTGTATGATATCGGTGGATTTTTGCAATCATAAATAACGAAATTAATCTACAAATATACGTAATTTTCTATTTACGAAGAAATCAGGCATCCGCTTTAACTGATTACGAAAAATAACTAATAATCTATCAGTTAGAAAACTAATATCTCAAAAAACTTTCATTACTTTTGCATATAACATGTAATCATAAATATAGGAAAAAAAATTATCAGCTTTCGGAAAATATTGTTTTTTTTAATATTTGCGAAGTAACAACACTTTTTATTCCTTGATCCATTTTTTTTCAAAAGTAAAAAATCGAATAACACACAAAAACGTGACTAACCTTTCCAGTTGTCAAAAACAAACCACTAACCCAAAATGGCTGATAATGCCAACATATGATAAACATATTTGTACCAAAATAACAACAAAAAAATCGATAATCGAATGTACACAGCCCGCGAAAATTCAAAATTCACCTTTTCTTTTGAACAGGCCTCGTATATTTAACTTTTATTTTTATATTACAAAAGAAAGTGTATAAAAAAATATTATTGCTCATCTAATCAATTTAAGCTTTAACAAACACCTAAAGTAAAATAAATTCACCGTTAGCTTTTAAACGAATTCTCACCGAACAAACACAAAAACGCGTGATGAAATTATACGAAAATAATAAATACTGTGCCCACGACCAGCGTGATAGTATGATATGTAGATTGGTTATAAATTATTTCCTTAATTAAAAATATAAACAAAACATTCAATATTCTTAACAGCGGGGTACCCATTATTATAAAGTGTTACAAAAATCGATAGATAAGTGTCGTGTAACATGCTTCGGGCTCGCATATGGCGTTTCCTTTGATGGTGCTACGATATACCGGTAAGTTGAGCATAGGCACGTCGTAAAACAAATCCAAGCTTTTGTTGAATGTGTAGTTGACCTCTGGCATTTCACACCACTAGGTAGTATTTTACGCAAACGAGCTTTTTATTGAAAATAACACGATTTTTATTCATTAGAAAAAAATGGTTTCCATGAAAACTTTTTTTAGCAACCGATTGAAAGTTACTTAAATTTTAATTTAATTTTTTATTTTTTTTTGTATTTTATTTTTATTTTTATAATAAACACCGCGCCAGAGTCCCAACTGCTTCCAACCGTCTAGAGCCAGTGATACCATGGCATTCTCAATCGGGGTATGTTGTGAGGCTGAAAGTAGTAGGGAGGAGAAGGAGATGGGAAAGAGGAAGTTTTGGAAGTATCTGGCTATTCAGATTTGGTCACCAAACACGGTTAAAGCCATTTCAAGCAACGTTTCAATTCTAAATTGTGGTCTTTCACCAGGGCGATACTTTGTCTGGAACGTACCGCAAAAACTATTTTTATTTTTTTATAGAAATTAAATGTGTTATGACAAATATTGATGGAATAGAAGTTATTGGCGCACGCCGGGTTTGAACCCGCGATCTTTGGATTCGTAGTCGAGCGTCTTACCACTCAACCATGGAGGCCGCCATACATTTGTGGTGTAAAAAAATCTTAATTTATTTATTTATTTATTAACGCCCGTTGAAGGCTTTTACACAAGTATTATCTTTTTTTTTTAAACAATAATCTCATAAGCAGAGCGAAAAATATTGTAAAAAAAAGTAATCTGTAAGATACCATTATAGTATTTGATATATATATATAGTATATTACACATTTTAATGACTTCCTAACAAAGTACCTTAGGTGGAGAGAAATATTATACATCGTCGCTGGAAAAGCAGAAGGGCTTAAGCGACATTTTGGTCAAAAATGAGTTAAATATGTAGTTTTGATCAGTTCTTTCCCCGAATCAAATGCTCCGACTCTCTTTGATTCTGAAGACTTGTGTGGCCCTTTAGCCACCTTAAATATATTTACCTTTCGGGAGAACGCTTGACTCAAGCGACACAAGCTTAGGACTTTATTAAAAACTTTTCGTCGCTGCACGTGACTCGATGTGAGCATTTAGTTACCCGAGTTATCTTTTTTTCAAAATCCAACCAGGTACTGAAGACTTATTAATTTTAGTTTTGAATAAATAAAAAAAGTGCTCTGGTGTCAACTTCTCGATATGATAACGTATGCAAAATAATATGTAGTATATTTGCAGCACATTCCAGAGTGGTAGATACTCCAAGTATCGCCCTGGTGAAAGACCACCATTCAGAATCTAAACATTGCTTGAAATGGCCTCAGCCGTGTTTGGTGACCAGATCTGAATAGCCAGGTACTTCAAAACCTTCATCTTTCTCATCTCCTTTCCTTCCCCACTACTTTCAGCCTCACAAAATACCCCATTTGGGGATGCCATAGTCTCACTGGCTCTATACGGTTGGGAGCAGTTGGGACTCGTATGCAGTATTCAGTATTAAAAAAATGTTGTGAAAACGCCTTAACTTTTCCTTTACTGTGCTTAATTATTCTTCGCGTTCCGGTGCTGTGTAAGCATTACACAGTTAAAATTTTTTTATTCTAAATCAGAAAAATAATAAAAATAATTCATTGTAACTAACTTGCCATTAGTTTTAAGATTGTAGTTGAAAGTGGTTGATCGTAAGATATTTACCTAAAGTTTATTTATATTATTTGTGTTTTTTTTTCGGAACATTTTAGCATGCCTTGGTTTGCCTACAAAACACCATGTAAATAATATTAATCTACTGAAATTAATTTGTAGAGAGGTCTGTTCATTTCATTTAAATATGACGAAGTTTCTGTTTGCTCTGATATAACTAACGATTTTAACTAATGATCTAACAATATCTTTATAAGATAATTTACAAGGCTGTAAGTAATTAAAAAAATGGCAGCACCCGTGGAGAAGCAAAGCGCCTGTCTTTACGGGGTCATCGATTCGACGCTCATTTCATGCGATAAATAATATTTTAAATAAAAAAAAGTGCATTTTTTACAGGTGTTCCAAATAATGTATTCGCATAATAAATTAATGTTCTCTAGATAGTATTTAACTACCAATATTATTTTATTTATTTTATACCACTACCCATGTAACTCAGGCTTTTAGGTGTAACATTAATTAAATAACTAACCACTACTCCGTTTCTCCGCAAAGGTGGGCAGAGAAGACGGATCGCTATACAATTCTGTCTTGGCACACACTCCTTGCTATATTCACATTCACACATCGTCTCATACATACTCAAATCAAATACTTGAATCGGGTCATGTGAAGAGTCAGAATAACATAAGAGTATATATGAGACAATGTATGAATGTGAATGAAGCAAGGAGTGTGTGCCAAGACAGAGTTATATGGTGGTCTGTTCTCTCTGCCTACTCCTGCGGGCGAAACGGCGTGATGGTTAGTTAGTTAGTTAGTTTAGACATAGCTCAACTCAAGTATTTAAAAAAAAAAGTAAGGAAAGACAAACATTCCCGGGTTACGAATAACCTGACAAAAACAAAAACTCCTACTGCCATTATAAGAAGCGGAAGATGTTGCTTGTGCAACATCTTCCATCCAACCATCTAATCGTTTCTTTTCTTAGTCTTATTCATTACTCTTACTTGCATTCGTTTCGGACACCTTTATGTAACACAATATTACATTATCAGCTTTATACATATTCACCACCCTAAGAGTGTTATATCTATAGCGTCATGAAATTTGTTTCTGATAGGAAGTTATCGTTCAACTCCCCGTTTAGTTTTTAGGCTTCAAAGCTTTTTTCTATCCATTTTAAAAGTTCCATATTTTTATCTATTAGAGAGAAATCGGTTGGTATCTATAACATAAAAGCTGAGGTAGTACTTTTTCAAAGCAGTTATAAAATAACTTTAATGTGAATGTTTTAAGTAACATGATGATTTAATTAATCAGCACTCAAGTGTAAGTTATATTTTACGAGTTGTCAGTTAATAGGAATATATGTCATAAGAAATTAATTGATTCCCATTACTTATACAGTTAACTCGCAGGTTACACATTACTAAAAAATATTAAGTGCTTCGTCAAGTTTCTTTAGGTTATTTGATTAATTATAAAATGATGTGAGTTTTCAGCAAAATATTGCTATAAAAATAATCCAAAACACGTAATTTTTAAAACTGCTTTTTTATTTACGAGCTTCTGTTAGTGAGTGAAAAATACGCAACTGACAGATTTATAAAAGAAGTGATTTGTTTTCTCGCATAATTGTTAACGAAATGAATTTATCATTTTCGTGAGTTATTTTCCTTTTTTTTATATTTTACGATAAACAGAATCGTTGTTAGAATTGATAATTTTTTTACCGGTAAGGCTTTCATTTAATTAACAACACGTAACAAAAACATTGTGATTAAAAACCTGTCGCTAACACAAGTACAACCACAATTATTATTATTCAAATACCTTTTTTCATTATTAAGTATTATCCCATATAAAACAAAATGTGATATTTTGTCTTCTTTGTAAGGTTTTATTCCGTGGCGGCTTTGGAAAAGCTCATAGGTCCATAAATAATTTTAATGACTATTTTTTAACTGGCATTCTCGGTGACATCTCAGAACCCCGCTGGGCGATTCACGTTTTTTTAGAAGAACAATAAACGGCTTCTTGTTATCTTTAATTATAAAGCATTATTGTTATTGTGATGTGGGAATGCCTGGGATAAATATTTTGGAAAGTAGAGCCCTCAAGATTCATAAGCATCTCCCGGGCCCACAACGTGCCAATAAAAATGTCGTAAAGATAAAGTGACGAGAGGAGATTGTTTCGGTTTCGAAATCCAATAAGGCTGGGAAGGTTTTTTATTTATTTTTTATTTGTACAACACGAGGTAATTCCACCGTTCAGAGCCAGTGGTTCTGTAACAATGGCACTAATGGAAGAAATATAAGGGAAAGTAATGTAATGGGAATATATTATAAGGTTCACCTCTCAAGAAATGATATTCGATCACTTTTAAATAAAAGATTTCCGCTCATGAAAACCAACTACCTGGAGCCAATAAGATTATGACATTCCCTAGTTTTTTCAGATGTTATAAGGTATAAGGAAACAAAAAGAGGGAGGTAATAGAAAAAAGACAGGTTGAAAAGAATCTAGCCATATACTTCTGGTTACTTAACGCAGCTAGGGTCATTTCACGCAAAGTTTTATTTTTAAATAGTGGTATCGATTCCAAAAGCATTTGAAACGATACTTAGATTATCTACCACCATAAAATTTGATAGAAATAATATTTTTTACAAGTTTTTGTTGAATAACCCAAAAAAAACTTATAAATGATTTTCCTACGCCGTGTTTCAAACCCGCAACGTCTAGAATAGGAGCCAAGGAGCTATCCCTCTACTACGGGTCAACCTGGAGATGAGAAACATTGCTCAGTTCACACACCAGTTTTTTTTTTTAGAAGTAAATTGTATTTATGATTTTTTATTATATTATTTTTATTTTGGGGTTTTTATTCTTAGATATTTATTTGTTGCTCATTTGTCGCAGTGTTTTTCTGCAATACCTTGCTTTATTTATTCATTTATTTGTTTACTAACGGACCATTGTCCAGCTTACAAAAAATACATCACACGAAAAGAGAAAAAAAAGAAACAAAAAACAGAGAAAGAACAGCACATCCATAAGATTTTAGTGAAGCAATGAAAAAATAGGACAAAAATATACATCTGAAAGAACATTCAAGTCAAAGCCTGAACGAGGTTTTGGTAGAGTATTAAAGAATGACAATCATTTAGACTGCTACCAAAAATTTCAAAACCACGGCTTGAGTTAACAAGCCTCGACATTCTGGTCGGTGGACTTATTAGAGATGCCTTTTATTTTATGACTTTTATAGCTCTGAATGTCAATTTCACGATTTAGCTCATTTTCTTACACGAGAGAAAAGCCTTTTTTATCAATCAAACAAAATATTATCATAATTAAATAGTTTTAAAAAACAAAATATCCCGCTGTACACACAATGTATACCGCTACACGCGCGTGCATTTTTAGTTATAATTCTTTAAACACGAGATGAAGAATGTTGACATCGGCATCGGAGTGATGTGGGAAAAAAGAAAATATTCGGGCAACACAGGCGACGCCATCAATTAAACCGACCGGAGTTGCCATATAAATTATTATAAACAGCGTCGCCTACCGTTATTTATGCATTATTGCCCAGTCTTAACAAATGCACAACGGGGGGCTAATTGTTTCAATTTTGTATTTTGAATTTCTTTTACGTGACACCGTGTTATTGAATAAATTAATATTTAGCTCCCAAATGATTAGTAATATATAAAATACACATCTGAAAATTTGCTAAACATTCCTTATACTTAATATTCACTAGTTTCTTAGCCATTAATTGTGTGTGCGAAAGGAAGAGAGGGATGAGTTAATATAATTGAAAAATATTTTAGTTTTAAGCCACTTTATTCATACACATATAACATTCGACCGGTTTCGGTTAAACTTAACCTTCTTCAGGAACGAAAACTATCTTTCCTGAAGAAGGTTAAGTTTAACCGAAACCGGTCGAATGTTATATGTGTATAAATAAAGTGGCTTAAAACTAAAATATTTTTTATTTAAATTATAATGTCAAGCTACAAAGTGATTGCTTCCTTCGATAAATTAATATTATTGAGTTTTGAGTTAAGTATACAGAGTTGTTCCTTAGATATATATCTAGGAAAGAAAAATTATATGGGTCAGAAAATAAAATAACGTGGTTTTATTTTTTGAAGAAGGACATAATTACAACAAAAAAACCAAATTGTTCAATTTTTTTGGCTATTCTGAATATCTGCGTTCATTGACTAATCCTTCTCTTTCTTTCGCGCACATAATTATCAAAAAAATTAGTATTTTCCCAATTTTTGTAGCTTGGTAACTTAGCATAGAAACTATATTTGGTTTTACTGGGTATATTAGCAATCTGGCTCCGTACCTCAAAGTAAAAATCAAACGCACAATCTGCAGGGGGGTGATGAAGTTGCCCTATTTGATCTCGCTTACTGACTGGTGTGTAGCTGAGTGGACAAACGCGTCGGATTCTCACCCAGGCGTCGTGGGTTCAATTCCCCTACTGGGTAAGTCCTCCATCATTATTTTGCATCCGAAGCTGCGATCAAACACCGTATGGGTTTTCAGCTTCAGATGGATTTCGAAAATAGTGGACTGTGGAACGATAAACTACTATTACTTGATGGAAATGTCTAATTATAGATGTGGTTAGATTTTTAGGAAAAAAAGGGAGCCAATTCACTCACCGATGAAGTTGATTTTTGGAGTTCTTGAAATCTTCTAAAGCAATTATATTAATGACGAACAAGAATACAGCACACTGACGTAAGTATTCTCAATTCACAAAAACCACATTTATTTTAAAATTATTTTGAGAGCAACAAAAAAAGCGACCAAACCTAAGACATTTTTCTGACTACCCATAGATAATTTTCAGATTCAACATTTGTAGAATTGCTTGTATTAGAATGCTACAAAGTAACGTTTTGTGTCATTTTTGAGTGCTGACCCTTAATAATATCTACAATTTTTTTCTAAAAAGTTATTATTCTATTTTTATTATAATTTCAAACCATAACGTGATTGCTTTGTACGATTATATTATGTTTTTCTTTAAGTATTTTGGATTGTTCTCTTATAGTTTTAGTCAAAAATCAATATGAAACATACTTAGATAGATGTGGTAATACATGTTTAGAATATGGGTGATGTTTCATTGAATATCCATCATATTTGAATGAACGCTGTGATTAGGTACCAAACAGTTCTGTCAGAGGCTGTCCGACTGTCCGTATTTGATGAATGGTTCACATTCTGAGAAGAATGTAAAAAGTCTACCTGTTCGATTCCCATCCGCGCAATTACATCGTAAACGGATGCGCTCTTTCAACAATGAGAAGCGTCTTTAAAAGAAAGAGATTGTACATAAATATTAAAAAAATAACTTTGTATAAGACCTTATTTTAATGTTTATGACCGAGCGGTTTGGCTTGTCTGTTAGAAAACCACGGTTTTTCAAATTTTGCCAATCATCTTATGGAAAAAGATCATACCTTCAATAAAATCACCGGTGTTAATATTCTCCATAGAAATCGTCACAGCAGTATATTTAATAATTAAGAAACACTAGAAATAAAGAAAGTCATTAAAATCAAAAGTTATATTCTTAAAAATCCGTTTAATTTGTTCAGTAGTTCAACATTAGGTAGATTTTTTGTAGACTCATTAATTTTCTCATTATTATTTAATCACCTTATCAGTTGACGTTTTGCCTCTTTCATTTTATATTATCTGTCTCTTTCTCTCGGTTAATTTGTTGTGATTTCAAATTTAATTCCATTGTTTTCTCACTGTTCTCTTATTTTATTTTATATTATGTTCTCCTTCTGTATGTATTTACAACCGCACAATTGGTATTTTTTGCTAAGTTTCATTTTGTACCCTGATGATGCTTAGGCTAAGCGAAACCGGTCGGTTATAAAAAAATAAGATAAAATCTGTTATCTTGTACAAAGTTATTATTTTGATTTCATTAAATATGTCAAGCCACAAAGTGATTGCGTTTTACAAAAATATATAAAATACAGGTATAATATTTTATAATTGCTAAGGAGTTTGATCAGCGATCGCTCAATACTAGAAGTACCTCAAATTTGGCCGATATATTGGGTACCCTAAATTACATTTATTTATTACATAAAATGATGCTTATTCCTTGAAACGTCAAAAAAGTTCTATTTTATTAAACGGTTTATTTAACTTTTCGTACCTGAAAGTAAAAATTTAAACTAAAATACTGGAAAAGATTTTTGGCGGAGTGAATATCCAAGTACAATATACAACATACCCCAATCGGGGATGCCAAAGTCTCAGTAGCTCTAGACAGCCTATTTATTTGGAACATTTGACAAAGTGATAACATTACATACATACTGATATATTTAAAATAAAAGGTAGGTCATCAATCCATTTCCAAAATGTTCATGCAATTAAAAATACACAGTTTTACACTGATAAAATAAAAATAATAGCAAACGAAGGAATATAACCGTATTTAAA
This sequence comes from Drusus annulatus, assembly GCA_022651775.1. Taxonomy (NCBI): domain Eukaryota; kingdom Metazoa; phylum Arthropoda; class Insecta; order Trichoptera; family Limnephilidae; genus Drusus; species Drusus annulatus. The sequence goes on along the minus strand of JAGWCC010000043.1, from coordinate 1,327,995 downwards.
AAAGGAATTTTAAATAAAAAGTTCAAATTTAGGAAAATAACATTATAAAATAAAACGAAATCAGTAACATAAAAAAAATTGTATTTTTATGTACTTTTTTTCAGTTTTTCGTTTTAAGTAAAAAGCCATAGAAGATTTGATCAAACTTTAAGGATGAGTTGAAGAATATCACTACAGTAGATGTTATACAGTCAACACATTCGCACAAGAGGTTGGGAGAAGGTTAAATCAGTTTTTGGAAAGGAATGCAGAAAATTCAGGGTTCTTTTAAATGACGGGGATTAGTATTAAAATTAGTTGTGGATGGGAGAGAAAATTCTAGGTGGTTACTTATAATTTTGAGAAGATATTTGGCGTCATTTTTGTCTCAACATTCTTTCAATGTCTCCATTTCAAAATATTCCAAGCTCTTCTGATAGTCTTCAAGCAGTGTGGACAATCCAGCTCTATAAGACACTGCTCGGACTAGTCTATTTTGAACTGATTCGATCCATATTTTGTGAATCTCGTAAATTGGACTCCAAACTGTAGAAGCTGCGAATTAAATATGTGTATAAATATTTGAGAAACATTGGGTTTTTGGATAGTTTAGCGACTCGATACGGAAATCCAAGAAGACGTTAGGACTCTATTAACAAAACAAAAGTTTAAAAACAAACCTGCTGGACAGAAGCCATTAGACTTCAAAAATTCTTGGTTTTTATAATGCAAAAAGAAACGGAAATATAAATGGACTTCGGATGAACCTGCAATTTGAATAAAGCCTTAAAAGTTTCTAAACGAGAAACCTCTCCCCTCCATCAATCCGATAACCTCGTGATGATAATTTAACTGCACATGTGCCGCTCAATCTATTACTTGGGTTATACTACACCTGTTATTACGTTACAATCGAAATTGAGCAAATCATAATAGGTAGTTACGAGAAGCCTGAATGCGAAGCCTACCTAGGTGTGATTAAAGCTCCACAATGCTCCGAATCACGCTCTGGGAACGCACAATACAATCATTTTAATGTGCTCTATTGAAATTCGAGTTTTTCACTCGCTGTACATAGAATCATTTTTATTAATTCATCATTATTATGTGAGACCAATTATTATTAAGAGAGATGTTTTTTGTAAGCTTTATATAGCAGTGGCGTGCAATTCAAAGTACCGATTTCACACGTCCCAACTCGTATTTACTCAAAAAAATACCAATTCGAAAAAGTGCATGGTTTATTTATTTATACTGGGTTTTAACAAATGTTCTCACTAACGTGTATCTACAATTGTAAATAAGAACGTACCATTACAAAAGATACAACAAATATGAAATTACAAAAACTCAATCAAGGATAAATAACACAAATAAAAGCAATATACTCGTACACAAAGGGAATAAAGAGATACTCAGCACTTAGTTCACTCATTGTTAAATATTTTTTAGCAAAAGCAGGACGCTTTTTACTGAAACCTTACAAGATGTCTACTTAATTGTTTTATACATATAAACAAATGCATAATATATTTTTGGTACGTTCCAGAGTGGTGGATACTCTCAGTATCGCCCTGGTAAAAGACCAACGTTCTAAATCTAAACTTTGCTTGAAATGGCTTTAATTGTGTTTGGTGACCAGATCTAAATAGCCAGGTACTTTCAAACCTTCCTCTCATCTCATTCCCCTCCCCATTACCTTCAGCCTCTTGATATACCCCATTTAGGGATGTCAGAGTCTCACTGGCTCTAGACTGTTGGGAACAGTTAGGACTCTTTTGCGGTATTCAGTATTAAAAAATGTTGTGAAAACGCCTTAAACGTATTTGACGACCAGATTTTTATAGCCGGGTACTTCCCAATCTTCCTCATTCCCATTGCCTTCTCTTTTTTTTTTTTTTATCATTATTTTCCTTCACCTTTGACAGCCTCTCGGCGCACTGTTTTGGCCATCGGTCTTTATCAAATGTATTCAATGCTGTCAATTATTGATGGCTTTTACCCATCCAAAGCCAGCGGCTCTCTTCAAGTCCTCACCCATCTAATCTTTGGGTGAGGAATTGTATTGATATTTTGATTTTGTTTATTACTTGAAGGTAAATCGTATATACGTTGGTATCTCCTAGCAAAACGAATAGATGCGCCCGCCCGCCACTGTTAGAAGCTCATTGTGCCATTTTCTTTTGTGATCATCAATTCGGCGAGTCATCAAAAGATTGATGCATCGATATATCATTTATCATATTCCCACATCCGCCATGTGAGAATAGAGATGATATTCCTCGGCGCTCGATTCCAAATGAAGAAACAATTAATCTGAGAATTATTGTTCGTAATTATGATCGGATTTCGTATTACAAAAGGTGATTCGTTAATCAAGCAGCGCGATGAAGACATCTCGATAGTTGTAGAAACCAAATAATTCAATATGAAAGAAACCGATGTTTGATTGATGGTTTGGATCGACACTTGTATTAGGTCATCAGAACTGTAAAGTAATGATGGAAGTAAGACATTACACGGTTGGGATTGAACTTATTCATAAGAGAAACTGACCAATGGGCGTGATTTCCATCAGTGTATGCACATTGGTCAGAGCTATCTTATGGGTTAGATTATGAGAGGCACGAACAACGGATTATATTTATAGTAACAACAATAATACTTGGCTATTTTGTAAAGCGCCATTTTTGTGAAATATCACCTCATGGGCGCTTTACAAAACTTAGGAGATATGTCATAGTTTACCGTAAAACTATCTAAATACCTAAATACTACCCATTTAATAATGTTAATATGTTTAAAGAAAGGAAAATTTCTAGGACCTTAAGGCAGTCACACATAAAATTCTTGAATATCCCAGCCTATAAAACCGCTTACGGACAAAAAAGTTTTAAGTACAACGCCACTAAGCAATTCAATTCTCTGACCAGCACCATCAGAAACATACAAACCAAAAACTTCCTTTAAAAGCAATATCATTACTTACTTTAAAACCAAGCTTAATTTAATTCTTAATATGTAGATTCTATACCTTCAAATTTGTCATTTACTTATTAAAAAATATATTTTTATTTCTTTTATGTACGAGTATGTTCTATATTTTCAAAATAAACATGTTGCTATGTAGCCGAAAAAAATCGCTTTTGAAAATTACCATCCCAACACAGGCTTATGCCTAGTGGGATGGGCCATTTACCAACAAATAAAAAAATGTATGTTCAAGTAAAATAATTAAAAATAAATAAAATAAATAAATGAATTCCTTCCCATTCCTATCCACAACTTCCTATTTACATAATACGTACCTACTCACTAATTCGATAGTTATACTATTGGTGTTTTCATTTATTTTTTGTTGTTGTTATTATGCCATGTATTATGCACGTAAAATACTCTTTTTTTGCAAATTTCCATAATTATGTAACTAATTGTAACTACATTACGCTGCAATAACATACTTACACTTTAGTTACTAACTTTTAAAAATATTTTACCTTTTGTATTATATACGTGTCGTTTGTGAAATCTACTATGATAATATAACTAATTGTAAAACCTACGCTATATTTATATACTTGCGTTGTACATACTCGTACTAACTTTTTTTAAACTCTTGCTTTTATGTTATGTTCTTCTCATTTATTTTACTTATATAACTAAAATGTGTTTTATGTAAAAGCTTTCAAGGCCTTAATATAATATAATAAATAAAGCAAAAATTACCTTATTGATATTTATATATATTAATTATTTACATTCATCGCGAGCTATGAAAAATTGTTGAACTTATTGTTTAGCATTAGATCAAGGATTGAGGATTGCGGATCATTGCATGAAAAAATATTATTAAACTGGGGAGTTTAGATGCTATCGGTTTAGCCTAGCCGTGTAAATTAGGGCAATTCTGTTGTTTACGGATATAATTTTCTGAAAAGATGAGTTTTAAGTTTAGCACTGAACTCTGTCGAGTTTTCTATAATTCTCAGATCATGTGGTAGTCTATTTCAGGGTTTGGGACCTGAAACTCCTGCAGCACGCTCTCCGAACTTTGTGTCTGGTGTGTGTTTTGGTTCCTTCAACCTTACGATAGCCGATGACATTGCCGATCTAAGGGTTAACTGTCACGAAATGGAATATTCAGGTTTTCCGATAAATAAGTCGGAGCCATTCCTTTGATTGATTTAAATACCATCCAGCAAAGCTCGAACTGGATTCTTTCGAGACATTTAAGCTCGGGAAGGTTTTTGAGTTATGGGAATATTTTTGTATGCCGGTGATAAATCTCGCTGCGGCGTTGAAAACTAGCGACTAACATTTGTGTCAAATGCGTTTAGTCAATATCTGAACCCCAAATCATACATAATATTTCAATTAAATAAAACATTTTGTTAAAACTTATTTATCTGTCATCACACGATAGTGAATTCCTTTTATATCAACAAGAACTATTATCTTAGTAAAAAAAATATTTCAACGATTGTAATACTAGAAATAGCCACCTTCCTCTGGATAAGGAAAAAGTTTTGAGATTCAAAGTCAACGCACATTGTACTTAAAGGTGCCAAGTTTTTTCAAAATTAATTTGGAAAGAAACCAGGGTCGGACCTAATTACTTATGAACAAAACACAAAGAAAACGCTGAAGAAGAAGTCAATTAACTAATCGATTCACAATAAATCTTCATTTTTTTACTAACAAAATAGAAAAAAGAAACATTTTTTCTGAGCACGTAGCACTCTAAAATTCAAAAATACATATTTCTTATTTTTAGTACAGATAATTAACGTATTTCGAAGTTCTCACAGTAATTGAAATTTTTTGAATAGTTGTCTTTGACGAAAGTGTTTGGGGTTCGATTCTCAGCCGTGTCAAAAATTAATTAATTCAAACAAAAAAAAACTTCAATTTTATTTATCCTTTTTTTTATGTTCCAACTTAAAGATACACGGCTTTTTATCAAGGTGAAAAATTCACCATTATTTGGATTTCAAAGTGCGAATTATTTATTGTTTTGTTGAAAATAGCGCTATATCTGCACGTTTCAATAACATACAGGACTCTGCCAAATTATAATTTATTGACAAATTGTTTATAAAGGTTCAATCATATGACATTTAATCCGGAGATTCAGTCATCTAGTAGGCAAAATTTTGAATATCGAAAGTTAACACAAGAGTTGTAATAAAACAAAACCACTTTGTAAATTTTACTCTGGAACGTGTCGCAAATAAACTGTTAATTATTTTATATGAATTAATCGTGGAATAACACATATTGATAAATTTAATTTAATTGCGTACGCGGGATTTAAGCCCACGACCTCAGTTGTTGAATCGAATACACACTGTGATTTCCAAAAATAGCCCGTACGAAAATTTGTACTAAGGTTCAACGGATTACATTACATAATTCGGTATTCCAAACGCACCGTTTTTATGCCATGGATCTAACTAACTAACTAACCATCGCGCCATTTCCCCGCAGGGGTAGGCAAAGAAGTCGTACCGCCATACAACTCTGTCTTGGCACACACTCCTTACTTCCTTCACATTAATATATACCCTTCTGTAATTTTCAACATATCCCGATTCAAGTATTTGATTCACTTGATCGTGCCATGTCTTCCTCGGACGTCTCCGACTTCTTTTTCCATTCACTTTTGCAACATATATTCTTTTCACACATCTTTCTTCGTTCATTTGCTCTACATGCTCAAACCATCTAAGCGTTCCTTCTTTGATTCTATTCATTACGCTTACATCAGGTTTGCCACGGGTCTATAGATCGCAATGATAATTATATCGCAGGTTGAGTTTGTTTTTTTTGCATTTTCACACGTATTTTCCGTTTCCTAGCGCCTCTTACGATTTTCCCGTCAAGTAAAACCTTGGAGTAAGAATATGCATAGAGAGAGCTAAATGTTTTTACCCAACCAGTACAAATTTGCGTGAAATCACTTTCTCCTGGTTTTTACGTCGTATACCATGATAAAGAAAGAGACAAGAAAAGTCTTCATATGATATTGCAGCACTTCTAAGTATGTAAAAATATTCTCCGTCCGTGCTAACTTCACATCATCGAGTCGCATAACTTACGTCAACGGATTTTGAGGTTATTTTCTATGTTTGTGTTGATTAAAAAACTTGCAGTCGTTACACAAATAAATCAAACATGATTGTGATATGTGCTATGCGTGAATGTTCAAATAAGACCAAACAAATATTACCAAACATTAATTTTCAGAGGTATTTCACCAGTTTTAAATATTTTTACCGAACTTCAGAATTTCCACATTTTTAATGATATAAAGGCATAAAATCAACAAAAAGCTTCCATTATTATTTAAGCAAGCCTTCTGTTATTAGTGTAAGTGTGATACTTTGACTTTATAAATCGCTTTAACGGTGTATTGATATTGTTTTGTTTAATGTGTTCAAATGTGTTTATTAAAAATGTTTGAATTCCATGTGGGCGGTCACTTATAGGCTATCGAACTTCCTTTAACATGTCATTGTCTCTTTCTATCGAGTCAGTATAAAATTCAGCGATACTGACTTCACTTTTTCTCATAATTCTTGTGTTTATTCTTTACTTTAAGAGTAAAACGTTCCATCTGCGCCTCTGTTAAATCCGGCGCTGCACGCTGTGAACAAGATACCTTCTTTCGTTACAAAATTGCTTCAATAAAACGCGATATTTAGCCGATCAAGTTTCCACAGAAAATAACCAGATGATAATGCGGTAGCCGGAAGATAGCTAGCCCCGTACTTAAATAATCGAAGATATTATTGTAATAAATATAAAATATCTTTACAAAATTAACCTCAATTTTTACGTAAGAGCATTCCACTATATTTTAATGGCGCCGCCACCAAAAGGTTTACTTTATTTACGACATCCCATTAAACATATATTTATGCTAATTCGCATGGAACAGGTTGATACCTCCAGTTTTCAAACCTATTCCTGGGACGGTTTTTCAAACCACATTACGAGTACTACGTTCCATATTATTATTTAAAAATAATCTCTTTATATAAGAACTGACAGGCTCCATGGTCGAGTGGTAAGACGCTTGACTACGAATCCAAAGGTCGCGGGTTCCATCCCGGCGTGCGCCAATAAGTTTTATTTTATTAATATGTGTCATAACACATTTAATTCATATTAAAAAATAATGAAAGTTTATTTGCGGCACGTTCCAGAGTGGTAGATACTCGTATCGCCCTGGTGAAAGACCACCATTCAGAATCGAAACGTTGCTTGAAATGGCTATAGCCGTGTTTGGTGACCAGATCTGAATAACCAGGTACTTTCCAACCTTCCTCTTCCCAATCTCCTTTCCCTCCCCACCACCCCCAGCCTCAAAACATGCCCTATTCGGGGATGCCATAGTCTCATTGGTTCTAGACGGTTGGGAGCAGTTAAGTGTCTTGTGCGGTATCCATATATTAAAAAAAAAAGAATCAATATTTTTCTCTCTGTTTTTTTTTTGATTTTCTTGAAAATTACTAAGCCGATAACGCTTTAAATAACAAATTTCCTTTTGATTAGTGACGGGCAGTTTGAATTAAATCCAATGTGTAAAACTCATGCTATAAATTTTTGAAATAAGTATGAAAAACATTGAACCCGCCATGTTATATTGAGGTTAGCCATAGATATACCGCACTCTGGCATATTACATATTCTTCAGAAGAAAGTTTGCTTGGTTAGAATATTTTCCAAATGGAACACACAATTAGGTACCTACTCAAGTTTAAAAAAAACCGTTTCAAAGTCTTTTTGGATTTATTTTTCGAGGAAGAATGATAGGCAAGCCAATTTGGCAATTATGTCAGTGCAAAACATGCCGGGTACTCGCAAGTATATTATAAAATTCTAGTCCAGTTTCAATAAATACTTAAAGGGATGGACCCTTGCGGTGATTTTTCACAGAAAATTGCCGTATACAAACTATCTGAATATTATATTTTCGTAGAAAGCAATCACTTTGTTGTTTAACACATTTAATGAAAATGAAATAATAACTTTGTATAAGACCACAGATGTTATTTCATTTATTTATGACCGACCGGTTTCGCTTAGCCTAAGCACCGGTGCTCATATTTTCCATAAAATGGTCGTGGCAACAGATTAAATAATTTAAAAGCGCTAGAAATAAGAAAAGCTATTCAAATTTATATTTATATTCTTAGAATTCAGTTAAATTTATCCAGTAGTCCAATATTAAGTATATTTCCTGTAACCTTTAAAATTTCTCATTATTCTTTGATCACCTTCTCAGTGGACGTTTTGCCATTTTTATTTCATATTATCTGTCTCTTTCTCTTTGTTATGATTTTAAATGTTATTCTTTTGTTTTCTCACTGTTCTCTTAATTTATTATATATTGTGTTCTCCTTTTGTAAATATATAAAACCGCTTACTTTTTATTTTTTGTTTTGTTTTTATGTTGTACCCTGACTATCCTTATTATTATTTCGTTATTATTATTTATTATTACTAACCCTAGTTTAAAATTAGTAGAAGACGCTCAAGTTTATACATTTCGACTACCTATATCAAGGTAATAACAATATTTTATTTATTTTTATCGGCAGCTAGATAATTTATGTTGTTTTCGGACAGCCGATTGTCTAGTTTTCGTAAATATTTATACCTATTATAAATTGCGCACGCAAAGACAAGCAATAAATTACCTTTGGGATTTTATGGACGGAATAATTACTACTCGGTTTCGTCAAAGTTACAGCGCTCATACATCAAAATATTTTCCCAATTGATCAACTGAAGAATATTCGTGTTATAATTGAGCGTCATGTCCATTTTTTTAGACAGATAAATTGATATTTAAAAGTTGCATTAAATTATATTTCGATCTGAAAATAGTAATTTTAATCTTTAAATTGCAGACAAAAAAAAAAGATTATTTCATGACGACAGAGCATATCGATCGAAAGTTTTATTTTTTATTTTTGAATGAATGCAGGTGTAACATCGAATTTTTATTATTCTAACACTTATTAGTAGAATGTTAGTTATCTTTATCAAACTGTCGATTAGCACTCATCTTCGAGTAGTGCATATTTTATGTTTCACCGCCGCTGAGTATCGCCACCCGTCAAATAAATCTGCTTTTAGGCTGTGCTAATCCCATGAATTAAGTTACTTGACGAATAGTTTACTCAGATCTGATGAAATACCCCCTAAAAAGTGACTTAATTAAAATAAATAGATGAAAAATTTATGTTCATTTTTCGGTAGGTGAATTATTATTAAATTCGTATTTTTCAATTTAAATACAAATAAAGAATTGGAAACGTGTTCTCAAACTTGCTTAAATGCAATTGTTTATAAATAACCTCGTATCATTTTTAACAAGATGCTATCGGTGAAAATTAAACAGTCAAATAAACAACAAAAACACATACAATAAATGTCGGTGCCGCTCAACAATATAATATATATTTTAAAATCATTAGGTAACGTTTCTAAAAGTAGTTAATAAGAGGTGCTTCATTAAAACTTTCAAATGATGATATGGCATTATAATATTAGCACTATATATTATTTAAATTAAAATCGTTACTTTGAATCCGATAAAAAATATTTGAAAATAATGACCTTTATACACCTGTTTTGATCAAGATTCTTCAGTGTATTCCATGCGTTCACAATTAAATAGCAGCAAACAAAATAACACCACCACATCCGAAGAGAAAAAAAAACAGTTTTAATAAAGCTCACATTTATATCAACTTGATATAACCCTTTTATATTTTATTATAAATACTCGACGTAAAGCTGGGATTGTAACAGACATAGCTAAAAACAACATTTTATTACTCTCAGGCATTCACAATAATGGGAAAAAATAATGGTCATTTTATGTAAAATCACAAGAATTTCGTTATGAAAAGGGCTTATCAAAAGCTCATTCATAAATTAAGACTCAAGCGATCCACTATACATTTTCGTGAGTTGCTCCAAAGCTACACAAAAACTTTTTTATGAAGTGCTGAATTAATGAGAGCAATAAAAAAAATGATTGTTCGAGATTTTAGACAATGTGTAGAAAGATCAAAGGCTAAATATTGATTTGTTTTATTGAATATTTATTTGAGTCGTCCTTTTTACTTGATACATTGTACTATACTCGATATTTGCCTTAGTGCAGTGGTCGTAAAATCATATTTGACCGCGCGATGTCCACTGTGTTCTTGTTTGTATGCAAATGATTTGGTCCAGGCTTGAGTGTGAATACAGCTTCCCACACCACTGTGTGATACGGGCGTGTGTGTGCGTTCGACGCGTGTACGCACGCGCCTGTCAGATTTGCAGTTCGTCTGTGTGCGTGTGTGAGATTGAGTTACTGGTGTGTGTAGGTTTAATCGCGGTGAAAGAATGGATGCTGTATGTGTATTATTCGTACGAACAATTCACAATGTAAAGCTGGTGTCATAGAAACAAGAAATTAAATTAAATATATTAATTCAACAAAAAACTGAGAACTTATTCTTATTATCGATTACAAAAATATGGCGAGCAGAAGATTTATGTTGCATTAAAAAATAAATATCGTAATACTGACGGTAAACTCTTTCGTCAATTTTTATAGCACCGTTTTGAAATAAACATCACCTCAAGGGCGCTGTTTAAGACGTTGATATTTATTTTCGATTTGCCAAAGAAAATATTTGCTGTATTTGGCCACATCGACTGATCTGAATTGCAACAATAAATTATCACTCCGTTTGAATTTATGTTGATTTCGCTGAAACAAGACTTTATTTACCGTATGTTTTAACTGTTGCATAAGTTTTCACGAGCTCTAGCGACTATGCAACTAGAAAAATGCCCGTATTATGATTTTTAAAAAAAATATTATAGTGAGTAGCGCATAAGAGTTTTAACTGCTCCCAACTGTCTAGAGCCAGTGGGACTATGGCATCCTCAATTGGGGTATGTTGTGAGGCTGAAGGTAGTGGGTAGGGGGAGGAGATGGAGAAGAGTAAGAGGAAGGTTGGGAACTTTGAGTAACAATGTATGGAGAGAGAGCTAATTCTTTTTATCCAACCGATACAAACTTGCGATAAATCACTTTCTCCGGGTTTTTACGTCGTACACCATGAGAGAGAAAGAGACAGCAAATATAATACCCCGCTTCTATGTACTGTCACAATAATCTTGGGCTCCTGGCTCACCCCGGGACTCCGCCCACTTTTTTTATTATGTCACCAAACTTGACACAACTAAACGGTTTTTTAGGTTATATGCTATATTTTTTTTGAAAACAATACTGTAAAAAAGTGGTTTTACGAATAAACAAAAACATTATGTCGATATGTGCTATGAATGGATGTATACATACCCTAACCTTAAGAAATGTAAAAAATACACACTCGTAAAAGTCGAGCGTCTTAACAACTCGACCATATCAATAGTCGTAATCTTCGTGTTCGGATACCAAGTTTATTTTTGCCGATTCGGATATTTTAACGTAGTGCGAAGAGGTCGATGTGAACCGAGCTTTACTCCAACACCACCCCACCGCCCATCGGCGAGAACAAATGAACCTGTTGCTCGCGTCAGACGCACACAGGCACCCCGCTACAGCGCTACAGCGACACGGCGTTCACACGCCTACAGCGACAGCGCCGCACACTCCCGCAGGGAGTACCTAGCGGCGCCGGCACCCGGTGAGCAATACAAACTGGCCAATTCAAAACTCATACGTGGAAATATAGTTCCTTGATCACATCGTCGCCGGAGAGGCAAAAGGGCCGAACCTCAGAGCAATAATATACCAAGAGGGACAGCTTGTGTAGTCAGGATTGTTGATTTTTCCCTGACTCAGGCGTGGTCAGGGCTAGAACTAGGGTATTAAAACATTCATTCATAGCACATATTGACATAATGCAGCGTCTATTTGTATAACAGTATTGTTATCAACAAAAATATAGGATACGGCCTGGTAAGACACTCGACTACGAATCTAATAGTCGCGGGTTCAGATCTGGCTTGCGTCAATAACTTTTATTAAAAAAATATGTGTCACAACACATTTAATTCATATAAAGTAATGTTAAGTTTATTTGCGGCACGTTCCGGAGTGGTAGATACTCTAAGTATCACCCTGGTGAAAGTACACCATTCAGAATCAAAACGTTGCTTGAAATGACTTTAGCCGTGTTTGGTGATCGGATTTAAATAGCCAGGTACTTCCCAACCTTCCATTTCTTCATATCCTTTCCCTCTCCACTACCTTCAGCCTCACAACATACCCTCGTTGGGGATGTCATAGTCCCACTGGCTCTAGATGGTTAGGAGCAGTTGCGACCATTGTGTAGTATTCACTTTAAAAAAACTAATAATAAAAAAAGGATTTAACCTTAAAAACCGTTGAGGTATGTCCTGTTATGTCGCATAACAAAACATTGTGAGCAGAGTCGCCGGAGACGCGGGAGACGGAAAACATGCTTACATACCGAAAAGTGGTGCGATGTTATGTGACAACTTGTCTTGTCTCTTTCTCTCTCATGGTTTACTACGTAAAAACCCGGAGAAAGTGATTTATCGTAAATTTGGATAGGTTTAAAAAAAACCATTTGGGAGCCTTCTCCCAAATGGTGAATATATTTTAGAAGGCTGAAGGGCCACAAAAATCTTCAGAATCAAACGAAAGTCAGAGCATTCGGTGCAGATCGAAACTCCATATTTATCTCATTTTTGACCATTGGGTCGCTTAAGCCCTTTTGCTTTTACAGCGATGATATGTTCGAAATAAATCCTTAAGAAAATAAAACAAACTTTACATTTTCAGGTCATATTTAAAAAAAAAAATTAACCCTTAAGCTTTTTGCTGTTTGTTTTGATTTACTTTCATTTTTTATACAGTTGACACCGCACTAGAGTCCCAACTGCTTCCAACCGCTTAGAGCCAGTGAGACTTTGGCATTTCTAATTAAGATATGTTGTTAAGGTTTATTTTATTTGTTTAATTTTAGTTACTTTTATTTGTACATCAAAGTTTACGTATCGAATTGTAATTCATATTCTTTTTGACTTAATAATAATATAATAAGTTTTGTAACACTTGATAATACCACTGTATTTCAAAAAGTTCTTACAGGCTATTTTTCTATTATTGGTTGGCATAATTTGGATGGTTTCCAGTAGTGCATTTTAACATTTCATCCCTTTGTAAAGTAAGCTATTTTTTATATGAATACCGCACAAGAGTCTCAACTGCTCCCAACCGTCTAGAGCCAGTGAGACTATGGCATCCCCAAATAGGGTATGTTGTGAGGCTGAAGGCACTGGGGAGGGGAAGGAGATAGGGAAGAGGAAGGTTGGGAAATACCTGGCTATTCAGATCTGGTCACCAAACACGGCTAAAGCCATTTCAAGCAACGTTTCGATTCTGAACGGTGGTCTTTCACCAGGGCTGTTTTGTGTATTGGTTTAAGTCTGAATATAGTCGGGAGGTGAAGGAAAATTTCTTGACTATTTATATATGGTCGCTAAATCTATAAAATTCTATTTCAAGCAACGTTTCGATATCTAACGGTGGTCTTCCGTAGAGAGATATTAATTTACCATTCTAGAACGTTGCGCAAATATATTTCATACCATTTTATGTTAATTTAATGTGATATAACACATAATAATTAAGTACAATTTAATTGCACACGCCAATATTTGAACCCGTGAACTTCGGATTCACAGTCGAGCGTCTTAACCACTCGACCACGGAGACCGTCAAATGATTGTTGAAACGAATAGTTAATTATAAATAGAACATATATACTTTGTTTTTAACCACTTTTTTTATTTAATATTTTGTCTACCGGTTTCGGAAGTACCCTTCCATAAATATATACTTCCGAAACCGGTAGACAAAATATTAAACAAAGTATATGTTCTATTTATAAGGCCACAAAGTTAATGCTTTTTACGAATATAGAATAGTTAATTATCCGCTATGAACTTTGAAAGAATCATAAAAAGAGATTTTTTTAATAAATGTACATTCTTTAGCAAGTCAATGTATCATTAACACGCTGCGCCATTATTTAATAGAAATGGTACTTTAAATAAACTGTAAATTTATGTAAATAAACCACGATCATAATATTATTTACAATCAAATTAAATACTCCACATGTCACACGTCTAAGGTGTGTTCCAACGCAACGTAATATGTGTCCTTATACGATGACAGGTCTACTTATTTAACTAATATCAAGAACCAACCAATTACACAATTTAAATAATTAACACGGTGCTAAATGAGGTTTTTACGTTTCGCAACTGGCTGATTCAAATACGAGGCTCGGGAACCTTAATCATTTATTTGACAGAATTAGTTGCCGAGTTTTTTATTCATAAGATTAAATATCTTTGATTTATTGTTGTTCGGCCATGACGAAATCCTCACAAAACAGTTACGAATCGGTTGTTAATACCGAATTAAACCGTTTTAATAGAGTTACACGTTTATTGACCAAAGCTCATTTTCTCTTTTAATCCGTGTATTTGTCTCGTACAGCAGGACCGGTCTTACGTAAGAGATATGAATTTATTTATGGGCGCAATTGGAACAGGTCGCTCTGACCGACGTGATTCTTCGATATTACATTTATGAAAAAACACTGTTTTAATATTTGTTCTGTTTTTAAGGGAAACAAACCCGTATCCTCTCGACTCAATTAAAATGGGTAAACTACTGGGCTTTGATAGCCATAGCCGAATAGGCGGCGACACTAGAGAGCGCCTCAGTGCCTATTGCCTGATTAAAACAATACTGTAGCGATATTTCATATATTAAATTAGAATTAACGTTAAAGCTTTCATGTTTTTTTTAAATTATTTAAATAATATCAATAATCTTCAACGTAAAATATGAAACAGAAAATAAAAGAATCACGGTCGCGATCGAGACACGAACTCGGAACCTCTGCTCTACTTTAGTTAGAAACTGGCATTTTTTAATCGATCTCATACTATATTGATTAAAAAAAAAAATAAAAAATTCTTCCGATTTGGCTGCATATTTTATATATTTAATAGAGGTATAAGAGAAGGTATATACAGTTCGCAAAAGAAATCCACAGCCAAAATATAATTTTGTTATTTGCTTTTATATTAATTAATATTCACAAGGAGAAATTAATGCCAAAAACCATATCGAAAACCCAAAAAACAGATTAACGTAAACGAAAGATATCTAAAAGTAGTGTTTAAATTGTTAATAGGTATATTATAAAAATATTCTATTTTTACAATATATATATTTTTCCTAAGGAGTTAAAAAAAAACTCTTTCCGGAGAGAAAAAAAAAGTTATAAAATCAAAAGGAAACATATCGTCCCTGGAAAACTAAAAGGGATTAAGCGACACGTTGGTCAAAGATGAGTTTAATATGCAGTTTTGATCAGTTTTTTTTGCATAGAATGCTCTGATTTATTTGCCCACTCAGCTACTAACCGGTAAAATCATTGAGATTAATAGAAAATTAGAAATACACAAAGAAAGAAATACAAACATAAGAAGGTTTTAAATAAAAGACGTATCACTGATTCGGTGTGCTTTTTAGTTAGTTAGATAGTAGTTAATTTATCCAAAAATTAACATATGTAGTATGTGTACAATCAACAATGTTAGCAGGTAGCTACTTCCCATACAAGTAACACGCACAAAGTAGCCAAAGCAATGTAGTTTATCAACCGGACAAACTGTATTCAGAGAGTATAGAAATAATATTACGGTAATCTGGGGTGAATAAGCAGCAATTATTGTACATATATTAGTAACACACTCTTTTTGCATTTATAATCAAACGCTTTTAAATCTGCATATTTATGGAAAAATAAACCATTCATTTCAGTTCTGAATAGTACCTACTTAAAGAAGGACAATATTTTAGTCGACCTGTCGGTAGCTGAGTGGAGAACGCGTCGGATTCCCACCCGGGGGTCGTGCGTTCAATTCCTCTGCTGGCTAAGTCGTCCATCATTATCTTCCGCTTTTTATGATGGCGTTTTCAAATATTGTCAGGTTATTCGTAACCCGGGGATGTTTGTCTTACTTAAAAAAAAAAAAAAAAAAAAATTTAGCTATATATATATCATACAGTTGTATAAATACTTTGTTTTATTACGTTGACGTGAGAAGTTTCCATGTACATTTTACTGTGATATTTCTTCTGTTGTCAGAAAGCTGTCGTATTTAAAAGAAAACTATTTAATTTCAACCTTGTACTAAAAGAAGGGTATTGAGATCAAAAATAGGTGTTACAGATTGTTCGAATCAAAATTATTAGTCTTAAAAAAAACTGTAACTACCCAAAATAGAAAATTGGTAAAAAAGCACTATACCACGATTATACGATACTTTATTTTTTTTTTAAGGGATGGATACGAAAAAATAAACTGAAAAGCATCCTAAATTAAAGCTCATTGTTAGTTTTTTTTTTCAATAAATAAATAAAATGTAGCATAAAGAATAATCAGTAGGTAGGTACTAAAAAAGAAAATCTGAAATAAGCACAAAGGTAGATATTTCTTGACTTTGACGGCCTCCTATGGTCGAGTGGTACGACGCTCGACTACGAATCCAAAGGTCGCGGGTTCAAACCCGGCGTGCGCCAATAACTTTTATTTTAATTAATATGTGTCATATCACATTTAATTCCTTATAAACATAGTAAAAAGTATATTTGCGGCACATTCCAGAGTGGTAGATACTCTTAGTATCGCCCTGGTGAAAGACCACCATTCAGAATCGAAACGTTGCTTGAAATGGCTTGAGCCGTGTTTGGTGACCAGATCTGAATAGCCAGGTACTTCCCAACCTTTCTCTTCTCAATCTCCTTTCCCTCCCCACTTCCTTCAGCCTCACAAAATACCGTATTTGGGGATGCCATAGTCTTACTGGCTCTAAACGGTTGGGAGCAGTTGAGATTCTTGTGCGGTATTCATATAAACAAAAACAAAAAAAACTTACCTCAAAAAAAAATAATTACCCAATATAAAGCAATTTTGGTCAACTGGAGTAGTTTACCTAATAGCTTCCTGTAACTTGTACGCATAATAGAAACCTATGTTACTAAAAAAATCATAGATAAACTCAATTCTTAATTTATTTATTTATTAACGCCCTAGTGGGCTTTTACAACAAATTCGTACGACATATTGATGTTGACAGGTAAAGCATTATATGATAGTGCATAATACATTTAAAAAAAAAATACACGCTTCTTGAAAAAATCTAAATAAATATATAACCAGTGGTAAATACAAAATGCAATATAAAAATTACAATAATACATATAAAAGCATAGAAGAGAAGAATATATATTCACTATTGTCTGGTAGACTCGTATATTTCAGTGAAATATTTGTGAAGAGTTCGTTTCTAGCAAGGGTAACAACAAAGTAACACAGCAAAAATGCAAAAGGTTTCTGCTTTAAAACACAGGCACCGATTCACCCCACCTTACGCCACCTGTAAAACAACAGAGACCCGCTCATACATTATAACCATTATCAAGAGCATCACGTCTGGCCGTAGGCGCATGCGCTGTAGGACGGAAGCGGTCACCGTAGTGATGATAATAAGAGTCGGTGGCGACCGGGCGCAGCCTCCGGTACCTACTCTCCGCTGCCGAGATGGCCGCGGGATTCCAATTTGGAATTGTTGTCCGGAGCCATTGATTCCATATTTGAATTAATGAGGCACCGGGGATCGCACGTGTGAAGCCGGGTGACTGGAGAAAGTTGGTCCATCGGACATCTTCTCCGTGCTCGCTGCCTGCTCACAGAGATTACGACCTTCCCATTAATTTAATAGATAAATATTTAATTACGTTCGGGAAGTTTTAAAACAAATTGTCTTGTTCTTAGAGGACCTAGAGTGGATACAGTAAGAGCTTAAAATCTTATTTAAATAGCTAGCCTGTAGTAACATGAACACAATAATAATTGACGGCCTCCGTGGTCGGTGGTAAGACGCTCCACTACGAATCCAGAAGTTGCAGATTCAAACCCAAGCGTGCGCAAGTACATTTTATTAAATTAATATGTGTCAGAACACAACTAACTAACTAACTAACCATCACGCCGTTTCCACGCAGGGGTAGGCAGAGAGGACGGACCGCCATATAACTCTGTCTTGACACACACTCCTTGCTTCATTTACATTCATACATCGTCTCATACATACTCTTCTGTTATTCTGACTCTTTACATGACCCGATTCAAGTATTTGATTTACTTCATCGTACCATGTCTTTCTCGGGCGTCCTCGACTTTTTCTTCCATTCACTTTCGCATCATATATTCTTTTCACACTCCTTTCTTCGTTCGTTCGCTCTACATCCCCAAACCATCTAAGCGTCCCTTTTTTGATCCTATTCATTACGCTCACACCAGCCTTGCATTCTTTCCGGATACCCACATTTTTAATAAGGTTATATATGGTTTTACCGCACATACGTCTCAAAGATCTCATTTCCACAGCATTCAGTCTCCTTTCATCCTTCCTCTGCCAGTTCCATGCCTCACTGCCATACATCAGGGTTGGTATGAGCACTTCATTGTGGACTGCCAGCTTCGCTTCTTTGGACAATTTCTTATTTGCGCCAACAGCGTTCAGTCCTCCATTAAGAAGAACACATTTAATTCATATAAAATAATATAAAGTATATATTAAGACAATTATTCACAGTCTGCGACAAATGAAAATAAATAACATGTAAATATCAATGAGGTAATTTTAGCTATGGCATTAGGTATTAGGATCGTTTTATGGTAAATTAAGCCAAAGCTTTTAAGTTTTGTAAAGCGCCCTTGGGCTGATATTTAAAAAAAAATGGCGTTTATTAATAAGCCAAGAATTATTATAATTATAATTATTTGCGGCATGTAGAATCGAAACGTTGCTTGATATGTCTTTAACCGTGTTTAGTGACTAGATTTGAATAGGCAGATACTTCCTAACCTTTCTCTTACCCATTTCTTTCTCTTCCCTACTACCTTCAGCCTCTCAACTTACCTGAATTGAGGATACCATAGACTAACTGGCTCTAAACAGTTGGAACTCTTGCACGGTTTAGCTGTAAAAAAAATGTCCTCCACTATTTATATGTTTTTGACAGTTTATTTCACAAGTCTAATCCCTTTTTCCACAACATTTAATCTGTATATATGAAATACAGATGTAACAGCCTTTCGGATACGAAAAAATACGATTTCCGATAATTGGTAATTATTACCGCTTACATTGTTAATTTCATACAATTATTACAATTTTTCTCCTTACTTCTGGAGGGAAATTTTCTTAAATTAAACGAATTACCAATATAAACTGGGAATGCGCCTGTTTGCAGAAAACAGGCATAACAGTAACATAATTAGTACGTAACAAAGTAACAAACTCCAGAAGTACCTACCGAATAAGAATATTCAAAAGAGTAAATTAAAAGGGTCAGTTTTTTTTATATTAGAAATAATTATATTAAAAAAAATTTTTAGAATGTTTTCATTAAGATATCTACCCCTATCGACTGTTACCAAAATATTTTTCTGAAAAAAAAATACCATTAACGTGAATATTAACAAACATTATACAAGGACATGCAAAGAAATAAGACTTCCAAAAAAGAATAACAAAAAACCAATACACAAAAAGCTTACTTTATAAAGCGATGAAATGTTATAATGCGCTGCCGGAAACCATCAAAATTATGCCAGTTAGTAAAGTTAAAATAGCCTATATAAACCATTTAAAATACATCAGTAATATAAAGTAAGCAAGTTTTAATTATTATATCAAAAATAATATGAATTATTATTAGATACTTTAATGTAGAAGTAACAAATGTAAAATAATTAAAAACTAAAAATTTAACACTGAAGAAAGTTTTTTAAGCATTTTATTTAGGTGATTCATATTATTTCTGAAATTAGATAGTTTTAACTTGGCGTCTCTCAAAGCAGACTTTGAAGGTTTTACTAAATTCAAAACTTGCGATAACCTACGGTAAATCCTAAAACTGCACTTCTATGATATTAGAAAATGGAACATCAACAGTGTAAAGCAGAGCTTAAAAATAAGACAGCAGAAAATGACTCAACGCTGTGAGATCATCTAGGTTTATGCTTTAAAAGCTTCAATGAATAAAGCCCGGTGAAGTTATCAAAGCTATTAAGGAAATCATAAAACTTATACGTGTCATAATTTGTTCGAATTGATGAATGAATTCAACCAAATCATTAAAACTGCGGCAAAAGCAGTTTATTACCAACTACACAAAGATATTGATAAATTATTTTTAATTGTAGGTTTTAATAGCAGTTTCCAACGTTTTGTTTATTGTGGGATCAGTGCTTTGAAACAGTTAGGCGCCGATCGAATTATTTTTATAAAACAAAAAATCATTCGAATGCCTGTAGATACCTAATTATGCAATGATAATAACAAGTTTTCAATTTGGTAGGTATGCGATTTGACAAACAGATTTTGTAAAGATACACATGCAGAAAGAAACCGATTTACCACTAGGCCATCCCGTCGTTTCCCTGAAAGGGTATGAAGAGAGGATGGACCGCCGTACAACTCTGTCTTGGCACACATTTCTTATTTTATTCACATTTATACATCGTCTCATACCTACTCTTCTGTTATTCCGACTATTTATATGGCTTGATTCAAGTATTTGATTCACTTGATCGTGCCATGTCTTGCTCGGGCGTCTTGACTTCTTCTTCCATTATTTTCACACTCCTTTCTTCGTTCATTCGCTCTACATGCTCAAACCATCTTGATCCTATTCATTACGTTTACATCAGCTTTGCGTTTGTTCTGGATATCCACATTTTTAAAACGGTCATACATGGTTTATACGCAAATACGCCTCAGGGATCTCATTTTTAGAGTATTCAGTCTACTTTCATCTTTCTTCTGCCAGTTCCATGCCTCGCTGCCATACAGGGGTAGTATATTTAAAAAAAAGTGGTATTTCAAATATAATTCACATAAAATAATTTTAAAAAATTTGCGGCACTTTCCAGAGTGGTAAGTACTTTAAGTATCGCCCTGGCGAAAGGCCAGCATTCAGGATCGAAACGTTTATTCAAACGGCTTTACCCGTGTTTGGTGACCATATCTGAAGAGCCAGGTACTTCCTAACCTTCCTCATCCTCATCTCCTTCTCCACTACCTTAAGTTTCACAACATACCCCAAATAGGGATGCCATAGTACCACTGGCTCCAAAAAATTGGAAGCAGTTAGGACTCTTGTACGGTATTCAGTTAAAATAAAAAAGGATCGTTAGGTTCATTCGTTTATTCGTTATAACGAATCTTTTGAGAGAAACGGTACATTTTTTTTCTTTGTTGCTTGTTGGGTATTTTCCCGAAACTCTGCTTAAAAATGCAATTATCAGATTGTTTGAAAGCTCCGCATCAAAACGGTGTAAATGTTGAAAGCACGGACCTTTTTAATAAGTGTTTAAATAATGCAGTATTAAACGTGCGGGCATACCGATCAATGCAAAACATGTTTGTAGTGCAAGGAATAATGCACAATTTTCGGTATAGTGGTGTTTAAAAAGTTTAAAATCTTCGATGTCATTTCTCAACGTAATAAAAATAGCATGAATTCATTTTCGTTGAATTCATTGAAATTATAATATTTTCTTGTATTTTACTGTTGTTGTATTTAATTTTTTGATTTTTTTAATGTTTTTTTTTTAAAGACATACAAATATTATAATGACATGGTTATGAATAACCTAACAATATTTGAGCAAGCAGAGGAATAGTACTCATACCTAGCCACGCCCGAGTCAGGAAAAAACCCTGATTATACTGTTTCGCAAAGCTATCCCTCCTGGTATATTATTGCCATGAGGTCCTAAACGTCCCGAAAAAGTTCAACTCGTGCATCCCAATGTGGCGAATGTTGTGCAAAAACAGGCGATGAGAAAAGAAAGGAGATGAGATGAGGAAGAAAAAGGTTACAAATAACCTGGTTACGCAGATCTCATAACGAAATATTACCTTATCAATTTAAAGCAAGCTTTTCTGGATATTGTTATAATTATTTATATTTTAAATTTAGAAAAATAATAATTATTTTCAAAAGTTTAGCTGGGTAATTATTTTTACATGTGACAGCTGTTTCGACAACTGTAGCAGTTTGATAATGCCTTCAGATGGCGGAACTTGTCACGCGTAAAAATAATTACCTAGCACAGCTTTTGACTAAAAATCGTCTTTATATTTGAAATAATAATAATTATTGTTTAAAAAATAAAATAAAACCTATCAATTAAAATGGAGTTCTAAAAATAAACTTTAAGACAATGAAGATTGTTTTATGTTTTAAGACCGCATAAGAGTTCCAACTACCCGGAACGAATGGTATTTTGCATTCCCGTTTTGTAGAATATTACTCGGCAAAAAGAGGTGAGAAAGGGAAAGGGATGACGAAAAGCATAGTTGAAAATTATCTGGTTATTCAGATCTAGTCACTAAATAAACACAAAGCCATTTCAAGCAACTTTTGATATTAAATAATACCAGGACGATACTAAAAGCATATTCCAGTAAGGTATTGGAATGTTTTTTGAAATATATATATTTTTTAATAATAATTTAGAGTTGCACCATTTGAAAAACCAAATTAAAAACACTATCAGTTGGCATTTAGTAAAAATAAAAATCTACTCAAGATTGACATATTTTTTAGTGGTATTAAAAATATGACCTGTTATTGTTTGTCATTTGACCGACGTAGTATTTTTGTATCTTATTTAATGCGAGTGTGGGCAGACTATTCAACGCCTTACGAAAAGGCTTAACAGCTAGGCAATATTGAAAGTATTCTGGTTTTAGAGCTATGACTTGTGGATTTTATTTAAAAAAAAAACCTTATTTAGCCTTTCCAAAGAAGTGGTTAGAATAGTGATAAATTTAAAAATCATGTTTTAAACCATACAATAAAAATATATATTCGAACAGGTAATTCTTACTTGCATGGTATTATTTAGATATTGTATTTCATATTGTAATTAAATCAAACTGTATGATAATAGCTTTAAACGCCGAAACAGATTTCATTTAAAATAAAAACTAAGACCAGCAAAGCTTAATAATACCAAATTTTTAAACTTTATACCACTTTTTTAGTTTAAGACCTGACCGGTTTCACCTTGTGATGGGCATCTTTAGGCTGGTAGAATTTTAATTAAGTCTATGGAATATATACTATTAAATCCGGAAGGGATGGATATTGATTTTCATAAAGTGAATCGTCTGTGACTTTTAGTTTTATGGCTGACAGAGTTGGCTTTACCACACCTTCAAAAATACATGATACACTGAGATATTAAATCTAATTCAATTAACTTATTAAAAAACCAAAGTTAAAATACATAAAAAATCGATTTTTTTTTTTCCATAGCGAGTAAAACAAAAAATATTAAATACCTACACACAATGATGCATAGAGAAGATGAAAACACTGCATTTTACTTTAAAGACATAAGAAAGCTTTTAAAATATGTATCTATACCGTAAGATCAATTGTAAGTACCAACATAGAAGAGCTAATTTCGTGTATTATTTAAGTAATGGAAAAACATAAAAAACTTTTTTTTAATTGTCAAAATAATTAATTATCGGATTATGTTTTGGTTTATGAGAGTTGGTTGTAAAGCTGTTGCAAAAATATGTAACAATTTGTCTCCTATTCTTTTATTCGTACATAAAACTTTTTAAGGTCTACAATAAAAAGTCTATAAAAATACACTTAAAAAAAAAGATTTCATATATTTTTATATGTTAAAGCCTTAGGGTAACCTACCTAAAAAACAAATTGGAAATCTCTAAAAATATAAACCGATATACATACGTGATCTATGTCGATTTATAATAAAAATGTCACCAATGTGTCTCAAGACCTTTTGGCTCCTAGGCCCCAGACAGGCAAATGAAATTGATTATCTACTCAAGTAAGATTGTCGATATTTAAAAATATTTGATCAGTTTCGCCTAGATAAAGATTAATTTGACTTAACTTCGGGCACACAGACACGCCCACAACCTTGAAGTAACAATACATGGAGGGAGAGCTAATTAATTTTACCCAACCTACACAAACTTGCGATAAATCACTTTCTCCGGGCTTTTACGTTGTAAACCATGAGAGAGAAAGAGACAACAAATTTCATGGACCGCTTCTATATACTGTATAAGGATGATCTTAAGGTCCTGGTTCACAGCGGAAATCAGCCCACATTTTTTACTATGCCACTAAACTTGACACAACTAAACGGTTTTTTAGGTTATATGCTATATTTTTGTTGATAAAAATACTATGAAAAAGTGGCTGTACGAATAAACAAAAACATTATGTCGATATGTGATATGAATGGATGTATAAATACCGTAGCCTTAGTTTTAGCCACGCCCAGGTGCGCCGAGTCATGTTAAAATCATCAAAAACAAGTCCAAAACTGACTTCACTGCCACACTTCTCGCAGTATATATTTTCAGTTCCTTTAAGGACGAGCACTGAATTTGTTTTTAAGGAGCTTGACGTCCTAAACTTGAAACAACTAAACTCAAAAATATTCTATCGCACCAATTTAATAATGTCCATATGTTAAGAAAGGAAAATTTCTAGAACTTTAAGGCAGTCACACATAAAATTCTTTAATATCCCAGCTTATAAAACCGCTTACGGACAAAAAAGCAATTCAATTCTCTGCCCAACCATCAGAAACACACAAACCAAAATCTCCTTAAAAGCAATATCATTACTCACATTAAAAATTATGTTTAATTCAGTTCTTGTAATGTAGATTCTTTATCTTCAATTTGTCATATATTTATATTATTTTTATTTTTATTACGTTTGTACTATATTTTCGATATCAACATGTTACTGTGTGGCTAAAAAACACTTTTGCAAATTGCCATCACAGGCTTACGCTTAGTGGGATGGGCAATGACAATAATAAATGTATAACTTTTATAGCGCCGTTTTTGTGGGAAAATCACCTCAAGGGCGCCTTACAAATTAATTTATCTCACTTTTAATTTATCACTTAAGCTTATAACTAATAACTTTTAGTTAAGATTTATTACTAATGGCTGACAACTAATATTTTTAACTAGTGACTTACAATCAGCACTTATAGCTAGTAACTAACTACTGAGTATAACTTATAACTAGTGGCTTACAAATAAGATTTCATTATTACTAACCAATAAAAAAAATGTATGTTCAAGTAAAATAATAAATACATGTTCGGTCATAAAAATGTATCGCAATGCGGTATTGTTACCTGGCCAGTAGGTAGATAACATCTAATGGTCACCGAAAAATGGCAGCCTCCCTAATGTGTTCCGCGAGCGCTGCCGCAGATCTGGCACTTATCAAACATAACGGAAGTAAGCCATCTCCAGTGAAAAACCGCGCCGCAGAATGTCCGTCTCTCGGTCCGTCTCAAATAACAGGTGATAAACAATTGTCCGCAGGTAGGCTACTCTCCTCCGGTCATTGGTCGGCCCTCTCGCTCCCTCGGCAACCGGGCCGAGGCGAGAGCGACAGAGATGCCACTAGCAGACCTTGCAAGGTGATTTCAGTACAACAGCTGAGTCCGCTCGGCTCAGACGGTTTGAGCATGCGCGGACAATTCGAAAACGAACATCGCCGAATTTTCCCGAACGCAAGAATTTCCCGCGATTCAATTCGAATTCTTTTCTGACATTTTATATAAACAATCAGAGTCCTACATTAACTAATACGACAAATTCAAATCTAGTGTAACTTTCGTTTTAGTGGAACTTTGAACATAGTTAAAGAGTAAAATTGTTATCACGGCTTATAGAGAGGGAAATTTTTGTTTAGGACCACTTAGGAAAATTTGTGTTTTTTAGTTTTGTGACAATTTAATAAATAATTAGTGACAGTCGAGTGAAACTGTGCATTTGAGAATTGAGTTGACAGTCGATAGACGAAGGAAAAAGTGAATATTTTTTAAACAGTACTGCATTATGTACTAACTTACAGCTTAAGTGCAAGTTTAAATGAAAGCTGCAATAAATATTTAGTGCGAAAATAACATAAAAGTAGGTAAATTAAGTGATGAAACAGTTAAATTAAAAAAATGATTTAGATTTTTCTCCACATGGTAAAAAAACGCCTCAATTGGTGGTTTTTTAGTTCCTAGTGTCAAACAGCGCTATTGAGGTGATTTTCCACCAAAACAGCGCTATACAAATTATCTAAATATTATTAATATTAAAGTGTTTTGTAAAATCCAACTAGAAAACCAAATAGTGCGATTCCAACTAGAAAATATCAATAAATAATCTGCCGGTTTATGCTTTAAATATAATAAATATACTGTCGTTGTTTGCTTTTATTATGAAAAAAACTATCACAAAGTTGTTTCTCAATGGATACTTCTAAAATATTATATAATGAATCACATTTTAACTTATAAGGAAATAAAATTTAGAAAACAGTTTCTTTTAATGTGAATTTTTAGTTGTTTTATCTAATGTTTTTTAAACAGCTTAAAAATGGGTTATGTCTCTTCAACTAAAAATGTCACATGAAAATACAGGATTATATTTTAAACCAAAAAAAAAGATCACGGTCTGGAAATCTCAACGCCCGCAATCTTTTCCAAGCGCGCAACCCGCAAACAGCGATTCGCGCAAGCCGGCTCCCAGATTGATGAATGAACCTCTCGGACATGAAAAAAGCCTACCCGGCTTCAAAAATCCGCATCTGTCTACCAAAAATTTAAATTGATCCCTTAAATAACAATAAGTTAAGCAAGATGTCCCGGGCGCAGATTCGCGACGTCGCCTGTTCCCCGGCAGTGATTGAGGCGCCCGAACGTACATCAGCGCAACACCAAACTGACAGCTGTTTCGGATTGACGGAGGATGTCCTCGTAAATTTTTTGAGGCCCTTGACTCTTTTTTTTTTTGGATGTTTTTTACGGCGCGGGTCCGACAACCTGTTCGCCCGAATTCTCTTGGTCCTGTAGGAAGTTTTTTTATACCCTTTATCGCCACAGGTGAACGCGCCGGGTTTTTTTTTTGCCTTTTTGGTCGTTTCCTCAGTTTTGTTTGGCGGTTTAGAGTCACATAGGGTTGAAAGCGAATAAATCTCTGTACGGTTTTGGCGTATTTCGCAACGGAGTCACTGGACTCGCGCGGGTGGCAATGTTGAGAGGTTTTTTTTACCTAAGTGGTATTTTGTTATGTTTTAAATGATTGACCGCTACCATCAGTTTTTCTTGCGTTTGTTACAATATCCACGTTCTTCGGGTAATACATAAGATAGAATGTTTCTCTTGTATTATGTAATAAGATTTTACGTAAGTGTTTTATGTGGACATTTTAGAAGAGGCTAGTGATCACGTTTATAATAATAATATCAAAATAATTAACAAACGAAATTTTTCATTCAGCGCATAGATTATGGAACCAAATAAGTATAATTACTTTAAATAACCCAATATCGCAATTTTCGCAATTGCAATTTTTTAAATACAAATATCTGGATAAGTGCTGTTCATATAGAAATTCATCGTGAAAAAAATACTCCGTGACTTTATAAAAGTCATGGAATTCAAAAATTTATTATTTTTTCCGAAAAGAGTTGGACTTTGAATACAATATGCAAGCGGCTTCTAAAAATATGAATATTCTTGTCCCCATGATTATATCGTGATAAATTATTTTTTTAAAACATGCAACCATGCTTTATACACTATTAGAGTAATTACCGACATTTTAGAAGGCTCGGAATTGAATTAAAATACTTTTTTTATATAAAATTAATATGCAGAAAACACTTTGTAAATGTAATGTGTTTGATATATCCAGTTTTTTCACAATGTAATAAGCGGATTTAGGTACAATTTATTACATTGGTAGGTAATTGGCATATAATATGATTTAAGTATAATATTCAAATTCGGAAAAAACATGCTGTTGTAAGAATATCGTATTTAAGAAACCATAGTAAAATGAAAAAATATACATATTCAATTTTTACTACACCATTTTAGTTAATACTAATGCTAACCAGGTTTTGATACCACCATAGCTTCATTAAAGTAGTATCTAACTGTGTATTATACATAAGGGTAGCCAAACCTGGTCGGCAGTGATACAAATTAAACTGGTGTAATACAAAGTGTCTGTTTCATTGAGAAAACTTGACATTAAAATTATTCGATTTCACGATAAAACTCTTCATATTCACTTAGGTCGTCAGGGGAATTTTAGTTCTGGAGTAGCGTCGATTTGAAAAATTCTTATTTCATACTGTTGATTCATCGCGACAATGAAAATTTTGGCACATTGTTTATAAATACGTGATGCCGCCATTTGTTTGATAAAGGTGTTTTTTTGTGAGTGGTGTGTGCGTAAGCAATTATTGTCTTCTAGGCATACGAGGCGATGGGTGCTCGTGAGATACTTAAGTTAAGCACATGCAATAGGGCTGCGATATTAATACCTCTTATAATCACGACGGGTTTAAGAAATAATATTCCACGAATAATGGTTAGAATATGACGAAGAAAAGTAAAAATATAGGTAGTAGGTATAAAATTATAATTAAGCAAGTGTTTTTGCATATAATATTAAATAGGTACAACTTGTTATACCTGTAAGTATCTCTTTAACCACAACGCATCTAATAATACTAAAAAATATAAGTAATCGTATTATTAAAGTTAGTATATATTTTGCATTATGTGTCAAGGCTATTTATGAATTAAAACCGTATTTAAATCAGTTATTTTTAATTAATTTGATAAAAAAAACAATCCAAGTCTAGTTATTTAAATTACAGTATTTAGATCTGGAAAAAGTCTCTTCCTGATCTCATGCATTTATTCGAAACGCAATAGTTTTTTTTTATGATGGCATTTAATAAATTAGAATAATAGATTTAGCATAATGCTGTAAGCTAAAAAAGAAGCCTTGTAGTTACGACGTAAGATAGATGCCTCTTTTGACTTTTCGGGTAGCGAAAGAGCAAATAAATAAACGGATAAAGCAATAGATGTTAGTTTATTTTAGTTATTTGTACATTAAAATTTAGAATATAACTAATATAGTTTTTGACAATATTAAAAAAAAAATACTTATATACTACTTGATAATACAAAGGTACTTATGAATTTAACATGGTTCTTACAAACAATGCTCAATTTTTTAACTGTTATAATTTAGATGGCTTTTGGCAAAATGTAACTGTGAAAAGACGAAATTCGTGAAAAATTTATTAAAAAAATAATGCAATTTTGAAAAGATTTTTTTTTTCATTTCAATATGCGCTACGTTAAATGATTTGGCTTTTTACATAAATCTTTTAGTTATTTTGAGACAAAAATTATATTTCGTATTGCTTAGTTCATTTGTAAACCTTTTTATCACAGATGACATTTAAAGTGTAATAAAGAATTTACGATCATAGTTTTACAAGTATGACAGGCAATCAAAATTTTGGTTAACTTATGGGCGGTGTCCGTTATTATTAATAATGCATTTAATTAACTAGGCATTTTAAACAAATGTAACAAAATCAGTTTTTATAAACTTAGTATCTCAGTATATTATGTGAATCCGTTTTACCGCTTCGTTATAAATTCCACTTAACGAAATCGGTAATTTTCTTATTTGTGATGTAGTTGATATGTATAAATGGTTACATTTTCAAGTAAATACTTTATCAGAAATTTATTGTTTTTAACTGATTGCCTTTTGGACACATCCCTGAAAGGAGACAGCCAATCGTATATTGACATTTCCGAATCGCACTGTGTGTGTTAATTGGGGAATACAATAGCTCTGAAAAGGCTATAAAAGTGTGTCTCGAATAATACATAGACAAACAAGTGTCACCATAACCATAGACAATCCATCCACAGTTTGCGCATGTGGCGGGAAAGCTGTGTCAATTCAAACTTAGAACGCGAAAACAAAAACGCGCGCGTTATTTTTCATTCTCTCTGTCGGCGAATGCGGAAAACACATTGTTTCTAATTATTATTTGAGTTTACGACAATATGGCACTTATTGGTGATAACCGAACCTAAAAGTCCTTGAGATCATAGTTAAGCCCAGGTATAAATACAACGATGTTATTTTTCCGACCATTATTTAAATTATAGGTGTTCATTGCGGTAAATAAAAACAAAGTTTTCTCACTTACATATTTATTGGAAAATAATCTAGATAAACATATATTCATACAGTAGAGGCTCAATAAAAACATAATTTTCCTGTTTTTTCTGGACTATTTTTTCTGATTCATAATTTAAAGGGGATTTTCCTAGGTATTACTTACAACAAAAAAAAAGTTTACGCACTAAAAAAATGTGTGAAACGTCACTTTGTAGCATTTTAATACAAACAATAGATACAAATTAAATAATAAATTTTATATGGGTAGTAGGAAAATAATTAAGGTTTCCATTGAACACATTTTTCGAACTATGATCTTTTAAATTCTATGAAAAACATATTTGCAAAGGAACTTTTGAACGTTTTAACTAAAATTTCTGTATGCATTTCATAAATAATTTATAATATATATTCGTAAAGTGTATGTGTTCTATGTATAAATTTATAAAATGACTGTTTAAGAATTATACTCACTGGAAACTGTACACATTTACCTTACTACCTGTATAGACTTAACAGATATATTATTTGTGGTGTTTCTTGTATTGGAAAGTCAAAAATAGTGTATTATTGGGTGCAGAACATTAATTAGGCTTTATTAACTGGCCAAAATCGGTATATTTAAATATCTTTGAAAATGTTTGGATTAAGAGTAAAAATTACTTAATAAAAATGTACGGGAGATCGTTGTTAGAAAAAATTACGAAAATAATTTTAATTGAATCCAATTATTACGAACCAATTCCGATGTAAAATTTATCCACCCTACTACCTATTCATCAATAAATATGATTTTCTGTTCGAATTCTGTGGAGTCTATAATTTCACACAGTAATTTCACAAATGTCCAAAAGACTTAATAGATAACTCAATAGATTGGATGTTTGTAAAAATATCGCATAACATGTCTAAATATCTATCACCGTACAAAGAAACAATATGCAATACTCATGTTTTATTCTTCCGTAGGCACAAAATAACGTAGAAAGCATTTTTTTAAATTTGGTCACAGCTCCGTCAAATTTCAAAACTTTAATCAAACGCCAAACTTATGAAATACTGAATTAAGTCTGTAAAGGCCCAATACACCGTCCACCATTATTATTAGGCACTTAGGAATGTTACTGAACAGTGAACAGTTCTACGGCAGTATCAGTTGGTAGAATGTATCCATTGATTTATACGTGTGTTGTACAACTGGTAAATCGATAAATAATCATATCTTTATCGCTTTACCATTGTTATAATATTTTGTACCGTCCACCTGCCGCTTTGTGAAGCTTAATACTTAGACGTAAATGATTTTTTATAGATAACTGCTACCTACCTTATTACAAAGTAGTTATTTGATTACATAAACTTTATGAAGCAAATGTGGGCTTACGATTTACAGTATCTCTGGCTCTGTTAATTGAATCACTAGCAAAATAATTAGTAACAGGTAGAAAAATGGTGTTAAATGGTGGTGCTAACTTGATTCAGCTAGAGAAGTATTCAAATACTATTGTTTTAATATAAACTGAATGGATAAAAAATAATGCACACATTTATTTTGTTAGGTTATACAATATCATCGACTCTATTGATCTGAATTGTGAGAACGATAGACTGAAGACGACGTATTAAAAATATTAATTATTAAAACGGAAAAGTAAGGGTTTTTTTAAAATGATCTTTTATAAACCTACTTAAACTTGGGTTTAATTAGGTATCTAGTTCTATGTAAGGTTGTATTTTGCTTGGAACGATTATAGGACCTTAGAAAAACAGTTTTTTGCCGGATTACATTTTTTAATTTAAAACTAGGCCCTACAATGGAATTTTTTTAATAAGCTAGTTATAACTGTAGACTCGGGTGAAATAAAAATGAATTAGTTTTGGCTTTGTATTAAAAATAACAAATGTGACGTTTAATAATAAATACTTTTTATTTCCTTTCAGGTGAAACTTTTATAATAAATAAATAATCTCAGTACGACAATTGAACAACAAACATAGTTACATAAAAAAAACCAAAGTTATAATAAAGTGCTTCAATATATTTTTTTCACAGTGGTGGTTTTTTGATCACAAGTGGTAAAAATAATTTGTGATCTTCTACATTGTGAAACTGCGAGAATCGAGATCATGTAAGTACCAGCTTTTCTGTTAATTTATTATTATTAAAACTAAGGTTTCTTTGTTTTAAAAACTTCTCAAAGACCTATTTAAAATTCGAATGAATTATTGTCGGTGTGATTAACAGGATTCAGAAAGGTACCTCTGATAATGTTACTTTTTATATATATTTAAGCTTGGACCGGTGAAATATCACAAAAAGCCTTTATTGAGAAAAATTAAGAAATCTTCTGAGAATATTTAGTAGTCAGAAAATTTTCTAAAAATTTTTGTCAATCTTTTTTAGCGAATGAAAGAAGAAGTCTGTGCATCTGAAAAAAAACGTGGCACGATCAAGTGAATCAATCAAATACTCTAGTATGTCAAGAGTTGGAATTATAGAAAAGTATGTATTAGACGGTGCATTAGTTTGAATAAAATAAGTGATGTGTGCCGAGGCAGAGTTTGTGGCAGATTATCTACTCTTGCTCCTTGGGGAAATAACGCGGTGGTAGTTAGTTGTCTTTTAAAAAATCTCTTTTTTTTAATAAGTGACATAATTTAATGCATTATAATTAAATTTTAATTCTTTACCTCAATAAGTTGCAAATGAAATCTTTACACGTATTATCTGAATGAAAGTTTATTTTAATTGATAACTAAATGAGTTGGTTTCATTCGCTTCTTGAAAATATTTCTAAGCTCGTAAAATAAAATCTTTTTTTTTTAAAAAGTTATTTAATAATATGATTTTTTGAGAAGGTTGTATTTGTTAAAGTCAGTAACTGTCAGTATGCCAAAAATAACCAACAGGTTCGAGTAACTAACTTAAAAAAATATATTAATAAGCAGACATGTTTAATCAAGTGTCAATTTAAAACAAAATAATTTTAATAGTAGGTACTGATTGTTCT
This sequence comes from Drusus annulatus, assembly GCA_022651775.1. NCBI lineage: Eukaryota > Metazoa > Arthropoda > Insecta > Trichoptera > Limnephilidae > Drusus > Drusus annulatus. The sequence continues at coordinate 1,294,765 of JAGWCC010000043.1, read as the reverse complement.
TACTCGGTAATTTTTTTCCAATTTCAGTAATAAGTAACTCAACATATTATTAAAAAAAAATCTCGTTTAAAACATAATTAGCGGACAGTTGAAATGCAACACTAAGCACTGATAAATTTATCTCAATCTTAAAAATACTTTTCTTTTGAAACAGCGTTATAAATTTGAAACGTAATTAATTTAATAACATCATTTTTATATTTCCTTATTTGGCCATTTCAGACATAGAATATCGTTATAATTTTTTCTCCGCCGCTGACTAAGCTTATCTGAATTATCGTATCGCGGTGCGACGTCAGAACTGCGACAACTGTGACATCGTTAAATTGATGCTGTGACATGCGACATGTCGCTTTGTGGCCATCTGCCGCTGTAACAGGCCTGCATCCGGAGAGCGACCTGTTTTAGAGAGCATTAGTTTTTAGAAAAAACTGCAATTCTGATATTATTTTCTTTGCCAATATGTATCATTGAATAGGTTTTTATTGTTTATACCCGCACCTGGCTTTGGATTAAGGGACTATTTCTTTATACTGCGCAAGAGCCTCAATTGCTCCCGACTGCTTGGAGCTAGTGGGACTGTGGCATCCCCAATTGGGGTGTGTTTGGTTGTTGAAAGGCGCGGGGAGGGGAAGGAGATGGGGAAGAAGAAGGTTGGGAAATATCTTACTATTCAGATATGCTCATTGAACACGACTAAAGCCATTTCAAGCAAAGTTTCGATTCTGAATGGTGGCCTCTCACCTGGACGATACAAAGAACATTTACCACTCTGAAAATATACCACGTGTTATTTTATATTACTTCAATGTGAAATAACACGCAGCACTTCAAATAAATTTATTTGCGCATGTCAGTGATCCCTAAATTCTCAGTCAAGGATCTTAACTGCTCGACTACGGAAGTATTCGAGGTTAAGAATTAAATAACAATAAAAATATCATTCGTGTGTTTGCTATATTGAGGATTTTTTTTTTACTAATAATTTTCCACAATGCATGTACAAAAAGCATAGCAATTTAATAAAGTGTCAATTTATTGCATTTTTAAGGTATTGTGGTTGATAATTGACCTAATATGTCTTGAAGAATTGTGAAAATACTGCGATAATGCTACAAAATGCTTTGCGAAAAATACTTGACCTAATCGTACGAATTTATAGGTAAAATATTTGTGAAGGAAACTTAGCTATATTACAGCAAAGAGCAAACAATTTATTCCAAAACGTATTACGATAGTATTATACGTAGATGCGGAACAAGACATGCGAAATGCATGCGATTAAAATCAAAGAAAAAAATCAACCACCCTCAAATCGCTTTTGTGAAGAGAAACAGGTATAACAATTTACACATTATAAAAATCAAAGGCTTTTGGTTAAAACATATTAATTTCAATACTAAAGTTTGTATATTATACACATGCAGCCTATTACGACAGAAAGTAATTAGGAAAGATGCGATTCAACAAAACGCGATAATTTTTGAAATCTGATAATTTCTATCTGAATATTTCAAGGGGATTTTAATAGTCTATACGTAAATTGCAGAAATAGGTAGGTTCTATTGTTTTGCTTGTTTTGAAATGTTATTTTTTCATGGTACGAATCATACATAGTACCTAGGCATGTACATAACATGGACAATGTTTGTTAGCATTATAATAAAATTATTGCGTACGCAAAAATGTTTGTAATCACACTCAATGAGTGCTTAAAGCTTTTTAGAAGATTGTCTGGGTTTGTAGGCAAATACAAACAACTTCGTTCCTAACACCAGAATGATTAGCTTTGTTGTTTGCTGGAAGGAATAATTCCTTCCTCACGCTGCTAACGACGTCTAATAAGCAAAGGTAATTCATAAAATTTGAATTCTCAATAATTATTTAATTATCGATCGTGTTTAATCAAATTAAATTCAATTACGTGTCCTCCAAATTAAAATTGATGAAATATTACCTTGTAATACATTTTTAAAAAAAAAGGTATCACATTATAAATACAGATTATCTCAAAATATAAAATACATTAGTTTTTTGAAGATTAGATTTACTAAATTAAGGTTATTACTTTGTGATTACAAACTCATTTATTCAAATACATATAAAATAATACAATCAATGTTGTAAGATGTTCATCTTTATTTTAACTATAATACATGTTTTCTCACGAAATATTGATTCTGTATTTAATAAAGGGATGTAAACTAAGTTTTTTGTTAAATACATGGCGCGAAAGTCATTGGCATAAGAAATCGGGGACGCCTAAAGAAGACATGCGGCGATCAAAGGAATCAATTACTCGAGTAGGATTATGTCAAGAGTCAGAATAACAGAGTAGTAAATATGCGGCGATGTATAGCTGTGAATAAAACAAGGAGTGTGTGGCAAACCAGAGTTTTTGGCAGTCCATCCTCTCCACCACCCCTGTGATGGTTAGTTAGTTATAAAATTAGGTATTGAAACAATATTATTAATCAAATCACATGTATTATTATAAAGATGCTAAAAGGTTTCATATAAGGGCCATCGTTAGGGCACATGCTTTACTGAAAGAGCTTTAATATCAACATTCAAAAAAGCACATTTCTCAATAACATATTTGTTTCCTGAAATTATTAAAAACAATGCTTAATCCTTAAATGAAAACGAAGTGTTCAAACCAAACTAAATCACATTATTGCACAAATAGCCGTGTTAATGTTTTGTGTACTTTTCTACACATACAATTTAATTCATTATTGTATTATATAGAGAGAGGTGATGTATTTAACAGCACGGAATGTAGATACAAGAAGGCAATAATATCGTTTGTCATAATATCCCGTCAATATCAATTCAATGTAACCAATTAAATACTTATATTTACTACTTGTTCTTACTTTTCGTTGGAGAAAATAATTTACATTTGTTTCACTGTAAAATGTACTTTTAAATGTAAAAGCCCACTTGAGCGTATACCATTAAATCAATAAACATTGGTGATTGTATGATAAAAAAATACTGTACTTAAAAAAATAATTTTACTATGAACAACGATATTAATTTATGCTTAGTGAAAATGTAGTTCAATGGTCGAACAAATTATAAGTGGATTGCATTATAGATGCAAATTCACTTATCTACAATCGGATGCACACGTTTTGCATAAATATTAGTTTATGTTAGTACCATATTTCAATATAGGTATTTTTCGTTGGCTAATTGTAAGATCATATCTAAATCACATATCATCGCTGGAAAGATAAAGGGCTTAAGCGACACTTTGGTCAAAAAAGAGTTAAATGTGCTGTTTGGATCAGTTTTTTTTCTGCATCGAATGCTTTGAATTCTCGTTTGATTCTGAAGACTTTTGTTTTCTGTTTCGTTTGACTCAAGCGACATAAGTTTGGGACTTTTTTTGTTTTTTCTCACTTCAGGTTTACTCAATGAGAGCATTGAGCTACCTAAGATATTTATTTTTTATAAAATCCAATCAGGTACTGAAGACTTATGAATTTGACTGTAAAAAAAAACTTTAAAGTGCTTTGGTGCTTTTAAAACTTCCCAAAATGGCGCTTCAGCCCTTTTGCCTTTCCGTCAACGATATTTTAATTACATTTAACTCTATTCCACTATTTTTTATTGAAGACCTGACTGGTTTCACCTTATGACAGGCATCTTCAGAGTGGAAGAATTTTAAGTAAATTTTTGGCATATATACTATTAGTTTCCCGAATGGACGCTTATTGAGTCTCATTGTGAACTACTGTTATTTTAGGTTTTGTTTTATTGCTGTCAAAAGCGGCTTTACAATAACATTTAAATATACATTCGGGTGCATTAAAATATTTTTATTACATAATAAAATAATATTAAATACATTAATGTAGTGGAATAGAGTTAAATATTCAGTATTATTAAAATCATTAAAATGGAGTTCCACCAAGAATCAACAGTTTCAAAATTAGAAATAATAAATTACATAATATCATTTTCAAAATTAGAAATAATAAATTACATAATATCATTTTCAAAATATGTATCTCTCATTTACACACCTACAGTTAAAACAGCTCGGGTAATCCAACTAAGTAAATACTTTTTTTCTTCTTTGATCTTTACATGTCTAACTTCGTATATCCGCGATAACTGTCAAGTCTGAAGATTACCATAGCAGGTTGAAACTAGTCCGGTCTTAACAAAAAACGGTGAAAAAACGTTAAAATATTAATTTGTTAACTGTAATTTGTGATGTCGAGTGTTAGGCGTGATGGTTTTTCTACAAGATTTAAAAATAGTTATCCACACAATTAAAAAAAAAACATCTTTATACATATACATCTTGTATCAGGGTAGAGACGCGAAACTTCAGATGAACTATCATGATGAGAAAACAATTGAAGATTAATTTTAAATAAAACAGATAAACTTTGTTTAAAACCACTTTTATTTTTAGTATTTTGTCGACCGGTTTCGGAAGCATCCTTCGATCTTCAGGACAATATTAAAATTAAACTAAAATACAGAATACTGAGAAACATATTCATATTTAGGTGTCGAAATGGGAAGGAGAAGGGGTAATTGAGGGACAGATTAGTTTTACTTTCCAAATTTAAAACATATAAATAATGTTTTATTTGAAAGTTGTCGAAAACTTATAAAAAACCATAACTTTACAATAGATCAATCAGTTTTAAGTCAACGCTAACATCAAGCGGGACTAAGTACCTGCCCATTTGCATAGGTACATAATATTTACATATTATGTGAAAAGTCAATCAGTCGTTAGTTCACAGTATATTTGCGGCACGTCAAAGATTGGTAGATACTCCAAGTATCGCCCTGGTGAAAGAACACCATTCATTTCGAAACGTTGCTTGAAATGGCTTTGGCTGTGTTTGATGACCAAATCTGAAAAGCCAGGTATTCTGAACCTTCCTTTTCGTCATCTACTTCCCCTCCCCACTACCTTCAACCACACAACATACTCCAATCAAGGTTGGGAGCAGTTGAGACTCTTGTGCGATATTCACTATTAAAAAAAATACAATAAAACAAAATTGTACGATTTTCACAATGCCACAAGTTCATCACACAAAAATAGTTGATTCATAGGTGCAACTATCGAAAAATAAGATGATACTCCATGATTTTAATTCCCCATTCTATAAATATTTAGTTCGCAAAAAGGCTTTTAAAAATCAAATAATTTCAGAGAGTAACTGTCAGTTTAATATTAAAAAATAAAGATGTATGATTTGATTACATAGTGAGTTAATCGTTAATTGCAATTAACACTGTCGTTCAAACATCAGAGAAAAATGGGTAGGTATTGCGTTAGTACTTTATTAAGTAAGGTAAATACAAGATTATTTCTCCCACACCGTTTTGTTAACAAGTTCACTTCTTGTGCTATCTCTGATAGAAGCTTTTGCGTGGGAATATAAGGCTTCATACGTAACAAGTCGGTAAACATATTTATTTAATTGTTAGAGACATGCAACCATTTTACTTAAGCAAGATAAATTCTATTAATTACGTTAATGATATCGTGAACGTCTTGATATTAAGAAATGAATAAAAAAGCTCACCACTTGTGACTTGTAAAATATTGAACATAATTTCTGGTAGTAAAATAAATTTATTTTTAAATACGACCAGCTCATAAATTTAATAAAACAAACTAAGGTACTTTTGCTAATATGTATATTAATTGCTAACAATTTTGTTCGTTGTAAAAACATTCGATTTTAATGAAAATTAAATAATAACTTTGTATAAAACCACAGATTTTAAACTAGTTTTGCTCAGCCTAAGCATCATCAAGGTACGAAATCAAACTAAACAAAAAATAAATAGTGTGTCGTTATATACTCATACATATAGAGGAAGAACACAACATAAAAAGAAAAGAGAACAAAAAACAAAATAATAAAATTGTAACTCTAACAAAGAAACAGACAGTAAAATATAGATAATATGAAATGAAAAAGGCAAAACTTTAACTGATAAGGTGATAAAATAATAATGAGAAATTTTATGAATTTACGGGAAATTTACCTAATATTGGACTACTGGACAAATTTAAATGATTATTAAGAATATGTTTATTAATTCCAAATGGCTTTATTTGTTTATAGTGCTTCTAAATGATTTAATCTGTTGCCATGACCATTTATGTGAAGAATATGAACACCGGCGCCTTTATTGAAGGTATGATCTTTTTCAATAAGATGATTGGCAAATTCTGAAAAACCGTGGTTATTGAAACATCTAATATATATTTTAAATTCTAATATTGACATTACGGGTTGTTTTACCTATCTAAAATGCAGAATGATCACTACAAGCTAATGCTTAAATTCCTCAGTGACTTAGTTTTTCATCTTTATCCTTAGAATTGATAAGAAATTTACCTTAATAGTTGTTCGTATAAAAGGCCGGTCGTCTTTTAACCACCTTTATGAAAGTTGGTTCCAATGTGTATTCTAACAATTTATAACTTCTAAGATGCACTAATCTTTCAAGTACGGACCCATTGTAACAATTGATTGAATTGAATATCGCTGTTTGCTGTCCAAATTAGTTTCGGGAAAATCTTCAAAGTTTTGTGAATGCTTCAGAAACTGCTAGTTCTTTAAAATGAACCCTTCATTTGGAATACTACAGAAATTTTGATTTTGGATTTGGATCTTCTTCATAAACAGATTTCCTAAACTAAAAGTTTACTGACTCTAAGATATTCATACGAGAATTTTAATTTTGATTTTAAGTCAGCCTAAGCTTTATATAATCCCGTTAGAAGCGGCCGTATGAGGTTTGCAAACTATAGTGGCGCCATCTAAAAGGGAAATGTAAAAGTATAACAATTGTTTTCAGTAAATATTTTTATTATTGTTATAAAAGTATAAAAAATAAAAATGGACAATTATTATTAACAAAAAAATTAATTAAATATTACATTATGATCAAAATAACACTTGGAAAAACAAGTGTTTCAAGCCAGACAAAACATGCAAAGAAATCAAAGTTTTTAATTCTTTTAGAAAATTAAAAGCAACTGTCACCAAAGTCCAACAAAAAATATCACAGCAATAGTCCCGTATAAAATGGTGAACAAATGAAACACTAAAACACGTCGAACTGTGGATTGTGCAATCGTACGAGCGAACGAATCACTGTTGGACATTGAAGTAAACTGAAATTGAATTGTGGATAGTGCGATACTACAATCGTGCGAAGAAACAAAGAAATGAAATTGAAGTCTTAGAAGTAAGCTACAAATGAGAATGGACGGTGCGATCGCGTGAGCGGAACTACCAACTTCAAATGAAGTTCTTGTTCAATGAGAAATGAATGATGTTTGAACTGCCGCAAAATGAAGTACTTCTTTGTAGTAGTCCGCACGGAGCGGTAACAACGCTAGTCCAAATAGTTTCAGCACCCAGCAGAGGCTGGTACTTGTACGTTTATTAGGCAGCGCATTGTGAGCCGTTGACAATGGTCTAACGAAAGGCGACCAAATTAGACTGCATTGTCCCTAGTAATTGTTTGCAGGATGTATTCAATTTATTCAATAATGCGTCGGCTATGAGAGGGCTCAGATTTTGATAGCTAATAGACTTGTTTATTGTACTTCCGATCCATTATCTAAATCGTGCATATCTACGGGGAGTTTTTTTTTATGTACCAAGCAATGCTTGAGTTCAATGGCGGCTCGTGACTTTTTAGTGTGCTAGAGTGGTAAGATTGAAAAAAAACGTCATCATTGATATTGTTGTACCCGAAAACTACACTAAACACTCACTTGAGTTACGTTATTAAGTAGTTTATACCTACTTCATTGCGCATAAATTTTATTATTAAGGGTTTAAAAATAATTTATTAACATTCTGATAAAAGTGCAACAACATTTAAAAAACTCTTCACTATTTATCTAAGCATATTTCACAACCCAAAAAATACCAAAGAGTAAGCATTAACCTGAAAATTAAGTTTCTCACAGTGTTTTAAGGAAGAACCTAATAATACCACGAATAATTGTCCACTAAGCAAACTTTTGTAGATTAAGCAGGTAATTGAAATTGAAAAATAAATCTACCATTGAATTTTCTATCAGGCTGCAAAGCAACATTAAAGCTCCGCTGTACCTCAACAAAGTATTTTAATAATTGAATTCCTCGCTCATGCGTTGGTTAACATATCACTGCATAACAATGCGGTTACTTTCTGAAGACAATAGTAACAGAATAACAGCCGTGTTAATTAGCATTAACGAAAAGCTCGAAATTACAACAATAATTCATTAGTCCAGATTGTTAGCTGGCTGCATACAGCTTCAGAAGTAACTACATAGTATGTGCTTTGTACTGGGTATTGAGTGCATGTTACGTGGCTGGGCTAGCGCTCTACAAATCATGTCTTTATGCTTTATTACCAGTTGGCGCCTTCGCTACACAATGGAGACTTTCCTACTATTCTAGGTTAGTAAGTTTCTCAAAGTTTGTTTTCTCAAGTATGAATATATTAGATATTGATAGTTGCACTGAACAAAGGGTAAAGCAAATAATTATACTAAAGATAATTGAAATAATCGTAATAACCCGAAACTTTTACATACTACCTTGAAATTTTTGTTGTATTTTAAAAAAAATTAAGAGTATTCCGATAAAGGCAGCCATCTTTGTAACGTTGCTCCAGGGTAAAGAAGAGGTTATGTGTTCAAGTCTCGGTCGCGACCCAATTCCTTCAATTTTCTGCGTATTTTTTGTATCATATTTTGTTGATGATTATTAATAATATTTCAATAATAAGTATCAAAAATAGAAATAAAACGTGAAGCTTTAAAGTTAAGTCTATTTTTTATAATTAAATTTAAGCATGCATTATTTAAGTAATTAGTACTTCAAGGCAAATTTTACCTAAATATCACTAAACAAAGCTAGAAAATAACTGAAAAACATTGTTAAAATTTCCATAAAAGAACATCAAAACTCCAATAAGATATAATTACCGGATGATTGATAAGTAATGATATTAACGTACTTATTTGATTATTGACAAACATGTCTGGCACTGTACAAAGTTTCGCGATATTCGTAAAAATTGCATATTGGTGTTAAAAAAAATATGGTAACCTTACGCGAATGTAGGTGCTAACGGGCTAACCTAGCTACAAAAATTGTTTGTACAATTCCTCTATCCACTTACTGATATTAATTTCTGCAAATATGAGATTAAAGTTTACCTATGAATTCTGTATAATATTTTTATGTGTTGGAAAACCATAAACGACCGTATTACGAGTAAGGAGATCCTAACATAATGTAAAACTCATAAGCAAGAAAGACTGATGCAATTTTAAGAAAAGGACGATATAATTGTTTGGACTTGTAGTTATACAGTGGAAAGATGTACAACCAGTGGCGGCTCGTGACTTTTTGGTGAGCTAGAGTGGTAAGATTGAATAAAAACGTCATCATTGATGTTGTTGTAAACGAAAACATTTTTTATTTTTTTTCGAAATTTCAACTTTTTGTATGAAGATTTTTCAGAAATCCGTGCGGTGCACCACCAAAACTGAAAAATCCTGAAAATCTTCATACAAAAAATTTGATTTTGAAAAAAAATAAAAATCATTTTCGACTACAACAACACTAACGATGTCGTATTTTTCAATCTTGGCACTCTATCACACTAAAAACTCACGAGCCGCCACTGTGTACAACATATTAAAATGGCATGATCAAGTAAGTAAAATGCTTGTAGCGGTCACTTCAAGAGTAGCAATAACAGAATAACATAGTACATATGTATAAAATGCTTTAATTTGAATAAAGCTAAGTGTTTTTCCATGAGACATGTTGCGTTTTATTCTCTATACCTACTGAAGCGAGGGAATCTTAGCCATAATAAACGCTTTGAAAGTTTCTACATTACATACTTGTATGAAGTCCAATCAATAAAACCATGCTTTTTCTAATGAATACGACGTTTTTCTGGGCAGGCAAGAAATAAGTTTCAACCGTGTCACTTTTTTAATGATGTTTATCGAATATCCTCTAATTAAATTTGGAGGAACGCGAGAAAAGGAAGGAAAAGGAAATTAATTAATTGAATTCGCAGATAAAATAGTGAAACGGTTTAAGAAGCCTAGCGCCTGTTGCTAGTGAATCCATTTAAGGAGGCGTGTCGAAAGGTTTATTCACCAAACAATTGAAGGAAATTGAACCATACTTACCACCGCCAGTTCAGCGTTGAATAAACTTGATTGTGATCAGGATAAATTCACACTGAAAATAACTTAGCCATATAATTAGCTGAAGTACAACACCCGAAGGTCATAACATCAGAAAAATTATTGTCACCATCTTAAATTCACATTTTTATTAATGTTTTGCAATTATTTATTTTTGACTCGTATTATTCTATTACGAACTTAAACTTTCGCTTGGGCATTTACGACATCCAGTCATTTAGGTAAAAAAAATCTTTGATCGTGAATGATTAAGTGAAAATGGTAATAATTATTGTAATTTCTACTGTGGAAAATAAAATACAGTATTATACATTTATGGAAAGTGCAAATTACGAGTACTGCGAAAAAATTAACGGTAGTATTTAATCATTTTAATTTAGAATTAACCTCAAGTAAGTGTAATTTTTACTATTTATATGCTTAATTTTTCGGTTGTGACATATAAATTTAAAAAATAAAGTTTAATTTTGTACCCTGATGATGATTATACATAGCAAAACCGGTCGGTCATACAAATCAAAATAATATTCGTGGTCTTATACAAAATTTTAATTTATAAATGTGTAAAACCACAGTGTGATTGTTTACTATAAAAATATTACAAAATATATATAACAGTAGTATATGGAGCATAAAACTGTTTTCCGAAGCAGCAAAAACATTCTCACAGAGAGCTCCGGCGTAGTGTAATTTATACAGGTATTACTGTTTGGAATTTCCTGTTCTTAAAAGAAATTTCCATATTTTCTTGGTTATGATAACTTTTCGGCCATTTCTTTCTTGGTGTTGGATATTTTTTTTAAATACAACATTTTTCGGTAAAATATAAAGGAACACGAAAAACTCCAGATATTGTATTCGGTTGGTAACAAAACCAATTTCTAATAAAATAATGCCATAAAACAAGAGACAAATATTTTAAGAGGCACGTTTTAAATTTCAAACAAATTAAATACTGATTAATTTACGATTTCTTCTAAAACTGTCGAATATTAATTTTAATATAGATTCGCAGTTTTGCCACCAAATGTAGCTTGCAATAAAACTAATGCGAATTATTGTAGGATCGTTGCCTTTTATAGCTCAAATTAATGAATTAATGTTTGTCTCGACTGTCGACAGATAAAAATTGTCTTCTCACAGCGGGGGTTATTCGATGACAAAATTTAAATTTCAATTAAGACCCATTGATACAAGACATTCTAAATAAACTATTAAAGAAATTAAAATAAGTGTATAGTTTTCAAACACGATAAATTAATTTGTGACACTCTATAATTAAAATAATTCGTTTGACGGGGCAAAAGATAGACCAACGTCAAATGTAGAAGAAATTATTGAAAATAAAAAATGTTTTATTATTATAATAATATTTGGATGATTTGCATAGCGCTGTTTTTTTAAAAAATCACCTCAAGGCGCTGTGCTTTTTTAAATATATTTTTTTAATATGAATACCGCATCAAAGTCTCAACTGCTCCCGCCCATCTGAGCCAGTGAGACTATAGCATCCCCAAATAGGGTATGCTGTGAGGCTGAAGGTATTGGTGAGGGGAAGGAAATCAAGAAGAGGAAGGTTTGGAAGTACCTGGCTATTCAGTTCTGGTGATCGGCTAAAGCCATTTCAAGAAACGTTTCGATCCTGAATGGTGGTCTTTCACCAAAGCGATACTAAGAGTAATTTACGATCTATGAGTTAAATGTGTTATGACACATATTAATTGAATAAAAGTTATTAGCGTACGCCGGAATTAAACCCGTGGTCTTTGGATTCGTAGTCGAGTGTCTCACCGCTCGACCATGGGAGCCGGAGTCGATATTAATTCCTACATTAAGAAGAAAATATACAGGAACATATCATATAGCAGGTTCCATCAGATAGACTCACTTATGAACTTAAAATATATATATATATTTTTTTTTACCATTATTATTGTTATTATTATTTTCATTATTTTTTTATCTTTTTTCCGAATTTAGGGCATGATAACAAATTTAAAAATAGACTTTCTGAATTTATATTTGAGCGTTAGAAATCAAGATTAAGAAAGGATAGGCAAGGGTATACAGATGAAAGAAAGTTGTTCACCAATATTTTGAGAAAAATGGAACTAAAATATTAAATTATTAAATCAAGTTTTGAATTTAATGTTCATATTGATCATTTTTTACATAATATTAACAGTAGGCAATAAACATACAGTTAAAACTCAGTGTCATCTTTATAATTTCCGGGTGATAATTAATTTACTAACTAAAGAAATTCTCGTGCTTAGAGAGAGGTATAGGTACCAATTAACTACCTTTATGTATATATATAATGTAAAGGTGGTTGATTGGTATAGATATCGCAACGAATGTTAAGTTGAGCACAGTAGTACTCACACAGATGCATTGCTTGCATACAGCACGTTTCAAACTTGCTTTTATGACTTTACAAAATAAATTCCAATAAAATTAAAACTTGGTAATATACTTAAAGAACACGCCGTGGAACTTTTCGACAAACTGAAAAAACTTTTTTAAATAAAGATAAACATTCCCTGGCTACGAATAACCAGACAATACTTGAAAAACTTCTACTACCATCATATTAAGCGGAAAATTTTGCTGTGCAATGACGGAGGACTTGGCTAGCAGAGGCATTGAACCCACGACGCCCGGATGGGAATCCGACGCGCTTGTCCACTCAGCTACCGACCGGTCGAAATTTGAAGATCGTATACAATGTTACTCTTTTACCCTATTCTAACAATAACATGAAGTTAAGTAAATAACAAAAAAATAATTTTAAAAAGTATATACGAGGCCTGTTCAAAAGAAAAGGTGAGTTTTGAATTTTCGCAGGCTGTGTACATTCGATTATCGATTTTTTTTCTTATTATGTTGGTACACATATGTTTATTATATGTTAGCATTATCAGCCATTTTGGATTGGTGGTTTGTTTTTGACAATGGAAAGGTTAGTCACGTTTTTGTGTGTTCTTCGATTTTTTACTTTTGAAAAAAAAAATGGATTAATAAATATGTTGTATTAAATTTTGCGTTAAAAATGGAGTAGAGTGTTCCAACGCACTTAAAATATTAACTGTGGCATTCGGCGAGTCTATTTTGTCAAAAAAAAGTGTTTATAAGAAGATGTTAATGACGATGAACGTCCTGGAGTTGTGGAAAAACAAATCATGGATTTTATTCTTTGATCCATTTTTTTCAAAAGTAAAAAATCGAAGAACACACAAAAACGTGACTAACTATTCCAGTTGTCAAAAACAAACCACTAATCCAAAATGGCTGATAATGCTAAAATATGATAAACATATGTGTACCAACATAATAAAACAAAATTTTACCACCTATAATTGGAGTAATTTGTTGTCGAAAATCCTGATGTATAATGATTCAAGCGTATTTAACATGTAAGAAGAAGAATACATGAATGAAGAACATCTGTCCTCACTAACTAACTAACCATCACGCCGTTTCTCCGCAGGGGTAGGCAGAGAGGACGGGCCGCCATACAACTCTGTCTTGGCTTACACTCCTTGCTTTATTCACATTTAAACATCATCTCATACATACTCTTTTGTTATTCTGACTCTTCACATAGCTTGACTCTAGTATTTTTTTATTATTTTTTTTATATGAATACCGCACAAGAGTCTCAACTGCTCTCAACCGTCTAGAGCCAGTGAGACTATGGCATCTCCAAATAGGGTATGTTGTGAGGCTGAAGGTACTGAGGAGGGAAAGGAGATTGGGAAGAGGAAGGTTGGGAAGTACCTGGCTATTCAGATCTAGTCATCAAACACAGCTAAAGCCATTTCAAGCAACTTTTCAATTCTGAATTGTGGTCTTTCACCAGGGCGATACTTAGAGTATCTACCACTCTAGAACGTGCCGCAAATACACTTTTTATTATTTTTATATGAATTAAATGTGTTATGACACATATTAGTTAAGTAAAAGTTATTGGCGCACGCCGGGTTTGAACCCGCGACCTTTGGATTCGTAGTCGAGCGTCTTACCACTCGACTATGGAGGCCGTCAAATGATTGATTCACTTGATCGTCCCATGCCTTCCTCGGGCATCCCCACTTCTTCTTCAAATCACTTTCGCGTCATTTATTATTTTTACACTTCTTTCTTTGTTTATGCATTCTACATGCCCAAACCACCTAACTGTCCCTTTCTTGATTCTATTCATTACGCTCCAGTCTTTGTATTTAAGCGGAAGACATTCTATATTAGGTGATTGGCAGCCTGAAATTCTTTTAGATTAATACAACTTAAATGTTTTTCAGTTGTTTCATGTAATGGAAAGCTGTCAATAGTAAATATTAATGATAGTACGAATAATATGATTAGTTATTTGAATTATCAGCTGTTTTGATTGTTCCGTTCGGTATGTAAAACAACGTGTATTATTTTAAAAATTTGAATACCAGTTCTCCCAAATTCTTTAAAAAATACATTTTTTACATTCGTTATTCTTAGGTCCGATGGGACGGAAGAACATAGTTGAATAAAATTTCAGTGTAATAAACTGCCCATTATTTTTAATTGTTACTGTTATCATCAAGTATTTTTGAAATCCTAAGGAAAAAACTTTCTAATATTTTATTGTAATAGCATTGATTTAAACCTCAAGGCCGCTTACTCAAACTATTCTTATCAAAACCTGTTCTCGAAAATACCGTTTACATATTTAATTAAAAATTGCCAATATTATCGACTATTGTATTTACTACTTGGTTTAAAAAATATGTTTATTTTGAATACCATGTTATGTAGTTAGCCAACGTAAGTTTTGATAACCGTTTTATTATTATCACTTTACCATACTGGACAGTTGGGGTGGTTTAGAAATTGTATGTTCATATCAATAATTTCAAAAAAATATCAAAAACACGGTGTTCGAAAACTCGTGGTACAAAAGAAAGATGTGATCATCTACACCATACAGATAATTCAGAAAAATATGAGTTTTTTCAATTTTTTTTTTAAAAACAATCTTTTCGGCCAATTAAGGGTTAAAAGCTATTGGAGCCAGGTCTTCGCTTCGATGCATTTTAAAAGACAATACACTGCTTATAGTAACCCGGTAGATACTGAATATTTTGAATTAGGCAAACAAAATCGACCGACTTACTAAAAAAAAACTCTGAAAAGAAATATATCACAAAATTGACTGAATATTTGACATGGATCCACAAGTTTTCCGCTTATACCACTAGTTTTCGAACATCGTGTATAAAGTACGAAGGTAAATTATAAAATTTGTTAGATTTAACGTAGTAGGGGATCTTGTTTTAAAACAGACTAGGATTTGGTTTAAAAGTATTTGTATATTTTAAACTCCCATGAAGTTTTTTTAACGTGTTTTTTGTGGTTAGACATATTTTAACGCAATGAAAAAATAATTTTGTAATATCCACAATTATTATTTTTATTAAAAATAAAATAAATAAACTTTGTTTATAACCACTTTATCATTTAATATTATGTCTACCGGTTTCCGAAGTGCCCTTCCATCATCAGGACAATATATATTTTAATGTTGTCCTGATGATGGAAGGGTACTTCCAAAACCGGTAGACATAATATTGAATAATAAAGTGGTTATTAACAAAGTTTATGTGTTTTATTTATAAATATGGCAAGCCACAAAGTAAATGCTTTTTACGAATATGTATTACTTTTATTTTATATTTTGTTCTCCCTCTGCATGTATATAGGTATAACCGCACACTTCGTATTTTGTGTTTAATTCAATTTTGTACCCCGATGATGCTTAGGCTAAGTTAGTCATCCCCAAAGTAGTCTATATCGACCCCCAGGGGTCGATTCCAACCTGCAAGGGGTCCACGTCAATGAAAAAAAAAAATTGGGGGTGCATGAGACGTAAACGGGGGTCCACGGGAGTGGATTCCATTTAGGCAGGCCGTCACCAAAATGTTGGCTTCCCGCAAATGTAATAATCCACCTCACAGATAGTACCTATGTAGTTACTTACGTAACACTATCTTATAATGAACTTTAATTCCCTAATTATATTAATAATAATAATTTTTGTGGAAGATATTTTGCCGATTTGCTAGTACTTTTCGATTTCAAATCTCTACCGACTAGTGCTTTTTTTGGGCGAGGATTTTTAGTTGATTCGCTAGCACTTTTCAATTTGAGATCTCTACCGACTAGTACTATTTTTTGGCGAGTTCAACTTCAATTGAAGTGTTCACCGCGAAGGGTTCATTTCGAACTAGCGGTTCCTGAAGCGTTCACAAAACTTTGAAGTTTTTCACAACGCTAAAAAAAATCAATGTTAGGAAAGCAAGGGGTCTATACAAAACAAAAAAATCAGCAAGTGGTCTACGGGACAAAAAAGTTTGGGTACCTCTGGGATAAGTGAAACCGGTCTGTCATAAAAAAAATAAATAATATCCGTGAACTTATACGAAGTTATTACTTAATTTCTTTAAATACATATATTTATTAAAAATACATCTCGTATTACGTGCAAATCCGGACGGTACAACCAGTAAGAATATAATTCATGTCAAAGATGTTCATTTTTTGCATTTAATGTAATTTTCAAAAAAATATTAAATAGCTAATATATTCATTTTTCATAACAATTTTGATCATGACCATAAACAATGAGATTATTATTTGATGATTATGTATGCTAAAGCGTGATTTTCATAGAACCTGAATGTGTTTGCTTTTGCCAAATAACATCTCAAGCCATTTGAACAGCTGAGGCGAGTGTCGTCAGTAAGCTTTAGAATATTCTCTAGATTTGATTGTCATCAGCACCTGGCTATTAAAACGAAAATGAATTTTTAAGTAGGTTAACAAACCTTGTAATTTTAACCGTTAACAATGTTTTACGAGGAACATACCTTAATAGTTATTTAATTCTTTGAGTAGATGAAGTTGTTGGCGTTAATAAAAACATGTTTGATTGCAGGAATAAAAAATATATTAACGACTCTTTTAGTAATGGGTTTTCTTAATAATTTATAGGAAATTAACAGTTTATATAAAATACACAAGACGGCTTTAAAGAAAAGGTAGCTATTTTATTTATCGATTGTTTTATGAATGTCGTTGAACATACATATTTATTATATCGTCGCTGCAAAGGCATAACAGCTTATGCAACACTCTGTTCAAGAATGAGTTAAATATGCAGTTTTGATCAGTTTTTATTTTCTGATTCTCGTGTGTTTTAGTGGCCCTCCAGCCATCTAAAATATACGTCCCGTTTGGAACAAGACTTGACTCGAGCGACTCACGTTTGGGTTTTTTTTGCTTTTGTCGATTCAGATAACTCAGTAAGAGCATAGTTACCTGAGCTATTTTTTTTGTTTGAAATCCAACCAGGTACTGAAGACTTATGAATTTTATTTGTAAAAAAAAACTTTAAAGTGCTCTGGTGTAAGCTTCCGAAAATGGCGCTTAAGCCCCTTTGCCTTTCCTGACGACGATATCGTGTCCTAATACAATCCTTAAATATTCCTTAGCAAAAAAAAAAATAAAAAATTCTTGTATTTTTGTGCTTTTCAACTTAACTAAATAGTCGAGTGATGTATGACCATTGATTAGTTATAATTAATGCTGTGAGGCGGGTTAAGGAACAAACAGTTATAGAAAAATAGTTGCTAGTGTAGTTCTGAGATGACTTAGATAAAATAAAGGAGGAAGGAAAATTACTTGTGAAACAAATTGGAGTAAGTACTTTTTCTCTCGCTGCTGACCGTGTGGTATTTCGCTTGTGCAGGGGATGAATGCTGCTATCTCCTCCGAGCAGGCTCTGTTGTGATGTTTGTAAAACAGACTCAACATGCCTACTTCCAACCTCCGCATGAGATGTGAAAATCGATCTGTTAAAAACGCATTGTTAATCATTTGAGTCCCTCTCCTCTGCGCAGAGTCAAGCAGGTTAATCAAGTATTTCGAGGTTCCTGCCCACAAAATTCAACAGTCGGATGCAGGTACTTGAGGTCTGTTCAATTGTATGGGGTCAGCAGCTTATCACCATAGGAGAAACTTCCCGTAGTCTGTTAATCCTCCACGTAAAAAAAGTATCAACTATTTAAGAGTGAGAACGAGTTTAAAAGTAAATTAGTGTAGGTAGAATAATCTTGTGTAGGTTGTAATGATGTAGTTTTTTTTTCTAATTTGTACAATCTTACTGCATTTTAGATTGTAATTGAGTCGGTAATTATTTTTATCCAGTCAAGTTGTAATTAAAAATTGTCGTCTATTAACAATAATTATGTGATTGATTTAACCAAATAAGGGTAAAAACCTTAGAAAATAATCACTAGAGGCGTCAGTGGAGGAAACATACATTTACATACAATACACAATCACAAGAAGGTGATTGTAGATCATTCCAGTACAGCCATTCATCTCGTCTTGGTGATGATGATGTCATCAATTATTAATACCACAATTATAAAAATATCACAATTCTAAAAAGGTATCATAATTATAAACTAATGAGTGATACTGTCTAAGAAGGCGCCACTTAATCAACTTTTTATTATGGAATTCTCCGACAGTTGTTCTAGATTATTAACAATAAATAATATTTTATGTAGTCATGACCGAATCATAAAATGTCAATGAAACTTAACTTTTATCTCTACACCAAAGTGATCTCGGTAAATTCTCGTGGTCAGCCTCCGTGGTCGAGTGGTAAGACGCTCGACTACGAATCCAGAGGTTGCGGGTTCAAACCCGGTGTGTGCAAATAAATTTTATTCAATAATATGTATCATAACCCATGTAATTCACATAAAATAAAATATAGTATATTTGCTGCACGTTCCAGAGCGGTTAATACTCATAGTATCGCCCTGGTGAAAGACCACCATTCAGAATCGAAACGTTGCTTGAAATGGCATAAGCCGTTTTTGGTGACCAGATCTAAACAGCCAGGTACTTCCCAACCTTCCTCTTTCTTATTTCCTTCCTCTCCTCACTACGCTTAGTTTCACAACATACCTTCATTGGGGATGCCATAGTCTCACTGGCTTGGGAGCAGTCGGGACTCTTGTGCGGTATTCACTGTAAAAAACAAATAACTCTTTCCTTCTCTTTACAATATCTGTTTCGTCTGTTGTTTTTCTCTCTTTTTTGTTGGGAAAATAAGAAAAATCACATTGTTATAAAACAGGTACTAATTGAGTTTTATTATCTTAATAATCAGTGTATATAGTTGGCTTACTCTTCATACAAAATGAAACGTAGAAGTATTTTCCTTTCGCAAATTCTGTTTTTGTTTAATTATTTAATTGTTATTAATATTTTAATTGAAAACCGTTAATTAATGTTACGTGATTCAGTTGTTGTACACGGTTATATGCCTAGTATGGGGGGTCATGATATGTTAATTAATATATTATATTGTGTACTTATGTTTGAATATTAGTTGAATTAACTTTTATCACAGAATATCTAAGCCACAGTTAATCGCTAAGGTATTAGAGATATAAATGTTTGTGGTACAGGAGAAAAACATGTATCTGCCCGATATGCAATATAATGAAATGTCCAACATGTAAATATCAGGCTTAAGCGACACTTTAATCAAAAGCGAGTTAAATATGCAGTTTTTTTAATTTATTTTCTGCATCAAATGTTTTTATTCTCGTGTGATTCTGAGGACTTTTATGGCCCTTCAGCCATACAAAATATATTTACCGTTTGGGAGAAGGCTTGACTCGAGCGACACAAGTTTGGAACTTGTTTAGCTTTTGTCGCTTCATGTAACTCAGTAGGAGCATTTAGTTACCTGAATCAACTTTATTTTTCAAAATCCAACCGCATCCTGAAGACTTGTAAAAAAAACTTGTACTCGGGTGTAATGTTCCCAAAATGATAGCGCTTAAGCTTTTTCGTCTGTCTGGCGACGATATATTGTGAAGAAGTTCATCAAATTTTTTTGTAAGGGAATTTTTTTGTAAAAACAAATTAACACGTTTTTATTAAGCGTAGCCTGCGATGAAAAAAAAAAACAAAGTGCATCGGGAGGTGCCCGCTTCTGCATTCTAACTTAGCCGATCATAAAATTGACCGAGCCTTTAACTTTAATTTATTAATTGAAATATTAGTGATTTGGAAAGTAGACAAATAGGCCGTTACTCCGAATGCTATAAATCAACTTGACTAATCACTGAGCCTGTTGTATTTATTGTTGTAACCAATTGTAATTTCCGCTTAGCGCAGATAATGCCATCCTGCCTGATGAAGGTGCGCGGTTAGAGTTGCGCGTGAAAATTTCTTATCGGATTATGCCTTTTAACGACTGACCAGTTAAAGTAACTATCTTATTGATTTTATGGAGGTAGGTACAACTACTTTTATTGAAGATTTTAAATAAAACGTTACTTTGTTTAGGGCACAGTAGACATTTTGAATTTTTGTTTTTTTATAGCGGATACCGCACAAGAGTCCCAATTGTTCGTAACCGTCTAGAGTCAGTGAGACTATGGCATTGCCAAATGGGGTATGTTGTGAGGCTAAAGGTGATATATAAAAAGGTGATATTATGATAATTTGTAAAACGCTGTTTTTTGTGAAAATTCTCCTTAAGGGCACTGTAAAGTAGTGTGTGTGGTAGTGGGGAGGGGAAGCAGATGGAGAGCTCCTTTTTTATGGGAAATTAATATTAATTGGTTTATATTTATGCAAGCTTCGGGGTTGTTTTACACCCTTAACTTCTAGCAAATTGTTTTTTAATATGCTAATGTAATTACCTACACATGTAATGTTATACCCTTGACGTAACAATATATGGAGAGAGAGCTAGTTATTTTTACCCAACCTATACATATTTGGGATAAATCACTTTCTTCGGGTTTTTACGTCGTACACCATGAGAAAGAAAGAGGCAATAATATCTCCCAAATTATCACACCGCTTTAAGGTATTGTTAGAATGTTCTTCGTGTCCCGCGTCTTCGGTGACTCCGCCCACACGTTTTGATTTGCGACATAAATTGACATAACTCAACGGTTTTTTAAGTTATATGGTATATTTTTGTTTATAAAAATACTGTGCAAAAGTGGTTATACGAATAAACAAAAACATTATGTCGACATGTGCTATGGATGAATGTATAAATACCCTAACCCTAGTCCTAACCACGCCCAGGTCTAGCCGAGTCCGGCAAAACTCATCTAAACCGACTACAACAGCGCTCGCTCTTGTATATTATTGCTTTGAGATGTACTTGTACCCATATCGGTACAATCTGTCATGATTTATGACGACGATCATGATTTTAGGTAGTTGTAATCTGCGTTCATATCTGTTATATATTATTTTTTCGTTGTTATATTAGGTTAGGTCATTTTGTTTAAGGCACACTAGAGGTGAACTGTCATATTATTGCATTATACATTCACTGTTATTAATATTACTGTCAGTATGAGGCTGACTGCGTATCCTGTAGACGCAAATCGCAAGTGTGTCTTGCTGTTGAGATTATAAGCCACCTCTTGTCTAGAACTCCTAAATAAGGTACCTACCAGATAAAAGCTCTTTATCCTTTCAATGACGAGCTTAAAGATCATTTATAAAATATCTTAATAATATTATTCCGTCTTAGATGGATTTTCATTTTTATTTCAAGGAAGACAAACATTCCCAGATTGTGAATAACCTGATGATAATTGAATTAGTCCTAAATTGGTGAAGGAATGCAGAGGGTGGAATCCGCGAAGCCTGAGTGGAAACCTGACGTTTTGAATCGCTTGACCATCTAACCATCCCTCGATCTTAGCATGTGGCTTACTGTCTTTGGAATAGACTTCAGATTAAGATATTGCGTTTTTTTACCGGTATTTTTTGATTCACTCGAGAAACAGCACAGTCCAACGTTTTGTACATTGTCAATATTTGCCACTTGAGAATGGGTCGTTTTTGTGACTCGTTCTTGTATTCAATATTTAGGCTTTGTCGATTTTTGTGATTTTTATCTCGTTCAACATCACTCACAATAAACGTTACTTGAAATGGTTTTAGCCATGCTTGGTGACCAGATGCGAACAGCTTGGCACTTTCCTCACAACATACCCCAATTAGGACTGTCGTACTCCCACTGGTTCCAGACGATTGGGAGCACTTTGGACTCTTGTGCGGCATTCAAATATTTGTATACATATTTTTTTTAAAGGAATTCGAAGTTTTTTTTTCATCTCTGGCCATAAACTTCGTCATTGATTGACTTCTGATAATATGAGAAACCAGTTGAATAATAACTGTCAATTGATTAGTAAATCTGACGGCCACCGTTGCACGATGTATATTGAGGAAAAAATCAATTGATTCAAAACATTAGCACTTTATTTAAAACAATCCAGCCTTACTAATGAAATTGATTTACGATTTTGAATTTACATATTAATAATCAACCATTTTCTTTCGGGCTAAAACATATGCCTGAGTCATGGATCGAAAACATTTATTTTTTATTGAACCAGGTGTTATTAGCTATGTACGTATGTACAATTAATTTCTACCACAAATATTTTTTTTTTAATATTTTTAAATTGACTACCGCACAAATATCCCAACTGCTCCCAACCAACTGGAGCTTCTAGTACTATAGCATTCAAATCAGGGTATGTTGTGAGGTTAGGTTAGGTAAGGTTTTTTTTAGGTTGTGTATCAATAAAACGTTAATATTTAAAAAAATGGAGCAAAATTTTCCCTGAAATGCTTGACGGTCTCTGTGATCGAGCGGTCAAGATCCTTGAGTGCGAATACAGAGCTCGCGGATTAAAATTCCGGGATAAAAAAAAATAAATGACTTCGTGTTGTTACAATTAATTAATATATTTTAGTACATTTGGGACGTTCCGGAGTAGTGGATAGTCATAGTATTATTCTGCTTCAAGAGCGCCAGTCAGAATCGAAACGTTGCTTGAAATGGCTTTAGCCGTGTGTGGTGACTAGATCTGTATATCCAGATACTTCACATCTTCCTTTTAGTTTCCTTAACTACCTGCTTAGTTTTTTTTTTTTAGTTTTAATTATTTTACTTTGTACATTCAAGTTTACAAGTAGCTAATTATTTCATTTTCTTTTTAACTTTTTAATATTTTAACTTATATACTACTTATTATTTTGATTTATAAACATTTTAAATAATTTTTACAGGTTATTTTGAATTTATTGATTCATTATACCTGTGGCCTCACTATATTCCCCAATCGGGTAAAGATCACCACTAAAAATCTAAACTTTACTTGAACAGCTTTAGTCGTGTTTGGTGACCAGATCTGTATAGCCAGATACTTTCCACCTTCCTCTTAATCTTCTTCCCCTCTCCAATACCTTTGGCATCACAATATACTCCAACTGAGGATAGCATAGGCTTATTGTCTCCTGACTGTTGAGATCCTTGTGCCGTATTCACATTTAAAAAATATATTTAAAAAATAAAAAAAAAACGTGTTGAATAATCATAAAATAATACACATTACACTAAATTTTATTGTTTTACTATTTCAAAAACACAAATTTACTCGTATGCACTGGTATTAAGAATGAAAGGAAATCAGGCTTTGTTGAAAAATCTTTGTTTTTCACCATAGATTCCGGCTGAATTTTTTAAGCTTTTATTTTCACCATCTATTAAAAAGTTGACGATCAATACCCATTGAAATCACCAGCTAGACTTACAAGGCGATTTATAATACTTCTGCTTTAGGTTAAGAATTCCCATAACTCCTGTGTGTAGCTCAGTCTCTATATTCCATTTTACACTATTTATGCCGGCTACAATATAAGTCCTAAGGCTCCGGCCACACAAAGCGACTCGTGAGTCAGACGATATAAATCAATATATTTTGTCTGACCTGAGCTTTGCTAAATTGTATTGTTTGAGGATATTGGGAGTGTCAGTGAAATACGGAAAATAATAAATTGAAATATTAGAAGGTAAGTATCGAAGCATTTAGCTAATTGTTTTTTTTATTGACACGATAAACCATTTTTAAAAAAATCTGTCAATCATATCAAGCTGATATTGTAATGATGCCCTTTAGTTAGGCTAATAAGCATCTCTTCAGTACAGGTGCCAATAATCCATTCATTTATGTTCTACGTTGTATAAAATTATTATTTAAATAAAAAATAATTTTGTTTTAAGCCACTTTATTTATACACATAACAGTTCGACTGGTTTCGGTTAGACTTAACCTTCATCAGGAACGTATAAGTATACACTAAGATTAAATATAGAGTAATACAGTAGACAAATAAATGAGTGAAAGAGACAAAACATTAATATAAACAGGACAAAGCATCAGAGAGGGGTGGTAATGGAGTAGGTAGAGAGGTAGGATGGGAAGAGGAGAAGGGGGAACATTCTTAAAATCGGACTTTTAGTTAATTCTAATTGTTTGTTTAAAATTTGGCAATTATTATTATTATTTGATTTTGAAATTTCTAATGCTTCTAGATTGTTAAGGCGCAAACCTATTCCATTTTTATGAATTATTTGTACACCCGTATTTTTATTAAAAGTATGGTTAGTTTTAATTAAATGTTCGGCAAATTCAGAAAAACCTATACTTGTTAAACATCTAATGTGTTCTTTGACTCTAATGTTTACATTTCTCGCGGTTTTACCTATGTAAATTGCCGGGCAATCGTTACAGTTAAGTTTATATATGCCAGAATGGCTTAAAGAATCTTCTTTATCTTTAGAATTGCTTAAAAATTTTCCTAAATTATTGTTGGTGTAAAAAGCTGGTCTTATTTCTGATGGGAGTTTAGATGTGCAAAGGGTAGAGAAGTCACTTATATACAAAATTCTGCGCCATTTAGGAGTTAAGTTAATATTATTATTAGATGGTAGATCATTATAGATAAATTTATTTGTTGCAATTCGGCGAAGTTTTTTTGATAAAATTTTGTCAATTATATTATGGTCGTATCCGTTATTATTAGCTATTAGTTTGATTGTAGAAAGTTCATTGGCGAAATTATTATTAGATAGTGGGATGGTGACTAAACGGTGAATCATGCTATGAAAAGCGGAGTGTTTATGTGACCTAGGATGGTTTGAGGTATTATGGAATTACCAAAATCAGGGATGAATTCTTTTATGGTACTTCTGTTAATTTTATTTGGGGGTTGGGTTAATCTTCTCAATAGACGTTTGATTAATAAATCGCTAAAAGTTGTATAGTAAAAAACCAAGAAAATACAATATTTATAATCTGAAAACTGTTTTTGAACATATCCTCTGTCAGTAAAAACGAATAAAAAAAGGTCCATCGCTTATAAAAAACTGGATTAAATAAATAAATTATGTGCATACCGCACAAGAGTCCCAACTGCTTCCATCCGTCAAGAGCCAGTGAGACTGTGGCATCCCCAATTGGGGTAAGTTGTGAGGTTGAAGGTAGTGGGGAGGGGAAAGAGATGAGTAAGGGGAAGATTGGGAAGTACTTGGTTATTCAGATCTGGTCATCAAACTTGGCAAAAGCCATTTCAAAACAACGTTTCGATTCTGAATGGTGGTCTTTCACCAGGGCGATACTTATATTGATACTAAGTATCTACCACTCTGGAAGGTGCCGTAAATAAAATCATAAGTTAAAGTAACTTATTCAAAATTTAATTTCTTTAAAAACGTCCTTTATTTGCTGGTTATTTTCCCTTATTTGTATCCTTACAACTCAATGTCTCTACTGTCTACTGAAAACCATATACATGTACACATTGTCATAAAATACTTATTGTTATTTTGTTACTTGTTATATTTACACTGTTCGCATTTTTAGAAGCGCTTACTTATAATACTTGAATATTAATCTTTTTGAATACCAACCTGTTAACTGTCCTCAATCTAATTTATTTTTCTTTGATTTAACAAATATGTTTTAAATGAATTCATACATTTTATCTGAATTTTTGTACCCATTGCTTCTGGTAAATTGTTTTTTCAATCTGTTGATGTACACATGCACTGTTATACCCATATCTGAACCCTTTTCTCTCACAGTTTTAATTTGTTTACATACTTAATATTACTTATTCCTTGTTAGTTAGGCTTATTAGCATAATTAAGGGTCAGCACCCAAAAATAAATACTTTTTGGCTTTCTAGTACAAGCAATACTACACACAATTCATCTTTTAATTCTATATGGGTATTTTGAAAAATGTCTGAGGTTTCCAGTGAACACAATTATTAAACAGTAACCTTTTAAATTCTCTATGAAAATCAAACTAGAATTCAAGGTAAGATGTTCAAAAATGTCCTTTTTGGTTTTAAAAGTGCACTTTTTACTGAAATTTTAGTATTTTTTTCATACAATTTAAAGAATTACAGTTTTAAATTGTATTCACTGGAAACCTCAGTCATTTTTCTAACTACCAATATATTTTATATTCGTAAAAAGCATTAACTTTGTGGCTTGCCATAT
The DNA here is from genome assembly GCA_022651775.1 of Drusus annulatus. Classification (NCBI taxonomy): domain Eukaryota; kingdom Metazoa; phylum Arthropoda; class Insecta; order Trichoptera; family Limnephilidae; genus Drusus; species Drusus annulatus. Next base: position 1,268,072 of record JAGWCC010000043.1, on the reverse strand, counting down.
TTATAAAAAGAACACATACACTTTGTTTTTAACCACTTTTTTATTTAATATTTTGTCTACCGGTTTCGGAAGTAATAATTTTTCAGAGTTCGCCAATCACCTCATTACTACTAATCATGATTTTTTAATAGAGATACAGGGGTTAAAATTCTTCACCGTTGAATAAAGGGATAAAATTAGATAACTTAGAAGCATTAGAAAATCATTAAACAGTAAATGCAATATTTTAAACAATCAAATTAATTTAGTCCTATCCTAAATATTTCCAATTCCCATAATTTCCTCAATTACTTTTCTCCTTCCAACTCCTAAATATGCATATTTATCTCAGTATTTTGTATGATTGTTTATTGTCCTGATGATGGAAGGGTACTTCCGAAACCGGTAGACAAAATATTAAATAAAGAAGTGGTTAAAAACAAAGTGTATGTGTTCTATTTACCAATATATTTTTTTAGATACATCGTTTGTAAGATTGTTTGTGTTAGAATGCTAGGAAGTAACGTTTAGTGTCGTTTTTGAGTGCTGACCCTTAATTTCGTTTGAAGCGCACTGTAGGTGAAATTTCACAAAACTGCGCTGAATAGACCGGTCGGTAGCTGAGTGGAGAACGCGTCGTTTAAATTGTATTGTTTGAGGATATTGGGAGTGTCAGTGAAATACGGAAAATAATAAATTGAAATATTAGAAGGTAAGTATCGAAGCATTTAGCTAATTGTTTTTTTTTATTGACACGATAAACCATTTTTAAAAAAAATCTGTCAATCGTATCAAGCTGATATTGTAATGATTACCCGGGCGTCGCGCGTTCAATTCCTCTGCTGGCTAAGTCCTCAATCATTGCACAAGCAACATCTTCCGCTTTTTATGATGGCATTAGGAGTTTTCAAATATTGTCAGGTTATTCGTAACCCGGCAATGTTTGTCTTACTTTATAAAAAATTAAAAAAATAAGTTCACTGTTATTTTATTAAATATTGTTTTATGGTCATTCAATGTGTTATGAAACATATTAATTAAATAAAATGTATTTGCGCACGCCGGGTTGCGGCGGTCGAGCGGAGGTAATGGAGAAATTGAAACGGTTCTAGTACCTATTTGTTAAAATCTACTAAAGCTCTTTCAAACAGAGTGACTGGTGGTTTCTCGTCGGTTCAATCAATGTATTGGTGATATTTTGATACTTTCCTTCATACCTGTTCGTTTTCTTTAACGGCTATCTGGTCCAGAGTGCAAGGGACACTCGCCACCTCCACCGTCATCTCTTCGTGACGATTCAATAAGTGCAGCAAATAACACTCCGATATTCGGGCCATCCGCCAAACCTTGTCGCTAGTCCGACCTGGTCGGAGAAAGTCCCATTGCAACACGATAATGGTTGCCATAGATCACCAATATCTTAACCGCTTAGTGCTAGGTTTTTTTTTATAAAAAGTGTTTAAAAAACATCAGGATTTTTTAAATGTTTTATTTAAAGTTTATACACTTTTCAATTAAAATATAACAATTTAATCATATTTAATTTCAAATTGATACGGTATGACATATTTTTTTTTTAATACAACGATGTATTCGTACATATTCGAAAATATGAACACAATATAGTAAAAACGAAATAAGCAGCTCAACACCCGATCTCAACTTCAGGCAAATTCAAACTGCGTAAAATACATTGCTAATATTGACGACCGTCACTCGTGTTAGCTAAAAATAGAGCGCTGCAAGTCAAAACAGGCGAGCGTTACTCGGGCTAGCAGAAATTTAAACGCATTTAGCGCGCGAGCGTAACTCGTTCAAAAGCATGAAGCGGTTAATGAATCCTAACTAACCAAACAGCCGTTTCTCTGCAGGAGTAGGCAGAGAGGATGGACCGTTATACTTTTCTGTTTTGGCACACACTCATTTATACATTGTCTCAAACATGCTCTTTTGTTATTCTGACTCTTGACATGGCCCGTCCCAAGTATTTGATTCACTTGAACGTGCCATCGTGTCTTCCTCGGGCGTCCCCAACTTTTTCTTCCATTCACTTTGACGTCATATATTATTTTCATCCTCTTTTATTTGTTCATCTAAAAAAAACTAACTAACCATCACGCCGTTTCCCCGCAGGGGTAGGCAGAGAGGACGGACCGCCATACAACTCTGTCTTGGCACACACTCATTGTTTCATTCACATTCATAGATCGTCTCATCATACTCTTCTGTTATTCTGACTCTTCAAATGACCCAGTTCAAGTAATTCGTGTTGATCGCGCCATGTCTTCTTCGGGTGTCTATGACTTCTTCCATTAACTTTGGCGTAATATATTCTTTTCACACTCTTTTAATGGTTCATCCACTGTACATGCCCAAACTATCTAAGCGTCCCTTTTTTAATACTATTCATTACGCTTGCATCAGTCTGCCATTATTTTTCAACACGGTCACACGTGGTTTTACCGCACATACACCTCGGAGATCTCATTTCTACAGCATTTAGCCTATTTTCATCCTTCATATGCCAATTATATGCCATACAAGTATTTATTATTTTAAAAACATTACAAAATTTTTATTTTAAGGCGTTTTTAAATAGAGCGAGTAAGTGTATTAATACACAATATTCATAAATCTAAAACAATTATTTCTAAAAAATATAAATTGCAATGAATGCAAAGTAAAGACAGCAAAAAATAAAACAATAAAAAAAAAGAAAATTTAAACATAATTTTTTCATCATTTTTAATAAAATAAAACCAAAATAAATACATCAGTGTTGGTATAAGCACTCCATTGTGGACTGCTAGTTTCGCTTCTTTGCACATTTTTTCAGTTCTCTTTTCATGGAGTTTTCTGCATTCTCCCTTCTTTTATTATCCTTATCAGCCTTTTCATCTTTCGTTAACAAACTTCCTAAATGCACAATCTTATCCACTTGCTCCAAGTATTCATCATTCACCCTTTTATTACACCCTGTTCACACACTCTCTCCTCAATGAACGTACTACGCAATCAATGCTAAGTTACCATTATCAAAATCGGAAAGCAAGCAAACTCATAAAGAATTATAAATGTATTAAGTAGTCTGGTTTGTACAAAGCTGGTTATATGATAAGTATAACAATTAATTAACTATTCATTCTTGAATATATTAAAATTGTTAAGCGTCTACATTGGAACCAATTAAAAGACATTCACCTAATGTCTGTCACGTACTAAAGTGTGCCAAATAATAAAAAAAATAATCTACTCTTGCTAACGCTATACAAAATGCATTAAATATCTCACATCGATTTAATATTTTTTTGATAAGCCACTTGTTGTAACTAGCCATTTTTCAAAATCATCTTTCTTAGTGAATAATTGAAAAATAATAAATAAAAACCAACAATTTTTTTTTAATATTTTTTCAAATTATGACGCTGCGGGATAAAAATAGATGGTTTAACTAAGAATTTACCTTTTTCTTAAAGCTGTGCGAATTTCACCAGACCAGAGCTCACAAACATTGTCAAAAAAAAAGTGTCTCATTTACTTACCTTTATTTCTGAAATGTTTCCTTTTAAATTTGGTAAATTGGTTAGCTGAAGAACTTTCCAATAGGCTATTGATTAATGAAATTTGAATAATAACTCTACAGAAGACCAAAGATTTTCAAAAATTCAAAGTGTGCAGTTATATATACATACAGAGGGAGAACTATTGAGTACTCGCATTAATTAAGGTGCTAAGTGCCAAAAAATTAAAAAAATACTGTCGTTTTATTTTATAGAAATGTGGACTTAATAAATAATGAAAACTGTCAAGATTGCTTCAAACTATTAAAAAAGATTGACATAATGCACTCACTTTAGGGTAAGACATTATAAAATTTTAAATAAAAGCATTTTTGTTTCAACACCACTTTATTGGATACATACACCAACCGTTTATTTATTCAACCCTGAAGAAGGTTCAGGTAGAGCTGAAACCGGTTGGCGTACGTGTCCAATAAAGTGGTGTTAAAACAAAGATAGTTTTATCTCAAATTTATTCAAAAACCATTTTTTCAAAAGGTGTGCTACATATAATTTTATTTGACAAATTAGTTTTTATGAATGTGAACGAAGCAAGGAGTGTGTGCCAAGACAGAGCTGTATGGCGGTTTGTCCTCTCTGCCTACTTGTTAGTCAGTTAGTTTTTGGTGAGAAGTATTCAATTTATTTATTTTATATAGTCAAAGATTCATTCAGCCTAAGTCTGGGAAAGATCTGATACATTCTTGGGGATTAAAAGCTTTTTTTGAATCACACTTATTAGAAGAAGAATTTTAACCCATTCTAAAAAAATGGCCCGTTTTAAGCTAAACCGTCTGTTGATCAAACAACGTATTTTTATAACGTAAGTTATCAATTCAATTACAAAGATGTTTGAGGTTATTTTCCCACACACAACATAAGTAATACGACGCTTAACTATGTGCTAACCACCTAATGGTTCATTATCATAATAATTGACTGAAGGTATTTGAAGAACTATGTTTAAATGGGAATAAAGACAAAAAAGTCGAAATGCTTAACTTTAGAATCGTGTTATTTCTGTTACAAAATAAGTGATCATTTGCTTTATCAACTCGGCGATTACCAAAGTAACTGAATCGTTGCGGTAATAACAGTAATTTGAGATATTGAATTACGCGAGTACTGGATTTCTGTTTTCTTTTCCGCTTTGGCCGCAAACAATGTTTGTACTCGGCACAATGAGTGGAGAAAAAATCTGCCGATTTATTGCGCACACTCACACACCTGTGGAGTGGAGATGGACATACACCTGTACAGTTTACAGTATACGGTGTAGCTGTGCACTGCACACGCGGATAGTTATGTACATGTTTATAAGTTATTATACATACTGGCCGGTGGAGAAAGTAGGAATTACCGAGTAGTTTGAACGCTTCGTGTATTTTATGCAGAGGTGGTAGATGATTTAGAGTTTTGCTCGATCTTCTAAAACGTTGTTTATTTTTGAGACTTTTATAAGCGACAGAATGATTTGCCCAGTTAGAAGCTGAGTGGACAAACGCATCGGATTCCCATCCGGGCGTCGTGGGTTCAATTACTCTGCTAGCTAAGTCTTCTATCCATCATTTTATTTTACTTTTTATAGTGAATACCGCACTAGAGTCCCAACTGCTCCCAACCGTCTAGAGCCAGTGAGAATATGGCATCCCCATTTGGGATATATTGTGAGGCTGAAGGTAGTGGAGAGGAAAAGAAGATGAGGAAGAGTAAGGTTGGGAATCACCTTGATTGTTGCTTGAAATGACTTTAGACATCTTTGATGACCAGATCTGAATAGCCAGGTACTTACCTACCTTCCTCTTCACCATTTTTTTCTCCTTCTCACTAAAGCCTCATCCTCAGCCTCAAAATATACACCTATTGGGGATGTCATAGTCTCACTGGCTCCAGATGGTTGGTAGCAGTTGGAACTCGCTTCTTAATAATTATCGTGGATTTTTTATTTATTTACGAGACGTCACTGTCTGAGGTAAAAAAAAACATTGACAGGTGAGCACCGACGTTTGCGAGGTTTTTTATAAGAGTGTGAGAACGAGAGCACAGTTTTCCTTTAAGATTACTTAAAGAATTATGCTTCCTATTTTACATTATGTTAACTTCCTACTCGCTTCACTCAGTAACAATTATCTGGACTTAATGAGAAAGAGACTTGACACCTCTGCTCTATCCGCTAACTCTATTGATGAATCGACGCATTAAATAATGAGATTCGGAACAGTTTATAACTGTTACTATTCCTTTCTCGGAAATAATAACTGTATATAGGTAAACTATAAAACAATTACGATGTCTGACGGTTTGAAGCTCATGGTAAATCGAGATTTTCAATGGTTTATCCTTATATTTATTAATTATACTCTACGCACGAGAGTCCTAACAGCCTCGGGCATGTAGAGGTGGTTTTAATGAAATATTGTGAAGCTCAAGGAAATGGCGAAGGAAAGCAGAAAGGTAAAAGAAAGATTGAGAAGTCCTTGTCCATTCAGATCTGGTCATTATACAATACAGGTAAAGCTATTTCTAGTAATTCTCTGAAAAGTGGTCCCTTTTAGGTTGGTACCTATAGCATAGTAGAGTTAAATGTTCACAAAAAATAGTTTATTTGTACATATTTATTTATAGTTTTGTGTTTAATTTGTAGAACTCTATTTTTTCTCAATATAGTTCAATTGAATTAAATTTAATATAATTATTATTGAGTTCTGCTATTTTTGTAAAAGCTGTTCGGGTGTTTAAGGCCATTATCAAAATGTTTGTTACTAACTAACTAAGTAACCATCACGCCGTTTCTCCGCAGGGGTAGGCAGAGAGGACGGACCGCCAAACAACTCTGTCTTGGCACACACTCCTTGCTTCATTCACATTAGTACATCGTCTCATACATACTCTTCTGTTATTCTGACTCTTCACATGACCCGATCCAAGTGTTTGATTCACTTGATCATGCCATGTCTTTCTCGGGCGTCCTCAACTTCTTCTTTCATTCACTTTCGCATCATATAGGTATTCTTTTCACACTCCTTTCTTCGTTAACTCGCTCTTCATGCCCAAACCATATAAGCGTCCCTTTCTTGATCCTATTCATTACGCTTACATCAGCCTTGCATGTTTGATGATTGCCCTAAACGCCGAAATAGCTGTCACTTAAAATACAAACTAAAAATAGCAGAACTATATAATAATTATATTTAATTCAATTCAATTGAATTATTGAAAATATTGTTAGATATTCCATAAAAATGTACATATAGCTCGGGTCAAAACAATAATTCGTATCCCACTTACTTGTCAAAAGTGATTTTTTAGTGTTTTCTGGTATAAAATTAAAAAATACACAATCTGGCCAAATCTCGTCGGCACTTTTTTTTTTAAGCTTTTTGTTTTCTTTCAACCTACTGCCGGGCGCGCTGTTGTGAGTCACATGACCGGGCGCGCGCCGCACTAAGTGCTGCATCTCAAAATTCCACTTTTGTATCAAAAAAAATTTCATCTAAACGTGAAAAGTGATTTTTAAAGAAGGATAAAGTTATTCCGTATAGATTCATAAATATTTCAAGTCATAAAATCCAACTTTTGTTATTCATAAAATAAAATTCTACGAAAAGAAAGGCGCACCACATTTAATTCGCATCGAAACACAAGAATGCAACTCTGTTAAATGTTTCAAAAAATATGATCTTGTTTTTTAATGCATCCATCTCAGTAGCAATGTCTCTAGCTGCTTGCTTAGGGAAAAAAAAAAATAACTTTTTTTAAATTCTTAGCTCTCATTCGCGCCTGTGATGCTACTGGCTTACTGCACTTTTTAACAAGATTTTAACTGACTGATAAGGGCAAGATAAGTGCAGATAGTGTGCATAGAGTGGAAATACAATGAACCGGGATTACCTAAAGTCCCGAGACATTTTGTCCATTGCTTCTTCTCGAAAACTGCAAAACACACAGTGCGGCCGCGCGCCCGGCGGTAAATTGAAGTAATTCCTTGCTAAGCCTTAAAACCAGATTATTCTTCCCGATTGCCACCATTTCTATAATGGCTTTTCCCATGATTAGAAGTACACATAAAGCTGCATCAGAATTAAAGATGCACTTTTTTACTAACTGGTAAATTATGAGGCATGTTAATTTTTTTAGGTGATTATAAATTTGACAGTGTTCATATCCCCTGTAAAATTTTATTATGTGGGATACAAGGTATTATTTTGTCATGAGCGATAATTTATTTTTCCTACCTGGTTTTGATTCCACAAAATATTCGATACCCCACCCAGTGTCTAGAGCCAAAGAGATTAGCGCTCTGTTACAGAGGTCGTTGTACCACCATTAAAATGAAGAGGTAGTTTATTTAAATTCTTAAAGCTGTTCATCCTAAACCTTGAGGCTCAAAATAATTCCAGTGAAGCAACAAAAAGAGTTTTCTTTAAAATTTTTGTCACTGAAAACTATTTTTTCTATTAATAGTATTCTAAAATATATTTTTTTCGTTCAAAACAATTACTTGTGGTTTGAAATATTTAATGAAAATGAAAAAACAATTTTGTATAAACCACAGATTTAATTTTAATTTTTATAACCGCACGGTTTCGCTTGACATCATCAGGGTACAAAATTAAACTAAACAACAAAATACAAAGTATATGGTTATATATGCATACAGAGGGAAAATACAATACAAAACTAAACAAGATAAGAGTGAGAAAACTATAGAATAACCTTTTAATTATAACAAATAAACAGAGAGAAAGATAAAGATAATATGAAATCATAAAGACAAAACATCAACTGAGAAAGTGATTAGAGAATATTGAGAAAATTTATGAGTTTACAGGAAATAAATATACCTAATATTGGACTACTGAACAAATTTAACTGATTTTCAAGAATATGACTATTAATTTTAATGGTTTTCATTATTTCTAGTGCTTCAAAATTATTTTATTCATGCCCATTTTTATGGAGAATATGAGCACCGGTGCTATTTTTGCTTACTTTAATTTTGTACCCTGATGAAATTTAGGCTGAGTGAAACCGGTCGGTCATAAAATTGAAATAAAATCTCTGGTCTGATGTAAAGTTATTACTTATTTCATTTTCACTACAATAAATAGTTTAACAAAATCTACATGTTTTTTTACGTTCACCATATTTTCCTTAGTCAAAACATGTGTGTGATGTTAATAACATACTTCAATGCCTTTGAATATGCTCGAAGTCCTACTTCTTCAATAGACACCTTGATAATTGCAATTGTATTAACAAGCAAAACTTTCTCTTGTAGCTTTATTTGCATTAATTTATTCAAGTATCCATAAAAATATATTTCAAATACATAAGTAATTGGAATGAGAGCTGTTCCTACGAACATAACGTATCGTAAAATCTAAAAAGCAAATAATGAGGCTAAGGCTTTCATTAATTTCAGATAATTAGTTCAACTAATTTAGTTGGCAAGGAAACTGACGGAAAGTGGACGAAATGGGATACAACTGGTAGGACTTTTGCAGAATTTTGAAAGCATATTATAATTTATTCATTTGTAGAAAATTAATCTTAAAATCACATGTTGATCATCATTATGCAAGTAGGTGGAAACCGAGATGCCTTTTTTTGCTGGACTTAGTATGATGTAATAAATAGATACTTACTCATTAACATTGGAACATTGCTGCTGTATCATTCATCAATTATTACGATTGATTGTAAGATAAGATTACCCAAATAGTATTCCTATGAAGATAAAATGTCTGTACATTCAACATGAACCTTTCAAAATAATAAACAAAGGTATAGATTTTATCATATGGGGCTAATTCTACTGCTTTGAGCTACCTGTATTGTTTAACAGAGAAAATTGACCACAACGATTCTTAAGATAATTAATTTGGTCTTACAAAAGACCCAAGCAACTAAAAAATCATATGATAAGATCCCGTCAAGGCATTCTTTTAAAACAATGAGTAACAAATAAATAATAATTATATTTTTGTAGAAAGCAATCACTTTGTGGTTTGTCATATTTAAAGAAATGAAAAAAATACTTTGTATAAAACCACGGATATTATTTTATGTTTTATTGACGACCGGTTTCGCTAAGCCTAAGCATCATCAGGGTACCTACAGAATTAAACTAAACAAAAAATACAACGTGTGCGAATATACAGAGGAAAACCAAAATATAAAATAAAATAACAGAACAATGCGAAAATAATATTTAAATTATACCAAAGGAACAAAGAGCAAGAGACAGAAAATATAAATTGAAAGAGAATAAACGTCAACTGAAAAGGTGTTTAACCATAAAGAATAATGATAATTTTTTTGAGTGTAAAGAAAATATACCTAATATCTTTACAAAGTTAATTTTTAATTACTTGAAATAATATTTAAATTAGAATTGACGTACTAAAAAAATATTTTTATAGTAATTACATTACACTGACTACACTGAGTAGAGTTTTCCATACCAATACAAAAATCGCTGTCTATATTGGAGGAAATTGAAAATAAAATAAAAACAATAATAAGGCAGATGGGATTGACGAAAATACAGTATTTAAAAAGGTTTCAATAGCTCAATTAGCTGAGCCGTTGATTTCGGATAGAGTAGAAGTTCCGAGCTTAAGTCTTAGTGTTAAACAAATGTTTTTTTTTTATGTCTTCTTCTATTGTTTCAATAATTAAAATCATTTCTAACTTAAATAGAAAACGAGGGTGAAAATAGTGATGACGTTTTTTTTATCTTATTCATTTAACATGATAAAAAGGCACCAAACATCGCTGTCGAAGACATAAACTTATTGTTTCATCAGCTGATCAATATTTAATTCTAAGTTTATTTTACACATGATCAATTTTTAAAGTTATTTATTGAAATAAAACTCAACTGTCACTTATTTCCTTGCGGTTGGCGTAATAACTTACTTAATTGCGTCACATTATCAACTGAATATTGTGGTAAAACGGCTTAGCGCATTAATCCATTCTGATTGAATGTGCTCCTTTCAAAGTGTAAAACACCTTATATTTCATTAAATTATCACAATAATTTAGAAGAAAACTATACGCAATCAGAATGAACCCAGCTTAACACATTAGGATTCAAGTACTAACTTCCAACCACATGTTAATTAATTATCTTTTTATCGTGTATTTTGAGTTCAATTGACTACCAAAACACCAATTTGATGATTTATGTTTAAGAACAAATAAACGTTAGAAATCATGTTTTACTGGTTACATACAAAAAATCAAATATCAACTTTCTATCCGTCTGTCGTGATAATTTGAGTATGAACACAGAGATGTGTATTTATTTTTGCAATAAGTAAAGGTTTCTTGGTTGTATTGTGGTTCGTATTTTCTATAAAACCTTTTGTTAAACAAATGTATTCTCGAAGACAATATCAACTGATTTCCAGCCCACGAGATGACAAATAAATGAATGACAAAAGATTTGCCTCATCCTCCGATTTAAAATACCCAAGATGATATCACTGAGTAAAGAAACGAATATATTTCGATCGAATGATACATTTTAAGCTGTTATAATTGAAAATTTATGCTGAAAGTTGTTTTAATATCAAATAATATAAACATTTTGCAAAATCAAGAGCTTTTTTTTTGTTTGAAAAAATAAACGTTTCCGGGTTACAAATAAACTGACAATGTTTGAAAAATTCCTTCTGCCATCATAGTAAGTGAAGGATGTTGCTTGTGCAATGATGGAGGACTCAGCCAGCAAAGGAATTGAACCTACGACGCCCGGGTGGGAATCCGACGCGTCTGTCCACTCAGCTACAGACCGGTTAAATTTTGTTATCAATCAGTTGATTCCTCATAAGACTAGGTTCCCAACCAATGTGACTTATCATTTTACTATTATTTTTCATACGGTAAAGGAGAATCTCAAACACTCGATGTCATTCAATGACATCAACATATTTACCTTTTTTAATTATGTTTAATGTAGTTACCATACCTCTCTAATTGAACAATGTTTGAATAAGATGGTTAGGTCATCTCCCCTTTTTGCTGCATATTTTATAACAATAGAGGAATGGACTCAGGTAAATAATATGTATTCAAGTGGGTAGATACTTACTTAAGGTATTGAAAATTAAATTTGTAGAAATATCTAGGAGCATAATATTATTATTTTTAATGAAATTGAAATAATTACTTTGTATAAGAACACACATTTTAATTTTATTTTTATGACCGACCGGTTTCGCTTAGCCTAAGCATCATCGGGGTAGAAAACTAAACTAAACAAAATTACAAAGTATGCGGTTATATATACCATACAGAGAAAACAATATAAAATAACAAAGAAAACACTGAGAAAACAATATAATAACATTTAAAATTACAACAAAGGAACAGAGAATATAAGACCACAGATTTTATTTTAAGTTTTATGACCGACCGGTTTTGCTTAGCCTAAGCATCATCAGGATACAAATTTAAACTAAAGAAAAAATACAAAGTTTGCGGTTTACATACATACAGAGGGATAACACGCTATAAAATAAATTAAGAGAACAGTGAGAAAACAAAAGAATAACATTTAAAATAATAACAAAGGAACAGAGAGAAAGAGACAGGAAATATGAAATGAAAGAGGCAAAACGTCAACTGAGAAGGTGATTAAAGAATAATGAGAAATTCTATGAGTTTACATAAACTATACACTATACCTAACATTGGACTACTGGACAAATTCAACTGATTATTAAGAATATGACAATTATTATTTTTCCTTGGTGATACTTTTTGTATGTAGGATTTTATTCGTTGGTAATCTGGTTGATATTTTCGTCATATTATTAGTTGGATTTTAAATCTGCTTAACTGTTTGTATTTGCGAATAAAACAAATACACGAGTGTACAATGTAGTAGGTACTCGAATCTGTAAATTAAAGTGGGTAATCAGCAGATACATGCAAAATAATATTATTAAATTGAAAAAAGTCAGAACATATTTGTTAATAAGAAAACGTTGATACAGCAATGTTATCCAAGACCCACACAATCATACAAACATAGTTTCGCGTGATCAAATAAGATGATAAACCTAACACGCTAACACTGGCTAGGTTTCGTATACGTGCTGGTAGAGATATACCCGATGTGTATTCATTCCATTTAAAATCTTCAAAGACTCTCCGTCGCCTGGCAGAGAATTATTAGTGTCAATAGACAAGTAGACAAAATGCTTGACAAATGACGGCTCAAATGAGAGTCAGAAAGGAGATGGCCTTTGTAATTCTGAGAAAAAAAACCAACGTTCCACATTCAAATTGATGGATTGTCAAAGGGGTCAATGAATCCTTTTTTTCTGATGTCTTGTAATTCCGAGAAACACCATTATTTTTAATTATTTGATTTCTTGGTTCTATATAAAAGCCATTAGTAATAAATAATAGCATTTTAACAAATCGTCGCTTGAACGGCAAAAAAGATTTATGCGACACTTTGGTCAAAAATGAGTTAAATGTGCAGTTTTTATCAGTTTTTCAGACTCTAGGTGGATTCTGAAGACTTTTGTGGCCCTTCAGCCATCTAAAATATATTTACAATTTGGGAGAAGGCTTGACTCCAGCGATAAGAGTTAACTTTTACGGACTTTTTTAAGCTTTTTGTCGCTTCAGGTAACTCAGTGAGAGCATTGAGTAAACTTTTTTTTTTAAATCCAACCAGGCACCGAAGACTAATGAATTTTATTGTAATACAATACAATACGAGTGCTCTGGTGTAAGCTTGCGCAAATAACTTTAATTTAATTAATATGTGTCATAACACCTTTAATTCATATAAAATAATATAAAGTATATTTGCGGCACGTTCCAGAGTGGTAGATACTCTAAGTATCGCCCTGGTGAAATACCACCATTCAGAATCGAAACATTGCTTGAAATGGCTTTAGCCGTGTGTGGTAACCAGATCTGAATAGCCAGGTACTGTTCCAACCTTTCTCTTTCCATCTACTTCGCCTCCCCACTACCTTCAGCCCTCACAACATACCTCGATTGGGGATGCCATAGTTCCACTGGCTCCAGACGGTTGGAAGCAGATGGGACTCTTGCGCGGTATTAACTATATATAAAAATTTAAAAAAACTTTGCAAAATGGCGCTTCAGCCCTTTTACCTTTCGGTGACGATATGTACCGATTGTAGAGATTCTTCAAAAAAATTTGGGTTTTTCATAACCTTTCGTAATACATTCATAAATGTGGGCGTGATGTCCTGCAGACAAATTCTTTTCACTAACCAAAACTTATAGTGTGTTTATGGTTTTATGGTTTTTGGGGAAAATATAAAAAAATAAACAAATAATATAATTTCATCGACGCTATTATTATTGGGGTGTGGTAGCCTACCGTAAATAGATCTACTCATACTGGTATGCTGTTTTCCTCAATTTGCACAGTCGTTGTGTAAGCAGTATCGAGTTGGGTCATTCATTCCTGTTGGTTTCCTAGCAAAATTAAAGTGAAATGCATATTTTAATTGTCTATGAGTGAGGAAAGGATCAGATGGTGAAAATAAATTAATTGGGGTGGTTGAAATCTGTAAAAATGAAGCTAATTTGAAACGAAGGTGCCGTGCAGCCTTACTTTTGCCTGAATGTTTGGTTGAGTAAAAACCTGTATATAAGAAGGAAGCTTGAACAATACAAATAATGTATAAAGGATTGCATTTTTTACATTAGCTCCACACAGGAGGCCTTGAGAGAAATAATTTTCCTTAGAGCTTATGTTACCTTTGAAGATGCTGTGTGAAGGGTCTTTGAAAGGAAAGGAAGGAGTGAACCTGGGTCTTGAAGAGGCCTATGTTGAATGAGGGAGGAAACACAGAAGCAGGCAAATTGTTCCAAAGCCGAACTATTGAAAATAAGAACGAGTCGTAAAAGCAACCCGTTCTAATGTATCGAATTTCAACCGCGTACAAATGTTAGGCGCGCGTTTGGCGAGTTTCCCGACTACGCACCGGTGCTGAAGGAATCAATGACGCGAGTTCCTCGGAGCATCTTCAATTGAAATACTGGTAGAACAAGGACATCATTTCCACCTGACGTCTATGCTCCAAATATTGCGATCCGTTTGTTAAGATAGAAGAATCTGTCAAACGGACTGCTCGTTTCTGTACAGATTCAAGGGTTTTTACAGGTATTTAAGTAATTCAGACTAGAGGTGGCTCCCAAATTCAGCAATGGGGCGCACTTGCGATTTGTACTAGGTCAGCAGTTGTGTACTGAATAATAATAAAAAATTACAAAAAACGTTAACTTAGGTTTTCCGTTCCTTATTGCAATATGCAAGCGCAAAGTTGACAAAACCATAACGCTTCTAGGCACTTCATTTGTTTCTTTTATTCGTCAGTTTTTTCGTGCGTTCTTTTCGGTGAATGCAAACATACGAAATTGGTGTTTGGCATGTGCTCATTGAATTTCGGAGCGATGTTATTCTTCTTTAGAAAGCCAGTTCGGGCCATTTTAGATTACAAAACCAACGATGTTCCCATCATCAAAATGCAATTGTCTTATTTGTAAAGGAAAAACTCTTGTCAAAGTCGCGATATGCACGTACAAGCCGATACTCTGGTGATAATAATCTTCGCGTCGCTTCTCACGCATAAAAAACGTACGAAAAACGCCATAATTTGGTCAAAAGAGAACACGTCGTGTAAATAAGACACAAAACAATACCTATTTGTAACCAAAGCTATTATTATAGTTTCACTAAAGAAAATCGTTTTTAGAAGCCATTATAAGAACGTCACAAAATAATACGATTCTGACGTGTATAGTTTCTGTGTGCAATTCTCGGGTCAACAGTCAATAGATTTGTTAGGATCCAATATGTCGGGATATGAACTATGACCCAGATGCTGAAATGTTTGACTTGGCTTTCATGAAAAAGACATATTGGCGAACAGATCTCTTAGACAAATTGTTTCAAAACTCATATGGCGAAGAGGTGTTTGGGCTTCGTTTGATATTTCTTTTGATACTGATGAAGGCCGTGATATCGATATGAAATAGCGTATAAATACGAATTAAAGTTTAAATTAACCTTGAATATATAAACATGCTAGAATTTGTTACCGCAATCTGTTTTTTACGCAGATAATAGATTTTACGTGAAAAAAATGTTATTAATTTTTGTGCAATATTATTATTATTTTTTACAATAACTCCACACAGGAGGCCTTGAGGGAAATAGTTTCCCTTAGGGCCTATGTCATCTTTGGGCTTGCTGTGTGGAGGGCCTTTTTGAGAAAGGAAGGAGTGAACTTGGGTCTTGAAGAGGCCGATGTTGAAAGAGGGAGGATACACAGAGGCCGGCAAATCATTCCATAGCCGAGCTGTTGAACATAAGAACGAGTCGTAAAAGCGACCCGTTCTCATGTATTGAATGTCAACCGTGAATAAATTTTGGGCGTGCGTTTGGCGAGTTTCTCGACTATGCACCGGTGCCGAAGGGATCAATGACCCAAGTTCCTCGGAGCATCTTCCATTAAAATACCTGTAGAACAAGGACAGCATTCCTACCTGACATCTGTGCTCCAAAGTTTGCAATCCGTTTGTTAAGATAGGAGAATCTATCAAACGGACCTCCCGTATTTTATATAATTCTAATATTCTATTCATAAAACATACTTATAGATATTTCGGTATTTTCCGTTTTGCATCAATACTGCCTGTATTAGTGGTACTCAGCTTATTTTTAAAATCAACGCTATTCATTCGTAGCTTTAATTACTGAGTGAGTTTCTTCTGATGCCCAGATATTCGCGGTTTTGTAACCACTCTCCAATATGTTTTCCTCACCCTTTTAATTGAGCCTTTAACACAATACAAAGTTTATTCTCTTAGATTAAATTCAATTATCGCTTTGTTTTATTCACCATATGTACTTCGTACGTACCAGTTTTGGTAGAAATCTTTATTTATACGTACACACGCTCAATTAGCAACAAATGTAGAAATAACATAAAACATACTTGACCGGCTAGTAGCTGAGTGGACAAACGCGACGGCCTCCGTCGTCGAGTGGCAAGGCGCTCGAATACGAATTCAAAGATCGCCCCGTAGTCCTACCCATACCCATACCCGGCGTACGCAAATTTTTTTTATTTAATTAATATGTGTCATAACACATTGAATTCATTTAAAAAAATAAATGATAAGAAATGATTTGCCGTACATTCCAGAGTAGTAGATACTTTAAGTATCGTCCTGGCGGAAGACCATCATTCAGAATGGAAACGTTGCTTAAAACGGCTTTAGCCGTGTTTGGTGACCAGATCTGAATATTTAGTTACTTCCCAACCTTTTGCATTCCCATATTTTCCCCCTCTCAACTACCTTCAGCTTCACAACATACTTCAACTGGAGATGTCATAGTCTCGGTGGCTCTAGACGATTGGGAGCACTTGGGACTCTTGTGCGGGTATTCACCATTAAAAAAAATCCCACCCGGGCGTCGTGTGTTCAATTTCTCTGTTAGCTAAGTCCTCCATCATTACATTAGCAATATTTTCCATTCATTATGATGGCAGTAGGAGTTTTTCAAATATTGTTAGGTTATTCGTAACCCGTAAATGTTTGTCTTTACGTTAAAAATAAATAATATGTACACCTTTTTTATTAGGACAAAGAATATGTACCTCTATGTCTTCAGTGTTTGTTTTGAATTTGGTTATTATAAATGGCTTCATAAGTGAGGACAGGTCTACCAAATAAATGTCCAACTAAAATCATTCTATCGAAATCTAGGTTACCCACAGTACGTTGATAGACGCACATTCACCTGCAAGTCTGTCTGTTATAAACGAACGAAAATATAATTTACCGCTTCTAAAAATAAATAAATAGTAATTTATCGGGTGTTTTGTTCATTCATTGCTGGCGAGTAATGCGTAGGAAGCCGTTTTACTACCGCTATAGGAACAGAATCAACAATTATTATTATTATTGCGTTCACTACCAGTTTTCAAGTAACAACCTGTCAACAATCAACTGTAACTTTCAACTGCGGTAACCATGCGACTGTTCAAACCTAGAAACAGGTGGAATCATATTTGTTACATTGATTATTGAAAGAGTATTAACAATCTTCAATCTAGGACCGGTCGGTAGCTGAGTGAACAAACGCGTCGGATTCCCACCTGGGCGTCGTGGGTTCAATTCCTCTTCTGGCTAAGTCTTCCATCATTGCACAAACAACGTTTCCGCTTTTTATAATGGTAGTAAGAGTTTCTCAAATATTGTCAGATTACTCGTAACCATGGAATTTTTGTCTTTTTTTTATAGAAAAAAAAAAATAAAGGAAAAAATGAAAACAGAAAATACAAAGGAAATAAATGATTTGTACTGTGAGAAAAACTCGAACTCGGGACCTCTACTCTATCCAGAAGTGACGCATTACCCAACTTTTCCATCCAAACCAATTTATTCAGACATTTTGAACAATCTCATACTTAAATTGTTTTGTAACACACAACTGTAATTAGACGTAGTTATGCAAAAAGTATCCAACCCCACAAAGATGAATCTAAAAAAAATGGCGTTTGAAAATATGACTGTAAAAAAAGCATGAATATGCGTAATCGGCATTTTGCAAAGTGAATGTCGGTATTTTTTTTTGTAAAGCATTATTATAAATAGGTGATTTATAATCTATCAATGTTTTTATTTAAAAAAAAATATATTTCTTATGTTTTTCTTCATTTTATATTGTTTTTTTTTTTAAATTTCGATTTAAATCAAATATCTGCAATATGCATTGGTAATTTTTTTTTTACTAAAAATCTATTGTATTTGGAACTCAGATGTATTCAGCACATGTAAGTCTTGAATTTATCTATTGGAAAACATGTAAAACTCGAATTTGGAAAATTGGGGGTTGGACGCTTTCTGAATAACTACGTCTAACTAATTATAATAGTGTGGATAAATCGCTTTGTAGTTTGACTTTATATTAAAATGAAAGATCAGTTTGTTTTAAGCCACGAATTAATTATGTTTTGATGCCAACTGGTTTCGCTTAGATCAAGCTTCTTCGGGCGTATATAATAACAAGAATGTATAAAAAGAATAATACATAGTAATCAGAATGTATAGGCTTAAAAAAATTATAGAGTTAAACATAATATGATACAATACAAAAAGAGGTACATTATAATAATGAGATTTTTTTTTTTTGAAAATAATTAAAAATTCAAGAAAAAATTGATACGTTCTTACATGGTGTCAGAGCTCACCATTCGAGAGATTTCACCGCTTAACACAGACTGAGTCCTATTTTATAGTAACGATGTTTGTATTTGTTGGCATTCCTGTTCCTAAAGGGGCTTCTCATGTAACCCCAAACGAGAGTTTTGTGCAATATCTTAGTTATAGATTAAAATAATAATAAGAAGAGTGAACTTTTATAGCGCAGTTTTGTGATTTTTCACCTCAAGTTTGCTTCGTACTAAATTAATTGTGCTAATACGACTAACTAACAAGAATAAAATAATATACAATATGCATTCAAATTAAAACTATCTAAAATCATGATCGTTATCATAAATCATGAGAGAAAAGCTTCAGATATTGGTATAACAGTGCATGTGTACATAAACCGACTGAAAAAAAACAATTTATTATTACCGTAATATTATGAATATACTTTTCTTTAATTATTACCAAAAACACATTACCTCAGATAATGTCATAAAAATGCTTTGATAAGCAAAATCAAATGGAGTAACTACGTCACCCCTCTTTGGGTCGTACATTAAGGTTAAAGGCTGATTTATGCGGAACAATATCGGCACTGAGTGGATCCGGACGTTGGTGTGAATCAGCCTTAAGGCAGCCTTGAAAGGTGTGATATTTTACGAAAATTACATGCTTATGGTACCTAATTATGTAATTTAGTAGTACTTATGAAAAAGGTACCTACTTATGGAAAAAACCTAGTTTTTTTTAAATACTATGATGGTCTCCCTACGTCTATCGGAGGTATTAAACTCACTAACAATAGCAAAAACTGCGACTAACGCTATTTAATGATGAATTACGTAACATTATGGACATTTTGAAATAGTTTATAACGCGATGAGAATTATTGTTATTGTCCGCCGCAGACAAACAGCAGCTTCCGAGAGATTTAAACAAACACCGGACCATTATCAAATATCACAATAATGTAACGACGGAGCCAGAAAAATAAATTGCCTTTAATACAAAGTAAACATCAAAAGCGCTGCCTTGGGCCACTCTATATCAAAGTCGAATTCAACAGTAATTGTTGAACTGGACTGCAGATTCTGTGATAAGTTTTTTAATGTTTGACGAATCGTTTAAAATGTTATTTGTTATGTTGTGTTTACTGCTACTACAAGGGACAATTACTCGACGTGCTTACAATAAAACAACATTTAAAATATTAACCTACGCTATTTCGCGTCACCAGACAAATGACATCATATTTCTAAGGCTTTTGTCGAATCAACTTGCTAATATTTTTTACGTTGACGTCCTTGTTGATATGTAGATAAATAATTATAGTGTTCTGAAAAAGGGAAATCCACAGCAGAAGTATTTTTATGAAATCATAAAAGTCTTGTGTTTTAATTTGAATACCGCACAAGAGTCCCAACTGCTTCCGACCGTCTGGAACCAGTGGGACTTTGGCATTCCCAATCGGGTACGCTGTGAGGCTGAAGGTAGTGGGAAGGGAAAGTATATGGGGAAGAGGATGGTTAGGAAGTTCCTGGATATTCAGATCTCGTCACCAAATACAGCTGAAGACATTTGAAGCAACGCTTCGATTTTTAATGGTTGTATTTCACCAGGGCGATACATAGAGTATCTACCACTCTAGAATGTTCTTAAAATTTATTAAATATTATTTCATATTGATTAAATGTGAAATAACACATTAATTAATTGACCGGACAGTAGAGGAGTGGATAAACGCGTCGGATTTTCACTCGGGCGTCGTGAGTTCGATTCGTCTGCTAGCTAAGTCTTCCATAAGCTACGTTTTCCGCTTTCCAAATATTTTCAAGTTATTCGTAGCCCGGGAATGTTTGAATTTATTTAAGGCCGTCGGGAGTTGGACCCGCTACATCTGTCGAGCGTCTTAACCACTCAACTATGGAGACAATCGTATATAGACAGGTATTAAGCATTGAAAAATGGGTATATTGGGTATCAAATAAGCTTTTAATAAAAATGATTTTTCGAATGTTATTTTTGGTCAACTTTTTGTTTTACAACTTTATGAAAACCGATGTGGGATCTAGTGGAACATCTACTGGAAAGATTAGACCAGCTCGTATTTATTACAGAAGGAGAGAATCCTTTCAAAGTGGGTGTAAGGATTTTATTACTCGATATATAAAAAAAACAGAATTTTTGAAATTTATACACAAGTCTCTTTTAATAACAAATTTCTCGTCTCTATTAAAATGGCCTACTAGCGTTAATAAATAATTGACCGAAAACACATTGTAGGTACCGCGTTATTATCTCCTATCTTTTTTAGTATGCATAATTCGGTCGGTAAAATATCTCTGAATCGATAAATTTAGTGATGCAATCAGCAAGTGTATTGGGCTTTGTGAGGCACTTACAGAGACTGTGTCATTAGAGAAAGAAATTCTAGACCACTAATGACAAGGCAGCGGTGTGCCAACGAAGGCACACGTAAGATGCACGGTAGAAGTAAGTCATCTTACATATTTATTTATTTTATTATATGCGCCCGAGAGAGCTTTTACCTTGGAGTAAGAATATATGGAGAAGGAGCAAATTTTTTTACCCAACCTATAGAAATTTGCGATCAATCAGATTCTCCAGGTTTTACGAGAGAAAAAGGGACAACAAAAAATCTCAAAATATCACACCGCTTTTAGGTATTGTAAGGATGTTTTCCATCTCCCGCGTCTCCACCCACTTCACCTTCTTTGATTACAATACTGTGAAAAAGTGTTTTTACAAATAAACAAAATTTCATGTCGACATGTCCTATAAATGCATGCATAAATAAATTCAAAATTAGTTAAATACATCACTTTTCACAGGTGTTTCAACAGTTTTAAATATTTCTGAGTGCACGTTGAGATTATCGAATTATTAAGTATATAATGACATTATAATAATTATAAACTTTTATTATTATTTAAGCAAGCGTTATGCTTTTCGTTTTGTAAGATATTCTGAATCTATAAATCATTTATAGTATTTTTGATATCGTTTTGTTATGCGAATGCTTTTTGAGGCTATATGGAAAAGGAGTGTCTATGAAAACCCTACTCTCTATTTAATTGAATTATTTAAAAAAATTATCAAGGGGGGTGTCGAAAAAGACCCCGCATATTTTCGTATAAATCATAAAACATAGATCGTGGCAAGTGACGTAGCGCTTACAGCTCGCCGGCCGGCTAAGCGCGGAATGCGGCCAATATCCGTCTACACTGTCTACAGGCCGATAAGCGAAAACTCACCAGTGCTTTTTAAACATTTCGAAATATATTTTTAAACGAAAAAAATGATTACAATTACAGAATATAATGTGGTTTTATATTTTTCAAAGAAACTTACAAACATTTGAATAAATTACAACGAAAGCATTTTTACCATTACAACGGATATTTCGTTACATCAATAACCCTCGCAAATATGATATTGAAAAAATAATATTACGTTGACAAATTAGATTTCTTTTTAAATTTAAAGTAAATGAAATTTAATTATGCTGTTATTAAAACGTAAAATTATTTTCGAACTGTTTTGAACGTCGAAACTCTTTTCAAACTGTCCCGGCTTTCAACGTCGAAACAGCTGTCAAAATAATTTAAAAACTAAAATACATGCAGACTTAAATAAAAAGCATTATTAAATTATTATATTTGATATGAGTATTATTTATTTTTGTCACACATTAAGTTTATTAATGGACTTCTACGAATTTTAGATATCAATATTCCCTCTAAAAACGTCGGTTATTAGTGACAATACAACTAGATCAAGTCACAAGTTCGCTTAAAGTTTAGGATTATTTCAATATTTTATTCAAATTGATACTAATATTTACTAAATTATAATTGAAACACATGCTTGTAGGTTGGAGAATCCTGTTTTTTTTTTTTTTATAAAGTAAAAAGATTTAAAAAACGTTAAGTTAGCTCCCAATAAGTGATATATTGTTATATACATAAAGTTCGATATCAAGTTATTTTTGTTAGATTTTTTTCATAAATTGACCTTTGCTCCGAACAAAATTATTAAAAACCCGTTTTAAATGACAAAGAAATGTTTTAACAGCGACAGTTACTGCTAAACCATACCGTACAAGTAGACCAAAAGTCAAAATTAACATTTTTGGATTTCGGTCTACTTGTTTTTATTTTACTAATAAATATTATTACTTAAAAATGGTGAAGATATATGACTTGGAAGTTAATGGTAGAAGAATTTGGGACGCCCAAGCAAGACATGGCACGATCATGTGAATCGAATACATACTTGAGTCGGGTCATGTCAGAATAACAACAGTCACAATAACAAAAAGAGTGGGTATTTATGAGAGGATATGGTATAAATTTTAATCAAAGAGTGTGGGCCAAGACAAAGTGATGTGACGGTATATCCTCTCTACCTACCCTTGTAATTCAAACATTATTTTGATGCGTAAAAATACTTATATCACCGAATTTTTTATAAAGCCCGTTTTTTTTATTAAAAACTATTTTTTATTAAAAACAAAAGTGTATTTTCAATTAAACATTAAAAATTGTAAACAGAAATATACTTTTTTGTACAAAATATTTATTTAAAACAAAACTTACCCTAACTTCAATTTTAACCAAAAAAAGTTTTGGAACCACAATTACTGGAACACGTGCAAGGGAGTGAACGGAAGTCCGATGAACGAATTAGCGCAGTATAACTGTCTCGCTCTTTCGTATCTGTGGGACGAACCGTCCCGCGAATGTGTTGAAGTGAAACAAATAATATAACACAGTAACCTAAAGAGAAGACATTCAGAGCAGTATAGCGCGCAGTACGAATCCCACTAAAATGTATCAAAAACATTTTTTTCTATAGTACGTGCATTGAATATTGAGAAACGAAAAATGCCAAAATGTTCGGTAGTATTTTCTTAGAGATTACAAAAAAGGAGAGTTAAATTGTTCGATTAACTATCAACTTATCGTGCTTAAGGTGGATCATGGGGAGCTCCTCCACCCCTTTTGGATCCGGCTAGGTTAAAAGATTGCTTGCCTCTGTCTAGCGGAATGAGCCGTGGGTGTCACAATCAAGCCGTTCGTCAAAGTCTCTAATGAATGGTGTTCTGTACGAAGTCCCTGCCTACAGCCTCCAGTGCCTACCCGTTGTAAGTTATGGCCAGAATTAGAACAAAAAACTCTGGTAAAAAGCCGCGCGTCAGGTGTCAAAATACCCGTCTGCGTCTATATAACACTGGTTGCGCAACGTACTCCGTTTATCAGGAATTAATTTACGAAAAGTTGCTTGTCAATTTATTTGTAACTGTACTATTTTCAATTTCACGATTTGACCGTCGTGAGTGAGCAAAATCCTTTTTTGTCCGTAAGTTAGGTACCCATTAAAATCCTTGCGGAATCATACATACATCGTTTAATTCTGTTAAACGTCCAACACAACAAATATGTATATCCAAAGTGTTCTATTACACACATATACATGTATTTTACACACGATTCACTTCTTGCAAAATTCAATACATTTATTAATTTAATTATTTATAAACACCTTATGGGCTTTTACATAACTGTGTAATACATAATATAAAATTAAAGTGAAATAAAAATAACACTAATTAAACAATTAGCACTAAAAACCATAAGTAAGTCAATAAAAATATAATAATGCAATAAATTAACGGTAATATTTTTGAAAGAGCTATGTTATTATAGCCTTCTTGTAACTAGATTAAGTGCAGTTGAATATATCTACTATTTCAGCGAAAGAATTACCCACTGTACGCAATCTAGGTACAAGCCAGTATCTAAATGACTTAGTCCTGATATTATTGTTACATTTAAAAATAATTTTGAATCGAGTGGTTCTATGAGGTACATATAAAGTAATTAAGTTAAGTAAATTAGGGTTGTCTATAATAATACATAAAAAAAATAATAATAAGATCGGCCCAAGAATGCTACCTTGCGGAAACCGAGTATGACTCTTGTTACACACCAAAAAATATTGTAAGCAAATAAGGCGATAATTTCAGAAAATTAAAAATTGAATTTGGGCACTTTTGGTTTGAAGCTTTAACGTACAAATACGTTGACACTTCTGTGGTGTTTAGGTGTGGAAGTATATGCCATAAAATATCCTCTAATTAGTTAAGTGTACAGTTCTACTTTAAAAGGTCCAAGGAAGGTCGGATAAAGAGATACAACTCGAAGAGTTGAAGAGAGAAGAATTAGAGAATTGTGACATATAACTTTTCACATAAATGCCAGATCAGAAATCAAGCCACGCTTGAATGACGGCCTGCGTGGTCAAGTGGTAAGACGGTCAACTAAAAATCCAGAGACCGCGGGTTCAAACCTGGCGTGTGAAAGTGAGTGCTATTTAATTAATACGTGAACATAACACATTTCATTCATTAAAAATACTGTAAAGTATGTCTGCAGCACGTTCCAGAGTGGCAAATACTCAAACAATCGCCCTGGTGAAAAACCATCATTCAGAATTGAAACGTTGCTTGAAATTGCTTTTGCCTTGTTTGGTGAACAGATTTGAATAGGCAGGTACTTTCCAACCTTCCTCTTCCCATCTCATTCCCCTCCGAACTACTTTCAACCTCACAACATACGTTAGATGGGGATGCCATAGCCCCACAAGCTCTAGAGGGTTGGGAGCAGTTGGGACTCTTGTGCGGTATTCACTATAAAAAAATTAAACAAAAAAATAGCCTGCCACCTCCTAACTCAAAAATCTGATAACTAAACCCATTACGCTACAAAGTGGTTAGCTTATGCTGCCACAGATTTGTTCTTTTGATTTTTACTGTTACCGGCAGTAGAAAAATGACTAAAAATTGCCATATTATATTATACTAAATGTTAGAAAAACGGGAATGGAAATAATATCTTATTCACACTGGAAAAACTATTTGGTGTGAAAAATATAGCAATATTATAGAACTGATTTTCTAAGTGAAGATTGATAGGAATCGTAGTGATTTACATTATTTCCATAATGAATTAAAACTCGTTAGTCTTTGAACAGAATTTTTTGAAGATACTGTATAATTTCACCTAAATACTTTGGTCAAACCGAACGTTAAAGAGTTTGATGAATACCTGTCTAGAATTTTACGTACTTTATAAGAGCAATACATTAATTAGAAAGTTTTGTACCTAAATAGTTAATAACCATTAACACCGTACCAAAGTGAACAAATTTGAAGTTTGTTTCATAGCTTGCAGAACTTATAAAAAATCTAACATTCACTAATTTATTGTTATTATTCAAATAACAGATGGCAATAAATTTGATTGAATCGGTATATTTCTCTGCGAACGAATACCTACAACTATCTCCTACGAGGTCTTAATAAATACAAAAAAGGTAATTAAGACTTTCGATGCAAAGACAAGTCAATAATATCAACAAGTACTAAATGAAAGACTAATGGTGACGGTTGATAATTTTATTGCGTACATTGTACCAAGGCAACCAATGAGATATAATCTTTCGATGAATGAAGCCAGCTACTTGAGACATTTGTAAGAATCACGATGATATTTGACTATTGACTGTGTGCTTTTTATATCGACAAAAGAACTTTTTATAACAGTCATTGCCGCAGAAGTACAATGGTAAATTGTTGAAAGCTTCCAACTCTTTTCAGATCAGCATATGCTAACCACTTTAATTATTTATTAACCTTCGTACCGTAGTGGGTTCAATTGTTAGATTTTATTTTAGGAAGTGGCAGGCTCTTTTTTTATTTCATTTTTTTATAGTGTATACCGCATAAGAGTCCCAACTGCTTCCAAGCGTCTAGAGCCAGTGAGACTATGGCACCCCCGACTGGGTATGTTGTGAGGTTGATGGTAGTAGGGAGGGGAAGAGGGTGGAAAAGTATTCAAATCTGGTCACCAAACACAGTCAAAGGCAACGTTACAATTCTGAATGGTGAATTTTCACCTGGGCGATACGAGTATCTAACAAATGTATATTATATTATTATACATGAAATAAATGTATTGTGATACATATTAATTGAATAAAATAATATTTGCGCACGCCGGGCTTGAACCCGCGACCTCTGGATTCGTAGTCGATCGTCTTACCACTATTTACGTCTTACCATTCTAACGTGGCTTGATTTTTGAGAAGCGTTAAAATGTATTAACGTGGATTTTTTTAAATACACGGCCGTTACCAGGAGGAAGGCAACTGGTTTACAGCTGTATTATGTTGTCTGATCTTCATCCCCTTCTCCTATTCGAGTCGGGGGACCATCGGTTTGATAAGACTCCTTCAAGGGTCCCTGTCGTGGTTGATTTACCCAACTTAGGCTGGGGCGACCTACTAGACGTCTTCCCTCTGGAACAGCACTTTATAGCTATGAGAAAGCAATATTGACTAACTAGCTACGTCCACAGGGCTACGTGCAGAGAATAGAACGCCACATATATTTCTTAGAATACACTCTTTGCTTAATTTACGGTCTCGTTCATACTTTCCTATTAGTTATACAACAAAGCAACTTGATCGTGACATATCGTCGCCAAAAAGGCGAAATGGCTAAAGCTCCATTTTGGGAAGTTTACACCAGAGCAATTTAAAACTTTTTTTGTTTGTTTTATAATAAAATTCATAAGTCTTAAGTAGTACCTGGTTTGATTTTGATATAAAGATGAAGTCGGGTAACTCAATGCTCTCACTGAGTTACCTGAAGCGACAAAAAGCTAAAAAAAGTCCCACACTTGTGTCGCTTGAGTCAAGCCTTCTCCCAAATGGTAAATATATATTAGATGGTTGAAGGGCCACAAAAGTCTTCAGAATCAAACGAAAGTCAGAGAATTCTATATAGAAAAAATAACTGATCGAAACTGCATGTTTAACTCTATTTTGACCAAAGTGTCGCTAAAGCCCTTTTGCCTTATCATCAACGATATCTTACTGGGACTGGTAGTTCGTCCGACCCCTACTATAAATACTACTTTCGACTTATACTTTTTTACGATTGTACTCATTAAAGCTTTGCTGTTGTGATCAATGTTAACGATTTCATAATAATAGTAACTGTCTCGTAAAATTCAATACAAAAGCCTTCTGTTCATACCACCTTTTTTAAAACTACGATTAAGTTACAACTCGAAAAAAGCTCACAAAAAACGTACATTTATTAATTATAGTATAGTTGCTATTTGCTAAATGATTAGTCGTGTGTCGGGTGAAATTTAAAAGAAATCATTAATCCGTTGACAAGTTTTACCAAACACAATAAACAGTAGTATCTCAAACGATTTTGAGTAAGCGTTTCAGATTTGTCTGGCTTAAATGTTTAAGCGTTTCATAAAATAAAATAAATCTATAAACACGAATAAATTGTTCATATTACATCATTACATGTTGAGCGTAAGGCACAGTTTGTTACACGCTTGATTATTGTGCTGATACTTACCTAACAGTGGTCATTAGACGACAATGGGAAATAATCATTTATCTTTGAATTTATTTATCGGGTATATGTTTTAGACGCATTGGAAACTATGTTGTGTTGCAATGTTCGCAATCAATATTATTCTCATTTTTTTTCGTTCACCTGTATGAGTTTGTGACTTAATTTTCACTCGGATATTATAAAACTTATTGAATGTCGTTGTACATTACAGTACCTACTTAAAACAACAGCATTAACAACAATTACATAAACAAAAACATCAAAAATATACAAAGAAGAAGTTTTAAATAAAACCATTCATATAGAATTCAAAATACAGTTTCTTAGTAACTAAATAAATAACCTCCCCAACCCCTATACACACAAGTACAGCTTTTTTATGACATTATGGTACATCTTTATATTATCATCTATACAGTGTGTATATATTAGCAAATTATAATATTTATGACTTACGTCTAATAATTATATTAGTTACATTTGACTGCTTCTAATTATTTACTTAAAAAAGAACCGTGTATAATGAACACAGTATTTTTTAAATTATTAGAAAAAGCAAACACTTTGTGGATTGACATGATTAATTAAATAAAAAACACACGTTGTTTAAATCCACTTTCGACTCTGCTGAGTCTTCATCGGGACTTAAAAATATACTAGTAAACTAAAACTAACTACGAGTAGTAATATACTAGTATATTTTTAAGTCCCGATGAAGACTCAGCAGAGTCGAAACAGTATTTTTTGTTTGCAGTTAACTTTTTCACTGTCGTTATGATTCAAGTTTGATTGTTTTAAAATGTTAATTATTGAAGCAGAAAACAAATGTTTATTTATAAAATATATTTGAGTAACGCATTTAAATATATTAAATAATTTGGAAAGAATGCCAAAATATTCTCAAACGGCATTTCTATGTAGATTTGAATTATATATTATGCAGTTTTATAGTTTATTTCGGACTGAAAAACAGGTAGATATAGTTTATGTGCATGCATTGATTTGTCGGTAGTTAATTAATAATAATGGTAGGTGAATTTATGTGACATTTATGCAAAAGATTTTTTTTTATCCATATCTTGTTCTTGAAACACAGGATAAATATTTTTTAATTACTTTTATACTTTATTATCAAAAAAGCTTTAGATATGTAAAGAAACATGTTTTTTATAATTTAAATAATATTTTTTATTTTTTATTTAAAACCACTTTTTTGCTATCCATATACATGTGTCAACTAGTTTCAGTTAAAACAATAACCTTCTTTAAGAATATATATTATATACTAACCTAGCTGTCACTCTCTTTTTTATTTTCTTTACCTTGTTTTTAATTATCTCTATTTAGGTGAGTATATTATCCAGAAGAAGGTTATTGTTTTACCCAAATCTAGACACATGTGTATAGTGGCGTGCACAGATAGGGGTAGGCAGTATAAAAAATAGCGGATTAATTGATAATAGAGATAGATACCAACAAATTTCACTGACTGCCATTGCATTTGTTCTGTAAAAGCAATGCCTTAGACACTAACAAAGATACTAACACAAACGAGCCACTTGAAGGCGCGCACAGCTCACATCACACATATTTTATGTAGTCTAGTGAACACAGAATAATCCACTCCGACGTTGGTGGCGTTTGGACGTATGTAGTTACTGCCTTTGACACGCTATAGAAGGTCGGTCGGTTGGGCGCTCGCTGCGATGCAGTTAGCTAAACTTCGCCCCTTTTTACAAAGTTTAGGTATATTTTTGAAATATTTCAATTATTAATATTCATATTTTTTCGCGACTACGGCAGGATAGGCAGTGCTTATGCGTTTTTATGAAGAGCACGCCTCTGTATGTATACGTATAACAATAAAGTGGTTTAAAACGAAATGCATTATTACTTAAATTATAATATCAGGCCACATCGTGTTTGCTTCCTTTGAACATACTCGTATATGTTTATTAAGGTGTAAATAAGTTTTATGTTTAATACGGTGGATTTGTTTGTAATAGGAATACGGTTTGCCGCTTCGTCTGCGAAAGATGGTAGAGTTGGCTATTTGGCCGGCGAGAACGTGTCAACTGCCATGAAGCAACGAGTCTGTTTGCTTTTTTAATAATCAATATGGGAACCGGTTTGATTAATAATTTTACCGAGGCTTTTAATTTTGTACCGCTAACGAGGCATCTTGCGTAAGTCCGAGATCTTTAATCATTGGACAATTAAATCTGCATAAGAGTATACACACGGTACATATTTTTATTGTCTACTATAAAATGTTCAGTATTTAATTATCGGCAGGTGAATTGTTCATAGTTGCCTACACATGTAAAATTTTTCAATTTGATCGCTGGTACAAAATCAATAAAAGCAATAATACAGTTATGTGGAGAATCTGGGGTATCGTCCCGGTGAAAGAACACGTTGTTTGAAATGCCTTTGGCCGTGTTTGGTGACCAGATTTGAATAGTCAGGTACTTTTCAACCCTTCTCTTACCCATTTCCTTCCTCTTCTCACTGTTTTGTTTGTTTGTTTATAATGAATACCGCACAAGAGTTTCAACTACTCCGAACCTCGGAGTAAGAATATCTATGGAGAGAGCTAATTTGTTTTACCCAACCTAAGCAAATCTGTGATAAATTACTTTCTCTGGTTTTTACGTCGTATACCGTGAGAGAGAAAGAGACAACAAAATTTCACAATGCTGCAAAGTATCTTTACCATGTTCTTTGACTAGTGCGTCTCCCGGGACTCCGCCCACAAGCTTTGATGTGCAACTAAACTGAACATAACTCAACGGTTTTTTAGGTTATATGGTATATTTATTTTTATAAAAATACCGTGAAAAAGTGGTTATACGAATAAACAAAACCATTGTGTCGACATGTGCTATGAATGGAAGTGTAATTAATAATTTATTTTTTTTACTTGAATACCGCACAAGAGTCTCAACTGCTCCCAATACTATGGCATCCCGAAATAGGGTATGTTGCGAGGCTGGTGATAGTGTGGAGGGGAAGGAGATAGATAAATAATAATATAAAGATAAATACCGTAACCCTAGTCTTAGCCACGCCCAGGTCTTACCGAGTCAGTAAAACCTAGTAAAAACTGACTACAGATCGATCTACAGCGTTATCTCTAGTATATTATTGCTCTTGGCTCCCAACCGTCTAGATCCAGTGGAAGAGAAGGAGAAGGTTGAGACGTACCTGGCTATTCAGATCTGGACACCAAACACGGCTAAATTAATTTCATGATTATATTTTATTCAACATCCATGATCAATATCACACCTTACCCAAGAAGCATTCTGTCGCAGTTATTAATTATAATATTTCGTTTTAAAAAAATAAGTTTAATTTCTGCATAACTCAATATAAATCCGGTGTTGAAATCAGCGTAATATTTCTATCATTAGTAAGTAATAAATAATTCTTACAAAATCCGAACAGAATCGTTTAATCAAATTTATCAATATTAGGTGTATTATTTTGGCTTTATGTAGTAACGCTTGCACCAACAAATCAACTTACTTAAATAGTGACGCCTAATAGGTTAGGTTGGGTTACATTGATAATCTGATCAAGTGCTTATGTTTACTGGGTCAAAAACCAAACATTGGTGAAATCAAATGATAATATAACGCCAAGATTCTCGTAATAAATGCATTTGAAATAATAAATTAAATAAATCTGATGCTTTGACCAAAATCCTTGCGTCAGCTGGGTTCATGGTAATCCGCTTTGCTTTCTGACAACTAGGATTTTTTTATCACAACCACCATCGTAACTCTGGGCGATTGCTCTAACCACCGAGCTTACGCGACAACCTTTAGACCCATCATATTATACCGACAGTTAAAATTATTTTTAATTTAATTTAATTTTTATTTTAGGGATCATTGTGCCAGTTAAAATTTTTCCATATATGACAATGAAATTACATTGGAAAATTTGTGAAAAGATACAGTTTTTTTTTTTAGTTAGCTAAAATATGTTGGAGGTTGGAAGCGGTGGTGGAGGGGGGGGGGGGAGAGGTGGGGTGAATGGTATAGTTATTTAGTCTGAGAGCAGTCGTCTAACGAATTTAAAGTTTTATGTCATGTATAGTTAAAAATAAAAATAAAATAGTATAGTATTGTTTTATGTTTTATCAGCTTGACGCAATGTAAAAGCATTTTAGCATGAGAAATACATAAGCATATAAAAAAAATAAAAATTTAAATATGTACGTTTTACGTATGTAGGCCTTCCTACAAACTTAAGTAGGTAACTATATTATAATGTGCTATTTTCCTTTAATAAAACCATTTTATTTTAAAGGAGCAATTTTAGAAATTTTTTCATCAATCTTAACGCTGTCAGGATGCGCTCCCTCTTTATGGCGTTTTGCAGAAATAAGACCAAATATCTTCCATTAATATTTCAATTTCATTTCTTATTTATTTTTCTAATAAATTAATGTTTGTTTTTCTTTAATATTATTACTGTGTGAAGTAAAACTTTTTTGTTATCATTTTTATTACATGAGAACGGGTCGCTTTTACGACTCGTTCTTATGTTCAACAGCTCGGCTATGGAACGATTTGCCGGCCTCTGTTTTTCCTCCCTCCTTCAACATGGGCCTCTTCAAGACCCAAGTTCACTCCTTCCTTTCCTCAAAAAAACCCTCCACACAGCATCCCCAAAGATGACATAGGCCCTGAGGGAAATTGTTTTCCTCAAGGCCTCCTGTGTGGAGTTATTGTAAAAAAAAAAAATCATTTTTATTACAATGTATTATTATCAATTATAGATGGTATTGCATTACACTACTCCTACATACCGCGTACCTTCGGGCATAAAACTTTATTATTATTATTATTATTGGTGAATAATTTAAAATTCCATTTAAAAGAAGACTTACTAAATACAAAAAACAAAAGTAGTCCGCCATGCAATTGATCAGCATTTTTTTTTTTTACCAATTTAGACTATAGCATCCCAAATAGGGTATGTTGTGAGGTTGAAGGTAGTGGGAAAGGAAAGAAGGTGAGGAAGGGAATGTTGGGAAGTACCTGGCTTTTCAGATCTGGTCTACCAAACACGGCTAAAGCCATTTCAAGCGACGTTTCGATTCCGAATGGTGGTCTTTCACCAGGGCGATTAGAATATCTACCACTCTGGAACGTGCCGCAAATATAGTATATTATATTTTATATCAATTAAATGTGTTATGAGACATTGATTAAATAAATGAATGGGTTCGAACCCGCGACCTCTGGATTCGTAGTCGGCGTCTTACCACTCGACCATGCAGGCCGGCATACAAAATAAATTAGTAGACATATATTTAGCAACTAAATGCTACGACGATTATTTTTAAAAAGCAATAATAAAGACTTGCACCATCGTTGTACAAAATAGCACTAACACACGTGTAAGATATTCGAAGAACAACGTGCGAATTGATTATGCTGCTTTTACACACTATTTTTCAACGTCTTATGGGAGCTATTATTATTTTCACTTTTTATCGGTATAAAGGGGGCACCCTAATTGCTGGGTATAAACACCAGATCGCATTTAATTATTGTAATGGGGATCAATTAGCCGAAGAAATGTTCACAAACACTACCCATAAAATTATATAAAATATGTTAATATGCATTTTTCGCTGAACAGGTTTGTGTTTGACAGTTTTAATACGCTCGGTCGGAACGCGCCATAATATTGTTAAATAACTTTGTAAATAAAACTTATTTTCACACTCTTTTCATCTATATGCCAAATTCTAATCAAATAATAATGAAAAATTTATCCAAAAGTAAAAAAATCGAAGAACCTACAAAAACGTGACTAACCTTTCCAGTTGTCAAAAACAAACCACTAATCCAAAATGGCTGATAATGCTAAAATATGATAAGCATATGTGTACCAACATAACAAGAAAAAAAAATCGATAATCAAATGTACACAGACCGCGGAAATTCAATATTCACCTTTTTTTTCTAACAGGCCTCGTATGTACTAATGAATTTTGATTTGCTGTTAATTTTCCCGAAACGAATAAAATAAAACACTTAATCTATTCGAAATCAATCTGTTTTGGAAGAAATTGCCACCTGGTAAAAATATCCTCACCTTTATAATAAATAACATGTAATAAAAAAGGTTGAAAATAAATAAACGTTCAAAGCAATGAAATAATGAGAGTTTTGCGCCAATTTTAATGTAATCACGGATTACCTACGCCGGTTAATGCTTTCGCGTGTATTTTTTGTCAGTATCGCCCGGTACATTAGTACCTCGAACTTTCACGTTTACAAGCGTGCTTAATTTCCTTTCTCTTGCCCATTTTTTCAACCTGCTTTGCGTAATTCCACCGAAGATGAGCCTGGGAATGTCCGAACACATATTCGCTTTTGATGGATAGCCATTGACAAGCACAAAAAGTAAAATCAAATGGCAACAAGCCGATATTAAAAGCTCGTAACGTATTCAAATTACGAAGAACCTACTGTGTTTGCTTAGAGTAATAATTACTTGTGTGAATGTCTAGTAAAATCTCGCATATTGCAATAGTCAAACAGTGTTCCTTTTATGTTATGGATTCTTTGGTACTAAAACACTTTTGCACTTGAAATGTATTTATTTATATTATGAAGTTCCTTTACGTTTGTAAGAGGTAAGAACTAGAGTTTTACAGAGTAATGTCTACATCAGAAGCGTAGTGTTACACCAACTGATATTAACTCTGTCCGAGACTAATTGAATCTTCAATGATAATGATCCTCTCATATAGGATACTTGGAGTTTATATAGTGGTAGAATAATCAATGTTTACAAGGTGTGTCAATATCAGTTGGGGTGAAGTTTAAAATATCATTTCTTGTAGATTAATATCCAAATAATTACAAATATAGTTAGAAAAACAACTTTGATCTTACAATATACACACATTGGTGCGACAAACAATGATAAAGATAAACAACCAAAAGGTTCAAAGTGTTTTCAATCGCTGTATGGGTAGGTACATAGCAGTTATATGATTATTGAAATCATGATACGAGTATGTCCATTGAAATAATATAATGATAGGGAAATGATTTGACGTTAAGTTACCTCTTCAATTGACTCTACTTTACTTGGTTTTGAAAGCAGTTTGCATCTTATTTTGTAGTTTATCTTTTTGAAATTAAATCGCACTCTTTTACGGAATGTGTCATATTTTGGTTTTGTTAATAATTTCGATGGTATTTTTGTTATTCAACGCTATTTAAATAAGTGAAACATGACATTAGAACTAATTACCATCGCGACATCATTTGCAGGCTTAAAAAAATATATATATTGAATACCGCATAAGATTCCCACCTGCTCTCAACCGTCTAGAGCCAGTGAGACCGTGGCATCCCCAATCGGGGTATATCGTGAAACTGAAAGTGGTGGGGAATGGAAGGAGATGGAAAAGAGGAAGGTCAGAAAGTACCTGGATATTCTAATCTGGTCACCAAACACGCCTAAAGCCATTTCAAGCAACGTTTCAATCTGAATGGTGTTCTTTCGCCACTTATCTACCACTCCGGAACGTTCCGCAAATATACTTTATAATATTATGACACATATTAACTGAATACAATTTATTTGTGCACGCCGGGTTTGAACCCACGATCTCTGGATTTGTAGCCGAGCGTCTCACCACTCGACCACGAAGACTGTCAAAATGTGTGTGTTTTTTTAAAATTAATCAGCACTCGTTTACGGAATGTATCATATTTTTGGTTCTTCATCTTCCCCTCCCCACTACCTTCAGCCTCACAACATACCCTATTTGGGGATGCCATAGTCTCTCTGGCTCTAGACGGTTGGGAGCAGTTGAGACTCTTGCGCGGTATTCATATTAAAAATAAATAAAAATTGATGACACACGATTTTACCACACAAACGCCTCATGAATCATCTCTTACTTCTCTAGATTTTCTCTAGCAGTTCAATTATTTAGTACCATTTAGCAGGGTTATTATCAGAACTCCACTATGAACCTTCAATCTTACTTGTTTTGGCAACTTTAACATTAGTCTTAAGCATTGTAATAACTGCATTGATTTATTTAACAATCTTAGTTCATTATTTTTTATGGTAAGTAATCTCCACAACGGCTATTGTACAAATTATCTTCAAGTATCTACCTACAAGGCATAAGTAAAAGTCGATTGTTTGAGAAACGTGTTATTTGATTCCCGAAACGTGTTTAGATAATGACAGTTCTAGAAACAACGCCACCTAGCTAATAATATCACAAACCGGGCATTATTCTTTTATAGCCAATCATTGCTCTTCTCTCCAAATTTGTTTTAGATGGTGTTCCTAACGTAAAAAAATACATATTTAAGAACATGTTTTTTACTCGTAGTGAGAAAAAATAGGTAACTACTTAAATAAAATCACATATTTTCATTCAAAAGCTTGAGAATATTCTTAAAATAACTTAAAATATTAATAAAACACAAAGATATTTTTTATTATTTTTAATTTGAAACTGTTTATTTGTGGTGGAACTCCATTTTAATGATTTTCATAATTCATTTTTTAAAACTTTATTCCACTATATTTTTATTTAACACCTGACCGGTTTCAGCTTAGAATGTATTTTTGAAGATATGGTAAAGCCACCTCTGTCAGTCATAAAACTAAAATCCTTAAGTCACAGATGATTCACTATGAATATCAATATCCATCCCTTCCGGACCTAATGGTTTATATTCCATGCACTTACTTAAAATTGTACCAGTCTGAAGATGCCCGCCGTAAGGTAAAACCGGTCAGGTCTTAAATAAAAAAAAATGGTCGAATAAAGTTAAAAAATTGGTACCATTAAAATCATTACAATAGACGTTTATACATAAAATAAGACACAACTTGTTGCCAAAATATTTTTGTACAAAATTATTAACAATATGGAAATTCACAGACATAACACAACAAATAAATCAGAGTTCCAAAAAATAAAACATCCAATACAGAAAACAGTTAAGGATGTGAAAAGTAATATTAACATCCAATAGTAAAACCAAAGAGTATGTGAGTTATAATTAGTTATTTAGAATACTTAAATATACAATAAAATAAAATAAAAGTAAATTATATATTATCCAGGCTTATTGATGATTCTACTTTTTGACGCAGTAAATTTGCAGTCGACCAAAAGAGGAACAAACGAATGAAAGATCTGAATCATTTATTTTTGTATCAACCAAATCTTTACGAGCAACGCCACTGACTTAATAGTTAAGCTTGTCAAGCTGTATATAAAATAATGTTTCAGATAACATGATCACAAACCATAGAAACTATAAAAAAATCATAAAGAGTTTTGTTTACGTCTGATTAATACAATTGAATAAAACGACCTTGTATTTGTTTTCTATCATAACAACGAATATAGTAAATACGCAATTATTTTATTGGTTTGTTTAATGCTACGATGCAGAAGGAAGGACATAGAATTGCAAGGAAAAATATTAAGACGAAGGTTCAGAAGAAACAGAATTATCAGACCTAGTCATTAAAATAGCTAGAGCCCACACAATTCACGTTTACGATAAAAAGATACTTATTGGTGCCATTATAACTAACTCACAAATTAACCATCTCGCTGTTTAACCGCAAGGGTAGATAGAAAGGATGGACCGCCATACAATTCTATTTTGGCACACTTTATTTGCTTCATTCACAATCATATATCGTCCCATACATACTCTTCTATTATTCTGACTCTTGATTTGGCCTGACTCAAGTATTTGATTCATGTCGTCTTCGGACGTCCCCGAATTCTTCTTCCATTAACTTTCGCGTCGTATATTCTTTTTACACTTCGTTCTTCGTTCATTCACTCTACATGTTCAAGCTATCTAAGCGTCCTTTTTTAATCCAATTCATCACCCTTATATCAGCCTTACGTTCTTTCCGGATATCCAAATTTTAAGCACGGTCACGCATGGTTTAATCGCGCATACACCTGAAGGATCTCAATTCTACATCATTCAGTCTACTTTTGTATTTTTCTCTGCCAGATCCACCTCTTACTGCCATACATCAGCGTTGGTATAAGCCCTCCATTTCGGACTGCTACCTTCGCTTCTTTGGACATTTTTATTTATTTGTGCCAGCAGCGTTCAGTTCAGTCCTTCATTAATGTAGTTTCCTGTATTCACCCCTCTTTCAATATCCTTTATATCTATATCAGCCTTTCCATCTCTCGTTAACATACTTCTTAAATGCACAAATTCATCCGCTTGCTCTAAGTATTCATAATTCACCCCTTTATTGCACGCCTTTCTCGCACTTTATCCTCAACGGACGTATTACGCAATTAATTCTTAGTTACCCAAGGAACTCATTTCTACAGCATTCAGTCTATTTTATTTTTTTCTCGGTTTCACGCTTTACTGCCATACATCAGGATTCGTATAAGCACTCTATTGTGGACTGCGCCAACTGCACTTTGTATTTGCGCCAACAGCGTTCAGTCCTCCTCTAATGGAACTTTCTGGAATTATAAAATTTGTTTTTAATAAACGATTCGTATGTTTAGCATAATTAGGGTAGCAAAATGTTAGCAGTAATAAATGAAAACATTTAAACAAAATAATACACCGCTGCTTCGTTCACTTGTGGTATTACGTTGTTATTTTTAATAATATAATATCTCGTAGCGATTTCACACGACGAATTATTTTTTCTAGTACGCTACAAACACTTAAGCGTTTCAAATTGCGCGCACGTTAATTACTATACCGAACAAAATTACCCGTGTTTTTTGTTCTAATAGTTTTGAACCATCCTGTACGTGATCGGAAGGCACACACGAATTCCTAGTCTGTGAAATCTTTTAATACCGAGCTGTAAAATAATGGAAGATTGATTCGGTACACGGTGAAAAAAGTGGATGGCGCAAAAAAGTCACTAGGTACTCCACACGCCGGATCGAGTTTTGTTTATTTATTCAGTAATGAGTAGGTACGAAATTCAAATTAAAAATGTGCATTTTTTAACATCTTTCAAAACAGGTGAAAAAAAAAACCTACTCGCGATAATCCAGAATTGTCCGAAAGTTCCTTATTCAGTTACACCGTCAAGAGGTAGTGAGACTGTGGCATCCCAAATAAGGGATGTTTTGAAGCTGGAGGTAGCGGGGACAGGAAGAATAAGGTATGAAGTACCTGGCTATTAAGATCTGGTCACCAAACACGTCTAAAGCCATTTCAAGCAGAGTTTCGGTTCTGAATGGTGGAATTTCCCGAGGGCAATACTCAGACCCTCTTACTTTTAAACGAGGTGTCAATGTTACGCGTGTTATAAGGTCGGAATAGCGAAAAACTTGCTTTATAACTACGGCTTATCTGTCTAATTTAATGGCTTACGTCCGGTGTAACTAAACCAACGCTAAGTCAGCGCGTAAAAATCTAATAAGTAAGACGGTACGTATCTATTATTCTTTAACGTGTCGCAAATATACTACATATTATTCCACATGAATTTAATGTGTTGTGAAACATATAAATTGAATAAAATTTATTTGCGCGCGCCGGGTTTGAACCCGCGACCTCTGGGTTCGGAGTTGAACGTCTTACCACTCGACCACGGAGGCCCTCAAAGTTATTATCGTTGTGGATAAAATAAGACGCCACAAAATCAATGTGTAACTGTTGCGAGCGCAGTTCGCCAGCAGAGTCAATATTGCCATGATGATATCCAACCTCGGATAGGAAAAGGCGTCGAATGTAGGACATTACAAAATGAGCTTTTGCATACGCAAATCGGGTATGCGCAGAACTTGATTTAAGTATTTTTAAAAATAAAACAGTCGTATTTTAACAATCACACGGTTCTCAATAATTTACTTCATAGTTTTACAATACATGATCTTGCTGCCGGTTGATAAATTTAATTGTTTATCTTTCCAGCGTGTTGTACAGGGCCCGCAGATACTTCAATGGTACACAACTGCTGACCTTGTACACATCGCAAGTACGCCCCACTGTTGAATTTGGCAGCCACCTCTGGTCTGGAGCCCCTAAATACCTGTAAAAAACCCTTGACTCTGTGCAGAAACGGGCGGCCCGTTTGATAGATTCTCCTATCTTAACAAACGGATTGCAAACTTTGGAGCACAGACGTCAGGTGGGAATGCTGTCCTTGTTCTACAGGTATTTCAATGGAAGATGCTCCGAGGAACTTGCGTCATTGATCCCTTCGGCACCGGTGCATAGTCGGGAAACTCGCCAAACGCGCGCCCAACATTTGTACACGGTTGACATTCAATACATGATAACGGGTCGCTTTTACGACTCGTTCTTATGTTCAACAGCTCGGCTATGGAACGATTTGCCGGCCTCTGTGTTTCCTCCCTCCTTCAACATGGGCCTCTTCAAGACCCAGGTTCACTCCTTCCTTTCCTCAAAAAAACCCTCCACACAGCATCCCCAAAGATGACATAGGTCCTGAGGGAAATTGTTCTCCTCAAGGCCTCCTGTGTGGAGTTATTGTAAAAAAAAAAAGGGTGGAAAAATCTGTCAGTATCGCCCAACCACCATTCTGAATCGAAACGTTACTTGAAATGGCTTTAGCTATGTTTGGTTACAACATCTCAATAGCCAAGTACCCACCACCTTCCTCTTCTCAATACCTTGAGCCTTATAATATATCCCAATGGGGAATAGCATAGTTCCACTGGTTCCAGATGGTTTGGAGCAGTTGGGACTCTTCACATAAAAATTCACATAAAAATATGAATAGCTAGAATGAAAATTTGGTGAAAAAATTCTTCTAAAAAAAACAAAAATATTTCACCTGCTTTATTTTCTGTGGCTCTTAATTTTTTTTTAATATTTATTTTCTGCCTTTTTACTTATTCCACCTCTTCTGAACCGCGGACCCGTGTGTTCAAGACGGGGTCGTAGATTTTGACCGTATTAGAGAGAGAGCGATTATAAACTGAAGTAGTAGTGCGCCTGGTAGAGAGTAGGTGTACAGAGGATGGGTAGATGGAGTAGTAATTGCGGCAGAGATGCAAAGTAATAGCCAATAGTAAGGCTGTTATTTCCTAAAATAATTGCCCGTCATTACAATACGTGGCCCTATGAATCCAAACCAAACCGAGAACAAACGGCCGGGGAGGTTCAAGTTTAAACATTAAAAAAACGTACATTTTATAACAATTAATAAATCATTAAGATGACATAGCACTCCAAAAAAGGCATTTGCTCGAGATTCATGTTAAGAATAATTCGGATGAAACTATGACAAAAATATAAATTGTCGTCCACGGATGTTAGTAATTAATATTATAGTATTATAAAAACCATGCGAAAGTGAATGGAAGAAGAAGTCGAGGACGCCCGAGAAAGACATGGCACGATCAAGTAAATCAAATACTTGAATCGGGTCATGTGAAGAATCAGAATAACAAAAGAGTATGTGTGAGGCGATGTATGAATATAAATGAAGCAAGGAGTGTGTGTCAAGACCGAGTTATATGGTGGTCTGTCCTCTCTGCCTACCCCTGCGGAGAAACGGCGTGATGGTTTGTTAGTTAAAACCTACCTTTACCAGTCTAATTCTAACCGTAAAATGATTTCCAAAATTTAATAATCGTTTTTCAGATCTCTAAGTAACCATCACGCCGTTTCTCCGCAGGGGTAGTGAGATAAGATGCACCATCATACAACTCTGCCTTGGCACACACTCCTTGCTTCATTCATATTTATAAATACTCTTCTGTTATTCTGACTCTTCACGTGGCACGACGACTCAAGCGTTTGATTCACTTGATCGTGCCATCTCTTCCTCGGGCGTCCCGAACTTCTTCTTCCATTCACTTTCGCGTCATATATTATTTTCGAGCTCCTTTATGTGTTCATTCGCTCTGCATGTCTAAACCATTCATTAATTACACTTAAATCATCAGCCTTACATAAATATAGTCATACCTTCCCGGATATCCAAGAAGGTTTGGCTATATTTATAAATATTTGTTTTTGGTTTTAATTTATTTTTATGGTGAATACCGCACAAAAGTCCCAACTGTTCCCAACCGTCTAGAGTTAGTGAAGTCATGGCATCCCCAATTGGTTTTATGGTGTGAGGCTTAAGGTAGTGGAGAGGGAAAGGAGATCTTAGTATCGATCGAGTATCTTCCACTCTATGGCACGATCAAGTGAATCAAATACTTAAGTGAGTTGGGCCGTGTGAAGAGTCAGAATAACAGAAAATTATATGTGAGACGATGTATGATTGTGAATGAAGCAAGGAGTGTGTGTCAAGACAGGGTTGTATGGCGGTCAGTCCTCTCTGCTTACCCCTGCGGAGAAACGGCGTGATGGATAATCAGTTAGTCAGTTAGTTGGTCAAACCTTCCATCAAAATTGCACGTCACACGTTTATTGCGCTCTATATTTCTACTTTAAAAAAACAATTAATATGCATATCTGTGTCTGGAATCAAACTATTGATTTTCAACTCGGCAATTAAAGACACCAATCAGTCACTTACATCTATAAATGTATTTAAATTATAATAATATTATTACTTCACCATGTCAGCCATAAAATATTGTAAAAAAATTGGAACAGGTACATGTTATCGATAATAACAAATTATTTGTGTGTTTTACATATTTGTAATGTGTTACCTAACTAATCAATATTTTATGTGTAATGTCTTATCAGAAAAAAATAGATACTTTCTTTCACAATACAATCCAATTTATAAAAAATATTTTTGAATACGTTTCGATCGAGACTCCACGCTGGTTTTGAGGTTTAGTAAGACGAAAGAAAAAAATCTTTTAATCATTGGCATTATTTTTTGAATTATAACAAATTCGCTGTTTCCTGTGTAGTGTAGAAATATAATGGTTATTACTGTGATGAATGGAGCTCATTTGATTCGGTTAATTTGCATTCACGGGTGAATTATTATAAAACGCGATGACTATGTACAACATACTTACAGAATTGCTTTGTCTTTTGCATAAAATAATGATTGAAAGAAGATTTGTAAAGAGGAATCAATGAATATTATCTAAATTATAACTTACGTCATACTTAATTTAATTAAAAATATATTAAAAGTGTACCTACGTGCATTTGAGCGTCATTCTAGAACAAATGATTTTACGTTGAACTTGCTAAAGCCCTATCGCTAGGGAGTTCTTAATCAATATGTTGATTTAGTTTTATTTTTCTCCTAAATTAATTTAAAAGATAAATATGAAACAGAAAAAAGCCAGAAACTAAAAAAAGACAATGGTGATGAACTGATGCTTTAAAATAAATTCTAATTTTATATTTTGACCTTCTTTAATGTTTTTTTGTTTGTTTCTATTTAAAATTAAGATTTGTTTTCTGTTAATGATAACTATC
This sequence comes from Drusus annulatus, assembly GCA_022651775.1. NCBI lineage: Eukaryota > Metazoa > Arthropoda > Insecta > Trichoptera > Limnephilidae > Drusus > Drusus annulatus. Next base: position 1,224,429 of record JAGWCC010000043.1, on the reverse strand, counting down.
GTATTTTTTAAAACTGCATTTTTAATGTTAATACAAAACTTTGATTGCTCTGTATTGTGTATATTCGTATACACGGCCTGCATGGTCGAGTGGTAAGACGCTCGACCACGAATCCAGAGGTCGCGGGTTCGAACCCGACGTGCGCAAATAAATTTTATTAAATTAATATGACATTGTGTTATAACACATTCAATTGTTATAAAATAAAATAAAGTATATTTGCGGCACCTTCCAGAGTGTTAGACACTCTAAGTATCGCTTTGGTGAAAGACCACCTTTCAGAATTGAAATGTTGCTTGAAATGAGTTTAGCCGTGTTAGGTGACCAGATCTGAATAGCCAGGTACTTTCCAACCTTGCCCTTCCTCATCTTCTTCACCTCCCGACTGATTTGAGCCTTAAAAGTTATCCTTTTGTCGATGCCATAGTCTCACTGGCTCTAGACGGTATAAACGCCAAAAAATAAAAATATATAATGTTAATTTTGGACTATTCGTTCCAATATTATCAAATGAGTGTGAGTTTTTATAACTTTTTTAGATTTCTATGTAGCAAGATTATTAAGTCATTAAAAATAAATAAATATATAATTTATTAAATCAGCGGTTCTTTAGTAAGATACCTTCAATCGAGACCAAAGCGTTGGTGAAAATAAGTCCTAGAGGATAAAATGCAATAAAAAAAAACACTATATTTTTATTATTATATTTTACTCTCGCTCTTATTACACGAATATCTGATTCACACATGTCAAAGAGTCAAACATCCTCATTTAAAAACACACCAATCAATAAGGCAATCCAACTACTCAATAAAGTTGCATCAAACTTAGACATCTTTAGGTTAGTTTTTATTTTTCCTCTGAAAAAAAATACCTCTCCGACTGGGTAAAGATGAACGAAGATATAATAAGTTTTTTATAGTGAAAACCTTAAAGGATTCCAACTGCTCCCAACCATCAGAAGCCAGTTGGACTGTGGCATCCCCAACTAGGGTATGTTGTGAGGTTGAAAGTGGCGGAGAGGGGAATGAAATGGGAAAGAGAAAAGTTGAAAAGTACCAGACTTTTCAGATCTTGTCACCAAACATGGCTAAAACCATTTCAAGCACCGGATTCGGAATGGTGGTCATTCAGCAAGGCGATACTTAAAATATCAACCACTCTGAGTTAAGAAGATAGTAAGTGATTAGAAGTAACGGTTTTTCCAACTACGTGACAGTAAAATAACTGGTAGGTACTACGATTCTCTTTTCACTAAAAAAGCGTTTGTATGGTATTGGTCACCAGTTCTTGTATAACTATAAACGACTTAAGAATAAAAAACAGCCACCTTCTGCTAATTAAAAAAAACGGTTCTCATGATCTTATAGAGGGTTAATGATTCCAATCACCGAGCTTTTTATTGGAACTACGGACAAACTTGCACTGCAGAGTTAACCTTAAATAGAGTGTTTTTTTCCCTTCATCCGCTACCAGGCAGTTTTTTTTGTCATTAACGTCATTTCTATATATGATTGCGAACCTACTTTTAATCAATTAAATGTAAGTCACATTCTTTTCCCACGTATTTCACACGCTAACAGCGTACCAGCGACCACACCCACAACCCTCAAGGTGATGGCACTCGCAAAAATATTGTAATGTACAAATTTTAAAGAAATTTGATTTTTAAAGTGTCTGAAAAACCTCAGCATTTTGTAAAAAACCAAACATAATGATAATAATGTAGCCAATAAAACAGCTTGAATCACAATGCATATCTAACTGTAAAGGAAAGGATTATTTAAAAAAATTAGGGTTTTTACTGATAAATTCTAGTATTCACCGAAATGGTTTTGTAAAAGTTTTAAATGGAAGCTTTTGCAAGCTTTTTTAGGTTGGACTAAAAAAAATATCGGAAACCTTATATTTTAGTAGATTAACGCTTCTTTTTTAACTATTAGAACCAGCAAATTATGCCATTTTTAAATGTTACGACTTTAACGTTTATAAATAAAAGATAAACAGGAATGTTTATTTAAACAATTAATTCATTAAAGATAGAGTATTTTTCTTCACTGTTATCTTTCTTTGGAGTGGTAGATTCTCTAAGTATCGCCCTGCTGAAAGACCACCATTCAGAATTGAAACGTTGCTTGAAATGGCTTTAGCCGTATTTGGTGACCAGATCGAAATAGCCAGGTACTTCCCAACCTTCCTTTTCGTCATCACTTTCCCTTCTTCACTATCTTCAGCCTCACAATATAGCCTAATTGGGGTACCATAGTACCACTGCCTCCAGACGGTTAGGAGCAGTTGGTTCGACTGAGCAGTATTCACTATACTCGTAGTGGATATATTTTTTAAATTGAAGTTTTTCAGGACAGGTAGAAAAAATTCTAGAAACTCTAATTTATTAATTCTAGCAACGTTTTCTTCTAAAATATAAGAACCAGCGATTCAATTTTTAAATATTTTTACTCTTATGTTAATTAATAGTTTATCAATGGTACGTATATATATATATATAACAATAATTCATTTATTCAATGTAATTAAAGATGAAAGTATTTTTCGTCTCGGTTATCATTTATTAACATTTAAAAAGCACTACTTTTAATAAAGCCATCTTATATCTCATGATGGGTTCAATATTGGATCAATAAATTAGTATAATTCCATTCGTATAAATACGAATACTAATGAATCAAGCCCCTAGGCCTGGAATAAATTTTCATTGAATATTTTACCGAGCTTTGTGATAAAGAATACACATTTGAATTAAATAACACCTACATAATGATTCATTCGTTTATTTTTTTAACTAATTTTAGATATTAGTCTTTTAGTTTGGGTCACTTACTATTTAAAAAACATTATTTAGTGATAGATAAAAAGATAATAATTCGAAAAGTCTTGTCAATGAATTGTTTATTTTTTTAACAATCGTAAGAATTTCCACCTCAAATCAATTCATGTACAGTAATGCTCAGTTTTTAGTTACGAAAATAAATTTAAATACTGCTTTTACAGTGTTTCCTAATACGATTATTTTTTTTTTTTAAAGTTTTATTCCGGAAGGTATGCAGGAGTAGTGCAATGCAATACCTTCCATAATTGATATCAATACATTGTAATAATAATAGAAACAAAATAAAAAATGAACAGAAATTCATAAGAAATAAATAAATAAATAATAAAATAAAAATATATAAATTAATTGTGTATACAATTGATCAAATTTCATACCTTTTTTTGATGCATAAAGTTGGTTTAACTTCATGAAAAAACTTGATGGGAATGTTTTTTTTTTCATAAATAAAAATAATTTAATTTAATAAAAATATTTTTTTCATAAATAAATAAAAAAATTTGTGGTTAATTTAAGTTTTATCAACCAATACCTATTTTTTCATGAAAAGTCCTTCACAGTAATGCTCATGAGGTTCTTACCTTGATGTTTTTTTCCAATTTCCTACCTATCCAACCATTTCGCCATGTCGAATTCCGTTTTTAACAACACCGTATTTGAAACAATTGATTATATATAATACAGAGAAGTTTTGGTGTGAAAAAACGTGTAGTCTGTCAGTTTTTCACTTGTTCGTCGGTTTGTAGTTTTGATCTTTAAATAATATAAAATAAATTTGGTGTTTTCTGAATAAAAAAACTAAAAAATCGCTTTAAAATCCAACACTTGTCAATTACGAAAAACTGTAGTATGAATTAAACAAACGCAGCCTTCGAAATATCAATCAAATAAATTGAGGTAGCCCGGCGTATTTTTCGTAATAATTGAATAACTTCCCATCGTTAAGTACCTCCCAATAACTCCACCATTGTAATACATTACGACAATAAGTCACGCGATAGCATAAACAAACCCACGCCCGCTGTACAACACCGAATACATTGCGCTGCAACGAGTCGAGGCTTGAATCAATAATAGATTTTAATTTGATGGATCATCTCCACGGCTTCACCGAGCAGATTGCGCCATAACTAACACCGGGCTATCTGTAATACACTTTTCAATAAATAATAGCACTCAATGAGGCCTATTCTCTTCCGAAAATAATGATAGTCTGTAAAAATATGTTGAATGCTAATTTTTTTGTTGCCTTTACAGGTATTTATGAAATATTTTATAATGAAATCTAAATATAAAAATCTTATGACCGACCGGTTTCGCTTATCCTAAGCATCATCAGGGTACAAAATTAAACTAAACCAAAAAAACATAACTTGTGGTTATAAATCGTCGTCGACGCGAAAATACCTCCCATATGTCAAAAACGTAATTTTTCAGGAGGAAATTGAAAACTGATTTTTGAGAGTTGCAAAATGTTTTTAGTGACATCAAAAATACCCTTTGTAGTTTAAGATGCAATAATGTATTTTCACCAATAAAAACAGTGAAACTTGAAGTACAAATTGAAGCTCTACGCAATGTCATATTTAAATCATTTTTGTAAAGTTGATCACATGGGAGATATATTCCCGTTAATGACAATATACTCGTACATATACACGAAGAACATAATATAAAAAATAAAATAAGAGAACAGTAAGAAAACGAAAGAATATCATTTAAATTATAGCAAAGGAACAGAGAGAAAGAGACAGATAATATGAAATGAAAGAGGCAAAACAAAAGTTTATACAATGTCATTATTTAATTTTCATTAAATATGTCAAACCACAAAGTGTTGCTTTCCACGAAAATACATTTTATATAAATTAAAATGCTTCCGCGACAATTTCCTTCTCAGAATGAGTTTAGCTAATTAGTAGTCTAAGTATTATATTAATTAATAATTTTCTAATTTATTAATAGAAATAAATAAATAAATAAATTAAAATTTTAGCCCAAATCACATATGCCTCGTTGTAATAATAGTAAAACGATACGGCTTTCTTGTGTGCTTAATTGGTACTGGAGCCTTTTTGTGGTAAGATGTACGTAGGTTAGGTTAGGCTGTATAACTCATTTGTCAGATTTCGATATTCAATACATAAGAGACTAAAAATATATTCTGCATTGTGTTTATCTTTTTTTCTTTTAATTTCAATATTTATAATATAAATGTATTTCTTCTCTTTGCTAAAAAAACATATGCTGACTTTTAAAATACGAGCGTGAGTAACAGTTATTTACTTATCGAGGAAAAATAACACAAAAAACATTATTTAATGTGTTATTTGCGCAGTTTAAAGTAACTGTAAATGCTGGCTATAAAGACTATGTACACAAATAGTTTAACGATTACCACCATAAAATAATAATAAAACTACATTGAAAAAGTAATTAATTGTGCGCTTGTTGAATTATTTACCTGGAATTTGATTGGAAAGTTCACAGAGCAAGTTATTTCACAACCAGGATATTGCCGCATTCCTAAGAAGTTCCTGGAATTTTACTAATGCAATTTAAGAGTGTTTTACGATTTTATTTCATCAATCAATTACTAATACGTAAGGATGACGGTTTTAGATTAACACAAAATTTCTTGATATATTTCAGCAGTCAAAATTGCATAATGACGATAATATATCAAACAAATACTAGTTTTATCCCTATGATGGCTGATCATGACAACGTATTAAACATGGCAAAATCCATAAAAAACAAAGCTCAAGAACGATTTTACTACTATTGTAATCAAAACTATGTACCGGTTGATGTAAATTTCCGGATTTTAAGCTTTTGGAAATGATAACATTTAATTATTGATAAACTAATCACGGCAAAATAATAAATGCATCTCCTTTTGTGTTTTTTTAAAGCTTTTTAACAAATAAATTGTATGAATAAGTACCAACTACAAATTGTTATTTCTTGATGCAGAAGTTCGTAGTGTTTTTCTTGAATTTCATTAATTTACTTTTCTTGATTTACTTTCAAAGCTTTGTCAGTTTTTCAGTTCCACGTCAGAATAAATGCATTGGTTTTAGGGTGAAAAAATTGAAAGTCAATTTTAAAAGCCAGGTCTATTATCACTCCCGTTCTAAAGGGGGTTCCAATATCATCCCACACGAGAGTTGTGCGATATTTTAGTTTAAAATGAGTGAAATATTATATGTTTACTTCTCTCTAAGTATTACCAAAAACAAATTACTTAAGATTACGTCATGAAAACATTTTAAATAGCAAGAACAAATGGGGTAACTACGTCACTGCTCTTTAGGATTGTAGTTTTGATTTTCACTTTAAGATATGGAAAAGTTTAATGGAAGTTCATCAAAAAAAAAAAAAATTCGAAATTTTGCTGCTTGTAGAGTAAATTTATGAAAGGAAAATGAGTTCCAACCTTCCTCTTTCACACCTCTTTCTTATTCCCACTACTTTCAGCCTCACAACATACCCCAATCGGGGATGCCATGGTTCCACTGGCTCTAGACGGTTGGGAAGCAGTTGGGACTCTTGTGCGGTATTCACTACAAAAAAATAAATAAGAAATGAGTGGGTCTTGAAAAGACTTACCAGTCAAAGGAAGGAAACAAAAAAGTTCTTTGAATGGAGAAATGACAAGCTGATAATAAACGCATACTGTAAAAGGGCAAATGTGGAATAACTCACCAACTCAGTTCTCGAATATTTTTTTTCTCTTCTACATTATAATATAAGGGTGGTAGTGTTGTGCCTGTGTTACTTGGATCTTTTTGTGTTTAGAGCAGATATAATTACTATGCAATGTTGACACATGTAAGCCGTAAACTCTTCTGTTAAAATACGTACGTATCATACAAAGAATAATGAATAGATTATCATATTACCCGACTTTAACATACAGAATAGTACCCAATCTGTCAATAATAAATAATAATCGCTTGTTTGGTTAGCCCGAACTCCGAAATAATCAATTACCGGCGATATATAGATTGCTAGGGTCAAACGCATATGCCTTCGCAGCGGGGAGCCGCAGCGCGAGGAGGCCGTTAGTCACGTAGCGTGAAGTCCACTCCATGGGAACACGTCGCTCGCTGGAGGAGCAGGGATGCTGCGGGCTGGATGACCGATGACCGAACTCGACCATTACAAGCCGTTTGCTGTATTACACGGGGAATGTACACCCCACTTGCGCGGAGTGGGTTCTTGAATTTGGAGGATATGGAAACATCATTTAAATAACCTAAGTTTTATAAAACGTATCGAACATGGAATGAGGACTTTTTACTTGTGGAACAACAAGCTCATTGAATTTAAAACCAATGATCCCAAGTTCAATCTAGGAGTAGAAACACTCCAGTTCCAAAGGGAGGTTCTCATATCATCCGGACAAAAGCTATGTCCGATATCAGAGCAAAACCAAAGTATGAGGCATAAGTCAATATTAATAGTTGTCAGTCTAAATTTTAAATCATTTATTATAAGTTGAAGCTATACATATTTAAAAATTATAATTTATAGACCACTAGTAATTAAGTTGTAGTGTATGTTAATTTGTAAAGCGCCCTTGCAGTGATATTTCTTTCACGAAATGAGCCAATTATTATTATTATTGTCATCTTCGATAAAGATTTCTGAAATATTATGAATATAATTATCTCTTATTTTAAGCAAATTACTTTGATAAGCAAAGTTAAATAGGCAACTACGTCAACCCCCTTCGGATCGTGCGTATGATTTTTACTTTCAGGTACAAAAAGGTTACAACTAACTTTAAGCATGCAGATGGGTTTATTTACACCTCATTTCAGATAGCGGATGTACTTTGCGAGGGTCACCTCACAATTCAGCATCTTAACGTTACTTGAAATGGCTTTTACTACGTTTAGGGACCACATATGACTAGCCAGGTTCTTCTTCTCTCCTTTGATGGGTTGTTCCACACTTACTTAAGGCTTACTAAATTTCCCAAATAAGGATATTATAGTTCCACTGGTTATGAATAGTTGAAGTTATTATGTGGTATCACATGAAAAAGGTTTTTTTTTATTAATAATGCATTACGATATATATTAGCTTTCAAATCTTATTCTTAAATAGCTGAATACTTCCCAGTCTTTATCTTGCACTTCTATTTGTAATCCCCCGCTATCAGCACCACAACATTACACGATTGAAGATACAATAGTTTCATTGACTTCAGAAAGTCGGAATTCTTAAAATTAATTGCTATTATTAAATTTAGCTAACGCACAGATCGTAATTAGGTTTGAATATTAAAATTCCTTAATTAACAATTTTTAGATTATTTCGCGAAATGACCCGCAGAAATGATATCTTCTATTGTGTATCGTGTGAATAAAGGTAAAAGAGGGGTAGATCGACACTTTTTCCTTTTGTGTAAGTTCAGAGATTGATTGATTGAAAACGAAAATCAACTTGTATGTTATATAAACCGTCTATACACAGTAATTAAAAATGTAATTATTTATTGGATACGGTAAAATTATAAGCGTTATGAATAGGATCAAGAAAGGGACGCTTAGATGGTTTGGGCATGTAGAGCGAATGAATGAAGAAAGGAGTGTGAAAATAATACATGATGCGAAAGTGAATGAAAGAAGAAGTCGAGAACGCCCGAGGAAGACATATCACGATCAAGTAAATTAATTACTTGAATCAGGTCATGTGAAGAGTCTGAATAACAGAAGAGAATGTGTGAGACGATGTACAAATGTGAATAAAGCAAAGAGTGTATGCCAAGACAGATTTTTATGGTGGTCTGTCCTCACTGCCTACCCCTGCGGGGAAACGGCGTGATGGTTAGTTAGTTAGGTAAAATAATAATCAATGTGACGGTTTCATGTGTATCCACGCGTTGATGTTTTTTGCTCAAGTTAATTTCATAAGGTCGTTTTTTCCGGTGACAAAGTAATTTATTATCGAGAGTTGTTATTTAACTTATATTGCTAACATTTGGGTTTTTATTTTTATTTGTTTATCTTTTTCAAATGCTTACTTTCAATTTTATATTTTTTTTTTTTTTTTTTTATGACACTTGCACTAACCTCCCCACATTTCGGAATAATACAATTATTCTTATTGCTATTGTTTAATAAGGGCAAACACTCATGATATATACATTCCATCTGAACATTTCAATTAAATGAGACAATAACAATAAAGAAAACCTGGTAATTTATTATATTCAGTAGATAAGTCATCTATACAGCTATCTCATTAAAATCTGGAAAATTGAGTTAGCACCTACTTATACTGTGATCAATTCGTAAATTGACAATTTTAAAAAATCTGACAACCTTTTCCCAATGATGTACAATAGTGATAAATCATCTAAAAATTTGTATATTCTAAAAATTAATGGCACAAATGGTGATGGAAATTTTCGATAAATTGTGATTGTCGATAAATCAATCTAGAAACATTGTAGTAATCATCTAATGTTTTATGGAAATGCCCAGAAACGGCTGACAACGCCTTTTTCAATTATGAAATAGTTCACTTTAAATATTTTTTCAACTGACTTAAATTCGATTAATGGATTATCCATTGGATTGAACTGTCGGTAATTGATTGTTCATTTAGAAAGTTTTAATTGTATTTTTTAAGCATTTTGATATTCAATAGATATCTCGATTACGCCCGATAGTAAGATATGAACACCTTTTGCAGCTAATCTATGCATTTTGCAATAACCATAGACAAGCCGGAGATGGATATTGATGGATAGGTATCCTCGCTCATTATTTATCATGAGTTTATAATTCAAATAATAATTCGTAAAAAAGAAGTTAACAAATGAGCCTAGATATGCAATGATTTATTAAGCTAACTGAAGCGAGGGAGATGTTATGAGATGAAGACAAAACAAATAGATTTAATTTTGAATGTTTATTTTGAAAAATTACATCGTTGGTATATTGATTTGTTTATTAGAAAAACATTACGGTTCTTTTTTCTTGCATCCAAAAACAACCGTATTTTTTTTTTCTTTTGATTGACTGTAAAAAACTCAAATAAACTCTCTTTTGGGTATTATATTTAAAAAAAAACACATTGGTTTTTTTTCTCTCTTTAAGTAACGTTTAGCTAAATTCCATTCTTACCTTTGACCATTTCTTATATGGGTATATTTTATAGCCGGTAGGGAAGGCTATATTGTTGTTGAATAAATTTGCATTTTATAAAGAATCATTTTTCCTCACTGAGGAGAACTTCAAAAGGGAAATTCTATAATATTGATTCTTAAAATAATCTTTATGGATTGATACGATCTTCTCCGCTTTCAGAATTAAAAAAAAATTGTTTCTGTTGATCATTGCATAAAAATGTTGTATCTGTTTTTTGTAAATTTGTCCAGTAGTTCGATATTAAGCTTATTTTCTGTAAACTAATAAAATTTATCATTATTCTTTAATCACTTTCTCAGTTGACGTTTTGTATTTTTTAATTCATATTATCTGTCTCTTTCTCTTCATTATTATTTAAATATTCTTCTATTGTTATCTCGTTGTTCTGTATATTTTTTTTTAAATATTTTATTCTCCCTCTATGTATATGTAACCGCACACTTTGTGTTTTGTGCGAAGTTTAATTTTGCACTCTAACCATGTTTAAGCTAAGCAAAACTAGGATCAGCAACGTTCATGGTCTTTCCTAAGCTAATTTTTCATGTCATTAAAAATATCAAATCATAAAGTGATTGCTTTCAACGAAAATAAAAATATATTTTATGTCTTAAAAATAATTGCTTTTCTCTATATTTTTTCGTAGATCTACTGTAACTGGCTTGTATCTGATAAAAAAATGATCGAATTTTATTAAAACTGCAATAATAACCTTGTCATAATAACACCGAGTTTTGCTACTAAACGTCGTCATAAATAATAAAATGAAATCAGCGTTAATTGGACATCTTTTACGGTATGTTTTAAGTATAAGATTTGAGTGTAAGGTTGTAATATTCCACATTAAAAACGCGGTAACACTATACCATAGCTTAATTGGAATATGTTTTGTACCTCGCAACGTTATTCCGAACCGTTCATTGTTTATTATTATGATTTTGAAACGGCTCGCTTGACTTACGTTAACCTTTAACCGTTACCATAATTGAAATTCTCGGTTAAAATGAGCCGTAGGTTTACAATATTACAATATTATTCATAGCCTCATAGAATAACAGATGTAGCCAAGAAAAAACACGTACGATAGCCCGTTTTCGCATGAGCCAGGCCGGGCTAGCTAACGGCGTGCGTGTGTACCGAGCTTTATGCCAGGTGAAAGGTCACCAAACTGGTCAACCACGTTTGCAACAAGCGAGCATGTGGAGCAGAGTAGAAAGGCTACTTGTCTGTGTGAAATTATTCGCAAAAAATCATTATAATACAATAATAAATAATACTCACACGACTTTGCTTTCATTTTAGAAATAATTTTACTTGAACTTTTGAAAAATATTTTTCAACCAAAGACACAAAAAGTTGTGCAAATAACGATTGGGATTGCGGTGGTCACCGTTTGAGACTTATAGTTGTGTTAAAAGTAATGTTTTTATGTGAAAATTATCTTTAAAACAGTACACGTAGACTTAGAAACGATGAATTGCTATTCCTCAATCATCACTCTTCTAATTATGGGTATCATTCTCCACTGTCCAGAATATCAAGAATTGTTAACTCAAGCCATGGTCTTCAAATATTCGGTGCCAGTTGAAAAGATTTTTCTCTTTATGATTCACTTGAGGTAAAATATCACAAAACTGAGCTATATAAGTTCACTGTTATTATTATTATTTACGACTCTGCCAAAATCTTGCTCAGACTTTGACATGAATGGTCTTTTAAATGTGTATTGTTGTCATTGCTTATTTATAAAATTATGTATGTGCTGTTATTTTTCTGTTGCTCTTATTTCCCTGTTATGAGTTTTGTATTTTTTTTGTAATTGGACAATAGTTCGTTAGTATATAAATAAATAAGTCAACGAAAACTAATTTTGAATTACAATAATAAGACTTTGGGTCTGAAAAATTCCAGATTGGTGGGTTAAAATTCAGATTTAATTCGGATCTTACATAAACAAACGTACCTTAATTGGGTAGTATTATAGTAAATTAATAATTAGTTGATATACTACTCCGAACAATTTTACGTGCCTGAAAATGATTTGTTTTCTACAAAATTCTTTCCGGATGGAAATCCACATTTTTAACACGATCATACAAGTTATACCGCACATAAACCTCAAGGATCTAATTTCACAGCATTCAGTTTACTTTTATACTTCCTCTGCCAGGTCCATGGCTCACTGCCATTCATCAGTGTTGGTATAAGCACTCCATTGTGAAATGCTAACTTTAAACCATTTTTTTGCGCTAAGAGCGTCCAGTCCTAAATTAATGGAGTTCCCTGCATTCACCCTTCTTTCAATATCCTTATCAGCCTTTCCGTCTCTCGTAAACATACTTCCTAAATACCCAAACTCATCCATTTGCTCCAAGTATTCATTATTTATAACTAAACAAAAAACCCTTTCAAGTTAAATTAGAATCCTCGGTAAATAACTCACAACACAACAAAAATATTGAAATATTATGGAATACTTTGGGTCCAGAGCGATTTTCACATAAAACAAAAACAAACTTATAAATAATTAATTAATATTTAAATGTCTAATCCAGGGGATTTTTAAACGAAGTTGATTTTATCATCGGTTTTCCATGACATAAAATAATTTGATATTATGTTTGATATCCGTCAAAATATCAATAAATGTCTGATTCCCACTGAAAGCAGGTCTCAGCATACCTCGAACAGCCCTCAGAGAACTAACAGCATCTTGGTCCATTGTCCCTGAATTTATCTCCCGCGGCAGGCAACTGGTTGCATGTTCCGGTGCGCAGAGGTTTAGCGGGACAAATTATAACAACGGCCCGACAAGGGAAGAGCGCTCACGTGAAATATGGAACTGCATGTTAATGTTGCATACCTGCTGCAAATAATATTAATAACAATGCAAAGGAAAATATCTGCAGAGCCTTGCTAAAATTGTATTTATCATTTAGTTAGAGACATGTTTGAAGTATGTGTATGATTACGAGTACGAGTATGTATGTATGCAGAAATGAATATGTTCACACATGCGTATGAGGTACATTTTATTCCCAAACGGAAGTCACCCGGGCTTAATTTATTTCCACTAGAAAAATCAGGTCAGATGCTTTTTAAATGGACCTCTTAAAAATATATTTAAAGAAGACATCTAAGAATGTTGAAAGGCAGAAAAGAGGGGGGGTAAGAGTTATGAAATGGAAAGGCTGGGGAGGACTTGCGTAGTTTAATTTGTCCACTGAATATAGTTAAAACCAATTCAACAACTGAAGGATCTTCTAATCAGGAATGACGTGCAAATATACAATCTAATATGCAGTTTATTGGGATTTTGTCGGATTTGAATCAAGAGCCAATGAACTTACCACCGCAACATAGAGGTTGTTTCTTTATTTATTTGGCTATTCCGAGATCCTATAAAGTATACTCGTATAAATACAATTTGACTAACGAAAAAATCTTCCTAGTTGGGCAGTCAACAAATTTCTTTCTTTGAAAAATGACGAAAATGTTTTCTGTACTATATAACAATCACGCCATTTCCCGCAACGGTAGGCAGAGAAGATGGACTGCCATACAACTTTGCCTCAACACGCACTCCTTGTTTCATTCACATTCATACATCGTCTCATACATACTCTTTTGTTACTTTGACTCTTGACATGGCCCGATTCAAGCATTTGATTCACTTGATGGTTGCATGTCTCTTTGTACTAAACACGTACAAATACTCGTATTTGTGAAAAATGCACAAAAATAATAACTTTAAGCAGAATTTCAAATATGCGATAAAAAACAATAATATATCAAAAATCTTAAATAAAATAAAATATTAATTCCAAATGATCCATGTCAGGTTCTTTGAAAAAAGATATTTTAAAATATTTGTAAATGGAAATCTGTAAATTTGTAGTAATTTTTTTTTTTGTTTTTTCTCTTTTTCTGTAAGAGTTAGAGACTGGTTTTACAAAGCATCCCCACACCTAATTGTTGGTGTCATCTCAGCTCATGATAATTCTACGTTTTTGTACATTTTTCACTAACGATTATTTTTTGTTTTCATTTCAGATTGAAGAAAAATTGATACCCAGTGCCATCAACAAGGATAAGTGTTTTAAAAGTAAGTCAAATTATTTTCTAATTATCCGGAAAAAAGCAATAAAAAGAATAAATAAGGTATTCTCTGTAGCAAAAATGTTTCATAAAAGACGAAAGCTCTCTAGTACTAGTTCTGTATTGAGTATTAGATAAGCAATTCTCAATCTCACTAATTGATAAACCACTGCAATGGATTCCTTAGTGCCTGCTGCCGTAGCTAGGGAAAATTTACATGATTTTTATCCAACCCATTTGTGGGGAGATTTCACGGGCCGATTGCTCCAATAAAGTATTAATTATACGATATGGCGGCCTCGCAGGGCGGCCTTACCTGTTGCTTGTAAGCTTCATCTTGCACAGTGTAATGTAAAGGTAATACCCGGTATACTGATGGATTAAAAATGACATTTTACAACGTTTACAATGCAAGTAAGAAGCTTCAATTTGCCACAAGGAAGCTTTTATTAGCAGATTCATGAAAGCTTTTGTTGCAAACAGATTTACTGGAATGAAAAAATGTCCGAAGTAGCGAAGCTAGCAGTCCACAAAAGAGTAGTAATTTAAACACTGATGTATGGCAGTGAGGCATGGGACTGGCAGAGGAAGGATGAAAGTAGATCGAATGCTGTAGAAATGAGATCCCTGAAGCACATATGCGTAAAACCATGTATGACCGTGTTAATGTGGATATCCGGAAATAATGCAAGGCTGATGTAGTTAGTAAGAAATTTAGTAAGTGTACATCTATTTGTTCTTCTTTTTTTCGTTTGAGTTTTAAGACTTATTTTTCTATTTGAACATCAGAAAAAAATTTATATATCCATTATGCATCTCATCTTATTCCTGGATAATATAAATGGATATTTCATAGCTCCATAAGTCGTTATTAAAATTACATTATGCTTATTACGTGACCTTATAATTTCAGATAAAAAATTTCATGACACCAGATTTCACAGTTCAAGAGTTTTGGCCGCTGTAGACAAACAGATTTTGTATTTAATAGTTAAGTTTTGCTCCCTGTTCTGGAAGATACTCACAATATCGTCCTGAGGGGAGTTCATAATTTAGAATCTAGACGTTGCATTTTAAAATTACTTCTATCCAAGGTTTGTTAAGTTAATCGACAACCCGGTGGGTACGATGATTGACTAGCAAATGAATGGATCGAGTTTGATACAGTTACGTCTAGAATAACTAAAGATTCAGATCCACCTTTAAATTTTAAGGTAATAGTAACCCTTAGTGAATATTTAATTATCTTAGCCTCTTTGTAAGTACTCCCAAATAATACATTACAACGTTGAACTGGAATCCAGAATAACGCTCTGAAGTAAAAAAAAGGCTCAGTCACTTTTAATTCCCTAAACCATAATATATCCAGTACACAGGTGTTCCGGTTGATGGCTTTAGCTTTAATGATAGCTTCAGCATCGATGAAACATCCTCATTAGCCAAAACCGCGATACACTTAGTCATAATAAAATGGAATCTATAATAGTTAATGGCCGAATGTGAAGCGCCAGGAACCGAACCCGGCAGGCCTTTCATTAAGTCGCCGCTTTTGGTGTAATTCACCAAATGTGTGCGGCACGACTAGGACTGGATTACCGGACCGGTCGCTCTCGTCGAATGCTCGTATTGTGTTGAATTTCGAGTGGTGCATTCTGTACTAAATTCTTATTATACAAAATAAAATAAAAAAAACTGTATTTTCTTATTCTGGTGAAAAACTGATTGGTTTCCAATATGAAATAAAAATCATTAAAAAATCGGCAGTTTTTTTTAAATATTGTTAATAGACTAAATGTCTCTAAATTTTTTCTACAATTATTATAAAATGAATTTAACCTGTAATATATCCTTTTTATTAAACACTTGCTTTCTTTCTCACAAACTTAATTAAGCACTAATTATTGTAAAATAGCGCTGCAAATATTGGTACCTTCCTAACACGACGGCCTTTATGGTCGAGTGGTAAGACGCTTGACTACGAATCCAAAGGTCGCGGGTTCAAACCTGACGTGCGCCAATAACTTTAATTTAACTAATATGTGTCATAACACATTCAATTCATATAAAAATAATAAAAAAAGTAAACTCGTATTTGCGGCACGTTCCAAAGTGGTAGATACTCTAAGTATCGCCCTGGTGAAAGACCACCATTCAGAATCGAAACATTGCTTGTAATGGCTTTAGCCGTGTTTGGTGACCAGATCTGAATAACCAGGTACTTTCCAACCTTCCTCTTCCCAATATTTTTCCCCTCCCCACATTCAGTCTCTAACCCTATTTGAGACTTTTTTGCGGTATTCATATTAACAACAAAAACATTCAATAATCTAAGATACACAAAGCAAATAATCAGTTTTTGCAATGTACCAAATCCTTCGAAGGGTAAACTCTGGTATTCTGACATTCGCACAG
Source organism: Drusus annulatus (assembly GCA_022651775.1). NCBI lineage: Eukaryota > Metazoa > Arthropoda > Insecta > Trichoptera > Limnephilidae > Drusus > Drusus annulatus. The sequence continues at coordinate 1,207,902 of JAGWCC010000043.1, read as the reverse complement.
CTTTTCAGCCTTCATCGCAAATATTTTCAGCTTGCAAAAACATTTTTTTGAGACATAGGGTTTGTTTCATAACTTCAATTTATTCAACAAGGAAAATAATGCGTTGAAACTTATTTAAGACCAAGTAAAAAAGCTAAAAAATTAAAGTTATTATATAATTTATTTTTACTTTTTGCTTCTAAGAAATTTATGTCACTATAAATTTAATATAAAAAAATGGTTTATTTCACCGTGTCAAAATTTTTATAAAGGGTAAAAAACATAATTTAAATAATGGAATATCTATTTTGTTTTTATCAGAATACCCCATCTAAGGAAATCTCAAGAGGTAATAATACAACAGCGGTGTGTTAGTTAGTTTCTCAGTGAGCACAGCATTTCAAGTGTGGGTAAACAATGAACTTTACCACCTTAGCTGGGTATTTTCCAATCTAATTACACGCTGAGGAAAATAAGAGAGATTTCGCCCAATTTATCACACGTTTTGACGCATGAACCGTTAAGCGATCGCTCATCTCAATTACCAAAAGTCAATGCCTTTGAAAAACCCGTCTTTATTCATATTTTTTAGAACAACAGAAAATTTGTGAAGAATTTATGTACACATAGGTACTGAGACCTAATGACAATGTGGTGTCGAAGTTTTGCAATGTATAAGACCACAGATTTTATTTTATTTTTTTATGACCGACCAGTTTCGCTTAGCCTAAGCATCGTCAGGGTGGAGAATTAAATTAAGTGGTTATATGTACTCATACTACATACAGGTTGGTCATAAAAATAAAAATTAAATCTGTTTGTCTTTTACAAAGTTCATATTTCATTTTCATTAAATCTGTTTTAGATGACTGAAGGGCCACAAAAGTCTTCAGAATCAAACGAGTCAAAATATTCGATGCAGCCAAAAAACTGATCAAAACTGCATATTTAACACATTTTTGACCAAAGTGTTACGCCCTTTTACCTTTCCAGCGACGATATTACTGTTATTTAAAAAATATTTTATTTTATCACAATCTTTACAATATTATTTTTTGTTTTTTTTTTTAAGTAAAATTAAATAAAAAGCTTGGTGCTCTATTTGCTTTACGTATCCTAGCCATAATTTGAAAATGGCTTCTAATACCGAAATAGCTGTTACGATAAATCACTATGCAAAGTAGCAAAACTTAATAACAACATTTAGTAATTTATATTGACAAAAAAAAAAGATTTTAATATAACGAGCAATTAAAAAAAATATATGTTCAATGTGATTGTAATTTTGATATATATACCTTCCATAATTGATATCAATTATGGAAGGTATTGCATTGCACTACTCCTGCATACCTTCCGGAATAACACTTTTTATTTTTTATTATTATTTAGATTCTAAGATACTTAGATACTAAAAAACGTATTTTAATGAACTAATTAGAAATAAAACGGCTTTGAATAAATGATTTGCCTGACCCGAATAAAAAGGCTACCTACTTTTCTATAATTGTTGTTATTGGTCTCATCGTAATGAAAAACTAGAGAGCAGTAATTATTTTCATGCAACATCGATGACTTCTTATAAAATATGTTGATTACTGATTTAGCGGAAACACCATTATTATTTATTAAAGCCGCAATAGAAAAGTCAAATACAAAAAAAAAACGATGAAGCTTTCATTAGAAATTATTTTACAATTTTTTGTTTATTCTTCTAAGAGGTTCAACTGTCCGCAGCCAATGAAACTATGGAATCCCCAGTCGGGGAATGTTCTCAAACTATGTTGTGGGAGGGGAAGCGAATTGAAAGAGGAAGATTGAAAAGTTACTGGCTCTGCAAATAACTAACTAACTAACTAACCATCACGCTATTAACCCGCAGGGGTAGGCAAAGAGGATGGACCGCCATGCAACTATATTTTGGCACACACTCCTAGCTTCATTCACATTAATACATACTCTGCTGTTATTCTGACTCTTCACATGGTCCGACTTAAGTGTTTGATTCACTTGATCGTGCCGTGTCTTCCTCGGACGTCCCCGACTTCTTATTCCATTCGCTTTTGCGTCATATATATTATTTTCACACTCCTTTCTTCGTTCGTTCGCTCTACATGCCCAAACCATCTTTTAAATTACGCCTACCAGCCTTACATTCTTTACGGATATCCATATTTTAAACACGGTCATCCATGGTTTTACTACACATGTGCCTCAGGGATCTCATTTCTACAGCATTAAGTCTACTTTCATCCTTCCTCTGACAGTTTCGTGCCTTACTGTCATACATTAGGCTTGGTATAAGCACTCCATTGTGGACTGCTAGCTTCGTTTCTTCGGACAAGTTTTTATTTACGCCAACAGGGTTTAGTACTTCATCGATGGAATAATTCCTGTATTCACTCATCTTTCAATATGCTTAAGTCTTTCCATCTCACGTAAGCATACAACCTAAATACACAAGCTCATCCACTTGCTACAAGTATTAATCATTCACTACTATATTTCACGCTGTTCTCGTACTCTCTCTTTCGACTCTGCAGATCGGATTACAAAATACAGTTTAAGCCTTTCAAGCCACTGATTTGACCGGTGAAATTTCCGATTCTCACCGGTGGTCTCTGACCGCTAGGTCCAGAGCAAAGGAGCTTACCGCTCTGCTGTGGAGGTCGTCAACGCTATTTAAGACTTAAGAAGTTAGTCGTTTATTTTAAGTCTATAAAATGAACATGAACATATCAAACAAAGCCGCCAGTTTCCATAATATCTGCTTATCTTTATCACTCACCTACGATTCCTACAGAATTTTGTTATTTTTATTCAGTTTAATTGTTCCACCTTCCTCGCTGGCTACTCCAGTATGCCAGGCAGCCTATAACGGCCTTACTTTAGATACGACCAGCCAATTAATAACCCTTTAAGCGACAGCACCTTTGGTACGGATAAGAAGCCCGGGTTGTCCCTTGATCACCTGAGAAAAACCTTTGAATTTTTGTCTTTATAATTCCAATACTGAAGAATAACTTATTCATTATTGAACAATCTTCAAAAAATATTTATAAAGTAAAAGATTCGGAAAACGAGAAGATTGTTTTATTTTTATTTTATGGTAACGATCATGGTTTTAGATAGTTTTAATTTGCATACATATCTGTTAAATATTATTTCTTCGTTATCATATTAGGTTAGGTAATTTAGTGTAGTTTTTGTGTTAATTTTGTAGAAGGCTTTTTCGTTTTTTCTTACATATTTTAATTTAGTCAAATTCCATAACTTCTGCTAGTATTTGGTGTTTTTTTTTATATTACAGCTGTTTGGTCTTTCATGACTATTTGATCAAAATAATTTTTTTTATTAAATCAAGTTCTCCGTCATTGCACAAGCAACATTTTTCGCTTATTATGATGGAAGTAGGAGTTTTTAAAATATTTTCAGATTATTCGTGTCGTCATGGGTTCGATTCTTCTGCTAGCTAAGCCCTTCATCATTGCACAAGCAACATTTCCGCTTTATATGATGGAAGTAGAAGTTTTTTCAAATATTGTCAGGTTATTCGTAATCCGGGAATGTTTGTCTTTCTTTTAATAATAGTAAAAAAAAAAATGATCTTGTGAAATTCTGTTTATATACATGTGATACATGACGAGCAGCAAAGCTCTCTCGTCGGAAGTTCAGTTTTTATCAAGCTTACCATGGCACTTGAATTTATTAAAAATAAGGCTGTGTAACAAATAGTTGTGCACGGTTTTTGTTCTCAATTTGTTTTTTTTTTCGGCAATAAAGATCGAATAGCGATAGAATCCAACAAGAAAGTAATCCCCACCCACCGTAGAGCGGTGGTGGTATTCTGGTGTCAGTGCACAATAAATAACATACAGACGCGTTTATTCATTGGCGTTTGGTCGATTGAGATCAAAAATCAAAAAAGTTTAAAAAATATATTTCTCTTTATGTGAAAAGTACAATGTACAAGTCATATGCTGCTATAATTTTTTTTAACATAATTACCGTTAAAAAGTGTAAATAACTTTCTTCATCGTTTTTCGTTGATTTTAAGTGTGGAAAATAATTTTGAAAATCTACAAAATTCGACATATGGATAAAGATGGAATGTCTTTGTATGGCGATTCTGTGGCGGAGGATTATGGATTTTGTAAAACGTTCAACCGTAAACCAGGGAAACTATATCGCCACCTGATAGGGCTGCATTGCGAGAGAGGTTAAATAAGGGGCTGTTGCTTAATGTAAATACAAGTCGAAGAAACGGCATCAAGAATATCACACTGTACATACAATGTTGAAATTACCCTGTTTTTTTCCTATTCAAATTTATTTCGGAAAAGATCTCAAAATCACATTTTATCTATTTTAAATATAAAACCATCATTTTGTAGTTTTAGATAAAATCAATCAATAATATGACACTTACATTTATTTCAATCTGATAATTTATTAAAGTAAAATGCATTATTTACAAAAATTCATTGCGTTACCATCCGATCATATAACCATTGCATAAATGTATTAATATTATATTTTGGAATATCTTTACATTTTTATCAAGTTCCCAAATATATTGTAATTTTCGTTTTTACATTCTTTACGTTTTAAGTGTATTACTATATTATTCTAATAACCAATTATTTTTTTGCACGACTTATATATAAAATAAAATAAAATCTTATTTTCGGGTTATTTTTGAAAAATTGAATTATTGTTTGTTATGTATTAAGTTAAATAAATAAATTGTGCACCACACATATCTGAAAATTGCGCCAAATTAGTGACAATATTATGTTTGAAAGCACATGGTTTTATTTGTACCTTAGGTTACTCACTGAGCACTATTATTTGAATTTATATTTCATCAAGAGTACATACTTAATAATAATAATACAAATGATATTTGGATAATTTGTCTAATGTCATTTTTGTGAAAAAATACCTTAAAGGCGCTGCATAAAAATAATTAGTGTAAAAAATCGGGTCAACACCCAAAAAAGTTACATATTTTGACTTTTTGATACAAGCATAACTATAAATGATTTATTTGTAAATTCTATATGTGTAGTTTGGAAAATGTCTAAGGTTTCCAGTGAATAAAAATATTTGAAAGTGATATTTTAAATTCTATTTAAAACTCGTACTGGAAAATCAGGTAAAACTTTCAAAAATGCCTTCGTTGCTTTTCAAACTGCAACCAGAGAGGTAGATACTCTAAGTATCGCCCTGGTGAAAGACCACCATTTAGAATCGAAACGTTGCTTGAAATGGCTTTAGCCATGTTTGGTGATCAGATCTTAATATCCAGGTACTTATCAACCTTCCTCTTCTCCATCTCCTTCCCATATCCACTACCTTCAGCCTCACAACATACCTCAATTGCGGATGCCATAGTCTCATTGGATCTAGACGGTTGGGAGCAGTTGAGACTCTTGAGCGGTATTCAATATAAAAATAATTAAAAAAACCTTTTACTGACATTTTATTATGTTTTTCATTGAATTCAAAAGATTACAGCTTAAAATTTGTATTCACAGGAAACCTTAGAACCGCCCATGTTGAATAAACAGAAAAGTCATGTGCAGTATTGCTTGTGTAAAAATGCTAAAAGTGACATTTAGCACCATTTTTGGGTGCTGAGCCTTAACATATCGTCGTCAAAATGAAAATACCTCCCATGTGTCAACTACGTAATTGTTCTGGAGGAAATTAAAAACTGAATGAGAAATTATTTTTCTTACTTTTAGATGCAATAATGTATTTTCTCAAATAAAAACTTTAAAACGAGAAGTACAAATTGAAACTCTACGCAATGTCATATTTTACTCTTTTTTGTAAAGTTTACCACATGGGAGGTATATTCTTGTGAACGATGATATATTCGTACATACACAGGAAGAACACAATATTAAAAATAAAATAAGAAAATAGTAAGAGAACATCAGAATAACATTAAAATTTTAGCAAAGGAACAGAGAGAAAGAGACAGATAATAAGAAATGAAAGACGGAAAACAAAAGTCTTATTCAATGTTATTATTTAATTTTCATTCCACAAAGTGTTGCTTTCAAGGAAATTATATTCGAGAAATTAAAATGCTTCCATGGCAATTTACTTCCCAGAATGAATTTATTTATTTATTTATATACGCCCTCATGGGCTTTTACATAACATATGTATAAAATAAAATAACAGTGACATAAAAAATAACAATGACATAAAAAATAACAATGCGCCCAAAAACATTTGATGCGACGATTTGATTACGCCCAAGAAAATTAACACTAGTATTTTAGAAAGAGGTATGTTATTATAGCCTTCTTGTAACTAGATTCAGTGCAGTTGAATATATCTACTATTTCAGCGATAGAATTACTCACTGCATGCAATCTAGGTACAAGCGAGTATTTAAATGACTCAGTCCTGATATTGTTGTTACATTTAAAAAGAATTTTGGATCGAGTGGATCTGTTAGGTACATAGAAGGTAATTAAGCTAAGTAAATCAGGGCTGTCTATAATACCATTAACAATTTTAAAAATAAAAGTCAAGTCGGAAACAAGCCTCCTGTCTGAAAGTTTTAGTAATTTTAATTCTTTCATTAAATAATTATAATTTATGGTTTCAATAGGTAGACCGAGTTTATAGTTGGTGTATCTTAGAAATTTATGTTGCAATTTTTCAATGGAATCAGAGTGGATTTTAAAGTGAGGGGACCAGACAGAAGAATTATATTCGACTTGACTTCGAACTAGTGAAGAGTACAGGATTTTCAATGTAGAAATATTTTTAAATTCATTGGCATTTCGAAGAATAAAGCCTAGCAATTTTAAACCTTTACTTGTTATTATATTGATATGTGAGAGAAAATTTTAGCTAATTAGTAGTCTAAGTATTATATTATTTTATAATTTGATAATATAAATAAATTAAAATTAAAGCCTTTGGCTGAAATCACAAATGTCAACACATAATATAAAAATAAATCCAATTTTATTAAAAAATTCTTACATAAAAAAAACGCTACACAAGGGTAGTCTGAAGCTTAGATTCTGAACTTTGAAAAAACTTTATCTCGTAACGTTAGTTGACAAACGAGGCTGCCGGGCGGTAAATAAAGGTGATTTCATCACCGCGACCCATTAGCATCCCGTGCTCGGTGCGTCGTGCCCGCCCGCCGGTAAATCAAGCTCAAACATTCAGCTTTTTTCATTAGATAGCCAAGCACTGTGTAATTTGAATAAAACGGTTAGTCTTCTAATTGCCCGGCTGATCGACTGGCCGATGTGAAGGGGCCTTTACTATCTCGCTGGGATTACTAAATTAACAGGATATATTTTTACTTGTTACAGGGGTCACTGAAAACTGATTTTTTTTCAATAAGAATTCATCATTTTAATTCTTAGGTTTTTTAAACAATATTATTACTATTTTAAATATAAAAAAACGATTTGTAGTCAAAAGTTCTTCAAGGTAATTATTTTTACGCGTGACAGCTGTTTCGCCTTCTGAAGGCATTATCAAACTGTGTCACAGTTTTATAATGCCTTTCATTTCGCCATCCCGAATTCCGTTTTCAACAACACTGGGCTCGAAACAATTGAATATTAAACAGAAGAGTTAGCCATGAAAAAAATCTCCAAATAATATAAAATAAATGTGATGTTTTGTGAATAAGAAGACTAAAATAAGTGTGGTGTTTTTTTTAATTTATTTATTCGTTACGTCAATAAAAAATTTACCCTTTCATAATTTGACTGCATCCTGATTCACTCAATCTTCTAGATATTTACTAGCAGTGTCTACTGGACATTAGTGTATTAAAGTAATAGGAACTGCCTCAGCCTTTTAAGGTATTTAATGAAAGGTAAGCCAGGACATTCCGGGCGTAGCCGAGACATCCCATCACGACATTTTACAAATAACTAAAATGTATCCTTTCCATAGAAGGGTATTTAACTTTGATTATTACCGTAATAGGTAAATTCACTAGGAACTTAGTCAGGGCTGAATATCGTAAGCTTTGAACAAAAACATATTTATAAACTTTTTTCCTAAATTTTATCGATCGCAGGTTTTGGTCAATTCTTATGATTAAGAATTATGTCTTCGCAACGATACCAATATTTGACTGCTTTCTTGGTCAAGTGGTAAGACGTTCGAGTACAAACCTAAAGGTCGTGGCCTTAAACCCGACGTGCGCAAATAACATGCAATTAATTAATATGTGTCATAATACATTTAATGCATTAAAATAATGTAAAATATATTTGCGGCACATTCAAAAGTGGTAGATACTCCAAGTGTCGCCCTGGTGAAAGACCACCACTCGGAATTGAAACGTTGCTTGAAATGGCTCTAGACTTGTTTGGTGACTAGATCTGAACAGCCAGCTAATTCCTGAAATTCCTCTTCTCCATTTCTTTCCCCTCCCTATTACCTTCATCCTCGCAACATACTCCGATCGGGGTTGCCACAGACTCACTGGTTTCTTCCCTAGACATTCGTCTCCGGTTTTCAGATCTTCCCATTCTGTTCCAATTCTCTTCCACACAATCAGTCCTGATCTACCTCTGGGTAGTTTTGACTGGAGCTCTCACGTGGTCATGATTTTCCGTGTCATGTCATCTGGAAATCTTTCCTATTAACCAGCCCATCGTAGTCTTTGAGACCTTTAACGTGTCGATGTTTTTCCTTATCACGGTCGCGGTGCTATATCCCAGGGCGGAATTCAGCATCCTTCACAAATATTTTCCACTGGCTGTGGTCTCTCTTCATTAACCTTCAGTCCTCTAGTACCGATTTTTCGATTTTTTTGGATTTAAAAAAAGAAAGACCAACACTTTCGGATAAGGAATAACCTTACAATATTTCGAAAACTCTTACTGCCATCATTATAAGCGGAAGATGTTGCTTGTGCAGTGACGGAGGATTTAGCTAGCAGAAGAATTGAACCCACGACGCCCGGGTGGGAATCCGACACGTTTGTCCACTCAGCTTCTAACTATAGTCTATATATCATTCATGTAAAACAACAATATTATATTGTTGTCAAATCCTGTACTGTATCACAAATTCAGAAAGTCCATTCTTTTAATTTCGCTCCCATGCCCTAAATCGGAAAAAAAAAAAAAAAAAATAAAAAAAAAAAAAAAAAAAATAATAATAATAATAATAATAATAATAATTAAATAATAATCATAATTTTAAGTTCATAATTGTGTCTATCTGATGGGACCTGCCAGGTAAGTATGTCCCTGTATATTTTCTTATTTAATATGTAACGATAGAAAGTAAGATCTGTACAGCGCCCTTGAGGTGATTTTTCACAAAAACGGCGCTATACAAATCGTCCAAATATTATTATTATTATTATTATTATTTACGTTAAATTGTATCATTGTTTAGCACACATCGTAACACTACATTAGCAAAGCTGCGTGTCTGTTTGAAATCAAACGGAAGTACTTTTACACTTCCACGCAAATATTTCTTTAGCTGACCGTTGGTGTCAAAAACACTTGCTGATAAATCCTAACGCCGATTCCACCCACACATCGCGTGCCTTTCTTTGCGCTTACTGTTGGACCGAATCTAATACCGGTGGGAAAATACGGAAGATTAAAAAAAACGCAGTGTTAAAGACCGAGCGACATGAATGATGAAAAGCCACCGGCGATATAATCGAACCCCCTATTTACGATATTGGCAATCGCGCTACCATTAGGCCACTAAAACCATAAAACAAGGCATGGAAAAAACTACGTTTTCACATTCCTCTTCCGATTTCCGTGGATAAAATAAACTTTTGTGTCATCGAAGCTTTCCCTTACGAAGAATTAACGTGACGTTATTTTCGGGGCACGGATGCAATAGGAATGGATGACTGGAGCGGTAAATATATATTTTTTTTTTTCCTAGATAAGTAACGATAAGAACGTTATTCCGATGCTTCTAGAATGCTGCGGCTTCTATTTTAGCTGAAGCATGCAATGTAAAACTTTATGATGTATTTTTACTGAATTTTAAATTTAAATTTACTTTTAAAAGAAAGATAAACATTCTCTCGATACGAGTAACCTGACGATATTTTAAAAACTTTTACTGCCATCATAATAAGCGAAATATTTTGCTTTTTCACTGATGGAGGACTTAGTTAGTAGAAGAATTGAACTTACGACACCCGGGTGGAAATCCGACGCGTTTGTCTACTCAGCTACTAACCAATCTGCATATTTGTAGGTACCAAAATAACCAACCAACCAACCAACTTAAGCAAATTAAAAACAACACATTTTGATTGCCTTTCAAAGTGTAATATACCTCTGAAATCGCCTTGGAAATAGACCATCCCTACGAATAAAACAGTTGTTTGAAATGGCTCTAGGCTTGTTTGGTGACCAAATCTGAACAGCCAGCTAATTTCCAACATTTTTCTTCTCCATTTATTTCCCCTTCCTACTACCTTCATCCTCATAACATGCCACAATTGGGGTTGCCACAGTCTCACTGGTTTCTTCCCTTGCCAATTGTCTCCGGTTTTATATTATACGTAAATATTTTCTCTTTTTCCATAACTAACCCACAATATATTCTATGATTTAGGGCAGTTGAGAAAAAAAATGTTGGACTAAAATAAATCTACTTTAGACGACCTTATCGTGGTGATTATTCTTTCCTAATCGTCACTGGAAAGGCAAAAGAGTTTAAGCGGCACTTAATTAAAAATGAGTTGAATGTGCAGTTTTTTTCTGCATTTGTCGCTTTAGATAACTGAGTGAGAGCATTGAATTACTTTTTTTTTCAAATCCAACTAGGTACTGAAGACTTTATTTTATAGAATTTTATTGTAAAACAAACAAAATAATAATGTGCTCTGGTGTAAACTTCCCAAAATGGCGGTTCAGTCCTTTTGCTTTTTCGGCGACGGTATGAATATATTTTGAAAAATTATTGTGAAAACTTATATTGTGATGAAAAACTGAATTTAATCCATTCACTGGCGCTCAGTTTACAGTGACATCCAACTTTTGGCAAACGCGGACATTCTTAGGCCGTCGGCCTCCCTGATTTCATAGCTCCTGCCGTAATTTATAGCTAACCGTTTTTAATGCTAGTTATCCGTCCAGATAGATTTAAGGCTGCGTTAAATCCATCTTGATTTCATTCCACATAATATATTCGACACAATATAGTTTGGTTTATAGGCGTCAATAAACTTGCATCCGTATTTAAAAGCCTTGCCTAGTGATGGTGGATAATTTCTTTATGTAACTACACCATATCCCACTAGACAAGGTCATAATCTGAGTTCACGTAGATTATTATTATTTTAAGACTATGGCATCCTCAATTGGGGTATTTTGTAAGGCTGAAGGTAGTAGGAAAGGGATTAAGATGAAAAATAAGATGGTTGGGTTAGGTTATGTAAGATCCAGATACCTGTTTTTATTTTTTATTAATATATCTTTTTTTATAGTAAATATGATAGATTAATTTATTTATGAACTCCATTTTAAATTTAAATTTTAAAAACCTAAAAAAAAAGAGAAAAAATTACAATAAAATATATATTAAATTTGACTTGGTTTCGAAGTTGTAAGCTTTTATCCCAGAAACACATTTTTTACCGTTTTGCAAAGAGTTTATTAATGGAAATCTAATTACTCTGTTCCATTAGTTGATTTTCTTCCTTATCAAATGTTAGACAAAGCTCTGCATTTGAACCTAATATTAACTATTCTAATGCAGTTCGTCTATAAATTTACAATTGACAAACATTATTCAATCCAATAAACTAAAGATTGTCATAATATTTTGTACTAGGAAGTAAAAATCCATTCACGTCAAAAGAGACATGGTGAGTTCATCGTTCAGTAGCGTAATCGTTATATAATTAAATCTAATGAGTTTTTTACATAGGAGTGAAAATTTCCATTTCTATTAATTTTTCCGTGCATTGTACGGCCATGTTTACAACAGTAGTTTTACGGTATTTTAACGTATTAGTACTGTAAATATACTATTTACTGCTACCGTAGTCAAATTAAATATCCGATTATTTTTCTAGTCTCCTGGGACGCACTTTAACTTAAGATTATTGAGAGTACCTACCACTATTATTTCAGGCCTTTGTTTGTGTGCATCGTTTAATTCGTCCGAGTGTGCGTGTTTATTACATGGTGTGCGCGTACTATATCTGTATGTGTGTATGGTTACCGTGATCTCACATGTGTGAGTTATATCTGGGCGCTAGTATAATGGGTGTCGTGTAACGTATGTGTGGGTATTGCTTGACCGGTCTGATGACTAGTGTTTTAACAGTGCGAGAGAGACAACTGCGCCGATGATATATTTACATAAATTAGTATAACTTTTCATCGTAAGATAATAGAGAAGCGTCATTAAAACTTTTAATCTTGTGACGGTTTTAAAGTTAATAAAAAATGACAAACCGTCATTTTGATACATTATTTTTCATCTTCTTTTGATGACGTCTCTTATCTAAGGCTGGCTATTATTGGGAAATTTTTACTCTATAGGCTGCAGACTGGAGCAGCTTATTTTTTCCAAAAATCTTTTCTTTTGTATCTTTTGAACATTAAATGTTATTTAGATTTATCGATTACCTATCACGTGCGCAAAAAATAAAAATATTTTTTTCATATATTATGTTGTTCAAAATTACTGTATTGCAATACTTGCTGACACATTTCTATGCTTGATATGTAAAAAATGCGAATTTTACTAAATTTTTTTTTCAATACCGTACAAAAGTCATTACTGATCGGAGCTAGTAAGGCTGTGGCATCCCAAATTGGCCATTTTTTAGGCTGAGGGGAGTAGGGAAAATAAAGATATGGGAAAGAGGAAGTTGGAAAACTACCTGGATATTCAAATATGGTCACCAAATACGGCTAAAGCCATTTCAAATACCGTTTTGCTTTTGGATTGCGGTATTTTAGCAGGATGATACTGAGAGTATCTACCACTCTGGAACGTGCCGCAAATATATTGTGCATGTATTATTATATTCTAATTAGATTTTAGGTAACACATATAGTAAAAAAAAAACTTGCCTACAGCGGAAATTGAACCTCCGACTATTGGATTTTAAGCCGAGAGTCTTAACTGGTCGGTCACGGAGGTCGTCAACACGTTACACACTCACACGCGCGATGTATACACATAACCAGTTAGTAGCTGAGTGGACAAACGCGTCGGATTCCCACCCGGGTTTCGTGTGTTCAATTCTGCTGCTAGCTAAGTCCTCCATCATTACACAAGCAACATCTTCCGCCTGTTAGGAGTTTTCCAAATATTGTCAGAATATTTGTAACCTGGGAATATTTTTCTTTCTCCTTCAAAAATTAAGGTCAATCGTTTGCTAGATGTACATATCTGCATTTTATTTGTTTCATAATTAATACCGCACAAGAGTCCCAACTGCTCATAACCGCCTAGAGTCAGTGAGACTATGGCATCCCCAATTGGGGTATGTTGTGAGACTGAATGTAGTAAGAAGAGGAATGATACGAGGTAGAGAAAGGTCAGAAAGTACCTGTTTATTCAGATCTGGTCACAAAGCCATTTCAAGTAACGTTTTGATTCTGAATGGTGGTCTTTCAACAGGGCGATACTTCAAGTATCTACCACTCTGGAATGTACTGAAAATATAATGTTTATTATTTATACATTAATTTAATGCGTTGTGACACATATTATTTAAATTAAAGTTATTTGCTGGGTTTGAACGTGCGACCTCTCTATTCGTAGTCGAGCGTCTTACCACTTGACCTCGGAGACCGTCAAAAATATACTTCTTTACAATATACCATACATTGTAATGATATATTTCCATACGTAAGGTTAACTAGGCAAAATGTACGGTACAATTGATCTAGATAAGATGTTTGAATACATTTTAGGTTCTCAAAATATTGATGTCATAATCAGATAAAACATTTAATTAAATAGTAGAAGGTAAATGAATCGCTATAAAGTCCCTCAATAAATTGACAATTATTATGCACCGTAATAAAAGAATGACTAAGCAATCATAATAAATAATTTCGCTTCGGGCAGGTGATAAAAATTATCAATAATGAAATCACCTATGCTTTCATTTAATGGACAAACAGAATTGATTTTATAATCACGTCTATTTTTATCAGCCTTGTGTAGTTCACTCCCACTCTAAGACAGTAATGATTATTCAACCCGGTCGCGAGTAAATGATTTTGTAATGATAATAACTTATGCAGATCGAAATGTTTATTAATTAATACATTTGGAAAATCGGCGCACATGCCTACCTGTCACACCGCCTTCGAGACAGGTGTATAGATGAGATTCTCGCCTAGCCACCACTACCGCGGGTAACCGATAAAGTTGCGCACAGCACCGACCACCAAGTAACAAAAAGAGATGAAAAAAATTGAAAAGAATTTTTTTCAGTTTAAATGATTTACCCTTTTTGTTCGGCGACGTTGTTTTAGTAGTTGGTCGGTTGCGAACAGGGGAAGGAACTGGTAGTAATATAATCGTTGCCATGGCGACTGCGAGAAGAGTAAACACAGGTGAGGCCGGACAGTGCCCCGAGAATCGGAGGCCTGCGCCGGTCGCATTTAGACTATATTATTAGTTTTATTAAGTTTTTTTCAAATTTTATTATGTAATGTTTTTGTGTATTATTACTTCAAATGTTAGTTGCAATGCGATTGTGGATAAAATAATTTCCGTAGCAAAAAAAGTATTTTTAATAATAATTTTATGTAGAGGCCACTTCCGTAGCTGAGTGGTTATGATACTTGGCACCGAAGCTGGCGGTACTGGGTTTGAAATCCAGCGTCTGTTTTAAATTAAAAAATAGAAAAAAAGTTTTATTTTATACTCGTATATAAATAATATTAAATTGACACTATCGTCGCGGTTAAGGACCACCACTCAGAATTCAAACGTTTCTTGAAATTAATTTAGTCGTGGTTAGCGTTTACCAGATCTGAATGGACAAGTACTTCCCAACCTTCCCCTTCTCTATCTTACCATCCCATATCTCTCCAGCCTCACAGCAATCTTAAAAAATAGTATATTTCCGTATTGACAAAAAAAAAATTACTTATTTTTTTATCTATTCACTTTTAACAAACAGCACCCTTTGCATTTACCCAACATTACTTATGGGATTTCGCTAATATATTTAATATTGCCTTATAAAGCTAACCAAATGACTAACCATCTCACCTTTTCTCTGCAGGGGTAGGCAGATATGATAGATCACCCTACAACGTCTGTTTAGGCACACACTTTTTGCTTTATTCACATCTATGCTCAATGGCCCGGCTCAAGTATTTGATTCACTTGAACATGCCATGTCTTCTTCGGGACTCCCCGATTTCTTGTTCCATTCACTTTCGCGCCGTATATTCTTATCACACTCTTTTCTTCGTAAATCCGTTCTACATGCCCGAACCACCTATTTGTTCCTTTCTTGACCCTATTCATTAATCTTACAAAAGCCTGGCATTCTTTATGGATATCCACATTTTTAACACGGTCATACATGGTTTTACCGCACATACGCCCCAGGGATCTCATTTCTAAAGCATTAAATCTACTTTAATCCTTATTTTGTCAGTTTCATGCCTCACTGCCATACATCAGGGTTTGTATAAGCACTTCATTGTGAACTGCTAGCTTCGTTTCTTTGGACAATTTTACCTAAAGCTCGATAAATAAGTTTGTTTGTTTTTGTATTTTTATTTAGATGTATGCTAATTATTTTTTCACATATCTAGCAAGAAACAAATTTAATACATTTCACCATTGTAGAACGAAGCACATAAGGTTACTATAAACGTATATATATAAGTAGATATAATTGGACATCTTGGTAGATCTTTGAGGCGTATGTGCGGTAAAACCAAGTATGACCGTATTAAAAATGTGGATATCCGGAAAGAATGCAAGACTGATGTGAGCGTAATAAATAGGATCAAGAAAGGGACGCTTAGATGGTTTGGGCTTATAGAGCGAATGAACGAAAAAAGGAGTGTAAAAAGACATGCCACGATCAAGTAAATAAAATACTTGAATCGGGTCATGTAAAGAGTCAGAATAACAGAAGAGTATGTATGAGACGATGTATGAATGTGAATGAAGCAAGGAGTGTGTGCCAGGACAGAGTTATGGGGCGGTCCGTCCTCTTTACCTACCCCTGTGGCGAAACGGCACGATTGTCAGTTAGTTAGTATTTATAAAAATCATAGGCTTTTTTTACATATTCAGCACAAATCCTAAAGACTTGAGGTCTGATTTTAATTGCAAACTTTGTCATTAATCACTACCGATTACCTGCAATGATACTTTCTTTGTTATAATTCTACAATCTTACCTGCGTACGAGTTTGCTTGCAATTTTTTTCCCGGCACGCGAGACGACAAAACCCCGCGTTTCCCAGTTACCTTTTACGTCAATGATCACTTATGGCTGTAACGTCATGCCGTAGGTGATAAACTTCTACTGATGCTGCGCTCCTGATTATCTTGATTGTGTGTTTTCGTCACTCTTTGCACTTATTCAGAACTCGGTTTATTTATTACGTAATAAAGTGTAATTCTTGGTAAGGTAAAATTTCACAAGATACATTTTGTAAGCGTTATCCTTATTTTAATAGCTACTCGATGCATTTTTTGTGACTGATTTTGTACGAGTATAAACTGTTCACATTTAGAACTAGTATTTTTTTTTTAAATTTACTTAGATAAAAAATCTTATTGTACTTTAATCACCTTCTTAGTTGACGTGTTGCCTCTTTTCTTTTAAATTATCTGTCTCTTTCTCTCTGTTCCTTTATTCAAATTTAAATACGTATATTTGTATTGTATCCACTGTCATTAATTATAGGATTAAGTGCCATGCAATTTTATTTACCGTCAATGTATCTTATTTGGAAAAATTAATGTATCAATAGAGTTTTACGGACATTGTCTGTTGTATCATCTAGCATTGTGTAACAAATTTCAACATATTTAATATTAGTCTATTTGCACTCACTGTCATCTACCTCAAAACAAATTTCAATGACCTAGTGAGGTAGGTGATGTAAAAAATAATGTAAGAAAAAAAAAATTAATTCAAATTTTTAAAAATTAAGAAATGAAGCTTACATTTTGTGTGTAGTGAAACAACGCGAAGACCGGTAAGTAGCTAAGTGGACAGACGCGTCGGATTCCTCTCCGGGTGTGGTGGATTCAATTCCTCTGCTAGCGAAGTCCTCCATCATTGCACAAGCCACATCTTCCGCTTATAATGATGGCGGTAGGAGTTTTTCAAATATCGTCATGTTATTTGTAGCCTGGGAATGTTTGTCTTTCAAAAAATAAAATAATAAAAATACTTATATTTACCATTACATACCCATAGCCAAAAAGGCAAACATGATTAAAAACAATTTTATTTACCTATTAGCTACCCGTAAAAATTTACGGGATGTAACTTTTACTGCTGATATTTTTTTTGTGTTGCTTTAATCCACCCATTTCAAATATAGAATAATGTCTGGTAAATTAAATTATTGGAAGGTATTTAAAAAAAAATTAAAATATGTCAATTTTTTAACTCATCCGACAGTTCCAATTTTGAAAAGTTCACTACGCCGAATGTATTCATAGGACATATTCAATTTTCAATCATTCTTTATCTCTAGACTTTTACAATCCTATTTTATTATTATTTTTGTGTATTAACCTTTACCTAGATCATAAAACACCCAAAAATTGTACCTTATACACAACCTCTATACTCCTAAACAATATCTATAAAATGTTACCCCACTTTTTTAGAATATTTATTTAATTTCATCTTTCTCTTCTTTTCCCTTTTATTTCATTTTTATTTTTATTACTTTTTTATTATTGTGGACAACCTAAACAATATATATAAAATGCAACCTCCGTGTTATAACTTTGTTCTAATTTTCATTTAATTTCATCATTCATTTATTTTCTTCTTTCTCCTTTTTATTTTATCTTTATTAATTTTTACATTTAATATTATATAATTTATGTACACTACGTCTGTCTCAACACAGGATAATCCTAGTGAGACAGACATGGAACAAACCCAAGTATTAAAAAAAAATATATTTTAGCAATAAAAAATAAATATATTATTTAAATTTAACGTTTTTTAAATGTCTATAATACAAGTAAATGACGGTTTTCCTCGGAACTTCCCTTCTCCTTGTAAATTAATTGAATTATTCCATCAATGTTCATACACGCTAATGGCGTCAAAGATTTATTGTTATTACCAAATAACAAATCGGACCGACTGCCGTTCAGTTAGTTTGTTCCGCGAAATATTTGTGAACCACAATATAGGAATAGGTAGACCGGCATATTAATTAATTAATTAAAATAAATTGTGCATTCTTAGGAATGCTGCTAATATTTGCAAGTCAGATTTCGTATCGGAAGAATAGAACTAGATGCAAATATCAAAGGCATGTGTTAAATTCAAATTTGGCCATAGCAAAACATAATAATAAAAAACAGCTTATCGGTTTCTTTGTTCATAGATAACAGGACGTAGATATATTATAAGATGTATGGACCACAGAAAAATATGCTAAATTTTCTGAAACAAGATGTAAAATAGCCTTTTGTATCTGTGAACAAATCTACATATATTATATTGTTATAAATAATACGGAAACAGTAATTAATTTTAAATAATTGAATTATAAATTGAGTATATACGTCCGTACGAGTGTGAACTTTTCAAATTTGATACTGATGTTAATTGAAATGATCAAATTTAAAAACAATCTTTTCATATCCATACCTGCCCAATAAAGTACCTACTAATAATGTATTTTATCAGACACTTTATTCTATATTTGAAATGAGTGTATTAAAATAATTCATATTTTTTTCTTCGCAAGTCAAGTTATGTTCTATGCTTTTTAACGGATAACAACTAAGTGGTAGGTTTTATATATAAACTAACTATCCATCACGCCGTTTTTCCACAATGGTGGGCAGAGAGGATGGGCCGTCATAAAATTCTGTCTTAGCACACACTAATTGCTTCCTTCACATTCATACATCGTATCATACATACTCTTCTGTTATTCTGTTTCTTGACATGGCTGGACGACTCAAGTACTTGATTTACTTGATTGTGCCATGTCTTCCTTGGGCGTCTCTGACTTCTTCTTTCATTCCCTTTCGCGTCATATATTCTTCTCACGTTTATTTCTTCGCTAATTTGTTCTATATGCCCAAAACATCCAAGTCTCCCTTTCTTAATCCTTTTCATTACGCTTACACCAGCCTTGCATTCTTTCCGGATTTCCACATTAAATAGGTAATACAATCTACTTTCATCCATCCTCTGCCTGGTTACACGTCAGGGTTGGTATATTTTTTTATAGTTATACCGCACAAGAGTCGCAATTGCTCTCAACCGTCTAGTGCCATTAAGACTATAGCATCCCCAATCGGGGGGATGTTGTGAGGCTGGAGGTAATGGGGAAAGAAAAGAAATGCAATAAGAAGGTTGGGAAGTATCTGGCTATTCAAATTTGCTCACAAAACACGACTAAAGCCATTTCAAGCAACGTTTCGATTCTTAATGGTGGT
This sequence comes from Drusus annulatus, assembly GCA_022651775.1. NCBI lineage: Eukaryota > Metazoa > Arthropoda > Insecta > Trichoptera > Limnephilidae > Drusus > Drusus annulatus. Next base: position 1,188,274 of record JAGWCC010000043.1, on the reverse strand, counting down.
CTTTCACCAGGGCGATTTTTTATGGTACCTACCACTAATCACTCCATTGTGGACTGTTAGCCCATGATAATATAATGCTGTATAGATGTTCAGGTACTTATTTTATTTTCAAGGTAGTTGTTGCTCTTAACAGATTGAGAGCATTAAAAAATAATGAAAATTCCTTACAATTCTATCCAACGGCTTTCTTTGACGCTTCGCCGATCGGCTCTAAAACGTCTTCAGAACATACGAGCAATAAACATTCTCCGATCGTCTCCAAATAGACGTTTCTTGTCGCCATTCCCGTTCGAGTTCTGAAACGGTATCGAGGGAGCTATCTATCTAAGAACAGGCCGTTTCCATGTAGGGTAAGGCAGAGCCTTGCCGTGCCTTGCGTCATACGGACAAAGAAGGAGTAAAGACAGTGGTGCTTGTCATAGAATGCAGCGACAACGAGTCTGGTGTCTTGGAGATGAGTGTGATTGGACGAAATTCCAAATGCTGAAAAGCAGTAATGATTATTATTAATTTACCTATCTTACACTGACCTCTACCAACTCTCCTTCACTATACGAATAAGAAATTCAGTCATTCCAGAGTGATAAATACTCTAAGGATCGCCCTGATGAAAAACCACCATTCAGAGAATAAAAATTGCTTTAAATGGCTTATGCCGTATATGATGACCAAATCTAAATAATCAGGTACCTTCCAACCTTCCTCCTTCTCATTTTTTTCTAATCCCCACATCTATCAACCTCACAACATATCCCGAATGGGGATGCAATAGTTTCATAAATAGATGCAATAGTTTAAAAAAATAACTTTGTACAAGACCACGGATATTATTTTTATTTTATGACCAACCGGTTTCACTTAACCTAACCATCATAAAGGTACTAAATTAAGCTAAATAAAAAAAATACGAAGTGTAAAATTATGAAACCGGTCGGTTGGTCTTATACAAAATTATATTTTCATTTCTTTAAAAATGTCAAACCGCGAATATATGTGATAGCTTTATTTAATATTATTTTTATTTGGTTTTGTAATTTTTAGTGACAGCTGTTATGGCGTTTAAGGCTACTATCAAACGGTCTGTTTAATAATGGTTGACAGTTTAAGTATTGCCCTAACATCGCCAAAACAGCTGTTCCTAAAAATAGCAGAACTAAACAAAAATAACATTTAATTTAATTCAATTGAATTACAAACTAAATTTAAATGGAGTTCTACAGACAAAAACTATAAATAAATAAAATGCTTTAATGCGTGTTATATGCACATCGCGAGGGCATTGTTTCAAGAGACAGCCAGCAACCATCTCGCTCTGGTGCATTGTCCTTTCGAAAGAAAAAAGAAGTCTCTCCATTTTAGTCGTTCTTGCTTCAACGTAACTTTTTTCGGAGTTAATAAAGTATTTCTACTGATATTCCGATTAAAGCTGAGCTGCATATTAATGGCAGAGACAATCACCATTAAATATTAATTGAGTTATCTTTTTAACAATACAATTTGTATTGAAACATAACTGATGTATACGTTGTTTTCTTTTACAGATCGACATTCTTCACTTTCAGTCGGGGGCATCGGCACTGCAGATATTTTTATATAAAAAACTGTGGTTTTAAAAATTGGTCCATTCCTTTGTTAGTTTTAAAAGGCGATTTTTTTTATTTCAATGTTTTAAAGCCTATATGATTATTATTTAAAAATAACTTTTTAAAAACACAAATATTTTGGTAATTATTTACTTATATTTTAGTGATGGCACAATAATTTGACGTACTTTTTACATTTTTACTACGTGGTTAGTACTCAGGAAGGTAAAAAAAACATTGAAGTCTTGACTACAAATATATCGTCGAATGCTAGTAGGTAAAAAAGTTTCTTCCTGGAAAAAATAACTTTTTTAAATGTCCGATATCACCCTTCTAAAAACAGTAAAATTAAACATTTATTATTTGTACCCCGATGAAATTTTACATACCTCAAACCTTTTTCTTTAGAGAAACGTAGGTAGTAAGACTTTGATCTCATTTTCATTTTCAAAATTATTAACCGTGTTATTGACTCACTTTCTTTGTTGCAAATCGTCCAGTTCAACATCCCTTCTGATTTAGAAACCAAAAATCGCTGTTTCTCAATCAACACTATACTAATTATGAATACATTTATCCTCACATATCTAGAATTTGGAGACATGTCAACTTAAGTTAAGGCCTCGAATTTGTCGGTTCAACTTAAAATTATTATTGACAGGCACCACGTAAACAAACATACCTTAGTAATAGTTTCTGTTAATATGACTTAATTATGGACTCTGACCACTTTTACTCTGGCTTTAACTTGACATTATCTTTCAAATGTAGTTTTTTTTCTATTCGTCGCTGTTTTATTATGTTATGTGCGGTTCTTTCTCTGTATTTTCGCCATTTTGTGTGTAATGTTGTTAACCTTTGGAATGCCGGATTCTCGCGAGATATAACTTCCGTCGTACCTTCCTGGTTGTAATTTCGTAATAACTCACTTATGTTTTACAAAATTATGTTTTCGACAATTAAACTATCATCCCAGATAATGTGTTATGTATTTATTCAAATTTTATTTTAATGAAATAAGCGATTCTTCGGGAATAGATTCTTACATTCAAAGAGTCACTAAAAAAAAGCTTCAATAAGAAATGTGAAGATTTTTTTGTCGTTCAATTGTATTTCCATGTGGCTGAATAAATTTCTTTCCAAATAAAAATTATATTGCATAAAATTTCCCTGTGAATATAAACAGCAATGTCACTTTTAAAATCGATTTTTTTTTCACTCGTACTGACGTAAGCAATTTTTACATATGTATAACTCGACTTTTACCAAACTTCACGCAATGCAAAATATTTTTATGGATTGATTATTTTGTTGACAAGCGATCACAGTTTACTTAAATATGCGAACAATAGATTTTAAACGATCAAATTTCCTGAAAAGATAATGATGAAAGCCCGGTGACTACAGGTACCTTCGGTACACTAGAGGTCAATGCATAATTTGACAGTCCATTAAATAACAAAAAAATAAGTAAATAGATATTTCCCTAATGTTTCCGGACACAGAAGACAATGTTTAACTTTCAATGTCACAGATTTTTTAATGGATTTACTAGGCGGAATAAAGACATAAACTTTTTAACACGGATTACATTTCTATATTATGGGCCATAAAACGCATTTATAAAACAAGCTTTGTTGTTAATTTTACCTATCACTGTCAAAAACACCTACGCAAAATTCGTTCGGACAGAAGATTTTTTTTTATAGTAAGGCATAATATGTCTAAATTGTTTTGAAAGATTTGGGCAGATTAGTGATCGTAAAAATATGTCACTTTCTTTCCAATAGATTGCTGAGAATTTTATTGAAACCAGTATTTTTATAAAAAAATATATATTTTTAAAATATTTAAATAATATCAATAGTCAAAAACACAAATATAAAACAGAAAAAGCCAGAAAATAAAAAGACAATGACCACAACCGAGACACGAACTCCGATTTTCTACTTTATATGGGAGTAACGCTTCAACCAATTCGGCCATGGTCTCGGTTGTAGCCATTGTCTTTTTATTTTCTTGTTTTTTGCTGTTTCACATTTGTGTTGTTGATTATTGATATTATTTAAATATTAAAAAAATAAGAATTTCCGCTTAAAAGTTAATTTAAATTAGAATATATTTTTATTTTTTTTTAATAAAGACAAACATTCCCGGGCTACGAACAATCTGACGATATTTGAAAAACTCCTACTACTATCATAGTGAGTGAAAGATGTTGCTTGTGCAATGGTAGAAGACTTAGCTAGCAAAGGAATTGAACCCACGACGCCCGGGAATCCGACGCGTTTGTCCACTCAGCTACCGACCGGTCAAATTATATGTGTATATATTTTTACATACATACTTTGACCGGCTAATATACTCGTCAAATTTCATTTCTGTTTATTAGCCATGTATTATGTCCACATTTTTTAACTTTGAATAATAGGTAACCGGTTAGTGACTGAGTGGACAAACGCGTTGGATTCCCACTCAGGCGTCGTGGGCTCAATTCTTCTGCTAGTTAAGTCCTCCATCATTGCACAAGCAACATCTTTCCCTTATTATGATGGCAATATGAGTTTTTCAAATATTATGTGTTTATTATAGTCACAAGTTTGTGTTTCTTTTTAAAGAAGTAAAAAAGTGTTTAAAAAAAAAAAAACAGATTCTACTTCCGTGCCGAAGGGGGGTTCTAATAAAATTCCAAACGAGAGTTTTTTTGCGATATCTTATATAAAAATTACTGAAACATTATGAATACACTTTTTATATTTTTTACGAAAAACAAATTACGTAAGATTATGTCATTAATTCGTTTTAATAAGCAGGATTAAATGGTCTAACTACGTCACCCCCTTCGGATCGTACGTTTGATTTTTACTTTCAAATACGGGATAGATAAAGTGAGCTTATGATAGAGATAACGTTGCAAGTGAAAAAAGCAGCCTTGATTCAAACAGACTTCTGAATAAATGCAATTTCATAGTTTTTGCTGCTAATAAAAATAATAAAAACTAACAAACTAATTTTCTAGGTATTAATTGAGATCTAGGTTGTAGGTATCACACTTGGAGTAATAATATAAATAGAGAGATACCTTTGCAAAATAGTGTTGTCAGTTAAGTATTGTGACTTTATACTGACTCGATAGAAAGAGATAAAAATATATTGAAGGATGTCAAATAGCCTATTTGATACCGCCCGCATGGAATCCGGATATTTTTAATAAACATATTTGAACACATTAAGCAGAACAATAGCAATACACCATTAAAATGATTTAAAAATTCAAAATATCACACAATAACTGATAACAGAAAGTTTGCCTACATGGTTTTTTGTTGGTTTTATTTCTTTATATCATTAAAATAATGAAAATTCTAAAGTTAAATTAAAGTGTTATTCAAAAATATTTAAAACTGTTAAAATACCTCTTAAAACTGATATTTTATAATCTTTGTTTGGTCTTATTCGAACATTCACGCATAGCACAAATAACCATCATGTTTGATTTATTTGCATAACCATTGTAAGTTTTTTAATTAACACAAATATAGGAAATAACCTCAAAACCCGTTGACGTAAGTTGTACGATTTGATGATGTGATGTTCGCGCGGACGGAGAACATTCTTACATACTTAGAAGTGGTGAAATATTATGTGAAAAATTTTCTTGTCTCTTTCTCTCTCGTGGTGAACGATGTAAAAACCCGAAGAAAGTGATTTATCGCAAATTTATATTGGTTGGGTAAAAATATTTAGCTCTCTCTCCATATATATTCTTACTCCAAGGCATCATATTATCTTTGCTCTTTATGTCAATGGTACCTATTTACTGAATTACCCCAGTATTAATTTCAACACTATTAATTTGTTTGGGAAGACCCACCTTCATTAATGTTGCCTTCTGTTTGTCATCGTCATCGAAGAAATAAAATAAAAACCACCATTTACAGACTTCGAGCTAGCGGGCAATAAAATGGTCGTAATTCAAACTTCTATGGGAGGCTGCGCGTTTGGAGATATAATCGATTTGAAAATAACAAACGATTCAACGAACACAAATCATAAAGATTTATATAGATGTCATCTATGAAATATGACCAAAGTAAACAATAAAATCTTCGCAATGTTCCTTTACGATCTTAAGATTTTTGTGAATTTATTGAATCGTTAAAAAAGGCATAAACATTATCGTTTTTTCAATCAAATCTGAAATTAATATGTGAATGTGCGGCTAATATACATATCGAGATCTAAAAGGCGGCGTTCTTGACTTGAAAGAGGTGGCTTTATTTGGAATGTTGTCAGTGAAATGACATTTAGTAAAAATATTAAAATGCATTAATACACCTTGCAACACTAGAAAAACAGTGATTTTTTTTGTTGCCGTCTAACTGTAGAAGTAATAATAATAACAGTCAATTTATACAGCGCAGTTTTGTGATAGTAAAATAACTAACTTAATATAATATTATGATAACGAGATATTAATATATGACAGATATGCATGCAAATTAAAACTTTCCAAGATCATAAACGTCATTGGAATATTTAAGTATACCAGTGCATGTGCACATCTATAGACTTTAAAAAAAATACTAAACGTTTAGGGTGTAAAAAACCCTGAGGTGTGTATAGATATGAACAAATTTGCTAAAGCAAAGATTGGGATATAATATTGAAGACCTTAAGATACTCACTTGTACCACTGACGAGGAGAACGTAATCTTCCCGCTAACATTACAAAAGCATATTTAATTGACGTTTATTTCGAATTTGCTTTTTTCTCCTTATATTTCTCCAGAAGTAGATTTTCATGTGTTCCACTCTCTCTCTCTCTCCAACAACCAACGGGTTTGAATCCCGGGGTGCGCAAATGAAAAAAATTACATTCAAATGTGTTCAATCAAATTAATAACGTATTACAGATGATATTCAATTCGAAGAAAATATAAATGAAGTGAATTTTTTTTTTATGGATTTATTCCAGGAAATATTATCTAAGGGCTGTTTTAGAACGAAAATATATTTGAGTTTATGTAGGTACTATTTAAAAAAAAATAATATGAAATATTATATTAGATATTTGCGGCACGTTCCAGAGTCATAAATAATCTCATCATCGCCCTGGTGAAAGACCACCATTCAGAAACGAAACGTTTCTTGAAATGGCTTTAGACGTGCTTGGTGACCAGATCTGTAATACCAATAGCTAGGTACTTTATGACCTTTCTATTTCCCATCTTCTTTGTTTGATCACTTCCTTCAGCCTCACAACATACCCTAATTAAGGATACCATTGCCTCAATGGATCAACATATCAATGTTTCAACATATTCTTAACGTAACATATTATACATTATTTTACTTGTACACGTTGTGTATATTTAAGCAGTATACTCGTATATGTATTGTTTTTGTTTTAAAAAATGCTCTTTATCTATTAATTTAAAAGTTTTCAATGTTTCTTAGAACTAAAAAAATATCTTACCATTTATAAATATGTAAATATGTTTTGCTGTTATATAATTTATATTTATATGCACTCATTATCATTTACTTGGAGCAGTTGCAACTCTTGTGCAAAATGCACATTAAAAAAAACATAATAAAATCACCCCTGAACCATCTTTTTAATTCAGGTATACAATAAAAACTACCACGATATTAAGAGTAAATCATTAACGGTGCATACACATACATTGTTGATTAGTTTACTATAAAATTTAATGAAAACGCTATGATCTTATGAACAAATGCAATAATTACATCAATTACTTGGAGACAGACACAGGTAAACTAACTTTTCCTTCAGTTCTGAATCCCAGTTATGAGAAAACTAAGCATATAGCTAGTTCAGTACCTGTTCGGATCTCAGGTGCCCAGTTAATCCAAGTCACAATCTCAGCCGCGAGTCAATTATTTCCAATTAGCGACAAAAGACTTGGTGAAACTCGTTCTGTCCTCTACCGCCACAGCTTCCTGTCGCTGGACCCGGCTTGCTGCTTGACATGATTCAAATCATCTTAACTATCTACTTTATTTCTTTTCACAATGTTTTTTCGAATTTTTCCCACGTTTCGGGCGAGGCATGTTTATTGCCTTTTTTATCTTGTCGCATTGTTTTTAAATGATTGGCCAACTTTCACAACTTTGAGCTTTTTAAGCTGTGTTTATTTCGATCTTCGGACAATAATATAGTATTATGGGACCTGTGTGGAATTCTAAACAACATGTTAGTATGCATTTGTCGATATTTTTTAATATTCCATATCTGTAAGCTATTACGTTGGTTAGTGGCGTAGCGACCGCCCAAGTAGTCTGGGTAATCCAGCAGACTCGTAGGGGCGAGCATTAAATCGGTTAACCGATTAAAAACTACATAATCGATTTAAAGGAAATGCTTACACGAGTATTAATCGATACTTCTTAAGAAACGAACACTTCAAATGAATTTTAATAGAATCTTCTTAAATTTTCACAATTAGCAAACACTTTGTGGATCTGTATGAGGAATTAAATGAAAAGACACTTTGTTTTGATCCACTTTTATGATACTAGTTTCGATTCAACTGAATTGTCTTCAGGACTTAAAATAGATTAATGAAATAACAAGAATGTGCAAATATTTAGTGGTGAAAATAGGAAAAAGAGAGATACAATATTAAGAGGGAGATATCGATATAACAATAGGACAAAATAAACATACCATACAATGTATTTAATTATGTGGACGATGGGAAAACCATTAAAGACAAAGAGGGTAGCAGAACGTCTAGTAAGGTGGTGGATTGTTTAAGGGAGGGAGAGTTGGAGGAAAATGGCAACATGTTTAAGATAGAACTATCAGTTTTTTTTGTTGGTTATTTAGTAGATAGTCTGATTTATTTATTTCCAGGGCAAAAAGTGCATTCAAACAATGTGTTTTTTTTTATTTAATTGAGAATGTTCTTAGTTTATTTATAGTTTAAGTGTTTTATTTGTAGAACTCCCGTCTTTATATTTTTGTTATTAAGTTCTACCATTTTAGGTTTTTTTTATGCCATGCTGTTTCAGCATGCGAGGACTTGTTGAGTCAGTAAAAATAAAATAAAAGCTTAAAAAATATATGCGGCCAATGTATTATTAGAACCAACTGATAAATACTTACTTTGTAATATGTGGTATTGTTATTGTAGATACTAATACCCAACTCAAACTCAATATAAGTATATATATACTTTTTTTTTTTTCACTTTTAATGGAAAAACTGCTCACTTTGACACGGGAACATCCTAGTGTTTTTTTCTGTTGTTTTTGAATTATGAGAATAAATAAATATTTAATTCGAAAAAAGTAATGTTTATGGATTTTCAATGTTTCGATTACTGAAAATATAGATCAAATCGAAAATGACTTACAGATTCTGCCCATCACTAATAACAAACTTATTTCACGCCATTTCGTAACTCCGTCTTAGCAGACATTCCTTACTATATTTAAAGATGGCCTCCGTGGCTACGAATCCACAGGTTGCAGGCTAAAATCCTTTTGCACAAATATTTTTTATTAAATTAATATGTGTATGCGGGAAGCGGAAAACATGCTTACATACCTAAAAGTGGTTCAAAATTATGTGACAACTCTTCTTGTTTCTTTCTCTCTCACGTCTTACGACGGAAAACCCGGGGAAAATGATTTTTCTTTAATTTGTATAGGTTGGGTAAGAATATTTAGCTTTCTCTCCATGTATTTACAATGCTTGCATTTTTAGAATCGTTTACTGATATTACTTGAATATCAATGTTTTTATGTACCAACATGTTAACTCTTCTCAATCTAATTTCCTTTTCTTTGATTTAAAAAATATGTTAATATGAATTCATACGTTTCATCTGGATTTTTATACCCTTAGCTTCTGGTAAACTGTTTTTTTTTTCAATCTGTTGATGTACACATGCACTGTTATACCCATATCTGAACCTTTTTCTCTCACGATTTATAATGAAAATCATGATTTTAGATAGTTTTAATTTGTAAACAAATTATATATGACTTTCTCCTTGTTAGTCAATTAATTTAGTATGAAGCGCACATTAGGTGAAATATCACAAAAACTGCCCTATATAAGTTCACTGTTATTTTTATATTTTCTTGCTCCAAGATGTTTCCTCTATTTTTTTGTTTTTTATTACCTGTACAATTACGTCTCTCCAACAATACACAATACCTCGCATCGCGTCATTAGGCGACCCGTGCATAACCTCGTATGTAGCTGGATAGTTGCTACCCGGTGTGGCCAGTACTCTGTTTGTTTCCTGAGATCATTGTAAATAATCCACCTTAACAAATCGATAATACGATACAGGGGCCCGCTTCTGTCAGACTTAGGGTCATCGTTCCGTAATACAGTATCGTGTTATGTGATGGACAAACACTGGCCTGCCACTTGCCAACTACTCTCAAACTTTGCACTTCGATTTAAAAAATATATTTATTTATAATTTTTATTTCATTTTTGTGAGTACCGCACAAGAGTCCCACCTGCTCCCAACCATAAAGAGCAAGTGAGACTGTGGCATCTCCTATTGGGGTATGTTGTGAGGCTAAAGGAAGTGGGAAGGGGAAGGTGATGGGAAGGACGAAGGTTGGAAAGGTTTAGAAACCAAACACGGCTAAAGCCATTTCAAGCAACGTTTCGATTCTAAATGGTGGTCTTACACCAAGGCGATACTTGGAGTATCTACCACCCTGAATATAAACACATTAACAGTTTCTTATTTTTGTAGAAAGCAATCACTGTGTGTGTTTACATATTTGATGAAAATGAAATAATAACTCTTTATAAGACCACATATTTTATTTTAGTTTTAATTTTAGTAATTTGAGTAATAAAATCACCGGTGGTCATATTCCTCATTAAAATGGTCATGGCAACAGATAATTTAGAAGCACTAGAAATAAAGAAAGCCATCAAAATTGTTAGTATTATTCTTAATTATAAGTTAAATTTCTCCAGTAGTTAAATATTAGGTATATTTCCTGTGTGAACTCATAAAATATCTCATTATTCTTTTATCACGTTCTTAGTTGACGTTTTGTCTCTTATATATCAAATTGTCTGTCTCTTTCTGTCTGTTCCTTTGATATAATTTTAAAGCATTTTTTTGCTATCTTACTGCTCTCGTTTTTTATTTTATATTGTGTTCTCCCTCTGTATATATGAGTATACATAACTGCACACTACAATTTTAATATACAGTTTAATTTCGTACCCTAGTGATGCTTAGGCCAAGCGAAACCAGTCGGTCATAAAAAAATCTTTAGACCTATACAAAGTTATTATTTAATTTTCATTACATATGCATTTTTTAAGCCTATTCATCGGTTTTATAATCAACCACTTTATCTGTTTTTATTTTAACTGACTTTATGATGTGGTTTTATTTGTTCTAAACCACTTTAAAATGTAGTTTTATTTGTTTTAAACGACTTTGTAAAGTGGTTTTATTTGAACAAACAATTTATTTTTTATTTTTATTAAAAGTAGTAAAAGCAAATGAATGTGTTTATATTACTATTATGGCATTCCACTAAGTATAATTCATATTTAAACAAATTAAACTTTAATACCGCACAAGAGTCTCAACTGATCCTAACCGACTGGAGCCAGTGGGACTATGGCATCCCCGATTGGGGTATATTATGAGGCTGAAGGTAGTAAGGAGATGAAGAGGATGGGGAAGGGGTAGGTTCGAAAGTACCTGGCTATTCGAATCTGGTCACCAAACACGGCTAAAGTAATTTCAAGCAACGTTTCGATTCCGAATGATGTTCTTTCACCAGGGTATCGACTACTCGAAAACGTGCCGCAAATATACTACATGTTATTTTGTTTGTATCAAATGTATTGTAACACATATTAATTAAATAAAATTTACTTAGGAACGCCGGGTTTGAACCCGTGACCTCTGGATTCGTAGTCGGACGTTTTACCACTCGACCACTGAGGTCGTAAAAATTTTGTAAAGCCGAGAAACTCTTCAAAATGGGACATTCAGGATCTCTCTCCATCCTCTTTGACATTTTAATGATTTATAGACTTTTTTAAATAGCATCGAACTTCAGTAAAAAATACTACAAATCGAAAAAATAAATCATAATTTTGTGATCGATTACAGTTTAATAACCACTGCATATATTATGATATTATTATACTGAAAGCGAATCATGTTTGTTCCGCTCGGTCGGTTTTATTCGACCACACTCCTTATTGTAATATAATTATCATGAAATAACTGTTAGAATTATTGTTAAGGGCTATCGATTCTTTCTTGGATGATGTAATGGTTTCAAATATTTTTTACATATCATTGAAACACTTAGAAGTATACATGATAGAACCGGAAATAGTCATAAAATCTATTTTGTAAATTTAAATATGTTAGTTGTAAATCACTAGTTATAAGCCAAGTTGTAAAAGTGACTAATTATAAATCAAAGTTGTAAATTACTAGCCATAAGCCTTCGTTGAAAGGCACCGGTTATGAGTCTTAGTTGTACATCACTAATTATAAATCATAGTTATAAGTCATAGTTGTAAATCGCCAGCTCTAAACCTTAGTTAAATCGTAATTACTATAAAAACCTCAACTGTGATAGTTTTAGTATAGTTATAAGTAGAAACAGTTGTAAGTCGCTCTAATCTTTAATTAGATTGTACCTTAATGTAAGTTTTAGCCTGTAAATTCATAGTCATAAGTCTTAGTTGTTAGCCACTAGCTATAAGTCCCAGTTTTTAAGACACTTATTATTAGTTCACTAGATTTATTTTACAGTTTTTAAGTCACTGTTATGAGTTATAAGTCACAAGTTATTAGTATTAGTGACAAGTTGTAGGTTATGTAAAATAAGTTGCATAGCACCCTTGGGGTGATTTTTTCACGAAAACGATGACATAAGAATCAAAAATCCTACTCGTTGAAGGCTAACCTTGGTGGTCAAGCGGTTGAGATCCATGACAACGAATCCAGAGGCTGGTTTAAATCCCGTGTTGCGCAAATACATTTAAATTTAAATTAAACGTAGTTATTTCACATTTAATGAATACAAACTATTACAAAATATATTGGTGACACGTTCCAGGTCTGGTAAAAGACCACCATTGAGTAAAGCGTTACTTTAAATGCCTTTGGTCGTGTTTAGTTACCATATCTGAATAGCCAGGCAGTTCCAAATCTTCTTCTTCTCCATCTCCTTCACTTCCCTACTCTCTACAGTCTCACAACATACCCCTATTGGGGGTGCCATAGTCCCACTGGCTACGGGTAGTTTATTATGCAGTATCATAACCAGGTGAAACAACAGCTGAAAGAAATAGAAGTGAATAATAATTAAATCTTCGTAGATAAAAACACTTTTTGGTTTAACATATTTTATGGATTTTTATATTTTTTTTTAAAGAAATATTTTTCCCGGCTACGAATAATCTGAAAATATTTTAAAACTCCTACCGCCATCGTGAAAAGAGGAAGATGTTGCTTGTACAATGATGGAGGACTAGCCAGCAAAGGAGTTGAACGCACGACACCCGGGTGGGAAACCGACGCGTTTGTCCGCTCAGCTACCGACCGGTCACGAAATAAAATAATCACTTCGTACAAGAATGTGGTTTAACAAATACAAAGTGCGCGGTTATAATTACACACAGAAAGAGAACACACAAAAAAATAAAATAAGAGAACACTGAGAAAATAAAAAAGAGGCATTACAATTTTAACAAAGGAACTGAAAATGAGACATATCTGTCTCATTTTCTCTGTTCCTTTATATTATCATATAAAACTAAAAAGGCTAAACAGCAACTAAGAAGGTGATTAAGAAATAATAAGAAATTGTATGAGCTCATACGGAAATATACCAAATATTGAACCACTGGATTATTAAGAATATGACTATCAATTTGAATGACTATGTTTCTAGTGCTTCTATTTAATCTGTTGCCATGACCATGACGTTGCTTTTATTGAAGATATAATCTTTTGTCTTTTCTTTTCTCTCTGTTCTCTTATTTTATTTTATATCGTGTTCTTCCTCTGTATGTATATAAACATAAGCGCATACTTTGTTTTTTTTTTGTATGGTTTTATTTTGTACCCTGAGATTGCTTAATCTGAACAAAGTTATAATTTCATTTTCACTAAACATGTCAAACCACAAAGTAATTGCTTTCTACGAAAATAAGAATAAAAATTATTCTAAAAATACAATTAATATTATTTTGATTGGTATAACGTTAAAAAAGCGTCAAAAAGGCACATTTTTCAATCTATACATCTGTCTATTTCATTGTCTAATGTCCTCCCACAGAAAGTTTTTATAATATATTTTAAATATTTATAATAATCATAAAAGCAACAGGTTCATAATAGTTTTCTTTATGGCTTTAATTAAATACGAGAAACGACATTCCTCTAGCACAAATCATCTCGGCAAGAACTGGATTTGGTCGAGATTAAGCGATTTGGGACATTCATGGGATTTTGACACTAAACAAAGGTGACGACGTGTGGTCGGTCCAGTGGGCAGATCCACCTGTGATTCACATTCCCAGCAACCAGAATACCACATTTCAAATGGACCGTGCGCTTGGATTGTTATAAAAAACATAAACGAGTCAAATTCTTTTGTGTGTCGAAATTTCCAATTTTTTGTTTATACAGGGTGTTTGATATTTGATGCTTAATATTTATAAGGAAGTAGTCAAAGAGACATGTTAGTATATTATAATCACAGAAGATCGACTTATGAAGCAGGTATAGTTTATTTACAGTTTTTGTGGCATATTTTATTAATATTAAAAAAAAAATGTAATGATATATTGGATTTACTTATAATCACTTCTTAAGTATAATTCTTTTGTTTTGGACAATTTTCAAAATATTTTTTATTTATTTTGATTTGTCCATTTTGTTCAAATTTTTGATGTTACGGTTATTTGGGTTAGTTAAATATTAAATACAGATATTAAAACATAAAAAAGGCAATACAATCGTAATTGATAAGGAAATGGTAGTTTTCGATATTCCCACTTATAAACGACCAGTATTTATCCGTAACGAACCCAAATAATAAACATTAGCCAAGTCAATAAAATACCATAATTGTATTTATTTATTAATGATATTAAGTGTCAGCACACAAAAATACACACTTGTTGGCTTTCTAATACAAGCAACAATGCAAATTATTTATCTGTTAATTATATACGGGTAGTCATGAAAATATCTAAGGATTCCAGTGAATAAAATGCTGAAACAGTAATCATTTAAATTCTGTATGAAATACACACTGGAGTTTTAGGTAAAACGTTCAAAAATGCCTTCACTGCTTTTGAAACTTCACATTTTAGTATTTTTAATAGTTTTAAGTTTTCCATAGAATTTAATAGGTCAACATTTTTATTCACTTCAAACTTTAAGCAATTTTCCAACTAGTCATAGAAAATCTACAGATAAATCATTTTTAATATTGTTTGTATTAGAATGCTAAAAAGTCACGTGAAATTTTTGAGTAGGTAGATACTGAGGCAACATATAATAATATTAATATTAAAATATTGAAGACCCCGCCCCAAAATTCTCTTTTCCGCAGCGTTACGTGTAGAATATGCCGCTATCTAGTCGATGTAAGACTAAACTAAAAATAAACTGTTATTCGTTTTTTTTTCCATCTCTGTGATGATAATATTTAACGCAATATTAATTTATAGTGAATACCGCACAAGAGTCCCAACTGCTCTTAACCGTCTGGAGCCAGTGTTACTATGACAACCCCAATTGGGGTGTGAAGGTAGTGAGGAGGAAAATGAGATGGGGAAAAGGAAGGTCAGGAAACACATAGTTATTCAGATCTGGTCACCAAACACGGCTAAAACCATTTCATGGAACGTTTCGATTCTGAATGGTGGTCTTTCATTAGGGCGTTACAAGTATAATAGTAAACTATATATATTTATTTAAATGAATCAAATGTGTTATGACATATATTGCTTAAATTAAATTTATTTAAGTTCAGGTGATGATGATGATTTTCGTACACGTATCCCATATATTAAGCGAATATATTTTGCATGAAATGCCAGTCACTCTTCACTGGTCTACTGCTTAACGGCTACGCATTAAGTCCACTCTTTAATTATTTGTTAATTTTCTTAATTGAAATAAATTCTATTTTAATAACAGGTGTCCGTTGATTTTATCAAAAGGTGATTAGCTTTAATCGTAATTATAATGCAACGGCATTTCAGTAGTTGATCTAAAATCATAATCATTTTAAATAGACAAGACACAGGTAATATTTTTACGCGTACGACCTAATCATAGGTTTAATCATTTCATAATTTACTATACAATAAATAATCGTTGCCTATATCGTAACCATATTTATAGCGACAACTTACCATGAAAACTCTCCATGTTGAAGCTCCCACCAAAATTGTTTATTTTAGTATTTTTGTGAATACCACACAAGGGTTATAATTGCTCTCAACCGTCTGGAGCCAGTGAGACTATGGCATCTCCGATTGAGAAATATTGTGCAGCTGAAGATAATAAAGAATCTGGCTATCCAGATCTGGTCATCAAAGCACGGTTAAAATAATTTCAAACAACCTTTCGATTCTGAATGGTGGTCTTTCACCAGGGTGATATCTACCCCTCTGGAACGTACTGCAAATATACTGTATATTATTTAAATAAAATTTATTTGCACACGTCGGATTTAAGACCGTGACCTCCTAGAGCCATGGTCGAGCGTCTTAACTACACGTCCACGGGGGCCATTTGGTTGAATATCTCTTTTATGTCTGTAAAAATTAACTTAGAATTAATTATCAATAGTAATTATGATACTTTAAAAGTACATTAAAACCTCCCAAAGTTACGGAATAATACCCTCGTATACCTTGCATATACATATATAAATATAGTTATATACGACTATAATACGCTTCTTATAATATCTAAAGCAGTGGCGGCTCGTCACTTTTAACACGTTCATTGCTAACTAAAATCCGTAAATATTAATACCGTATGAATGACGGATCAATTCAAACTGACGAACGGTGACGGGACTCCCTGCGCTCTGTGAAACGACACAAAACCACATCGCTGCGTCTATTTTAGATCGGTTCAAAGCGAAGAGGCGGCAAAACGCGCGTGGCGCGTCGTGCGCATATTGGTCACGTGTCTGTCAACGCGCGACTAGCTGAAGTGCTGAAATTTTTTTTTTGTAAGCTTTGGCCAAATGTGTGAAGTTATAGTTATTAAAAAAAAACTAAAAAACGACATTGTTAATTCAATTTTATTGTGTGAAGATTTTTCAGACACTAGGGGTAATCTAATTGAATTTATCGTGAAAATCTTCATACAAAATATCATTTTCGGATATAACAACATTAATAACGTCGTTTTTTATCAATCACAGACTCAGCTGCCATTGATCTAAGCCAGCGCTATTATAGGATACATATGTATTTAAAACGAAGAAAAAAAACAGGAATCACAATATTCAGAAATCGATTAAAATTATTACACTCAGATGTTAAAGATGAACATCTTAGAAAACTATTAACTACCAATATTCAAGTATGCGATAAAAAATTACAAGACGTTGCCATTTCTACAACATCCCTAATATCTTTTTTAATTGTTATCTCCAACCATAACCGTGCTGAGATGCGCTATTACTGAAAATATCATTAAAATAACCCATAACAGCATGTGTGAACAATCTACTCTAATGATTTTATGAATTTCTTAATCTCATATCAAAGCTTATTTTTGCTTTCCCATGATCTCTGGGAGATTCGCATTTTTTACGACATATTTGACGCGTTTATTGACCGATTGACGAAAAACAAAAGCCTTTGGGCCATTTGAAATTTGATTTTAAGCAGTTTTTTTAAACCGGTTTTCATTCGCTTCCTATCGGGAAGGCTCCGCCGCTAACAATGTTTTATGTGTATTTTGTTTTGTTATTTATAGCTGTGCCGTGTTATTTGCTGCAAATGTAATCAACGACCGAGCCATATATAATTTTAAACCCGATACACCGTTATCGTAGATGTATTTTGAAACATTTTTCGGTTAATATAATTTTTTTGAAACCAGTTTTTTCGTGCATTTAAATTGTATCCATTTATGCAAATAACTACAAAAATTCTGTCAGTATTATAAATTTATTAGTTTATTTTCAGGTAATTGAATTCTTGTAACTTTTTACTGCTGATTGTTGGCGAGATAATGCTACTAAACTTCTTGTACAAAATAACCAAACTTAGAACTATAAATCTGTAGAAACTTTACGCTTCGTTTCCAATTTATTGATTCTTATCTTTTCGAATAAATTATTTTATTCTCAACTTACGTAGAGCGGAGATGCTGTAGATTTTGCCTGGACCAAGGCGCACACATTAAAATTCCATTGGCTTACTTAAAATAATGATATTTCTGAGGTAATAATCTAACATTGGGATGTAGTTCCAATTAACAAATTCTTTGCAATCATGTAACGATCGCTGGACTTTATATAAATAATAAAATAACATTAAAAAACTTCGGTTAATTAACTAGTAAGAAGGCGTTATAGGTATGCACGTGGGTACAAACTACTTAATCCATTTTTTATAGCAGCTTACGGGAATGGCACTTCATTACGGTTACATAATTTTATAGCGGCTTTGATTTTGCTATCTTGATTTTAAAATAAATATTACTACACTTTTCTATAAATAATTGCATGATACCACCAAAAAACTGTTTACAAAGCAAATCTAAAAACCTAAAGAATGGACCTACCATCTCCGGTTTCCTTGCTAAGCTTAAAATATTTTCGCAATAATAAAAATAACAGCACCCATCTATCAAAGCAGAACTTAGTTTATTTAATAAGAAAACACTTAAAACATAATGCGTTTAAAGAAAGAATCGCGATTCATAAATAATGCATGTTATATACTCGTATATATATATATTATATAATTTAATATTTATTTGTTTTAAATATATAAATTAAAATAAAAATAATACTTCTGATTCTTTCTCGTATTCTCCCTTCTTCATTTCTACTTACAATCAACTTAGGGGTTGCAAAAATACCTATACAATGCCTTCATACAAAAGACAATATTTCTTTGTCTATTGGAAAAAGCAGGCATTTTTCATTTAGGGCGTTTTAAGTTTTTTTTTTAGGTTTTAATATGTGAGGTGATTTTGAAGGGTTGAAAGTTAATATTTAGCATGCCTGTTGATTAAAACTAATAAGTTCTTTGATAACACCCTGCATAAAATAATCGGCACATTTTTTAATCATTCAAAATTAATACAAACAAAGAAAATATTTATATTTTTGTAGCATGCAATCACTTTGTGAAAAAACTTTTATACTGACAATTATTAAGGTAAATTTTTAATCAATTTTAAGGATAAAGATGACATACTATGTCACTCGGGAATTTATAAATGAGATTTTAGTGATTTTTCTGCATTTTATGTTGGTAAAAAAACCCGCAATGTCAATATTAAAATCAAAGAACGTCTAAGATTTTTAAACAAACATGGTTTTTCAGAATTTGCCAATCATCTTATGGAAAAAGGTCGTACCTTCAATAAAAGCACCGGTGCTCATATTCTCCATAAAAATGGTCATGGCAACAGATTGAATAATTTAGAAGCACTAGAAATAAACAAAGCCATTAAAATTAATTGTCACATTCTTAATAATCAGTTAAATTTGTCCAGTAGTCCAATATTAGGTATATTTCCCGTAAACTCATAAAATTAATCATTATTCTTTAATCACCTCAGTTGACGTTTTGCCTCTTTCATTTCATATCATCTGTCTCATTCTCTCTTTTCCTTTGACATAATTTAAATGTTATTCTACTTTTTCTCACTTTTATTTTATATTGTGCTCTCCCTCTGTAGAGATTATATATAACCGCAAACTTTGTATTTTTTTGTTAGTTTCACTTTGTACCTTGATGTTGCATGCTAAGCGAAACCAGTCGGTCAATAAAAAAAAAAATCAAATAAAATCTGTGGTCTTACAAAGCACCTTATTATTTTATTTTCATTAAATATGTCAAACCACAAAGTTATTGCTTTCTACGAAAATATAAATATGAATATATTTGCTTGTGCCAAATAGCCAATGACGTACTTTGCTTGAGGTGTCGTGATAAATTCAAGTCTTATCTCGGATACATAAATAATTACAAAAATACGTGTAAGAATGCCTAAATTGTTGTTTAGCTTACCAAAATAAAATTCATTACGGCCGTAATGGGCTTTATTCCATAAATAATGTGAAACTTATTCACATTTGTTTCACGAACATGGCACTGATTGGAGATATCAAATACAGAAGTTGCGCCCGGACAATATTAATGTGAATATTTAAAATGGGAGGAGATCCAATCCATTAAAGAAAAATATTAATAGCCCGTGGCTAATGGTCGTGTTTCGACATTTGTATCGAACAGGAGCGAAAACAACCGAATTTAAAGTACAAGTGGCACTACCACGACACATACAAATCGTATGATTAAAATATTCAAATCATACTTAGAGGCATAACACACTCACCTGTCTAACTAGGAGAAATTAATGGCCGTAAAATGCAACACCCCCTCTTTCGAAACTTTGCGAAAAGACTTGCTCTGGGACTTTTTTAATTGGGAACGTTGACTAGTTCGTATTTTGCTTGGAGTAACATATACACGGAGAAGTACCTTTGCGAAACAGTGTAGTCAGTATTTTTGACTTTATACTGACACGATATAAAGAGACAAAGATATGTTTAAGGAAGTTGGATAGCCTATTTGTTACTGCCCACATGGAATTCGGACATTTTTAATAAACATATTTGAACACATTAAAAAAAACAATTAAAATGTTTTATAAAATCAAAATATCACACAAAAACTAATAACAGAAGGCTTGCCTAAATAATAATGGAAGCTTTGGTTGACTTTATGTCTTTATATCATTAAAATGTGGAAATTCTAAGGCTTGGGTCGAAAATATTCAAAACTGTTAAACTACCTCTGAAAAGTAATGTTTATAATCTTCGTTTGGTCTTATTTAAACATTCACGCATAGCACATATCACCATCATGTTTAATTTATTTGTATAACCACTGCAAGTTTTTTAATCAACACAAACAAAGAAAATAACCTCCAAATTCGTTGGAGTAAGTTATACGACTCGATGTTGTGAAGTTAGCGCGGACGGAGAACATTCTTACATACTTAGAAGTGCTCCAATATTATGTGAAGACTTTTCTTGTCCAAATGCGGAGAAAGTGATGTATCGCAAATTCGTATTGGTTAAATAAAAATATTAAGTTCTATCTTCATGTATATTCTTACTCCAAGGTATTTTGCATGATAATTTTTTTTATGCTCATCTTTTTTGTTTATTATTAATTTTATGGTCAATATCGCACAAAAGTCTCAACTGTCCCCAACCGTTTAAAGCCAGTGAGACTATGGCACTCCCGATCAAGGTATGTTGTAAGGCTGAAGTAATTGGGGAAGGAAAGGAGATGGGAAAGAGAAAGGATAATAGTACATGGCTATTCAAATCTGGTTAATCAACAGATGGGCCAATTTACGATTTAAATGATATCAACTTTTATGAAATATTATCTGTGAGGTTTTTACAGTACCCTTTGTTTAAAAGAGGCTTAACTCAACTCTGACTTCAATGGAGCCCCTGTGCCTTAGCTGGTCTCTATAGGTTACACCGAGTCAATGCAAGCAAGTTGGAAAACATACATTCTTTTAAAGAATATGGATCACAAATTTAATAGAGATTTATTTATTTCATAAATATATTTACAGATAAGTGTTCCGACTTAACATATTTAATGAAAATTAAATAATAACTTCGTATTTGACCAGATATTTTATTTTAAAAAATATTACCGACCCGATTCGCATAGCCTTAGCATCATCGGGGTACAAAATTAAAATAATTCCAGTTACTAATTACTAATTACAGTTTAATTTTGTACCCTGATGAGGTTGAGGCCAAGCGAAACCGGTCGGTCATAAAAAAATTTAAAAAAGTCTGTGGTCTTATGCAAAGTTGTTTTTCATTTTTATTTTTTATTTATTTTTGCGCACGCCGGGTTTGAACCCGCGACCTGTAGATTCGTAATCGAGTGTCTCACCACTCGACCGCGGAGGCCGTAATATATCGTATGTATTTATCGTAACGAAATCAGGCTGTCAATAACTTCCACTTTTCACGATGACGTTCCCAACGAAATTGTGCTTTTTTAAGTTCTTCCCAAAAGTTGAACATCTAAATAAAATTTCGGCACCATTCTGTCAAATTGCGTGTTATTTATGGACAGTAATGTTTGGTTTTACTGATCTCGTAACTTTCCCCCATAACCTGTTCGCCTTACGAACGAAAATAACGATTTTATGCGAAACTAAGAACTTGTCGATAAATAATTAAATGCTTTGATAGGCTGTTAATAAAAAAAATAACTAAAAAAGTGCTGGTATGTTGAGTTTACGTTACTGGAATGATTTTACGTTTATTTACGCTTCTTGCGTCAGATGTATATATTTTAGCAGGGTTACCAAACGGATTATTTACGGAATTGGCGCTATCATCATTTTTTCTTTCCCATACCTTAACTATCTACGACGGCCTCCGCAGTCGAGCGGTGTGACGCTCAACTACGAATCCAAAGATCGCCGGTTCAAACTCGGCGTGCGCAAATATATATTTTTTTAAATGTATCATTACACATTTAATTCATATAATATAACTTATTTGCACAGGTTCCAGAGTGGTAGATACTTTAAGTATCGCCCTGGTGAAAGACCACTATTCAGAATCGATACGTTGCTTAATATGGCTTTAGCCGTGTTTTGTGGCCAGGTTTGAATAGCCAGATACTTCCCGATCTTCTTCTTCCCTATATCTTTTCTCTCTACACTACTTCAGCCTCACTACATACCCCGATTGGGGATGCCATAGTCCCGCTGGCTCCAGACGGTTTAGAGTAGTTGGAACTCTTGTGCGGTATTCACTATAAAAAACAAAAACAAACAAAAAAATTTCAAATTAATGCAAAAAAGAAAATTACACTAACAGACCAAATCTGGATAGCCAGGTACTTCCTCGACCTTCCTTTTCCCTATTACCTTCCTCTACCCACTCCTTTAGCCTCACAACATACCCCAATAATTGGAGATGCTATAGTCTCACTGAGTCTATACGGTTGGGAGCAGTTGGAATTCTTGTGTGGTATTCTTCAGTATGTTTTGATGCTGAAGGTAATGGGGAAGGGAAAGGTCGGAAAGTACGTGGCTATTCAGATCTGGTCAGCAAACAGGGGTAAATAAATTTCAAGCAACGCTTAGATTCTAAATGGTGGTTTTTCACCGGATATTACTTAGATTATTAACCATTTTGGTTTTATAAATAAAACACATACACTTTGTTATAGCCACTTTATTATTTAATATTACGTCTACCGGTTTCGAAAGTACCCTTTCATCGTCAGGACAAAATTTTAAAAAAATTGATATTGGTTATAAACAAAGTGTATGTGTTTTATTTATAAATATGGCAAGCCACAAAGTAAATGCTTTTTACGAATACATTTTGGTTTTATTCAATGTTAAAATATATCTTTTTGTTTAAATATATAAATAATTACACAATCTTACCACTCGCACTCGCACATCTGGAGCCAGAGTCAATTGCGAAAGCCGAAATATTTGAAATATTTTATTGAATAATATAGCTAAGAAAATCAGACCTACGTTATCTGTAACACATCATTATAAAGTCCGTCAAATGAGTTTTATTATCCGTTGTTACGGTTTATGCGGAGGCATCAGTTGCATTGCTACTGGACAGACCAGTTATCATTTACCTTCGCACCATTTTCCAGCAACAGAAAGTAATTTGTATCAACCTAGTACCTACCAGATAGATTATTTTTTAATTTCTCTCTGTGAAAATCAGTTTAATTTCTTACAATGAAATGAATGTAATTAATACAAATTGAATTGTATAATGTATTCGAAAAAACTAACCAGAGGTTCCTCAAAAGATGATTTTAAAATTATTGTTTTATAGTTTTAATTTCTGTATTGTTTTAAATGTAAGAATCATAGTAGTAATTATAACAGATTATTTTTCATTTTGTGTAGTTTACATGAAACAAAGAATATTACGGTATCCCTCATATTTTTTAACAATAATTTTGATATTTCACAAATGCATTACTTAAAATGAAAATAATGTTACGAGCAAAAGAAAACTGGTGCTTACCTTTGGATTCCTCATACAGAAAGCTGTCTTATTTTAAATCTATTTTTTATAAAAAACACTCAGATTTTCTTCTTTATCGTATTGCTTAGAATTGGCCTGGTTAAAAACCCCACCATTCAGCTGGTTTAACCCGTGTTTGGTGACCAAATTTGAATAGCCAGGTATCTTCTCATCTTCTATCTCCATGCACTCCCCACTCCTCCAACCTCACAATATACCCCAATTGGAGATACCATAGTGCCACTGGCACCGGGCAATTGGTGCTCTTGTTCAGTATTCACACAAAAAAGATGATAAATGATTCACTTGCCTGTTGTTGGTCCAATTTTTTAGATTTTTTTTTTAAATCTGTCTTGCAAACCGAAAGTTTGTCAACTGTATATTTATTTTGATTTTTTAAAGACAATCATTGTTTATATATTAATTGTTTTGCATTTCTAGAATTTGCTCTCATAACATAATTTAAAGTTCTCATAGCCACAGTTATTTATCTGAATGCTGATTAGCGTGTCAGTTTTTTAGTTGAAAAATTCAAGTGTTATCCACTTCAAATCTTTCCGTTCTTTTTTCATTCGAATCTGCCGCCTTTTCCGTCACTGTTCAGCCGGTGGCGGAATTAATTCGAATAAATTATTTGGAATAATTTCTCCATTTTAGCGGAGGTACCTACCACTGAACTCTGTATTACTAAACAAGTACCTTCTACCAATGTCGTTTCAAACTAACAAAAGTGTTGAGCAAAAGATACGGTAATTGCCTTACTTTCGATTTAGCGGATTAAGTATTTGAAAATAAAGCGTCGCTAGAGGTCGTACACTGTACCTAAGATAATTGCATAAATAAGTCCCAAAATGCCCACCTCTGTGATGAAAAAGTGTTTCCATCACACTCTAAATAATATTATAAGCTAAGGAATAACATTTTATTTGTAAATACACCCAAATTACTTTTTATTTTAAATAAAAGAACTATTTTCTATGTTCACCAAAGATTTTAAGCGCCATTAGAGAGAGTGAGATGGTGAGCGTAGCAACACATAAGTATGAGAAGGACAACTTACTGGCAGTAGGTCGTCTTACGGCGTTCCCTATTCGTTGATATATCCCCGATTGCACCCCTCGATCCTATATCTGTTTCTTCCATACACACATATTAATCGAATGTCTATCTTCGTCTTACACGGTTAATGTTTGAATGTACTGAGAACGTACGTGTGTCTATTATTTTCCATATTTTGTGTAAACATTCTAATACAAAACGTGCCTGAATGTTTATAATATCATTACCTACTCCTATGTTACAATAACCTCGATCTCAACTTTCGTAATGCTGGCGACAAACATTGTGGCCTTTTTTACGCTCTCGAACCGAACCCAAGAATATTTAATTTGATTTGTTAGAGAGATATCGGGCGCTTAATTAATTATTGTTCGAATGGGAGCATATTTAATTATCTATTTGCCAACTGGCGACATTCGCAAAGAAATTGCTCGTTGACCTATAATAATTTGACAAGTACAAAAAAATACCGCCACTTTCACCTTGCGGCGTTGTGACAAGGCGCAAGCTTTTGTTGATAAGCATCTCTCATTAAATCCCAGCTGCTTAGTAAAATTATTGCTTTGAAAGAGTTTAAATCAAAATACCTAGTAGACAAATAACCATAGATAATTTCCTTTGTAAGAACGTACGACCGTACGAGTGTGAGCTTTTAAAATTTGGAATTGATGATAATCAAAGTTATCAAATTTAAAATCCTCACTCACCTATTAAAGTACAACCTACCTTTTAATGCATTCTATATTTGAAATGGGTGCTTCTTGCCTTTGCAAGTTAAGTTACGTTTCGTGATTTTTCACAGGTAACAATTAGTAAAATGATAATCATTTTAGGTCCAGGTAAAGTGAAAATACTGTGATGTCATCAAGGATCTCAAAAGACATTCAAATTCTAGACTGCATTTGAAAATGGCCCAGTCAAATCTCAATAAAACCCTCATCAGACCTCGGTTGAAAAGCTGCCGCTGAGAATTTTTAGCCCTTACAAAGAACAGCTAAAGAGTATTGTATTATTTAGATAATAAAATCTTAAGACAAAACTTAAGAACTATGCAAGAAAATTGTGTTTGGCTAGCAAGATAAAATAACAAGCTATATCAGATATTTAAGAGCAGTCAAAAATAAGATTCCAACCGAGGAAACGGAAATGGCACCATGAAAAAGGCTTTTTGGACGATGGAGTGTAGAAAGACCTTGTAAACTTATGGCACCACGATGTGGAGATGAATACTGCATCCTTGCGCGCTATCCTTTTGGCTTTTATAATATAAACAGCCCTGATTTACTGAACCTTATTACTTTTCAAATACCAATGAAAAGTACTCGATCAAAAAAATTGATTATCTGCAACAACAGTATAAGAACTGAGTCTTTCAGATTCTCTCTTGTAACTAAATTGCATGTAGTTGGTGATATGTACGCAGAGGCGGTTGATGTATTCAACTTCAACGAATTTAGATATAAATAAGGTTTTAATATCATAAATCTTCAATCAAACTCATACAACGTACCTATCTAACACTTATGTATCCCTGTAAAATGTACTTTTTAAATGTAAGAGCCTACTTGGGCGTATACAATTCAATAAATAATAATGAAATAGGGGAAAAGAGCAAGAAGAGTATTTTCCTATAGGCGGCCAGAACACGCCAAAGAGTGTAGCGCCATTGATGTGAATTTCTGAAAGCTAACGTAGAACGATCTTAGTTTATATTTAAATACAAATCTTCGTTGGAAAGGCAAGAACGCTTAAGTGACACTTTGGTCAAAAATGAGTTACACATGCAGTTTTGATCAGTTTTTTTTCCTGCATCGAATGACTCTGACTCTCGTTTGATTCTGAAGACATTTGTGCTCCTTCAACCATCTAAATATATTTACCTTTTGGGGAAAAGCTTGACTCAAGCGACACAAGCTTGGGACTTTTTTTAGCTTTGTCGCTTCAAGTAACGCAGTGAGAGCATTAAGTTAATTTTTTTTCCATAATCAACCAGGTCTGAAGACCTATAAAGTTTATTGTAAAACAAACAAAAAATAAAGTGCTCTGCTGTTAACTTCACAAAATGACGCTTCAGCCCTTTTGACTTTCCGGCGACGATATAATCATTTTCTCCTTTAATGCTCTCATTACAAATAAAATAAATCAAATGTAAATGAAAAATATTTTTGTTCTAGGTCACTTTATATTATTTATTTATATATATATATATATATATATATATATGAACTATACCTATATATATACACATATATATATATATATATATATATTTATAATATATTTCTGTTTTGTACAATTTCGTTAAAAATCTTCAGGAATGAACAAATTTTAAATAAAAATAAAATTAAAATACAAAATTTCTGTCCTGTTCTACTCTAATGTACTGTCTCTTTCTCCAACTATCTACAACTGTCTATCTATACTTTCTACAACTGTCTCCATTATGATATCTCTGTATTTTAATTTGAATTTATATGTATACATTCCTGAAGAAGGTTGGGTCCGACCGAAACCGGTCGAATACAGAACTATTTATAAATAAAATAAAGTGTCTTAAAATAATAACATTTTTCATTTAAGTTATCATGTCAAACCACAAAGTGATTGCTTCCTTCGATAAATAAATTAAATGTATTTCTTTCATAACAGCTGAGATTAAGCGGAATCACAAAAACGATACTTCTTCTACTTAACTAACTAACCATCACGCCGTTTCCCCGCAGGGGTAGGCAGAGAGGACGGACCGCCATATAACTCTGTCTTGGCACACACTTCTTGCTTCATTTAAATTCATACATTGTCTCATATATACTCTTCTGTTGTTCAGACTCTTCACATGACCCGATTCAAGTATTTGATTCACTTGATCGTGCCATGTCTTTCTCGGGCGTCCTCGACTTCTCTTTCCATTAACTTTCGCATTATATATTCTTTTACACTCCTTTCTTCGTTCATTCGCTCTACATGCCCAAGCCGTCTAAGCGTCTCCTTTTTGATCGTATTCATTACGCTCACATCAGCCTTGCATTCTTTCCGGATATCCACATTTTTAACACGGTCACACATGGTTTTACCGCACATACGTCTCAAAGATCTCATTTCCACAGCATTCAGTCTAGTTTCATCCTTCCTCTGCCAGTTCCATGCCTCACTGCCATACATCAGGCTTGGTATAATCACTCCATTGTGGACGGCTAGCTTCGCTTCTTTGGACAATTTCTTATTTGCGCCAACAGCGTTCAGTCCTCCGTTAATGGAGTTTCCTGCATTCACCCTTCTTTCAACATCCTTATCAGCCTTTCCGTCTCTCGTAAACATACTTTGTAAATACACAAACTCATCCACTTGCTCCAAGTATTCACCATTCACAACTATATTGCACGCTGTTCTCGTGAGAGATACTTCTTCGATTACCTAAATCCAGTTTTAACACTCTTTAATCCGCAATACGTACAAATGATTAAACCATCAATCAGTTGTCCACCCCGATGTGCAAATAAATAATTTTGGATTGATTCATCTCTCTCAGAATTATTGCCAGCGTAATAATAATGCTGTCAGCTCGACGCAATTTTTGGTCGGTGATCTTTTTTTACTCTGGCAATTTTATCACCATCGCTCTCTGAATCGGCCCTCGATTCGACACGAACTGGTTCTCGGTTCTTTGGTTCATTTTGGCGAGTCGAGCAATTAATTGCTTTTAAAGGGCGGACGGACGCATCATGTCAACAATGTGGTCACACTGTACTTGGAAGAGATGCGAAATGTCGATGCGTCCATACACGTTTGATTGAATAATCAACAGTTATCTTTTAAACACTCGATCCGGCATTTAAGGTTGAAGTACCCGAATGAACTTTCAGAAAAAGCACTGACTGTTTTGTTGCTTAAACAAAATAGGCACATATTTTGAATATTTGCATTAATTAAGGCGCTAAGTGACAAAAACTAAAGCTGCTTGATGAAGTAAAAAAATACTAACTTCTCAAATAAAATTATATGTGGCACACCTTTTAAAAAATGTTTCTTAATGGTTTAGACGGCCTGCATGGTCGAGTGGTAAGACGCTCAACTATGAATCCAGAGGTCATGGGTTCGAACCCGGCGTGCGCAAATTAATTTTATTTAATTAATACGAGTATGTGTCATAAAACATTCAATTGATACAAAATAATGTATACTTTATTTGCGAGCACGTTCCAGAGTGGTAGATACTCTAAGTATCGCCCTGGTGATAGACCACCATTCGGAATTGAAACGTTGCCTGAAATGGCTTTTTTGACGGCCTCCATGGTCGGGTGGTAAGACGCTCGACTACGAATCCAAAGGTCGCGGGTTCAAACCCGGCGTGCGAAAATAAATTTTATTTAATATGTGTCATTACACATTTAATTCACGTAAAAATAATTTAAAAAATATATTTGCGGCACATTCCAGAGTGGTAGATACTCTAAGTATCGCCCTGGTGATAGACAACCATTCAGAATCGAAACGTTGCTTGAAATGGCTTTAGGCGTGTTTGGTGACCAGATCTGAATAGCCAGGTACTTTACCAACCTTCCTCTTCCCAATCTCCTTCCCATCTCCCACTATCTTCAGCCTCACAACATACCCTATTTGAGGATTCCATAGCCTCACTGGCTCTAGACGGTTGGGAGCAGTTGAGACTATTGTTCGGTATTCACGTAATAAAAAGCAGAGTTTCGTGACCAGATCTGAATAGCCTGGCACTTCCTCAACCTTCCCCTTGGTCACTGAAAACGGTTAAAGCCGTTTCAAGACACGTTTCGATTCTGAATGGTGGTCTTTCACTATAAAAAAAAATAAATCCTCAAGCGAAATTACCACAACCCGTAGAAAACATTCCTATTGTGACTTATGTAAATACAGAAAGCTACGCGTCTCCCAGCTTCCTTATTGTAGTTAAAGTAGGTCCCGGCGAACAATACCGCGAGCCGGCTCGGGCCATTGTGACGA
Organism: Drusus annulatus; assembly: GCA_022651775.1. NCBI lineage: Eukaryota > Metazoa > Arthropoda > Insecta > Trichoptera > Limnephilidae > Drusus > Drusus annulatus. The sequence continues at coordinate 1,158,320 of JAGWCC010000043.1, read as the reverse complement.
AGTCGGAATGAAAATTGCCTCTGAAATATTCACGACCCATTTTGTGGGCACTTGCCTACGTCGTGTATTGAGTGTGTGAAGGACGGGACGGCTCGCGGTGGCGTCAACAAAAGTTGACGTTTTTAGTTTCGCTAACTAACTAACCGTCATTCTGTTTCCCCGCAGAGGTGGATAGAGAGGTTAGACCGCCATACAAATCTGTCTTGGTATACACCTCCTTGTTTCATACACAATCGTACATCATCTCATACGTACTCTTCTATTATTATCTATTACCACTACTACTCTTATCCATGTCTTCTTCGGGGATCCCTGACTCCTTTTTCCATTCACTTTCACGTCAAACATTCTTCTCGCTCTCCTTTCTTCTGATCACATGCTCTACTTGCCCAAAACATCTTTACATCTCCTTGTTAATCCTATTCAATACGCTTACATATTTCCGGATATTAACATTTTTTAGCATGTGCTTTTCGAGTATTCTTGACTTCTTTTGTCTATAACATTCGCGTCAAATATTCTTCTTACGTTCCTTTCTTCGTCCATCCGCTCTAAATTCCCAGACCACCTATGCGTCCCTTTCTTAATCACTATTCACTACGCTTACATAAACCTTACATTACTTCCAGATATCAACATTTTGAGACCGTACACACGCCTCAGGAATCCTATTTTTACAGCATTAAGTGTACTTTCATCCCTGCTTTATTAGTCCCATGATATATTTTACTTTTATGCATCGGTAGGTTTGACTATGACTAATGTTTTTTTGTCTCATAAAAATAGAACGTAATGTACGTTCATCTTATTATTTTAAGTTACTTTTTTGAAGAGAGTTGAAGTTAACATTTTTTTTCTAAGCTAAGGAAAATCAACAGCTTTTAATATTGTAAAATTACATTATAACCAAAAAAGCAAGTAAAATGTTTCTCTTTATAATTATACATAAAATTTCTGAATACTTTGAAAATAAAAGTTTTTAATTAAATAATAAAACAGTTAAATATTTACTACTATTTTATTTATGATTATTACCGTATTTATAATAATGCGTTCTCCGAGTTAATCCACTATTTATATTTTCGTAGAAAGGAATCAATTTGTGGTTTGACATATTTAAAGAAATGAAAAAATTACTTTGTATAAGACCACGGATATTATTTTATGTTTAATTGACGACCGGTTTCGCTAAACCAAAGCATCATCAAGGTACAACATTAAACTAAACTAAAATATTTATTTAAGTAAATATTATCATACTTTTAACAATCGGGTAGAATTGTCCAGTAGTCCAAAATTAGGTATATTTCCTGTAAACTCATAAAATTTATTATTATTCTTTAATCACCTTCTCAATTCGAGTTTTGTCTATTTTAATTCATATTATTTATCTCTCTCTCTCTGTTCCTTTGTTATATTTCAAAAATTATTCTATTGTTTTTTTTTAAATTTATCTGTAACTTTATTTTTATTGTTCTTCTATATATATATATATATATATATATATATATATATATATATATATATATATATATATATATATATATTTTTTATTTATTATATATATATATCCTATATATATGCCAACAAAACCGTATATAAATATATAAATATATATACATATATAAACACACATTTTGTCTTTTTTGTTTACCTTAATTTTGTATCCTGATGATGCCAAGCAAAACCGGTTGGTCATTAAAATGAAAATAATATCCGTGGTCTTATACATTTTTTTTTTTCATTTACTTAACTGTTTATATTATACTCTACTTTAAAATTAGCATTTTTTTTTTCTTTAGATATAAAATGTTATGTGTTCACTATAAATAATTGTAGGATTGTTACGATGTAAAATGTATGTATATATTTGTATCGTATCCACTGTCTTTAATTATAGGATTTAGTGCCTTGCAACTTTACCTACTGTCAATGTATCTTATATGGAATCAAGAGAATTTTACGGTCAGTATCTGTTGCATCATCTTAGATTGTGTAACGAATGTCATAATTTTTTCAAAAATTATTCTACTTGTACTCACTGTCACCTACCTTAGAACAGGTTATTATGACCTAGTGAGGTAGGTAATGTAAGAAACAAAATAAAGAAATAAACTCTGTGCTAAGTTTAGTTAAAAAAAGCAAACCGTCGACGCCACTGTGCTCTGGGCATAGTGCATCATCTCGAGTCTTGGTCGCAGCATCCCTCTTCTCTCCCCTCACGTCCCTCCTCACTACATCCCACTTCCCCTCCCAACGAGTGCATGACAGTCGCAACACAATGACACACGTACCTCTAAGGGCCTACATTGCACTACGATTACAGACAGTTCCAAAATAACTTATGTTTCATGTGGTTGTAAAAAGTGTTTAAATTTCACAATTACTGCTAGATTAATTATAAGATAGTTTAGTACCCCATATGTTCTAACCTTAGAGTATACTAGAGGTAGCCCAAGCCAAGGCAGTGAAGTCAGTTTTGGACTTGTTTTTGATGATTTTAACATGACTCGGCGCAAATGGGCGTGGCTAAGACTAAGGCTACGGTATTTATACATCCAATCATATCACATATCAACATAATGTTTTTGTGTATTCGTATAGCCACTTTTTCACAGTATTTTTTATTCAATAAAAATATAGCATCTAACCTAAAAAACCGTTTAGTTGTGTCAAGTTTAGTGGCAAAATAAAAAATGTGGGCGGAGTCCCGCCGTTAACCAGCGAAGATAGCCAGCTTAAGATCATTACGACAGTATATAGAAGCGGTCTAAGAAATTTGTTGTCTCTTTCTCTCTCATGGTGTACGATGTAAAAACTCGGAAAAAGTGATTTATTACAATTTCGGATGGGTTGGGTAAAACAAATTAGCTATCCCTCCATATATTGTTACATCAAAGTTCTAACTTTCCGGAGCATGTGGTATGAAACATAATAAGAAAAAAACTGGCAAGTAACATTAAATGAGATGTGAACAGTAAGTAATATAATATATACAAGATTGGAATGAACCTGACAAATTAAGATTTGGTTAGTTACTCTATCTTATTAGTATCTCTCCAGGGCGATACTGAAAGATCTCTCACTTTTGAATGATTAGTTGACGGCCTCCATGGTCGAGTGGTAAGACGCTCGACTACGAATCCAATGGTCGCAGGTTCAAACTCGGCGTGCGCAAATAATTTTTATTTCATTAATATTTGTCATAACACATTTAATTCAAATAAAATAATTCAAAGTATATTTGCGGCACGTTCCAGAGAAATAGATACCTTAAGTATCGCCCTGGTGAAGGACCACCATTCAGAATCGAAACGTTGTTTAAAATAGCTAAAACTGTGTTTGGTGACCAGATACTTGGTACTCTGGTACTTCACAACCTTCCTCTTTTCCATATACTTCCCCTCCCTATTACCTTCAATTTTCACAACATACCCCATTTAGAGATGCCATAGACTCACTGGCTCTAGACTGTTGGGAGCAGTTGGGACTCTTGTGCAGTATTAATTATAAAAAAATAACTTATGTTTTAGATTATTGATATTATTTAAATTCTTTAAGAAGAATGAATGGTGAATGGGTGAATGGAAGAAGAAGTCGAGGACGCCCGAAGAAGACATGACACGATCAAGTGAATCAAATACTTGAATCGGGCTACGTGAAGAGTCAGAATAACAAACCAGAGTACGTATGAGGCGATGTACGAATGTGAACGAAGCAAGGAGTGTGTGCCAAGACAGAGTTGTATAGCGATCCGTTGTCTCTGCTTAACCCCGCGGAGAAACAGCGTGATGGTTAGTCAGTTAGTTTTGTAAGTTTAAATTGAGGTGATGTAAGAAAATATACTTATAGTTGACCGGTTAGTGGCCGAGTAAACAAATATGTCGGGTTTCTAACCAGGCTTCGCAGATTCAAACTGCTAGCTTCATCATTGAAGAAGTAATATTTTCCGTTTATAACTATTGAAGTGTTTTTTATTAGATAGTGAATCTGCACAAGAGTCCTAACTGCTCCCAACTGACAGGAGCCAGTGGGATTAAACTAAATTATAAATTTATATAATAAATTACAAATAAAAATTAAATTGATGATTTAATAAAACAAATTTGTAACTTTATTCCACTTTTATTATTTTGACTGGACCGGTTTCAGCCTATGACGGCCATCTTCAGACTAGTACAAGTGTTTGTTAACCTACGGCTTATATACTATTTTTAAGGAAGTGTTAGGGGTAGTAAACAATGATTTTACTTTAATTATATTCATCAGTATTGTTGCATGATTTTAATAGTTACAGGGTAAAAGTTACTTTTAATTTATTGGTATTACTATTTTATATATCTATCTGGAATATTTATTTATTTTATTTAATATTTAAGACGGGTTACAGTTGCATTTCTATAAATATGAATTGACAATGTATTTATATAATGAAAGGTTGGTGAATACTGATTGTTAATGAGTTTACTTTAGGTTTTCCCATCTCAATTGTGATGTCCAGATGTACAACATAATTTTCTAATTATTGGGTTACTCCCAGCATTATGGTATATTAGTTTTATGATTCTATTCATTATGCACTGTTAGAGTAGATTACTTCTATTACTATAATTTCTCGGTATCAAGATGGCCGTCATAGGCTGAAACCGGTCCAGTCAAAATAATAAAAGTGGAATAAAGTTACAAATTTGTTTTTATTTAAATCATTAAAATGGAATTCCACCACGAATTAACAGTTTCAAAATTAGAAATAATAAAAATTAAATTGATTTAAAAATTAATTTCAATTTTTTATTTTGATTGTAATTAGATTTTCCTGATTTTCAAGGAGTTTTGAAACAGCTTGCACTCGCACTGGCGTCTTATTCGTTATTGTTTGTCCGGCAAATCACCGTTTATTTTCCCGAGAATGCCTGACGTCACACCGTATTGTGGCTGAACAGGTTTTAAAACAAACAATTGAAAATTTATTCATTGTTGCGAGAGCGGCCGGCCATTGAAATGCCTTTTGTTAATGCGGATACATACATAATTGACGGAGATTATAATTGAAATCTTTTGTGGAAGACAGACTAACAAAAAACTGCGCTCCTGAAGGGTAGACACTAGATAGAGTGCTTAAAATGCAGATATCCTCTTTTTAATTACTTTTATTGATTTAAAATGATGCTTACGTATCTTTATCATTCGACCTTAGTTTCTATTATATTGACGATTACTTAATAATATTAAAAAACATATTCGTAAAAAGAATTTATTTTATGGCTTACCATATTTATAAATAAAACACATCAACTCTGATTATAACCACTTTGTAATTTAATATGACGTCTACCAGTTTCGAAAGTACCCTTCCATCATCAGGACAATTTCAATATTGTCCTGATGACGGAAGGGTAGACGACCGAAACCGGTAGACGTAATATTAAATAACAAAGTGGTAATGAACAAAGTTTATGTGTTTCATTTATATTAAACTACCATTAAAATACAAAATATTTACAACGCGACAATATGCCTTCTAATAAAAGATCCTTAATAATTTTACGAACGTAATATAAATTTAATGAAAATCAAGGAATAACTTTGTATAAGACCACAGATTTAATTTTTATTTTTATGACCGACTGGTTTCGCTTAGCATAAGCATCTTTAGGATAAAAAATTAAACTAAACAAAAATAGGCTATCCGAAACCGGTGGTTCATAAAAATTAAATAATATCCGTAGTATTATGCAAAGTTATTTTTCCATTTCTTTAAATATGTCAAACCATAAAACGATTGCTTTCTACGATAATGTGAAACTATTTTTCTATTAATATGTGTGTCATAACACATTTCGTTCGTATAATAATATATGGTATATTTGCGGCACGTTCCAGTGTAAGAAATACTCGAAAGACCTCCATTCAGAATCGAAACTTTGCTTGAAATGGCTTTAGCCGAGTTCGGTGAGCAGATCTGAATAGTTAAGTCCTTTTCAACCTTCCTCTTTTCCATCTCCTTCCCCTCCCTACTACCTTCTACTTCACAACATACCCCAATTGGGGATGCCATCGACTTACTGGCTGTAGAGTATTGGGAGCAGTTGGGGAGCAGTTCGGACTCTTGTGCGGTATTAACTATAAAACAAAATAATTGTTATTCGAAATAGAGAGGTATGATTTAAATAAACCTAAGATTTAAAAAAAAAATACTTTTAATGTTCACGTTATCTGAAACTCATCAAAAATAGTTTCCCATAAATAAAATTATAATTTGATGGAAAATTTCCGTTAACTGATTGGTCAGTACATCAAATTAGCCGCCCTTCTGTGACGCCTGAAAGTGAGTGAAGAGTAATGCCAGTGAAGGTACCTCTTTCACTCCTGAGTCCTGAAGGCTTTTGTCCTATTAAGGTAGCCCTGCAAGGCCCTGTGCATCGGTGGGCAGACATGAAAAGCTATGCGATGCAACTTACAAACCATCGTTGAATTTCAATACACGGATGATTTTGAGTTTGGGGAGCTTTCGAAGTATCAGGACCTAAAACTTAGAATTAACTCCCAGATAATTGAAATCAGTACAAAACAACATCCGGTCAGAAAATCATTTCCATAAAAAATATACAAGAGTTGAATATGTTTCCACAATTTGTTGCAGACTTGCAAATTTGGAATTTGTGGTATTTTTTTTTTTCGTTCTTTGTACTTCTAAATTAACAAAATGATGCCATTGTTATGGGGATGTTCCATCAAGTTTTTTACAGCTTCCTTGAAATTCCCAATGTAAAAGTCCCAACCCAACCGAGTCCCAATCCAGCATTTCCAACTGGGGTATGTTGTGAGACTGTAGTAAGTGGAGAGGGGAAGGAGGTGGGTAAGAATTGGGTCGTGAAGTACTCCGGCTATTCAGATCTGATCACCAAACACAGCTAAAATCATTTAAACCAACGGTTTATTCTATATTTCAGCTCATACTCTTACATTGTACTAGAATAATTCGTGGATAATTTATATATCGCTTTTTTGTGGTTCGGATCCTCTACTACGAGGACACGGGTTCAAATCCCGGCGTGCGCAAATTGATTTGTGTTATTTCACAATTAATTGAATTTAAACTAATGCTTAGTATTATTGCGACTCATTGCATGGTGGAAAATACTATCAGTATCGCCCTGTAGAAAGACCACCATTCAGAATCGAAACGTTGCTTGAAATGGCTTCAGCCGTATTTGGTGACCAGATCTGAATAGCCACGGACTTCTCAACCATCCATTTTTTTCAAAAGTTAAAAATCGAAGAACACACAAAAACGTGACTAACCTTTCCAGTTGTCAAAAACAAACCACTTATCCGAAATGGCTGATAATGCTAACATACGATAAACATATGTGTACCAACATGCCAACAACAAAAAAATCAATACGAATCTACACAGCCCGCGAAAATTCAAAATTCACCTTTTTCTTTGAACAGGCCATGTATTTGGGGTCTGTAGCCGGCCGTAATTCGCGGTGGTTTATTAATTTCACCCGTAGCCCGGCTACAAGCTTACACACTGTACCCCCAATCGGGGGACAAATCTGACAATGCGGCCTGCGTCGAGCCGATGCCTTAACAATGGCCGCCACCTGTCAATTGGCGAGCTTTTGTGAGCATGCGCGGAAGGCCGCGGCCGATTGTCCCCGGCCGACGTGTAAGGCGGAAAAAACACAAAGACAACAATGCTTCGTCGGTAATGGTAATGTCGGCGGAACAAGTGAACCGCTGGTTTTACATGCTGCGGAGTTGGACCGGGAGACGATTTATTTAGGTGGGATGTTTATTATCTCTGAATGGAACACATACGACATGGGCAGAGGCGTGCACTCCATACAGGCACACAAGCACTGCCTACCCTGCCTACCCTGCATTCCATGCCGTACTTGCATCAAAATATAAATTATATTGGATTATGTTGACGGCCTCTGCGGTCGAGTGGTAAGTCGCTCGACTACGAATGCAAAGGTTGCGGGTTCAAACCTGGCGTGCGCCAAGAACTTTTATTTAATTAATATGTGTCATAAGAAATTTAATTCATATAAAATAATTTAAAACAAGTATATTTGCGGCACGTTCCGCGGTTTGCGGAGTGCTAGTTACTTGCAGTATCACACTGGTGAAAGACCACCATTTAGAATCGAAACGTTGCTTAAAATGGCTTAACACGTGTTTGGTGACCAGATCTGAAAAGTCAGGTACTTCTCGACCTTTCTCTACTCATCTCCTTCCCCTCCCCACTACTTTCAGACTCACAACATACCCCGATTAAGGATGCATAGTCTCGCTGGCTCCAGGCGGTTGGGAGTAGTTGGGACTCTTATGTGGTATTCACTTCGAAAAACAAAATGAAAAAAAATAATTTCAAATTATGCAAAAAATAAAACTACGCTAACAAAAATACGCGCTTAGTTAAGCTGATCGCGCTGCCGCGAGCGTCCCACCGACCGTTCTACCTTAACGTGTCAAAAGCAGTAACTACATACGCCCAAACGCCGCCAACGTCAGAGTAGATTATTCTACGTTCACTAGACTGCACAAAATATGTATATTGTGAACTTTTGCACGTTCGAGTGGCTTATTTGTGTTAGTATTATTGTAAGTGTCTAAGGCAGTGCTTTTAAAGAACAAATCCAATGGCAATCAGTGACATATGTTATCAATTAATCCGCGGTTTTTCCTACTGCCTACCCAGATCAAAAACTCCGTGCACGCCACTGGATAAAAGCCTACTTTAGGCGCTCGCGAGGGGTGGGTATTTTGTTTAAATATCATTGCTTGTATTCAAGTACTTACTCGGGAGATTTAGTACTAACAAGATTTACTTATTAGAGTTACTTATTAGATTTTTACGCGCCGGTTCAGCGTTGTTTTAGTTATACCGGACGTAAGCCATTTAAATTAGACGCATAAGTCGTGGTTATAAGGTAAGCTTTTCGTTATTCTGACCTTACACCACGCGTAATAGTAAGAGGGGTGGTAATTTATTATTAGTTTAAAAAAAGTGAATACTGCACAAGAGCCTTAACTGCTCTAAACCGTCTGGAGCCAGTTAGACCATGGAATTCTAAGTTGGGGTATATTGTGAGTCTGTAGTTGGTAGGGAAGGGGAACAGATGAAAAAGAGAAAGATTGGGAATTACCTGGCTATTCGAATCTGGTCACCAAACACGCCTAAAGCCATTTCAAGCAACGTTTCGATTCTGAACGGTAGTCTTTCACCAGGACGATACTTAGAGTATCTACCACTCTGAAACGTGTCGCAAATATACTAGGCTTTATTTCATTTAAATCAAATGTGAAATAACACAATAATTAAATTAAATTTATTTGCGCAGGCGGAGATTTGAACCCGCGACTTCGGGATTCATAGTCGAGAGTCTTGACCGCTTGACCACGGGGGCTATCTAATTGAGAGAACTCTAACAAAAATGTCCCCATAGATAATTACTTCACCATATAATCATAACTATGAAGGAAAAACCTGTTGAACAGAAGCTAGATAAAAATGTTCTTAATGATACAAAAAATGTAGGCCGTCTCAATGAGGTACAATGCGTGGGTAGACATTATTTATTGGCTAGATATTTCAATACATCTGCTGTTTTTTGTCTATTTTGTTATCAGATCGTAACTATAAAGCAAATATCTGTATTTCTGAAGCAAAAAAAAAACTCTCGGACGGTAGGTACTGGAATATTTCTTTTTGGTATTGCTAGGGCAATTCACTTATTTTAAGCTGGCAAAGTTTTTCTATCTTCTTGCAGATCACGTGCAGAGCTTGAAATAATCAACTTTTGCAATATTCGATTAAACACCGTTTTATATAAATCAATTCAAATATAATCGAGCCGTATTTTGACTATTTACTATTGATCAGCGTACTGCAAAAATATTACACCCCCCTGAAATTGAAAACAATGCACCAAACCTGCAGCTGACTGGATAAATGCATCGGGTTCCTATCAGGGCGTCGCGGGTTCAATTTCTCTGCTAGCTAAGTCCTCCACCATTGCACAATCAACATTTTTCGCTTATTATGATGGCAGTAGGAGTTTTTCAAATAGTTTCTGGTTATTCATAACGCGGGGATGTTTGTCTTTATTAAAAAAAAAAACAAGTAGTAAGACTTGTGATATTTTTAATACACTTCACTGCATTATAAACATACAGGAATTTTCTCCCCATTGAATCAATTTCAATCGCCCAAGTTCAAGGTTAATATGAAATTAACTATTCATATCCTGTTTTTGATCGGCTGATATCCTGGGATGTCCGTTTCCCGCGCGCCCCCTTGTGAATTTGTTTTTATTATTAAATTATTTGTTTTCCCCTTTTCGGCCGTTTTAAAATGGGGCTGCCCCCTACTCGATACGCCACTGGCTGCATAATATGAGGGGTCAATCATTTTTCATCCAATTTCATGGCACTTAGAGGAATTACTGGAGTCAATTGAAAGGGTTGTTTATTGGGATAAAAGTACCATATATTTGTTTTTTTCATTGACTAAAACGCTACAATAAAATCAATCCGAAAATAATAAAAAAAATACTCAATTAATTTTTGGTATTTTTTTTTTTTACATGGAAAAAATATTTTCGGGTGAAGAATAATTTTTCAATTATTAATCATTTTTTTATTATAAGTGAAAAAAAATTCTTTTTCAACGACGAGTGATATGGTTTGCAGGAAATTAACTAGTTCTTACAATAGCTTCAGCTAATAAACTTTGCGAAAACAAATTCTGTTTAGTGTATCATAATTTCTAATAGTAAATCGTGGTGAAACTCCATTTTAATGATAAGCCGCCTATTTCAACAATAAAACAAAACCCAAAGTCACAGATGTACACTATGAAACTCAATAAGCGTCCATTTCAGACAATAATATACATATAAAAGATATCCATCATAAGGTAAAACCGGTCAGGTCTTAAATAAATAATAGTGGAATAAAGTTAAAATTAGGTATTATTAAAATAATTTGTATGATATAGTTTTTTTTCCAAATTGTCTATTGATGCTTCATTGTTTTTGAAAGAATGTTAGAAATTTTAAGTAAGTGTCCTATATTCAGCCATTATTCTCGTAAATTAGGCATCAAATTACTTTTTTTCTCTAATGGCGTCTTTATAATGGAAGTATAATTTAATAAGTTTAAAAACGTTTCCCTAACGATTTTTTTAAAGCCATTATATGAATAAAGCAAGTGAGTAAAAAAAACGTTAACAAAATGCATGGAAGAAAAACGTTGTATGTAGGTACTAATCTAAAGATATAAATGTTTTCATAGTTACGTAATTTTAATTAATTAACAATATAATACTGTATGTATATACATGTCGATATAGTGATAGCCAATTTGAAAAAAAATACCCATGCCTCAAATTTAATATTTTTCTCACTTCACTTCTCGTGCATAGCCTTCGTTCATTTGTTGTTTCGTTTTCGAATGAAGCAGAAAAGCAATCATGGATTTTTAAAAAAGGAAAGAAAATGTATTGATAGAGAATCGCTTTTCACCCCCTTTCAGATTTCCGAATGATTCTCAAAATGGAACTCTACCTGGAAAATTGATAAAAAAAAACTTAAACTCAAAAACTGACGTTAGTTGATTTTAATGATACAAGTACATTCACGGAAAATAATTATTTGGATGATTTGTATAGCGTCGTTTTTGTGAAAAATCACCTCAAGGGCGCTGGGAAAACTATTAACAACATGGCGTAATATGCTAAATACTCCACTAACTTTACGGACAAATGCTCGAAATACCATTTGTAATCAACCTTTCGTATTAATGTGAACTAACTAACTGACTACCACGCCGTTTCACAGCAGGGGTAGGCAGAGAGAATGGACTGCCATACAACTCTGTTTCGGCATACACTCCTTGATTCATTCACATTCATACACCGTCTCATACATCTCTTCTGTTATTCTGACTCTTCACAAGACCCGACTCAAGAATTTGATTCACTTGATCGTGCCACGTCTTCCTTAGGCGTCTCCGACTTCTTCGTTCGTTCATATCTTTTGCGTGATATATTTTATTCACACTCCTTTTTTTGATCATTCGCTCTACATGCCCAAACCATCTAAGCGTCCCTTTTTTGATCATATGCATTATGCTTACATCAGTTTTGAATTCTTTCCGGATATCAATATTTTAGTACGGTCATAGATGGTTTTACCCCACATACGCCTCTGGGAACTCATTTCAACAGCATTCAGTCTACTTTCATCCTTCCTCTGCCAGTCACATGCATTACTCCCATACATATTTGTTACTATTTGAATTTAATGGTATCTTCATATATTTTTTAGTATTACATATGCAAAACATCCTGAGAAATCCTTCGTAGCTTATCATACTCAGGGATCAAAAGTAAAAAAAAATCTCTAGCTAATAAATATATATATTTTTAATGTACATATTTAAATGATATTACAAATCGATTCCTCCTCTATAATTCCATTCAAATTGATTATTCAATTGGACAAAACAAAGCGTTTAAAAACGCAGTTACTATCTACCACTTATATAAATATACATTTTTTTATATCTCGTAAATCTCACACAGTTCAGGTTGGCAGCACTTTTAGCACCATTGGCTGTTTGCCATTTTCCCTTTTGAAAAATTCAGGAAATTAAACCAACGGTCCCAAATGACAATCGCCTAGCATGATCCTTTTCCTGATGACTGGATTTCGAGTTTTCAATCTAAAAATGCGAAATGGCTAAAATTCACTTACCCGAACTTTATTATATTTAATAAAAATATATAAACCACTCGTATATGCCCAGTTACAAATATCACGGCAAGAACTTTAAAATATTCACTTTTTTATATTGATGGGTTACTTTCAAATTTTGTAAGAAACAAAATATGTTATTAACAAGACATAATTTTTTTTAATCAGATTTCTAATAAGGTAAGTTGTATAATTAGATTAATATTTATTTATTTAATAAATTGTGTAATCCCAAGTGGGCTTTTATAAATGAAAGTTTAATCTACTATGAGCGATTGTGAATTATTTGCTCATACGGAAAATAATGGTACTCAACGGTCAGCACTTGAGATGACGCTAAACGTTATTTTGTAGCTATCTAATAGAAGCAATACTACAAATTTGTATGAGTAGTTAGAAAAAATTATGAAGTTTCCAGTGAATACAATATTACAACTGTAATCCTTTAAATTCTTTCAAATCATCGTAAAATGTCAGTAAAAGGTGCAGTTTTGAAATCAGAAAAGGTATTTTTGAACGTTTTATTTAAAATTCTAGTGTGTTTTTCATAAATAATTTAAAAGGTTAATATTTAATAATTGTATTCACTGAAAACCTCAGAGATTTTTCTTACTACCCATATAGAATTAACAAATAAATTATTTGTACTTTTTCTTGTAGTAGAAAGCCAAAAAGTGTCTATTTTTAGGTGCTGACCCTTAACACAAATATTTCATACATTGTATCTCTTTGATTATATTGAAATTAATATTTATTGAAAATATATGATATTATAGCCTTCTTGTACCTACATCCCGTGCAGTCAAACACATCAGCCACCTCTGCGTACGTATTACCAACTACATTCAATCTAGGTACAAGCGAGAATCTGAAAGACTCTGTGCTGATATCATTCTTACGACTGAATTGATTTTTAGATGAAGTAAATTTGTCTTCGATCTGAAAGCTTCAATAATATCGATTCATTCAAGTAGTTATAGTTTATATTTTCAATGAATAGATTGAGTTCATAGTTAACATATCGAGTGGTTTGGTGACCAGATCTGAATAGCCAGGTACTTCTCAACCTTCTTCTTCCCCAACTCCTTCCCCTCCTCACTACCTTCAACCTTACACCATATCCAAATTGGAAATGCCATAGTCCCACTGGCTTCAGATAGTTGACAGTAGTTGGGACTCCTGTGCGGTATTCATAACTTTCAAATTGTGAACAATAATGTCTACACTAGTTATTTACATCTTACGTCATAGTGTTTGCTATAACCTATACCACTGATACATTAGAAATAAAGGCGTATAGTATAAACGTGGATAACGTCTTATCAATTATTGATAAATGGTTTTGATAAAGATTTTCATGCCTTCCTTTGGTAGCTAAATACTCATAACAAGTGCATTTCAAAGGCTTTTGAAAGTTTTAATAATACTTTGTACAATTTATCATCTTTTGATTTAACGTCTGTTTTCACGTTTTAACGAATAAATACCGGCCCCCTATATTAAGGCTTTCATTGAAAGAGCTTTTGCTCTGTTCTCACCCAAAGCTTTGCGATTTATGCGATAATACAGGTAAACATCATGTTACTTTGAAAATAAAATGATTTTTTTAAACTAGAATCATTGGTCCATTCTGCTGCTGAGGTTTATTTCTTCCTTTCTTTAAAAACATCATCCATACAGAATCCCCAAAGATGGAATAAATAATATTTGGATAATTTGTATAGCGCCGTTTTTGTGAAAAATCACCTCAAGGGCGCTGTGCATCATATTACTGTGTGAAACAACATTATACCATGGTCCCTCTCAAAATCATTGGTTTTTATACACTCTCACGTACATAATTTCAGAGTGGTAAATACTCTGAGTATTGCCCTGGCAAAATACCAACATTCAAAAACGAAACATTGCTTGAAGTTACTGTTAACTGTGTTTAATTACCAGATCTGGTTATTTAGCCAGGTACTCTCAGCCTTCCTTTTCTTATTCTCCTTCCCCTCCCCACTCTTTTCAGCCTTACAGCATACCCAAACGTAGACGCCATATTCTCACTAGTACCTGGCAGTTATAACTTTTATACGGTATACACATAAAACAATATAAATATATTTCAAGAAATATGTATTTATAAATTAACGGACTAAAGTCCAATTACAAAAAATACATATAAAACACGAAATGGAAAAAAGAGCAACAGAGAAAAAATAATACACGATAATAAATGAAGCGATGACAAAAATAAGGCAAAATAAACGTAAGAAAGAAAATTCAAGCCATGGTCTAGTTAAAGTTTTGGTAGAGTCGTAAAGAATGACAAAAATCATTTAGACTGCTACCAAAAATTTCAAGACCATGTCTTGAATTCATGAGTCTTGACATTCTGGATATTGGAGAATTATAGCCATCATTAATATTGTGATGATTGAGGAACAGCAATTCATTCTACGGCAAGGAATTTTGAACTGGATAAGTTATATATATAAGACATTAATAATATTAATAGTATGAATAATAGAAAAACAAAAGATTTAAGAATAACAGAAAATTAACAAAGTTAATAACATTCAGGCTTTTATAACAAAAAGGTTTTTTCAACAAAAAAATACCAAATTCAGTGAGAAATCTCATTTTATATTTCCTCTTCCTTGTAATTATTTTTAGTTTGGTTTAGTTTATGATAAATTACCTTCCAAATTCTCATGCTTTTATATATTCTCACGTCACGTACATTTCTTAATAATTTAACCTGATTGGCATTTGGGAAACACTGTTTTACAATGGAATAACATATAATTGTTATTTTAAAATTCGCGTTTATTTGCGGACAACTTCTGGCAATGCAAAGGGCTTGGCTCCGTCCGATAAGAAGGCTAATGGAACTGTCAATAGTCGACTTACAATAAACCCGAGTATTACTTTAACTTTAGTTATCATTTACGCACAGGTCTCAGTAATATTAAATGCAAATTGCACCCGTCTTGGAAGAATTCCTCATCTGAAAAACAAAAATACCACACAAGAGTCCCAACTGCTCCCAACCGTCTAGAGCCAGTGAGACTATGGCATCTCCAATTGGAGTATGTTGTTAGGCTGAAGGTAGTGGGGAGGGGAAATATGGTGGAGAGGAAGGTTGGGAGTACTTGGCTATTTAGATCTGGTCACCAAAAACGGCCAACGTCATTACAACCAACGTTTCGATTCTGAATGGGAATCTTTCACCAGGGCGATACTTAGTGTATCTACCACTCTGGAACGTGCCGCAAATTTACCGCATATTATTTTATATGATTTAAATGTGTTACGACACATATTAATCAAATAATAGTTATTTACGCACGCCGGTATTGAACCCGCGACCTCTGGATTCGTAGTCGAGCGTCTTACCACTCACCACGGAGGCCGTCGACAGATGTGTCAGTATCACCTTGGTGAAAAACCACCATTCAGAATCGAAACGTTTCTTGAAATGGGCGTAATCGAATAATATTTATAATTGGCTGATTTATATAGCGTCGTTTTCGTGAAAGAAATATCACCTGAAGGGTGCTTTATAAGATTATTAACATTACCTACAGCTTAAACACTAAGACTAATAATTAATGGCGTATAAATTATAATTTTTAAAGGCTAATCGTGTTAAGTGATCAAATTTGAATAGGCAGGTACTTTGCCATCTTTTTACAAAAATAAAAATTAATCTCTTCCACAACACATCTCCTTCCCCTTTTCCCTTTCTTCAGCTTCACAACATATCCCGATCGGGAATATCATGGTCCCACTTGATCTAGATAGTTGAGAGTCTAAATGCTAATAACTAGTGACCATAATAAAACATCGCTCTCTGGTCTTTTTTATTTCATCGTAAAATGAAATAAAATTCAATGTAAAATACTTAATCGAATATGCCTCCGTTATACACCACCGTCAACACCTTATCTGCAATAATTCACTGATATATACATACAATCTATTGTAGTTTTTATTCCTTATCAAAATGGTATCGTTAAGCAGACAAACAGTTTTGCCAATTTCAACTGTTACAAATAATAATAATTCGAAGAAATACACTTACAATGCATCATTGGCGTAAAAATATTTTTTCTCGATGTTCGAATGTTTTTATTAAAAGGTGCTATTTGTTATACAATTGTAGGAAATTTACCGAATATTGATTTATTCATTTTTTTTAAATCCAATAAATTGTCTACACATTACGGCATGGAATCTTCATTACCATAAAATTAATAATTTGTTGAATCTTTTTTTTTAAATGCTGAGAAAATTATATTTTAAATGTGGTCTACATGACCATCTTAAATCATATGATGCACAACTTGATTATTTTAAAATTAAATTATTTACTAGAAGGCATATAACTGATTTAATATATTTAAATTTTAAAAAATCACTATCATCTCGATACTACAGCATGTCTTTGCAGTATTAAAATAAATGTACCTTATTCTTATTGTTTAAGACGCCATAGCACATTCCATCTGAGTACATTCATAAATAATTATCTATACTTTAGCCCTCTGTCTCAAATGTGTCGACTATATGATAAGATAAGGGGCACTAATCTAAATTTTTTTTGTCGATAATTCGAACAATTAAGAAAAATGTCCTGCTATTGCTTTAAAATATGAACCAAGGGTTGGTCAAATTAATTAGGCTTGTTATTATTTATGATTTAAGAACAGTTCATTCGTAGTAGAACTCCATTTTAATGATTTTAATAGACCAGTCTGAAGATGCCCGTCATAAGGTAAAACCGGTCAGGTCTTAAATAATAAAAAAATAGTGGAATAAAGAAAAAAAAATGGTGGATTAAAATCATTAATTTTGCTTATTACTGTTAATTTGATCATGTCATGTCTTTCCCGGGCGACCCCGAATTTTTCTTTCATTCACTTGGGCGTTATATGTATTCTCCCGATACTGATGTTTCCATCCATCTTCTCAATATTTTTTAATAATATTTTTTTTATCCCTTTCTAAATATTTTTAATTAAGCTTACATTATTTTCGAATCTTCATATTCGTTACACAGTCGTACATTGTTTTAACAAACATAATAAATACATTTTCTATAATTGATAATAGCCTAAAATTAAAAAAGAAAATATTTTGGCAATATATGTTAACGTATGAAAATTTGTACATTAGAATGCATCAAAATGTGATCTAACATAAGATAAATAAAAAATCGTAGAAAGCAATCACTTGTGGTTTTAAATTATTAAAGAAACGAAAAAATAATTTATTGTTTTAAAGTTGGTTTTGTAGAACTCCATTTAATTTTTTGGGTTTTTGCTTTTTTAAACAATATTTATTATTATTTCAAATTTAAAAATCGATTCGTGCCAACTGTTTCGCCTTCTGAACCTTCTGACAGTTTGATAATGCCTTCAGAAGGTGAAACAGCTGTCACGCGTAAAAATAATTACCCATCAGAACTTTTAACTAAAAATCGTTCTTAAAATTAAAAATAATAATTATATATATATATTTTTTTTTTTTTTTTTTATTTTTTTTTTTTTTTTTAGGTTTTTTTACTTTTATTTAAACAATAATTATTATTATTTTAATTTAAAAAAAAACAGTTTTTAGTTAAAAGCTCTGCGATGTAATTATTTTTACGCGTGACAGCTGTTTCGCCTTCTGAGGGCATTATCAAACTGTCAGAAATGCCCTCAGAAGGCGAAACAGCTGTCACGCGTAAAAATAATTACATCGCAGAGCTTTTAACTAAAAACTGTTTTTTTTAAATTAAAATAATAATAATTATTGTTTAAATAAAAGTAAAAAACCTAAAAATTAAAATGGAATTCTACAAAATAAACTTTAAAACCATAAATAATAATTATAATTATCGTTAAAAAAAAACCTAAAAAAAATTTTTTTTTAATCAAAAAATATATTTGTAAAAGAACACGAATTTTATTTTATTTTTTTCAAAGTTGTTTTTCCATTTCTTTGAATAAATAGAGATCTCAACTCAAGAAGTTTCAACCAGAGAAAATCTAGAAAATATTACACCCACGCCAATGCTGTGAGTTTATAAAACACTTTCCCGCATGCAATATTATTTTTAATCCAAAGCAAATAAAGGCGACGTCCGATTTATGGTTAAAATGCCCAAAAAACTGCAAATAATGTTGTACAATAATAAATTGATAACGATCTTTACCTGTGTAACAACGCCTTTCAATAATATTTCAGAGTGATAAGCAATTCTGTTCTATTTTATGAAGGACATTAGTTCAGTTAAATTACTGTGTGAATCGAACCATTTCCCCGTTTAAAATATTACCTCTAACTTAACTTACTTTAACGTCCAAAGTAGTTTAGTTATTGCATTGTTCGTCGAGTGAATTTAGAATCAGTGAATATTTTGACTAAACAGTTCATTTCTTTCAGATGAATGGAGAACTTCGAGAAATTCAGGACATTCCCAAGAGGACATCCATGCTTAACGCAGTTTAGCGTAATGAATAAACAGGTGAATTTTTATGTTAATTTATCATCTATAAATATTGTTTATTGATTGTTATGTTAATACCAGTTGTTATCCGTAAATACCACGAGATATAACTAGACTTGTCGAGAAAGAAAATTAGTTTTTTAATTCCATTTTGAATAAAGAATAATTATGTAGGTAGGGATTTGAAAAGATCATTTTTTTATTTTTAAAAATTTCAATTAACATCAGTTCCAAATTAGAAAAGTTCACTCTCGTACGGTCGTTTGTACTCACAAAAGAAACATAATTTATAGTTAATTACTACAACACCTTTATCTCTATATTATTCTCATAGTTGAATGAATGAGTACAGATTACGTTAAACAAAGATTTCGATAAGTAATCAATGTAAGGTAGCATTCGACAAATAAACTTTCTAATCGTATTATCAATGAAGTCATTACATTAAAGAACAATTATTTAATAATCATTAAGCAATTGCACGACGAAAATGTTGATTATCGTTTCAAAGCCTCTTTCGTGATACGATAACTAACTTAATTTTGGAGCAAGATGTCACCGATTTAAAGTTCGACGAAGGGAAAAAAATGTTGAAGGTGTTTTTTTCATTTGCATTTAGTGAAATTTACAATGATTGGATTGTATATTTTTTCTGAAAAGAAATAGATGGGTGTGGGGTATCTTTTTCTGTATATTTTCGTCGTATCCAAATATATTACAGGCAAAGGTAGAGAATAATAACTACTGCAATAAATTTTATATCTCCCGAACACCGGTGCCATTTTTCAGTTCAACCCTCTCTCCTATGTAATACACCCGACATACCAATAATATGAACCGATCCCAATAATAACACACGGTGAATACAGAATCTAAATTTAAATAAAAGCTTGCTGTTATTTTTAAGTTCCTCTAAATTTTAAATATAAAAAAAACGTTTGTCGCAATTTGAATTTAAAGTTACAAAGATACCCCAAGGTATGTACCTACAAAATTGGAATAAAAATGTAGATATTTACTCTTTTTTATCCAAATCAGTTTGTGAAGTTTTTATGTATTATTTAATTGCGTTTATTGCATCAAAAGAAAATGTCTATTCTGTGACGGGTAACTGGATCTTTGGTATATTAACATAATTATAATAGATAAATAAATAAGTAAAAACTTTATCTTCTTGTAATGAAAACTTTATCCCTTATTTATAAACTTTTATTTGAAGCTTTGTATATTCCTAGTTTTGACTACTATAGCCACATGGATAAAATTAATTAGTTAGTTACAAACGAAAGATACACGCTGATTTTTCAACAGTAATCATTTAACTTTGCCCAGTATTCTTCCTGCCGTTAAATCTTATCAAATAACTGGCACTAACTACTCCTACATGACTAAATCACTAACGATTAAAAAAAATGGAGCTTAATGCAAAAAGAGACAATTGACAAGTAAAAAATCCATATCGTCGTTGGAAAGGCAAAAGGACTTAAGCAACACTTATGTCAAAAATGAGTTAAATATGTTGTTTTTACCAGCTTTTATTTCTCCATCAAATGCTCTGACTCTCGTTTGATTCTGAAGATTTTTTGTGGCCCTTCGGGCATATAAAATATATTTAATATTTGTGAGAAGGCTTGACTCAATTGACGCAAGCTTAGGACTTTTTTAGATTTTTGTTGCTTCCGGTAATTCAGTAAGAACATTGAGTTAACTTTTTTTTTTTTTTTTAATTCAACTAGGTACTGAAGACTTGTGAACTTTATTGTTAAACAAAACAAAAAAGCTCTGGTGTAAGCTTCCAGAAATAGCGCTTCAGCCCCTTTGCCTTTCCGGCGACGATATGCCAACCATGAGAGGAAGAAAATGATGAACCTTGTGACTTTAACCGGTGATTTTGTGTCACAGTAAATCCGTAATTTAACCGGAGCAGTTTCAACTGGAGCTGTTTTGGCCGAGGAATGTTTTTATGTTTTTTTTCCTTATTTTCGCAACTGGCATGTTATTTTCCGATCATTAATAATAATAGGGGTAGCTCTCTATTTTATACACGTCTCGCTCTCATAAACAGCGGCAACGAGAAATAAAAATGTACTCGGTGTGTTAACTTATTTGTTATTGGCGTGTTTTAATCCGCACATCACCATGTCTGCGCAATAACACGGTATTATTAAAACACGTAATGTTTAACACTCTTACGTGGACGGAATACGGCGAGCGCTAGGAGTGCCCATCTCTGAACGCCGACGGTCAAATTGACCACTAAACATTTTAAATTGGTGCACTTGGGAACATTCACCGCCTATATTTCCGATTTATGGCCACCGTATGGCCCAACAAAACTGACCCAATGCCATAAGGGTACGATTTTTACTACCCACCCCAGTCCATCGTACAATAATTTCCACCTTATTTGTTTTCAAAAGTTAAGAGTCTCGTCTTCCAATGGAACGAAGGGTAAGCTCCTTGACTCTGGATACTTTGAGTATCGCGCAAGTGAGAGACCTCTAATTGAAGTAAAAAAATTGCTCGAAATAACTTTTACTACGTTAGTCACCAGATCGGAATACGCAGATGACCTTAACCTTATTAATTCTCCTCGGGTTGCAATAGTTCAAAAAGGATGTATAAACATATAATGTTATGATTAGTATGGAATCAAAAGTATGTAAACATATTTTCATTAATATCTCTGAATGTTTACCTCATTTTTTTGCGCTGTCGGGGAAATTTTATCTAATTTTTTGCAGACAAGCAAACTTTAAATAAAGTTACAATTATAATGTTTTTAGAAATATTTAGTATCAGAAAATGTTATAGAACAAAATGAATTTTTTAAAATTGTACATTTAAATGCCTTATTTCGGAAAACTTGACAAAAAAATTGTTTTCGATTTTTTTATAGAAGAGTTTTAAGTAATTTATTAGGAAAATACAAAATTTTTGGTAAGTTGGTCCATTCGAGGGCTCTGACCTTAATCATAATAGTAAAAATAAACTTTTTCCAATCGTCAAATGCGAATATACTCGTTTTTTATTGGCGCTTAACTTTCGGGGCAGGCTGTATAAGGATCGGAGTCACAAACAAGCGATAATCGTCCTTATGTGAGCCTATAAAGCGGAAAAATTCCAAAAAGCACTTT
Source organism: Drusus annulatus (assembly GCA_022651775.1). Taxonomy (NCBI): domain Eukaryota; kingdom Metazoa; phylum Arthropoda; class Insecta; order Trichoptera; family Limnephilidae; genus Drusus; species Drusus annulatus. The sequence continues at coordinate 1,135,926 of JAGWCC010000043.1, read as the reverse complement.
GTATTATTGGAATCCTACGCAGATAAGTTCCGTACTGTTTTCGTATTGGATCGCCCGCCTCTTGTGAATTCGGAATTTCCGTATTGATGGCGGTACGTTACAGTTCACAGTGTTTTATTCGAGAGGGTGTATTGACTTTAAAGGAAGCCTGTTTGAAGGGGGTATTCACAGAAGCGTAATATTTTATACGGACTGTAATAAGTTTTCACAGCAAAGTTGTTTATTGTATCGAACGAGAGTATAATGTATGTGCTTTGGATATATTTGCTACGTACTTTCTACGTGTTATACTTGTAGCTTCTTCTTAACGGTCTTCCTTACTTAACGGTGAAACATAATTTCATCCTTATAAAATCGTCAAAATTTTAAAACACAACACTTTCACTAAAACAAATGTATTTTGGTAAATATATCTATGTTCCAATTTCTAATCTATTCACTAAATATTATTTTTGTAATAAACATCTTAATATTAACTAATTAAGTAGGTTAAAATGTTCATTATAAGGTATTTGGCGAATAAACTTTTAAATTCGATCATAGAAAACAATTTGAAAATTATTTTTTTATTATAAAAGCAGAGTTGTTTTTTTTTTTTTTTACAATTTAATTAAAAAAATATTTGATCTACCATAATAATATATTTTTGCGAATATATTTACACAAATTTCACCGCTAGTAAGGAGGGTCCAGTTGTTGTAAGATTTACAAATTATCAAAATTCAAAACTTACCGAAATGGCGCATCAGGTCTTTTGCCTTTTGGGTGACGGTATCATATCAGTTACCAAAAGAAATATTCGTAACCTTTACCAAAATGGGTGAATGAGTAGGTACCTACACACTTTAATTAAAAATTATTTTGAAAACGAACTTCTATACAAATTGCTTAACTGCATAAATACTTTCACAAACCTTTCTACATTTTTTCAATCGCCGAACTAAATCTCAAGCCAGCGTATTCTGTATAGATGCTAATGTAATAGTATACCTACAAGTGTGTACTATTTTCGTAGGTTCTCCCGGTCTATAAAACAAACTTTGGTTGTAAAATAAAGTATAAATATTTGTGGTCCACGCCAGAGACGTGCCCTGAATTAGATCTAAATTTCCTGAAGGGTTTCTGGCAGTCCATCATCTCTCAATCGCTCCGAATGGACTTAGAAACATTCAGCTTTTCCATCGCGCTTACCCGAGTAAAGCAGAACGAATGTGCTGGTCGTAGAGACTTACGGCTTTACGTTTTACTTTGAAACGTTTTACGTTTTACGTTACACGTAAAAAATAGTGTGAGGTTGATGTCGGATGTGCTTATCTTAAGAAAAATATCTACCAATCATGTAAGTTTTATATCTAAATTATATTAAACTTTCGGTTATACGGAACGTGGGATTGCATACTAGATATATAGTAAATAAAAGAGCTTTAGCAACTTTCCCAAATTATTTTATATATTGCTTCATTGCAATCCCAATGGGTCGAAGTGAACTTTCACTTATACAGATACCATTTACAGTGAGACAAATGTCAATTATTTACTCTTATGACAAGTAATAATGAGTAGTCAACATAAGAATTGCATATATAATACTGTTATATATATAAATACATACATTATGTTAATATTGGTTGAAGATATGTGATATTATAAATATATATATATATATATATATATATAATACGTCAATGTTTCCATTTTGAATGATGGTCTTTCACTAGGGCGATACTTAGAGTATCTACCACTCACAAATATACAATACCAAATATAGTGACCGTTAGGTACATAATGATCTACATAATCTTAAATAAAATTTATATGTTTTTTACACACCTTTACACTTGCCAATTCAACGATTATCTTATAATATGTGTATAAGAATGAACCTCTCTTATATCTTATTTTTTTTGTTTTGTTTTTCATTGCTAGAATTATTTGCGTTATTATATCATATATAGTGTGTCACACTACTTCAGTTTGTACTTATATAACTCCTTTGGATATATAATACCTTGTCTATATGTAAGGTGTACATAAATGTTTATTTTATATTTTTACACTATACATGTATCTCCAATATTTTTATATCATTCATCTCTTAATGTATTTGTTAAATAAATAAATACGTTAGCTCACTATTTTTTTCAAAATCCAACCAGGTACTGTAGACTTTTTATTGTAAAACAAAGAAAACTAGCAAAGTGCTCCGGTGTAAACTTCCCAAAATGGCGCTTCCGCCTTTTTGCCTTTCTACCAACGATATTTAAATATAGTGTTACCTTAGAGCAATAATATTCAAGAGGAAACGCTGTAGATCGATCTGTAGTCAGTTTTTACTAGGTTTTACTGACTCGGTAGGACCTGGGCGTGGCTAAGACTAGGGTTACGGTATTTATACATCCATTCATAGCGCATGTCGACACAATGTTTTACTTTATTCGTATAACCACTTTTTCACAGTATTCTTATAAAAATAAATATACCATATAACCTAAAAAGCCTTTGAGTTATGTTCAGTTTAGTTGCACATCAAAGAGTGTGGGCGGAGTCCCGAGAGACGCACGAGTCAAAGAACGTGGTTACAATACTTTGAAGCGGTGTGAAATTTTGCCAAAATTGTCTCTTTCTCTATGACGGTATACGACGTAAAAACCCGGAGAAAGTAATTTATCGCAAATTTGCTTAGGTTGGGTAAAACAAATTAGCTCTCTCTCCATAGATATTCTTACTCCGAGAGTGTTACCAACATTCTCAAATGAAAACAATGTCGCTTCTTGATTCAATGATTAAAAATCTTATATCCGATCATCTAGTGTCTATATCGCATTGCTTAATCATTGTTAACTGCAGTGATTACTCTTGCAAGTGGCCAGAGTCCACCAGGAGCGCATGCGACAGCGACAGGTAGAATAATTCCAATAATTGCAAGGCAAATTGTCGCATCACACGGCCGTAGTTATATGAAATGACTATGCAAATGACCGGCTGACGGACGGCCGTCTGGTCGTATGAAGGTGGGCATGGAGTGGGTCATTATTATAAGATTGCGCTGCACTGCCTCGTTAATGGATAGAACATAATGGAAAATACCGTTTCTCAATAATCGCCATTGTCCTGTGGTATGTTAAGATAAAGTACATCTGGTACGTCTGATCAGAGACGTGCAAATCATTAATCACCGAACAAAGTAATGTACTTTTTTATGCGATTAATTATCTTTATTACCAGTGATTTGGGTGGATATCTACTTATTTGTATTATGTATTTATTGCATTGTGCCAATACATAAGGACTAAATAAAATCACAACGAATCTTTTGGATTATAAATTATATTTTTACTTATATTATTTTAATTTTAATTTTGTTTTATTTATTTTTTCTCGTGAATTTCTGCTAATTTTTATTTGTTAACATTATAATTACTATGTATTGATATCAATTATGGAAGGTATTGCATTGCACTACTCCTGCATACCATCCGGAATAAAACTTTATTATTATTATTATTATAAATTCATGCTTTTTTTAAATGGGATAAAATGAAATGAAAATCGGAAAAAAATAAAAATATATATTTTTAACCCTTATGTGACTAAATGATGTAAAAAATGAACATGACCGAGAAAGAGACACTTAGATGGTTTGGGCGTGTAGAACGAATGAACGAAGAAAGGAGTGTGAAAAGAATATATGATGCGAAAGTGAATAGAAGAAAATTCGAAAACGACCGACAAAGACGTGGCACAATCAAGTAAATCAAATACTTGAATCGGGTCATGTGAAGAGTCAGAATAACAGAAGAGTATGAATGAGACACAGAAAGCAAGGAGTGTGTGCCAAGACAGAGTTATGTGGCTGTCCGTCCTCTCTGCCTACCCCTGTGGAAAAAACGGCGAGATGGTCAGTTAGTTAGTTAGTTAGTTTATGTGACTAAAGAAAATTACAGCTTTTTAAAATTGAAATGAATGTTTCTTTTACAGTATATAATTTGCTGAAGTTTGTTGGACCACTTTTGTGACTTATGTAAATTTAAAAAATCTATGTTGAAAACCGAAGAGGTTACCCGGGTACCTTTTCATTCACATAGAGGTTAAGCAGAGAATGACCTCCGCGGTAGTTATAGACGCTTGACTACGAATCTGGAGGTCGCGGGTTCAAATCGCGGCGTAAACAAATAAATTAAATTTAAAGAATATGACGTGTTTTTTCACACTGAATTCATATAAAATAATATATAGTAGATTTGAGGCAGTTTTCAGAGTGGTATATACTATAAATATCGCCCTGGTGGAAGACCACCATTCAGAATCGAAAGGTTGCTTGAAATGGTTTTAGCCGCCTTTGGTGACCAGATCTGAATAGACAGTTACTTATCAACCTTCCTCTTCCCCATCTCTTTTATTTCTCTACCGCCTTCAGCCCTACAATACATCTCGATTGGGGATGCCATAGACCCACTGGCTCAAGACTGTTAAAACAAAATCTTTTTATGTCTCTCAATAAAAACGTTTTAACAGTAAGCTCAGGCGTGATTAATTTGTAGACATCATTGTGTCTACAATGTATGGGAAAACGCAACTTTTTCAGCTACTGGTAAAATTTCCATCACGAGCTATAGAGCATTTAAGTGTTCAATACTTGTCTTTCCCAATGCTAGAGAAACCTGGCAGTGAAGTGCATTCATAAAAACAATTCTTAATTGAAAATATTTAGAACTACTATTTCATATTTTATTTAAATTCTTCTGAATACCTTCACTGTAATTTTTGACCGCAATGTGCTTAGAATTTAGATTTTTTTTTATTTAAAAAAATATTTTTTTTGTTGTGACATAAGTGATTATGTCCACCGGACGCCATTGCCTTCCATTATTTTAATCACGCACATTAAGCTAGGCAAATTCCCGGCCCGAACGGGTTAGCTACAGCGGTTACTGAAAGCTACCAGCCTCACGCTACAGGTGAATGAAATTGGATGACCCCTTCAACACCAGCATACATTGATGTAAAGTAATAAATAATTATAATTACAAGCTTTAAGTATACCTACCTACCTATCAATCATATCTTTGAAGTAACAATATATGGAGGGAGAGCTCATTATTTTTACCCAACCTACACAAACTTGCGATAAATCACTTTCTACGGGTTTTTACGTTAAACACCATGATAGAGAAAGAGACAACAAATTTCATAGACCGCTTCTATATACTGTCGCAATGATCTTAAGCTCCTGGGTCACCGGGGGATTTCGCCCACATGTTTTACAATGCCACTAAACTTGACACAACTAAACGGTTTTTTAGGTTATATCCTATATTTTTGTTGATAAAAATACTGTGAAAAATGGCTGTACAAATAAAGAAAAACATTATGTCGATATGTGATATGAATGGATGTATAAATACCCTAGCCTTAGTCTCAGCCACGCCCAGCTGCGCCGAGTCAGGTTAAAATCATCGAAAACAAGTCAAAAACTGACTTCACTGCCTTGGATAGATACTACTCTATGTACTCTAAGATCATATCACATTACAGATGTTTTTTTTTTTAAATTATGTAGGTAGAGTTTGTTTGATCAAAGATAAATATACATTTGTTTTTACGAGAGTATTTTAGTAAAAATTATCATATGATATTTTGTGTTGTTTATGGCTTTGATATTATAGTAAAGATTTAGAAGCACATAAATTTTCTGTTTCCACGATTGATATCGTCAAAATTTTATTAATGGGAATAACAAAGCTATTCAAAATTCTTACGCATTGAAATCATCGATAATGTTGACTAACTTAGGCACCTTGACTTGTTTTCTTGTTTTGGCAGAGAAATTTATATATTTTTAATTAACCCTACTGTCTAGTATATATTTAGAAATACGCATTTTTAATGGTAAATTCGCACAAGAGTCCAAACAGCTTTAAACCGTCTAGAACCAGTAGAACTATGGCATCCCCAATTGGCGTATTTTGTAGGGCTGAAGGTAGAATGGAGGAGAAAGGGATGGAGAAGAATAAGGTTGGAAAGTACCTGGTTATTCAGATCTGGTCACCAAACACGGATAAAACCATTTAAAGCAACGTTTCGATTCTTAATGGTGTTCTTTCACCAGGGTGATACATACAGTATCTACCACTCTGGATCACTACGAATAATCTAACTTTAAAACAAAGTTAACAATTTTCGTAAGCCAATCCTTGAAATAAAAAAATTGGATGACTGACTCTACCAAATTGCCATCAGCTTTCGATTTTCAATTGTTATTGGCTGTTTCAGGCCGAATCACATACCTACTGTGAATAAATAATATCACCACATGATGGCCTCAGGTTCAAACCCGGTGTGCGCAAATTATTGTCTAATTAATATGCGTCATAACAAATTTCATTTATGTCAAATAATGTATGGTATATTTGCGGCAGGTTCCAGAGTAGTAGATACTCGTATCTCCCTGCTAAACGACCACCATTCATTGATTAAAACGTTGCTTGAAATGACTTTAGCCGTGTTTGTTGACCAGATCTTAATAACCAAGTACTTCCCAACCTTCTTCTTCTTCATCTCCTTCCCCTTCCTACTAATTTCAAGCTCACAACATAACTTAATTGGGGATGCATAGTCTTACTAGTTTTAGACGGTTGGAAGCAGTTGGGGTGCGGTATTAACTATTACATGAAGGGCCGATGACTGAAAGATCTCCCGACTGCAAAAAGTAGTACAGTTCAAGAATTTATTTCCGAGAATCCTGCTTTAAAATATAATCATATCTTCATTAAAAAAAAAAAACCTAACATATTGATTCAATTTTAACAAATCGTTTTTATGATAATAATAATAATAATTTCTTTATTAAATTCCTTTTACATGAAAAACTTTTTTAATTTAATGCATATGATAAATAAGATTTAATTTTTACAAAATAAATACAAATTAAAGTACCATACAGATACGCAAGAAAAACAAAATTTCAGGCTGTGGTGATGACCAGGTCAATGAGGAGAAACTCTTTCAAGAATCAATAGGATTTCACTTCTGAATCTCTCCTCACTGACATGAAATAAGTCGATATCGGAAGAGATTTTGTTCAGGAGCAAAATACTCCTCCCCACCGCCAGAACCATTGGCAGGTTGGTCCTACAGGCAGGAAGATAGAATAATCTATGAAGACGCTGTCTTAGATAGTCATCAAGAACATAGAGACATACGCGCTCCAAAATAGCAGGGCTTACAATACAGCCTCAAAGCAGTCTGAAGAAGAGAGTGGCGGCATACCGCTCAAATATTATATGGATCTCCCGTTAAATTCTCATTGTTATATAAGCCATGGACCACCCTTGCATCACGACCACTTTTTCAAAAGCTTTCGCCTCGGGTGGAACATATCCAGGAGCACTGGTTGTATGTCTCTTTTAACAAAGGCCCCATTCCTCGTAAGTCAGTTTTTCGGGGCCTACGTCCGTCGTAACTGGGGCGGTATTAAGGCCTAATGGCCAGTCGCCTTCGACGAAGGCCCCCAGGGCCTTTACAATTAACACGTGGCTGATTTCAGGAAGCTTAATTGCGGGCCTGATGGATTAATTCTTCGAGATCAACGGACGCCGTGAATAATTAATGTATTAATTAGTTTATTTGGTTTTAATTGTGGGGTTTCGATAGCTTGCTAACGAAGAAAGCGTTTGATTTACATGTATGACGAATGGACGATTTTTAGCAGTAATTGTTTTATTATATTAAGCAGTCGTTTATGTTACGCTTGTATACCGTCTATTTATTTATTTATATACGCCCTCATGGGCTTTTACATAACATAGATATAAAATAAAATGGCAGCGACATAAAAAATAACAATGACATAAAAAATAACAATGTACCCAAAAACATGATGAAATTGATAGAATATTAACACTAGTATTTTAGAAAGAGGTATGCTATTATAGCCTTCTTGTAACTAGATTCAGTGCAGTTGAATATATCTTCTATTTCAGCGATAGAATTATCCACTGTATGCAATCTAGGTACAAGCGAGTATTTAAATGACTCAGTCCTGATATTGTTGTTACATTCAAAAAGAATTTTGAATCGAGTGGATCTGTTAGGTACATAGAAGGTAATTAAGCTAAGTAAATCGAGGCTGTCTATAATACCATTCACAATTTTATATACCTATAAAAATGGCTTACATTTTGCTTAAATTCGTGTCTTGAAATGATAAAGCAGAAAACCTTGTTTCTTAAAGAGCAAGAAATCATGAAATTAGCACAGAATTCGAAATATTATATCTGTAATTTTAAGGTAAATGCTACGATTTTCAGCTGGCAACATCTTTTCTGTCATTAGACATGGAGCTTCAAATACACATTTAATCTTTAAAAATCAAGAGCCAAATAATTTTGATTTTTTTTTAAATTCAAATAAAAGCACCAGTGCTCACATTCTCCACAAAAATGGATGGTAACAAATTAAATAATTTAGAAGCACTAGAAATAAAGAAAGCCATTAAAATTGATTGGCATATTCTTAATAATCACTTAAATTTGTACGGTAATCCAATAATAGGTATATTTCCAGTAAGCTCACAAAGTTTATCATTATTCTTTTATGACGTTCTCAGTTGACGTTTTGCCTCTTTCATTTTATATTATCTGTCTCTTTCTTTCTATTACTTTGTTATAATTTAAATGTTATTCTATTGTTTTATCACTTTTCTCTTATTATATTCTATATTTTGTTCTCCCTTTGCATGTATTTAATATATAACGGCACACTTATATTTTTGTTTAGTTTCATTTTGCACCCTGATGATGCTTAGGCTAAGCGAAACCGGTCGGTCATATATATTTTTTTTTAATCTGTCGTCTGACACAAAGTCATTATTTCATTTTCATTAATATTTGTTGTTGTTTTCTAACTAGGTTTAACTTTTTAATCTTTAAAAATATGTTTTTGTGAACTTACTAAGAGAAAAAAAATATTCAAATGCAAAGCCGGGTAGTAATACAAAATTAAACAAATACCAAATACGTTATCTCATCTATTGAGGCTTTGTATTTATTGCGTTCTTTCTTTATAACAGAACGACATTTGCTTTTTATAAGGTGATAACAACAATACTATATTAATGACTCATTACTTATGTTATTACAGATTCATATAAAATATTAGTTGCACGAAGATAATTTCATGTTTAAACACCACATAAATGATGATTTATGTCGTCTTGGCCTGATAAATAATCACACAAAGTTATTCTGTTTAAATATTATAAATACCAGCACAGCCTGCCTAGAACCGGTCCCCTCAGCAATATTACTAAAGAATATAAAATGAAATTAAAATATATTTTATATTTAAAATCATTTTAGAGATTTAGATAGCGAGTTATCGTGTTATTATTTGAAATAATTTATTCTTTGACGCCCATTATTTAAAATATTATTATGATGATTAGAAATTGTTGGGTTAGTACCGATTTGACTACACTAGACTCCCTATTTTTTAACATGGAGAATTAGGAATTTTGTAAAGAAACAAAAATAAATGAAAAAATAACTTTCTATGTGACCACGAATCTTATTTTTATTTCTTGGTCTAGCTTAGCCTAAGCATCATCAGGGTACATTATTAAACTAAACAAAAATACAAAGTGTGTGGTTATATGTACATAAAAAGGGAAAACAAAACATAAAATAACAGAACAATGAGAAAATTATAACAATATCCGTGTTCTTATACAGAGTAATTTTTAAAATTTCTACAAACTTGCCAAACCACAAAGTGATTGCTTTCTGCGAAAATGAATAAATTTTATTTGTTTAAGTTGCTGATATATTTATAACTTTTTGCGTACGAATAAGATTGAGCTAGAATTTTTTTAAACACAAAATAATGGCAGACGATCGTTTTTCTTAGTGAAAAGGAATGATCTAGTGGTTTTGTTCGTATGTACCAAGAAAAGCAATTATCACAGATTTTCCTTTCTGAAATTTGAAGGTCGTCACAGTCACATTTTGATTCGAAAAATTATTTATTTTGACCTTGCAATATGTACTCAGCCGTCGAAAAATAAGACGAGACGCTGTATTCTTTGATCCATATAAAAAAAAATCTATAACAATAACAAAGGCTTTGAAAACCGAAAAAGGCCGGTTTCACCAAGCCTAAGCATCATCAGGGTACAAAATTAAACTAAACAAAAATACAAAGTCTGCTGTTATATATATATATATATATATATATATATACGAGGCCTGTTCAAAAGAAAAGGTGAATTTTGAATTTTCGCTTGCTGTGTACATTCGATTATCGATTTTTTTTGTTATTTTGGTACACATATGTTTATCATATGTTAGCATTATCAGCCATTTTGGATTAGTGGTTTGTTTTTGACAACTGTAAAGGTTAGTCACGTTTTTGTGTGTTCTTCGATTTTTTACTTTTGAAAAAAAAAATGGATCAAAGAATAAAATCCAACTCCAGGACGCTCATCGTCATTAACATCTTATCGTTCTTCTGTAAAGCGCTTGTACCACTTATTAACACTTTTTGAGACAAAAGCAAAATAATAACAGAAAAATTAGAAAACACTAGAAAAACATTTAAATTAAAACAAAGAAACAGAGAGAAAGAGACAGAAAATATGAATTGAAAGAGACAAAACGTCAACTGTGAAGATGATTAAAGAATAGTGATTACTTTTATGAGTTTACAGGAAATATACGTAACATTGGACTATTGAACAAATTTACCCGATTATTAAGAATATTACTCTTAATTTGTATGGTTTTCTTTATTTCTATTGCTTCTAAATTATTTAATCTGTTGCCATAATCATATTTGTGAAGAATATGCGCTCCGGTGCTTTTATTGAAAATATGATTCATTATTCTTTCCCATTTAACAGTGGTTTCCCGGTTGCCATGGTAATAAAGCCTCTCGTATATTTTCTCAATCAAAATCGTCGAGGTAAGAGCGCAAGGTTCTCTTTAATCAAAGAAATTTGAATTTTCATTGCCCAATAGCACAAATCATAATAGGTAAACACTTAAGTCCGCCGGCCGGGTTCGCTTTCTGAAAGCATATTTTGATAGAGTCGTAAATTTAAAAAAAATATTATATTAGATCTGTTGTCACCGTCAGGTGTTTGAGGTTTATGACAACAATATCATGTTTATAGAACCTGTAATATTTATAGCAATAATTTTGACTAATAATGAAATTCACACTCTACGATAGGGCCGAAACTGGCAACAGCTTTTTATCGATACGTGCAACTTCTGTTGTCAAACAGCCATCAGTTTTTAATGAATAAATAACAGTGAGTTAATAAAGTGCAGTTTCGTGATGGTTCACCTCAAGTGCACTTCAGATTTATATTTACCTTACCTAATATAACAACGAGAAAACAATACATAACACATACGAGTATGTATGCAAATAAAAACTATCTAAAATCGTGATGGTAAAATTATCATAAATCATGAAAAAATATTCAGATATGTGGGTATGACTGTAAAACAAATATGTTCAACAGGTTTAAAAACAATTCGATATAAGCTGGGGGTGTAATAGAATGTCTGTATACAATAGGCTTTTGACATGGCCCGACTCAAGTATTTGTTTTACATGATCGTGCTATGTCTTCGTCGGGCGTCCTCGACTTTTTCTACCATTTGCTTTCGTATCATATATTCTCTTTACACTCCTTTTTCAATTCATCCGCTCCATATACCCAAAACTTCAAAACGTTTTTTTCTTAATCCTATCCATTACTTTTCTATCAGCCTCGCATTTTTTCCGGACATCCACATTTTGAACGCGGTCGTACATAGTTTTACAAACATACGCCTCAGGGATTTCATTTATATGTCTTACAGCCTACTTTCACACTTCTGTTTATTTCCATACATTAGAGATGGTATAAACACTCCATTGGATGGACTGCTAGCCTCGCTTATTTAGTCTTCCATCAAATCTCTATTAACTATGACGAACTCAGTGGTCGAATGGTAAGGCGCTCGACTACGAATCGAGAGAGCGTGCGAAAACAATTGTTATTTAGTTAATATGTGTTATAACACATTTCATTTATATAAAATAATAAATCATATATTTGCGGCACATTCCAGAGTGGTAGATACTTTAAGTATCGCCCTGGTGAAATACCACCATTCAGAACCGAAACATTGCTTGAAATGGCTTTAGCCATGTTTGGTGATCAGATCTGAATAGCTAGGTATTCCTAACCTTCCTCTTCTCCATCTCATTCCCCCTCCCCCTACTACCTTCAGCCTCACAACATATCCCGATTGGGGATTCCATGGTCTCACCTAGTTCTAGGCGGTTGGGAGCAGTTAGAACTCTTGTGGGGTATTTACTATTAAAAATATAAAAATAAAATGCTCATATAGCGCGGAAAGGTCTCAAATTCTCACAGAATAAAAAGACAGACCAGTAAAATGGTCGTTTTCCCAACTATGTACTTGGCCTGTTCAAAAGAAAAGGTGAATTTTGAATTTTTTTCAAAAGTAAAAAATCGAAGAACACAAAAACGTGACTAACCTTTCCAGTTATCAAAAACAAACCACTAATCTAAAATGGCTGATAATGCTAACATATGATAAACATATGTGTACCAACATAACAAAAAAAATCGATGGTCGAATTTACACAGCCCGCGAAAATTCAAAATTCACCTTTTCTTTTGAACAGGCCTCGTAGATCACTAATTCGTCTCTGCTACCGTAGTGTTGAGTAGGTTGCCTTCTTCAGTTATTCTGACACAGAATTAAACCTTCAAGAGATGGCATCTTGAACTATTAAATACAACCGTCACATCTGGCTGTTAATTGCGTAATGGCCGTTTAGTCACTTTTTTCACCTTCGGAGTATGTAGCAGGTTAAAAATGTTTTGTGTTAGATGGACTTTGATCCCTTGACCCGATATATTCAGACTTAAACTAAATGAAAATTGACATCACCATTATATTATAATAAATTATTAAGCGTTTCATTGGAGAAATCACCCAAATTCCTTGAAAGATTTGAAAGAATTTGTCGAGTACAAAAGCCGCTTTCTTCAACTAAAACTAAGCGAACCCTAACTAACTAACTACCACGCCATTTTGCCGCATGGGTAGGCAGAGAAGATAGACGGCCAAATAACTCGGTCTTAGCACACACTCCTTGCTTCATTCAAATTCATGAATCGTGTCATACATACTCTTCCGTTCTTCTGACTCTGCACATGACCCCACTCAAGTATTTGATTCACTTCACATTCTCCAACTTTTTTTTCCATTCATTTTCGCGTCATATATTCTTTTATTGCCCCTTTCTTCGTTCATTCGCTCTAGATGTCCAAACTATCTAAGCCTTCCTTTCTTGGTTCTATTCATCACACTTATATCAGCCTTGCATTCTTTCCGGATATTCACATTTTCAACACGGTTTTTTTATAACTGGGCGGTTGTAATATTCGAATTCATCTATCATCTATCAAGTATTAAAAGTTTAATATAAGTTTAAGTATAAGTGGCAGACTATTAGTATTGCCTTGGTAAAACTACCATTCAGAATCGGAACGTTGCTTAAAATGGCAAAAGCTTAGGTTTGGTATCCAGATCTGAATAACCAGGTACCTCCTTACTCTTTCTGTTCCCCATCTCCTTCCCCTCCCCATTACCTCCAGTCTCACAACATGCCACTCTTGGGAATACCATAGTCTCACTAGCATCGGACAGTTAGAAAGAGTAGAGACCATATTGCGGTAGTCAGATAATGTTGATGTTACAAGTTATATATATCCAGTGATTTTTCACCAAGAAAAATATGAGTTGCTTTAATCCACCCATTTCATATATAGTCTGCTAAAATAAATTATAGGTAGGTACTTTATCAGGTAGGCAGGGATTTAAAATAATATTTTTCAATTTGATAATTTTAATTTACGTCAGTTTCAATTTAAAAAAGTTCAAATTAAACAATAAAAACATGTTCATACATATAATGGAAATTTATCACAAATTATTACCAAATCGTCATTTACCAGAGTCAAGTTTTTTTCATGTGTTAAAATAGCTATCGTAACCAGCTCGGCTTTGAAATATGAATATGTGTCAACGTATTAAATATTATAATATAAATATTATTTATGTGAGATTAGCACAAATTTTATCTGATTGAATTAAAAGTCGTTTTGATTAAGCGAACTATGCACCTGTGTCAAAATTAACTTTGTTGTTGATAATATAGTAAGTAGAACGCTTAGATGGCAGTTGAATGGATCGAGATCAAAACTCACAGCGGGTACCGACTAACTCATTTAAATAATAATTTGTGCTCATTGAATATACCATACCATGCGATTTTCTTAATATATATATTATTTTAAATCGCACATTTGTTTCGAAAGGGGCTTTTAATGTACCTCCAAACAATAGTTCTATGCGATATCTTAGATAAAAATTATTGAAATATTAGAAATATACTTCTATAGAAGTATCGACAAAAGCAAATTACCTAAGATTATATTATGAAAACTCCTCAACCCTTGGCATGCCTGGTAGGGTCTGACAGATCCAGGGCAATTTAAAACAGCTGTAATTACTTTGATTGCGCAAAAATATCGAATGTAGTGAATAAATAAGTCTTAATTCCAGTTTTTTTTTCGTATTTATTTATTTAAACACATGTTTAAACAAAACAAAAAGTAAATTAATACTTTAACGATACAAAACAAACTGTGTCGTCGGGTTCCACAGACCCCCAGGCACAACTCGTCGTCTAATTTAACCAGGCATGCGGAGGGTTAATGAAGAAGATTAAATGGGGTAACTACGTCACTCCCCCCCCCTTTATATCGTACGTTTGATTTCTACTTTCAGGTACGGAAAATATAATTCAAAACGTTTTATTTAATTTAATTTATTATTTATTTATTAGTTATTTGAAAATATTCTTTCATCTTTTTGGTGACCAGATCTGAATAGCCAGGTGCTTTCCAACCTTCCCCTTCCCCATCTCCTTCCCATCCCCACCATTTTTAGCCTCACAACATACCCCAATTGGGGATACCATAGATCCACTGGTATCTGGTTATTCTCTATATTTTTATTTTTTTTTAAACAAAACTTATTTATGTCTGCAAGCCGCACGAATCAATTCTGTAAAAATCGGCTTAACATCTCTTATTATCTATTACTTGTTTCCATATACCTGAGTGTCTACTTGATATTTTAATAAGACAGCGAAAAATGCAATAATCAATTGTACCGATTAACAATGCCCAAATAATAAATTTGCGACCAACAGGATGCGAGAGATTTGATCGAAGATAATAAACTCTCGATAAAACCCTGTTGCATAACACTCACAAAATTTATCACACAATCTCACGGTGCTATCGAAGACGATGACAGCCCGTACTTTAATAATCCGCTAACTAAGATGTAAACATTCAACATTCGTGCCCAACAATGCAAAATATATTTCTCATTGTCAAAACGTCTATCAAAACCATCAGTTATTGTTTTTTTCACTTGTATCAGATTGAATGAGCATGATAGAGCGATGAACACTGTTGTAACGTCTTGCAACTAAATATTGAATAACTTATAACCTCGTTAGTGTGTGAAACCGAATAGTCGAAGCTGGAGAATTTATTGAGTATTAAAACATTTTATTTTTTTAGGTGTTAAATTAGTAAACAGAGTGGTAGATGCACAAAGTATCGCCCTGGTGAAGGACCACCGATCAGAATCGAAGCGTTGCTTGAAATGGCTTAAGCCGAATTTGGTGATCCGATCTGAATATTCAGGTACTTACAAACCTTCCTCTTCCCCTTCTCTTTCCTTTCTCCACTACCTTCAACCTCGCAGCATACCCCAATTAGGGATGTCGTAGCTCACTGGTTCTAGACAGGAAGCTTTTGGTTGGGGAATGTTGTAAGGTGGAAGGAAATTGGAAAACGAAAAGTTGAGATCTGGAATGAGAAGTATTTGAATAATCAGATCTGTTTACTATACATATTTAAAGCCATTCACAGTAACTTTTACATTCTGGAAAGAAACCCAGGCAACTCTGGGCCCGTAGGTAAAGATCTTAGTGAGATATTTTCCTAGCTTGATGACCTCCGTAGTCGAGTGGTAAGACGCTCGACTACGAATCCAGAGGTCACGGGTTCAGACCCGGCGTGCACAAATACATTTCGTTTAATTAATATGTATCATAACGCATTTAATTTGTACAAAATAATATATAGTATATTTTCAGCACGTTCTAGAGTGACAAATACTTTAACTTTAGCCCTAGTGAAAGATCACGATTCGGAATCTAAGCTTTGCTTGAAGTGGCTTTAGCCGTATCTGGTGACCAGATTTGAATATTCAGACACTTTCAACCTCACAACGTACCCAGATTGGGAATGTCATAAAAAATAATAAGATTAGACAAGAAATGAAAACAATAACTTTTTAGAAGACCACCGATTTAATTTGATTTTTTATGACTGACCAGTTTTGCTTAGCTTCAGCGTCTATAGGGTACAAAATTAAATTACCATGTACCCTGATGTTGCTTAGGCTAAACGAAATCAGTCGGTCATAAAAAATAAAATAATATACGTGGTCTTATACAAACTTATTTTTTTCATTGCTTTTAATATGTCAAACCACAAAGTGATTGCTTTCTAAGAAAATATTATAATATTATACATCCCTTAAAAAGTTGCATCACTACGGCCTCACTCTACAAAAACTAGATGCTGAATAATAAATAAAGTTTTTTATCCACACTTACTTACTTGAATCATAGAAGCATAATAACTTCTTCTTCACAGTCTATTTTTTCATTCTCGCCTTCTAGAGTCCAGTTTTGAACTTAGTTGGATTTCAAATAGATAATTTGTTGGGTTCTCACCTTTTGTTTGTCACCCAGTTCCTACCTTTCCCGCCTTTTCGCCATTCGATTTTGTATTCAACAACACTGTGATCGAAACAAGTGACTATAGAAGAAGAAGAAGAGTTTTTGGTGAGCAACGTGTTGCTTGTTGGTGCTCTCGCTTCTTCGTCGATTTTGTTGTCGCTCTCAAAATAATTTAAAATAAATTTGGTGTCGTAAATTAAGAAGACTTGAGTCAGTGTTGTGTGTTCGTGTTCATTAATAATACAAGTGTTAAAGAAGATTTGAAGAAATCCAAACATAACTTCATCGGTGAGTGAATTGGCTTAGTGAATCTTTAATCTACCCACATATTTATTTATTTGGAACATTTGACAGAGTGATAACATTACAAACATACCAACAGATACAAAATAAATGGTAGGTCATCAATCCATTTCCAAAATGTTCACTTCATCCAATTAGAAATACACTGTATTACAGTAATAAAAACAACAGAAAAATAAAGAAAACAACCGTTTATAAAAAGAAATATCAACACAAGTTTGAATTTAGGAAAAAAAACATTATAAAACATGAAATTACCTTAAAAAGTTGTATATGTGTGTACCTTTTTCTGTGTTATGTTTTAAGTAAAAATGGTATTTAAGATTTGATTAAACCTAAAAGGTGAGTTGGAGAATATATCGATTTCGTTGATCATACCATGTTCGTTAATCTTGCCACTAAAGTAGATGTTATACAGTCGACACATTCGTATAAGAGGTTGGGAGAAGGTTAAATTAGTTTTTTTGAAAAGAATTTAAAAAGTTTCGGGGTTTCTTAAATGACGGGGATTAGTGTTAAATATAATTGTGGATAAAAGGGAAGATTCCACGTTGTTATTTATAATTTTGTAAAGAAATTTGACGTCTATAAGACAATGCTCGGACTAGTTTCTTTTGAACTGATTCGATCCCACTTCCACACTTGTAATCACACTTCCGTCAAGTAGTATTTTAGTTTATCGTTTTACAGTCCATTATTCAAAATTCATCCGAAGCTGAAATTACATTCGGTGTTTTGTCGCAGCTTCGGATGCAACAACCAGTTTCAACAATTTTCGTCAATTCTTGCCCATTCGAAGTAGACAGTTCTTTTAGGATAAAATGATTTTTCAAATTATATTTCCTGTTTTCTTGTTTGAAGTATTTAAAAGATGTTTGAGTCAAAATATAATATATTTCTCAGTCAACATTTCATCGTGTTCAAATAAACTCGCTTATCGCTTGCAGTCTGTTCAAATAATATCTTATACCGCTCTTGACGACGTCGATAGATGCTTTTCCTGCACTGGTATAAAAAAATGTTACCCTTAATATTGATGTCCGATATAAAAGCAAGGTAAATTACAAAAAAGAAGACGATCGCTTCGCTTTATGAGTGTATCCGCAGATGAAGCTAGGAGCAAGTTCGCCGCAGATGGACATCGGAGTCATAAAGTACAACCAACCTAATGGAGAGGATTTTATAAAAATATTATTATTTTTATGATCTTATGGCTAAATTTATTGAGATTTATTATTGTAAGACCGCCCTTTGTTAATTAAATCAGTATTTTTATTGAGCATAATATTTGTATATTTTGATAGTTTATGAAGAAAATAACTTTACTGCGCAGCTTTGTCGAAGCTGTTCGGGAAGTAGACAATTAGTACAATGCTGATTGGTAAATTGTTTGAATGATCTTACCTCCTAACAACGTGCGTTTCTGCACAAAAGCCATCAGCCGCATTCTTTCGTTTGTCACACTCTAGCGTTTCTTACTCTCTAAATCATATTTTTTTATGTATATTATTATTTGAACGATTGCGATTGTATATTGTCTTATTTAGTTAGGACATTTGATTGATTTTTTGAAGCTCCATACCCTTTAATGGAAATGACGTTATAAGATTTCAAAGTGATAATTTGTTAACTTCTTACCTCTATATTTTTTCGCCCAAGTTATCTACCTATCTTACCATTTTACTATAAAATTCTGTATTCAACAACACCGTGTTTGAAACAATTGAATATCGAAAAAGAAGTGTTTTGGTATGAAAAAACGTGTTGGCTCGTTCGTTTCGCTTGTTCGTCGGTTCGTTGTTTTGTTATCCAAATAAAATAAAATAACCGTGGTGTTTTGTGAATAAGAACACTTAAATCAGAGTGGTGTATTCGTTTTGTTAGTAATACAATTGTGTAAGAAGACTTCAAGAACCTTCAATTTCATCAGTGCGGAATGGTTTTCCATTTTTCCTTCATTCCATAATCTTTCCACAAGCTACAATTATAGACTTCCATCAAGTAGTACAGTTTATCGTTTACAGTCCACTATTTTCCAAATTTATCTGAAGCTGAAAACACATTCGGTGTTTTATCTCAGCTTCGGATTCAATAGACGTTTTGATATAAAAATGTGATTTCAAAATTACAGTAAGTTTTTTTTCCTAATCACTCGAGTTCTTGCTAATGTAAACAGTTTTTCTGCCTTAACGTAAAGAATATATACTAAAAAGCTTTTACATGAAAAATACAAAATAAAATAAAAACTAATGCGAGTTAATTTATCATATGAGTTTGTTTCTAAACAAACGTCTCATAAAATAAATCAAGAATTTCTCTGTAACGAATTGCATCCTTTATCTTTACGTTTCCACCTCCGGAACTTGGGCCGGAAGCATTTCCTATGTCAAGCCGACCGCAGCGCCGTTGTGCGGCCGCGGATGGAACTAAAATAAAACATGGCCGCCGACATATAACCTTCTGATATTACTGAAATAAAACTTTAAACCTTTGATCCAATATTTTGTGTACCTTTAGCCTCGGTGCAAATGCACTGGACACAACAGTTAAACAGGGGTTATTAATTATTATTTTAATAAATATAAGATCTTGTTAACCTTTTTCATCTTAAAGTTAACGCATAAAACTGTTTGTTTGTCTGAAACAGCAAATTTTCTTGGATGGGTTATGAAATTTAGGTAGCCTTTTCTGTCTGGAATTGCTTGGTCAACGCAACTATTTTGAACTCAATTTAATATTGGCTAATACATTTTACGGTGTGTAGTAAATATGTTCAACAATGTTAGGTTTGTGTTTGATTTTTGTTTATCTTTATATCATGACTGTAGTGAATCAATTTCTTGAGTCGAGTCGAGAGTAGGAGAAGGTGTATTAATACGAATAATGCAAGGAGTGTATGCCGAGATAGAGTTGTTTGGCGTTCGATCAAAACGCATCCAGAAGTTTTGAGATCATTCGTTTCTTACATAAGTATACTCGTGTAATAAAATGATAAATCATTTATATCCAAAACAAAAATGGCTAAATATCAATCTTTTAAGCAAACGGGAATTAACTTAGTCTAGAGCTAGGTGTAATATTTAACTTATCCTAGCGCTAACTCTGTTTTGATTGGTGAAAGCTGCCATAAAACCATAAAATAATCTCGGCAATAATGGGTAGCACCAACATAATACAGTATTGAACGCACTCACCGAAGAGATAAACCGATAGAAATGTGTTGTAGGCGTGTTCGTGTGCCCGAAGTAAGCAAAAATTTTCCTTACTTAAAAAAAAACGATATTTCTTTCTAAAACAGATCGGTTTCATTTTACGGTATTCTGGGGGTCATAGGGTCTTATGTAAATTTCAAATTGGTTTTCTTTCAACCTAGTACCGATCACCTTTCTAGGGGTTCTCTGTTCAGTGAACGCATTAATATACAATAAAAATATTAGAATGTCATAAACTGAGATACTACAATAAATGTACAGGTTTCGCATTATATTTTAATATCCCTGGAAAGTGGGGAAGAGAGTTATGAAACGGAGTGTTCCATCGGCCAGCGACGTAGGACAGTTACTTTGTAAATGCCCTGCTCGTCGTAAAACTGTACTGGTTTATCTATTTCTATTAAGAACTCTGCTTTAATGACTATTTTGAGTTTCTATAATAAACAGTTACGTGTTCAAGATTAGAGAATCAAGCACAATAATGCAAGGTGAAAGTTATGATTGGTAATATCACTATAAGTGCACGACTTTTATTACCGATAAAAAAGTGGAAATTTAAAAATTTCATCCTTCAGATCTGTATCGTTTTTAAGTAGCATTAGGTAAGTTAAGAAACATCCGAGCGACTTAAATAATTGTAAGTATTTAATATAGCTTGACTTGCCAAGAAAAAATATTAGTTGCTTTAATCCACCCATTTCGAATACAAAATAATGTCTGCTAAAATATATTATAGGTAGATACTTTATTAAGTAGGTAAGAATTTGTTTTTGTTTTCAATTTGATAATTTAAACTAAAATCAGTTGCGAATTTGAAAAATTCACAGACTTAACAATCGTTCGTATTAAAAAGGACGTGATTTGTATTTAATAAACCAAAAAAAGAAAGTAAATGGAAGAAGAAGTCAGGGACGCCCGAGAAAGACATGGCACGATGAAGTAAATTAAGTACTTGAATCGGTGACACGTGAAGAGTCAGAATAACAGAAGAGTATGTATGAGACGATGAATGAATGTAAATAAAGCGAGGAGTGTGTGTCCAGACAGAGCTATATGGCGGTCCGTCCTCTCTGCCTACCCCTGCGGAGAAACGGCGTGATGGTTAGTTAGTTTTTGTGAACAAAAAAAATAAAACAAAAATTAAGGAAAGACCAACATTCTCGGGTTACGAATAACCTGTTAATATTTGAAAAAATCTTACTGCCATCATAGTATGGTAAACGGAAAATGTTACTTGTGCAATGATGGAGGACTTAGCTAGCAGAGGAAATGAACCCACGACACCCGAGTAGGAATCTAACGCGTTTATCCACTCAGCTACTAACTGGTCAAGAATTAAATCATTTTACGATAGTCAAAATGTATGTTAAAACCAAAAGGGTTGAAATTTCTTATATCTAAATATTTATTTATTTCGAAAAAGACAACTTCAATAATTTCTATTTATTATTTTTTCGGTGGTATCTTGCAGGTAATTAATTTATAAAGAACCCTCTGAAAAATAGCTAATACACAGTAACATATATGTATATTTTTAATCGGTTAGTGCTTTTTTAATTTTTACCGATACTTAAAATATATCATTTTTATTATTACCTATTAACGTAACTTAATCTCATATTTCAATTATTATAAACATTAAACATTAATCATAATTCATCCCCCTATTAACCATGACCGTCATCAGAGCGGGCCATTATGGGTGTGGGTGCTTCAACCCCCGCATCTTTTTATAAAAGGTCTCTCAGAGGGTGGTGTCGGAGGGGCGTGAGTGGGCTGGGGGGGAGTCGGATGGGGCCGTTGCGAGATGAACATTTTTTTGCAAAACCCAGCCAAATAATTCACGGAAATTTATCAAAGGGACGTGCGCAATTAGAGAAATGGTCAGCGAAGACCCTCGCTTACGTTTTGTGATGGAAACAGTGACCAACCCTCCAGTTGAAAGTCAACTAGTATTTATATAATTTTGTAGAATAAATTATGATTATTTCTAGGGTAACGAATGTCAGGAGTTCAATTGTAACCAATGGCTATATTATTGTATTTCACCTACGTTGTTTGCCGTTGAATACCGCCCAAGAGCCCCAATCTTGGAGTTAAAATATATATTTATTTATTTATAAATTAACGGACTGAAGTCCAATCACAAAAAAAGACACATAAAACACGAAATGGAAAAAAGAGCAACAGAGAAGGAATAGCACATACATAATAATAAATGAAGCGATGGCAAGAGAGAACACTCAAGCCATGGTCTAGTCAAAGTTTTGGTAGAGTCGTAAACAATGACAAAAATCATTTAGACTGCTACCAAAAATTTGAAGATCATGGCTTGAGTTAACAAGTCTTGACATTCTGGACATTGGACAATTATACCCATAATTAGTATTGTGATGATTGAGGAACAACATTTCATTGTTTTTGAGTCTACGGCAAGGAATGTTGAACTGGGTAAGTTGCAACTGAGATGGTGAGTCAATAAAACAATATATGGAGATAGATTCAAATATATTTACGTCGTGAACCGTGAGAGAGAAAGAGAGAAGACAAGTTAGCACAAAACATCACATTGATTCTCCCGCGTCTCCGGTGACTCCACCCACTACATTTTGTTATGCGACATAACTCAACGGTTTTTGAGGTTATATCCTATACTTTTTGATAACAATACTGTGAAAGAGTGGCTATACAAATAAACGAAATTTAAGGTTGACATGTCCTATGAATGGAAATTAAAAGTGTGTCAATGAAAACCCTAACCACACCTGAGTCAGGAAAAGATTAAAAATCCTGACTACACTGTTTCTCAAAGCTATCCATCCTGGCCGATTATTGCAATGAGGTCCCAACTGCTTCCGACCATCTGAAGCCAGTGGAACTATGGCATCCCCAGTCGGGGTATGTTGTGAGGCTGAGGTAATAGGGAGAGGAAAGAGATGGGGAAGAGCAAGGACATACACACTGAGGAAAATTAGTTCACTAAGAGCCTCCTATGTGGAGTTAATATAAAATTTAAAAATAACTATTTCATTTATTATTTCATCGCATATTTAAAAAAATAAACTAGGAAAATATCTTTAAAATCATGATTATAAGGTATTTCCAAAAAGTATTTACATCAGAGTTAGAAGCCTAATACCACAAAAATCGTTTTACAGTTTATTTTTCCATGAAAGATAAAATCTACTTGCCTGCCCAACGGAGCGTAATTTTAAGGATTTTGTATATAATAATTTCAGAAAATAAATAAATTTGCTACCAGACCGGACAAAAAACACAATTCTTTGAAATTTTAATGTTACTGAAATATTGTTTACTCAGTACAAAGCGAGAAAAATAACGTTTGAAAAATTGTTATTTTTTCCCTTTATTATTTTTTGAGCGATATTTATTTACGGTTTTCATTTTGTGTTTATTACATAAATGTGAAAAAAAAATAATGTTGTTTTGTTTTGACTTTCCAACGATACGATTTAAGTCTACGCTGTACAACATTTCAATCGTATGTTTTTACTTTCATAAGTGCCTCCATATCAACGATACCGATGACATACGTATCTGTGCAGGCGGCCAAAGAACTGAAAATCGAAATTGTTTTCTTATGTATTCACAATATTCACAATATGACGCCCCCGAGTACAGAGATAAGCTTGTTATTTTGCAGTATGATTATTTTTAGACCCCTTTTTTTATTTTTTTTTTATAATTCAATCGAATTAAATTTAATATTATTGTCATTAAATTCTGCTATCTTTAGTTTTTATTTTTTGTGACAGCTGTTTCGGCGTTTGAGGCCATTTTTAAACTGCATTAACTGCCTTAAGCTCTGCAACAAATCTCACAAAAATAATAATAAAATAGAAGAAATAAATAATCATAATAACAAACTTTAATGGATTTGAATTATAAAAAAATTCAAATGGAGTTCTACAAATTAAACAGAAAATTATTAAATATGTTATTTTAGCCATATTCAGACAGGCAAAAAAAATACCCATAGTAATTAGGTACCTACCAACCCAAAAACCATTAAATAAATTTAACTTATTTGTAATTATGAAAAAAAACGTACATATTTTAATCAAATTAATTTAATACAGCTTAATATGGATAAATTTGCAGTCGACGAAAAAACTGATGGACTTAAAAAGTGCTCCTTCGTTCTATAGTTCCTCTTGTGTGAACCTGCAAATTTAACTGTGTTAATCTGCAGCCACATATTTTCTAATCTATCAATAAATCAGAATTAGGTATATTCCATTTAAATATTTTTATTCTTTTCGCGAAATTTTCCTTCATCTGGTCCTTTTGCAGCCTATGTAGTAAATCAATAGTCACAAACCCCACCTCCAGCTCTATAAAATGCCTTTTATAATTAAAGCTTTTTAATAGATAAGAATTTAAAAGGGTTACTCAATTTTGAAATAAGTATCCTGTATTATTTTCTTCATAGAACAGAGATGTTTAGTTCGCCCGTCGACTAACAGATGACACCCTTTGTCTTTGTGAACCGAGCTTAGAGCTACCGATTGTCGGTAAGGAAGATTTCTACTATCTCTCATACTGCTAGGTCGAAAGCTTCCGTCTCTAAATGAAGCTAGGCTACCTAGTTACCAATGAATCAACATGGATAGTTACAACCAAGCTAGCTTATTTAAAGATGTTTTATCAGAATAATTAAATCAAACAAGCTGAAATAAATAAATAATGAATCATTATAAGTAATCTTCTTAATTGCTGCACTTTATTAATTCACAAATTAATTAATTCATGCGGTGAAAATTAGTTTTCAATATACTTAGGAATCAGTTTAATACAAAAAATACTATTGGTAATATTAATATCACCTAAGTGAAGTTATTTTTTTAATGCTATTATTATGGAATATCGCCTCAAGGGTATTTTACAAAGCTTAAGATAACTCTAGGCCTAAATAACATCAAGTGTCTAAATAAGCCTAATTAATTGTTTTTTGCTAGGCTTTATAAAATATATGATAATAAATAATAATTTACACGTTCACATATGTTGCAGGTCGTACAAAGTTAAAAAATAGGTTATTTTATAAAATATTAAGCAACTAAAGTGTAGTAACTGTACAAAAATGTTGAACGTATTATTTTATTAGATCAATTACAAGCGCTCTTGAGGTGATTTTCCTACAAAAACGGCGCTATAAAAGTTATTCATTTAATATTATTATTACACTGTTTTTATTTGTATTTTTGGTATTTTTATTGAAATTTTAACATAGAGAAATATTTGGTTTATTAATCCCAATGAGTTAAAAATACTCATACCTATGAAGGGCAACATTATAAAACAAAAAGGAATAATATTTTTACAAAGACTTACAAATTCCAGATAGAAAGAACAGAAGAAGAAGGAACAAACGAAAAAACACATTAAAAAGAGACTGGTAGAAAAGAGACTCATAGGAGTAGACCAACTAGATAAACATCACAAATACAACAAGAAAGACATTTACACATACAGAGGTTTCACAAATAGGACACATCACTGATTTATATATCATATTTCGCTTCTCTTTCAATATAATTTCGTAAAAAGGTACAAAAAGCTTGCAATTTTACAATTATTTTACCGTCGGTCGTAAACCAAAAATAAATAAAAATTTCATTTTCCAAATGCGTCCACTCGCTCACAATGACCCCAGCGGCGCGTATATAAAACGGCATTAAGGGCTGTAAATTGTAAATTTACAGTGCCTGACCCGCCACAATGAATCCACTCTGATTCCCATGGGCGCAACTTGGCCGATGACCCCCGCCCCAGCTTCCCAAAACTTTTTGGTGGTTTGTAGTAAGGATTACGACAAACAACCCCAAAAAGATGTAAAAATGATGAAGAGCTTACCAAAGGGAGCTATAAGAAAGCATTACTATTACAGTAATTGAACATCGTCCGTTAGGAATGTACACTGTTTTTCATAATTGCATTTATTTGGAATTTTATTAGAAAAGTGTGGGAAATACTTTTAAGTAATTTGCATTTTCAAAATTATTATTGACCCACTATTAGGCATTTGAGAAAACAAACATAGACATATTATAACCACAACGACAAATAAAATTAGAGATGTAAAATTATTATTTTTTGTAATTTCACAAAATGAATTTTAATTGACGTAGCTTTTTCATTTAGATTTCTTATTTTCAATGCTCTCACTGAGTTATCTGAAGCGACAAAAAGCTAAAAAAAAGTCCCAAGCTTGTGTCGATCCTTCTCTCAAACGGTAAATATATTTTAGATGGCTGAAGGGCCACAAAAGTCTTCAGAATCAAACGAGAGTCAGAACATTCGACGCAGAGTAAAAAAACTGCATATTTAACTCATTTTTGACCAAGGTGTCGCTTAAGCCTTTTCACCTCTCCAGCGACGATATCATGTTATTATGTACATGAATTTTTATTTTTGAAAGTTTTTTTTTCTCTATTCTTCATTCTCCCCCGCCGCCTCCCACAATCCTCCCGTCAACTTTATGAGCTTCCGTTTCCATCGGCGATCACGTGAAACGTCTGAAAGAGGCGGTCGGTAGCAACAAGCCAGTGCCCGGCGTTGCGCGGGGGCACACAGCCGCCCGCTCCCGAAGCCAACAGTAAACATCCCGCTCTTCGCGATACAATATGGGAATCGTTTTTTTATTAGCCTCCGGGGAATCCCGCCAGCCAGCCATCCTTTCTCCTGATAAAAGCTCGGAGATGGCTGCCAGGCGGTGGTGGGAAGGTGTACTGCCTCTACCCGTAACGGTTCGAGGCTGCAATGCGCTTGTAACTACAGGGAATAAAAAAGTAATGTATTGTATATTACGGCAAGTTTGTATTCACAAGCTTTTCATTTATATTTATAACATATTTAATAAAATATCTATATGATAACACTACACACGACCATCGAAGATGACTAGAAGGCAAATCGCTGATTTGATATGTTTACATAAAATAATTCACGTTCATCTCGACACTACAGTATGTCTTAGCAGTATTGAAATAAATGCACCTAATTCTTATTTTTTGAGATGCCATGGCACATTCCACCTGAGTACATTCGGAAATAATGTTGCCTACTTTAGCCCTCTGTCTCAAATGTGTCGACAATGTAATAGGATTGTACTAATGTAGACATTTTTGTCGACAATTCATACAGTTTTTGAGGAAATGTCCTGCTAATGCTTACAAATATAACAATGATTGGGCTAATTATTTTGTGGATCACTTTTGTCTCTCTTTGTGTATCTTGTTTTTATTTATATTATTTATCATTGATTGAGTTTTTGTAATTTTACTGAGAAAATCTCTTACAACCCAATATAGATGAAGAAAATATATATTTTTTAATTAAAAATAATTATTAAATAGGTACCTACCTACCAAGCTAGTAATCTCGAATTGTTTCGAACGTTGTACACTTACTTGAAAAGCTTAGTTACTTTCTATTCATCGTTTTACACCTTTGAAGGCAATATATAATTAAGGCTCGGCCAGTCTACCTTTCCAAATAATTTTCACTACTATAACAATTTAATTTGTTTTCCTACGTAATTACGCATGCGGGTGTTTTTTTTTCAATTTTCATGTTTGTTCCTTATTACAACAATTGATTGACATTCTTAGGTTGAGTAATATTTGACATAAAAATCTATGTTCTACATTATGAGAATATTAGGGACTTACGTAAGTCAATGAACCCTGGTAATAATTATAAAATATTTGTTTAATGATAATTTACTACAAAAAATGCATTTTTTAATATATTATCCCGATGGAGACTTAAAAATATAAAACAAAATAGAATAATATTTTTACAAAGATATACAAATTTTAAAAGAGAGCACAAAAGAAAAAGGTCCAAACGAGTGAATACATTAA
The DNA here is from genome assembly GCA_022651775.1 of Drusus annulatus. Classification (NCBI taxonomy): domain Eukaryota; kingdom Metazoa; phylum Arthropoda; class Insecta; order Trichoptera; family Limnephilidae; genus Drusus; species Drusus annulatus. Next base: position 1,107,605 of record JAGWCC010000043.1, on the reverse strand, counting down.
AAATAGACACATAGCAGTAAGGATTAATTTAAAATCATAAATACATTAAGAAAGATATTTACACGGAAAAAGGTTTTACAGAAAAAAATTATCACTTAAAATAATATTCATTATTTTCAAAAAAAATATGATATCAATTGAAATAGCACTTTCTAATAAGGTCCCGATGACCGAATCGGTTAAGGCGTTAATTCCGGATAGAGTAGAGGCTTCGAGTTCGAGTCTCGGTTGTGACCGTTATCTTTTTTTTTTTTTTTTTCTGTTTCACATTTGTGTTTCAGCTTATTTATATTATTCAAATATTAAAATAAACCTAAGGATGCCTTAAAATCATCTCCTACATTAGGATATTTATTTATTACCAAAAATAAAATAAATGAAATTTAGAAAAAAAGTATTAAAGTTCAACAATTTATTAAAAAAAAAATATATATCGTTAAGTTAAATATTATGGGTGGAGTTTTAAGCCTTGCTAGCCCAATTCAATACAGATGAATGTAGTGTGGTCATTCACCGAGACATCAAATACAAGGGTAGTGCAATAATATCAGATTCATAAATTTTCCATCAAACAAGATTTCCGGAATCCAATAGAACACAATGGCCGCAAACATCTGCAATTAGTGCTCCCACAAACCACGGACGGCGATAAAAAGAAAGATAAAAAGCTGAAAACACTATCGAAGCGATGAATAATAGATGATTCAGATCAAAAAGGGCGACCTTTATTCCCGTTGTTCGAACCCCGAACCCTTGTTTACAGGATATCTCCTTGTTTCCATTGGACCACTTAACCCGAAAGGCCTCCGTCGACCCCATACAAATTATTTGTAACGCATTTATTCCAGCCCGACTGTGTCCCGGACTCATTTATTATTAAAATTCAAATGTAGATGGCGCTGTGCTGCGGGAAATTGGGAATATTTCTGTATGGTGGAATAATCCCGTTTGTTTTTATCGACCGTTGAGACTGGACGAAATACCAATATTGTAAAGCTCATATTAATAAAGTTTAAGAAAAAAAGATTTTTTAATATTTTTTTTGTATTATTAACACTTACAAGTAGGTAACTACATTGATACAAGCTTTTATTTTGGATTAAGATATTTTTGATGAACGAAGAAAAGAGTGTGAACATAATATATGGCGCGAAAGCGAATAGAAGAAGAAGTTGGGGACACCCGAGAAAGACATAGCACAATCAAGTATATAATAATACAATGTAGACATAAGAAAAATGGTTGTTACCTAATGTACCTACCTACAAATAGGTACCTATATTGATACTCGCTTTTTTTGGATTCTTTTTTTTTTCTTCACATAGTGAATACCGCATAAGAGTTCCAGCTGGTCACAACCGTCTAGAGCCAGTGAGACTATGGCATTCCCCATCGGGGTATGTTGTAAGATTTAAGAAAGTGGGAAGGGTTAGGAGATGGGGAAGAGGATGAGTTGGAAAGTACCTGGCTGTTCAGATCTAGTCACCTAACACTGTTAAAGCCATTTGAAGCAACGTTTCGATTCTGAATGGTAGTATTTCACCAGGACGGATATCCGGAAAGAATGCATGGCCGATGTAAGCGTAAGGAATAGGATCATAAAAGGGACGTTTTGATGGTTTGGGCATCTAGATAGAATGAACGACGAAAGGAGTGTGAAAAGAATATACGATATGAAAGTGAATGATGGAAGAAGTTGGGGACGCCCGAGGAAGACGTGGAGCAAGTGAATCAAATAATTGAATCAGTCCATCCGAAGAGTCAGAATAACAGATGAGTATGTATGAGATGTATGAATGTGAATGGAGCAAGGAGTGTGTGCCAAGACAGAGTTATATGGCGATCCGTCCTCTCTGCCTACCTCTGCGGAAAAACGGCGTGATGGTTAGTTAGTTAGTTGGACACATTGTTGTATCGGTAAACATCTAGTGAATCATACTTATTAGCTTAACTGTCCAGTCTTTGAATATGTGATTTATTTTAAATACAAATTTGAAATTATTTTCTTTATTAGGTCAGGTTCGGGGTCAATATTTTCACAGATTACAGTGCTTCAAAATTATTGTAAAATTGGTGATTAATATCACAATAAATCTCGCTTTTACAGAATTATGTAATTATTGCCATTATCATTCGTGATATTTGGGAAAAAAAAAACAATTTATGTATTTATACCCAGGTTGGTATTAACCCTTATGTGACAGAAAAAAAACTGCACCTTTTTAAAATTGATATGAAGGATTCTTTTACAGCACATAATTTTCTGAAGTTTGCTGGACCACTTTTATGACGTAAAACATTTCGACTCAGTTCAAGACTTAGGGAAGTGGATTGGAATTTCACCCAGTACCATCTTTTCTTGGTGTTTTTAATTCAGTAGGTGATTAAAAATAGTATGAAGGATACAGGTGATATACTTTGAATACAACTATACATAATATTTATCATTTAAAATAAGATAAAATGATTCATAAATATGGATAAATTTCAAATTCCATATAAAACACATGAAGGCACCCGGGTACCTTTTCAGTCATCAGAAGGTGTAAGTTTTACTTAAGCGTCTTCCGCTCACACACCACCTTTCACATATCCAACGGTTTTTTAATTGTGCATTTTCACTATTGTAAAGTTGTCAGGAAGTTTCAGCCGGTTAGACTAACAAGAACATTAAAAAAAATCTATATTGAAAACCGAAAAGGGTACCCGGGTACCCTTTCAGTCATATAAATTATCATAACGATTATCTTCTTTGTCATATTAATTTATTCCGTATTATTGTTTCAATTCTGCTTCAATCTCACAATTTAACACGCCTATGCGACGAATGTTGCATCTGGGAAACATATACTCCGATGTCGCTGATATATTTAACACGTCAATATCAAAATATAAGTTTAATTTAGTACAGTTGTTGTTATCTGGTAGAGCCAAACTAATAGTTGGACCTATTACTTAAAATTGTTTATTTCCTTTCTTTTACAATATTTCTGAATTTGTTATTAGTTATTTTTGTATCTGCTATTCAATGCTCTTTTTATATTTTTTCTATTTTACACAATTCTTGCACTAATGAGGTTACTGTTTTGAAAAAAAAATATTAAAATGTATGTAAAAGCCTAAAACGGGCGTAAATAAATAAATAAATAAAAGCTAAATACGTCTTGGCCACTTAAAATGATAATAATTCTAAAACAATTAGTCGATTAAACAACAAATCGATTGCTGCGATGCATTATTTGCATCTTAAACCTCGCAGTCTCCCAAGCGTGCATCTCCTCCCCGGTATCGCTCAACCTTAATGCACTCGTTAATGCAACTTGTATGCAGATTACTTGGAATAAATTATCTCCAACAATGAAGGCTGATTCATTATTCCCATACTCAAGACGTTCCAACTTCTAACTGATAGATGATTGTTAGCTACCTCTTAAAGATTCCTGGGATCCTGGTACATGCGGATAGATTAACAGCAACTGTTAAATAATTCTACGAACGATTAATTATTATTTTTAAACCATCAACTCTTTGTAATCATCATTTTACATTTCTGAGAAAAGCTCTTATATTATAATAATCGAAGAATCGTTGATTCAAAGTTTTTTCGTGCAATTATAAAAGGGGTGATACATTTTAATGGCACAATCAATATCTAACATTAGTTGAAAGGTTTTTTTTTTATTTTTACGTATTTTTACCTAGTTAGACTCCCTTTTTAAAAGCTTTTTAACATTAGGAGAATTTTACATAAACTTTATGGTGATTGGTTAGATAGATCCTGTCAATGTGATACGATCACTTTCACCAATCAAATTGAGTGAAAGCTAAGGTTAGGTTAGGTTATCATGAAGCCTTAGAGACGAATTTTTTTAACGAAGAATTAAAACCCTTTGTTAAAAACTAAATCCGAAAATTAAAGAAAACTTTTCTTGTTAAAATGTCTATTTCCATATAAACATATTGTTCAGCTGTCTTGGTGACACTGAGATTGTCTATTTCTGCAAAATCAAAATAGCGTTTTCTTTGTTTGTTTGTTAAAGTTTTAATACCAAATGTTTATTTTTTTTATTTTTGTATAGTGAATACCGCACAAGAGTCCCAATTGCTCCCAAACGTCTAGAGCCAGTGAGACTGTGGCATCCTCAATTGGGGTATGTTGTGAGGCTGAATGTAGTGGATAGGGGAAGGAGACGTTGAATAGGAAGCTTGAGAAGTACCTAGCTTTTTTTTTTTTATATGAATACCGCACAAGAGTCTCAACTGCTACTAAAGCCAGTGGGACTATGGCATTCCCAAATAGGGTATGTTGTGAGGCTGAAGGTACTGGAGAGGGGAAGGAGATTGGGAAGACGAAGGTTGGGAAGTACCTGGCTATTCAGATCTGGTCACCAAACACGGCTAAAGCCATTTCAAGCAAAGTTTCAATTCTGAATGGTGGTCTTTCACCAGGGCGATACTTAGAGTATCTACCACTCTGGAACGTGCCGCAAATATACTTTTTTATTATTTTTATATGAATTAAATGTGTTATGACACATATTAATTAAATAAAAGTTATTGGCGCACGCCGGGTTTGAACCCGCGACCTTTGGATTCGTAGTCGAGCGTCTTACCACTCGACCATGGAGGCCGTCAAATAGCTATTCGGATCTGGTCACCAAACACGGCTAAAGCCATTTCAAGCAACGTTTTAATTCTGAATAGTGGTCTTTCACCACTATGTGTCTACTACTCTGGAACGTGCCGCAAATATACTATATTTTATTCTATTTTAATTATATGTATTATGACACATATTACTTAAGTAACATTAATTTGTGCACGCCGGGTTCGAACCCGCGACCTCTGGAATCGTAGTCGAGCGTCGTACCACTTGACAAAAATTCTGATTCTGCCTTCTGCACCGCTTCTCATTAGCGATGTCCGTGCGTGTAAGATTGAACAGTGCGGTAAGTAGTTGCACAACTGTTGTATAATTTACTATGCTACAAAGTAGCAAAATGTTATGACTCACATTTTAATGCTTACCTACTTTGAAAAAATTGCGTGGACCAAGAATCAGGAAGTCTAAGTCACAATACAACATTAGTTGCTCCAAGTAGCTATGTCCTACCCACGTGTATACAGCTATACCATTCAAAGATATAGCATACGTACAAATATAATTATATAGTTAACGAATACCTACTCGACTAAGCAAGCCATTTAAATACAGCGGTTGTTATCATTATTATGCTGTTGGCTAATTATTGTCTTCTGTGTTCCCTAAGCGACGTTTTGTCGGACGACACAGTGGCAACTCGTATCGCCCGAGGGAGTTGGAAGGCTCTGCTACGGTTCTACGGTCTACCCACTCGCTATCTATCTACATTATACTTAAGCTACCTCCTTCTTGCTATTTAGAACATTTTACTTAACTGCGATGAAGCAGCGGGACTTTCAACGAAAATACGACTTAGAATGAATTATTTTGAAAAAAATAAAAATTACTTATTGCGCCGCATCAAAGTATTTAATGTTTATTTTAAAACGTTCTCTTTACGTCACCCTAAAGTTGAATTTATTGAAAACATAATATACTAATTATTACTATTGTTTTAATTACACACATAAGAAAAACACCTAACACCTAAATTCTAACGTTGTAAGAAAAAATACTTATCATAGACATTATTATTTCTTAATGTAATCTTCATTTTATTAAGTCTTTCTCCCCTTCTTCGTCTTTTCCGCTCACACTCTAACACTGTTTTAGAAAGTTCTTATGAATTATAAATGATATATATTTTAGCAACGCCAATCATCAAGCACTATTATTTAAATGAAAGCAATAAAAAGGTTTTAACTTGCCCTATAACCATTTTTGTTTTTGTTTTAGTGTCTAGATTTGATAAGAATAATAGACATTATTTTGAAAGGCAATGCGTTTTAAAAAAAAACATTTAAAAACACAAATAAAAAAGTAGGCATTAAAAAGTTGTGTTAAAAATGTGCCTTGTTTTTTTAGTATGCATTTTTATAACATTACCGTACTTGAAAGTAAAAACCAAACGTACGATACGAAAGGGAATAACGTTTTACCCCATTTGATTTTGCCTATCAAAGCGTTTTCTTAACATAATCTTAGGAAATTCATTTTTGGTAATACTTAGAGAGAAGTATGTATATAATATTTTCGTAATCTTTATCTAAGATATCACACAAAATTTTCGTTAAGGTCTCTTTAGAAATAAAGCTTTATATCAATTATTATAATTGATATTTATCGTAATAGATTTGATTCATATAGGAATATAAATAGTATATTTGCGGCACGTTCCAGAGTGGTAGATACTTTAAGTATCGGCTTGTTGAAAGAAGAACATTCAGAATTAAAGCGTTGCCTGGCCGTTTTGTAGCTGAGTGGACTAACGCATCGGATTCCACCTGGGCGTCGTGGGTTCAATCCCTCCGCTAGTTAAGTCCTCCATCATTGCACAAGCAACATTTTACGCTTACTATGATGATAGTAAGAGTTTTTCAAATATTGTCAGGTTACTCGTAACCCGAGAATGTTTATTTTCTTTAAAAAAAAATGGCTTTATCTATGTTTGGTGACCAAATTCGAATAGCCAGGTACTTCCCAACCTTCATTTTATACATTTCCTTCCCCTCCCCACAACCTTCATCCTCACAACATACCCGAATTGGGGATACCATAGTCTCACTGGCTCCAGATGGTTGGGAGTAGTTGGGACTCTTGTGCGGTATTCAGTATAAATAAATAGAAAGTCTAATCAAAATATTAAAAGAAAGGTTTGTTTTGCTTATATTTTAAGAATTCTTTAATATTTGCAGAGTTCTCCATGAACTGTGGGTCTCACATACAAAATAAAATAAAATAAAAATACTTGAAGTTGAGAGTCAACTGCCGCAGATAGAAGTTAGTATTTAGGTGGTAATGAGTCGATCCAGTCCACCCCTGTTTGGAAGGCTTCTCGGGTGCCCACCTCGCTACTCGCTACCACCCTGTGGCATCACGACTCCGATAAGCTCACAGGCGCACAGCATCCGATCCGCTGCGGTAGCGGCTTTTGTTAATGATGGCTTGATTTATTTATTAAGGACGTTTCTGCTTGTATTATTGTTTTATCTCGCCACAACGGCGCTTATTATCATGGTAGAGGTACTAAAGGTATCATGTATGGGTAGAGACATAATTGTCCTTTGTGTGTTGTTTGTTTTGCGTAAACCTTTTGATATACTAACCAAGTACAGCTGTATGTAATACTCTCGTGCTGGCTTTTGTTAATGATGTCTTGATTTATGTATTTACGAAAGACGTTTCTGCTTGTAGTTTTTATTTTTATTTCAAAGTGAATACCGCACTAGAGTCTAAACCGCTCCCAACCATATAGAGCCAGTGGGACTATGTCATAATTAGGGTATTTTGTAAGGTTGAAGGTAGTAGAAAGGGAAATAATATGGTGTAGGTAGAGGTTGAGTAGTACTTGGCTAGTCAAATCTGGTCACCAAACAAGACTAAAGCCATATCAAATAACGTTTCGATTCTAAATGGTGGTCTTTCACCAGAGCGATACATTCGGGAATATGCCGCAAATATACTATATGTTATTTTATATAGCCCAAGAAAGACATGGCACGATCAAGTGAATCTAATACTTTAATCGGGCCATGTGAAAAGTCAGAATAACAGAAGAATATGCATGAGACGATGAATGAATGTGAATGAATCAAGGAGTTTGTGCCAAGACAGAGTTGTATGGCGGCCTACTCTTGCGGGGAAACGGCGTGATGGTTAGTTAGTTAGTTTTTTTTAAATGTTTTTATTATTAATGATTAAATAAAATTTATTTGTTCATGTGGGAATTTGAACAAGCGCCTTCTGGATTCTTAGTCGAGCATCGTAACCTCTCAACCATAATGTCGTCCAATATTGTTTTATCTTTGAACGGTTAGTAGCTAAGTGGACAAACGCGTCGGATTCCTACTCGGGCGTCGTGGTTTCAATTCCTATGCCACCTTAGTCCTCTATCTTTGCACAAGCAACATTTTCCGCTTATTTTGATGGCAGTATGAGTCTTTTAAATGTTGTCAGATTATTCGTTACCCGGAAATGCTTGAATGTTTGAACATACAGTACTAGGTTGATATAAAAATAAACATTGATCTGTACAACACAATACATAAAGCTGTTTATATAATTATAAACAACTTTATCCACTGTTTGTTTTACGAGAACCTGTAACAACCCTTTTAAATGCGAGCTTCTGTAGACTCTTTTGTTAATGGCGGCTTGATTTGTTTATTAAAGACGTGTTTGCTTGTATTCATGTTTTATCTCACCACAACAGCGTTTCTTATCATCGAGAGGGTACAATATTGTGTGGATATAAATACATTTATATGTTATGCCTTGTTTGTTTTTCGACATACTAGTGTACCAGTTCGTTTAAACACTTTACTTGTTGGTACAAACTACAGTAAATACAATATCACTCTTACTATGGTAATTAATGCTTAAATGTTGTTTGATTCCATACAAATGTGTGTTTTAATATAAACACTTAAATATTTTGCAATGCGGGACGTGCGAGTAGCTATTTAGTAATATTGTATATTATACTTGTAACTTGTAGGTAAACCTGATTGCTAAATTGATAACAATCAATTCTAAATACCCTATAATATCCGCTGAAGAGGTGTTGCCATATGGGTAAAACCTTTGAATAAGGAAAAGGTTGGGGTTCGTTTTACGGTGTCAAAAATTGAATTATGTAAGAATTTGTTCGGGAAAAATATATTTCATTGTATATATTTATAGTGGAACGTTGTGAGGCTGAAAAAAGAGGAAGGAAGAGTAAAGAGGATTGTTTTAAAGTTTCTTGCTGGATCTGGTCACTAAACTTAGACAAATCCAATTCAAATAAGGTTTGGTTTTTGATTAAGACCTGATTAATCAGACGAATATTTTATTATTTAAGAGATTTGCTACAAATGTAATAGGAATGTAAGTGCATTAAATTACGCTTTTGTGTCCTATGTTATTTATCACAAATATATATTATGCTGTCATTCCGGGAGTGAGTTATTTCAATCAATTTCAATTAATTAATATTGAAATATATATATATTTTTAAATAATAAATATTTTTTCTATACAGTTAAGTTTTTTTATCGTAATATGAATAATTAATTATTAATAAAACAATTATTACGAATTACATAACTTTGCGTAACATATTCGTTATTTCATAACAATGATAACCTTACAGCGATTTTCGACGAGTTTGAGCAGTAAGCTCTTTGGCTCCAAATCGAAATTTGTCCTTGACAAGCTAAAAAATATTATTCGCATTTTATTACATTAATAAATAAAATATAAATATTGATATATGAAGCATATTTACACTTGTTCTAGAATGTTAGACACACTTAGAGTTGCTTTGTCGTATTTAGTGGTTGGTACTTTCACCATGGTGGAAGACCAGCATTCAGAATCTAAACGTTGCCTGAAATGGCTCTAGTCGTGTTTGGTGACCTGATCTGAATAGCCAGACACCTCCCGAGTTACCTTTTCCCTATCTACATCTCCTCCTCACTACTTTCAACCTAACAGCATACCCCGATCAGGGATGCCATAGACTCACTGGCTCTAGACGGTTGGGAGCAGTTGGGACTCTTGTGCAGTATTATATTATAGTATTATAGAAAATCACTTTCCATCCTTCCGTTTCCTCCGACTCGCTTTAAATGACACTGCCCTAATCGGTGATGACATATTCACCTATACAGCTTCACTAGCACTCTAGGGCTAAAATCAAATATACACAAATATATAAAGAAAGCAGATAAATTTGTTTAAAACCACTTTATTATTAATATTTCGTCGACCGGTTTCAGAAGCACCTTTCCATCTTTAGAACAATATAATAATTATGTCTGTAATTATTATATCATATTTTTTAATATTGTCCTGAAGATGGAAATATGCTTCCGAAACAGGTCAACGAAATATTAAAAACAAGCTTTGCTTGCTTTATTTCGTTTTTCTCCTCACTTCTATCATTATAACTCACTGGTGAGGACACCATCTACTGAAAACCATAAGCTCATTATCAAAAAATATTTATTGTTCTTTTGTTACTTGTTATATTTATACTGTGTGCGTTTTTAGAAACGTTGACTTATAATATTTGAATATTAATGTTTCAAGTACCAACATATAAACTGTCCTCAATCTAATTTCCTTTTCTTTGCTTTGACAAATATGTTTATATGAATTCATACGTTTCATCTGAGGTTTTATACCCTTAGCTTCTGGTAAATTGTTTTTTTAATCTATTGATGTACACATGCACTTTTATACCCATATCTGAACCCTTTTCTCTCATGATTTATGATGACGATCATGATTTTAGATGGTTTTATTTTGTATACAAATTATTTTCTCCTAATTAGTTAGTATTATTAGCATAATTAATTTAGTATGAAGCGCACTTGACGTGAAATATCACAAAACTGCGCTTTTAAAGTTCACTGCTATTATTATTACTATCAACAAAGTGGTTTTAAAAAAAAATTCTTTATAAATATGGCAAGCCACAAAGTTAATGCTTTTTTCCAATATGTCAAATGTATATTATTAAAATTAATTAATTAAATATGTTGAAGCAATGATTGTTTTCCTACCTCCTTGTAAATGCAGATCGCCCGTTCAGAGTGCGCTGCACAGCGTACAGTCAAACCCTTTCGCTATAACGAGTGCCCGCCGCTGAATACGACCATTGTTCTCGGGGTACTCGCGGCGGAGTGTACAGCATTCCCTTCTTGTTATTAATTAAGTCCGTTTGATGCTATCGATTGGCCAAACCGTTCCCACGGTGCCTTCGCCATCCTAACATTTTACATTCAGCTAAATGAGTAATCTTATTAATTAACCAGACTCGTGCTCGGTGGGTTCCCGATGGCTGACTTGGACCGAGAAAATTTGCATGTCTTATGATAGAATAATATTCATAATTAATTAATACTGTTCGTTTTTCGTGTTGTGTAAAACTACACACGTGCGAGACACAATGTTTAATATTATAGCCCAGCACTCGAAAATTGCGCTAAGCGTCACTTTGTAGAATTCTAGTACAAACATTACTACAGGTGATTAATCTGTTAATTCTATACGAGTGGTTAGAAAAAACACATGTGCGTTAGTTTAGTTTTCCGGGAATAAAATAAATTTATCTACAATACTTTAAAAAACCTTTGAAGTTGCGGTTTGAAAACCAGCAGAGGCATTTTTAACGTCGTACCAAAATATCCAGTGTATTTTTTACATCGTCGCTGGAAAGGCAAAAAGGCTTAAACGACACTTTGGTAAAAAAATAGTTGAACATGCAGTTTTCATCAATTTTATTTTCTGCATGAATGCTTTGACTCTCGTTTGATTCTGAAGACTTTTGTGGCCCTTCAGCCATCTAAAATAAAATTTATCATTTGGGAGAAGGCTTGACTTAAGCAACACATATTTTTAATTTTTTTTTTTGCTTTTTATCGTTTCCAGTAACTCATTGGGAGTATTTAGTTACCTAAATTAACTTTTTTTTTCAAAATACAACCAGGTACTGAAGATTTATGAATGTTACTGTAAAACAAAAACAACTTTAGAGTGCTCTGGTGTAAACTTCCCAAAATGGCGCGTCAGCCCTTTTGCCTTTTCGGCGACGGTATGAAATTTAAAGGAATTTAATTAAATAATTGTTTTTACTGGAAACCTCAGATCTTTTTCTAACTCTACGTATAAAATTAATAGATAAATCATTTGTACTATTGCTTGTTTTATAAATCTAAAAAGTATGTATTTTTGTGTTAAAACCTTAATCTGCAAGGCTGACATCAGTTAATTTGCTTTAGGTACCAAAACTTCCAAACGGCGAGCTCTTGCGTAATAAAATTTGAACTGTTTTATCGGACCAAATTATCTTTGTCATTTATAACTGAGGTGAAATGTCACAAAATTGCGATAAAAAAAAAAAATTACTTCATGTATGTACACACCTAACGATGTATGTAATTTCCTAGAGTCACCTTCTCGAAGTAACTAAAAATCTCAAAATAAATGTATCTTTTCTTCATATTGTAGAGTATACAACTGTTTATCGGACACATCACGTAGTCAATCATAATTAAACATGGCCAGTGGCGAGCTGAAGGTACTGTGTCGCTATAGTATTATGATGTTGGCAGCTAGCTGACTGCACAGTGACACAAGCCTGGAGCAGCGGTGATCCATGATAGGAAAGTTGGAGAAACTTTGTCCCTTTAATGCGCCCCATCTCGAAAATTACTGGCAGACTCATATTAATAAAAGTTGTACCAGGTTTTGTATACAACGCACCAGCGATTCTCAAAGATTCCGTAACATGATTTGAACATTTATGTTATTTACCTGAATAGAGCTTTTACAGTACACCAGGTTGATATTATTTGACATCATTATTATTTCATTCACATTTTTAAATTATAATATATTGGATTAAATTATGTGAAATTATTGCAAAAAAAAATCTACACTTTCAAAAATACGCGCGAAGTTAAGATAATCTCACCGCCGCGAGCGCCCCACCGACCGTCGTACTATAACGTGTCAAAAGCAGTAACTACATATGCCCAAACAGCGCCAACGTCAAGATCAGATTATTATATACTCACTAGACTACACAAAATACGTACGCATGCATGCTGTGAGCTGTGTGCGCGTTCAAGTGGCTCGTTTGTGTTTGTATCGTTGTTAATATCTAGGCAGTGCTTTTACAGAATGAACGCAATAACAATAAGTGGCATATCTTGATACCTGTCTTTATCAATTAATCCGCTGTTTTTCCTACTAATTACCTATATCAAATACTCTGCGCACGCCACTGTATATAAGTATTCTATTTGAATGTACAAGTTTATTGATAAACACATGTTGTTATTTGTTCCTCGATTAAACAAAATCATAATTCAACAATTATATATATTTATATCTCTATTTATAACGTATGAGAGTAAACTGCCAGGTGGTGAGATAATCCTCCATCGATTTCACAAATAATTCTCCGCTTTTTACACAAATAAATCAACAGTTTCTTATAGATGTAGTTTTTGAAGCTTACTGAATGATTGAAAAAATAATAAATATAAAAAATAATGTTTGATGAATTTAATACTAAGTAACAAAAAAATGACCCTACTTTTAACACGTATACACGCTCACAACTTCCTAACATTAGTTTTTGTTTAAAAAAAACAGATGTGAAGAACTTAATAATTTTAATCTCACTCGTTCTCAGACTTTGAGGACATCAGCTAACGTGAGGCTGTGTAGTTTCTGGATATAAATATGATGAGTTGGTAGCGATACAGAACAGCGGACAGTGTCTGGCATAGGGTGGCTAGGGGGTGGTTGCGGAGAGGGAGGGTGGATAGGGGGTGGAGACTATTGCAGGAGACGAACCTTTCAGAACTTTTATGACAAAAGTTCTTTTTTGTGATAAAACTGCGCGACACTGTATTATATTAGAACCGGGTGCGACAGCAAAAGTAAATAATCGAGAACAGAAAATCATAAGATTTAATACCTGTTGTGACATTAATTGTTAAATTTCGTAAGGATTATAAAAATGGTTTCACATCTGTCGTAATGAGCATTTCCTGCGTTGTAACCAGGTTGTATTTTGTTATAAAATGTCTTCAATGTGTAGGTACTAAAATTTTGATAACGCATCAGAACAGCGTAACTTTTTGGTGCGTTAATAACCATTAAATCCCTCTAAATCTCTTTATATAAAAATGAATGTTACCTTTACAAATGTGTTTCTTCTTTTGTACAAATACAAATATTACGCTCAACTTTAAATAATATGCTATACATTTGATCTTCAACTAAACCTTTTAGGCGAAGAATCATCCAAAGGTTGTATTAATAAATTGGTGGAATGGACTCATTGAATATAACTTGTAAGAATAAAATATTGTTGTTTTTAATTTCAACATAGTATGAACAAAAAATTGTTCGGATTTTTATTTTACTTTACTAAATGTAAATGTTAGAATTTGTTAGTATTTTTTTGTCCCACGCCGTAATGAGAGTTTTCTCTCCGCCAGTGATGGCATTATAATCAAGAAGCTTTCGTCTTATAACATGGAATATGAAAGTTGGCAGTTTTTTTCCACCAAGAACAGGATGTTGTAACCATTAGCCTTCACACCGCTATAACCTATAACCGCTGAGCTTTTGTACACAGATACGTCGTACCTTGAATGTTTTCTACGATCTTTTTTTTTTAATTCTTCCAACTTATTTTTTTAAGCAACTGATCAGTTTTCTAATCTTTATATCGTTAACTAAATGTGTATTGAAATTTGAATGTACAGGTGCTTCCTCAAAATACTGTGGACTGCTTCATACAGAGGTTTTGATAAATGCGTCAATTGTTTTTTTCTTTTCTTTATTTGTTACTACTTAGTTATTGTTGGCTGAAGAATTAAAATCATTTTTTTTTAAAGAACCTTCTATGTTAACCGAAAAAAAAACTTTACAGAGTCGGTCGTTGGGTCAATCGTCATTTTATTCTAGCTGTTCGATACGAAAACTGCGACTAACACCGAATGTGTTTCAGTTTCGGATGAATTTTGAAATTATAATGGACTGTAAAACGAATACTACTTAATGGAAGTTTCGATTTTATATTGTGGATAAAATGAGGATTTAAGCCAATTCACTCACCGATGATTTGAATGTCTTCGACTGCTTGAAATATTGACTTTTTTTGAAATATATATTGCAATCAACATAACCTCCTACGACCGATGATGAAACCAGAAGAAAGCGACACGATGATCACCAACAACAGTATTTTTCTTCTTTTATTTTTGAAAGGTTGTTCGAAAATAAACCGAATGGCAAATTGGCGGGGTGGGTAAGGACTGGATGACAAACAAAAGATGAGAACCCAACAAGTTGTCTATTTGAAATCCAACAACAGGTATATGCTCGTATTTCATTATATATCTTTATTTTAAAGTTGTTGTAAGAGTGAAGAGAAAAGAAAGAGGATGGTTAAGAACTATCTGGCTATTCAGACCTGATCATTAAATTTCAAGCGATTTCAAGCAACATTTCTATTCCGAATGGTGGTCTTTTACCAAGACAATACCAAGAGTGTTCATCAATCTGGAACGTGCCGCAATATGCTATTTGGTATATTATTTTTAATTCATTGATTGTGAAATAATGTAACTTAATAAAATAACATGTATTCGTGCACGCCGGTATTTGAACCCGCGACTTCTAGATTCGGATCTTAACCACTCGACCACGTATATCGTAGTCTATTACCTTTATAGCCAACTGCTAACGCTCTGTAAATTGTTAAGAGAAAATGATTAACGATCGCCTTATAATGCCGAAAAATAATAACAGTTAAACCTGGTAAAAACGAAAAATGGATACTTGTTTCATCTCCTTTTAATACGTTACCTAATCTCACCTCAACATTTTCACAATAGCATGAAACACACTCGTAATAATATAAGCACACTGTGTAATAACCAATAATGCATCAAGGGTGAGTTAATCTTCCTTCTTACTAAGACTAATCCGCCCCGGGGCGATGGGCACCGGGCGGAGGGGTCGAGGAGGTGGCGTTGAAGGTGCTTAGCCTCGGACAAACCAAACTACCCTCCATCACCCCACGAGGAGTTTATCAGAGTTATTAGGTGAGCTTTATTAGCTAGTGGCTTTTCGTCCAAGTCGTAAACTCGATACGTTATTTTATTTGTCCGTTTATCATAGTCGTCAGGTAGATAAGTACTTAGACGGCCTACGAGGTCGAGTTGGATCATTTGACTTTTCAAATAGCATTTTTCAATACTATCTGTCAAATACAGTTATCAGATTCAACTGGAGCATACTAGCAGGCTGTTTAGTTCATAGAATCTATTGAGTATGCAGTTCCAGTTCTATGTTGTTCCAGTACGTACTGTTTTTAGAAACTAAAACGCTAGTGGCTTAAAATATTAGATTAGAGCTTTCCTGAAACATTCCGATTGCTTTTTATAGCTAAAATGACTGACTACAAGCCATAACATAAATACTTCTTTCAAATAATTTTCAGTATTTAGCTGACTAACGAACCAACCATCACGCCGTTTCTCTACAAGGGTAGGCAGAGAGAATGGACTGCCATACAACTCTGTATCTGCAAACAGTATTTGTTTCATTCACCTTCATACATACTCTTCTGTTTTTCTGACCCTTAACACGGCCCGACTCAAGTATTTGATCTACTTGATCGTCCCGTGTCTTTCTCCGACGTCCCCGACTTATTCTACCGTTATTTTTGCGTTATATGTTCTTGTTACACTCCTTTATTCGTTCATCCGCTCTACATGTCGTTTCTTAATCCTATTCGTTACATTTATATCAGCTTTGCATTCTTTCCGGATTACCACATTTTTAACACAGTCTTAAAGAGTTTTACAGCTCATACACCTCAGGAATCACACTTCTACAGCATTAAGTCTAGTTTTATATTTCCTGCCAGTTCCGTGTCATACTTCCACACGTCATGGTTGGTATAGCACTCCATTGTGGACTGATAACTTCGCTTCTTTGGATTTTTTTTTTTATTTGCACCAGCAGGGTTCAGTCTTCAATGTACGAAGTTTTCGACATTCACCCTGCTTTCAATGTATTTATTAGCCTTTCCATTTCTAGTAAGATGTACGTATATAAACTTTAATAACATCGCTAGGAAGTGATTAGAAAGCCATTTTCCATCAGATCGCTTTTTGCATTTCCCACGCCTAGCGAGAAACATGCGTGTTCGCGCTAGGTAGCCTCCAACTATCACATCCGACGCTTTGATCGAGCAGATATAATCTGCTGCAGAATGTCATGAAGGTTCGCAGTTATTAATTCACCTGGATGTTGAGTGAAGCCAAGAGTTTCTCGTCAACTCCGCGGGCTAAATTATGCTTCTGGTGTCTGACCAGTCATATTAATTACTAACATATGAATTAAAAGCTGTGGGAAGTATTGCGGCTAATGACAAGTTATTGCGTTGATTGTGCAAAATACAAACATGTTACACTTTGGTTACATGTTTTATTAATTAAGAGTTAAGTCTCTAATACTTTATTATTTTTATTTCGGATATTATCCCCAAAAAACCCATAATTGTGAATATTTAATTTGTATCTCAATAGTTCATACGATGTAATTAAACAAATATTGAAAATGTTTTCATTAAAAAAGCGTAGGTAAGACTTTGATTTTATTTGCATTTTCAAAATTATTAAATATATTATTGACTCACCTTCTGTGTTGCAACTCATCCAGTTCAACATTCCTTGCCGTAGACTCAGAAACGATAAATTACTGTTCCTTAATCATTACTCTACTAATTATGGGTATTATTCTGCACTGTCCAGAATGTCGAGACTTGTTAACTCAAGCCATGGTCTTGACATTTTTGTCTAAATGATTTTTGTCATTTTTTACGATAATAATCTTCGAAATATATAATTTACTATGTCTTACATCATTGGCTCAACCAAAACCTTGTTCGGCCTCTGATTTCAATTAATGTTCTATGAAATGTATATTTGTGTCTTTGTTTCATTCAAATATTATTTATGTTCTGTTTTCAATTCTCAAAACCGTATTTTTATTTTGACTTACAAAAAGTTTTAACGCTTTATTGTTGAGATGTGTGATAAATGTATATTAAGACCAGCTAGGTACCATCTACTTTATTTCTATTAGTAAATTAATGGTATATTCTTCTGCAGATTAATGAGAATAAGTCAAATTAAACAAGCACGAAGAGCACGAAAAGTTTTATTTTCCAAAACGTCAAGTTCACACATCATATCGACAGTAAGTCCGCCCCCACAAAAAGCTCTCCGCTTCCGTAAATCATAACAAATGTAGCGAAAACTATCTGTAAAATGTAAGCCCAGAGCGTCACCAATAGGAGCAGGAACTTGGCTGTAAAACTCAAATGAATCCATAAAAAACATAATTACTCGAAATAAAATATTTACTGCTTTATCTGTATAACGCTTTTATCTTTTTTAATATTTCAAGTGGTTATTTCACACTACTTTCTCGATATTATTTGGTTATTTTGAAAAAAAAAATGAAAGCTCTGAATAGAATTCGTAAAATTATAAAAGTAGTAACATAATTTTTTTTTTTTTCTTTTTCTCTATAATAAAAGGGTGATAGTGCTGTGTCTGTCTCACTAGGAAATCTTGTGTTGAGAGAAGGCACAAATTATAGTTTATTTGTTAACATTGTAACATAACAACAAAATATTGTAACATTATCATTGCATCATTGTAACATAATGCACAGTTTACAAAATAGGTAATGTAACTACCATTGTATAGTACAACATAATGCACAGTTTACAACCAAATATGAATAAAAAGTTAATCGACATTGCACCATAATAATAAAACATTATTCTTAGTACTTATCATTGCTTATACCACTTAAAGGGAAATTTTAAAATTACAACACATGTATCAAAATATGATATTTGAAGATTTGTTTTCACCGCTGTTTTTTTTAATATAGTAAATTACCCGTTTTTCCCGTGTTTCAAAGCTCCTTTTTATTTTAAACGATGGAAAAATTTGGAAAAAAAGATATCTATCCACCTCGTCTCTTTTGTCAAAAGTTTAATTATAGTAAACCAATAACTTACAAGTCGTTGACGTCACATTAGGAATTGAAAACAGTTTTGCAGTTTTTACAACGCCAGTTTTCGTCTTGCCAGAGTTCTTACTGCATTAGCATAGAGGCTTTCATCTTTATGTTTAACCGATCTCCAAAGATCTTGTTTTGTCCATTTTCCTCCATAAAATTACATTAAAAATGTATAATTCTTGTATTCAAAGAATGCACGATTTTTGTGACTTAAAATAAACGAAAACTTCGTATCAGTTTATCTGATCAATTTTATTTAAGCCCGTTTAAATAAAGTTACTTTCTCCCTGAAAGAGTTGAAAAGTAAAATATGACAGTGGTATTTTTAAAAAGCAATTCATACGCGTTTAGTGCGCGGTGCGTCATTTGAGCGAGAGAGCTTTTTTTCCCTCGACAGATGGAGACATTAAATTTATTGTGGTAATTGGAATAAAGGGTTTACCATTAAGGTGAGTTTGGACTATTTTAAGAACTTAAACACGTGGTAGTTAAGTGAAAACAGAGCTTCTGTTTGATATCTAGAATTGCCTATACGAAAAATAGTGCAGCAAAATTTTAATTTGGGTTAAAATGTAATAGAGTTCTAAATAGTTGCAATTTTTGCAAGAGGCATTTTTAACAATAGTTTCAACTGATCAGAGCCATTGGGACTCAGAAAAAAGTGAGAGAGGAAGATTAATATGCAGCTGGCTATACAGATCGAATCACTAAATAAGGCTCAAGCTAGTGGAAACAACGTTTACATAGGACGATATTCCACCAATATCGAGAGTAGCGAAAGTTTCTATCACTCTGTAAATTATTTAGGATTTTTTAGCTTTTATACAGGTATGCCTGTATTTACAATTGTTTTATCGTTTGATACCTGCAAGTGCTGTTAATTGTAAAAAAACAGCAGATTAAATTAGTTTTATACACTCCAATGAGAGTATTATATATTTGTAATAATATAAGTTAAGCTAATATTCTCACAAATAAGGAAAAAACACTAATAACAGCAAAAACTACAAACATGTACTAGATTGTTTTTAGCAGGAAGAGATGGTTAAAAGAAAAAACGTTTTTTTCGGGGTGCGGGATAAATTTAGGGGTGTTTTAAAACACCATGCAAACCCACGTCCGGATGCGAAATCTTTCGAACAACCAACGATAAATTACAAATCTTCTGCATACTGCGTGTGACAAACCGTTACCGTCTACAAAGGGTTGTGATTTATACAAAAAAATACAGTTTCTCAAACTGTTTCAGTTATAATATCATTAATAAAGTTTCTGTCTTCAAAAAAAACCATTCAGGAATTTATTACACACATCGGTTGTGTTAATTCCTGCTTTTGAGTGCAAATATACAGTTTTAATTATCAACCGGGCTG
This sequence comes from Drusus annulatus, assembly GCA_022651775.1. Lineage (NCBI taxonomy): Eukaryota > Metazoa > Arthropoda > Insecta > Trichoptera > Limnephilidae > Drusus > Drusus annulatus. Next base: position 1,087,472 of record JAGWCC010000043.1, on the reverse strand, counting down.
ATTAAACCTTGTAAAAAACACCCCCAACCATCGAAAATATAATTCCCCACGCTTTTCATTACCCTGAAATAAGACAACAAAAATTCAAAACGGAATATTTTTTTATTTTTTATTTACGGTCAATGACCTTTTACGAACATTATTCAAATATATCAATACTGATGTACATATAGACGACTCATTATTCTAGGAACACATTAGATGCAAATATTATCCAGCAAAACAAAGCAACGACCATGCAGATATTAACTTAGAATACAAAACATGAGAAACAACTTGAATGAATCAGATATAAATCATTAAAGTAAGCTAAATTGTTAGTGGCTTATTGTACAAAGAAACAATTGTTGACGTCTCCCACCACTGGAAGACAACCAAAATTTATTATCACCTTAATAATTAAATAACCAATATTCTGTTAAAATGAATCTCTCAAGGCTGTATTTGATTTGTTCATCAGTTTTTTCTATTTCGTACATTTGTAATTATTTTTTACTAATATTATTTTTACAACTGTAAGATCATATTTGACACTCATTCGTTATGTAAAAGCTTCATGGGCGTATCAACAAAATTTATAATTTATCAAGTTTAAAGACAATCGAGTTGATATTTAACAGAATGAGTTGTTAAATTGTTCTTAAAATTAAAAAAATCGAGATATATTCTCTGTCACTCTTATGAGAAAAAAAAAATCAAAACCAAATTAAGAATCAAAATTTCTTCCTAGGTTTGAGAACGACTTAACCGTAGTTTTCAAATAACGTTAGCATTAAGCAATTTGTAGCAGTTTGCCTTCTGCTCTATCGGCATTCATCTCGGATTGCGAGTTGCCACGGATTATTTAACTGAAGGATTCCGAATCTCTAAACAAAGGGTGGAGCTTTTTTAACTCTATTTTTAGTGCGTAACCAACCCTTCGTCTCGTTCTTTTCCGCTCTTATTATTAACATGTGCGCGTCTGTTATGTATGACGGAGAAACTTGAGTTAAAACAGACAGACCGACAATTGATTCCAATAAATACACATTCCTGAAATGTGGATGGGAAAAATATCCACGTATTTCTAAAGACGCAAATTTAATGTAACGTCAGATCGTAGTTGTAAGTTCTTAAACATGGATTTTATGATAAAATTAAACCGTAAGATGTAAGTATTGCTTTGTATCCAAATTTATGACAGTAAGATATATTAAATAAAATAACACTTTGTTTTAAACTACGATATTTAGTATGTTGAACGCCAACCGGTTTCGCTCCAATCAAGCTTTGTCAGGGCACATATTATAATTAATCAATCAATCAAAAAAAAAATAGTAAGATATTATTTTTAAATGTGAATACCACACTTAAGTCCCAACTGTTTCCAATCGTCTGGATCCAGTGAGACTATGGCATCCCCAATTGGGGAATATATTATGGGACCGAAGGTAAAAAGGAGGGGGACGAAACGAGGATGAGAAAGGTTTCAAAGCCCCCTGGCTTTTCAGATCTGGTCACCAAACAAAGCTAAAACCATTTCAAGCGACATTTAGATTTTGAATGGTGGTCTTTCACCAGGACAATACTGAGAGTATTTACGACCCTGGAGGGAAACCATCCTTGTAAGGAATAGAACCTGTTTATCGAAAAAATCGTTAGCACTTACAATATTTCATAGATTTCAGTCACTACAAGCAGTGGCACGTTCAAAATATTTTTAGTTTGTACTGAATCTCCTAGCATTTATGCATATTTTTGTTATTATTTGATTAATTATGCCATCAAAGGGCAGCGGCTTTGAGGAGATTTTTTTATAAAAAAAACGGTTTTCAAGAAATGGTAATTTGCTATTTTTTTTAATATTACCCAACATGTATATAAATATTCGAATTGTAATATGCTATTTAGTAGCTGAGTGGACAGACGCGTCGGATTTCTACCCGGGCGTCGTGGTTTTAATTCCTCTACTAGATAAGTCCTCCATCATTGCACAAGCAACATATTCCGCTTATTATGACGATAAGAGTTTTTCCAAATATTGTCAGGTTATTCGCAACCCGGGAATGTTTGTCTTTCTTTTAAAAAAAATGTTTATTCGGGAAAAATATTATTTTGAGTGAAAATACTGAACATATTAAAATGTTAAGCTCGTAAGAAATGTTTTTGTTGTTGTAAATTATTAAGGTCGGTATCTACCTAGTTGATTTTTAAATTAAATGCTCTTATACTTTGAACATTTTCAAAATTGACCAACAGTTTTTCCAATATCCACTGCAGTCAAAATAGTATTATATTTTTACGTTCAAACCACAGCAATATTCCGCCTTGTTTCGTTTGTTGTGTCTGCCGCGGTGTTCCATGGCGGCGATTTGTGGTCTCATAATACTCAGATTTATATTTCCTGGTATTATTTTAGTAAAGGGCGACTCTTTACGAAAGATCTTACAGTGTAAATATCTGTTCGGTAAACTGGTCGAGAGAGCAAATTATTACCAAAGAAACTCTTTAAAATACTGTCAAATCGAAAATAATCCAAGGCAAAATATAATAAATAACAATAACTTGCATTCATTTTTTTTTTTATATTTTATAAAAAAAAATACAATTTTTATATTATACTTATAATTTTTTATGAAAGATAAACATTTCCGGGTTACGAATAACCTGACCACATTTTAAAAACTCTTACTACCATCATAATAAGCGTAAGATGTTGCTTGTGCAATGATGAAGGACTTAGCTAGCAGAGGAATTAAACCCACGACGCCTGGATGAGAATCCGACGCGTTTGTCTTCTCAGCTACTAACCATAACCATATATCGCAGTTTTGTGATATTTCACCTCAAGTGCTCTCTACTAATATAAACTAAAAAACGAAGATTTCGTGACCCCGTTCAGGGAATAATGTTTTTAAAATTACTCCCACCTTGCTCCTTACATAAATGATAATTAAGTTTAGAATAATCATTTAGCAAAAATTTTAATTTTTGTCCAAGCATGTAATATTGATGCACGATTTTAAGTTAAATATTACTAAAATATAACACATAAATAGGTAACAGATATGAATTTAAACATCAACATTTGAAAGTGTGAATGTAGCAATAATGCTGTCGAATAATATGAACCTGGAAGAGATAAAAAGTATTTGACAAAGCGGTTCTACTGGTAAATAAATATACAAAGCAATAAGAAAAGAACACGTAAGTAAATAGAACAGGACAAATTAATAGCATTAAAACATATTTAAAAAATAGAGGAGTCAGTTTAGGTGCAGCAATAAACATGAGAAGATTCTGAGCAGGTAATATACATAAAACAGTTCAACAAGGAGGCAACCAAAATCGAACAATTACCGGAGACTTGAGAAAATTGAAAAGAAGTTAGATTTATGAGAATAGGATTTTTTCGATAGCTTAGTTTTCAAGCCCGATTAAATCCAGCTAAATTCTGGATAATAATAATAGCAACAGTAAACTTATATAGCGCAGTTTTGTGATATTTCACCTCAAGTGCGTTTCATACTAAATTAATTATGCCAATAAGATTAACTAACAAGGAGAAAAATAATACATGTTATGTATACAAATTAAAACTATCTAAAATCATGATCGTCATCATAAATCATGAGAGAAAAAGGTTCAGATATGGGTATAACAGTGCATGTGTACATCAACAGATAAAAAAAACATTTACCAGGAGCTAAGGTATAAAAATTCAGATGAAACATATGAATTCATAATAACATATTTGTCAAATCAAAGAAAAGGAAATAAGATTGAGGAAAGTTAATATGTTGGTACTTAAAACATTAATATTCAAGTATTAAAGTAAACGATTCTAAAAATGCAAACAGTGTAAATATAACAAGTAACAAAAGATAAATAAATATAATGACAATGAGTATATGGTTTTCAGTAGATAGTGAGTACATTGAGTTATAATGATAGAAGTAAGGAGAAAACCGAAACAAAGAAAATTAGGGACGTTTTTAAAGAAGTTAAATATTAATAAGTTACGTTTTGTATGTAGGAATATTAGTAAGAGCCGAGGGAAGTTTATTCCACAAGAGAGGGCCAGCTATACGAAAAACGCGAGTGTAGTAGATAGCTCAATTTGACCTAGAAAGTAAACAAGTTGCGAGAAAGATAGAATAATATTTGGTTATCTAGATCACGAACTTATTCAAACTAATATAGGTAACGAGATCACACGATTCACTTAAAAACTACATTTTTGTTGTTGTTTTGAGATCGAAAAATAAAAGCTATTCCATTTCTGGAAAGCACGATCGCAAGCTGTACACGCTTGGAAAACTTTATCCTTTTTACTAAAGATCACGTATTTTATACGCAGGCATAGACAGTGAAATGTAATGCAGCACAACTCTGTCTTGGTAGACAATACCTGTTTTATTTGCATTCATACGTCGCGTTGTACAAACTCTTCTATTACTACAACTACAACCACCTTAAGGTCCCTTTCGTCTTGTTCTTTGCATCGGCTTTGACACAGTTTGATATAACATTTAGTTGTACAGCACATAAGCATGAGAAAAAAAGTTGGTCTGCATTCAGTCTATTTTCACCTTTTCTCTGCTAGCACATATCTTCGCTCGAAAGGCAAAAGGTCTAAAGCGTTATTTTGGGAAGTTTACACCAGAGCATTAAGTTTTTTTGTGTTTTACAATACAGTTTCTAATTAGCTAGTACCTTTCTCATTGAAATTGAAAAAAAAAAGTTAACTTAAGTACCTAATGCTCTCAATAAGTTATCTGTAGCGACAAAAAGCTAAAAAAAAAACTAAGAAAACTTGTGTTGCTTGAGTCAAGCCTTCTCCCAAATGGTATAAATATTTTAAATAGCTGAAGCGCCACAAAAGTCTTCAGAATCAAACGAGAGTCAGAGCATTCGATGCTGAAAAAAAAACTGATCAAAACTGAATATTTAACTCATTTTTAACCAAAGTGTTGCTTAAGCCCTTTTGTTTTGCCAGTGACGATATATTATTTTATATCAATCAAATGTGAAATAGCATACTCGAATAAAAATTATTTACGCATGCCGGATTTTGAACCCGCGACCTCTGGAGTCATAGTCGAACGTCTTAACCACTCGACCACGGAGGCCGTAATTATTTGATTTACCACTCCTACATATATTATACATACACTTAAATTCATGGATTGTCGTAAAATTATTTTTATCCCAAAAATACATGAAAAAAACAAAGTAATAGTTATATTTATTTTGAATATGTATAACATTCAAGCATTACAAATATAAATTGGTTTAAAAACGTCACCCAACTAAAAATACGCACTTTTCAAATTTCTTTAGAAATGTTCGAATTTTTCATTTCCTTTTGATTTATCCATTGCATAATCACATAATTCCGAACATGTTCAATATGAAAGTCTAAATTTCTCATGTTTATTATTTAAATCTCCTAAACGGCTGTCAGCGTGTCAAAAAATTATATTCATTTCATAAAACTGACAAATTACCTTTCGGCTCTCAAACGCAGCCATAAATTATATTTTTACTATCAAAATATGAGAGCACTTTAATAATTTTGCATTAACAGGATCAAGTTTTCATATAAAAGTTTGATAAACGATTCCTAAAGCGATTCACTTTTCACGGCCAATTAATTCACGTCACAAAATGTACCATCAGCAATATGTTAATAACATTATTACCTGCAACAAATCTGTTTATCTTGGCTTGAAATATCTTAAAGCAATACAGAAACTTATAGAAAATTTTCAGATTCATCATTTGAGGGGCTTAGAAGCAAAGGCAGCAATCTCCAAATACGGTTCTGTAGCATTGTCAACTTTAGAATGATTATTATAAAGAAATGGAGAATGAAGGGTACAAAAATGTTAGTGCACATTAAACTAGGAACAATTTGAAACAATTATCTCTAAATTTATTAACATTTTCACAAAAGAAAAGTGCATTAAACGTTAAATCAACTTTCCAAGAAATAATTTAAAATGAAGGAGATTGCTGCCTTTGCTTCTAAGCCCCTCATTTGTAAGATTGCTTGTATAAGAATACTAGAAAGTAACGTTTAGTGTTATTTTTTAGTGCTGACCCTTAACAACCCTGTTATGTTGTATCTTCCCATTTTCTACTAAGAATGTCAATAATTTCTGATTTCAACACTCAGTAAAGGTGATGAATCAAAGCTCGCACTGCAGATAACATTGAAAATAATGACTACCTAGCTGCGTACAAAGAGGCTGAGTGTTTTACAGATTACTCTTAGCCACCAGTGATCACACTGTTCACACTTCTCACGGAAAAGGTGCGTAATGACGCATTCAAACTATTTTTCCTTTCTACGAATATGCCGTACGTGATTGCACTGAAGAGATAAGTTAATAGAAGTGTGATCTGGGCATGTCCGTTTGCTTGAAGTAAGTTAATATTTTTCATAGTTCAAGTGTAAACCGAATTATTTTCTTGAGCAGGTAATACATTTTACTGGCTCGTCTGCGATCCGAAATTTAAAAATGTTTTATATATCGTCGCTGGAAAGGCCAAAGGAATTAAGCGACATTTTGGTCAAAAATGAGTTACATATGCAGTTTTGATCGGTTTTATTTTCTGCATCGAATGCTCTGACTCTTTTTTGATTCTGAAGACTTTTGTGTTTTTTCAGCCATATATAATATATTTACCATTTGGGAGAAGGCTCGACTCAAGTGACAAAAATTTGAGTTTTTTTTAGCTTTTTGTCACTTCAGTTAACTAAGTGAGAGCATCCAACCAGGAACTGAAGACTAAGCCAGGTAAGTATGATGCTGTATATTTATATAAACTAAGAATTAATATTAAGTAGAAATTAAGATTTGTACAGCGCCCTTGAGGTGATTTTTCACAAAAACGGCGCTATACAAATTATCCAAATATTATTATTATTATTAAGAATTTTATTGTAAACCAAACAAAAAACTATAAATTGCTTTGGTGTAAACTTTCCAAAGTAGTGCTTCAGCCCTTTTGCCTTTCCAGCGACGATATATTCAGTAGATGATTGTTACTTAGAGTTTTGAAATACGAACGTATCTCAAGTAATCGTTGCTTATATTTTCAAAAACTGAACTTAAAAGTGCGTTTTCATGATTAACTTAAAAATTCGTTATCACGGTGATGAGCGCAAGTAATAAATATTACACTAACCAATAAAACAGTTACTATTCGTACGGTTATCTTGAGCAAAGATTACAATTTAGCCAAAATTTATGTATTTATAGATTTACTTAGTTTCTTACATTAAATACAGGATTTTAATGTAGCCGCTTTAGAATTCAAGTGTATAAGTGAACTTTAACGATATATTAAATGCATAACTGTAACTTTATTCTCATCACATAAATTAAGTGCTGCACATAAAGTTAAAGTGTTGTGCATAATAATTTTCCGTCACAAAGTGACTTATTTCCAAAACATTGAATTAATTGATATCTGTGCTAGTGAGACATACACATGAGTCCGAATTGTTAACTTGTAACTTAACCTATGAACTACAGTTGTTATCCTCTCAAAAAATTAAAACAAAGACAGAAGAAGATAGCATGTACGAGTAAACAGATCAGTGATAATAAATAAACAGAATAATTTTATTTGCTTTAATTAGGTAAACAAAATATATTTACAACCACGGAAAGCAAGTTCAAATTTTAAAACTGTCAATTGGTGGTGGAATTCAATTTTAATGATTTTAAACAATATATCATAGATTCACTTTGAATTATTCCAGTCTGAAAATGCCCGTTATGTGGTGAAACCGGTCCTGTCTTAGTAAAATAGAATTAAATAAAGTTAAAATTACATGTATTAAATATGATTTCCATGGTTTTTGGCACCTAAGTAGATTGCAAGTTATTATAAAATGTTCTTAAAAAATGTAATTTGTATTTTACGTATTTATTCCTGATAAATATATATATATAGATTTTATATTACGATAAATTATGACAATTTATAAATTTATTAAATTTCAATTCCATTCCGTCGTATCCCCGTAAAAGGTGAAATAAGTATTCTATATGTTTTTTTTTATATTTCTATGTTTATATATTAGAGTGCCCTAAAGACGTCATACAGTTGACGAAACTAGTCTTTGAAAAAATGAAAACAGTATAATTTTACTTTTTTTTTAATATTTAAGCCAAGGGTTTTAATTTGATGTACACTGTTACTTAATATATAAGTTACAAAAATACAGTAGGTATTTAAAAAAATAGACAATTGAAAACCAGGTAAGTATATAAAGATAAGTGTGTCGAGGGTGAGCTGCAATACAAGTGTGAATACACTGTGGCATAGTTAACATTAGTTTACATCTAGTTCTAACTGCTTCCAAATATTTGGAATCAGTAGGTCTATGGCATCGCCAATCAGATTATCTTGCGTAGCTTAAGTTAGTGAGTGTAAGGTGATGCGTAAGAGAAAGATTGGAAAGTGACTATTTAGATCCGATCACCAAACATAGTTAAAGCCATTTGAACCAACCTTTCGATTCTGAATGGTGATCTTTCACCAGGGCGATAATTGGGGTATCAACTACTGCTTGTTCTAAGAAACTAATTATAATAATTGAATACTTGTATAAATTAAGGCGCTAAATACCAAAAACTAAAACTTCTTGTAGTAGTTACAAAATACTGATTTGTCAAATAAAATTATATGTAGCACACATTTAAAAAAATATTTCGCAATGGTTTGAAGCAATCTTGACAGTTTCCAATATTGATGAACTTAAATCAATTTCACATTTCTATAAAATAAAATAATTTTTTAACATTTTTGGTACTTTATTAATTAATAAAAGTATTTAATTTAAAAAGTAGTTCATGAAACTCGCATAAACTATAAAAGCTCTTCTCTTAGCCATATTCCTAAGAATCAACACAGAATTTATAAACTTAAATCTTCGCTGAGGAATTCTGTGCTTTATAAAAATTGCCTTTTTCAAGACATAAGGCTTACAAGAGTAGTCCCCTTCCAGTCTTATGAGAATTTCTGAAAGATTAACCCTCTCAAGTTCATAAGAAACCTCATTCCCGCACTGCAGCGCTCATCCGAGTCATCTTACATCTCTACCCATTCTTAATACCTAGAGTGACAGAGGGTTTTCAAGAAGCGAAGTCAGTCATGTTATTAAATTTTATGCACGTCAATCCCAACTAAAAGAATTTTCGTTGTACGTGTCATTAACAATATGATCACGGATTTATTAAGACCTTGACGATTGAATATTAATTACGTAATTCAAAATAATATATTTCGTTTTCTAAATTAGTGATAGGTTTTTTGAAAAAAAAACAGTACATCAAAATGACGAATATCTTAACAATAAAGCAGATCAAAACGTTGCTGGAAAGGCAAAAGGCCTTAAGTGACACGTTAGTCAAAAATAAGTTAAATATGCAGTTTTGATCAGTTTTATTTTATGCATCGAATGCTCTGACTCTCGTTTGATTCTGAATACTTTTTAGCGCTTGAGTTACTTAAAATATTTTTACTGTTTGGGAGAAGGCTTGACTCAAGCGACACAAGTTTTGAACAATTTTTGGCTTTTTATCGCTTCAGATAACTCAGTGAGAGCATTGAGTTACCCGAGTTAAAAACACTCAAAAGTGCTCTGGTGTAAGCTTCCTAAAATGGTGCTTCAGCTCTTTTGCTTTCCCGGCGACGATATATTTGTATATATGAGGTCGGAAGCTTCAAATATTTGGAATAATATTTTTTTTTCGTTAATTTCTAGAACAAATCCCAGATCAAGGCATCTGAATTTTAAATTTAACTTGTGCATATTTCTGACTACTTATCTTGATAACTTTAAAATAATATTCAATTTTTAGATCAAATATAAATGGTATATACAAGAAGGCAAAATAATCATTTGCGATAAATAAACTGGCAGCTGCCTAGTAAATAAATTAATTAAACGATATTAATGATTTAAAAACACCATATTTCATAAATAAACTAGGCGCTTAAAATATAATAAAAGTGAAGCGTACGATTTAAATTGTTATTACCAAAATATTGGTAGTTTAACCGAACAAGCAATATTGTAACAGTCGGAAATAACATTTTCCAGAACCTTCTCGAACAAAGTTCAATGCAAACAATCAATACACTAATGCAACCTTATTTCTAACGCGTTCACTCTTACAAAAGCTCTTTTGAAATCCGCCCCGCCTCTAACTCAACCAAAACCACTATCAGACTCAAGCGATTTTGAACCAAAATAAGTACCGGGTGTAAGGGTGGGTTTTGGTTGAGCTTTTTTGTTGGCTTAGGGGAGGTCTTAGTAAAGGGGTGGGCTTTTAGGGTTTAGCGCGATATTAAGGCCTTAGCGTTCAATCATAATAGGTGACAATAGCCACAAAGGTTTCCACGAGCGCTAATATCCACGCTAATCCGTATTGTGGCGACATCTAGGGGCGGGTTTATGAGGCATTACGTCACCTCACACCCCTCCCCGGCCGCTACCTTTACACCCCTCCTCAGCTCGGAGTAATGGGCGCTATCGAGGTGGGATGAATTGAGGTACTTCTTCTCCTTAGCGTATTGTGAGAACCGAGATGAAATTAGGATTGTAAAGTATTGATTTTGTATCGAAAATAGTTTCTTTGAAAAAATAATTGAAAATGTTCAACCAACCATATAGAGTGAACTGTTATCACTTTATCACAGAAGCTAAAAAAATATTCGTAGCAGTAATGGGTATCAAACTTTTTTTTTTTCTGTAAGCTGACGGAAGTGAAATTTAAAGCGCAAGTAGTCTACCGACCCATGGATAATGTCAGTGTCAAATAATTTAAACAAATACGAAGTACTCGTAAAATGCTCGCAATATTATGTATTCTGTGTACAAAACTAAAAAAATATTAATAATAGAAATTACTAAAATAATTGTGTTTAACGGAAGTGACCTTCCAGAAAGGTATGCCTCATTATATTATCTCTGTACATAATATAAATAACTATGAATATGCCATAAAATATATGTAGTTAGTAATGAGATGGAGTTTAGGAATCACGATTTTGACAACGTCCTTGAGGTATTTTTTTTAACAAAAACAACGCTACAAAAGCTAATCAAATAGTATTATTATTATTACTATACTATCAAGAATTTAAAATCTAGAATGACCTGTGTACTTACCAAAAGCTAAAATCCCGAAAGCTGAAGTCCCTGGCGTAAAATGAAAAAAAAAATGCACAAAACTCACAAACTCGTATAACCTACACCATACATTTGAAAAATGCTTCATCCTTGCCTTTTATCTAAATGATATATTGATTGATTATTCGAGATACTATTTATGGAAACGTCCTTTTAAATTCTTCTTACAAATCGGAGTCACGAGAGAGCTGCTTCTCGCAAATAAACATATTTTAAAAATAAAGATTTTATCATATAACCTGTTCAATGTTTTTTAATCCGGCAGGTAATTTTCCTGACTTTGGAAAACCTTCCGTATTGCTCGGGGTATCTGCACGTCAAAGGTACTGATACAACACAGTTAATATGTACAGTGTTGTTTGTTTGTGACTGAACATAGCTGCACTAAACATAAATTCACAGCGCTCTGGTGTGAGCTTTCCAAAATGGCAATTCAGCCCTTCTGCCTTTTCGGCGACAATATTGTTAATTTAAATAATTATATATAAAAATAAAAGTAAACTATCAGCATATTTCGTATCTGGTTCTTTATATCCACCAAAATTACAAGGTGTATAATAAAGCCTAATTCCAGAGTGGTAGATACTCTAAGTATCACTCTGGTGAAAGACCACCATTCAGAATCGAAACGGTGCTTGAAAAGACTTTAGTCGTGTTAAGTGACCAGATCTGAATAGCCAAGTACTTCCCAACCTTTCTCTTCCCCATATCCTCCCCCTCCCCACTACTTTCAGCTTTACAACATACTCCAATTTGGGATGCCTTAGTCCCACAGGCTCCAGATAGTTGGGAGCAGTTGGGACTCTTGTGCGGTATAAACTGAATAAAAAAAGACTTTTTTAAATAATATCTGAAGAAATAAGCCCAGAATTCTGATGGTGGAATGACTTCACAAAGCAAATTTTTTTTTCATCGAACCCAATTCCTTTGAATAATAATAATAATAACAGTGAACTTATATAGCGCAGTTTTGTAATATTTCACCTAAAGTGCGCTTCTTACTAAATTAATGATGCTTATAAGATTAACTAAAAAAAACTAAGAGAAAATAAAATATAATATGTATACAAATGAAAACTATCTAAAATCATGATCGTTATCATAAGTCATGAGAAAAAAAGGTTAGGATATGAGTATAACATTGCATGTGTACATGTTTTTTTTTAAATACCAGAAGCTAAGGGTATAAACATCCAGATGAAACGTATGAATTCATATTGACATATTCGTTAAATCGAAGAAAAGGAAATTGAATTGAAATTTGAATCGAAAGTCAACCATTTTCACAGAAAAGCATCATTGTTGGGCTACGAATAATCTCTAATCGGTCCGGCTATTAATAAAGCTCCCTGTTGACGTCACAAGTAGCGAGCGCCATCTTTATGTTTTATTATGAAATTCTCCGAAAGAAGTCCCCCGAGGAAGGCAGGAAATTGTGTTCCTTCGCCGAGAAGCCTTCTTTTCTTATCCTTTATTTTTCCGCGTGTCCCGTCACTTCAAGTACCCAGATACCCACCTGGTTCACGTATTTTTATTTTTAGATTTACCTAGATACATTTTTAGTATCGATTATGGAGAAGAAACACCGTTTAATGAGATTTTAATATAATTTCTAATGTACCTACCAAACTAAGCTACATTTTACTATATTTCTTATTTTTTTAATGGTCAACTTACATAAAAAAAGGATTCTATGGATTGAATATGAATTAATCGCCTGTTAGTGGCTTCACCACATTGTCAACACCGTTTGAAGGCGAAACAACCGTCTGACAAAAAAATAACTGTACATGGCAGAAACATTTTTTCTTTAGACTAATGATGATTGTTACTTTCAATCAAAACGAAGCTCTTCAAAATAAAAATTGATACATATTGAGCATGAATATTACATACCATTCTTTGGATCCGTAGCTGCGATAAAACACTGAATGTGTTTTCACCTTCAGATGAATTTGGAAAATAGTCAACTGTGAACAATAAAACTATACTACTTGATGGAAGTGTCTAATTATGAATGTGGAAAAATTATCGGAATGAAGGAAAAATGCGAAACCATTCACACACCGATGTATTTGAAGTTGAAACTTCTTAAAGTTTTCTTAAGCAATTGTATTATTAACGAAACGAATACACCACACTGATTTAACTTTTCTTAATTCACAAAACCACAATTATTTCACACTATTTAGCGAACAAAAACAAAATTGAAAAAAAAAACATCGATCCTATTGTTTTGAGCGCATTGTTATTAATAAATTTCGCTTTTTGATTTTCGTATTTCAGTATAAAAATCAAATGGCGAGATGGTTGGATAAGTAGGAACTCGGGTGAAAAAATATCAAGGTAAGAACTTATCATCACTTTGAAATCCAACACCATTGATGCCACAAAGAGGTATTTTTTAATGATGAAACTTCAAAATATTATAATAAACAATATATTTATTTTAACTTTTCAAGCACGTAAAAGATAAAATAAGGTATCTTGTGTCCTAACGACACGAAAAAATGCAAATACTTAAAAAAAAAAAATCCAAAATGAAAACACACCTGCACATCTTGAAACTTTTCCCATTACATAGAAAAGCTCTCGTCTGTACAGGAATCGGGCATAATAGAAAAATGTATAAAGAAGTCAATAAACTTAATAATAAGAAAGAAGATAAGCATCTCCATAATGGAATCCTCGTCAAAGCTTTGATGTTCGTGTTTTGTATCGAGACCGGCGGAGAAAAAATAAATGAGTATCGAAAATTTGTAATGAGTTTGTTTGCGATATTAAAAAAAGATTTTGCGTCTTCCGTCAATTTTAAAGATAGGAAAAACAAATTTGCGAGCAACATGTTTGTTTCCCATATTGATTTTAGGAATATTATTTATGTAGCGGACGAACAAAGTTACATATACTGATGTACCCATACAATTTTATGATTATTATTGAATTGGATAAATATTTTAGTTATTCTCATTGTACTATCGATAAATCGTTTTTTTTGGCTAGGCTTACAAATATCTTTTCATATTCGATTCGCGATATTCAATCCTCGATCCAGTGACAAACAAAAAGTTCGAAAAATGTTCACAGCCCGCAACAAATGTAAATACCTTTTATCAATAAGGTAGTTTAAAGAATATCAATAATCTGAATCACAAATATGACACAGAAAAAGCTAGAAAATAAAAAGACAATGGTCACAACCGAGACTCGAACTCGGATCATCTACTTTATCTGGAAGTAACGCCTTAACCAATTCGGCCTTTGGGACTTTATTAGGAAATGGCATTTTAATCAATCTCATGTTTTCATTGAAAATTGTGAATATTATTTTTAATTTCTTTCGATTTCTTAAAATAACGTACATAATTTGATATTATTTGAATATTTAAAAAACATAAAAATTAATGCATTTAAGTTATTTCCGATTTCAAGGTAATTTTAGATATAGCTTTAAGTATTGAGAAAGTTTGATGGTAAATTTAGCCATAGGTTTTATGTTTTGTAAGGCGCCCTCGAGGTTATATTTCACAAAAATGGCACTACATAAATTAGCCAAGTATTATTATTATTCGTTGCTAGATTTAAGTTAAATGTGTACTTTTCTAATGAACCTGATACCGAAAAATAGTATCATTTTCTTATCAGGTGTCGAAAAAGAGAACTAAAGTACGAACGGACGTAAATCGCCCGAGTAAACACAGCATCTATAGTAGCGCCGCCCCAGGCTACACAGAATTTAAAAATAGTGGCAATTTAAAAAATAATTCGTTTTCATACTCAACGCATAAGTAATAATACCCGTTTTTGAATATGATTTTTGATAGTGCTTTCGCACAAACCAATTATTGTATTTCGTAGTCTAAACATAAACTCTAGGCGCACAGTTTACATCCGCGCAGTCCAAACTGGTTCTCCACAAAACATCGGACCATCCCGAGTATAATAGTAAGCGTATCTAAACGAAATGAATATCCACACTCGTTTCACATTTTTAGTTTTTTCAATATTATTTTTAACCCTATTTATTAAGTTGAAATAATAATGTATGAACATAATGCAATAAAAAAGCTCGTTTGTGAATAATTATGCAATCAATTACGCTTTTAAAACACTAAAACAAAGAATAGAACGCAATAAATTGTTGGAAGAACTCCCCTTGTTTAAAAGACAATTTATTACTTTGCTTTGTCTTATGGTAGGATTATCTGTTTTTTCTAGCGAAGACGGGAGCTTTAATTTAATTATTGTCTTGGAAAGCTCGCGTGGGCGGGAGCTTTTGTTGGCAACAGAATTTAAAAGGATTTAAGAAAGCACTAAACGTCAACTAGAAGTATAGTTCAACACGTTCAAAGAGCATCAGAAAATTAAAAAAAGTTGGTTTGTCAATTAGTTTATTTGGTAAAACGATTTAGATATACATAGAGAAGAAACGAAATCGGATTGAAGTTTTAATAATTATTTAAATAATACCCACCGACAGGAGGGTGGTTTTCCTTATTCATTTGAGTTTAATACTCATCAATCTACAAGAAGATTTCATAAAATAAAAATATATTCCTATAAAACATAAAGCTAAAAATCTGTTACCTAAAGCTAAAACGGTAATGAAACTTTCACTAATTTAATAATACCAAATTCTTAACTTTATTCTACCATTTTTTTAAGACCGTTTATTCTGAAGATGTCCGTTGTAAGGTAAAACTGGTCCGGTCTTAGTAAAAAGTCATGGAATAATTAAAAAAAAATGGTATTACTAAATCATTTAAATGAAGTTCCACCACGAAGTAACAGTTTCATAATTGGAAATAATAAATTTTCACTGATTATTGCGTGTGGAATTTTAAGCTAAACGCAACTTTTTTCGGCTGGCAGCATGATTTTTATCATGAGCTACAGATATTTGAAATATATATATCTCATCTAAGAGGACACCACGATCTGCTGTTTATTTCACATGGCAAAACAGACGTGTTGGCTCAGCACTCCATGACACGGAGTATGATACTATTAAATAACATTTATCTTGATGTCTTCAACATAAACCTTAAAGATTTCAAGAGCCATGTTAACAATATTATGTGCATGTGCTATTTTATATTTCAGTTCATGTATATTTTAAATGGACGTAATCTGTTATACACAATAAATAAAATAATAATTATTATTATTACTATCGAAAAAACGATATAAGACTTCATAAGGTTTGTTGCATATTATTCAATAAATTTCAGAACCGGGTAGTTTAAAATCTAATATTTTTTTAATGTAAAAAATATACTCAAGTTATAAACATTTTGAATAATTTCCAAAATGTAAGTATTATATTGTTCTGTAATCTTTTACAAGAAGATTATTTAGTTTTTTTTTTAATTCTACAGGTCTGAACGTGTTGAAGTGAGAATTTCGTCAATTCATCAACATTCTAGAGTGACATGTAGATAATTACGACGATGATTGCCAAATTCCTCTGTTCTGTGATAATACTACTGAATGTAAGATAAAACAAATCTATTCTATCTTTTCTTTTATTTTATTTGAAGAAAGTCTATCCTTTTTTATTTATATTCTCTTTTTATTTTCACTTTAAGCCCCATCATAAATATCGCTGGTTTTCCTTAATAAAGAAAAGTTTAACGAGCCAGTGGTTTGGTTTCATGGTTTCCCATTCTTTTGGAAATATGTTTTTAAGCGATGAAATGTTTTCAAATATCTTTTGGCCACAGTGGTAAACGTTTTTTTTTTTTCACAAAACTTATTTTCTTCAATACTGTTGCTATTGTAAGTGTAATTAACAGGACCAACACATATATTATTTAACCATGTAGAGCGGAGAGATAGAGAAATTCTGCCTAGAAGAATATGTTATCTAGAAATACATGGCACGATGAAGTTAAACAAATCAGTCCGTTATTGTCATTAAGTCGGAAAAAAATACAACTCGTTCGATTCTGGATAAAGCAAGAAGTGAGTTTAACAAGTTCTGTGGCGTTCCATCATTTTTTCTACATCTCTTTTCCGCCAGATACTTCAATAGTGCACAACTGCTTACCTTGTACAAATCACAAGTGCGCCCTACTGTTGAATTTGACAGTCTGGAGCCCCTAAATACAATAAAATCCCTTGACTCTATGCAGAAACGGGCGGTCCGTTTGATAGATTCTCCTGTCTTAACAAATAGATTGCAATATTTGGAGCACACGCATCAGGTGGCATTGCTGTTCTTGTTCTACCGGTATTTCAATGGAATATACTCCGAGGAACTTGCGTCATTGATCCCTTCAGCACCGGTGCATAGTTAGGAAACTCGCCAAATGCGCGCCCAATATTTATATACGGTTGACGTTCAATACATGAGAACGGGTTGCTTTAACAACTCGTTCTTATGTTCAACAGCTCGGCAGCCACTGTGTTTCCTCCCTCCTTCAACATGGGTCTCTTAAGACTCAGGTTAACTCCTTTCTGTCCTGAAAAAGGCTCTCCACACAGCATACGACATAAGCTCTGAAGGACATTATTGCCCTCAAGGCCTCCATGTGGAGTTAATTTAAAAAAAACTGTTTAGGAATGGCGTAATGTAAAGTTATCAAACAAGTGTACAGTAATTTTCTCAATAAAAAACGCTTTAATAAAAGTACATAACAAATTAAATGATTGTAAAATATTACAGTATCAATATCCTAAGCCGTCTAAACCGTCTTTAGTATTTAATACGTTAATATTTTTTGGACATTTTTAAAAAATTATTTGATAACTTTTTGGACGGAAACAAAAAAAAACACTGTATTTTGCGAGAGGTTAAGATAAAATATTCAAATTCAGTTCTTTTCTTAAGAATCGCTCGAAATTTAAAAAAAAAACTTTACTTGACTTCATCAATATTTACTTACAAAAAAAATGTTTCAATCTTGAAAATCGAGAAAAGGGTAGTTATTCGTTAAGTCCTCTGCTCTCCCATTATTTAATTGATCGTTATTTAAGGATACTATTGTGATTTCTTTGAGCTTTTTCAGAAGATAAATCAGAGATCCGGATTGATTAAATGAGCAAATAGATCGTTATTACGGCAACCGTGTAGATAAATCTTGATTTAAGCGGTGGTTAATTATTCTCGTAAAATGTTCACTATCCCCTTTGATCACCCAACGCATTCCGTTGGGACAAAAGCACTGGAAAAACTGATCTAACACTCACAAAGCTATTGGGTGAAAAACAGATACACACGTTACAAAATATTACCTAAAAAAAATTAAAAATGGTTAGCATTTTCTTGTGATGAAAACTTTAATTGGAGGATAATAAAATTATAATATTTTTTGTTAGTACAAAGGGGTAAAAATAAAGCTTGCCATCATTACAACTACCATATTACAAATAATTCATAACTCATCACACACTAACATTAAAGCAGCTTTTAATTCAGACATACACCAGCACAAAACACGATCACAATCAAATATACTTATCGTCATCTACTCACACAACTCAATTTAGAATGAACTCCTTACAATACATAGCATATACACATTACAACGCATTACCCAAAGAATTAAAACTCCCAGTTGCGAACAAAAACATATTGGCAAAAGCACTTAAAGGCTATTTTCTCGTCAATTTTATAAATCAGTGTTGTGTCCTATCTGTGAGACCTCTGTGTGTGTGAATGTCTTTCTTGTTGTATTTGTGATGTTTATCTAGTTAGTCTCTACTCCTATGAGTCTCTTTTTTATATGTTTTTTTCGCCTGTTTCCTCTTTTTTTTGGCTTCCTATTTGGAACTTGTAAGTCTTTGTAAAAATATTATTTATTTTTGTTTTATATTGTTGTCCTTCCCAGATTTTTTTAAGCTCCTTGGGATTAATATACCAAATGTATTTTGTATGTTAACATTTAAACAAATGCTGATATTAAACTACTAAATTTGCTTATTCTGTAAATTGGATTTCAACTCTTTCTTCATCACCTTCCTTCCTTCCTTTTCAAACTCGAAAATAAAGCAAGTAATAATAATTTGACATTAGTTTATCTTGAAGTGTTGTACTAAGAAAACAGAGAAGAAAGACATATGCTTGGGAAATTCAGAAATTCGTTGGATACACGAAAGCCCTTGTGATAATAACAATAGCAAAATAAAGGCGATGAATTCGATTGTAATTTTTCGTAATTGATACAATTGATAGGTTTAAAAAATTCAGAGTGAACATCGTGATTATCACACACAGTAACTTAAATCTTAAATCCGCTGTCTAAAACAAAGATTATATATTATGCAAATAAGAGGGGAAGAAGAAGTTTCAGAAGAACTTAGTAATTCAGATCTAGTCACCGAACACAGCCAAAAGCATTTCAAGATACGTTTTAGATTCTGAATGGTGGTTTTTCACCAGGGCGATACTTAAAGAAGTTACCACTCTTGGAGAGTCTTTCTTCAAAATATATTTTTTAAAAAGATACAAATAGGTTACAAATGTGATAAAGATTAGATTAAAATAGTAGAAAAAATAAGTCACATAATAATATAAATTGTATAGAAGTAAAGGCAGCAAATTTGTTTTGTATTATATTATTTATTGGAGGAAGAAATCATCAAAACCTGACTACACTGCCTTGGGTAGATACCACTCTATATACTCTAAGGTTCCTAATTTAATGTACACAAACATGTTGATGTAAAAAAAAACTGTTTCTTTATAATATTCATTCAAAAGTTGACTATGCTACAGAACTGTTTTTGTAGATTGCTGCCTTTGGTTCTAAGTCACTCAATATGCAAAATAAAGGAGTTCATAGTACCTACAGATTACCGCACAGATTCTCTCGAATAGACGTAACAAAATTCTTTGATGTATGATACCAATCCTTAGACGGCCTGCGTGGTCGAGTGGTAAGACGCTCGACTGCGAATCCAAAGGTCGCGGGTTCAAACCCGCCGTGCGCAAATAACTTTCATTTAATTGATATGTGTTATACCACATTTAATTCATATAAAATAATATAAAGCATATTTGCGGTACGTTCCAGAGTGGTAGATAAGTGTCGTCCTGGTGAAAGACATCCCATTCAGAATCGAAACGTTGCTTGAAATGGCCTAAGCCGTTCATTCACATTCAATCAATATAAAATAATAATAATATATAGTATACACAGCGCCCTTGAGGTGATTTTTTCACAAAAACGGCGCTATACAAATTATCCAAATATTATTATTATTATTTGCGGCACGTTCCAGAGTGGTAGATACTCCCAAATATCGCCCTGCTAAAAGACCACCATTCAGAATCGAAACGATTTTAACCGTATTTGCTGACTAGATCTGAATAGCCAGGTACTTCCCGACCTTCCTCTTGTCCATCTCTTTCCTCTAGCCACTACCTTCAGCCTCACAACCTCACCCTTTTTGGGGATACCATAGTTCCACTGGCTCTAGGCGGTTGAGAGCAGATGGGACTCTTGTGCGGTATTCACTTAAAAAAAAAGAAAATACGTGGTATATTTTCTATCGTGATTGATTTTCTTTCCGTTACTCAAGGGTTAAGTCATAAAGCGATCTTAAGACAACTAAATATCTACCAGATTTAACGATAGCGGTAAATCTCGCTCGGTCCATTCTCTCGCGGGACAAGAGTGTGCCAAGCAGCTTGATGGAAATTTATAAACTCTGTCAATGTTTTACCGGCTTTTGTTCTGAACGTCAATGAGATGTTTGACAATAAAACACCGGGAGAAATTCCATCGCTAACTAGTCACAAAAAATACAAAAAGAGCTTTACGATTTTTCTCATTGTTTTTCTTTTTTTTTTTGCTTGTGATGACGATGAATTGTTTTTCGTGTTTCAGCTCTGAAACTTTGACGGGCGTTAAAACGTTGGGAATCGTAATCGATAAAATATACGTTAGCAAAATGTTGGTTATTTTTTGACACTTTTATCGAGTTTTTTTTCTATATTCAAACTTGATTCGACTTTTAAGAAAACCTTGCAGTGTTCAATATTAGAGAAAATTTACGTCGATCAAACGTTTTCAATATGGAGGATGAATTAAAATGTAGCAAGTTAACTAACTGACTAACTAACCATCACGTCGTTTCTCCGCAGAGGTAGATAGAGAGAACGGATCGCCACACATCTCTTTCTTGACACACACTCTTTGCTTCATTCACATTCATACATTGATTTTAAATACTCTTCTGTAATTCTGACTTCACACATGGCCCAATTCGAGTATTTTATTCACTTGATCGCGCCACGTCTTCCTCGGGTGTCCCCGACTTCTTCTTCCATTCACTTACATTCGTTAATTTGCTCTACATGCCCAAACCATTTGAGCGTCCTTTTCTTGATTCTAATCATTACGCTTACAACGGCCATGTATTCTTTCCGGATATTCACATTTTTAACACGGTCATATATGGTTTTACGCACGTACGCCTCAGGGATCTCATTTCTCCAGCATTTCGTCTACTTTCATCGTTCCTCTGCCAGTTCCATGCCTCACTGCCATACACCAAAATTGGTATAACCACTTCATTGTGGGCAGCAAGCAAGTTAAGCAAATCTTTTATCTCACGAAGCTTTAAAATGTATTGAACAGTTTTTTTTTAATACCACGATACACTCATTATAATATTTACAAGGATAAAATTAAGCATTTCTAGGTCGTTGAGCTGCACAAACTTTCAGAGAACGCAGTGTCATATTTATTATTAAAAAAAAACCCACAAATAAATTGGAAAAAAAGTCGTATAAATGCCAACGCCTTTTGCAAAATACACAAATATAAAAAACGTTCACAGCTTTTCATTTGTTTCGAGTAGGGTTGTCAAAAACTCTATGTTCTTAACTATTTTGAAATCCTTCGTGGTCAAGTGGTGAAAACGCATGACTACGAATCCCTAGGCCACGGGTTCAAATCCCGGCGTGGGCAAACACACTTTATCAAAATTAAATAGGGTTTCAAACACGTCTTGAATAAATAAATCAAGCCGTCATTAACAAAATAGTTTACAGAAATACGTATTTCAAAGGGTTGGTACATGAAACTATTGATAATTATTCAAATAATTTTTTTTATTTTATTCTAAAGCTCAATATTTAATGTTTATATCAAAATCGTATTATTTTACCTGGATGACATTAAATACTATTTGAGCGAAATAAAACAATACTTTAAAGCCTTCGTGGTAGGGTGGTTAAGCCGCTCGACTACGAATCAAGAGGTTGCGGTTTTGCATCCTAGCGTGCACAGATAAAATGTATTTAACTAATATGTGTCATAACGCATTCAATCAAAATAAAAAACTTAAAAATAAAATAAAAAATTCGACACGTTCCAGAGTGGTAGAGACTCCCAAGTATCGCCCAGCTGAAAGACCACCATTCAGAATCGAAACGTTGTTTGAAATGATTTTTACCGTCTTTGCTGACTAGGTCTGAATATCCAGTCCAACCTTTCTCTTCCACATCTCCTTTCCTTCCCCACTACCTTCAGCCTCACAACATACATATTGGGGATGCCATAGTCTCACTGGCTCTAGACGGTTGAGAGCAGTTGGGACTCTTGTTCGGTGGACATTATAAACAACAACAAAAAAAATCTAAGTACTTTCCGACCTTTCTCTTACCCATCTCCTTTACCTCTCCAATACCTTCAATCTCAAAACATACTTAAAGTCGGGATGCCATAGTCCCACTGGCTTCATACGGCCAGGAGCAGTTGGAACTCTTGTGCATTATATATATTTTTAAATGGTTTTAATGTTCGAATACTAACTTACAATAAGCTAGAAGTCCTAAACTTGAAACAACTATACTCAAAAAATATCCTATTGCACCAATTTAATAATGTCCATATGTTTGAAGAAAGGAAAATTTCTAGAGCCTTAAGGCAGTAACACATAAAATTCCTTAATATCCCAGCCTATAAAACCGCTTACGGACAAAAAAGTTTTAAGTACAACGCCACTAAGCAATTTAATTCTCTACCCAGCACCATCAGAAACATGCAAACCAAAAGCTCTTTTAAAAGCAATATCATTACTTACCTTAAAAACCAAGTTTAATTTAGTTCTTAATATGTAGATTCTATATCTTCAAATTTGTCATTTACTTATATTATTTTTATTTTTTTTATGTATGTACTATATTTTCGATATTAACATGCTACTATGTAGCTAAATAAACACTTTTTGAAATTCCCATCCCAACACAGGCTTATGCCTAGTGGTATGAGCAATTTACCAACTAATAAAAATCTATGTTCAAGTAAAATAATTATAAATATATATAATGTAATAATAATAATATATTGATTAATGTATTCGAGCATATTATCGATCTCCTAGATTGAAACATAATTCTTTATTTCTAGAAATCGGAAAATGCGTATTTGCCACCGCAGCACCCTGACTCGGTCGCATCTATTTGTAGCATCATTTTTGACGGTGCATAATTGATTAAGATTTTTATTGTCTGCGCGAAAGCGACTCATTCAACGAAGCATTGTTATTTTACGCGGTACATTTTCCTTATGAAGTGCGTCAGAGAACATCTCAATATAAAAATCTCAACAGCGTGAGATCAGAATGATTTTCTTTGCTAAAATAAGAAAAGATTACGAACTCTTAAAATTTCATGTTCCACATATACACCGGGAACTTTATTCCGTTTTCAAGGGAATAAAATGCTTACAACTGATTTACTAACACAGACGACCCACTAAATTTATTAAAAAAACTTCATTCGTTCGAAGAAAGGTGAAAATGAAATAATAACTTTGTATAAGACCACAGATTTTAATTCATTTTTTTATGACCGACCGGAATCGTTTAGCCTAAGCATCATCAGGATACAAAATTAAATTAAACGAAAAATACGCAAGTGTGCGGTTATATATATATACAAAGAGAGATATAAAAACATATAAAATAACATAAGAGAACAGTGAGAAAATAAAATAATAACATTTAAATTATAGACATGGACAAATTATAGAGAAATAGACAGATAAAAGATAGAGGCAAAACATCAACTGATAAGGTGATTAAAGATTGAACTACTGGACAAATTTACCTGATTATTAAGAATATGACTATTAAGTTTAATGGCTTGATTTATTTTTGGTGCTTCTTAATTATTCAATCTGTTGCCACGACCATTTTTATGAAGAATATGAAGTAACGCTTTTAACCGCAAATTCTCGAGAAGCCTTTTGGCAGGGCTGCAAACCAAGATCTTTCATAAAGTTGTTTGTAAAAAGAGATACAAAAATCAATGTTGAATGAAGCTCTTGGACAGCCATTGGGTTTTTTTTTTAATTTTACTAACTATCTACATAGGGTCAGTAGAATGGATAGAACCCGAAACAACTATTTTCTGGTACACACTCTCAATGTATTCTACATTTGTCCTTCAAAAATAATATTATTGATATTGATTTGACAACTTTTTCAAGGACTTTCCTGACTTCTACTGCATTATTTTACGCGTCTTAATGTTGATAAAAGTAGACTGATTGCTGTATAAATGAGATCCTTGAGGCGTATGTGCGGTGAAACTACTTTTGACCGTGTTGTAAATGTGGATATCCGGAAATAATGCAAGCCTTATGAATATAATAAAAAAGGGATGCTTAGATGGTTTGGGCATAAAGAGTGGATCAACGAGTGGAAAAAGAATATACAACGCAAAAGTGAATGGAAGAAGAAGTCGAGGGCGCCCGAGAAAGACATGGCACGATATTATTAAATACTCGAGTCGGGCCATTTCAAGAATCAGATTGACAGAAGAGTTTGCATGAGTTGTATGGCGGTCTATCCACTCTGCCTACCAATGCAGTGAAACGGTGTGCTGGTTAGTTAGTTAGTTAGTTAGTTAGTCTTACTTATCTTTCGATTCGTTCCAGATCTCGAATCCCCGAACCTCACATTGTTAAAAGTAATTTTAATGAAACTATATCAATGTCCCATTATTTCTCTGATTTTTTAGCAAAAGTTGGAAAACGCATTTTTTTTTTATTAAATTCAATAAATAATAAGCTGTGCGAAAATTTAGTTCGAAGATGAAAAAACTGATTGAATCAAGATGTTTTTCAGTTCGGTCCATTCATCTTGTTTCGGAGCACAAGTCTCTGGCGTTATCTAAGAAATGTTAATTTTTCTAATAGAAGACAACATATTCACTAGTTGGTCTATATATCCCCTTAGAATGAGCCCGTGCGGCAATAAATAGCACGAGAAAACAAAACGTTTCGAGAATAGAGTTCCCCATCCTAACCCTCTCGCATGTCGAGTGTATTTTTATACACTTTTATATTTATGGCGACGGCTCTTTTAATGGGCCATCTTTACTAGACAATGGCCAGAAATTTCTACATTGCTTAAAGATGCTCCGCTTAAACTAAAAATATTAATTAATATTTCTTGGACCAAAAAACTTAATTATTTTACTGTAAATTCTTAATTATTATCGACTTAATTATTTTACTGTAAATTCTATGAAATTCCTAGCAAAAAAAATCAGTCTACCAGTTTGAAGATAGCCGTAGCAGGCTTGAACCAGCCATTTTCAAATAAATTGATTTAAATCACAAAAATTTTGCTTCCAGAATATCGTCGCTGGAAAGTCAAAAGGGCTTGAGCGACACATTTGTCAAAAATGAGTTTAATATGCCGTTTATATCAGTTTTTTTTATCTACATTAAATGCTTTGACTCTCATTTGAATCTGAAGACTTTAGTTGCCATCTAAAATATATTTATTATTTTGGAGAAGGCTTGATTTACGCGACACAAGCCTAGGCCTTTTTTTAGCTTTTTGTCGCTTCAGGTAATTCGGTGAAAGCATTGATTCAACTTTTATTTTCAAAATCCAACCAGGTACAGGATTTATGAATTTTACTGTAAAAATACATATTTTAAGTGATCTGGTGTAAACTTGTCAAAATGTTGCTTCAGCCTTTAAAAAAAATACGACTTAGGATTAGGCATCCTTATTGCGAAGTGAATATTATAATAAAAGGATCATGTATACTGGAGGAACACTGTAGGTTTGAAGATTGCCACGATAGCTCAGTAGTTAGGACCTTAAAGTATACGAATATAGAGTGGTATCAATCCAAGGCAGTGTAGTCAGTAGTAAACAAGGCTAGGGTATTAATACATCCATTCATATCGCATATCGACATTATGTTTTTGTTTATTTGTATAACCACCTTTTCACAGTATTGATATCAACAAAAATAAAGCATCTAACCTAAAAAAATCGTTTAGTTGTGTCAAGTTTAGTGGCATAATTAAAAATGTAAGCGGAGTCCCGCGGTGATCCAGGAGCACAAAATCATTGTAGCATTACGTAGAAGCGGAGTATTATATTTGTTGTTTCTTTCTCTCTTATGGTGTACGACGTAAAATCCCGGAGAAAGTGATTTATCGCAAGTTTGTATCGGTTGGGTAAAAATAATTAGCTCTCTCTCCATACATTATTTCTCCAAGGTTAGGACAGTCACCTGGATATAAAAAAAAACGGAGTTTGGATCATGGTTACAGTAATAACTTTTACTCTGAGTTTAATTCGATCGCATAAAACTTTATGATTTTTAACGTGGTTAAATTTTTCGATGGGAAGCTTTTAATAACTCTGTTATTTTTATAACGCTAATATTGTAACCAAATGACAGCTGTGTCAAAATTTTGTATAAAATACCGATAAAAAAGATGGCAAACAGAAAATGCAATTATGTACCCAAAAATGTCACCAATTTTTTTAAAATAATTATTGCCAAACCATTATTTTTAAACACCACTTAACGTTTTGAAAATGAAATTTTTGCATTTTCGAAGTCTGATTATGTTCTCTGTCAATCGCAAATTGGCCACCGAATTACGCTTTTTATATTTTAATTGGAAGTTACGTCGAAATAAATGATGTGCAATACACATTGAATTTATTGACTTTATGTTGGATGATAATATAATCCTGTAGCAATTGACATATTCTGTTTATTTATTTATTGAAATATTACAATAATTCAACAAACATCCTTGTTGCTAACCAGAACAGCAAATATATTCTGTGAGCATACGTAATGACGTAAAAATAAGTTAAATCTGAATTTATGACGGAAAATAGTTTATTTGTTTATAAAACAGAGATCTAAAAAAAACACTTGTTCACCAAATACATTAAGAGATTAATGATATATAAATATTGAAGAAACATAACTATATAACTAACCATCACACCGTTTCCCCGTAGGGGTAGGCAGAGAGGACGGACCGCCATACAACTCTGTCATATCATAAATCGTCTCATACATACTCTTCTGTCATTCTGACTCTTCACATGACCCGATTCAAGTATTTGATTTACTTGATCGAGCCATATCTTCCTTGGGCGTCCTTGACTTCTTCTTCCATTCACTTTCGCACCATATATTCTTTTCACACTCCTTTCTTCGTTCATTCGCTCTACATGCCCAAACCATCTTAGGATCCCTTTCTTGATACTATTCATTACGCTTAAATCAGCCTTACATTCTTCACGGATATCCACATTTTTAATACGGTCATACATGGTTTTACCGCCCAT
The DNA here is from genome assembly GCA_022651775.1 of Drusus annulatus. NCBI lineage: Eukaryota > Metazoa > Arthropoda > Insecta > Trichoptera > Limnephilidae > Drusus > Drusus annulatus. The sequence continues at coordinate 1,059,697 of JAGWCC010000043.1, read as the reverse complement.
ACGTCTTAGGAATCTCATTTCCACAGAATTCAGTCTACTTTCATCCTTCTTCTGCTAGTCCCATGCCTCACTGCCATATATTAAGGTTGGTATAAGCACTCCATTGTTGACTGCTAGCTTTGCTTCTTTTGATTATTTCTTGAGTGAACCTCTCTTATATATCTATATATAAGAGAGGTTCACTCTTACACAAATTTTATGAGATAATCTTTGAATTAGGGAGTTTGAAAATGTGTTTAAAAAATTATTGTATTTAAAAGTATGTTGATCGTTATGTACCTAACGGTTACTCTTGTTAAAAATATTACTTATATATTTTTTTAATATATATCTTTATTTTCCACGGTATATTGTCTATTGCCAGAGATTAAAGCGAACATCTTTCTCGTAGAGTGCTTATAGCGATACTTTGCCTGCAATACAGAAGCGTATCCCATCTCTGAAAATACTTCTAGTTATGATATTTCAGTGTTTTCATCAGACAATGAATACATTATTTTCGTGAGTCGAAGATATGCGGCCGACCGGGGCTCAATTAGTGCTGAGATAACTCCACTAAGAAAGATGTCTTTCCTAATTGATTGTTATTACGGGGAATTTGCGACCGACAGACAGCCTATCTTGTATGATGACTATAAAAATGACAAGAAAAAAAGCATATGATTTAATACTGACTAGAATATTAATGTCAAAATGGTACATCAAGTCAAGTGATAACGTAAAAAATTAAAACATTTTGAATCTCAAAAAATAATGCTTACATTGTCTTCACATCTCTTATTTAACTTGCACCTAAAGTGATGAAAAAAGCTAACGTTATAACTTCTGCAGACTTTAATGTGTAGAAGCTTACACAACTGTCTCAAGGTTTTTTATAGTGAATACAGCACAAGAGTCCCATCTGCAGAGCCAGTAAAACTATGGCATCACCTATTTAGGTATGTTGTGAGGCTGAAGGTAGTGGGCAGAGGAAGGAGATGAGGAAGAGGATGAATGGGAAGTACCTGGCTATTCAGATCTGGTCATAAACGGCTAAAGCCTTTTCAATCAAGCAACATTTCGATTCTAAATGGTGGTCTTTCACCAGGGCGATACGAGTATCTACCACTCTGTAACGTGTCGCAAATATACTTTATGTTATTTTAAATGAATTAAATGTATTATGACACATATCAATTAAATAAAAGTTACTTGCGCATGCCAGGTTTGAACTCTCGACCTTCGGATTCGTAGTCAAGCGTCTTACTACTAGATACTACTTACATAATCCAGATTTAACTGACTAACTATCACCTCATTTATCTGCAGAAGTAAGCAGAGAGAATAAAATGCCACACAACACTGTCCTTAGCATATATTTCTTTCTTCACCATATTTTTTGTGGTAGATTTTCCCAATATCGTCCTTGTGAAAGACCAATATTCCGAATCGAAACGTTGCTTGAAATGGCTTTAGCCGTGTTTGGTGACCAGATCTGTATAGCCAGGTACTTCTTCATCTTCCCTCCTTCTTTTCCTTTCCAGTTGGTACTTTTGTGCGGTAATCACTATTGACATATGCAAAATAAATGAAAAATTCTTATTATTGACATGACCCGAGCGAATTATTTGAATCGCACAATTGTATAATGTCTTCTTGGAGCGTCCTCGACTCCATCTTTCATCCACTTACAAACACACTGTAGCTTAACGAATTAAAGCCCGTCTTTTGTATCCCAACAACTTGTTGAATATGTTATGAAAAACAGTGAAAAACTAATTATCTATCATTTCCTTTTCTTAGCGAATTTGAAAATTATGTTTTTCATAATTATTCATTACAAATTAATATTAATCATCTAATTATGGTGACAATATTACGCGTTATAAGATGTTTTTAATCTGTGAAATATATATAAAAATTAAGTGTGAACATAATTAGTTTCTTATTGAGCCACATATCACTTGTAGAAATATACACTTTAATTAAATCCTTGTACTGCACTACAAATTTAGAAAACCCATTTTGAAATTTGATATTTTTCCCTTAATTGAACAAAAAAAGTCAACATTTAAAATAAATCCTATATTTTTTCAATATCACGTCCTCCGAGTGTAAAACTGTTTTTTCTCCAAACTAGAATAAATAAAATAACTGTGTTTATCTGAAGTAATAACTAACTAACTAACTAACCATCACGTCATTTCCCCCCAGGGGTAGGCAGAGAGGACGGACCGCCATATAACTCTGTCTTGGCATACACTCCTTGCTTCATTCACATTCACACATCGTCTCATACATACTTTTCTGTTATTCTGACTCTTCACATGAACCGATTCAAGTATTTGATTTACTTGATCGTGTCATGTTTTTCTCAGGCGTCTTCGACTTCTCCTTCCATTCACTTTCGCATCATATATTTTTTTCACACTCCTTTCTTCGTTTATTCGCTCTACATGCCCAAACCATCTAAGCGTCCCTTTCTTGATCCTATTTATCACGCTCACATCAACCTTGCATTCTCTCTGGATATCCACATTTTTAATATGATCTTTCATCGTTTTACCGCACATACGTCTCAAGGATCTCATTTCCATAGCATTCAGTCTACTTTCATCCTTCCTCTGCCAGTTTCATGCCTCACTACCATACATCAGGGTTGGTATAAGCACTCCATTGTGGACTGCTAGCTTCGCTTCTTTGGACAACTTCTTATTTGCGCCAACGACGTTCAGTCCTCCATTAATGGATAAATAACAAGCCAGGTAATAATGCTTCTGAATATTATCTGTGTACATAATATAAACAAATATTAATTTGTCATAGATAAAATGTAGTTAGTAACAAGATATAATCTAGGAATTTATATTTGAACAGCGCTCTGAGCCGAATTTCACGAAAACGGCGCTATGCAAGAATAATTATTTTCATAATTATTGACTTTTATTACAAAACCAACATTCAAATGCCACTCTCAAAAAAATAAAAATCTGTCATCCAGAAAATTGTCCGAGATTCGTGGACCATATTGTTTAGCTCAGTTCTAGCAAATTAACGTTCGGATTAGCATCATTGATGTGATTATAAAAATGATATATCAAAGCTCCGAACCGCTCCACGGATTTCTCCGAAATGACATATTTTAGAATGCCATCTATTAGCAGCTGTCATAATCTCTCAAACGTAAATAATTGGGTATTATAATAAAAACACACGTAGAACTAGGAATTTTCATAAATAAAGCCAGTTTACTAATTCTTGCTTAAATATTTTTTTTATATTTCTTTACCAATTAGTTGATTACCTATTATCTTAACGATGTTTTGTAAACTATATCCTATAATATAAAACCTATATCTTTTTCGTAAAGCAGTTTTTTTTATGGTGAGTTCTGGCTCAAGAAATTTGTAAGTGTTTTCTTTTCTGGTATTTTTCAGGTCGACGCAACTATTTTCAGCTGGCAGCGTCAATAATAAACTGCTTTTAAATTACAAAAATTAATTAAAAGATTTTAATTTGTTTAATTTGATACAATTTTGAAACATTAACAAAGCTGGATAGTAAATAGCAGGTAAAAACCACAAAAATTACTTTATTTTTTATTTTTTACTACTTTTCAACAAAAGGGTGGAGAAGAACGGTTTTTATGCTATTTGTTTTTTATGATGATTGATTTTCGCAGTAATAAACAGTGTTTTGGTTCATTTTACTTTAACTAACGTTTCGGACAGCTTTGCAGTGTTCATCATCATGTCAAATGTGTAATTTTACGTAGACTTACATAGAATTTTCCCTTACATAAACTCTATTTATATTTTTATTTTTTTGTGTTCACACTTTTTACGTTTACTCTACACAGGAGGCCCCGAGGGAAATAATTTTCCTTAGGGCCTATGTCATCTTTGAGGATGCTGTGTGGAGGGTCTTTTCGAGGGAAGGAAGGAGTGAACCTGGGTCTCAAAGATGCCCATGTTGAAGGCAGGAGGAAACACAGAGGCTAGCAAATCGTTCCACAGCCGAGCTGTTGAACATAGAACGAGTTGTAAAAGCGACCCGTTCCCATGCATTAAATATCAACCGTGTTCAAATGTTGGGCGCGCGTTTGGCGAGCTTCCCGACTATGCAACGGGCCGAAGGGATCAACGACGCAAGTTCCTCGGAGCATCTTCCATAAAAATACCGATAGAATAAGGAAAGCATTCCCACCCGACGTCTGTGCTCCAAAGATTGCAATCCGTGTGTTAAGATAGGAGAATCTATCAAACGGACTGCCTGTTTCTGCACAAAGACTAATACTAGAGTCAAGGGCTTTTTTCAGGTATTTAGGGGCTCCGGACCACATGTGGCTGCCAAATTTAATAGTGAGGGCAATAGTTTGAATCTCAGAGCAATAATATACCAAGAGGGAGCGCTAATATAGTCAGTATTGATGATTTTTGCCTGACTGGGGCGTGGCTAGGGCTAAGCCTAGGGTATTTACACATCCATTCATAGCACATGTCGATATAATGTTTTTATTTATTTGTGTAACCATTTTTCACAGTATTGTTATAAACGAAAATGTAGGATATAATCTAAAAAACCATTGAGTTCTGTCCTGTTATGTCGCATAACAAAACGTAGTGGGCAGAGTCGCCGGAGTCGGAGACTCGAGAGAAAATGCTTACATACCTAAAAGCGGTGCTATATTGTACGAGAACTTGTCTTATCTCTTTCTCTCTTTCGGTTTACGACGTAAAATCACAGAGAAAGTGATTGATCGTAAATTTGTATAGGTTGGGTAAAAACACGAGTATTTAGCTCTCTCTCCATGTATATTCTTGTTTTGAGGTTTGAATGTTATTTGTATTAAGACAGCACAGTAAACTATTTTTTTTTTTCTCTTCGTCTTAAAATGTGTGTGTTTTTTTTAATAATACACATAATCACTGTACTTTTCAACAATCACTCTGATTTGCTTCGCCTTTCCAAGCCTCAAATGACCCGAACGTATTTTCATTTTACAAATCACCGATTTGTGAAATGTGGCCTGGCCGTGACTAAAGCGTAGAGAAAACCCCGCCTCACCTTTCACCACGCACGCGCTCCGGGGAAATAATTAGTGGATGCTTGCCAATATCACAATGAAAATACTCAACTACAAAAGAAAACTCAGACAATGCTTCGCTTGTTTTCTTAAAAATGTCCCTTGACGCCCGACTTCCGAAAAACAAGGAATCACGTAGAAGTCGAAGAACAATCCGATGATGAAAGCATTGTTCTTTGAACTGAGAGCGTCACTTGACAGAGGACAGATGAGAGGAAGCGGTAGAGAGATCATTGTAGTAAGGCTGAAATTTATTCATACATCCAGAAAGCCGTGAATAATCGCCTATTTTCGGACAGTTGCAAGCCTCGCTTAGTTACAATCGGTCGATTTCGGAAAATCTCTCTAAGCCGTTAAAAAAATGTGCAAATTTAAATAATACTAAACATCGTTAAATAAATAGCTGTAACATCGTTATCGCTTCAATTTAAAACAACATATTGATCGATTTCAGTACAACAGTGCCTTAAGCAAACTGTCTTTATGAACAATTTATAATTTTCGCAGAAAGCAATCACTTTGTGGTTTGATATATTTAAAAAAATAACTTTGTGTAAGACCACCGATATTATTTTAATTTTTATGACCGATCGGTTTCGCTTAGCCTAAGCATCATCAGGGTACAAAATTAAACTAAACAAAAAATGCAAAGCAGTCCAATATTATGTATATTTCCTGTAAGCCTTCTCAGTTGACGTTTTGTCTCTTTCATTTCATATTATCTGTGTTGATTTTTCCGTTGTTTTGTTATATTTCAAATGTTATTACTTTTTTTCTCATCGTTCTGTTATTTTGTTTTTTCTTTGTATGTTAATATATAACCGCACACTTTGTATTTTTTGTTTAGTTTAATTCTGTACCTCGATAATGCTTGGGCTAAGCAAAATCGGTTGGCCATAAAAATTAAAATATTGTCCGTGGTCTTTTACAAAGATATTTCTTAATTTCTTTAATAATTTATAAAGTAAGCAGTATTTGTATAATTTTACAAATTATTGTCTTAATAATTGAAAATGTTAACTATACGTGTAAATTCACCGAAACCGGTTGGCATGATGTTGTAACTTAAAGCTTACAAAGTAACCCAAGTGGCCATCAGACTTATTTATCAGAATCCAATTGTTTCGATTTGATCTAAGTTTATATTTAATTGTGGGTGTGATAAGTGTATTTTTTACTGAATGTTATAAAGCAGAGGCTCTATAAAAAAACTTTTAAGTGCCAGTGTTGGTGAAATCAAACCAGTGATTTTTTTTTTCTTAGTGTGAAAAATGAATATAATTAACAACAAATATATTGGTTTCACGACCGTGTCAGTTTAACGATGATATAAATATTGGTCATAATATTTTTATGAAAATTAGTAAGCCACGTGTGCCAGTATTAATGAATAATATTTTGAGATTTTTATCAAAATAACATTCCGATATAAAAAATATTTTTATGACTTAACATTATCTTAACCTTGTAGGACTTACATAGTTAAAGTGGTTCAAGTCAATTATTTTGATTGCTTTATAACAGTAAATATTATTAACTTAGCGCCCTTGAGGTGATTTTCCTACAACAACGGCGCTATAAAAGTTATCCATTTATTATTATTATTATAATGCTGTAAATTGTGTAAATATTTCTGTTATTTTTTTACTAATCTGCGATGATTTTTGTGATAACTTCGTTAAAATGGATATGTGATTATTAAACCGTGTCATATTTTCAGAACAACCAGAATAGAATTGAGTGGATAAATAAAATTAACTAAAAAACATACTCAAATTTACATTCCAAAGTGATTGTGAGAAATCCACTTGTTTATTGTTAATGTATTTTTCTACATAATGCAACTAACACAAAGTGACGCCCACGAAACTTCAAAAGCAGGAGAAGAAATTTCTTCAACTGTTTTTTCGTAGCCTCCCGATTCTCAGATAATATTAATATAAGTTTAAAATTTAAACTCCTCAAGAACCTTTTTTCCGTGAATACCGCAAAAAGCTGCAAACTCCTCCAACTATCCAGATCAAGTGGTACAATGGCATATTCAAGTTAGGTATGTTGGGAGGTTGAATGCAATGAGGAAAAGAAAGAGATGGGGTAAAGGAAAGAAGAAATACTTAGTTATTCAGATCTGCTCACCTAACATAGCTAAAGCCATTTTAAGCAACCCAACGTTTCGATTATGAATGGCGGTCTTTAGCCAGGGCGATACTTAGAGTATTTACCACTCTGGAACATGCCGCAAATATACCACATATCGTATTAAATTAATTAACTACCTTCCTTAGGGGTAGGCAGAGAAGATGGACCGCCATGCGTATCTGTCGTGGCACACACTCCTTGCTTCATTCATATTCATACACTGTCTCATACATACTCTTCTGTTATTCTGACTCTTTACATGACCCGAATTAAGTATTTGATTCACTTTATACTGCCATGTCTTTCTCGGACGTCCACAACTTGGTCCACCATTGACTTTTGTTTCAGGATATACTTCTCACGCTCTTTTCTTCGTTTACCTCTTCTTCGTAGCTAAGCCATCTAAGCGTTATTTTCTTAATCCTTCTCATCACGCTTATGTCAGCATTGCATTCTTTCCGGATATTCACATTTTTGATACGGTCACACGTGGTTTACTGCACATACGCCTCAGGGATCTTATTTCTACAGCATTCAGTCTACTTTCATAATTTCACTGCCAGTTCCATGCCTCACTGCCATACACCAGGGTTGGTATAAGCACTTCATTGTGGATTATAGGCTTCGCTTCATTGGACATTTTTCGAAAACCGACTCGAAGAATCTAAATTAATTTACTAAGGTTTTGTTTGAATACAGACATAAACAAATCAGAACACTAAAAACCCCTATTCCAAGGATAGTCGAATTTTGAGTAGGTATTATGATTGACTTATTAGAAGATGAATGAATAAGATAAATTAATATCTGCACCTATCCAAATCTAGTCAACTTTATCTTTTTGAGTCTAATGGGAAAAGCCGTTGCTTTATCTCCATAACTGCATAGTTTATTTTATTTTCCGCTGTGTGCGTTTTAGAAAATACTTTAAAATACATATTTTTTACATTTTACCAAATTATTTTTATATCCTATAATATCTTCATGCCTTTTTTTACTATTGTGCATGTTTTGGTTTTCTCTTTTTTATTATTTTGAATAAAAATAGTACGTTTAAAATAAATAAAAATGTTAGCCAATGGCAGTTTTCATTACTTTTTAGTTTGTCGATTGTTACATAATTTATTGACAGTATCAAATTATTGTCAAAACAAAAAGCAGAATATTTTGCAAACATCTATAATTTGACTAGCCACGGCGTAGCACGTGCACACGTGCCTCTTTAGGGCAAACCGATTGAAGCATATTATTAACCTAACACTCAGCAGTTCAAGGAAAATATTAAAAATATTCGACCATTTCCCGCCTTGAACCATTAATTTTTTTATGTTTTCTTGTGAAATCATTATTATATTCATAAAAAAACCCTTGACAGTAATAATATTTCTTAATTTGTATATTCGAAGATAAAATTCTGCTTAAGAATATATTAATTTGAATTAGAATAACATTAAGGTCATTAATGGTTATGTTTTGTAAATATTTATATAATATCAATAATCTAAAACACACATATGAAACAGAAAAAGACAGAAAATAAAAAATGACAATGGTCACAAACGAGATACGAACTTGGATAGAGAAGAAGATCTGAGTTCATATTTGTGCTTAAGATTATTGATATTAATTAAAAAATATATTAATTGTTTATGTCTTTTGTATCATATTATGAGTACCCATGACGCTAATTCTTATTAAGTTTAAAAGGATGAAACGCCATACAAATCTGTCTTGACAAATACTCTTAATTACATATATCTTCTCCACCGTCATACAAAATCTCAAATTCTTCAGTTTTTGTTTGTTTTATGAGTTCCGCATGAGAGTTCTTATTGCTCTCCACCTTACGAAGTTAGTGAGATTATGACACCCCCAATTCAAGTATATTACGAGATTGAAGGTATAGGAGGGGGAGGAGATGGGGAAGAGCCTAGCTATTCAGATTTGGTCACCAACCACGGTTAAGTCATTTCAAGTAAAGTTTTGATTCTGAATAGTGGTATTTAACTAGGGTGATATTGAGATTATCTTCCACTATGGAAGTTAAGTCGTATCTTGGCATATAAGTACCGTTCTGGAGCGTCCCTGACTTTTTATTTTACCCAGTCATTTTTCCCCCATGCTTTGTATTTTTATTTGGTTTAATTATATACCCTGATGATGCTTAGGTTGAGCAAAACCGGTCGGCCGTAAAAAATTAAATAATATCTTTAGTTTTATACAAAGTTATTTTTTCATTTCCTTAAATATGTCAAATCACAAAGTGATTGCTTTCTGCGAAAATGTAATACAAATTTATTTTTAAATTATGTTTATTCCGGATCTCTTGGAGAGTGGTTCAATCACATAAGTTCCATTTGATACATCGAAAAATAATACATAAAATAACATGATAATATAGTTATTAAAAATAAATAAATTGAAACAAAGCTTCGTTTCAAGACATCATGAATTAGCTCCATTGTTTACATACGTGGCCCTGTAAAAAGTTCAGTGCTGCCATTACAAGAATGTTTTTTTTATGTTACCTGTGGTAATTTGCATCCTTTCTGCACAGCGAAAGTTCACTAAGAAAGCATCGAAAGCTCCGCGCGCCGAGCTTTGAGAAAGCTCCCTCCGCGCAAGCGGTATTTAATGAAACGTCAGAAATATTATAAACACAACAATAAAGCGCGGCCGAGGGAGCCCGTACTTTACACGAATATGACAGATATTAAAGGCGCCGGCGGAGAGGAGAGGTGCGAAGTGTTCATATATTAGACCGGTATATTAGAGCGGTATATTTCGGTACACGTGTTGTTCGTTTTCTTTCGACTGATTTTCTTTGACACGTGGTAACGGCATAATTCATACACAAAACGCGCTGTGACGCGGGTCTTTAATAACAGGATTTATATGTTTTTTTTATAAGTTTTTCAATTTCGTTTTCGGAAATCATTCGTGTCTTTTTACAAAACAGCTTTTGTATGGTGTGCTTTGGTAATATAGACAATGCGTCGATGTAAAATGAAAAATAAAAATATCTATTTTTCTTTTTTTTTGTAATTCGATTTCATTAGATTTGATTTTATTATTATTCAATTATGCTATTTTTAGTGACAGCTGTTTTGGCGTTTAAGACCATTATCAAACTGTGGCTAGGCGACATGGAAACAACTGGAGACAAACGCGTCGGATTCCTATCCGAGAGTCGTGGGTTCAATTCCTGTACTACCTTAGCCCTCCATCATTGCACAAGAAATATTTTCTGCGTATATTGAATGGATATTAATTACCGGATTATTTAATTCTAATAAAATTAATAATCTGCTGATAGTTATTGATGGTAGTAGGAGTTTTTCAAAAAACCCGGGAATGTTTGTCCTTCCTTTAATTTTTTTTTCCTTGTTTATTTATTACTAGTAGCCTAACAACAGTTTAACTTAAAAACCGAAACAGCTGTCAAATAACTAAAAATAAAAACTGAAAATAGCAGAACTAAATAATGATAGTATTAAATTTAAATGTAATTCAATTGAATTATAAAAAAAAAAAACAGAAAGTGGATTTCTTCAGATTAAAGACAAATACTATAAAAAAAAAAAATGAGTTGAAATATTCTTTTGTATCTGATAATTCAAGAACAACTGCTCAAAGCAAAAAAGACTATGGTGTTGTAGGAGGTTGTTACTTATCATGTACACAATTGAAATGTTTTCTATAATACGTATCTAACTTAACGAGTACAGTTATAATAAAAATAATCTGTATAGCGCCGCTTTTGTAAGAATCGCCTTAAAGGGCTGTACAAATTTAATTTTTTAGGTTCGATCTTATTACATTTAATCTATGACATATTATTATTTATTTATAGTATGTACAAAGATAACATACAGAAGTATACTTACATAGTAGGTTACTTCAGATAAATACAAATAAATAAGTTATTTCTAGTTTGGAGAAAGATACAGTTTTACACTCAGAGAACACTATATTAGCAAAATTATTGTTGGTATTTATTAAAATCAATATGGTTACCTAACCCAATAAAATATTACAAATCAAACAAATGATCGATAGTTCTATAGGTACGACGCTCTACTAGTAGTTGGACGGATCGAGTTTGAAACTTGTGTCTTATTATTGTTTCACGGTATTTGAATATTATTAACTTTATTATTTTAAGCCACTTTAAAAAAAGTTTTTTTGTCTTAAATTATTTATCAAGAGTTCCGCCTTTTTTTACAGATTTAATGATTTCATAAGTTTCATTATAACATATAAAATGTTAGTGATTTACCTTTTTAATCCATTTCTTAACTGTGCACATTGTTTCCAACAGTATTTTAAAACTTGAAATTATTTTTATATTTCTCATCAGCGCACAATCCCGGCCTCCACGCGCCACCCTCTGCTTTTAGTTAGGTAGGTAGGTACTGACAGTAAGCTAAGTGACATGCATTTGTCCGGCCCATATTTCCCTGTCATACTTAATATGAGGCGTTTTGTTAATCGGCATCAGCCTCTTTGCGGTTGACGCCACAGAGATATAGGCTTCTAGAGGGGTTCTCCACACTATTCATTGAAACATTGCAAAGAAAATAAATTTCAAAAATAATTTATTCATCGGTGACATGAGAAGAAAACATCTAAGTTATTAGAACGCAGATATGTTAATTTATGTTTGTATTGTTTTACTCCAGAAGCGTTGCTTAAATATCAGAATTATACAATATATTTTATTTTATTGCATTTAAAAAAAAAAACCTTAGTTACCTACTCAATTTAATAAAAATCAACACAAAAAAATGTACAAACACGTATTTAAAATTCTAATTGTAGAATAAGCTTTTTACCTTTTCGTACCTGAAAGTATTGACGGCCTCTGTGATCGAGTGGTAAGACGCTCAACTACATCCGGAGGTCGGGGGTTTAAACCCGGTGTGCGCAAATAATTTTCGTTTGATTAATATGTGTCATTACACATTTATTTTAGATAAAATGATTTAAAGTTTATTTGCGGCACGTTCCGTAGTGGTAGATACTCTAAGATACCCTGGTGAAAGACCACATTCACAATCGAAACTTTGTTTGAAAGCCGTATTTGATGACCAGATTTGAATAGTCAAGTACTTCCCAACCTTCCCTTTCTCATCTTATTTTCCCACTACCTTCAGCCTCATAACATACTCCGATTGGGGATGCCATATTCTTACTGGCTTCAGACAGGTGGGAGCAGTTGGGACGCTCGTGTGGTATTAACTATGAATAAATAAAAAAGGTACTAATCAAACCCATGATTCGATGGGGGACGACGTAGTTACCTTATTCAACTTTGCTTATTAAATTATTTTTCTATCAAAATGTCAGGTAATTTGTTTTTGGTAATACTTAGAGAAAAGTATAACAATAATATTTCATTAATCTTTATTTAAAATGTCGCACGAAACACGTGTATTAGCTTAAGACGAATAAAGTCAATTTTAAACATGAAAGAGTCAATTTCTTCATGAAACGCGCTTTCGCCTAAAATTTTAGGTTTTGCTCTTAATAATTTTTTGAGGTTTGAAAATAATTATTTACTTTTTTTCAGCACTCTGTTTAAGAACCGTTAGCTATATTTTTATTTTTTCATGAAACATCACTAAAATTCCTAGAGAAAATAATTACTCTCTCTTTTTCACGTACAAGATAACGACCAAAGCTTTACAGCCACACGTCTACATTCTTCCACGCCTATGAGAATTTTCTAGCTTGTCGACGAGAATTCTTTTTTAAGATTTTAAACAATTTCCATGAAATATGACGCCCCCTCGAGCACGTCGATTTTAATAATCCCTTTAATTCTGAGATGACTTTTACATAACTTATTTCCGACCGTGCTGAATGCAAAAGTTAATTAATCTATTAAAGAAATGATAAACAGGAAAGAGCTTTTAGAACTAGGTGTGTTAAGATTGATGATAGTGTTATTTTTATTCGTTTTTGCATAGTCCTTTTATACTATACAAGAATAAAGGGTGAAAGTTATATCAAAAAGAAGAGTCCTAATGCAACTTAACTAGTTTAGTATATTGACGCCGAAAAGGCAAAAGAGATGAATCGCCATTTTTAGAAGTTTACATCAGACCACTTTAAAGATAAACATAAATCAATCTACCAGTAGGGATACCTTGTGTTGTCAGGATTGTTGGTTTTATCCACACTCAGACAAAACTAAGACTAAGGCTAGTGCTAGGGTTTTTATTAATCCATTCATAGCACATCTCGACATAATGTTTTGTTTATTTGTGTAACTACTTTTCTCAAGAAAAATATAGGATGCAACCTAAAAAACTGTTGAGTTATGTGCTGTTATGTCGCATAACAAAACATAATGGGCGGATTCGCCGGAGGCGCGGGAGACGGAAAACATGCTTACATACCGAAAAGTGGTGCAACAATATGTGACAACTTATCCTATCTCTTTCTCTCTCACGGTTTACGACGTAAAAACCCGGAAAAAGTGATTTATCGTAAATTTGTTTAGGTTGGGTAAAAACATTTAGCTCTCTCACCAAATATATTCTGACTCTAAGACATAAATATACATTAAAATCGTAAGTAGGTGTTCAATATCTTGTTGGATTTTGAAAAAAAATAACTCGGGTAACTCAAAGCTCTCACATGAAGCGACAAAAACCAAAAAAAGTCCCAAACTAATATCGCTTGAGTCAAGCCTTCTCCTAAATGGTAAATAAACTTTAGATGGCTGAAGAGCCACAAAAGTTTTCAGAATCAAACAAGAGTAGGAGCATTCGATGCCGAGTTTTTTGTTGAAAAAAACTTCATATAAAACTCATTTTTGACCAAGTGTAGTCAGCCCTTTCACCTTTCTAGTGACGATATATTTTTTAGTCCTCTTATAGCATAAACATTTTTTTCAAGATTCTTTATTGAAGAAAATACATAAATAATCTTTATTCCCTATATTTTTATTAGTTATTGAACCTTATTTCCTTTCATATACCAACGAGAACTACTCGATCCAAAAATGTATTTAGTTGAAACAAAACATCAGGACTGAGTATTTCAGATACTCGCTTGTACCTAAATTGCGTGTAGTTGATAATACATACGCAGAGGTGGCTGATGTATTTAACTGCATGGAATATAGATACAAGAAGGCTATAACATCAAACATCTTTAATCAATAATATTTTTAAGTATTTAAATACTATTTACTTACTCTACAACCATTCCTTATTTTGTTTGTGCATATAATTCTCATTTTTTTCACTGTTAATTGTAAACGTTTAATGAAAAAGCTCTCTCGGGCGAATACAATAAAATAAATAAATATGTATTTATATAACAAGCCCTTTAATACAACTGGTAGCGACAAGACCACTTATCCAGCCAACCCCCCCCCTCCCCCTTCCCGTTGGGGGAGTAAAAAAGGGTGGTTTTTGTTTCGTTCGAAAACAACACATCCTTGAAGAGGTATTCTTCAGAAAACCCCCGGGATTTTAGCTCGCAAGTGACGCGCTTCCGGTGCTTTCCAAACTTAAAAAAAATAAATTATTGCACGTTTTAAAAGAAATGCCTTTTCCTATGTGTTTATGCTAACTGATAAGTAAGGTTAATCGAGAAACTTAGGTTATGATAAAAACATTGAATTTATATAGCGCAGTATAGTGATAGTTCACCTCAGGTGCACCTTACACTAAATTACCTAACCTAATATAACAACGAGAAAATAATGTATAATAAGTGTGTAAATTAAAATAATGATCGCCATCACTAATCCATGTGTATATCAATATTTTTAAAATGATCAACTAGCAGCTAAGGGTGTTAAGATCCAAAGGAAAGTATTTATAAATACCAGAAAATTTGTTGAAGTAAAGAAAAGGAAATAATATTTAAGGCAGGTACTTAGAAAACTTTAATATTCAAGTATTATTAAGCAACGATTCTAAAAATTCAAACAGTGCTAATATAACAAGTAACAAAAAAAACAAGAAAAATATTTTATGCGAATTGGCGGAGTGGTGAAATTCATAACTCTAATAAAGGTGGTGGGGTCTAAATTATCTGAATAGAAATAAAATATATTAAATTTATTTCACACAGAAAAACTTACAGAAAACTCGTAGAAAATAGCCGTATTTCAAACAATGTATGTCTAGCTATATAATGTTAGTATGTCTATCTATATATAAAATCTATGTCTTCTTCTCAGCAAATTGAATTCAGACAGAAGTGTCATAATTCGTTTTTACTCCAAGCGGTGGAACTCTCGTGCCGTATTTAAACACAAAAAATTGAGATTATATTATATTGAAAGTTTGAAAATCGAAGACATTACTTTAGTAACCCTTGCCTAAGTAGATGGAACCTTTCGTGCAGTAGCGTAACGTAAGTGGTTTTCAAAATTTTCTAAAAAATACAAACAAAAAATCTAATATTCACTTATTTATTGTTTTAAAGTTTATTTTGTAGAACTCCATTTTAATTCTTAGGATTTTTAATTTTATTTAAACAATAATCATTATTGTTTTAATATTTTTTAAAACAATTTTTAGCTTAAAGCTCTGCGATGTAATTATTTTTACGCGTGACAGCTGTTTCGCCTTCTGAGGGCATTATTAAACTGTTTTTTTTTTATAAATCAGTAAATAGTAAACCCAGAGATCTGCCGGTGTTCTCCTTTAATATATGATTTTGTATCTGTTAATTCAAAATTAATTATAATTTATCAGAAAAGATCTGAAGGAAATTCTTAACAAATCTCTGTTATTGGTAAAAAAAAATAATTTCAAAACCATTTTTTTATATTTTTTTTTATCTGTATATTTTGTTTAATTTTGTATTTAATATAATACATTATAATTTAAGGTGTTATGTTAATATGCATTTCTTTCTTAATCTAAATTTTCATTATAAAGATGTACCCTTATAAAAAAAACTGTGCTTGTGTGTATGAGAATGCGTTATTTATTTAGTTACAAATAAAATATTGTAACGATTTACTAAAATATTAATTTTCAGTTTTCAGTATAGTTTTTTAATTGAATTTTTAATTCTTATGAAATTACAATTAGGTATTTTAAGTATCTTATCTAGATTAATTACATCTAACATTTAGTTGTAGTTAATCTTACGTATAGTGATATATCTTTACAAAGAAACAACATATAGATTGTACATCGGGAAATGGTTAACCTTATCATTTTTTAAACGAAAGACAAACATTCCCGGGTTACGAATAACGCGACAATATTTGAAAAACTCCTACTGCCATCGTAATAACTGGAAAATAATGCCTGTGCAATGATAAAAAAACTTAGCTTGCAGAGGAATTGAACCGACGACGGCCAGGTGGGAATCCGACGCGCTTGTCCTCTCAGCTTCTAACCTCGTATAAAGCCTCTTTTCTTGTAGAACAAAAATAAAGCGCCTTATTTTTTTTTCCCCCATTCATTGATATGTCTAGCTCCGTAGCTCACGATGTAAATTACGTCACGTGCTAAACATAGTTTTAGTGAAATAGAATGTTAAACGCTCTGAAAGTTTTTTTGATTAATTTTAATTGGGAATTTCAGCTCTAGGAAAATCTCAACAAAATATTTTTGAAAATTAGAATTACCTTTAAAGCTTTTATGCTTAATGTATTTTTTTATATTAATTAATATCAATAATCTTCTACGTAAATACGAAACAGAAAAAGTCAGAAGGTAAATAATTGATTTGGCAGAGGCGTTACTCCCGTATGGAGTAGAGGTTCCAAGTTCGAGTCTCGCTCGTAACCGTTATTTTTTTTACTTTCTGGCTTTTTTCTGTTTCATATTTTCCTTGAAGATTTTTGATTTTATTTCAATAATTAATATCAAAAATATATTTTTCCACGGACAACCTCTGCACCGATGGAAGTACTGCCGCGTCCGTTGTTCACGCAGGGGAGGGCAGAGAGGGCGGCAAAATGAGAAAAGTTCAAAATTAATGAGTGAAAATTCCAAGATGGTGAATTCTTCTCCAAGTCGGGGCATTCTTCGCGCTTGTTATTATTATTATTGTGCGAGTCGAGAGTTGATAAGGAGTTAGGAGCCGAGAAAACAAGGAACATTCTGCTTTATTTGATTCTCTATACAAGAGTGGATGATTAATGACGAAGAAAAAAGGTATTGTGAAAGTAAATAGAGAGTTACATCTATTTAATTTTTTTTTGAAGATTTAAATCTTTTATTTTCGTGGAAAGTACATATTGTTTTCTCATTGTTTTGTTATTTTATTTTATTTATTTTGTTCTCCCCCTGTGTGTACATATAACCGCACACTTTGTATTTTATTTAAATACATTTTATATTTTGATGACGCTTAGGCTAAGCAAAACCGGTCGCTCATAAAAATTAAAATATCATCCGTGGTCTAATACAAAGTTGTTTTTTAATTTCTTTAAGTCTTGTTATTTTTTGCCACAACCTATCACAGAAGGTTTCATTTTTATAAAGTTTTATTTTATTCCTGTCAGCTTTGACAATTTTTTAATTTAATTTTTACACGCGTCAAGCTGGAAAAAAACAGTAATTTGGGTTTACATTCTTATTTCAATCTTAACAAGAAAATCTTTCTGGTATCAAAAAAAAACAAGTAGTCGATTATACACCCATTTTCATAATACTAGAACTGTATTTATAGACTTTGAATTAAATTTGTAGAAATCTTTTCAATTTTTATAATTTGATTTATATTTTTTTTTATAAAAAGCCGTCGAATAGTGATTTAACATTATATTAAAATAAAATAAAATCAGTTCGTTGAAAACCCCGAATTTATTATGTTTTAACGTCAATCAGTTTTGCTTAGGTCAAGCTTCTTCTTCAAACCCTGACGTAAATTGATCTAAGCAAAACCGGTTGGCATTATAACACCACAAATTCATAGTGTATAATTTTTTTTACGTGAATATTAAATTATTATTATATTAGTATTAAATGCTCCCAACCGACTGGAGTCAGTGAGACTATGCTGCTAACCCTTAATATGAGGTATGTTATGAGGCTGAAGGTAGTGGGGAGGGGAAGGAGATGGGGAAGGAAAAGGTTGAGAAGTACCTGGCTATTCAGATCTGGTCACCAAACACGGCTAAACCATTTCAAGCAACGTTTCAATTCTGAATGGTGGTCTTTCACCAGGGCGAGTATCTACCACTATGGGACGTGCTGCAAATATACTATATGTATTTTTTATATCAAGTATGTGTGTTATGACACATATTAATTAAATAAAAAATATTTGCGCACACCGGGTTTGAACCCGCGACCTTTGGGTTCGTAGTCGAGCGTCTTACCACTCGAACATAGAGGCCGTTAATAGATATTATTATTATTAAGTTCTGCTGGTTTTAGTTTTTTTATTTTTTGTGACAGCTGTTTCGGCCTTCGAGGCCATTATCAAACTGTGATTAGGTCACATAGAAACGATTTATTTATTTTATATGATTTTAGTTAACTGTTCAATGACTTATTTCGGTATAAATCGAATTATCTTAAAATTCCTATTTTGTGAGGCATTCACAATCTGTTTTTTCCCATTTAATGATTTTTTAATTTCAATTACAAAAAATTGTTGCTTTACTAGAGGCAGGTTTTCTTAATTATTTTACACATGTGATTTGTTATTTACCCACCTATCTTGATTGTAGAACTGCTTTGTTTTTTCTTAATAGATATGAAACTCAATAAGCGTAGATGATTACATGTAGTTATTTTTTAAGTATACGTTTTATATTCCTACTCGATTTACGAGTACATATTCTTTGATTATGGTAATATATATTTTTTTTCTTTTTTTCAGGTAATTACATTAATATCACATACATAAATGATGGTGCTCTTCGACGTTCTTCACTAAATCTCCCCGATGATATTGAATGTGGTAAGCACTTCTTTCAATCTAATAAAGTTCATAATAAGAATTATAATTATTTTGGTAATAATATTTATGTTTGGGATTAATTATTAAAAAAAAATTCACTTTTCAACGAAATATGAAAAAAAGAAACAGAATTTAAAAGGAATTTTGTCGCCAACGAGACTTGAACTCCGAACCTCTACTCTATCCGAGAGAAGCGTCTTGGCCAATTGAGCTACGGAAACCTTTTTTTAGAAGCATGTCTGCAATAAATAAATAAAACAAGAACCCCATATTATTAATAATAATAAATAGCTGACTTCTATTGTGCTGTTCTTGTGGAAGAAATATCACCTTAAAGCCGCTATGCAACTTAATTCATATAACCTACAACTTAATCACTAAGACTAAAAACTAGTGGCGTATAAATTACAACTTATAACTATGTTCTTACAGCTAAAAGTTATGATAAGTGACTTAAAATTTAGACTTATAACTAAAACTTATGACTAGTGACATAGAATTTAGACAAACAACTAAGACTTATAAACATTGACTAATGCCTAATAGGTATAACTAGTTACGTATAGTTAACATACTTACATTTACAAATATATCTAATGGTTTTTGCCCGTGCTGTCGAAACTTGGGGTAGAAATAAAGGGAATAAGCAATAGTTAAACTAAGTATAGTACCAGGACTGAGTGATCAAGACTCCGGTGACCAAAACTATGGTAAATATAATGTGAAACTAAGCATAGTTTATGTTATTTAGCCAAATATATGTTTATTCTACGAACGTGTGATCATTTTCCTTTGTGAGAAAGAAGCCTATAAAATTATCGCAATTAATTGCTTCAGTTTACAATATGCACATAAAACATAATCCCTCAATATCTTCAACCGTACAGTATAAAAAATCTACCCCACAAAAAGTAATTTCCACCCCGAACTTGCACGAGTATTTGACCACAAAGCACTTCTCGAAAAGAAAAAAACCCACAGTATCAGATTATACATTTCTAATTAGGGGGACGCTTTTTTCAATTCGCAATTTTTTTCTAAGGCTATATGACTTTGACACGTGACTCCATTGTGCGGAAGGCATTGAAATTGAAACCCCCGAAGGGGGGATCTATTTTCAATGGGGTTTTTTCAAGGGTATTTTTAACCTCCGCTACGCCGAGACGGCGAAACATTGTTTTTGATGGGCCACCCACTATTGACGTTTGATAAAGGCCGTTTGATTTTTTCAATAATTATTATTCAATCTTTCCGTCCAATTAAAAAGCAGCGATGTTTATTTTTGAAGAGATGAGGTAGGTTTGACGAGGTAATTATTGAATTTTTGGATATTTGTAATCAATATTGCGAAACAAATCGCCTTTTATTTTAAGATTTTGAAATGATTGAAATATTCAAAATTTCTTATTCTGTAATTAAAGCTCAGGTTCTATAAAATATTTGATGGCACTTTTGTGTTCTCGATCAGTTAGCCTTAAGTCTAGTTTCTCACGAAAAAAATGAGTAATCTTAACTAAAACATGTGTTTGACCAATACTGTTGCTATGTTGACTGCATATTTATACAACAGAGTTGATTATTTATCAAACTGATATTTCAAAAACCCAAACATTAACATTTTCGAAAAAAAAATCTCTTTCTATCGGTGGAGCGTATAAACTAGTGCTGTGTCAAAATATAACAAGCCGTTGGAAATAACAGATAGATGTCATCAAAGTCCAACGCTTTTGATTAAAATTTACGCCGACAGTTGAATATAACTATTAAAAATATTAGTAGTTACATACGAATATTATTTAACGCAACGCAGTATGAACGCTCACTAATTATGCATCTATTGTTTTAGCTTTAGCGTCAAATAAATAAAATATGTAGGAGCTTATTTTTTGTGAACGATATTATGCGTAATAATAATATTTGGATAATTTGTATAGCGCCGTTTTTGTGAAAAATCACCTCAAGGAATGGAATGATCTTTCGGTTGAATACCTCCTTACTAGAAGTCTTTGTGGATATTCTTATCTTAAATTGATATTCGCAAGTCGTTTTCGACAAATAAAATCTTGTGTCAAATTTCGAACCCAGCAAAATTATTTCTTAATTTTCATGTCAGTCTTCCTTCTCATAGAACTGTGTACTCAAAACATTTATATCAGATGTTTACTAATGAGAAAAGTTAATAACTTTATTAAATCAGTTATTACTAGATAAATTTCCGTAGATATTCCATGCATTTATTAACTTAAATCAATTACAAATAAGTTTAAAATTGGATCGGCTGCACCCTATATATAAAATCTTTGTCTAGTCAAAAGTGTCTTCAATTAAAACAGTGCAAAATGCTTTTTCATCCTATGACTCCCTGGTAGACGTAGCGAGAGCTCAATAGTCTCACTGTTACCTGTATATCATGCAAGGGATGTGAACAGGTAGAAAAAATTACTAACCGGAAATTTATTCGCCAACTTACTGTTGATAGATGCTTTTGAATACAGCTACAAATAAGTAGTATTCTTTCTGTTGCTAATAATTGTGTTAATTAAACGTTAGAAAAACTACGTTTACTAGATCAAGCTTACTCTTTTTAGCTTTATATGATATTGGATATCATTAAAAGTTTCTACACATATCAAAAAACTTTCACATCAACTTATCAATTGTAAATTTGTAAAGAAATCAGCTTCTAAAAGATTGTGCAAAATCTGTACCATTTCCACATTCTTTTGAAAAAAAAAAAAGACTTCAATAATATAATCATTCTGCATTTAAAAAAAGTTCACTCCCTTAATATCGAACCCACAATACCTCCGCAGGGATATACTGATGAAAGTACAGAGGCAGTGTCAAGGCTGGTTCTAGACAGGTTTGCAAGTGTGTTTGGTCTGTTGAGAGGGGGAGGGGGTGCTGTAAACAGTTGCAGCGAGGAGGCCCACCTGTCCAAACCCTCCCCCGGGGGTGATGTCTGCGACTGCGCGAAGGTCGCGTCATTGTCAGATGATTGTCTTTATTTCGACAGGGAGTCGCAACCGTAAGTTTTTACAAACATTTAATACATGTTTTGCTTTCGACACGCAATAAACTTTACATCGAAATTGTATAATAGATTACTATGCGTTTAATGACTATCATAACTTCCACGTAAAATGAAACGTTGCTTGAAGTAGCTTAAGCTATGTTGAGTTACCACGTACTCTAACACTTTTACTTCCTTACTACACCCTCATTTCCGCTCGCTTTACAACTTTCCCTTGTGATATACTTCAAGCTTTGTGGGATTCTAGTGATATTTTCACCAAGATAATAAATAAAATCGATAATTTTTTTTTCAAACCGCCCAGTTACATTCAGTAACTAGTTGAATTTAATGCTGACCGGTTAGTCTAATAAATTAGTTGTGGGTCCAATATTTCTCCTAGCAAAGTCCTTCATCATTGCTCAAGCAACATTTTCCGCTTGATATGATGGCAGTAGGAGTATTTCAAATATTGTCAGCTTATTCGTAACCCGGGAATTTTCGTCTTTTTTTTAAACTCAACAATACATGCATATCAAATTTAATAATGGTAATTTTGATTTTTTTTTAAATCTCTACAGTTCATAAATATAATGACGTTATGGTGTGAAAATCGGTATAGATATTCTTGACAAAAGTTTCGTGAATCTCATGACTCGGAAGCTCACTATTCGAGAGCCTGTGCCACTTCAATTTTTAGTTTTCTGAATTATAATTAGGATAATCTGATTCACTAAAACGGACAAAAAAGTAAGCTAAAGAAATTTAAAAAAAAACTTTGTACATAACCAACGATATTATTTTTTATTTTTTTGACCGATCGGTTTCGCTTAGCTTTAGTATCATCGGGGTACAAAATTAAACTTAACAAAAAATACAACGTGTGCAGGTATGTTATCTATCTCTGTCTCTCTGTTTCTTTGTTATAATGTATGTGTTATTTTATTGTTTACTCTTGGTTTTTTTATTTCATTTTATTTTTGGTTCTCCCTCTGTCTGTATATATAATCGCATACTTTGTATTTTTTGTTTGGTTTAATTTTGTATCCTGATTATGATTAGGCTAAGGGAAACAGGCCGGTCATAAAAAATAAAAATAATATCCGTGGTCTTACACAAAGTAGTTATTATTCAAATACGTCAAACTACAAAGTGATTGCGTTTGACGATAAAACAAAGTATTTATTTTACATTTAGGTAAAATTTGTATCCTTACCGTCAAAACTAGTATCTTTAAAACACTCTTAATACTTTTGGTTATTTTCTTTTTCTAAATATTCTTCTAAATGGTTCTTACACCCTGCCTTCGTGTCTTTCCATGGGAAATGAGAAGAGGTTGTGAGGCTGTAAGGTTGGAAGGTTGCTGGTTGGCTCGACTCAAGGATCAAAAGTAGCGTTAATTAACGGAAGGCTGCCCTAGCCACGACTAATTCAGGAGCGGGACAAAAGGATCCCATGAATGCGTCTGCGCGATTTGTCCTGAATAAAAAAAAATGAGCTCTGTATCTTTTTTAATATTAATTTGTAAGGCATTGCGTTCTTAGCCGGAAATTGTTTTGGACACTTCAGTTTTATAATGTTACCTGAAGAAAAATTCATTAGCTGAAATCCTAATCAGTAAATTACAAATTGATAATATGTGGAGTTGGTGTCTCTGCTAATAACTATAAATCTTGGCAAGTAATTCAAATTTTCTTGCGCTTTAGCAAATAATACTACAAACACAGTAAATCATTTTTCGAGTTTAATAAATTAAATGACAGTTTCTTGAATGTCATAAAAAATCAGTCTGTGCTGAAAGAAATAATTTTGTCCAAGTTATATTGGGGATAAAAATACACGAATATCTTGACATTATCTGAATTTCTCATATTACCTTCAGTATAAGCGGAAATTAGATGGTTTGGACATGTAGAGCGAATGAATGAAGAAAGGAGTGTGAAAATAACATATTATGCCAAAGTGAATGGAAGAAGAAGTCGGGGACGCCCGAGGAAGACATGACAAAATCAAGCGAATCAAATACATAAATCGGGCTATGTAAAGAGTCAGAATAACAGAAGAGTTTTTATAAGACTATGTATGAATGTTAATGAAGCAAGGAGTGTGTTCAAAGACAGAGTTTTATGGCGGTCCGTTCTCTCTGCCTATCTCTAGGGGAAACGGCGTGATGGTTTGTTAGTTATTAAAGCGCAAATTGTTGCTTGTGCAACGATGGAGGACCTAGCTAGGCGAAGGATTGAACCCGCGATGCCTGCATGGGAACCCGACGCTTTAGACAAATCGACCAACTACCCGATTGAGTTGATTAATAGGTTAGTTGTTACAATTGCTGTATAGTTTATAAATTTAGTCATAGTCGTAGCAGTAGTTATAAACCTTTAGTCATAAGTTACCAGTTATAAGATATCATTATTGCGAGTACTTAGTTTAAGGAGGTGATAACTTTGAAATGTAAATAACTTTTTTTTTTAAACCTTAGTTTTAAAGTTTATTTGGGTCATTTTAAATACGTACGCTGTAAAATTGTGTTTTTTTATGATTTTGACCGGCTGAGTGGACAAACGCGTCGGACTTACATCCGGGCGTCGTGGGTTCAAATCATATACTGGCTAAGTCCTTCATCATTGCACAAGTAACATTTTCCGCTTATTAGGATGGTAGTAGGAGTTTTTAATATATTGTTGGGTTATTCGCAACCTATATTTTTTTTCTAAAAAATCTTAAAAAGCAATATTTTACTTCATATAAGATGCTACCTATTTAGACCTTGCGTAAGTAGTATTTGTTTTCAGGTGCAATACTCTTCCAGACCCTTTCTGTTTTTCAAAAAAAATCATCGCACCATGATGATAAAAGAGCTTCCACAATAAATGTACATCATACCAAACGTCTAGTCAAAGTCCTTTTGAAATCATCTCCATTGTATGCCTTTCTTCCCCAATCTTCTACCGATTTCATTAAAAAATCTTACAATAATTTAAAACGCATCCATTTACCCGCCGCTCCGAGCTGACAGCCCGCTATCTGGTGACATCAGGATCATCCCTTATCTGCCGTTTAGCCACCCCTTTGCCCTCCTGCTCCCCGGAACTCATCAGCCTATCTTGGGTCATTTTTAACCTCTGCCAAACTCTACAAATCTGGGGGCGTTGATGAGACGAAAAAATGTACAAGTTGTCATGATACGTTGTTACTATCTTTAGCACGATGATTTGACAGTAGTTACTTGAAGCCCATTATTTATGTATGTGCTTAGATTTTGAATTGTGGCAACACTTTTGACTATTTTAGTTTGCTTAGAACTACAAGCTTGCTAATTTTTAGTTGGTGCACTAAAACAGCGGTGAATTTTATTCGTCGATAGTAATCTAAACCAAGGATTTTGTTCAGTGGATAAATTTTGTGAATAATAAATAGAAGACAATTGTATATTTTCGGAGAACGCAATCACTTTGTGGTTTGACATATTTGAAGAAATAAAAAAATAACTTTGTATTAGATTATTTTTATGACCGACACTACTCAATATATTTCCTGCAAACTCATAAAATTTATCATTATTTTTTATCAACTTATTAGTTGACGTTTTGTCTCATTAATAATAATAATAATAATAATATTTGGACGATTTTTATAGCGCCGTTTTTGTGAAAAATGATCTTACTTTCTATCATTACATATTGATTCCTAGTTTAATTCATTCAATTCATATTATCTGTCTCTTTTTTTATGTTCTTTTGTTGTAATTTGAATTTTATTCTATTGTTTTCTCATTGTTTTGTTATTTTATTTTGTATTTTATTCTCATTGTTTTATTTTATTTTATATTTTGATCTCCCTCTGTATGAATGTATATATAACCGCACATTTAGTGTTTTATACCCTTACGATGCTTAGGCTAAGCGGAACCGGTCGATCATAAAAATTAAAATAAAATTCGTGGTCTCATACAAAGTTATTTTTTCATTTCTTTAGAAAATAATTGTGTTGGTGACCATTTATATCAAGTCTTACGGTACATAGCCGTCCCTCGTCAAAAAAAATCTCTGCCCTTATTTATTTTCAAAATTCCAAAATAAGTTAATTTATAAAGTAAAATACTTTTTTAAATAAGTAGGTACTGAACAAAACGTAGTTTTTTATGTGTTTAACTATCCACAATGCATTATTAAGAATAATGAAGGGAATTTTCCAACTATTCTAAACTCATGAACTAAACTATAAAGTATAGCGAGTGCATCGTAGTCATCGTTATAATAAGAGATAGGTACAGGATAATTTTCCATAGTCATTTTTAGCATAATATTTCCAGAAATCGCTGTGCAAGGATTGAAAATAACTTAAAATCGTAAATTTCATTGTAATTGAAAAATATTAATTTGCATTCATCTATCGATTAATTGTATTTACAAAACTCACTGTCAACATATCTATTTGTTAAGCTCGTAAGGATTAAAAAAGAATTGGGTACAAAATTACAAAAAGGAAGAACTGTCGATTTGCTATTTACTATGAAAGTTGGATCCAAAGCTGCGGCAAAACACCGAATGTGTATTTAGCTTTAGATGAATTTGTAAAATAGTAGACTAAACTATACTAATTGATGGAAGTGTCAAATTGCAGCTAGTAGAAAGATTATGGAATGAAGGAAAATTTGGAAACCATTCACTCACCGATGAAATTAAATTCTTGAATTCTTCTTAAGCAATTGTACTAAAAAAACAGACCACAAAAACACCAAAATTATTTGAGTATTCTTATTCACAAACATTTATTTTATATTTTTTTAGAAATCAAATAAAAAAGCGACGAAATAGCGAAAACGAACGACCAACCACGTTTTTTCTCACCAAAACTCTTCTGTTTTATTGACAATTGTTTCAAACACGTAATTTTTTAATACGAAATTCGATACGGTGAAATGGTTCGGTAGGTAGGGACTTGGGTAAAAACATAAAGGTAAGAACCTAAATATTTACTACTTTTAAATCCAACCATGAATTAGCTCTCAAATGGTAATTTTCAACACTATTTTAATTGCATTACTTAAGAATCTTTTTATTTACCATCTCAAAGCTTAACAAAATATTTTCTCCAAATAGATTAAGCTCTCAATCTTTTTCCACACAATCCGGGAGAAGCTGTCGAATACGAATAGAAAAGTCACAACTACCACACACTAAGCATCCGTACGGGTGACGTGTACAATTCACCCGCACCTACCCACGGAAATAACAGTGCCACTGAGAGGTAGGTCGGGTGGGTGCCCGCTGTGGGAGGAGGAATGATTAATGGCAGAAGACATTAGGCTTTGTATGGAGACCCTCGACACTAGACGGGGTACCGGGATTACAGCGGTGTCAATGGGTATATTTATATCGGATATCGGACGGGTGCGGGCGAAGTGGGAGAAAACTCATTATAATGTTGTTCATATTTGGTGGGTAGGTACTGTATTCCATAGAACACATTATTATTATAATTAGTGTTTGATCTCTGGTTTTATCAAAAATTGATAATTTAATAAAATTAGTTTGTATAAGCCTACAGATTTTTTTTTAATGACCGACTGGTTTCGCTTAGCCTAACCATCACAAGGGTACAAAATTAAACTTAACAAAAAATACATAGTTTGCGGTTATACATGGCCTGTTCAAAAGAAAAGGTGAATTTTGAATTTTCGCAAGCTGTGTACATTCGATTATCGATTTTTTTGTTGTTACGTTAGTAGCTTATGCTTCTCGGCCTTCTGTAAAGCGCTTGTACCACTTCTAAACACTTTTCAGAAGGCCGAGAAAATTTTAATGACGATAAGCGTTCTGGAGTTGTGGAAAAACAAATCATGGATTTTATTCTTTTATCCATTTTTTTCAAAAGTAAAAAAAAACCGAAGTACAC
Source organism: Drusus annulatus (assembly GCA_022651775.1). NCBI lineage: Eukaryota > Metazoa > Arthropoda > Insecta > Trichoptera > Limnephilidae > Drusus > Drusus annulatus. Next base: position 1,031,681 of record JAGWCC010000043.1, on the reverse strand, counting down.
ACAAAAACGTGACTAACCTTTCCAGTTGTAAAAAACAAACCACTTATCCAAAATGACTGATAAATATATGTGTACCAACGTAACAACTACAAAAAAATCGATAATCGAATGTTCACAGCCCGCGAAAATTCAAAATTCAGCTTTATTTTTGAACAGGCGAAGGATATGTCTTGAGCCCGTTTCTGCACAGAGTCGAGAGTTTTTTTCTGATATATCGGGACACCAGACTAGAGGTGGCTGCTTAATTCAACAGCAATGCTCACTTGATGTTGAATGATAGTAAAAAATACTCTTAATTCTTAAAAACTTTTACGGATTCCATTGTTCAAAATAATTTTCTTTTTTTCTTCTTCTTCAACTAATCAAAGTTTTTTGGATGAAATACATTTATTTTTAACCTAGTGGACACACGAGATCAAACAACTGATTATGTTGGGTTAATTCTTCAATAACCTCAATCTTTAAATTTCTCAAAATTTAAGGAAGAAAACCTTATTTTTCTTTATAATAATTTTATTTAACTCTGTAGTTATCACCTTATATCTAAGTTTATGCATTTTCACAAGGAAAAGTGTTCCATTTCACATATAAACTACCTGCTACCTGCCTACTTATTTACATTTTGATTTCCACACTCGGCTATGATGAAAAGATCATTGATTTTTTTATCAAAAACAAAACCTTATCAAAATGTACCCGAAGCTCTAATTTGGATGAAAAACAGCTAATAATATTGCCTTTTCCGGGACAAAAAGCATCTCCTACGTCCAGTGGCCACTGTATGCGGTAAGTACAAAGTACACACTGTACTGAACTCTGCCTAGTACGTTCAGCAGAGTAGGAATCGTTGCACAGTGGCCGCCCTCCAGGTATTCACCAGCCCACCGGCACTTGAGATTCTAAAAAAGCAAATGAACAAAAATACGCTAAAATAATAATAACAGGGAGAAAAAAATCAAGTGGACTCTATTCTTCACAGTCCGGAAAAAAAACTACCCCAACACACCAAAATAAAGCCACTTTATACAAAAGTTTCATCATTTTAAACGACGTCTAATTTAATACGAGACGTTTTTTCTTGGTGCCTGATTACTTTATTCGTGATTGGAAAGTTCACGCATGGATTTCACAAACTGTTCTCACGGTTTTTACAACCCCATTTCAAGCTGGTAGCAAAATTAATGCACTTCGCAAAAAAATCATTGTATATGCATCAATTTTTTTCGGGGTTATGTTACTGAAACGGCACTTTTTTGAAGAGAAGACATGCTTAAATCAAGTGCATTTTCAGGCTTATTTGCATATGGTCAAGCCGCGGCGAGGGGTCATCAAATAAAACGCCCTTTCCCGTTGCATTTTTTTACAACCCCCGATTTAATAAAAGTGCCGAACGGAGGTGACCACCCCTCCGTCGGGGTGGATTGGTTTTGCGAGTAGGAAGGCGGTATGGCCGAGGAGGGGGGCGAAGAGAGAAAACAGAGCACGGGGTATTTGTTTTGAAAAATCCGCAGTGAATGGACCGAACGAGCGAATTGGCCATACGGAATGACCTGATAATTGGACAAATGTATGGTTTTGTTCCCGTTTCTGCTAGCGGAGTCACGTCTGGCGCGTTAAATACGGGTTCGCGATTCTGAACGGAATTATTGATTTTACCCCAAGGATTTTTGATGAATGAATTCCATTTTCAATAGATTTAAATCTCTTCACTTCTTGTACCTACACTGGTCAATTTTTTTCATAAATAAATAAGGTATTCTTAACTAATCGTTTTAATTAGGCAGATAATAATAATACTGTTCATGATTTATATAGTGCCGTTTTTGTGAAAAGGACGCTGAACAAATCTTAATTTCTGGGCTCTATCTTATAACTTACTACACATAATCTAAATCATATTAATATTTATTTATATTATGTTAAGAAATAATATACTGAAGCTTACTTATCTGGTGGGTAACTTCAGAACAATACAATCATTTTAGTTACTTTTAGTTTGAAGAAAAATACAGTCATGCATTCAGAGGACATGATATTGGCAAAATTACTGTTGGTTTTTAGTTCAATTATTGATGTTTTTTCTCGTTTATTTTAAGACATGAAAGCAATTTTCACAATAATTTTTCTGGATTTATAGAACAGGGCAGGGATATGATAAATATGTACATATCTAAAGATAATTCATCGCTCAATAAGAGACAACTGTTAAAGAAATATCACCGTAAGCATCGTATAATGGGGCCATTTCGTAGACAAAAGTACGCAAAAATAATAATAAAGCAGCTTTAATGTACATTGAACCAATTATGAGATAAACCCAATACATTTATGATAATTCATATTTCTGCATAGATAAATATAGAAGAATAAACCCCACAAATCTGTTTATGATCACTCAAATATACACATTGTCACACAAATATTAAAGATTTAAAAAAATAAAAATAAAGAAAAACAAACATTCCCGGGTTACAAATAACTAACTAACTAACTAACCATCACGCCGTTTCCCCGCAGAGGTAGGCAGAAAGGACAGACCTCCATATAACTCTGTATTGGCAAACATTCCTTGCTTCATTCACATTCATACACTGTCGCATACATACTCTTCTGTTACTCGGACTCTTCACATGACCCGATTCAAGTATTTGATTTACTTGATCGTGCCATGTCTTCCTCGGGCGTCCTCGACTTCAACTTACATCGTTACAAATAACCTGACAATATTTGAAAAACTCCAGCTGCCATCATTATAAGCGGAAGATGTTGCTTCTGCAATGATGGAGGAATTATCTAGCAGAGGAATTGAACCCATAACACCCGGATGGGAATCCGACACGTTTGTCCGCTCAGCTACTAACCGGTCGATATTATTCGTTTATTCCGACTCTTAAAACGAATCGATTCAAGTAGGTACCTAGTAACGAGTAGTTAGTAGTTCACTTGATCATTCAATATCTTCGATCAAATGCCACCTGGTCTGATGAAAAATGATAATAAAATCGTCGAAGAAATGGCTGTTTTCACGCAAAACAGGTGTAGAGAAAGTTCGACCAATAAAGAAGGCTGGCTCAAAATAATAACGTAGACGTATGCGATCAAAATACGTTAAAGATAGCAAGAAGATGTTGTTAAGGTGACCATACTTTACAGCTTAATAAATAATTTAACTAATAATGAGGCTTCATAACTGATTAATTGAGCATCGTTTTGTTGATAGAGAGTAAAGAAGAGAGACTTTCAAAATCCTGAATTTACTTTTAAATTATTATTTTTTTTATCCAGAGTGCACTTAATTGTAAATTGTTTAACACTTTATTCAACATCCGTATTTCGAGCTTTAGTATCTACGGTTTGGGCATCGATGATATTAATCAACCTTAGTTTGACGGCCTGAGCGGTAAAGATTCTCGACTTAGAATCTATAGGTCACAGGTTCAAATCCCGGAGTGCCAGAATATATTTTTTTAACATTTTTTTGTGTAGTTTCACAAGAATTTCATTAAAAATAATATAAAATAAATTTGTAGCACATTCCAGAGTGGTAGATACTCTTAGTATCACAGTGGTGAAATACCACCATACAAAATCGAAATGTTGCTTGGAATCACTTTTGCTGTGTTTAATGACCAATCCTGCATATTCAAGTACATCCACAACTTCCTCTTCCCCATCTCCTTCATCTACCCACTACCTTTAGTCTCACAGTATACTGACTCCAAACGTTTGGTAGTAGTAAAACTCTTGTACGGTGCAAGATGATACGAATAAGGTTCGTGATGATGTATTTTTTATATTTTCAAATAACCTCAATTTTTCTGATTATGCCAATCATCACACCTTCAATAAAAGCAGCGGTGCTCATATTCTCCGTAAAAATGGTCATGGCAACAGATTGAATAATTTAGAAGCACTAGAAATAAAGAAAGCAATTAAAATTAACAGTCATATTCTTAATAATCAGTTAAATTTGTCCAGTAGTCCAATATTAGATATAATTCCTGTAAACTCCAACCAAGAAAAATAATGGATTGACGTATTCACCTATAATACAAAAACATTGATTAACACACTACTTTATACAATGATTTACTGTAAACTATCAATTTTACTTAAAAAAGCTATTATATGAACATAAGGGGAATGAGAACCAAAATTGATGAATTTAATATAAATATTCTTAACAACGACTATCAAATAATAAGTCTAACGGAGACATGGCTGAAGGAATCGATCTATGACCAGGAACTATTTGATGACCGCTACGAAGTATACCGGAAGGATAGACTGCATAAAACAAAAAAAAGACGGAGGAGGAGTCATGATTGCTGTTGTTACTCATTTACTCTAACATTTTGCATAAACATTTAATTAATTTACTTACTGTTGTTAAATACTCTAATAAATTAAAACACTCATGTATATATGTTTTGGGTATCATGCCTGTTATATGTACTAAAATAATAAATAAAATAAAATAAAATAAAATAAAATAAACTCAAAACATTTCTCATTATTCTTTAATCACCTTCTCAGTTGACGTTTTGCGTTTTTATTCTATCTGTCTCTTTCTATCTGCTCTTTTCTCATAATTTAAATATTTATCTATTGTTTTCTCACTGTTCTCTTATTTTATTTTATATTGTGGTTTCCCTCTGTATTTAAATATTAGCGTTGTGACCGCTCCATAAGAACTATTTCTTTTTGGGGCAGTCTCCACTACCTTCATTGTTCATTGAACACATACTTCAATTGAAACTGGTAGATCCGCTCATATGTTCTTTGAGCGTTGTGACCGCTCCGTGTGAACTACTTCATTTTGGCAGTTCAAACTTCATTCATTTAATTTTTTGGCGAGGAAATTTTCAAAAACCTCAAGAAACCGGTTCCAAAAAGAACAGGACAAATAACTTGCTCCTTGCTAACACAAATTCAAATCTCTCTTTTGCGAGTTCGACTTCAATTTAAGTGTTCATTGTGAAGTTTCATTTTAAAGAACAACAGTTCGTGAAGCATTCACAAAACATTAGGTTTTTCCCAACGCTTAGTATATGTAACTCCGATGATGCTTAGGTTAAGGGAAGTCAGTCGGTCATAAAAATTAAAATTCAATCCGTGCTCTTGTTACAATATTCAACATTGGACATTGGTGAGAGAAATAAGTAAAATTTTGACTTTTGTTCGCTATCGCTTTTTGGCTCACCAATGTTATCACGGTCGCCCCAAGTTTGTGAATAATTTACGATCAGAATCCCTCCATAAGATAGTTGAATGCGTCTCCAATCCCGATATAACGGGCCGTAAATAATAAAAGCGAGAGTGGGAAGGGTGCCCGGTGTCCGATATCAAAAACTGTGGCAATTAAAACATTCATCAACTTGACGAGGAAATTGTCTTTTATTTTCTACCATAACTGTCTGTAAGCCGAGAAGATTTGCGTATTTGTGGTAACAATTAACATTCTTCTGAAATACATTAGTCAATAAATAATTGTTTATGGGTATAAAATAATCATGTTGTATCTTCCAGAGTGGTAGATAGATCATATGGGGTAACTACGTCATCCCCCATCCCTTCAGGTTTATAATGTTTTTTTTTATTATTTTTTTTTTGTACGAAATGAACATTTTTTTACTTAATACTAATAGTAGGTGTAATATAACTTAAATAAATGTACAATGTTTAATTTCTAGTTAATGATAATTACCTCCCTTATTGAGAAGGTTCTCATGCTTAGGGAGGGAGTACTATCAAGAATTTCTTGTCAAATTATATTTGTATATATATATATTTTTTTAATATTTCATAGTGATGGTGTCGATTTTTACTTTTGGATACGAAAAGATGTAAAAATTAATTGAAAAACACAACGGACATAACAATTCACATAATTGGTACGAATTTACATTAATTGATTTTGTATTCTATTTGTTTATTTGGTTATGAAAATTATTAAGAAACATTTATCAATTCGACTGTAGGTTTCAAACATTTATTATAATTAGTGTGTAGGCTCTTTCTGGGGGCCCATTCTTTCTCTCGGTCAAAAAGAAAATTTTCAATTGCTCAAAGTTAAATCTGGACAGTAATTATTCCTTTGAAATAAGCATTATGGCGGGGATTTCTTTTCAATTCCCCTTGTAATAACGGTAGATTTCCCAATTAAATTTTTCATTGAATTGAACAAGATTATTTTGTTTTCTTCAATGGGGACTGATTTGTAGCTTGATGAAGGTTTTTTTTAATTATTTGATTTCATAATGGGGTAGATTTTCATCAAATATTGTTAGATTCTTCTGAAGTCTTACATTGCTCCATATTTTAAAGCTCCTGTGCAAGGAGTAAGTATAATACGGAATTTATTACAATATTTGTATCTACCCATCAATTGATGTGTTCGTGTTGATTTAGAGAATTTAATTTATTGGTATTTACGGAAAATTGCTGTTTGGGAAATAATATTTGATGGATTTGGAAAAAGTGATTTTGTATTCATATTTTTTTTTGGATACGTAGTAATACCAACATAATCAAGTTTATTTTTAATTATCAAGATCAATCAAAATATCAAAATTTCTAATAATAAGTGAACATACCTACCTACGACCGGTCGGTAGCTGAGTGGACAAACGCGTCGGGTTCCCACCCGGGTGTTGTGCGTTCAATTCCTCTACTGGCTAAGTCCTCCATCAATACACAAGCAACATCTTCCGCTTCTTATGATGGCAGTAGGAGCTTTTCAAATATTGTCAGGTTATTCGTAACCCGGGAATGTTTGTCTTTCTTTTTACTAAAAATATTTATAAATTCAGTTCAATTCACAGCAAGACAAGAAAAAATAATGAATTAAAACGAAATAACAACTTTGCATAAGACCACAGATTTTATTTTATTTTTTTATGACGACCGTTTTCGCTTACCCTAGGCATCATCAAGGTGCAAAATTAAACTAAACAAAAAACACAAAATTTGCGGTTATTTATACATGCAGAGGAAGAACACAATATAAAACAAAAAAGAGAACATTGAGAAAACAATAGGATTACATTTGCAATTATGACAAAGGAAGAGAGAGAAAAGCACAGATAATATGAAATGAAAGAGACAAAAGTCAGCTGAGAAGGTGATTAAAGAATAATTTAAATTTCTTATTAAAAAATACAAATACATTGTAAGAAGGAAAATAAAATAATTTATAAGGAAAGAGTCTAATCACAAAAACACTAGATGATTCGTTTTTTTCTAATTTGTAAACTGATAATTCGTGGTGGAATTTGATTTAATTATAAATTTATGGTTGAAAATCTTGATAACCTATTACCACTTTTGACCTCACCGGTTTCATCGGAAAAAATCTGGATATAGCTGTTTTATAAACTAAAGATCAACTTTTAATTTTTCCAAGTCTGAAAATGCCTATAGCAAGGTTAAACCGGTCCAGTAAAAAAAAGTGGAAATATTCAACGGTTTCTTAATAACAAAATTATACACTCCTTAGTGATAATAATAAAACTTGTCTAATTTATAAAGAGCAATTTTTGTGAAATATCACCTTAAGGGCGCTATTGTACGAGTATGTAGCGTTATTTTACTAGTAATTTTTATTAACTATTATATCATAGTTTAAAAAATCATAAGTTAATGGGTAGTAACTTGTACATTTGATTAGGATATCAAATCAATCCGAAATGACACGAGGGTGACATAATACAAACAATCTGAAAATAGCGATCGAATAGCAATCATCGGAATTTTAATAGCTAGGGCGTTGAGTCCATCATTAGAGATTTAGCGATATACGACAAGGGACGGGCATTGTGTTGCTTTCCTTTCAATTTAAATTAAATTCCCCATCCCACTTTTTACAGTTGAAACCTTCTGTCATCTGTTCGCGAGAATCGAACCCTCCACGTCCCATCTTTGTACTATTTTTCAGTCCAAACTACACCTACCGACTTATAAAATAATTGATTTTTTAATGTGAATACCCCACAAGATTCTCAACTGTCTGAAGCTAGTGGGACCTCAGAGCCGGGTTTTTACGTCGTAAACAGTGATAGAGAAAGAGGTAAGAAGTTCTTACACAATATGGCACCGCTTTTAGGTATGTAAGCATGTTCTCCATCTCCCGCGTCTCCGGCGACTCCCCCCACTACGTTTTTTTAAGTGACATAACAGGACAGAACTCAACGTTTTTTAGGTAATAACCTACATTTATATCCTACATATTTGTTTATAACAATACTGTGAAAAAGTGGTTTCACAAATAAACGAAAAAATTATGTCGACATGTGCTATGAATGGATGTATAAATGCCCTGGCCATAGCCACGCCCCAGTCAGGCAAACATCATCAATACTGACTACACTAGCGCTCCCTCCTGGTATATTATTGCTCTGAGAGTGGGACTATGGCGTCCCGATCGGGGTACGCTGTGAGGCTGAAACTAATGGGGAGAGGAAATAGGTGAAAAAGAGAAGGGTTGGGAGGTACCTGCCTATTCAGATCTGGTCACCAAATACGACTAAATCCATTTCGAGAAACGTTTCGATTCTGAATAGTGGTATTTCACTAGGACACTCTGGAACGTCCCGCAAATATACTTTACATAAATGAAATGTGAGATAACAAATGTTAATTAAATAAAAAATTACTTGCCCACGCTGTGATTTAAGCTCGCGACCTCTGGATTTTTAGTGTGGTTAAGACGAATAGCTTCGTAAGCCGTCAAAATACGCTCAAATGTTGAGATAAAAATTCTAGCAAATGTACTGAAGGTATATATTTGATACCTGATTTTTTTAAATATTAAATTGTCTAAAGAAATAGATCCCCTAGACGTATGTGCGGTAACAAATCATGAATTACCGTGTTAAAAATGAGGATATCCGGAAAGAAGGCAAGACTGATGTAAGCGTAATGCATAGGTTAGGTTAGGTAGAGCGAATGAACAAAAAAGGAATTTAAAAATAATATATGACGTGAAAGTAAATGGAAGAAGAAATCGGGGACGCCTGAGGAAGTAATGGCCCGATAAAAAGAACCAAATACTTGAGTCGGGTCAAGTCTAGACTCAGAATAATAGAAGAATATTTATGAATGGGAATGAAGCAAAGAGTGTGTGTCAAGACGAGTTGTCTGGTGGTCCATCCTCTTTGCCTACCCCTGCGGAGAAACAGCTTGAAGGTTGGTTTTTTTTATTATTTTACTTTTATTGCTGCATCGGTCTGATGAAACGGTTTCTTTTTTTAATGCTATATTAAAGGTTTGAGGTTTTGGCTTTTGGTTTTCGGTTTCTTTGCCACCCAGAGAATGCAGGGCGTATTATTTATTCAGCCGACCAAATCTTACAAACTCCGCTGTCGCGGTCCGGCGTAAAAGTTTCACCGCAGCTCCGCGCGTTATTGCATGTTAAACACCGGATGAAACTTGCGCGCGCGACCGCCTGAGCTTTCGTGAATGAATTTTCCTCTATTTAATAATATCGTCCAGGAGAGGAAAACATTTCGACTTAGCTCTTTGTTTCTTGGCAGGAAAATATTTACATATTTTTTTTAAATTGCCAATGAACTCGTTTATTTATTTGATTATAAGCTTTTACATAACTGTGTCATATATAACATAAAATGATAGTGACATAAAAATAACATAGAGTAAATGATTAGCACCCAAAAACATAAGTAATTTAATAAAAATATTATAATGCAATAAAAAAACGGTAATATTTTTGAAAGAGGTATGCTATTATGGCCATCTTGTAACTAGATTCAGTGCAGTTGAAAATATCTACTATTTCAGCGAAAGAATTACCCACTGTATGCAATCTAGGTACAAGCGAGTATCTACTCGTAAATGACCCAGTCCTGATATTATTGTTACATTTAAAAATAATTTTGGATCGAGTGGTTCTTTTAGGTACATGGAAGGTAATTAAACTAAGTAAATCAGAACTGTATGTGGGTTCAATTCTTCAGCTAGCTAAGTCCTACATCATTGCACGATCAACATCTCCCGCTTATTATGATGGTAGTAGGAGTTTTTAAAGTATTGTCAGATTATCCATATCCCGGGAACGTTTGTCTTTGGGAAATATTTGGCATTCTGCGGATAGACATACTCGGAGAAAATTACAACGAATAATCGAATGACATTGAAATATCACTTTTAAAATAAGTAAATCGTTGAAAAAGAGTGAAAATCCACGACAGATATGCGGAACTTTCTTTGAGCTGTGTTAAAAAATCAGCATTTTAACAAATATTTAACCTTCTGTGGATAAACATATTCGGAAAAAATAATGGCATTTAAACGTCACTTTGAAAAAAAATCGCATACGCAGTTTTTCATGCCGAGTGACGAAATGATGGTTTTTGCACGTTGGTTCAAGCCTTGCTTAGAAAAAATGCAGTTAGCATAATGTGATTAGATACTGGTAGACTTTTCTTATCGATTTATACATGTATATCGGTATTCATTAAATAATCTGCCAGGATCTCAATGATGAATGCCAATAAGTCCAAAGCCATGGTGTTTGAAAGACAGAGTACGAGATCAGAGTACAATATAGTGGTAGATGAATACTTGGAGCAAGTGGATAAATTTGTGTATTTAAGAAGTATGTTTACGAGAGACGGAAAGGCTGATAAAGAATATTAAAAAAGGGTGAATGCAGGAAACTCCATTAATGGAGGACTGAATGGTGTTAGCGCAAATAACACGCTGTCCAAAGAAGCGAAGCTAGCAGTCCACAACGGAGTGCTTATACCAACCCTGATGTATAGCAGTGAGGCATGGAATTGGTAGAGAAATAATGAAAGTAGACTGAATGCTGTAGACATGAAATCCCGAAGAGTATGTGCCCGTATGACCTTGTTAAAAATGTGGATATTAGGAAAAAATGCAAGGCTGATGTAAGCGTAATGAATAAGATCAAGAAAGAGATGATTAGATAGTTTGGGCACGTAGAGCGAATGAACAAAAAAAGGAGAGTGAAAAGAACATATGACGAGAAAGTGAATGGAAGAAGAAGTCGAGGACCCCCGAGGAAGACATGGCACGATCAAATTTATCAAATACTCGAGTCGGGCCATGTGAAGATTCAGAATAACAGAAGAGTATGTGTGAATGTGAATAAAGCAAGGAATGTGTGCCAAGACGTAAGTTATATGGATGTCCATCTTCTCTGCCTACCCCTGCGGAGAAACGGCGTGATGGTTAGTCAGTTAGTATCTGCCAGGACACGGCTCACCGTCTCCAACCGAGTAAGCCAACTGCATAATTTATGCGTTTAGCTATTTTAGTTTCACAAGGCGCATCCGCGGCACGGGCAATACACATAAAAACCATTGTGAAGTCGCCTTTAATTACGTTGCCCCTTTGAGCGGCGCGTTTAGTGCCCGCTAACGGCGTCCGTAGCCCCGCGACGGTTTATTGTGAAGCGGACCTATAAAGCGATAATGTATTACTCAATTCCGCCGGTTGTATCCGAAAAGCGCTCGTAATTCGCCCACATGACGGAAATAATGAAAGCTAATCTTAAGGCGGTCATATTTCTGTTATTATGTTTAAAAAACTTGACGTTTTTCCTCATATATTTTGATTTACGTCCCTGAAATCATTGTTTAAAGGGGTGTTGGTTTTGATTAATAACTCTCTATAAGTCAATCTTTATGAGAGGGGTTTAGAAACGAAGACAACAATCTTTTTCAACCTAAATTATTTCTTGAAAAGTTGATAAAGCGTTTTTTACACTTTTATTTCATGAATATGTTGATGCGTTTAGAGATTATTATTTCAAACTGTTTCTAGTTTGGAATGTAGTTACTGCTTTTGACACGTTATAGTAAGACGGTCGGCGGGGCGCGCGGCGGGTTCCTTAGCTGAACTTTGCGCGTATTTTTGTAAAAATAGTCTTATTTTTTGCAAAAATTTTATATTACTTAATCCCATAATATTCATATTGCTATGCAAGTACACCAGGGTAGGCAGTGTTTATGTGCCTGTATGGAGTGCACCCCTTTTTTATATGAATACCGCACAAAAATCTCAACTGCTCCCAACCGTCTAGAGCCAGTGAGACTTTGGCATCCCCAAATAGGGTTTGTTGTGGGGCTGAAATTAGTGGGGAGGGGAAGGAGATTGGGAAGAGGAAGGTTGGGAAGTACTTGGCATTTCAGATCTAGTCAGCAAACACGGCTTAAGCCATTTCAAGCAACGTTTCGATTCTGAATGGTGGTCTTTCACCAGGGCGAAACTTTTAGTATCTTCACCTCTGGAACGTGCCGCAAATATACTTTTTATTATGTTTATATGAATTAAATGTGTTATGACACATATTAATTAAATAAAAGTTATTGGCGCACGCCGGGCTTGAACTTGCGACCTTTGGATTCGTAGTCGAGCGTCTTACCACTCGACCATGGAGGCCGTCGAGCCCTCCACGTGATAAGAAGTACATATGGCCAGGAATATGCGATCGAACTCAGGTATGTGGGATGTCCCCTCTCCACCTAAATACGTTTGGTTAGAAAAACGGTTGCATTCAACCAGTATACAAGTATTTGAACAAGTTGTGATGAACTTATATGAATAGTTGTACAAGTAATGAAGGATGGGGTTTCTTCCAATCAACTATTGATTTTTCGTTTCGTTTTGTTGACGAGACCGCGTGGGATTCACTCCGCATGTTGTAAAATTGGTTATTTTCCTCTGTACTTCTACCTCTTCTCGCGGCCCACTCCGCCAATAATAATAATGCTGTCTCTGATGGGAACCTGACGAGTAATTGGAATGGTGTCTACTGTTGATGTATCGGTTTCCGCTTGAAGAGTCGAGCGATAAATACAAAATATACCAATAAGGATTCTTCTAAAAGGAAACAAGAAAAACTCACTACAGTCCGACAAAAATATACGGTAGCACCCATATATTTTTTGTACATACATAGCCTGTTCAAAAGAAAAGGTGAAATTTGAATTTTCGCGGGCGGTGTACATTCGATTATCAATTTTTTTGATGTTTTTATGTTGGTACACATATGTTTACCATATGTTAGCATTATCAGCCATTTTGGATTAGTGGTTTGTTTTTGACAACTGTAAAGGTTAGTCACGTTCTTCTGTGAAAAAATTGGATCAAAGAAAAAATCCATGATTTGTTTTTCCACAATTCCAGGACACTCATCGTCATTAACATCTTCTCGGCCTTCTGTAAAGCGCTTGTACCACTTATAAACACTTTTTGAGACAAAGTAGACTCGCCAAATGCCACAGTCAACATTTTGAGTGCGTTGAAGCACTTTATTCCATTTTAAACGCAAAATTTAATACATATTTTTTGATCCATTTTTTTCAAAAGTAAAAAATCGAAGAACACACAAAACGTGACTAACCTTTCCAGTTGTCAAAAACAAACCAATAATCCAAAATGGCTGATAATGCTAACATATGATAAACATATGTGTACCAACATAAAAAAAAAATCGATAGTCGAATGTCCACAGCCCGCGAAAATTCACCATTTCTTTTGAACAGGCTATGTATATCATCGCAAAAGGTTGTTGTGAATTTTTTTTTTATAGTAAACAACTCTAGTTCCACACCGTTGTCTTTATTGAAGTCAGAAATTACAACATCTTGTCTACGCAGGTCATACAAGTCGTGTAGGTAAAGCTTCCTGTCAAACATGTGGATAAATTCTCATCAATCCATTGTCCATCAACACTTCGACAAACATGCCATCTCTCGAACCTCTTGTTAAATATTCTGTTGGAAAAAGCTTTTGTGATCGCCTCCGAATAATGAAAAACTAACACCAGCCAAATACAAAAAAACCTTCCAACAGACATTGTCTGCGTTTACGTTACCTATCGACACGGTGTAAAAATGATTATTCTTTTCTTCCTCTTTTGTTATGCTGCCTGTCTTTATCAACGCATTGATTGACTTGTTCAGCGCTCAGTCAATCAAAAGTGAGCCTCTGATAATAAACACGTTTTGTATTGAGCCACATTGTTGGCTTTTACAGCATGTCGCCGGTCAATTAATTCGAAATATCCCATCAAAATCACTATTATTATAAAATTGTTTCTATGAGGCGTGTTTTAATTTTTTTTTAAAAGGAGGTTGGTAGCCGTGGTTTCCTAAACTAAAAATACCTGGGTGGCATTTATTTTGACAAGCTGATTTCTTTTTAATTTCTAATAATGGACCTTTAGTACGGAAGAAATTGAAAACGGATCTCTGGACGGTACTGACCGTGAAATTAAATTAAGTAGACCTGTCTTATGTTAACATCGAAACGAAAGTGCGAATACATTCAAATGGTGAGCTCTGGCGTCATGAAATTTGCACGAATATATTTGCCTGAATTTTTTAGAGCTGCGTATTTTCGACTTACAACTTAATTTCCATCGTGAGCTGTGGAGCTTTGAAACATCCGTCGAACTGTAAAAATATAAAGATAACATCATGGTTTATTTCATATGTTTATGATTCTAAATCTCAAGTGAAACTGGTTGGCAAATATATATATTACACGTTAATCAAGATTTATTTATATCGAGGTATATAATATTTTATACCACTAAAAATATATTTTACTTCCGCATGTTAAATATTAATTAATTAAAGTCCTAGTGAAGGGTAAACAATCAAAGTTTAACATTTGCATCTTCAATATCGTGTATCATCTACACATCTCAATCCTAATATTTAGATTTGCGAGCTTTTGAATCTTCACAACCAAGCGGACTTCATAAAATTTTGAAATCACGTAAATACTTTCAGTACGCTTCGATTAGATTATAACCTTTACTTTGTCTAGCAATGCTTTTAACAAAGTATTCCGGCTGCTGCAATAACATCCGTTTTATACGCGATGTTTGGGTTGCTGTCAAAGCTCCCAGACGCTCATTATTAGCTCATGAGTTCAATGTTTAATAGACTTACCTTAAAATAATTACTTGAGTAGACTTTGGAGAAGAGAAAGCTCTGACAATGTATGAATTTAATTAATGTTGATCATTTTCCGTCTGCGCGATAAATTTGTATGACCAATTTCAATTCCTTCAAGACATCTTGTTCTATTATTGATATTATCTATTTACTTCTTTCCTGGTTTCCTACTGAATTCCTCTGATATTTTCCAAACATTTTATCTTCAAGAAATAATCTTGGACACTCGTATCAGACACTTCTTCACGGCATTTACACATTTAATAATATATAATAATAATAATAATAATAACAGTGAACTTATATCGCGCAGTTTTGTGATATTTCACCTCAAGTGCGCTTCATGCTAAATTAATTATGCTAATAAGATTAAATAACAAGGAGAAAATAATACATAATATGTTTACAATTTGAAACTATCTCAAATAATGATCGTTATCATAAATCACGAGAAAAAGGCTCAGATATGGGTATAACAGTGTATGTGTACATCAACAGATTAAAAAACAATTTACCAGGAGCTAAGTTAATATTCAAGTATTATAAGTAAGCGATTCTAAAAATGCCAACAGTGTAAATATAGCAAGTAACAAAAGAAAATAAAAATTTTATGACAATGAATATATGGTTTTCAGTAGCTAGTGAGGGCATTGAGTTATAGTGATAGAAGAAAGAAGATATTAAAATAGTACATATTATAACCGGAAAGAATGCAAGGCTGATGTGAGCGTAATGAATAGAATCAAGAAAGGGGCGCTTAGATGGTTTGGGCATGTAGAGCGAATCAACGAAGAAAGGAGTGTGAAAAGAATATATGATGCGAAAGTAAATGGAAGAAGAAGTCGAGGACGCCTGAGAAAGACATGGCACGATCAAGTAAATCAAATACTTGAATCGGGTCATGTGAAGAGTCGGAATAACAGAAGAGTATGTATGAGACCTTGTGTGAATGTTAATGAAGCAAGGATTGTGTGCCAAGACAGAGTTATATGGCGGTCCGTCTTTTCTGCCTACCCCTTCAGGGAAATGGCGTGATGATTAATTAGTTAGTTAGTTAGTTAGTATATTTAGGGTACGTTCAAGAGTGGTAGATTATCTAAGTATCGCCCTGGTGAAAGACCACCATTAAGAATCAAAAAGTTGCTTCAAATGGCTTTAGTCGTGTTTGGTGAGCAGATTTGAATAGTCAGGTACTTTCCAACCTTCCTCTTCCTCATCTTCTTCCTCTTCCCTCTACCTTCAGTCTCACAACATACCCCTATTGGGGGTGCCGTAGTGCTGGCTCGGTTAGGAGCAGTTGGGACTCTTGCGGTATTAACTATAATAAATATTTTAAAAAACTAGCTCTCTTCTCTTAATTTAAACATAGGTCTTGCTCGTTGAGAAATCTTATTTAAATCTGAGTTTTCTCGAGATCTGAATTTCAAATGATGATAGTCGTAGTTTGTTTGTTTTACGCTTAAGTTTTTTTTTTAAATGTGAATTTCGCCCAAAAGTTACTACTCCCAACTGTTAAGCACGGAGCCAGTAAGACTATGGCATCCCCAATAGTTGTATTTCAAGAGGAGATAAGGACGATAAAAGAGAATAAGAACCTGGCTATTCAGATCTGGTCAACAAGCATGACTAAAACCATTTCAAGCGACGCCCCGATAAGGAATGTAAGAAGATGCATGTTTTTTTTGTGTATTTCTTGTTTTCCGAACATTTTACCTTAACATTATTTAGTTATACCTATATATCCTAATTCATACACTAACATATATTTGCAACTCTCCGGATGTGATTAATCTGTAGACGAGTGGTACAAAGCATCGGATTTGCACGCAGGCGTCGCGGGTTCAATCCTGTGCAAGCTAAGTCCTCCATTACTTTACCTCCATCAATTTGCGCTTTTTATTATTGCAGTAGAAATAACTCAAATAGTGTCAGGTTATTCGTAACACGTGGTTTGCTTTTCTTTAAAATAACAGTTGAGGTTGTATATTGTTTCCATATCGAATTATTTATATGATACAAGTTTAGTCTTGACACACACGTCAAAAGGGACGTAGTGAGTAAATCATGAAGTAGCGTAATCGGAATAAAATATCAGATCTTTTTACGTATGAGCGAAGATTACCATTTATGATTTTCCCCGTGTATCGAATCAGGCTGCATGTTTTTGCAGACATTAACACCCCACGCGGTCATCGAACGAATCATGTACAGAAGACGGCTTAGCGTATTAATACTGTATTCAACATATATCATTTGAATATTTTTTTTTGTAAAATACTTCTGAAATGAAGTTGTAAAAACTGCATCCCTTGTTATTTTGCCTGAGGTAGCGATATATTTTTTTGTCAAAGAAGGTTTACTTAATTAAAACTAAAACTCTTTTCTTCCATCCTGCTTTCACTAACATGTGAGTAAAATAAAATAATATGAATCCTTGCAGTGATATGACTCAAGCAACATACAGTCACTGTCTTAAAATGTTTGCATAATATACTCGTACATGTTATTATTTTTACATTTGTAGATATACTTTTATGTAGATATTGTGTAGCATTGCGCACTATAATAGAGTCTGTACAGGAACTGCTTGAGCCAAATAAACTAGTCAGTCTATCGAAATTGTAGTAAATTAACAAGCAGCGATAACACTGGCAGAACATGTTCTGGTCGACTGCCAAAAATCGTTTGCGAGGAAGAACAAAAGAAGGAATGCAAAAAGAGAATGCAGAACAATTTGGTGGTATTATTGAATCAACTAAAAAGGAAAAGGGTGAAAATGTTTTATGTTAATTACAAAAGGTACCTACATGAGCCAGTAGAGCTATTCCGATTTGAGGAATTTTTAGTGACTGAGGAAAATAGGGACGAATAGACTAGTGGAAAAGTAATTATATCTCTATTTTGTTTCAATTTCGTTTTTTTTATATTTCCTTTTATATTTTCTTTTCTTTTATAATTTCTTTTGTTTTGTATATCTTCTTTTATTTTTAATTTAATTTTATCTTCTTTTATATTTTAAATTGTTTTATCATGTAATTCGAAAAATGTTTTCCACACCACAGGTGAACTCCTAGCGTGGAGGACAATGTATTTACAATATTGTAAAAAAAATCAAATCTGGCGTATAAACACAGCTAAAGCCAAATCATGGAACATTTAGCAACTTGTAGTTTCTCTTCATGGCAACACTGATAAAAAAAAACCTTTCAAACAAAGTGCAAAAGTATCGTACTTTAAATAAAATCATATTTCCTTTTTTTTGTACGTGAATACCGCACAAGAGTCTCAACTGCTCCCAACCGTCGAGAGCCAGTGAGACTATGGCATCCCCGATAGGGGAATGTTGATAGGCAGAAGGTAGTGGGGAGGGGAAGGAGAAGGAGATGAGGAAGAGGAAGGTTGGAAAGTACCTGGCTATTCAGATCTGGTCACCAAAACACGGCTAAAATCATTTCAAGCAACGCTTCAGTTCTGAATGGTGGTCTTTCACCGGGGCGATACTTAGAGTATCTACCACTCTGGAATTGTGTAAAATTCAATCGTGTAAAATTCCACGTGAAGATTTTAATATTTTATTTGTACTTGCCATCCTTGAGTTACAAAACCGCAATATCTGGGTTCAGTAGAAAAGAGGTTACTGCTCTTCCGCGGATATTGCCATACAACCATTTTAGTTTTATAATAACATATATTTTTTTTTTATAATTTTATTTTATCAAACTTTATTCTTAATAATTTCTGCTACTTTAGTGACAGCTTGACAATGGTATTGAACGCTGTGAATATTAAAATGGAGTAAAATCAAACAACAAAACTATATATAAGTTTTTAATTATTGAAAAGAAATCGAAATTTGGTAATAAGTAATAAAACAGAGCCTATTTATTAATATTTTATAGCACCATTGAGGTATAGATGATGCCTCGAGGTGATTTTTTAACAAAAACAGCGCAACATAAAAATTCAATTGAATTTTTTTTTTATACACAAAGAATTTTTAAGGAAATTAAAAAAAAAAATTTTTAAGACCAATGATATTATTTTAATTTTTATGACCGACTGATTTCGCTTAGCCTAAGCATCATCAGGGTACAAAATTTAAGTAAACAAAAAATACAAAGTGTACAGTTATATATACATACAGATGAAGAACAAAATATTAATAATAATAAATGGATTACTTTTATAGCGCCGTTTTTGTGGAAAAATCACCTCAAGGGCGCTTAAATAAAATAACATTTAAATTATAACAAAGGAAGAAAGAGAAAGAGACAAATAATACGAATCGAAAGAGACAAAACGTCAACTGAAACGATGATTAAAGAATAATGATACATTTTATGAGTTTACAGCGATGATGCCTTGGGCTAAGCGAAACCGGTTGATCATAAAATTTGAAATAATATCCGTGGTCTTATACAAAGTTATTTTTTTCATTTCTTTTTATATGTCAATCCACAAAGTTATTGCTTTCTACGAAAAAAAAATGAAGAAATTTTAGTAATGTGTTGGAATATATTCATGGCTTGAATATATTTCTCTCTTATGTTTATTTTGTCCTATTTTCGTCATCGCTTCATTTATTATTATGTATATGCTATTCCTTATCTGTTACTCTTTTTTTCCATTTCGTGTTTTATGTCTTTTTTGTAATTGGACTTTAGTCCGTTAATTTATAAATAAATATATATTTTAATATTTTTTTTATAAATCTCTGACAATGTATCTATTTGGTAGGTTAAATGCAATATATTCTGACACCAAAAACAACTACTTTTATAGATTTTCTTGTTGTTTGTTGATTTTGTACACCAAATTGCAAATATTGCAGAGTGTGGGATGGTTAACTGTTACCTTAGGAGGCTTGCATTCGATTTATTTGTAAAAACGGCTTGGAATTCCACGGGTGCAGGACGATTATGCAAATACTGCAACTTCAGATAAACACTGTCACTGGAAGATGGCTTTATTTTATTTATTGACTAGATCTATAAAACCAGGTTTCTGTTGATAACACGTTACATCCCTCACGTCCTACGCAACTCTTCCACATTGACGGTTTGTTGAACTTAGTAATGATCAATTTTATTGGTGATTGAAACTCAACTGAATGCAATTATCTTGTTTGATTTTAATCGGTAAAACGAAAATTTCATAAAATGGGCATCTTCAAAAAGTTTTTCTTAAACTTATATACGAGGCCTGTTCAAACGAAAAGGTGAATTTTGAATTTTCGCGGGCTGTGTACATTTGACTATCGTTTTTTGCTGTCGTTATGTTGATACACATATGTTTATCAAATGTTAGCATTATCAGCCATTTTGGATTAGTGGTGTTCGATACAGAAACTGCGACAAACGCCGAATACGTTTCAGTTTTGGATGAATCGTTAAATTAGAGTGGACTGTAAAAACGAATGTTACTTGATGGACGATTCAATTGTATTTTGTGGATAAATGATGATTTATGCCAGTTTGCTCACCTTGAGACGTCTTGAAGGAACACCGAGCTGGCTGCTTCGGGCGATAGAATTCAAAAGGGGTGTGTCTTCTAGAGATGGATGCGAAGCGAATGACGAAAGACGAAAAGAGGCGTAGTCCCTGGAGGCACTTACTTCAACGAACGATTGCCTGCGAACAGGGCGAGTCTAGACCGACGATCTAGAAGTCTCGATTTTTGTGGTTGTTGCCGGTGGAGGAGGGCCACTATCGCCGGTTTGTTTTATGGCTGTTCACAATGACACTCAAAGAACAAACTGACAGGAACTAGGTAGGGACTGGATAGTAAGTAAAAGGTTAGAACCTAACAAGTTGTTGATTTAGAATCCAACAAGTGGTTTGTTTTGGACAACTGGAAAGTTTAGTCACGTTTTTGAGTGTTCTTCAATTTTTTACTTTAAAAAAAAATGGAGTATTAAATTTTGCGTTAAAAATAGAATAAAGTGCTCCAACGCAATCAAAATGTTGACTGTGGCATTCGGCAAGTCTACTTTGTCTCAAAAAAGTGTTTATAAGTGGTACAAGCGCTTTACAGAAAGCCGAGAAGATGTTAATGATGATGAGCGTCCTGTAGTTGTGGAAAAACAAATCATGGATTATATTCTTTGATCCATCTTTTTCAAAAGTAAAAAAATCGAAGAACACACAAAAACGTGACTAACCTTTCCAGTTGTCAAAAACAAACCACTTATCCAAAATAGCCCTTATATTCATGATTACCTTTCGAAAAAAATGTGAAATAACGCCTTTGACCTAAACACACTCGATATATAATTCTACGAAGTTCTTCTTTATCCTTGAATATCACTCGAAAATACTACTTTGAAAATGATGGTGCGCCACCCCTACATCTAATTGCTCCCCACCCAATTGAACAAAGGGGCGTTCAGAGGTGCAAACATTGTCCTCGGGGCGAGTTTATTTTCGCAGCCCTAGCTGTCAACACGACCGTTGCATGCCGGCGGTTTGGCGCAGCCCTGGCAAACAGCCCGTCCGATTGTTGGGCGTTTAACAAGCGGTAGTTGAACGATTACCGTTGACGATACGTTACCTAAATGTTGAATTATTCCAGTTGAATAGAGGAACCGCACTTTAGCGGTCTTGGTTGTTTTGGGGTGACAATGCTTCGTTTCAAAATAAGAATATCTGAAATGGACGGAATCCAAAAAAGTTTTTGGAAATTGTTGTTTTTATGGGGTTGATTCACAATTCCTATGATGTCCCCGAGGTATACAAGATACAAAATTGAGAAATTTAGCATTTCAAGCGATTTTTTAGATAATGTATAATTTTTAATTTTCTGAAAATGACAAATTCTGTCCAAATATTCAAAACACGTGTTTTGGTACAACCTTATAGTACATAGAGTAGTATCTATCCAAGGCAGTGAAGTCAGTTTTGGACTTCTTTTTGATGATTTTAACATGACTCGGCGCAGTTGGGCGTGGCTAAGACTAAGGCTACGGTATTTATACATCCATTCATATCACATATCGACATAATGTTTTTGTGTATTCGTATAGCCACTTTTTCACAGTATTTTTATCAAAAAAAATATAGTATATAACCTAAAAAACCGTTTAGTTGTGTCAAGTTTAGTGGCATAATAAAAAATGTGGGCGGAGTCCCGCCAGTGTTACTTCAAGGAACCAGCACCTTAAGATCATTATGACAGTATATAGAAGCGGGCTAAGAAATTTGATGTCTCTTTTTCTCTCATGGTGTACGCCGTAAAAGCCCGGAGAAAGTGATTTTTCGCAAGTTTGTGTAGGTTGGGTAAAAATAATTAGCTCTCCCTCCATATATTGTTACTTCAAGAGTACAACAATCTATTATAATGCGAGATAGCACGTGGACTTGAACATTGGTGTATTCGGGTTTGAACCCGACGTGCGCAATTAAATAATATGTAATTGATTGTGTCATAACAAATTCTATTCATGTAATATAATATAAAGTTTATTTGCGGCACGTTCCAGGGTGGTAGATACTCGTTAGTAAAGCCCTGATGAAAGACCACCATTGAGAAATGATACGTTGCTTGAAATGGCTTTAGCCATGTTTGGTGACCAGATTTGAATAGGCAGGTACTTCCCAACCTTCCTCTCCCCCCTATTATTTCCCTCCCCACTACTTTCAGCCTCACAACATATTCTAATAAGGAAGTTGAGTCCATTTTTTTTATATTTTTTTATCAATATCCACCTTCAAACTTAAATATAGGTATTTTTTTTTTTTTTTAAGTTAGTTTTTATAGTTAAATTAATTCTCAAAGTTTGAATTTTGTACACGCCGCCAAAACGGCAATATCTCAGAGGTAAGGAGCGGGGTGGGTGCGTGACGCGTTTTGTACGTTCAGAAGGGGCACCACACGGTACTTATATTTGACATCGCACATTGTCGTTATCCAGCTGTCAGTTGCATATTTGTTATTTTGTGTTTTTTCTTCAATTTTACCGCTTTTAATTTAACAAAACCTTATAAAATGTCAGGAGATAATACGTCTTGCTATTGCATCGTACTAATGTGTAAAAATACAAGCATTACTGCAATTTACAATCATTCCAAGAAATGAAATTTTACGTAAAAAATGGTTCACCGCCATTTACTTCGCGGCATCGCATCGTACGAAAACGGTACATTTGACGTTCGACTAATATGAAGCGTTTCTATTTTATGGCGTTTTAACTAATTTTCAAGAAGGGTTTATTAATTCTGGGAATAATAATATGGAAATATACATATATATTCAGAATCTGTGTTTTTCGATCTACATGCACATATTTTTTTAAAGTCATAATATTTTTCACTCAACTTCTCTATTGGGGATGCCATAGTCTTACTGGCTCTAGACGGTTGTGAGCAGTTGGGACTCTTGTACGGTATTCACTGTAAAAAAAATAAAAAATAATAATCAACATATGTGCAGTTAACACATACGTATGTAATAAATAAATACCATCAAATGCATTAGTGAGAAATACTTGTGTACAAAAAAGTTTTTAAAAAGAAGAGGGATTGCTAAGCTTATAAATACCAGTCGTTTATTTTATATGATACTGCTTTTTTATTTTTGTTGTTTTTTAAAAAAAATATTGTCGAAGCTAAAATAATTTTCAAAGTCGATCAAACTAATTATAACATAATTATCATAGTTGTTTAAAGCTTCCTCATAACTCCTTTGGAAATAAATAAATAATCGTGTAGTTACGTTAAGAACAACATACGAGTATAAGTTCTATTTTCTATAATATTCCCCGCATACGACCAAATGAGAACTGGACATAAAGCAACCGCAATATACTACTCTGCCCACTGTTCACATGTTCGCAAGCATTAAAAAACAACCAGATAGCGATAACTTCAACAACGTTCACATGTTCGCAAGCATTAAAAAACAACCAGATAGCGATAACTTCAACAACGACGCAACAAAATAACGATTTTAACAACGGAGAGTTGATTCAAGTGGCATTTCTCTCTCGTACCCGGGTAATAAAGACCAGATAATCGGGTATACAACCTCATTACGGGGAAGTATTTATGATTTACCCTTTGCATTAAAATTACCCAAGGGGTGTCAACATATTTCTTCATACCAACATAACCTACAAAGATAAATTGAAATATTTTCAGTTTATTCAGGTAGGCACATAAATTATTTCCATATTCACATAATTACATCTTTCTATATACACACCTGTTTAATGTTAATACCACAAAAACAATTTTGCCACTCTGTTCAGAGACGGTGAACTTTTTTTCCGAATCGTAAAGAAACTGTAGTATTTAATCACTTTTATATTGGTGACATCGATAGTAATCGTGAAAACCTTTTTTATTGAGTAAAACCACAAAAATAAACTATCAACGAAGGAAATGCAAAGTGTTTGAAAAAAAAAACCATTAGACTATTACTTTATTTTTATTACGAATAAAACTATGGCATCGAAAGAAAATTTGCTCTATAAGATAAAAAAATAGTAGCTATACTGTTTTTGGGTAGTTAATAGAAATATATATATATTTATTAGTTCAACTTGTAAAACAGATTAAGAACAAAATCATCTTAGATTTTTTATGATAACAATTTGTGAAAAGTTTACTATATTTATAGTAAAAAAATATGTTATCACACCCCTTTATTAGCTACAACAGTAGGTTTTTCAATGTTTTTCATAAAGCTCTTTATTGTGTACTTCTAGTGCTTTTTTCGGTCCTTGGAAACTATCAAAGAACCCCATAGACCCACCCCTATCGAGCATACTTCGGGAACCGCTGCCATAGACAATGTTCTTACTGTCCTCAATTCGTAATACATTTACTAACTCACCGTTGACAATGGCGTCTGCAACAGTCGAGGCGTCGCGACGCTTCTGGGGTCCGGCAATCCATTGTACCTCTAATGACCTTTAGCGCGACGCTAATACATTCTGGCTGAAAATTGCTGCCGACGCCGAGGCGTTTTGTTCCTCCGAGAGGCTGGGCCGTCTGATTTACAAGCTTAAATAGTTAACCTTTTCGTACCTGAAAGTGAAAATCAAACGTGCGATACGAAGGGGGGTGACGTAGTTGCGCCATTTGACCTTGTTTATTATAGCGTTTTCAAAACGCAATGGTAGGTAATTTGTTTTTGGTAATACTTAGATAGAAGTATGTTCATAATATTTTAGTAATCTTTATCTAAGATATCGTACAAAACTCTCGTTCGGGGTAAAATTAGAATCCCCTTTGGAACGTTAGTGTTAATTAAGTATTTAGGGTGAATATTTACATACAGGTAAACAAAATTTTTAATCAAATAATTTTTTTTTATATTTCAAGTTTCATTGGTGCAATGTAAGATGCTCCGAGGAACTTGCGTCAATTATCCTTTTGGCATCGGTGCGTGGTAGGAAAACTCGCCAAACACGCGCCCATTCTTATGTTCAACACCTCAGCTGTGGAACAATTTGCCAGCCTCTGTGTTTCCTCCCTCCTTCAACATGGGCGTCTTCAAGACTCAGGTTCACTCCATCCTTTCTTCGAAAAGATCCTCCACACAGCATTCCTAAAAATGACAAATTATTTCTCCCAAGGACTTTTGTGTGGAGAATTTTAATAATAATACAGATATTTTTTTATTTATTTTTTTACGTGAATACCGCACAAGAGTCACAACTGCTTCCAACCGTCTAGAACCATTAAGACTATGGCATCCCGAATAGGAGTATGTTGTGAGGCTGAAGGTAGTGAGGAGAGGAAGGAGATGAAGAAGGGAAAGGTTGAGAAGTACCTGGCTATTCAGATCTGGTCACCAAACACGGCTAAAGCCATTTCAAGCAAAGTTTGTAGGATAATTTGTATACCGCCGTTTTTTTGTAAAAAATCATCTCGAGGACGTTGCACAAATCTAAATTATCAAACTTCATCTCATAACTAACTATGTATAATCTATAACATATTGATATTTCTTTATATTTTGTAAAAAGATAATTTACAGAAGCATAGTATAGGCAGGTAAACCGAATCATTTTTGTAGACTAAAAGATACTCGAATTAAGAAGACAAAATCCGTCCTTAAATCAATCATTGACGCATTTAAATAGATTTTTTTAAATAAACATAAAACTCACAATGCAACCAGATAATTAAAATGACTCATCTGAACAAAAGCATTATTCTCGTTGCACTGACGCGTCCCAAACGAGCTGCATTAGATTGACCGGGATAAGTAGTGGCAGCGTCCAATGCATCTGCATACCGAATCTGACATCTTTCAAACAGGCCAATCAACAATCAACCTTCCTCGGATGCTGCGAGCTCCGCTATACTCTATCCTCGGCCCACACGCAAGGCGAATGGCATTACTAGACTTTTGTGTTTGTTTTGTTGAATGTCGGACCGAATATTGTAAGACCTCTCAGGTCAGGATGCTGGAAAAAATGCGTAAAGCTCTTCAAAACTCTCACTAATATTAACTAAAAATTATTAAACTCAACATCCGTAGGTTAATTTTGATAACCGTATTATAACGCCTATTTAGGCGTATTATAATATGTATTTACACGGCTAGCAATAAAGCGCACCTAACAGCCTAGCAGAGGAAGGTGTTTCCGACGGGAAAGGTGTTTCTGGCGGGAAAGGAGGAATGTTCCCGCTGTCACTTTGTGACGGAAAACACCTCTTGTATTGTTATTTCTTACGTCAGCATGTTTACATTCGTAAATAAGCTGACGTAAATTTGTTTCCCAGCTTTGTTCTTGATTTAGATTGAAAATTATAAAGAAACAATGCTGTATAGCGTCTTGTATGCATTCTTTTTTAACAATTCTACTGAAGGGACATTCCAAAGATCGTTTCTCATTTCAAATGACTTTGCGTATTGTAATAGTTGACCTGCAAATTTCAAGACGCCATAGCTCATTATTTGAGATGATTTGTTGCTTCACATGCACATTTTCTTCTTTCTTCGATAGTCGTCGAAGTGAATTTGGGGCATTTTTTAAAGTGTGGTTTATTCAATAAGCTCTTGGGTTGTTTCAAATTTTCGTCGCATCAAATGTGGCGATGTCAAATGTGACAAAAGCTTGAACACCACAACCTTTGCCACTGACCAAAAATACATTAGAAAATTACTTTCAATTATATTAGCGTAGAATAATGATTTATTCATTGTATTTTTGAATTCGGAATTACTAGCTTTGTCGGAATATTTGAAAAAAAAATTAAGCTAAGTAACTAACCATCACGCCATTTCTCTGCATGATTAGGCAGAGAGGATGGACCGCCATAAACATCTATCTTGGCACACACTCTTTGCTTCATGAATATTCATACATCGTCTCATACATACTCTTTTGTTATTCTGACTCTTCACATGGCCCGATTCAAATATTTGACTCACTTGATCGTGCCATGTCTTCCTCGAGCGTTTCCGACTTCTTCTTAAATTTCAATCAACAATTATTAGGAGAAATTCTTTTTTTTTTTAGAAATAAAGACAACCATTCCCAGGTTACGAATAGCATGAGAATATTTGAAAAACTCCTACTACCATCGCAATAAGCGGAAGACGTTGATTGTGCAATGATTGAGGACTTAGCTAGCAGAGGAATTGAACTCACGAGGCCCGGATAAGAATCCGACGCGTTTGTCCACTCTGCTACTAACCGATCAAATTCATTGTACAACTGTGTGTGGCCCACACCGAGTAGTCAAAAGATGACAAACACTCTAAATTACTCGCTCATAATGAGGCGTTAAAAAAAAACAATCTACACAAAAAGATATTATTAATCTTTTACTAACCTGTCTAATCAAACAGAGTATACACCTCCGCGTTAGGTGGTCTTATTGTGCAATTCTTTCTTGTCCGACATCTTTCATTTGTCTCTCAGATTTTACATCTGACGTTTCTTTGTTTACCCTCTTTTGTTTTTTCACCTGTCAGTTCACCATACTGTCCGTTCGTTTATTTGCGTCGACATTCAAATGCCTTTTCTACCTTTTTGTCTTTTCATTAGCGCTAAGACGGACAATGGGCAAAGGCGGTAGGTATTAATTGGCAAGAATTTAAAAATAATAAATGAAGCAAATAAAAATGAAATTTCTGAACGTGTTTGATTGTCTTTGGGTTTTGCAAGCACAGGAAGCAAACATTTGAATTATTGATTGATTTTTTGTTAGTGTCAATATTTGATTTATGAGCGTAATAAAGTATTTTGTTGGGAGTTTATAGCCATTAGAATTGAAAAATGTTTGCCTGTTTTGTCATTGCATCTCATTATTCTAATAAAAAAGTACACAATCGAGTATTTTTTTTATTGATTTAGGAGGTTGTAAGATTGATTCTTGTTCTACGCTAAGATACATGTATTATTATTTTTTTTATTAAATAACATTATCCTAAAATATTTCAACTGTTTGAAGTTGAAAGAAGAAAAAAAATATAAGTAAATATTAAATAAATGAAAAATACAAAGCTAACGGTTATATATACATACAGAGAAAGAACAAATTATAAAATAAAATAACAAAACAATGAGAAAACAAAATAATAACATTTAATTTATAACAAATCAACAGGGAGAAAGAGACAGATAATATGAATTGAAAGAGACTTGACGAGAGAGATTGGGAGAGTTGACGTTGCCTCAACTGAGAAAGTGATTAAAGAATAGTGATAAATTTGATGAGTTTACACGAAATATACATATATGGGACCACTAGACAAATTGACATGTTTATTAAGAATATGACTATTCATTTTAATGGTTTTTTACGAAAATACTTTTTTTTTTCATAAGAAGTATCACTCTGTTGTTTGACACTATATTAAAATAAAACAACACTTTGTTTTAAACCTCGAATTCATTGTGTTTTAACGCCAACCGGTTTCGTTTAGATCAAGCTTTGTCAGGGCACATATAATAATTTATAATAATATTATGTGTCCTGACAAAGCTTGATCTAAGCGAAACCTCGTTAAAACAAAATAATAAATTCGTGGCTTAAAACAAATTGTTCTTTAATTTTAAATTTTGTTTTATTTTTTTTATATTTTGACCATTGAAATAATGTTTGTTATATTCAAATAAGGAGACAGAAAAGATAGTAGATTTTAGGTGCCACTTGTACTTGAACCCAGATCTACCGCTTGACGGGGGGTCGTATTCTCACTTTACTTTTTTTATATTACTAATATTGTTTCACAGAAGTAGTAATTAACTTATAGTAAGTAATTTTATAACTGAGCGTACGGCTGAAAGTTAATAAAATACATTTAAAAATTATATACATTCGGTGACGTGCTGACGATATTAAAGATTATAGGTGCATACATCAACAGTAACAATTTGTGGCTGATTCAATTTTTATGCATTTCTTGAATGTTTTTTAATTGCTTTTTATAAATTTAATTTTAAATTGAATACCACACAAGCTCATTTGCGAAAGATCGACAGCTCAACTGAGTTCAGAGCAAAACTAAAGACACACGTTTTTAAATTATCACACCCACAATAACGTCAATTTGCTTCACTAGAGTTTTGATCACTCAGTCCGAGTGTTTTACATTGTTTATAAATATAGTTGACTATTACTAACTTCATTTTTTTCTACCCCAGGTCCGACAGAACGGGCAACAACCATTAAATATATGTGTTTATGTAAATATGCTAGTTGTAAGTCACTAGTTATAAGTATTAGTGATAAGTTAATATTAAGTCTTAGTTTTAATATTATGTTAATTATTCTGTAAAGCGCCTTTAAGGTGATATTTCTGTCACGAAAACGGCGCCTTATAGATCACCCAATAAAAATAATAATAATAATTATTATTATTATTATTACGGTCATAACTGCTTCCAACCGTCTAGAGCTAGTGAGACTATGCCATCCCCAATTGGGGTATGTTGTGAGGTTTAAAGTAGTAGGAAGGGAAAGGAGATGGGAATGTGGAAGATGAAGGTTTGGAAGTACCTGGCTATTCAGATCTGGTCACATCTGGCTAAAGCCATTTTTAGTAACGTTTCAATTATGAATGGTTGTCTTTCACCAAGGCGATATTTAAAGTATCTACCACTCTTGAACGTGCCGCAAATGTGCTATATATATTATATTATATAAATTGGATGTTGAATGATACATATTACAGTCAAACTTGGTTATAATGAGCGCGATTGGACCAACCGAATTTCCTTCTTAAAGCCATTCATCACTCGTTATAAACGTAGGTAGGTAAAAAAAGTACCTACCTACTAATATCGATATTTACACCAGGGTATGAAAGCTTTTGACACATTTTTTTCTACGGAAATCATGCTTAACTAACTAGGAAATGATTTAATTTATGATTACACTAATAATAATAATAAACTGTACGCACAGTACTAGAGAGAAATGTTTTTTAGAGCCACAACTATCAGGGATTAAAAAACCCTCGTGATTTGCGGAAAGTCCACCACCGTGCCAGACGGGTGGCTTTCTTTGTCTTGTTTATGAAATTATTAGACTGTTTCGAGAATTGTGTTTTTTCCCATACCCGGGCGCATTGAGTTGACAATATTATTTGGACGTTATATCAGTGAAGTGACCTCGTTATAACCCCACACATATGAAAATAAGCCCAAACCAACATATCATTAAGTAATTGCTCATTATAGCCGTGACCTCGCTATTACCGAGATCGTTATAATCAAGTTCGGCTGTATTTCAATAAAATTTATTTGCACACCCCGGGTTTGGACCCGAGATCTTTGGAATCATAGTGTCGAGCGTCTTGCCACTCGACCATGTAGGCCGTAGAATATGCTTAATCCAATTTTATGGACTTAC
Source organism: Drusus annulatus (assembly GCA_022651775.1). Classification (NCBI taxonomy): domain Eukaryota; kingdom Metazoa; phylum Arthropoda; class Insecta; order Trichoptera; family Limnephilidae; genus Drusus; species Drusus annulatus. The sequence continues at coordinate 1,000,912 of JAGWCC010000043.1, read as the reverse complement.
TTTGAATATCGGATTTATTTAGCAAAATTAATTGTTACTACACCCCAAACTTGTATATAAATATCGTCAAACACAGTTGGTATAATTATTCTTCTGAAAAGTGACTGTAAGATTTATCGACAAATGACACACAGGTTAAATATTCGTGCGCTCGAAATTGATTATTTTGTTCACATCTTTTAGCACGAGGAGAAAACAAACGCGTAAGCTTTTTTTCCAAAAGCTTTCGAGTAAACACCAAAGTGACAAGATTTTTAATCCATCCGTGGACAGGCGCGTGTCGACAAGTGTAAATGTTCGCGTTCAAAACCGGAGACAACTCAACGTTTTTTACTCGCTTATTTTCTTGGTCATGTCCTCCGTGTGGCTGATGTCATTGTCAGTTCATTGTTCGGATGTTATTTTGCAAATTACAAGCAGACAACAGGAATACGAACCAACTGTTTATTCTTCTCTATTTTTTAGAAGGACTAAATTAAAGCGTTCCGCGAATACACAATTACCAGCGTTTTTAAACAATGTGAAAATTTTTATGTTTTCATATCCTCGATTCGAGTTAATTTAAAGTATTGACCAAACAATGCATCTTCTATTTTGTACCTTCTATGTTATCACCTCCTATATTTTATGTTATTTATTCATTTTTGTAGATCAATATAATAATATAAGCATAGCTTAGAACAGCAGCGAGGCATGGAACTGGCAGAGGAAGGGTGAAAGTAGACTGAATGCTGTAGAAATGAGATCCCTGAAATGTAACTAACTAACTAACCATCACGCCATTTCCCCGCAGCAGTGAGCAGAGAAGACGGACCGCCATATAACTCTGTCTTAGCACACACTGCTTGCTTCATTCACATTCATACATCGTCTCATACATACTCTTCTGTTATTCTGTATCTTCACATGACTCGATTCAAGTATTTGGTTTGCTTAATCGTGCCATGTCTTTTTCGGGCGTCCTTGACTTTTTCTTCCATTTACTTTCGCATCATATATTCTTTTCACACTCCTTTCTTCGTTCATTCGCTCTACATACCCAAACCATCTAAGCGTCCCTTTCTTGATCATATTCATTACGCTCACATCAGCCTTGCATTCTTTCCGGACATTAACATTTTTAATACGGTCATACATGATTTTACCGTATATACGTCTCAAGGATCTCATTTCCACAGCATTCAGTCTACTTTCATCTTTCCTCTGCTAATTCCATGCCTCACTGCCATACATCAGGGTTGGTATAAGCACTTCATTGTGGACTGCTAGCTTTGCTTCTTTGGACATTTTTTTATTCGCACCAACAGCGTTCATTCCTCCATTAATGGAGTTTCCTGCATTCACCCTTCTTTCAATATCCTTATCAGCCTTTCCGTCTCTCGTAAACATACGCGTACTTCCTAAATACACAAACTCATCCACTTGTTCCAAGTATTCATCATTCACAACTATATTGAACGCTGTTCTTGTACTCTCTCTATCAAACACCATGACTTTGGACTTACTTACATTCATCATCAACTCATTTTGCATGTAATTCACTTAGGTTGATTTAGGTTCATCCTAGATACGAGAAACTGTAGACTTTTTATAGTGTCAGCAATCAGCACCGCATCGTCTGCATACAATAGGCAACATACTTTCAGATTGTTCATTTTTGCGCCCAAGCCCACACCTTTCAATTCTTGCATACAATTATCCATGTACAAATTGAACAACCACGGTGACATTACACAGCCTTGCTTTACACGTTTCGTGATGTTAAACCACTTCGTAAAATCACCGTTCACTCTAACACATGCAACGCTTCCCTCATACAAGGAGGCGATTGCTTGTAAAAAATTCGTGTAAACTTCATACATGGATAATACCTTAATGTATGAGACGATGTATGAATGTGAACGAAGCAAGGAGTGTGTGCCAAGACATAATTTTATGGCGGTCCGTCCTCTCTGCCTGCCCCTGCGGGGAAAAGACGTGATGGTTAGTTTTTTTTTAGTTTATGATGATGTTTGCGTACAGCATCGATGGACATATTGTTATGCGGCAGCCTTACACACTTTACCGAATGACCATTAGAGCTAATAACATCGCAGCCGATAAATCACAAATGCATAAACTCAGAAGATAATAGATTATCGACTTCCGGCTTCACTTAATAACAGTCCGTTTCCTTTGTTTGAAAGCTTTCTCGGCCGGAAACGCGTCGCTGCCATTTTTCACGACGTCCGAGAATCTGGGCGTCGAAAAGTGGACGTCTAAAAAATGTCCACTGTCCATCGGGCGGAAGCGACTCCAGTCTCCACCTCTATACAATAACACGGACGGGGTATGCGGTTATTCTGCTGAAGAGATACACCGATAGAAGTGTGTTATCGGTGTGAGTAACTAAGGTCAATTTTATCTTACTCCGGGCGAAATGGACAAAAATTTTCAAATAATATTCTTAAACCTATTTTTCGGTCAACTTCACAGTTAATTGAACCATAAACCGTTTTGAGGTTTTTTATAAGATTATACATATATTTTCCGAAGACATAGCAATTGGACATTTTGGAAGAACACCAAATGACATGACACTAAAAATCATGACCAAGTGGGTGCCCCAGTTAAAGTGACCCACAGGTAGACAGAGTAAAGGTGGATAGAGTGGAGATGAATGATGAGGGCAACTCAGCCAGTGCAATGTATTTGCGGAAGACGCCAAATTCCACGCACTGATGCAGTGCCGTGACGATGAATTTTAAAAATATATTTTTTAAAGCGAATTACGCACAAGAGTCCCAACTGCTCCCAATCGTCTGGAGCCAGTGGTATTATGGCATCCCTGATCGGGGAATGTTGTGATAATGAAGGTAGTGGAGAGGGGAAGGAGATGGGAAAAAGGAAGGTTGGAAAGTGCCTGGCTATTCAAATCTGGACACCAAACACGGCTAAAGCCATTTCAAGCAACGTTTCGATTCTGAATGGTGGTCTTTCACCAGAGCAATACTCATGGTATCTACCGCTCTGGTCACTGGCTGTGTGGGGTGTAGGAGTCGAAAGGTTCTTTGTAAATCAGCGACGCCAGTAATCTCGATGCAGTGCCGTGACGATGAATTATTTTCATGTACATTTTCAAAGTGTGAATACCGCACAATGGTCCCAGCTGTCTCCTACTGTCTAGAGCCACTGGGACTATGGAATCCCCAAATAGGGTATGTTGTGAGGCTGAAGGTAGTGTAAGAAGATGGAGATGGGGAAGCTGTCTGGGACCTAGAAGATGAAATTTTGTATATAAATTGGTGACACTAATAACTTTTTAATTCGGTATGAAACACACTTCTAGGGAATTTGTATTCAGTGGGTTTTTCTGTGGGTTTCATTCATACTGCGCTCGTATTGGACACGTTCTATTTCGGACACCAGCCGAGCGCAATAAAACAATAGAAATGCAGATATTTGCTGCGCGCGCAATGCGTTGGAGGAAATGGCGCGTAGGAATATTAATTTTAATTTATTATTATATCTTTTTTCAACATCAAACTTTCAAATGAGTACCTTTTTTATGGGGCAGATTAATTAATTTCCCATAATGATTTTGAATCCTTTTCTAAGTCATAATTTTGAAGATATTATAATTGTTATTTATCTATTTAATGTATTGAATACGCCTGAGTGGACTTTTTTTCAGTGAAAAAATAAAAATAAAATTTGCTTAAACAAAAGAAAGAATAGTTGTTAAATGGTACTTGATTCCATTGAATTAATATTGATCAAAGAAATATGATATTAAAGCCTTCTTGTATCTACATCCCGTGCTGTTAAATACATCAGCCACCTCTGCGTACGTATTACCAACTACATTATGAAAGTTATTCAATTTAATATAGCTCAGTGGATAGAACGCTCCGCTAGTAGTCAGACGGATCGAGCACTAAACTCATGGCATTCACCGAATTTCTTCCTTTCACAACAAGTGTTTAGTGAAGAGGTCTGTAAAATATACCAAATCGTTAATAGCTGGTCGATAAAAAAAAACTGATCTAAACAGTCTGGAGCCAGTGGGACTATGTCATACTCAATCAGGTTCATATTGCGAGGCTGAAAGTGTTAGGGAGGAGAAAAGAGATGAGGAAGAGAAAGATTGAGAAGTAAGTACCTGGTTTTTCAGATCTAGGTAGTTAAAGTGACCCACAGGGAGACAGAGGAAAGGTGGATAGAAAGGAAAGAAGGAAAGGTGGAGACGAATGGTAAGGGCAACTCAGCCAGTGCAATGTTTTGCGGAAGATGCCAAATTCCACGCACTAATGCAGTGCCGTGACGATGAATTTTAAAAATATTTTTTTTAAAGCGAATTACGCACAAGAGTCCCAACTGCTACCAATCGTCTGGAGCCAGTGGCACTATGGCATCCCCGATCGGGGAATGTTGTGAGAATGAAGGTATTGGGGAAGGAGATGGGAAAGAGGAAGGTTGGAAAGTGCCAGGCTATTCAAATCTAGACACCAAACACGGCTAAAGCCATTTCCAGCAATGTTTCGATTGTGAATGGCGGTCTTTCGCCAGGGCGATACTGAGAGTATCCACCACTCTAGAACGTGCCGCAAACATACTATATATACTAATTTACATTAATTACAAGTGAAATAACACATATTGTTAACATTTATTTGCACATTCCGGGATTTTAACTTGCGACCTCTGAATTCACTATTGAGCGTCTTAACTACTCAAATACAGATGCCGTTACACTTCGATGGTAGCTTACTGGTATTAATGCTTTACCTTATTTTAACAGATTGCACGTTCGATTCCCGCTCAGCACAAACTTACTTTATTTCGGATTTTTTTGTCGATGGACCTTCAAAAATTGACTTTGCATCCTTTGTAGGGAATATTTATATGGGTGATTGAATATGGGTTTAATAGTTATATTGCCGCCGGAAAGGCAAAAGGGCTGAAGCGCCATTTTGGGAAGTTCACACCAGAGCAATTGAAAGTTTTTTGTTTGTTTTACAACTAAATTCATAAGTCTTCAGTACCTGTTGGATTTTGAAAAAAAGTTAACTCAATGCTCTCACTGAGAGTTACCTGAAGTTACAGAAAGCTTAAAAATGTCCCAAACTTGTATCGCTTGAGTCAAGTCTTCTCCCAAATGGTTAATATATTTTTAGATGGCTTAAGCGCCATAAAAGTCTTCATAATCAAACGAGAGCCAGAGCTTTCGATTCCGAAAAAAAACCGATCAAAACTGCATATTTAACTCATTTTTGACAAGAGTGTCGGTTAAGCCCTTTTGCCTTTCCAGCAATGATTTTTTTTTTTATTTCGATGTGATCAATCATTGAAGGAAGATTCAGTAAAATCCATCAAACTCTAAATGAACTTGCATGCTTGAATGATCATTAATAATTCTACATAGCCATAAAAGCTGCTTTATTAATGATAATGTTTGAATCTCCATTATATCACTTTCAGAGCTTTCATTGCAAAAGACAATAAACCTCAACCCACCGCTCGTATATCCGTTCATCTCTGAATTCCGAGTCGAGATGTCGTTTTCATTCATCCGCCAACTAAGAATGGCAGGATGTGGATGAACAAAAAGTCGGAGGCGAATAATGTCATACGAAAAAGAACAAGAACGTGCCACACTCGTTCAAAACGGCAGCCGTTAATGAATACAGAAAGAATGAGCGTCGGATTGACCCACTTTTGATTCCAGATTGTATTTTGATTTTTATGATTTTTTTCAGAACGAAATACCATAACTCCAAAATATTTATTTTTAATTTTGGATTTCAATAAGTAAATCTTAAGATATTGATGATTCTAATCATGAATTCATATATTGCGTTTATGCAAACTTTTAAAACAAATATTATTATTATTCAATTTTTTGATACATAATAATCACAATATTAAACAGAAAAATTGAGAAAACAAATTAAAAAACTCCACTAAGGCAAAACTTGTGCATAAGTATTTTCTTAGGGTTTAAATGAAAGGTTTAAACTCATATATAGAAATAATGCATTAATATTAAAAAAGGAAAAACGATAAACATGTGTTGAGTCCATTAAAAAAAAAAAAAAAACATTAAAGTGAAACCGGAGGAAAAATTGAGCTCAAAGAAAATACATTATATAAAATGTTTTTGGTATAAACAAGAATAAAAAAATAATCCTCAAGGTAAAGTAAGGCTTTTAACAAAGCTGGAAAAAAATGGTTTTGGAATTAATTTTCTTGATTACTTCTCCAAAAAAAGACAGTAGCAAGCTGAAAATGGGAATTTTTATAGTAAAAAATAATAGGTTCTTTTATTTCAGCTATTTTTAAGGAAACGTTATATGTTATTAAGAGCACATATTATCTTTTTACTAGTTTTTACTTTAAGCCCAATTTTTTTCATGATAGTCGTTCACCTTCTTTGAATTAAGGCTTCAGTTTTGTGCACAACAATTTCTTGAACAGTCCTTTATTTACACTTAAAGCGCAAAAATATACACACATATTCAGGCACTTCATAAAAGCCATTACAAATATATTAATTCTCGCAATTATCTGAAATTAATTGTGCCAAGTAAGCTATAATTTTTTGAAGTGCATAAAATATTAAAACCTTTTTCAAGTTATAAGACTTTTCCTCTGTTTACTGAAAATATAATGCAAGACATAAGAATCCCAGCTTCTGAATGAATCTTCAGCGATGGACCGGAAACACTGATTATTCGGAATGCTTGTTAAATAAAGCAACATCGTTATTCTTTCAGGAAACCTAGAAACTAAAAACTCCCACCCAGAAAAATACAATTTATCTATACAAATCCAACCATAAAAAAAGAAATATTGTTAGACACGATAACATCTCAAGGAAAATAATAAAAAAATATAAGTCATTAGGAATCAGATGAAATCCCAGAATATATATTTTACAGTTGCAGTAAACCGTGAATGAATGAACGAGAAAATCGTGCGTCGTATTTCTATTTTTAAAGGAACGTAAATCAATTTAATTGTTAATTGAATTAATCTTTACTGATTACATTTATTTGTTCAATCTACGGAGTAATAAATCTATAGGCCGAAACTTACTTTTAATGAGCAGATTATTTGAGTGTAAAACTGTTATGTAATTTGAGTTAAGGCCGAGAATGAGAGGAATTATAATATGGGAAAAAATATGTTCCAAACGGAACAAGTTATGTACAGTACCTCAACGCCGATGCCCCAACTGGTTCGTACTTTTTTTTTACGTGAATACCGTACAAGAGTCTAAACTGCTCTAACCAGTGCGACTATGGCATACCCAATAGAGGGATGTTGTGGGGCTGAAGATAGCGGGGAGGGGGAGAAGATGAGGAACGGCAAGGTTGTGAAGCACCTGGCTATTCAGATCTGGTCACCAAACACGGCTAAAGCCATTTCAAGCCACGTTTCAATTTTGAATGTTGGTATTTCACCAGGGCGATACTAAGAATGTCTACCACTCTGGAACGTGCCGCAAATATACTGTATTTTATTTTTATATCAATTAAATGTGTTGTGACACATATTATTCATTTTTTTTTTTTGCGCGCGCTGGGTTCGAACTCGCAACCGCTGGATTCGTAGTCAAGCGTCTTACCACTCAACCATAAATTATAACAAAGTAACAGAGAGAAAGAGACATGTTATATTGTTTTCTCCTTCTGTATGTAAGACATGTTATATTGTGTTCTGCCTCTGTATGTAAGACATGTTGTATTGTGTTCTCCCTCTGTATGTATATGTAACCGCACACTTTGTATCTTTTGGTTAGTTTAATTGTGTACCCTGATGATACTTAGACTAAGCGAAACCGATCGGTCATAAAGATTAAAAATAATTTTTTGGTCTTTTACAAAGTTATTTTTTCATTCCATTAAAAAAATAGTTTCAGGACTGTAAAAATGCGTCTACCTTTTTTCGAAGTTGCTTTTATTGAATAATTATTAATGATACATGATTGTACGAGTATAATTATTACTGATACATGATTGTATAATTATTGATGATAATGGCCTACGTAGTTGGGCGGTTAAGACGATTGACTACGAATCGACAGGTTACCTAAAATGGCCTGTTATTAGTGGCAAATGTCAACCTTGTACAAAAATGTTGTTCCCACTTTGGCTATATACTGGTAGAGAATCAAAAAAATCGCTAATTCCTCGGAGAATTAAGCTAAATTAACTCAGCCTACCCACATTCAAGTTTATTTTAAAATGGTTGGCTCTACATCCTTACTCATAATTTAAAAAAATAACCGAATAATTATATTTGGTAATTTTAAAATCTCGGTGAAATCATAATAAATTTCGATTCTCAGTAGCAGTAGATGGTGACAAATGGTCATAGTGTAAAACCTAGTATTATGATGACGATTCAAACTGCGCTCGAGAATGAAATATTCAATTTCAGAATTATTATCTCGCATATCGAGATGACGGTACGCTCAGGTCCGAAACGGATTCAAAAACGAAAACCAGAAATCACCGCGGTCCATTTCTGAAGCCCTGGTGAATCTAGCTATAGAGAAGCTGCGTCCAATGCCATTATTATTCCCGTTCTGTTACCAACAACTAGATATTATCTTTACAATAATTAATGGCGAGCAACATCGTCCTTTTTAATAAATAAAAAAACGTTGATATAAACCTTAGAGTAAGAATATATATGGAAAGAGAGCTAAATATTTTGACCCAACCCTTACAAATTTACGATAAATCACTTTCTCCGGATTTTTACGTCGTACACCGTGAGAGAGAAAGAAACTAAGTTAATTAACTATTATATTAATACTAAGTACCTATATTTTTTACACTGTATTTCTTATTATGTTATATTATATTATATTGTTTGATTTATGTTAGTTTGATCTCTGTATTCTGTTGTAACCCATATATTTCTTTAATTTCCATTGTCATTGATCAACGGTTTTTTAGGTTATATCCTTTATTTTTGCTTATAACAGTACTGTACAAATTTGTTGTACAAATAAACAAAACATTATATCGACATGTGCTATGAATGGATGTAAAAAGGTGTATCTATGAAAAGCCTAGCCACTCCAATGTAAGGAAAAACTCAACAATCCTGACTACACTGTTTCGTAAAGCTATGTCTCCTGGTAAATTATTGCTCTGAGTTATAAACCTAAAACCCTTTTTATTAATGACATTTTGCGTGTAAGTTCATTGGTTGCTTCTAAGATATTTTTTTAATATTAATAGTACATAAGAGTTTCAACGCTTGGAACCTAAATGACTTAGGAGCCCCGTTAAGAAATTTTGGAAGGAGGAAGAAAAGGGGAAGAGAATGATTTGAAAGGATCCGACTATTCAGAACTATTCACTAAATTCATCCAAACCCATTTCATGCGAGGTTATTAGGTTTGTTTGAAGTGATTTAATAATACCATTGCCGAAGGGATCAATGACGCAAGTTCCTCGGAGCATCTTCCATTGAAATACCTGTAGAAAAATGACAGCATTCCTACCTCCAAAGTCTGTGCTCCAAAGATTGCAATCCGTTTGTTAAGATAGGAGAATCTATCAAACGGACCGCCCGTTTCTGCAGAGAGTCAAGGATTTTTTTTAAATGTACGAGTATTTAGATTTAAATTCAACAGTGGGGCGAACTTGCGATTTGTACAAGGTCGGCTGTTGTGTACTATCAAAGTATCTGCGGGCCCTGTACAGTACGCCCAACTTCTGAGAGGCTCACATAGATTGTTATCCACAATTTAACAATCAAAAATACTGTCCCGTTAAATCTGACCAGTTAACTTGACGTTTTTATCTCGCCCTCTAATACGAGATTTGATAACAATCTAGAATCTAGAATCTCAATTATTCATCAAAGAAAACAGTGAAACCTCTCCTTGCCACCAGAAATGGAGCGTGGTTCATTCAGCTCCGCATCTGACCGGATGCTGCGACTTGTTGCCGCAAAATAAACAGATGGGGCGTCTTGGTCCGGAATTCGGATTATTATTTGCTTTCACGAATAAACTTAGCCGAGCAGGTACCATCCATAGCGAACGAATACACAGGACCTGGGTATCTAGGTACCGAGTATCGTCCATTCATTAGCACTAACTAAAATTATACTCTCGCATTCAATTCTGAGCGAAGGTTGGAAACTTGGAGTGAGAATATACACAGAGAGAGAGCTAAATATTTTACCCAACAAATACAAATTCGCGATAAATCGCTTTCTCCGGGCTTTAACGTCGAATACCGTGAGAGAGAAAGAGACAAGAAAAGTCTTCATATTATATTGCAGCACTTCTAAATATGTAATAGTGTTCTCCGTCCGCGCTAACTTCACATCATCGAGTCGTATAACTTACGTCAACGGATTTTGAGGTTATTTCGTATTTTTGTGTTGATTAAAAACTTTGCAGTGGTAATGCAAATAAATCAAATATGATGGTTATATGTGCTATGCGTGAATGTTCAAATGAGACAAAACAAAAGATTATAAAACATAACTTTGAAGAGGTATTTCAACAGTTTTAAAACATTTTTTAACTTTAATTTTTTCATTTTTTTATTATATAAAGACATTAAATCAACAAAAAGCTTTCATCATTATTTAGGTAAAACTTATGTTATTAGTGTTTGTGAGATATTTTGACTAAATAAATCATTTTAATGGTGTATTGATATTGTTTTGTTTAATGTGTTCAAATATATTTATTAAAAATGTCAGAATTCCATGTGGGCGGTAACTAATAGGCTATTCAACTTCCACTAACATAATTTTGCTCAAATGCCCTAAAAAAGTAAAAAAAAAATAAAGAATAAAAATTGTAATTATAATTTTAAGTTAATAAGTGTGTCTATCTGATGGGACCTGCCAGGTAAGTATGTTTCTGAATGTTTTCTCATTTAAACTAGGAATTTATATCTAATAATAAAAAATAAGATCTGTTCAGCGCCCTTGAGGTGATTTTTTATAAATACGGCGCTATACAAATCATTCAAATATTATTATTATCTTTGTCTCTTTCTATCGAGTCAGTATAAAGTCAACAATACTGACTACACTGTTTCGCAAAGGAGGAAATGGATAGGCTCTATCTAGAGCCTATCCATGTATATTCTTAAGCCAAGGTTGGAAATATTGAGAATTGTAGATATTTATACAGCTGTTATTTTATGATGACAATATTATTCTTAACGATTTAAAGGTAAACATAAAATTCTAATGTTTTTGAACACGCATTAATAAGTGAAGATACCTTTATGAATCAGCTAGGTTTTTGAGAATCAATAATCGCATGTTATTATTATTGATTTTGTTTGGAGGTGGTTTTGGTCGTTCTTTGAATAGATAATAACGATATTTTATATTCGTCTCAGAATCGATTGAGGAAGTTGTGTTTAAGAAATTAAAGAATCCACTGATTAATGCTAATAGTATTATATTGTAAAAGTAACATTACTTCGTAAGCAACATTTCACTTGTGCTAAAACCAACTAGATTTGGGAGTATCCGTGTCTACTTCGTACAGTATAACAAGTAAAATTTCTGATTCTATCCAATCTTATTGTATTGCATATCTGCAGTTCTACATTTTGGTTAAAACTTGTTGAAATTATATTTTTAACATTGGCTTCTTACTCAATATTTCTTAAATATATTTTCTTAAGAAAGACAAACATTCCCGGGTTACCAATAACCTAAAAAAATATTTTTTTTAAACTCCTACTGCCATCATAATAAGCGAAAGGCGTTGCACGGGTGGGAATCTGACGCTTTTGTCCACTCAGCTACTAACCGCTTAACTAAAAGTTTATTGGCATGTATGTTGTTTTTTTTAAAGTTGTTTTTTTTTTCTAAAATAAATAAATATTAACAACACAATTTTTTAAGCACAGACAACCTGTGACAAACCTTCGTTTGTTCCATCGGTAATTTAATGGAGAGCGCTACGAAGATTTTTATTTTATTTTTTGTAGTGAATACCGCACCAGAGTCCCAACTGCCCCCAACCGTCTGGGGCCGGTGGAACTATGACATCCCCAATTGAGGTATATTGGATTGGGAAGAAGAAGGTTGATAAGTACCTGACTATTTAAATCTGGTCACCAAACACGCCTAAAGCCATTTCAAGTCACGTATTGATTCTGAATGGTGTTCTTTCACCAGGGCGATACTGAAGGTATCTACCGCTCCAGAATGTGTCGTAAACATTTTAAATAATATTTTTGATGAATTTTAAAATAACACGAATGAATTAAATAAAAATAAAATACAAATTAATAAAATAAAAATTAGTACGTGTTGTTCGGGTCAACTCTAATTGCGCGTGTTTTTTTATTGGAATATTTTTTTAACTTTTTTTATTAGGTAGGTACCTACATATCGGTTATTTTCCTAACTTTTTAAAGTTAAGAGTATCTACCACTAGAGTCATTGACCCTTCAATACGGGTGCACAGCCGAAAGGAATTGTGCGTGTGTGACATTTTCCGCATGAGAACGGGCAGTCTTTACGACTCATTCTTATGATTAACAGCTCGGCCATGGAGTAACTCGCCGGCTTTTGACTTTCCTCCTTTTGACAACATAAGACACTCTACACAGAACATCCCCAAGAAATGGATGATTAGAATTAAACAAAACCTTAAAGTGGTAGATTAATCAGTTGGATTAATTAATCATTAGATCCGAAATGATTACATTATTTATTTATTATAATTTACGCAGTACACGATCATTACAAATAATTATGTAGATACATTGAATTAACATTGTTTTAGTTCCTAGTATAGAATTAATACCATAAAAAGTCTGTCGTACACTCGCTATGGAAGCATTTAGGGGAGTGGTAGATACTCAAAGTATCGCTGGTGAAAGACCACTATTCATAATTGAAACGTTGTTTGAAATGACTTTAGCTGTGTTTGATGAACAGATGTGAATAGCCAGGTACTTCCCAACCTTCTTTTTCCCCATCTTTTTCCCCTTCCTACTAAAGATGGTCGATATTCCTGTCCCGGTTAAAAGGAGCCGGTTCCAAGCCGGTCACTAGAACCGTCGATATTTATTATTATAGAGAAACTTTTGTCGATTTGCTAGTACTTTTTAATTTCAAATCTCTACCGACTAGAACTTTATTTTGGGAAGCAACTTTTGTCGATTTGCTAGTACTTTTTGATTTGAATATAAAAGTCACCCTCGTGGAACTTTTTTGGCACCAGGAACCGGTTCCGAAAAGAACTGGATAAATAACCGGTTCCTCGCCAATCACCGGTAACTGCAACCACAGGTATACTCAATTCTAATACATCGACCATCTCTACTCCCTACTACCTTCAGCCTCACAACATACCCCGATTGGGGATGCCATAGTCTCACTGGCTTTATATGGCTGGGAACCGTTAGGACTAGCGTTATGACCGCTTCGAAAGAACTACTTCAAAGAACTACTTCTTTTGGCAACAGTTCCTACTTCATTGATTGTTCATTGAACAAATACTTCAATTGAAGTTAATAGTTAATTTAAGCTTTCATTCATTTCAATAACTACTTTTGTTATTTTGACAAGGAACCGGTTCCAGTTCTTTTCACATTCAAATCTCTACCGACTAGTACGTGAACTGAACAAATAACCGGATAAATTCAAATCTCTTTTTTGCGAGTTCGACTTCAATTGAAGTTTTCACTGCGAAGGGTTCATTTTGAGGAACTAGCAATTCGTGAAGCATTCACAATACATTAAAGTTTTCCCAACGCTAGTTAGGACTCAATAAAAAAACTAAAACATTCACGTGCTGGCTACAAACAAAAGTGATGCCATCTTTTATTAAGACATATAAACAAAATAAATAATAACAACATATTCAAAGAGAAGTATTTACTTAAATGTGAGAATATCATTTTTTTCTTGATTCCTAAAATCAATCATTAAATACTTTTATTATTGACACTCTTTCGTAAGAATTATATGAAACGATCGGCTTTGAAATGTGGAAATAACTTCTATCGTAAAGGTGTGTCAAGAATGGAAAATACATCAGATGGCCACGCTTGGAAACATGATTTTTCCTTTAATTTTTATTGCATAACCAGTCCGAGCGCATTAATATCTCGTGCGAATATATTTTTAATTTAATTACTCGCGTCTCGAGTACAGGACGGCATCCGGTAGAAGTGGTCATTATGAATCAGAAATAGATACCACTTTGCTTTGTCGCGCAACGAAATATTATAATGAATGGCTGATTCAAGAATGGAGGTACTCGCGTACTCGGGTACTTACACGCCAACATAATTGCATGTGAAAGTGCATTATTACTGCGACCACTCGAAATTGACTAAATCTTTGTGTCGAACCTGAAATCTTTTTAAAAATTTCAAAGATCAGGAATTATTGACTGCTTTGTTACATCACGAACACAATCAATGTCATTTTTCCAAATGGTGAATAACGTTGATTAGTACCTTGAAGTAAGAATATATATGAAAATATAGCTTTACATTAACGGAGAATATATGATGCGAATGTGAATGAAAGAAGATTTCGGGGACGTCCGAGGAAGACATAGCACGATCAAATGAATCAAATACTTGAATCGGGCCACGTGAAGAGTCAGAATAATAGATGAGTATGTATGAAACGATGTACGAATGTGAACGAAGCAAGGAGTGTGTGCCAAGACAGAGTTGTATGGCGGTCCGTCCTCTCTGCCTACCCCTGCGGGGAAACGGCGTGATGGTTAGTTATTTAGCTTAACATTTTTACCCAATCTATACAAATTTACGATAAATCACTTTCTCTGGTTTTTTAACACTTAAACCGTGAGAGAGAAAGAGACAAGACTAGTTTTCACATAATATCGCACCACTTTTAGGCATGTCAGCAGGTTTTCAGTCTCCCGCGTCTCCGGCGACTCTGCTCACTACGTTTTTTATGCGACATAACTCGACGGTTTTTGAGGTTATACCCTATATTTTTGTTGATAACGATACTGTGATAAAGTGGTTGTACAAATAAACAAAGCATTATATCAACATTTGCTATGAATGGATTTAAAAATATGTGTCCACGAAAACCCTACGCCTGAGTCAGGAAAAATTAACAGTCCTGACTACACAAGCTACCGCTCCGGGTACATTATTGCTCTGAGATTAGTACATTTGATAAAAATGAAATAATAACTTTGTAAACGACTACAGATTTAATTTTTATGTCCGACCGGTTTCGCTTAGCCTAAGTATCATCAGGGTACAAAACTAAGCTAAACAAAAAATAGTGTACGGTTATATATACATACAAAGGAAGAACACAATATAAAATAAAATAAGAGAACAAACAATAGAATAACATCAAAATTATAACAAAGGAACAGAGAGAAAGAGGCAAAACGTCATCTGAGGAGGTGATTAAAGAATAATGAGAAATGTTATGAGTTTACGGGAAATATACTTAATATTGTTCTACTGGACAAATTTAAGTGATTATTAAGAATATGACTATTAATATTTTTTTCCATATTAGTATGTTATTCAATTTCTTGGCCAATTAAAAAAAATTCAAACCGGTAGATACTCGTACGTCTACGAAACCAATATTATAATTCAGCATAAAATATTATTACTAATTAAAGACGCGTAAAAAAGAATTTTCAATTAAAATGTTTCACAATAATTATTTGAATAAAATTTTCACGAAGTGTGTAGAATTCACATTTGAATAAGTACTAATTTTATAGAAATTTTATGGAGAAAAAAAAACACAGTATTACCAGACTATTTTTAAACTATACCATAATCTATTATTTCCAAGCTTCGTACCCGACTTCGCCCGTGTTTTAATCTCAATTATAACGAACCTCTCATTCGACCGGTTAGTAGATTTTTTTTTTAGTTTCTGATAGTTCAAATAATTTGACGCACCTATCTTATTGTTACTATTAATATAAAATATTTTAAAGAACATATGAGGGTTTTTTTTATTTTTTATAATTTAATTGAATTAAATTTAAAATTATTATTATTGAGTTCTGCTATTTTCAGTTTTTATTTTTAGTGACAGCTGTTTCGGCGTTTAAGGCCATTGTCAAACTGTCTTTTTGACAATGGCCTTAAACGCCGAAACAGCTGTCACTAAAAAATAAAAACTGAAAATAGCATAACTCAATAATAATAATATTAAATTTAATTCAATTAAATTATATAAACATTAAAATGGAGTTCTACAAATTGAACACAAAAACTATAAATAACATATTATGTGGATCGTGTTAGAAACAAACTATATCGATTCAGTTGAGGTTTAGATGTCGCGGGTTCAATTCCCGACGTGCGAAAATAAACTAAATTTAATTAATATGTTTCATTTCACATTTGATCTATATAAAATAATAATAATCTATATAGTATATTTGCGGCACGTTCCAGAGTGGTAGATACTCTAATTATCGCCCTGGTGAAAGACCACCATTCAGATTTGAAACGTTGCTTGAATGGCATTAGCCGTATTTGGCGACCAGGTCTGGATAGCCAGGCACTTCCTAACCTTCCTCTATGCCGTTTCCTCCCCTAACCACTACATTCAGTCTCAAAACATACCCCGATTGGGGATGCCATAGGTCCACTGGCTCCAGACGGTAGGGGACAGTTAGGACTATTGTACGGTATTTACTTTTACGAAATATATATGAAAATAATTCATCGTCACGGCACTGCATCAAGATTACTGGTGTGTGGCCAATTTATTTGAGATCTTTCGACTCCTAGGTCCCATACAGCCAATGAATGACCGTTGCAGGTACCCTGGTATCGCCCCGGTGAAAGACCACCATTCAGAATTGAAACTTTGCCTGGAATGGCTTTAGCCGTATTTGGTGACCACATCAGAACATCTAGAATTCTTCCTAACCTTCCTCTTCCCCATCTCCGTCCTCTCTCTACTACCTTAAGCCTCATGAAATACCCTAATTGGGGATGCCTCCAACTGGATTCAGACGGTTGGGAGCATAGAGTTGGTAGAGTAGTATCTATCCAAGGCAGTGAGGTCACTCAGTCCCTTTTGGACTTGTTTTTGATGATTTTAACATGACTCGGCGCACCTGGGCGTGGCTAAAACTAAGGCTTCGGTATTTATACATCCATTCATATCACATATCGACATAATGTTTTTGTGTATTCGTATAGCCACTTTTTCACAGTATTTTTATCAACAAAAATATAGCATATAACCTAAAAAACCGTTTGGTTGTGTCAAGTTTAGTGGCATAATAAAAAATGTGGGCGTAGTCCCGCCGTGAACCAGGACCTTAAGATCATCCTTACGATACGTTCAAGTGGTCCAAAAAATTTGTTGTCTCTTTTTCTCTCGTGGTGTACGACGTAAAAACTCGGAGAAAGTGATTTATTATAATTTCGGATGGGTTGGGTAAAACAAATTAGCTATTCCTCCATTAGATTCTTACTCCGAGGTTGGGAGCAGTTGGGGACTCTTGTGCTTATTCACTAAAAAAGGTTACAGATATATATTATCATACATATATCTACCTGTTTTAAAAGTATGAATAGCTTTAGTAAAGACGCTGTACAGTGCATCCTGCAACCGCATTTATTCAAAATGATATTCGACTCAGCTTTAAGTTTACGATGCACTTATAATGCTGTGGCCGCGACTATTCTTGACAGTAGCTTGCACCGACACAACTCTAACCAGAGCGATAAGTGCAATTAGTGCATTACAATAAATTCATCCCACATAAAGCCGATAAATGTACGACGTAAGGTATTCTAATTACTTGCTAAAATATCCTAATCGATAAAAAATTTAATTTAATTTATGAATATTAGGAATAATTAATTTATTTGTGATTTTTTAAAAGTTTTTATTTTTGTTTTTATGTTACGTGGAGAAATTGGTTTTTGTTTAATTTTCAAAAAGAAAGACAAACATTCCCGGGTTACGAATAACCTGACAATATTTGAAAAACTCCTACTGCCATCATAAGAAGCGGAAGATGTCGCTTGTGCAATGACGGAGGACCTAGCCAACAGAGGAATTGAACGCACGACGCCCGGATGGGAATCCGACGCGTTTGTCCACTCAGTTACCGACCGGTCGAAATGCATGTATAATTTATGAATATACACAATTTAGTATTTACAATGTGCGTTGGTAAAAAAAATTATTATCAATAATCCTTTCCGTTTGGAGTTCGGATGTTTTCAGCAGATAGAAATCTCGTATTTATCTATAAAAAAACATGTAAAACTCGATTTTGGCAAATTGTGGGTTAGACACGTTCAATTGGGGATGCCTTAGTCCCACTGGTTCCTACAGTTGGGAGCAGCTTAGACTATTGTGAAAAATTGATTACAAAAAAATATATAAAAAACACATAAACTAATTAATGGATTTGATGTGAAGCACAATAATTTATTTAATTTAATTATTGAATTAATATCAATAATAAAACTAACTAACCTCAGAGAGGATTGACCGCCATATAACTCTGTCTTGGCACACACTCATTGCTTCATTCACATTCATACATCGTCTCATACATACTATTCTGTTATTCTGACTCTTCGCATGACCCGATTCAAGTATTTGATTTACTTGATCGTGCCATGTCTTTATCGGGCGTCCTAGACTTCTTCTTCCATTCACTTTCGCATCATATATTCTTTTCACAGTCATTTCTTCGTTCATTCGCTCTACATGCCCAAACCATCTAAGCGTCCCTTTCTTGATCCTATTCATTACGCTCACATTAGCCTTGCATTCTTTCCGATTTTTCATTCTTTTCAACGTAAATATGAAACAGAAAAAATGACGGTCGCGACCGGTTTTTTATTTTTGATTTTCTGTTTCATATTTACGTTGAAGATTATTGATATTATTAATATTACTATAATTCATATTTAAAAAATATCTATAAATACTTTAAAGTTAATTGTATTTTAAATAATGTATTCAATCTCACTAGCAACAAGTGCTATGATTATTCTCATAGCTTATTATTTTTTACATTTCATTCATCAGCACTTTACTGTTATATAGATAAGTATCGCACTTGTTTTTATCTCGTTTTATACATGTAAACAAATGCTTATAGATAATCATTTAACTTTTTTAATGATAGATCATTGAACCCAGTTGAAGTGATGCACACAGCTTTAATCTAATCTCGGTTTGTCATAAGATGAAATCATTTAAATACCTACATCAATTTAAATAACAACTCTTCAAACGTTTCATTAAATCAGAATAAACATGCACCTAAATAATAATATTCAACATTATTGTTATTATTATTATATAACTAGTTGTTGCCCGTGAATAATCACTAACTATACTTGCCAAGAAAAAATGTCAGTTGCTTTAATCCACCAATTTCAAATTTAGAATAATTTCTGCTAAAATACATTATAGGTATGCCAATAAATACCTAATACCGATTTGGAACTTTTTTTTTTTCAAATTTTATAATTTAAATTTATATCAGTTCAAATTAAAAAAGCTTACACTCGCACAAACGTAAACCCTCGGAAAGTAAATTATCTATAGTTATCATCGTATGAATATGTACTTCCCGACCTTCATCTTTCGCATCTCCTTCCCCACTACCTTAAGCCTCACAATATTTGACTCCCAACCGTCTGAAACCAGTGGGAATATTATATCCCCAATCGGGGTATATTTTGACACTGACGGTAGTGAGGAGGGGAAGCCGATGGGGAAGAGGAAGGTTAAGAAGAATCCCAGCTGTTCAGATCTGGTCACCAAACACATTTTAAAAAAACGCTTCGATTCTGAATGGTGGTCTTTTAGCATGTCACAGGGAGCAGCAAATATAATTTATATTATTTTATTCAAATTAAATGTAAAATTATTTATGGTATTAAAGGTTATTTTTTAGAATTCTATTTTAATTTTTAGGTTTTTTAATTTTATTTAAACAATAATTATCATTATTTTAAATTTTAAAAAACAATTTTTAGTTAAAAGCTCTGCGATGTTATTATTTTTACGCGTGACAACTTTTTCACCTTCTGAGGGCATTATCAAACTTTTTGATAATGCCCTCAGAAAGCGAAACAGCTGTCACACGTAAAAATAATTACATCACAGAGCTTTTAACAAAAAATTGTTTTTTAAATCTAAAATTTAAAATAATAATAATTATTGTTTAAATTAAATTAAAAACCTAAAAATTAAAATGTGAAATTATTTATACTTATTAAATACAAAATTATTTGCGCACGCCGAGATTTAAAACCGCAACCTCTGGATTTGTAATCGAGCGCATTAACCACTCGACCACGGAGGCCGTCAATTTTTTTATGGTAAAAGGGAAATTAGTTTTAATATAATCATAAATACGTCATAGTGAAGTGATTAAAACAAGGCCATTTCGTTATTTTTTTTTATTTCGAAGCAATCGCAACATCGCGAGTGCATAGTAAATAATAAATAAAGAAGACAATAATAAAATGGATCCGTCCCGAGAGCGCGGAGAGGCGAGTCACAACAATGATTTAGTGTCGCGTGCGGCATCGAACTCTGGCTCCGAGGTTTATTTCCGTACGTTTTTTCCACTTGGCCCGGATTCAAGTAGTGCTACTTCTTTCAGCCAACAGATGGAACAGCTGGCCCGCGCGGTCTCACCTCGTGGACCGGCTGAAACGCCGAACTGTGTAAAGGTGCACATATTTTAAAACAAATCTACGTTGAATTGATTTATAGAGGAGTTTCTCAGATCGGTAGAAAATCGAATATTTTTATTTGGATGATTTCTTTTATTAACTTCTTTCGGCAATTTAGGCCATATTTTTTATGTTATTTTATTCCAACAGTAGTACTTAGTTATTGGAAATACCAAAGTATTTAAATGAGCACATATTTGAAAACAAATCTAACTAACTAACTAACAATCACGCCGTTTCCCCGCAGGGGTAGGTAGAGAGGACGGACTGCCATATAACTCTGTCATAGAACACACTCCTTGCTTCATTCACATTTATATATCGTCTCATAGATACTCTTCTGTTATTCTGAATCTTCACATGACCCGATTCTAATATTCCATGTCTTTCTCGGGCGTCCTCGACTTCTTCTTCTATTAACTTTCGCACCGTAAATTCTTTTCACACTTCTTTCTTTGTTGATTCGTTCTACATGCCTAAAACAATTTAAGCGTCCCTTTTTTGATCTTTTTCATTACGCTCAGATCAGCCTTACATTCTTTCCGGATATCCACATTTTTAATACAGTCATACATGGTTTTACCGCACATACGTCTCAAGGATCTCATTTCCACAGCATTCAGTCTACTTTCATCCTTCTTCTGCCAGTTCCATGCCTCACTGCTATACATCAGGGTTGGTAAAAGTACTCTATTGTAGATTGCTAGCTTCGCTTCTTTGGACATTTTTTTTATTTGCGCCAACAGCGTTCAGTCCTTCATTAATGGAGTTTCCTGCATTCACCCTTCTTTCAATATCCTTATCAGCCTTTCAATTCTAACTTTTACTTTATTTATGGAGGTGTTTGTCTGATTGGTAGTAAATCACGCTTTTTTATGGATGGGTTATTTTATTGTGTTCTATTAACAAAACGACTTAGATCATAGTTATTAATTTCAACAGTAAAAAGGTAGTGGGAATACCAGCTTGTGTACATGTGAAGATCTTTGAAAACAAATGAATGATGCATTGATGTTTTAATTTTGAATGTGTTTTTTAGATTGGTAGAAAATAATTTTTTTATTTGGGTAGGTTATTTCAATATCTTCTTTCAACAATTTAGATCATAGTTTTTTTAATGTCATAATTACTGAGTGAGTGGAAATACTTAACTGTATAAAGGTGAAAAAATTTAAAAAAAAAAAAACAAAAACAAAAAAATGTGGATTTTATTATGTAATATGTTTATAGATTGGTAGAAAAACTAAAAACTTTATTTGAACGCATTCTGTTATTTTCTTATTTCGAATAATTTATATCACATATTTGAATATAAACTGTAGGTACCTAGATAACTACGTAACTGAATAACCAAATGATCTAGTGAATGGCTGTTTTTGAAATATTATGCAATAAAACAGAAATCTGTTTTATGAAAGAATAAAAACTCTTGAACGGTGTTTCTTTTGAAATTTGTATGGACTTTTCTGTGTGGAGTTTTTAGAACAAAACAACAGTTTTCAGCTCGAAATCGTAAATAAACGCTGGTTGGTTTGAAGAAAACTATTTCTAAAAAGAAAAGGATTTTTACGTTTCATTACGCCACAGTTCATCGTAAAATAAATTATTCGTTTAAAATTCACAACTTTTAGTTAGTTAGTCTTATCTGTGTCTCTCGCTCTGTTCCTTTGTAAAAATTTGAATGATATTTCATTATTTTCTCATTGTTCTGTTATTTTATTTTATATTTTATTCTCCCTCTGTATGTATATATAACCGCGCACTTTGTATTTGTATGCGATGCTTACGCTAAGCAAAACCGGACGATTTTTTTTTTTTTTTACATGAATACCGCACAAGAGTCTCAACTGCTCCCAACCGTCTAGAGCCAGTGAGACTATGGCATCCCCAAATTGGGTATGTTGTGAGGCTGAAGGTAGTGGGGAGGGGAAGGAAATCGGGAAGAGGAAGGTTAAGAAGTACTTGGCTATTCAGATCTGGTCACCAAACACGGCTTAAGCCATTTCAAGCAACGTTTCGATTCTGAATGGTGGTCTTTCACCAGGGCGATACTTAGAGTATCTACCACTCTGGAACGTGCCGCAAATATACTTGTTATTATTTTTATATGAATTAAATGTGTTATGACACATATCAATTAAATAAAAGTTATTGGCGCACGCCGGGTTTGAACCCGCGACCTTTGGATTCGTAGTCAAGCGTCTTACCACTCGACCATGGAGGCCGTCAATGACGATCATGAAAATTAAAATAATATCCGTAGTCTTATATAAAGTAATTATTCTTAATAAAATAAGACTTTTATTTTCCATTTTTTAATAGATACTAAATTACATTTCTTTTTGTTACAGGTAAGTTGCTGCTATATAATGATCCACCGAAACCAACAACTAAATAATTTCCAGTAAGTCACATTACACTTGTCAAATACCCAACATCAACTTTACCACCATCTATGTATGTATATTTCGTCCGCCTACAGAAATAAGCCGACAATTTTTTAGGTAAATAATATTTTCAAAAGATCACAAAAGTCCGGTAACGTTGCGGAGGATCAAAAGCTCATAAAATATTTTCAGAACCGCAAGCTTTGTGGATGTAATCACTGCGGTATGTGGGTAGAAAACTTGTTACGAAATACGTACAAAGACCCGGCGTATTTTAATCATTTCCACGCTGCGTAGAATTTTCCATTTTCCCGGCACAATGAGAGCGCCTCTTTACGGCGCCGAAACGAGGTACTCCGGCTCGCGACCGATGTGCTTTTCTTGTTAAGGGTTTTTAACGAGATTTAAAAAGTTACGCACGAGCGACTCGGCCCCGCATTGAGATACCCTCCGTTACAATGTTTTATGATGACACAGAAATGGAAGAATGAGAGACGAGAGAGGGGACGGTAGAGAGAGAGGGAAAAGCAAAAGAGGGAACGTTGCGGATATGGACGTAAAAGGACCTTTATTTTTCCTGGCGACATGGCGAGCGTCGATTGGATTCATGTGATTCTGCTCTGATTGTAACTCTGAGCAATAATATACAAGAGAGAGCGCTGCTGTAGTCAGATTTTATGAGGTTTGCCGGACTCGGCTAGACCTGGACGTGGCTAGAACTAGGGCTAGGGTATTTATACACCCATTCATAGCACATGCCGATAGAATGTTTTTGTTTATTCGTATACCAACTTTTTCATAGTATTATTATAAACAAAAATAAAGCATGTAACCTAATAAACCGTTGAGTTTTGTTAATTTATTTCGAGTATCAAAACGTGTTGGCGGAGTTAACGGAGACGTGGGCTACAAAATAATATTCCAACAATACTTTAAAGCGGTGTGATAATTTGGGAGATTTTTTCGTCTCCTTCTTTCTCATGGTGCATGACTGAAGAACTCGGAGAAAGTGATTTATCCCAAACTTGTATAAGTTGGATAAAAATAGTTAGCTCTCTCTCCATATCTTTGTTACTTCACAAATTGTAAAATCTTTTTTTTATATACTTTTTTATAGTTGATCCAGTGGAACTATGGCATCCCCAATTGGGGTATATTTTGAGGCTGAAGGTGATGGGGGAAGAATATGGTTGGAAACCACCTGGCTATTCATACCTGGTCACCAAACACGGCTAAAGCCATTTCGAGGAAAGTTTGTTTCTGAATGGTGATCTTTCACCGGGGTGATACTAAGAGTATCTACAACTCCGATATCATGGACTACACATAAACTTTTTTTTGAATTTAATTTAATGCAGAGGTCTTTCAAATGCCTGGAGACAGTGGGGCTATGTCATCTCCATTTGGGGTGTGTTGTAAGACTGAAGAAAAAGAATAAAAGGACGAAGAAGGATGGAAAAAACCTACCTAGCTATTCAGATCACGTAAAAAAAAACAGCTTACACCATTTCTGATTATCGTTCGATTCTCAATGTCAGTTTTTCATCAGGGCATTATGGAGAGATTTTTTTGTCTTTTGAACGAGATGTAAATAATAGTTTTTTTATTATCTTTTTACCACTGTTTTATTTTGGTAAATTTACTGCAGTACGTACCTTTGTAAAATCATGATATAATAGTACTTTATTTAATTGACTTACAATCATTGTTATCCACTCCCGACACCCCCGGGAAATATAAATTTATCAGTCTATATTTATCGTAATAAGTTGAAACCGGTCCGGTCTTAATAAAAAACGGTAGAAAAAAGTTTAAAAAATGTATTATTAAATCATTAAAATGAAATTCTACCACGAATCAACAGTTGCAAAATAGGAAAACTTTCTGCTTTATAGCTAAGGTAGGTACTGAAAAACTCATTCG
Organism: Drusus annulatus; assembly: GCA_022651775.1. NCBI lineage: Eukaryota > Metazoa > Arthropoda > Insecta > Trichoptera > Limnephilidae > Drusus > Drusus annulatus. The sequence continues at coordinate 975,909 of JAGWCC010000043.1, read as the reverse complement.
ATCAATTAATGTATGAACTTTATAATATGATTTATCAACTTGGTATTAACGTAAAATAATGCAGCTTAAAACATTTTGAGCGTCGGTAAAATGAAAACTGATTGTAAATTGTAACATCCGCAAATGAATGCTCTGTTGCTTAGGAAATTTAGTTTCCCGCCTTTGTAAGCAAAAATGGCGAACTCACAAAGCGCTTTTCAGTGGCGGAAAATCCGTTTCGTTGGGGTAACCAACCGCCGTGGCAACGAAATGGGCCAAGATAGTATTAATTAATGGAAACAAAATAATGTTAAATTGTGTTTTCGTAGAAAGCAATCACTTTGTGGTTTGAAATATTTAATGATAATGATAAAATTACTTTGTATAAGTCCGAAGATTTAATTTTATTTTTTATGACCGACTGGTTTCGCTTAGCCAAGGCATCATCAGGGTAAAAAATTAAAACTTAACAAAAAAAACATAATGTCCCGTTATATATACCCATACATACAGAGGGAGAACTCAATATAAAATAAGAAAACAAAAGAATAACATTTAAATTATAACAAAGGAACAGAGAGAAAGAGACAGCTAATATGAAACGAAAGAGGCAAAACGTCAACTTAAAGTGATTAAAGAATACTGAGAAATTTTATGAGTTTAACTAACTAACTAACTAACCATCACGCCATTTCCTCGGAGGGGTAGGCAGAGAGGACGGACCGCCATATAACTCTGTCTTGGCACACACTCCTTGCTTCATTCATACATCGTCTTATACATACTCTTCTGTTATTCTGACTCTTCACATGACCCGATTCAAGTATTTGATTTACTTGATCGTGCTATGTCGAGTGTACGAAAAATATACCTTATATTGAACTACTGGACAAATTTAACTGTTTATCAAGACTATGGCTATTGATTTTAATGGCTTTCTTTATTTCTAGTGCTTTTAAATATTTTTTTATGGAGAATGACCGACCTTTGGATTCGTAGTCGAGCGTCTTACCACTCGGCCATGGAGGGCGTCGTTGAGTCGGGCCATTTCAATAGTCAGAATAATAGAAGAGCATGTATGAAACGTTGCACTAATGTGGATGAAGCGAGGAGTGTGTGCCAAGACAGTGTTGTATGGCGGTCCATCCTCTTTGCCTACCCTTATGGGAAAACAACGTGATTGTTTGTTGGTTATTCAATAGAGCTCTCCATAGCTGGAATATTTTTCTATATTCCATCGAACCAGTAGAATTATTTCGCCCAGTTATAAAATTGTAGAAACTTAGTCAAATAATTGTGGAGAGGTAAGGAAAAAAGGAAAGGGGAAGGTTTGGTAATAATAGATATTAGGATGTGGCCACTAAACTTAACGAAAATAATTTCCAGTTATGTCTCAATTCTGATTGGCAGGTGTTTCACCTTAGGCCTAGGTCTTTATATTTTAACAGGCCTTGCCATAATCGTTAAGTGCATACTTCGACAGTTCTCACACGTTAGAACTGTCGACATCAGATGGTGATAATAACGGTAATACATGCTTGAGGTAGGATGGAGACTTTAGCCCTGATAGTTAGATTGGCAATATTTTATGTTTGCCACAGTGTAATCGGTTTGTCTTTAACTTGATTGATTTTTCTTACTTCGGCCACTTTATTTATTATATTCTCTTCATAATATATAATATACTTGTCCATAATATTTATCATAGGCGGAATTATTGCCAGGTGGCAATTTCTCCCAACTAATTGGTGGATAGTAGGAAAAAAAGCAATAAGCAAATCGGTAGGACTGTGACATGCTCTTTCGGAGTATGTTGTGAGGTTGAATTAAGTGGGATGGGGAAGGAAATAATGGAAAATAAGATAAGGAAGTACCTGGCTATTCACATCTGGTCACCAAACACGGAATAAAGACCACCATTCGGAATATAAATTTTGCTTGAAATTACTTAAGTCGTGTTTGGTAAGCAAATCTGAATAACCTCAAATTTTTCCACCTTCCTCTTCTTCATCTTTAAAAAATTATAATGTTAACATCTATCATTCAGTATGTATACAAACTTACAATCGTTTTCCGTTTTGGAACAGAGTGGTAGACTCTCCAAGTGTCGCCCTGGTGAAAGACCCACATTCAGAATAGAAACGTTGCTTGAAATGGCTTTAGCCGTGTTTAATTACCAGATCTGAATAGCCAGGTACTTCTCAACCTTCCTCTTCCCCATCTCTTTCCCCTCCACACTACCTTCAATCTTACAACATACCCCATTTGGGAATGCCATAGTCTCACTGGCTCTAGACTATTGGGAGCAGTTGAGATTCTTGTGCGATATTAACTATAAAAAAAGGAACATATTATTTTCAGTCCGTGATATATATATATATATATATAATATATATATAAATATCATGTCCAGTTTTTTTATTCAATAAATGTAATTATTCGAGGGTGTTTAGACAGTGGTCACCCCAGGTTTATACAATGACAGGAAACAGCACAAACAGTCTCTAGCCACCACCATAACAGGACGGACTCCCGTCCACCATTTCTGGTAAACAAGGACACGGTTTCATTAGAAGACCAGGCGAACCCATCGCCCGTAAGGGCTGTTATTAATTTCTTGATGATTCACTTAATTAATGAAAATGAAATAATAACATTGTTCATGACCGACCAGTTTCGTTTAGCCTAAGCATCATTAAAGTACAAATTTAAACTAAAAAAAAATACATAGTGTGCGGTTATATATACAAATAGAGGAAGAACATAATATAAAAAATAGAAACCAATATTTATTTTTTTTTCATATTTTCAATTTCTTGTATAAAGATTTTTCAGAAATTTGTGCAGTGCACCACCAAAACTGAAAAATCCTGTAAATCTTCATACAAAAAAATCTTTTTTGCACTCTAGCACGCTAAAAACTCTCGAGCTGCCACTGGTTGTGATACAGACTAATTCTCCAGTGTATGTATTTGAATATTTATTATTAATTTATTGTCTGTATCTGTATTTTCTCCAAATACATATTTAAAAAAAGTATAAAGAGGTATATTAAAAATTTATGTTTCTAATAAGGTCCCAATGGCTGAAGGTTGAAGCGTTACTCCCGAATAGAGTAGAGGGGATCCAAGTTCAGAGTCTCGTTTGTGACCATTGTCTTTCTATTTTCTGGAGTTTTCTGTTTCATATTTGTGTTGATAATTATTGATATTATTTGAATTTGAAAAATAAATTCAAAAAATATTGAACTCAGGGGGCAAGGAAACACAGCTTTTATTTAATACTGCAATGCGATCTGATCTTGCGTGTCTTATTTCTTTACCCACAAGTGAGATCGGTCAAAGTGGTTGATACATAATCATTAGTCATTAAATAATTAGGCGGGCACAAAATGGTTGATGGTACTTCCCCCGTCGCCAGTAATTCAGCGAATCCGCCCCGTATTTCCGTGTGTTTCTTGTCATTCTCTGTGTATCTGGAAGCCGCTTGCTTCAGTAAACTTCTTGAATTCTCAAGGGTATTATCTAAGATTGAAATTATTCATAATGCAGCGCGGAAGGGGCGGCGGTTGCGACCAAGTTTGGCAATAAGATGTCGAAGTTATAACATCATCACGCCACACACCCCCCGTGGGGAAAATGGAAGGTTGACTATTTATATTTACAAGAAAGCCAGTACGTTCAGAAAGCTCTTATTCGTTAAATGTGCGAAACATAGAAAGAACGTATTATTAACTAACTAACTAACCATTACGCCGTTTCTTCGCAAGAGTAGGCAGAAAGGACTGACCGCCAAACAACTCTGTCGTGGGACTTCAGAGCAATAATTTACAGGACGGAGCACTTCTGTCAGAATTGTTGATTTTTGTCTGACTCGGGCGTGGCTAGGGTATTTATACATCCATTCATGGCACATGTCAACATTACGTTTTTGTTTATTTGTAAAACCACTTTTTCACAGTATTGTTTTAAAAAATACAAAATATAACCTAAAAAACCGTTGAGTTATGTCATGTCGCATAACAAAACGTAGTGGGCGGAGTTTCCGAAGACCGGGGAGACGGAAAACATGCTTACATACCTAAAAGTGGTGCAATATTATGTGACAATTTGTCTTGTCCCTTTCTCTCTCACGGTTTACGACGTAAAATCCCGGAGAAGGTGATTTATCATAAATTTGTATAGGTTGGGTAATAATATTTAACTCTTTCTCCATATGTATTCTTACTCCAAGGGAAAGACTGTCTTGGCCCACACTCTTTGCTTCATTCTCATTCAAACATCGTCTAATACATACACTCCTGTTATTCTGACTCTTCACATGGCTCGACTCAAATATTTGATTCACTTGATCATGCCGTATCTTCTTCGGGCAAGCCCGACTTCTTCTTTCATTTTCTTTCGCGTCACATATTCTTTTCACACTCCTTTCTTCATTAATTCGTTCTGCATGCCCCAACCATCCAAGCATCCCTTTTCTTGATCCTATTATTGTTAGATCTTGCACCCTTTGACAAGTGATTTAAAAACTGAGTCAAAGAGCTAAAGGTCTTTCAGAAAGAATTAAGTTTATTTTTATAGTGAATACCGCACAAGAATTCCACTCTGCTCTCAACCGTCGATTGGGTGCGTTGTGAGGCTTAAAGTAATGTATAGGGGAAGGAGGTGGGGAAGAAGAAGGTTGGAAAGTACCTGGATATTCAGATCTAGTCACCAAACACATCAAAGCCATTTCAAGCAACGTTTCGATTCTGAATAGTGGTCTTTCACCAGAGTGATACTTAGAGTATCTACCACATCAAACTACATTGTAAATACATTTATTATTTATTTCATTAATAAATATCTAAGATTTAAAACTTTTTTAACGGTCTAAAAAGTGGCTAAGGCTAACAGTATAAGTTTTCCTTATAAATGAAAGAGACACATAATTCTATGCTTTTGATGATTATATACAAATAATCTATACGCCACTCCAATATCTTACCATATAATAGAGTGTTTTATTTTCGTTGGTGTTTTTTATATCCGCATGGTAAACATGAATTCTACCACTCCCCTACCGCGTAATCTTGCTCTCAGTGCCAGCAGTACGATTCTGAAACACAAACAGAAACTTGCTTTGTACACAGTCCGCCCCCCTCCCTTAACTTCCCGGGGGGGGCTCTACCCCCCTCCCACAGTGCACAGAGCTTCACTATCTGGCAACCACCCCCACACAACCTCCCCGCAGAGACACTGCCGGGTAGAGGGTAGAGGGTAGTACCACGCCTTGCAACTTTATGATAATCATTATTATTATTACCGACTGCCGAGATATCCATTAAGGAGATGCTTATCATGCGGGTAGCTACTTCGCATCTATATTAGGAAGTATAAACACTTGATTAGTACCTATCAGGAATATGCATGTTACTAAATAGAATAGGTAGATAGGTACCTACTTTGGAGATTTCGATGTTACCCATGGTGAAAATAACAATATTTCAGAAATTAGCAATTTTGTTTACGTGGCTTCATTCGTTCCTAACTGTGTATATATATATGCATAAATTTGACATATTTTCTTGTTCTTTTGTTACTTGTTATATTTACACTGTTTGCATTTTTAAAATCGTTCATTTATAAAACTTGAATTTTATTGTTTTCAAGTACTAACATTCATGTTAACTGTCCTCAATATAATTACAATACATTTCATAAGAATTTGTAGACCCTTAGCTTCTAGTAAATTGTTTGTTTTAATCTGTTTACGTACACAAGCTCTGTTAATTTTATTTTTATGACCGACCGGTTGCTTAGCCTAAGAATCATCAGGGTACAACATTAAGCTAAACAAAAAATTCAAAGTGTGCGGTTATATATACATACAGAGGGAGAAAACAATAAATAATAAAATAAGAGAAAACATTTGAAATTATAACAAAGGAACAGAGAGAAAGAGACAGATAATATGAAATAAAAGTGGCAAAACGTTAACTGAGAAGGTGATAAAATAATATTTAGTATTTGCATTTTCAAATCAGGAATTAATAATTTAAAGGCATTGAACATTGACAATCATCATTACAAAATATTGTTTCTATTTTTGAAACTGTTGATTCACGGTGAAGTGTTAATTTGTGTTGCCCCATTTTTGTGAACATCTTAAATGAAACTCGGACCGGTTTGACCTTATTATGAAATCGAACATAAATAAGTGATAAAGTTTTTTGATCATTAAATTAAATGTTCCCTTTATTTTTAGTCGAAACATTTGATAGGATATATTAAAGCATTTAATTTATCAGCCAATTTGTGATTCTTGATACCCTTGTAAGTTCCCACTTAAAACATTAAACTCTGATCCTATAATGTCATTACAATAAACATTGTGGGGTGGATCTTACCCCCTCCCCCCGCGGTAGGTGCTGGGGTAGGTAGGTAGGGTACATTATGCCGAACATCAGCCCTGATTAATCCCATAGTTGGATGTTAATAAAGCACATCAAAGCGGGGGCTGGGGTTAAATACCAACCCCTCGGTAGCGGAAGGGTTGGTAACAGGTGTAATGATATTAGGGTGTGCAGGGATGGATCGCGAATCGTATTTCATTTATATATTTAATGTTTTTTCGTCTTCTATATTTATACGTTTTCGTTTTTTTGGCACCCCTCAACTTGGAACATGTAATATTTTTTTAATTAGAAACGCAATATTACGTAAAAAGTAACAATAACCTTTAGAGAGGCTAAATTTAGAATAAAACATTAATATTATTTTTGAATAGTGCACTTAGTAGTGGTCACCCATAATGGTTGAGTAGTTAAGAACCTCGAGTACTAACCCAGAGGTTATGGGTTCAAATCCTGACATGCGCAATTTTTTTAAATTTTATTTATGTGCGGCTCGTTCCAGAGTGTATACTACTTGCAGTATCGCCCTGGCAAAAGACCACCATTCAGAATCGATACGTCGCTTGAAATGGCTTTAGCCGTGTTTGGTGACCAGATCTGAATAGCAAGGTGCTTTTCCACCTTTCTCTTCCCACTGGCTCTGGGCAGTCGGGAGTTTAGACTTGAGCGGTATACTCATAGTATGGCCCTGGTGAAAGACCTCCATTTGAAATCGAAACATTGCTTGTAATGGTGTTAGCCGTATTTGGTGACCAGATCTGAATAGCCAGGTACTTTTCAATATTTTTTTCCCCATCTCCTTCCCCTCCACACTAACTTGAACCTCACTTCTACTCCAATTGGGGATGCCATAGTCCCACTGGCTCCAGACGGTTGGGAGCACTTGTGTTTTTGTTGTTGTTCAAATACACATTTCTTCCATTCTTTTCCCAGTAGGAAAGGATCAATAATATTTAAAAGAAAGCTTTTTGATTTTAAATCCTTGATAGGTTGAGGTATATTTTACATTAAACTTTAAAATGTTGGACGAACAAAATTATATATGAAACCAAGTAAATATTTGATCACTTTGGTTATGGTCATCGCACTAGAATATCTTACAACCAATGTCTTCAACATATTTGAATGGTTTTCAACTCAAAATAAATTCCAGTTCATCCCCCCGGTGTGGGGTTAACCTACCCCCGCCTCGCGATTCATTAATTAATCTACCCTGTACGTGGCCACCTATCCAGGTGAAGGAAGGCTGAGAGATTGTAGCGACATGCAAATACGTCGATCGTCTCTCCAAATAAAATCTCGATACACAAAACAAATCATCTCAGGGGTACGCAACGAAGATGGGACTCCGAAATTACTTGATCATAATATTGCGCGGCATTAACAATACCAATAATAATAACATTGTATTTATACAGCGCAGTTTTGTGATATTTCACGTTGAAGTGCGCTCTACCAGAATAAAGTAAAAAATAAAGATTTTGTGACCCCATTCAGAGAGTCATGTTCCTAAAATGACTCCCACAATGCTCTTTATATAGATGATAAAATAAAGTTACCAATAATTATACAGCAAGAATATTCCCAGTCCAAGCACGCAACATAAATGTAAGATTTCGTTAGATATTGCTCAAATATAACACATAAACAGCTATGCATATAAAGATCATAATTTACAAATGTAAATGAAGCAATAATAGTGTCAAATAAAAATTAACTTGGAAGAGATGAAAAGTATTTATCCTCTACATCACAGGTGAACTCATGGCGTGGAGGACAATGTATGTACAATATTGTAAATAAACATGCGGTTATATAAAAGCGGTTATGCTGCTAAAGCAATGAGAACAGAACACACGAACAATAAAATCGGATAAAATAACACTAGGAAAACATACCTATACAAAAACAGGGTCATTTTAGGTTCAGTAATAAACATGACAAGATTCCGAGTAGGTAATATACATAAAACAGTTAAACAAGGAGGGAACCAATTTATAAAAATACCGGAGACGTGAAAAAATGGCCTTTTTTTAATAAATTGAAAACAAGTTAAGATTCTACCAGTCTGAATGATTTTGTCATTTTTACGACTCTAACAAAACTATGACTTGACCTTGGCTTTGATTTGAATGTTTTTTTTATGTATATTTTTTCCTGTTTTTGTCATTGCTTCATTTTAATATTATGTTTGTACTGTTATTTCTCTGTTGTTTTTCCCATTTCGTGTTATGCGTTTATTTTTTATATTTGGATAATAGTCCGTTAGTTTTATAAATAAAAATAAATAAGGTTTATGAGGTTAGGATTTTTTAAATAATTTAGATTTTAAAGCCCGTTAAAATTCTGATCGATTCTGGACGTTAAGCTCCGAGTTCCTATATTCAAATACGATTCACAATCTGCCAGATTTAACTTCCATTGGGCACAGCTTTTACTGCTAGACATACCCCTCGCAGGAATCAAAAATTATGAATAGAATTAGCCACCCAAACATACAATTTAAGAGATTGTTTATCTCTCATCGTCATTCGGGTAGGAGATCCGTCGCTTTGACAAGAAGCCTACAGGCTTCTAAATCCTGCGTTTCTTCCGTCTACATTAGGCCCAGCCTCATCTCGCACAGCCTCCCGAGGCACTTCTCCCAACTTAGTCTGAAGCGGCCCACTGGACTTCTTCCCTTTAGAATCGCACCTAATATTTTCAATGGATATCGATCTTCTGGCATTCCAACTACGTGGCCAAGTCATCTCAATTGTAAAGTCTATTTATTTTGAACGATACGTGCCTCTGTGCAAGTAGGCATTGCATCTCCATTGCATCCCTTAAACGTTGCATGGTATGCAGTGGAACAACGGAGTTGTGCTTATTCTTGTTCGAATGTAAGCGAGTATATCAGCAAAGAGATTTCTTCTGAACGGAGAGGAAATATCTCACCCTCAGTGGGCCTGTCCCTTTTACGCTGAGACGATACCCTGATTCTAAAACTGTACCTACATGCTTAAAACTAAATAATACAGCAGTTTATTTTATCAGCTATGAGAAAATTGTTTTTTTATGGTGTTGGTGTTCACACCCACTGTTATACCAATATCTGAACGATCTTTTATAATCTATGGGAAAAACAATCATGATTAAGGCAGGGACACGTATACGTTTTGGGCAAGTGGAGCGGATGAATAAAAAAGGAGTTATCGGAGAATATATGACGCAAAAGAAAATGAATGAAGAAGTCTTAAACGCCCGTGAAAAACATATCACGATCGAGAGAGTCAAATACTTGAGTCGGGCCATGTCAAGAGTAAAAGTAGAACATAACATTTATAATACCTTAAGCTTCTAGTAAATTGTTTTTTAAATCTCTTGACCAACATAGCAGACTGTTATACCCATATTCGATCATTTTTTCATGATTTGTGTGGTAACGATCATGAATTTAGATAGTTTTAATTAGGATAGGGGAAATGAAAGGTCGGGGACCTGATTATTCAGATCCGGTCACCAAACCCGACTAAAACCATTTTAAGCAACATTTCGATTCTGAATGACTGTCTTTCACCAGGGCAAAACTTAGAGTATCAACCAATATGTTGCTCTTGAGTCGAAACTCCCAAATCGAAATGAATAAAAATAAAAATAATTGGTGGTTTATTTTTCCACACTTTGACAAGCGCCAGCCTAAACCGCGAATGTCTGCCGTAGGTTTTGGATGTTTTAAGCGAATGGCCCGAGTAAATAATGGATGACCCCCTTAAACAAAATAGGTCTTCTCCTCTTTAGTTCCCGGTAAGTGGATTACTAAACACCCTGTACTCTGGTTAAATATGGCGACAGATACCTCAAACACGTGCCGGGAGCGATTCCCACCCTTCTTGTTATTTTTTCAGAAAAAAGCTCGAAAAAAAGCTCGTTAAATGAACACGAAAATTTTATCGATTTTCCTAACCATGCCACTTACATTAAGAAATACAGTTAAAAGAAATAGATTATTTAAATTTATTTATCGTTTTATCAAATCATTGTAGAGTGTGACAAACGAAATAATGCGGCTGACGGCTGATGCGCAGAAATGCATTTTGGCAGGAGGCGAAGTCAGCCGAAAGAAAATCCCAATCATCATTGTACGGATTGTCTACTTCCCCAACAGCTTCGGAAAAGCTGCGCAGTTAACGAAATACCATCTGAATTATTTACTTTGATAAGTTCTATACTCTAATACGGTTATTACACTATTTCCCAGCAGGCTCGACGAAACAAACCGCCACATAGACGGTTGACATTGACGGCCTCCCTGGTCGAGTGGTAAGACGCTTGACTACGAATCCAAAGGTCGCGGGTTCAAGCCCGGCGTGCGCCAATAACTTTTATTTAATAAAAATAAAAAGTATATTTGCGGCACGTTCCAGAGTGGTAGTATCGCCCTTGGTGAAAGACCACCATTCGAAATTGAAACGTTGCTTGAAATGGCTTTAGCCGTGTTTGGTGACCAGATCTGAATAGCCTGGTACTTCTCATTCTTCCCCTTCCTCATCTCATTTCTCTCCCCGCTACCTTCAGCTTCACAACATACCCTTATCGGGAATGCCATAGTCTCACTGGCTCTAGACGGTTGGGAGCAGTTGAGACTCTTGTGCGTAAAAAAAAAATTAAAAATGTATGAGATGATGTATGAATGTAAGTGAAGCAAGGAGTGTGCGCCAATACAGAGTTGTATGGCCGTCTTCTCTGCCTGCCCCTGCAAAGAAACGTCGTGACAGTTAGTTAGTCAGTTATTAACATAAATACGTTGTATTAAATCGGTAATATTCGAATATTATACTTATTTTATCGTTAAACTAAACAGATAAAACCGGGAATATAGCCTTAAAGTAAAAAATCGTTAAATAAATGTACGCCGATATGACTGTTGAGACATCTCATTACTACAGAATCGCTGAATGAAACAGATATCAGGATGTTTCACTCTGATCGCTGTTCCCGGGTTCATTACCCGTCCAGATCAATCTCCAACTAGCAATATCAACGCTGCATTTGTAACCTGGCGGAGCGTGGGGGAGTGTGGAAGTGTACGGAGGTGTATGGAGGTGTAAGAGATTAATTAGCGGCGAAAGTGCAGCTGATGCGAGATGATGTATGCACGGTCCAGGCTGCGGCCACAGGAAGCGGATGCTCGGACCGCGGAATGTGACAATTGGCAGAGCACCAAGAAAGTGACCATCGCGATCGCGAATCCAGATTGTAAATGTCACGATGCGATAAACGATCGGATCAACAAAGCTGCGCTCGTTGGATGCTTCAGATTCACTATTTTCACCGAGAAGAGTGTTTGCGATTCAAACTAATAATACGAGGCCTGTTCAAAAGAAAAGATGAATTTTGAATTTTCGCGGGCTGTGTACATGTACATTCGATTATCGATTTTTTTTGTTGTTGTTATGTTGGTACACATATTTTTATCATATGTTAGCATTATCAGCCATTTTATGATTAGTGATTTGTTTTTGACAACTGGAAAGGTTAGTCACGTTTTTGTGTGTTCTTCGATTTTTTACTTCTGAAAAAAATGTATCAAAGAATACAATCCATGATTTGTTTTTCCACAACTCCAGGACGCTCATCGTCATTAACATCTTCTCGGCCTTCTGTAAAGCGCTTGTACCACTTATAAACACTTTTTTGAGACAAAATAGACTCGCCGAATGCCACAGTCAACATTTTAAGTGCGTTGGAGCACTTTATTCCCTTTTTAACGCAAAACTCAATACATATTCTTTGATCCATTTTTTTTCAAAAGTAAAAAATCGAAGAACACACAAAAACGTGACTAACCTTTCCAGTTGTCAAAAACAAACCACTAATCAAAAAATGCTGATAATGCTAACATATAATAAACATATGTGTAACAATATAAAAATTTTAAAAAATTGATAATCGAATGTACACAGCCCGCAAAAATTCATAATTCACCTTTTCTTTTGAACAGGCCATGTATACAGGAAGGAGAGCTTCTGTAGTCAGTATTGATGATTTTCTGAAAAGTTTCTACGTATTCAAAAGAGTATGTATCCTTAAACAAATCTCTCCAACCTCAGAGCAATAATATACCAGGGAGCGCTAGTGTAGTCAGTATTGATGATTTTGCCTGACTCGAGCGTGACTAGAACTAGGACTAGAGTATTTGTACATCCATTCATAGCACATGTGGACATAATGTTTATGTTTATTTGTATTACCCCCTTTTCACAGTGTTGTTATAAACAAAAATATAGGATATAACCTCAAAAACTGTTGAGTTATGTCGCTTCAACGGCCATAGGTAGACTCATTGTACCTAAACGCAATCCCAACACCAATTTCGGAGAGCGAGCTTTTGCCGTAGCAGGCCCCACAGCTTGGAATAACCTCCCTTTACATTTACGAAAAATCGAGAGCTTAACTGAGTTCAGAGCGAAACTAAAGACACACCTCTTTAAATTATCACACGCATAATTATGTAAGTTTGCTTCGGTAGAGTTTTGATCACTCAGTCCGAGTACTATACATAGTTTATATATATATATATATATATATAGTTTTCTATTACTTCCTCCATTTTTTCTACCCTAGGTCCGACAGCATGGGCAACAACCATTAAATATATCTGTGATGTAAATATGTTAGTTGAATGTCACTAGTTATGAGTATTAGGCATAAATTGATATTAGGTGTTAGTTTTATATTATGTTAATTATGCTCTAAAGCGCCCTTGAGGTGACATTTCTGTCACAAAAACGGCACTATATAAATCAACCAATTATTGTTACTATTACAAAACGTAGTAAGGGGAGTCGCCGGAGACGCGGGAGACGGGAAACATGGTTACATATAGAATAGTGGTGCTGTATTATGTGAGAACTTGTCTTGTCTCTTTCTCTCTCACGGTTTACGACGCGAAAACCCGGAGAAGGTTACCCGGTTGGGTAAAAATATTTAGCTCTCTCTTCATAAATATTCTTGCTCTGAGGTTTGCAAAGATTCATAATGGTAAGCTAAGAGTCTAGAATCAAGAAATCTGGGGTCATTAGAATGTGTGTACCTTTTTTTGTTTTTGTTTTAATCAAAAATGGTATTTAAGATTTGCTTAAACCTAAAAGGTTTGTTGGAGAATATATCAATTTCATTGATCATTCCATGTTTTTAAATCTTACCAGTACCGTGAATATTATACAGACGTTAGTATTTATTTAAATTATTAGTGTTTTCTACCGCTCGATTTTAGGGCACAAGGAAAAATTTCACAGGTTAGTACATTGTTGAGGTTTTCGAGGCAATCTAATATGCTGCATCTATTTATTGAAGCATTTTCATTGACATTAATATGTATCCTAGGTAATCCTAGGAATATGAAAGTGAGTAGTGTACAAACTCTTAATGAATAGAATCCGCAATCCTCCACTTGCTAGGAGCTTCTGCAAATCTCTTACACATAAAATAACCACTTTGAAATACCGACTAATATTATATTTTAGGAAGAACGAGAGAGCGGACGAACTTACCTAATTGCATTTAATATCTGAGAGCTGGAGAGAGACGCACGCATTGCGAAGGCTGCATTTTTTTGGCAGTGCACCCGGGCACCTGTTGCGCGCATTTCCGGTCCACGCACGACGCGCTGTCACACGGGTGCATTCGGGCGCGACGCGCAAGGCGAGTGGGCAGCGCAATTCATTAATGAAGCCGGGTTCATTGATATTTTGCAGAAGTACCTGACTAAGGGCCATTCGGCGTTAATTTTTCAACATTGGCTGCCTTTATACAGATTTTAACTACCAAAATAAAGTACTCTACTTATTATTGAACATAACAGTCGTTTTTTAGCAATAATATTTTTTGTCATGTCTTCATATTACCTGTGTAGGTAGATTCTCATTGATTTCGAAGTTAGAGTGTTTATTTTAGGTTATTCATTTATTTATTTTATTGTGTATGCCCGAGTGCACTTTTACTTATTAAGATTTACATCAAACATTGAAAAAACGAAAATTACTTACACTAACACTATAAAGAATAGTTGTGAAGTAGTAACTAATAGTGTTTGATTAGATTTAATTAATATTGATTAAATATACATGATATAATAGCCTTCTTGTATCTACATTCCTTGCAGTTAAATACATCAGCCACCTCTGCGTATGTATTACCTACTACATGCAATCTAGGTACAAGCGAGTATCTGAAAGACTCAGTCCTGATATAATTGTTATCAAGAGAATAGCTTTTTTCCAACTAACTAACAATTAAACGCAGCACAACTCTGCCTTAACACGATTTTTTTGCTTTATTTACTATCATATACAATTATGACTTGATGTATAATGCCTTTCTGAGGCATGCCCGATTTTTGTGTCCATTATTCCCTTGGCGCTATTTTTTTGTATGCGAAGACAGCACTAGAATCCTTACTGCCCAGAGCCAGCGAGATTATAGAAACCCAGTATGTTAGTGTGCAGAAGATGGCGAAGAGGAAGGTTGGGAAGATTCTCTGTCATTCCACTCTACAATTCAAAACGATTTCAGCATCTCTTTCGTAATTTTCGACGATCTTTGCATTATTTTATGATCTTCACATTTGCAGTACGGACGTTTATAGTTTTATCACATTTACAAAAAAAAAAAACAGAATATGACTTTTGGTTAAAATTTTAAGTCGCGTAGAAAGGCGGTTATTTTGGTCTGGGTCTTGTGAATGTTGATATTTTTTCAACCCAGTACTTAGGTTGATACCTATCTAGCTCTTATTACCTACACACAGCTGTCGTATAGAACGCTGATTTACTTTTAAAGTAAATAACAGCCAAAGTATTAACCATTTATTTTCATTAGCGCATGTTCTTATGCGACCTAAAAATACTTCCCCGCTAATATGTTATTATGTTTCAGAGGAGCTTTGGGGTTTTTACATTACCTCGAATCAACTTTATGGCACATAATGCCTCGTAAATTATGAAATGCTACTTAGAGGTTTCCGTAGAAAGCTTTTAAAAAATGTATTTATGATCATTTCCGATTTGTGTGAAATTTATCGCTTTCCTCTTCCTGACAATCTGTAGAAATATTCATTACGCATTTCTTATTATAGAAAAGATAAATAACACGAAAAAAAAACACCTCTGAAATCAACACACTTCGAAAATTATGATCTATAAATGAAGACACCACGGAATAAACCTGTTAACCAATTGTCGAGACATTCTGAGATATTTAGTATTTTGCGTTTTGTGAAAACAAAGTGTGTACCATCACAAATCAACTAACTATTTTTTATGAATTTTACGGCCAACATACTAAATTTAATGCATTTCTGCAACACAATGTTATTATTGTAGATTCTTGCCCTTGGAGTAACAATATATGGAGAGAGAGATAATTATTTTTACCCAACCTAAACAAATTTGGGATAAATCACTTTCTTCGAGTTTTTACGTTGTACGCCATGAGAAAGAAAGGGACAGCAAATTTCTCTAATTATCACACCGCTTTAAGCTATTGTAAGAATGTTCTTCGTGTCCCGCGTCTCCGTTGACTCCACCCACACGATTTGATATGTGACATGTATGGACATAACTCAACGGTTTTTTAGGATATAATATGCTTTATTTTTGTTTATAATAATACTGTAAAAAAGTGGTAATACGAATAAACAAAAACATTAGGTGACGACATGTGCCATGAATGGATGTATAAATACTCTAACCCTAGTCCTAACCACGCCCAGGTCTAGCCGAGTCCGGAAAAACTCATCAAAACCGACTTTAGCATTTTCAGTTATAACAAAATTTGCAGTTAACGTGTTCAACTCTTTGATTTTCCATGTTCGTGCCATTTTCATGACCAGAAAATGGCATGTTCATTGGATAGAGCGTACCAGAATTAGTTTGGTGAGAATACTTACTCATCTTTGATAAAAATGTTAGTTAACAGGTTTTTGTCGTGGGGTCTTCAAATATCAAAATAATAATTTCTATCATAACTTATTAAATTAATAAAAAATCAAATGTCAAGTTCTTACAAATCTGCAACAATGCTGTAAAACAATGAAATAATTTTTAATATTTTATTGGGAATATTCTCAGTATCGCCCTTGTAAGAAAACGCCATTTGGAAAAGGAACGATTTAACACTACCGTTCCAACAGGGGGTTCTAATGCCACCCCTAACCAGATTTTTTTGCGAAATCTTAGGAAAAGATTACTGAAATATTATGAGTAAACTAATCTTTAAGAATTAACAAAAACAAATTAATGAATTAATATTATGTCATGAAAACGCTTTAGTAAGCAAGATCAAATGGGGTAACTACGTCATCCCTTTTCAGATTGAGCGTTTGATTTTTACTTTCGGATATTGAAAGGTTAACAGAGCTCAGCTTTGTATAGTTACAAAATCTCAACAGCCAGATATAGAATTAACCTTCCTCTTTCCCAGATCCTTCTCTTCCTGCTTCACTCAGCCTTGCAACATTCTCCAAACTATAATACAATAGCCATGGCATCCCCAATCAGAGTATGTTGAGAGGCTGAAGGTAGTGGGTAGGGGAAGGGGATGGAAAAGAGGATGGTCGGGAAATACCTGGCTACTCAGATCTGGTCACCAAACACGGTTAAAGCTATTTCAAGCAACATTTCAATTCTGAATTGTGGTTTTACACCAGGGCGATAAGTGCAACCTATGGGCACCTACTATACGTTATTTAACATAAATTGAATGTGAAATAAAACATATTAATGAAATTAACTTCATCTGCCTCCGCCGGGATTTGAACCCGCGACCTCTGGATTTGTAGTCGAGTATCCCAACGACTCGACCATGTAGGCCGTCAATATATAGATACTATACCATAGTATATCTGCAGCACGTTCCGAAGTGGTTTTAAATGGCTTTGGCCGTGTTTAGTAACCAGATCTGAATAGCCAGGTACTTCCCAACCTTCCCCTTCTGAAAAGTTCCTACGTATTCAAAAGAGTATGTATCCTTAAAAAATTCTCTCCAACCTCAGAGCAATAATAAACCAAGGAGCGCTAGTGTAGTCAGAATTGATGTTTTTGCCTGACTGGGGCGTGGCTAGGACTAGGTCTAGGTTATTTATACATCCATTCATAGCACATGTCGACATAATGTGTTTTTTTTTATTTGTATAACCACTTTTACAGTATTGTTACAAACAAAAATGTAGGATTTAACCTAAAAAACCGAGTTCTGTCCTGTTTTGTCGCATAACAAAACTTAGTGGTCGGAGTCGCCGGAGACGCGGGAGACAGAGAACATGCCTAAATACCTAAAAGCGGAGCCATATTATGTGAGAACTTGGCTTATCTCTTTCTCTCTCACGGCTCACGACGTGAAAACCCGGAGAAAGTGATTTATCGTAAATTTGAATAGGTTGGTTAAAAATGTTCAGCTCTTTTTCCATATACTCGTATGTTCTAGCTCTGAGTCTCCGACATTTTGTTTTTTCAATGCGAAGGTCCAAACAAACTTACCTATATGGTTCGTAGATCATTATATACCTTTTCAAGTAAACTTATTTTGAAACACATTTTTCCATCGGTTGTACCCCCGTAACGATGCTGCAGAGCACAACCAATTAAGAAAACAATAAAGCAGCTAACGCGGTGGGACATAACACTAAACAAGCGGCCATTTCCAGACCTCATTAGCGCCTGCCGGGAGTGTCAGTTAGTGGCCCCATAGCGAGCCCCATAGAATACGACAAGGTAATGTTTCAAGAAAATAGCGCTTAGAGACACTGCTGTTTTTATACTTGGCCTGATGAGGAATGGGAAAAAATGGCGAAGATAAATCTATTTTGGCAACCAGGTAAAAGAAACGTTACCTACGTTGAAAAAATGAATGAATAACGGCACCAGGAGCGCACGAGCTAAGAAAAGGACAGCTTTTTCAGACGGTTGAGTATTACTGCCTCCGTTGTTCAGTGGTGAAGACGCTCGACTACGAATCCAGAAGTCACGTGTTCTAATACCGGCGACCGGAAATAAAATGTACTTCACACGTACTTCATATAAAATAATATAAAGTATAATTGTGGGACGTTCCAGAGTGGTAAATACTTGTAGCGCCCTGGCGAAAGACCACCAAAGAATCTAGAGGTTGGTTGAAATGGCTTTAGTCGTGTTTGGTGACCAGATCTGAATAGCCAGGTGCTTCCCGGCTTTGCTCTTTCCCACTTTCTTCCCTTCCACTACCTTCAGCTTCTCTGAAGTCACATTGAAGTTTAAGTAAGTAGGTAGCTATACAATGCATTTGAAAAAAAAAAATCGAACAAAAGTCCCAACTGCTCTCAACCGTCTGGAACCAGTGGGATTTTAGCATCTCCATTTGGGGCATGTTGTGAGGCTGAAGGTCACGGCCAAAACCATTTCAAGCAACGTCTCGATTCTGAATGTTGGTCTTTCGCCAGGGCGATACTTATAACATCTACCACTAATTTAGTATTAGCAATAAAACAAAGACACTACATATTCACTCATGTAAAATGCGACTGATTTGAACATTCAGAATTAATTGAAAACATCGAGCCTCACCGCAAATTCCAGTACGTTGGAAGGCAATCCACATGGCATTTTTCTCCGAATTAAATACAGGTGAATTGCATAAGTTAATCTCTTAGTATCTACAGTAAGTATCTATGTACGTACTTCTGAACACGCTTACGGTGTATGACTTCGACCCTTGGAGGACATGGAGAGGAACCTTTGCGAAACAGTGTAGTCAGGATTGTTGACTTTATACTGACTCGATAGAAAGAGAAAAAAATATATTAAAAAATGTTGGATAGCCTATTAGTTACCGCCCATATAAAATTTGGACATTTAAAAAAAACATATTTGAACACATTTAACAAAATAATATCAATACACCATTAAGTTAGCGGAAAGTAAGATATTGGCCCCATCAATCATAACGCTGCCAGGATGAACTCCCTCTTGATGGCGTTTTGCAGAAATGAGACCTAATATCCTCCATTAATATTTAAATTTCTTTTTTTTTCTTTTGAATTTATGTTTATTTTTCTTTATTATTATTATTGTGTCTAAAACAACTTTTATGTAACTTTTATTATTACTATGTATTATTATCAATTATGGAAGGTATTGCATTGCTCTACTCCTGCATACCTTCTGGAATAAAACTAAAATTCTTATTATTAAAATGATTCATAAAGTCAAAATATCACACCAACACTAATGGCAGAAGGTTTGCTTAAATAATGATAGGAAGCTTTTTGTTGATTTTATGTCTTTATATCATTAAAAATGTGAAAATTCTAAGGTTCGATCAAAAATATTAAAAACTGTTGAAATACCTCTGAGAAGCGATGTTTTATAATCTTTGTAAGGTCTTATTTGAACATCCACGCATAGCACATATCATAATCATGTTTCATTTATTTGTATAACCACTACAAGTGTTTTAATCAACACAAATATAGGAAATAATCTCAAAATCCGTTGACGCGAGCTATGAGACTCGATGATGTGAAGTTAGCGCGGACGGAGAACATCCTTACATACTTAGAAGTGCTGCGATATTAAGTGACGACTTTTCTTTTCTCTTTCTCTCTCATGGTATACGATGTAAAACCATTGACATGACATACAATACACGTCATATTCATACAGATCTTACGAAAAATGTGGCAATACTAATAAAGTCTTGTATTCCGTTTCACCCGCTTTTAAAAAGGATAGCCATTAAAAGAATATGTGTGTATGGATGAAATAGCTATATGAACGTCTACGCTACTGCTATAATCGGGTATCGCGCCACTAGCAATGGTTGTCACTCACACACTTATGTATTTCTGCATTCGCTATCTCAAACCGTTCTCGAGTTGCTAAAAACCTTGTGAATAATTGTATTTTTATTGAATTGAAATAATAAGTGATTTGTAGGTAACTATTGTGAATGGAAAGAAACTCCATGACATATGTTTATGATTTTTACACCTTGCAAGGCATTTTTTCTGAGAAAGGAGCCTACAGCGACGCGTTTGTGACAGCTGGTGACAGCTTGTCTGTCGAACGAATGTTTTTGTGTGATACTAAACGTAGTAAATCTCAGGTATGTTTCGCGGACTCGGTTTAGTGCATTCACGCGCGTTGTCTCAGTAACGTATCTTAATTATTTAATGCATCTAAGTATAAAACCCGGAGAAAGTGATTAATCGCAAATATCTATAGGTGGGTAAAAATGTTAGCTAAACCTCTTTATATCGTCACTCCAAGCTTCGATCAGCGAAGGACGCCCACGGAGTTCCACGCACTTTACAAGTTTAAAGTGGCAAGTGGCAAGTGCGCATTGCAGTAAGCCTCCAGCCGCGTGAAGTATGATTGAATGCATGCTCCAGGCGCCCCCATAACTTTGGGATATTGAAACAATTATTCATATCAATTAATTTAGTCGCTTGCCGAGATGATTAATCAATCGCCACCTTGATATTAATTCACCTGTTAACAGAAGCGTTGGTAACATTATATAATTGACGGCCTCCGTGGTCGAGTGGTAAGACGCTCGACTGTTAATTCAGAGGTCGCGGGTTCAAACCCGGCGTGTGCAAATAAATTTTGTTCTTATCGAAGGAAGCAAACACTTTGTAGCTTGACATTATAATTTTAAATAAAAAATAATTTTGTTTTAAGCCACTTTATTTATACATATATAACAATTCGACCGGTTTCGGTTAAACTTAACCTTCATCAGGAACGTATAAGTATAAACTTATACGTTCGTGATGAAGGTTAAGTTTAACCGAAACCGGTCGAATTGTTATATGTGTATAAATAAAGTGGCTTAAAACAAAATTATTTTTTATTTAAATTAAATTTCGTTCAGTCAATATGGGTCATAACACATTTAATTCATGTAAATTTATAAATTCCAGAGTGGAAGACACTCTTAGTATCGCCCTGGTGAAAGACCGTCATTCTGAATCGAAACGTTGCTTGAAATGGCTTTAGCCATGTTTGGTGACCAGATCCGAATAACCTCGTCCTTCTAACCTTCCTCTACCCCATCTCCTTCCCCTCCCTACTACCTTGAGTCTCACAAAATACCCCTGATTGGGGTCGCCATAGTCTCGCTGGCTCTAAACGGTTGGGAGCAGTTGGGACTCTTGTGCGGTATTCACTATAAAAAAATTATAAAAACAAACAAACTAAGCCTAATCAAAAATATATTATTTTGTGAGGCTAAAAAAAGTGTAGACAGGAAAGAGATGGGGAAGAGGAAGGTTGGGAAGTACCGAACTACTTAGATCTGGTCACCAAACACGGCTAAAGCCATTTCAAGCATCGTTACGATTCTGAATAGTGGTCTTTCACCAGGGCGATACTTGGAGTATCTACCGCTTCCAAACGTGCCGTCAATATAAAACAACACAAATTAATTAAATAAATATTTCTGCACGCCGGGATTTGAGTCTATAACCTCAAGATTCGTAGTCAAGTCTCTTAACCACTCGACCGCGAAGGCCTTCTATATAATATACCAGTTTCCAGATGTGCCAATGAAAGTTCTAATTTTCTCTCTCTTTTCCATTCTCCACTACAACATTTTTTTAAATTGGTATGTACGTATAGGTCTCACCACGAGAGTTGGTGCCGGCCAATACTCACACAGAGGCATAGCTTACGTACAGCGATTCGAACTGAATAAATAGGACACGCATTTACAATATCAACATAAACACTCGCTGTCCCTTTTCCACTAACAAGACAAAGGGCTCTTTCTTTATGACACATCGTAAATACATCGCCACTGGAGCGTATACAATAAACCCAACTTTTTTGTTTCAACTCTCGTTGCGCCAGCTATACCAACATACCTTTTTTCGTCAGTCTACAATGTTGCCCGTAAACTTTGTGAAACACTGTTTTAGAAATTATGAATCAAATGAGTTAGGCAGGTACCTATTATCTCTGCTAGTTACTCACCTGTGTAGGTACTTACTACGTGCAAACAGTTTGCATGGATATCTCCATTACATTCCGGATGTCAGTGGCGCGCAGTGCCAATTTTCCGAATTAGTGCCAACCTGAAATTTCCAGAAAAAAAATGTATACTGGTATTTTTATCATAGTATATTTTTTTAAGTCATCTACCTGTCTAACCTAACCTAGAAAAAAGAAAAATAAACTCACTACTCACTGCAGACTAAGGATTTTCACAGTTAGGCTAGACATCTCTTCTACCTAGGAGCTTTTTTTGGTTATGTTTATTAAATTGTGATTTCATCGAAAAATAAAGATTAGCGGATAAAATTCATTGATCGTTATTGTCAATTAACTTAATATCTAAATACAAAGGTGCAGGAATAGCTTATGTTATCGACTTTTTTTTGTTAAATGCCAAACATAGAAAGGACGTTTTAAGAGAATTAAAAGGACATGCATTTTAGAGGGATAAATAACCCGATAAGAATTCATCTCCCCTTAATTCTATCATGAATGCGGAAAATGTTGTGTGTACAATGAGGGAGGACTGTCAAAGAATCTGCGACACATGGGTTCAAACCCGACGCTTTGGAGCACTCGACCACAAACTGGTCACTTAACACCTATATATAGCCAAAGGCAGAGACGTGCACTCCATACAGCACATAAGCATTGCCTACCCAGCCAAAATCGCGTAAAAATATGTAATTTTTGGATCAAATTGTATGTAAGTATTGCAAAAAATAAATCTATACTTTCAAAAATACGGGCGTAATTGGAATAATCGCACCGCCGCGAGCGCCCCACCGACCGTCCTACTATAACGCGTCAAAAGCAGTAACTACATATCAACGCTGCCATCGTCAGAGTAGATTATTCTATATTCACTAGTATGCTGTGAGCTGTTGCGTGATCAAGTTTATCGTTTGTGTAAGTAAGTTTGTTGGTGTCTTAGAGTATATAGAGTGGTATCTATCAAA
Organism: Drusus annulatus; assembly: GCA_022651775.1. Classification (NCBI taxonomy): domain Eukaryota; kingdom Metazoa; phylum Arthropoda; class Insecta; order Trichoptera; family Limnephilidae; genus Drusus; species Drusus annulatus. Next base: position 952,564 of record JAGWCC010000043.1, on the reverse strand, counting down.
GGCAGTGTAGTCAGTTTTTGATGATTTTTACCGGACTTGGCGGACCTGCAATAAGGCTAGAGTATTTATACATCCATTCATATCACATATCGACATAATATTTTTGTTTATTCGTAAAACCATTTTTCCACAGTATTGCTATCAACAAAAATATAGCGTATAATTTAAAAAACCGTTTAGTTGTGTCAAGTTTAGTGACCCAGGAGCCCAAGATCATCGCGATAGTACATAGAAGCGGTGTATTTTATTTTTTGTCTCTTTTTCTCTCATGGTGTACGACGTAAGAACCCGGAGAAAGTTATTTACCGCAAGTTTGTATAGGTTGGGTAAAAATAATTAGCTCTCTCTCCATACATTGTTACTCCAAGGTTGGTGTCTAAGGCAGTGCCTTTACAGAACAAATCCAAAAGCAATCAGTGACATTTGTTGGTACCTATCTATATTATCAATGAATCCGCTGTTTTTCCTAGTGCCTACTCTGTACACGGCACTGGTTTCACGTACCTATATATAAAAAACTTTTTCCTAAAACGTAATGCATGAGCGTTTAGGAAAATAAGGAAAATCGCTAAAAAATCACCGCGCACCACTGCCACATAGATCAACCTCTGCGCACCTACCAGACTGGGCAAACCTGCGCAGTGCATTAAAACTCGGCATTCTGCAAACAGGTTGTTAGCATTCGTTGCGCAATCTCCCGATGCGAGATTAGAGTCCCGAGTGGGCAGGCAGTGCAGGTAGCTGTTGGCAGGTGCGGGCCGCTGCAATTTGTCCAGTGATTAACTCTGTATATCTTCTCGAGTAGCTACTTTGCCTACTTAGCCACTAGTATCTTCTATCTAGATATACTCGATGTATAAATTAGGTACTTAATAATTATTATTATCATTTTGTAGTTAAATGATTATTTACTAAGCTTTTCCTTGTCTTGCTTTGAAAGCTTTTCTTAATAACCTTTAGTAATATTATGATCTTTGAGACGTATGTGCGGTAAAACCATGTATGATCGTATTAAAAATGTGGATATCCGGAAAGAATGCAAGGCTGATGTGAGCGTAATGAATAGGATCAAGAAAGGGACGCTTAGATGGTTTGGGCATGTAGAGCGAATGAACGAAGAAAGGAGTGTGAAAAGAATATACGATGCGAAAGCGAATGGAAAGAAGAAGTCGAGGACGCCCGAGAAAGACATGGCACGATCAAGTAAATCAAATACTTGAATCGGGTCATGTGAAGAGTCAGAATAACAGAAGAGTATGTATGAGACGATGTATGAATGAGAATGGAGCAAGTGATTGTGTGCCAAGACAGAGTTATATGGCGGTCCGTCCTCTCTGCCTACCCCTGCGGGAGAAACGGCGTGATGGTTAGTTAGTTTTAGTTTCGTACCATGTGTCTTCTGTGATAGAGCATAATGTCATATTAAAACTGAACGGTTAGTAGCTGAGTGGATAAATGCGACGGGTTCCCACCCAGGTGTCGTGGGTTCGATTCCTCTGTTAGCTAAGTCCTCCATCATTGCACGACCAACATCTTCCACTTTTTTTTAATATTATCTGGTTATTCGTAACCCGGGATTTATTCCATAAATAACTTTTTTCAACTAGTGCTTATTTCGTGAATGGTAACGCCAGCTCATGTCTGATTTGACAGATATCGCTGAGCGAATATGGTTGTGTATACGCTTGAACAACGCTGGGAAATATTGCGACATTACTTTGAAAATCATGGTAATGTTGCAAAACGTACGGTTTTTGGAAGCACCGTCAGCTCCGTATGTTCGTTATCTTGTGAAAAAGTGAAAGAAACTGGCATCCTCATCGATTAACCAAAGCGTGAAAAGCCAAAACAGTGCGTACACCCGAGAATATCGATGCTGTGGCAGAAAGTGTGCGTGAAGCGCCATCAACATCAATTCACCGTCGTTCTCAACAATTGAACATTTCGGAGACATCATTGAGACGTTTGCATAAAGACCTTGGTATGACGCCATACAAAGTCCAATTGGTTCAGGAGTTGAAGCCAACTGACCATCCAATGCGTTTTCGCTTCGCTGAGTGGGCCTGCGATCGACTTACAGAAGATGCCGATTTTGCCAAAAAATCATCTTTTTCGGATGAAGCTCATTTTGATCTTGGCGGGTATGTAAACAAGCAAAATTGTCGTATTTTGGGGCACAGAAAACCCGCACGCATACATTGAAAAAGCCGGTACACCCAAAACGAGTCACTGTTTGGTGCGGATTTTGGTCCAGAGAACATAATTGGGCCATTTTTCTTTGAAAATGAGCAGGAGCAGTCAATGGCGATCGTTATCGGGCCATGTTGAACGAATTTTTGTTCACAAAAAATTGAAGAGGAGGATATTGGCAACATTTGGTTTCAACAGGACGGCGCTACGTGCCACACAGCCGAAGCTACACTCGATGTTTTGCGCCCTTTTTCAAAAAAAAAAAAGTTATTTGGCGGACCCTTTACTTTCATTTAGACGAATTTCTTTTATTAAAAAAAACATAGTTAAAACATAAAACTTTTTTCTCAGAGGTTACGGCTTCAAAACCTAGCAAAACAAAAAGGTCTTGATGTTCTTGTGTTTTTTACACATTTTTTTTATTCTTATGCACTTTTGTATTAGTCAAAAGTGATATTGCTGATAAATCAAGAAAAAAATCGCATTGATAGAATTTGAATAGTCAAAAAAATTATCTGTACAGAAGGTAGGTAAAACAACGGCTCGTGACTTTTGAGTGAATTAGAGTGCTAAGATTTTTTTTTAAAAAACGACATCTTTATATTGTTGTATCCGAAAATGTTTTTTTTTTGTTTGTACAAATTTTACACGAATCCTTTTTTAGCAATGTAGGGTTAACACCTTAGAGCAATAATATATACATGTATGAAGAGATAGCTCAAAAAAATTACCCAACCTATACACATTTACGAAAAATCACTTTCTCCGGGATTTCACGTCGTAAACCGTGAGAGAGAAAGAGATAAGACAAGTTTTCACACAATATAGCTCCGCTTTTAGGTATGTAAGCACGTTCTCCGTCTCCCGCGTCTCCGGCGACTCCGCCCACTGCGTTTTGCTATGCGACATAACAGGACATAACTCAACGGTTTTTTAGGTTATATCCCACATTTTTGTTTATACAAAAACATTATGTCGACATGTGCTATGAATGGGTGTATACCTAACTACCCTAGGCGACTCATCGACTACATACTGTCAACTCTTAGATCAGCAATGTCATCGGCTATCGGAAGGTTGAAAGAACCAAAGCGCACACCAGACACTAAGTTTGAGCGCGCCTTCGGAGTGTCAGGTCCTAAAACCTGGAATGGACTACCACATGATCTGAGAGTAATAAAAGACTCGGCAGAGTTCAGAGCCAAACTCAAAACTCATTTTTCAGAAAATCATATCCATAATCAAGATGTAACAAGCCCAATAGAACCAAGAAAACTTTTCAGACTCGTTCCTTAAATTCATTAGAAGATTATCACCATTATCTGTTCTTCACTACGAAAAGTTAAAAATACCTCCGATATACTTTATCTTAAATTTGCCTTCATGCCCTAAAAAATGAAAAAAAATAAAAAATAAAATAAATAAATAAATAAATAAATAAATAAACAAAATAAAATAAAATAAAAATAAAAATAAAAATTTAAGTAATTCTAAATTTTAGGTTATTATGATATGGTGATTGTGTCCTGCCAGAAGTGACCTGCCAGGTAAGTATGTTGCTGTATATTTATATAAACTAAGAATTAATATTAAGTAGAAATTAAGATTTGTACAGCGCCCTTGAGGTGATTTTTCACAAAAACGGCGCTATACAAATTATCCAAATATTATTATTATTATTACATTAGCGCTCCCTCTAAAATGAAATAAAGGGTTACGGAAAAACTAAAAATTATTTTTTACTTCAACAACATAAATAAAGTCGTATTTTATAATCTTAACACTCTATCACACTCAAAAATCATGAGACGCCACTGGGGTAGGAACTCAAGTAAGTACCTACGTACTTATAAATATTCAATCGCACTAACATTAACAGAACACGCCTCGGGCGCGAAGGAAGTCGGAAGGATGCCACGATAGTTCAGTGGATAGTGCATTCGCCCGCTCAGCACAAGATCACACTAAAATACAGGCCGGGTACTAATTTTTATTTCTCTTCTTCTCAACAAAACCCATCTTACAAAAAACTGCTTTTCAGTGGAAAGCCTTATTACACCTTCAAAACAACTCTGTAACTGAAATAAAATATTTAGTGGGTGGTTATATATTTTCTTTCTATCTCGCGCAACAATAAACAGACGGAACACAATGGGAGGCGTGTCGGGGGGAGGGGCCTGAACAATGGGTATTGTTCACCCCAGCGCCGGGATTGGCCGGCGGGGCGGGGTCCCGCCCACACAATGGACCATTGTGACGGGGACACAAAGGGCCAATCAACAATGCTTTTCCCGGCCGGGATAGATACCAGAGGAAAACTTCGAATAGGGGTGGGGTGGTGCCGCTTTTCCTGCGCGCGTACCTACTTAGTATTGATAATTTGATGGAGTTTGTAACGATGATTTTTTTTATTATTCAGGTAGGTACCCACTACTACGAAATTGATTGAGTTTTTTACAATATTTAAATTTAAAACAAACCCTTGCACTACAAATTTAGAAAGCTCACTGGCGGCCTCCATAGTCGAGTGGTAAGACGCTCGACTACGAATCCAAAGGTCGCGGGTTCAAACCCGGCGTGCGCCAATAACTTTTATTTAATTAATATGTGTCATAACATATTTAAGTTATATGAAAAGAATAAAACGTATATTTGCGGCACGTTCCAGAGTGGTAGAAAGACCACTATTCAGAATCGAAACGTTGCTTGAAATGGCTTTAGCCGTGTTTGGTGACCAGATATGAATATCCAGGTATTTCCCAACTTTCTTCTTCCCACTCTTCTTCCCCTCCCCACTACCTTCAGCCTCACAACATACCCTATTTGGGGATGCCATAGTCTCATTGGCTCTAGACGGTTGGGAGCAGTTGAGACTCTTGTGCGGTATTCATAAAAAAAAAGTTGCCTAAAACCTAAAATCGAACAATAAAAAGCATTAATAACTTAAATAAATATCATCCCCTCGGAGGGTTAAAATTGTAATTAACTAAACATCAAGTCGTTTTCCCGCAGAGATAAAGAAAGAGAATAGATCGCCATACAACTCTGTCTCGCCACACACTACTTGTTTCATTCACATTCATACATTGACTCTTACATAGGTAAAATTCTCTTAATCTTACTCTTGACACGACCCGACTCAAGTATTTCATTTACTTTATCGTGCCATGTCTTCCTCGGGCGTCCCTTAATTAATCTTCCATTAAATTTCGCGTCATATATTTTATTCACACTATTTTTTTCGTTCATCCGATCTACATACCCAAACTATATAAGCGTTCCTTGCTTAATCCCATTCATTGCGCTTACATCAGCCTTGAATTTTTTCCGGATTACCATATTTTTAACACGATCACTGCATCTTTCTCGAAATTAGAAAAAACTGTTAAAATTTTGTTTATCTAAAGTGACCTGCCAGATAAGCTCTTTTATACTATCTCCATAGATTACAATGTAGTTAGTAATAAGATGGACCTTAAGAAATAACACTTCTACAGCGCTCTTGAAGTGATTTTTCATAAAAGCGGCGCTATACGATGTATGAATTATCCTACATTATTGCTATTTTTATTATTATTAAGTGACTCATATGGCCTCCAGATCTATTTTATAAAGAACCTACTTACACATCTTAGAGTATATAGAGTGGTATCAATACAAGGCAGTGTGGTCAGTTCTTGATGATTTTTCGCCTGACTTGGCGGACCTGGGCGTGGCTAAGACCAATGCTAGGGTATTTATACATCCGTTCATATCACATATCGACACAATGTTTTTGTTTATTTGTATAACCACTTTTTCACAGTATTGATATCAACAAAAATATGGCATCTAACCTAAAAAACCGTTTAATTGTGTCAAGTTTAGTGGCATAATAAAAAATGTAGGCGGAATCCCGCGGTGACCCAGGAGCCCAAGATCATTGTGACAGTACGTAGAAGCGGAGTATTATATTTGTTGTCTCTTTCTCTCTCATGGTGTACGACGTAAGAACCCGGAGAAAGTGATTTATCGCAAGTTTGTATCGGTTGGATAAAAATAATTAGCTCTCTCTCTCCATACATTGTTTCTCCAAGTTACACATCGAAATGTTTGTTTGTTCATCTGCCTACCTACATCTTTCTATGCACTATTCAGGGCTACCGTAAGTGATAGAGAACACAAAGGAGATTATGCCTTTCATAATTAACTAGTAAAATTTGTCAACCAACTAGGCTTATTGCTTTTATCATGATAGAATGCAAAAAAAATAATTGTTGAACGATATTTTTATTGAAATAAATAACATCTATGTTCCTGTGAGATTCTATATAAACAAATTAAAACTTAAAGAGAGACAGACGTTCTGATATTTAATGTTTCAGATGTTCAAACAGCTCTTTCTCTCCCATTCTAAATACAACATTCCTTTGAGCTTCCTGGGGTACACAGATTAAACGGCACGAACCTATATCATAAATAGAATCATCGAGAATTCAAAAATCATCATAAATTTAATCATAAATAAATTTAAACAGAATTCTATCACAAATTGTTAGTTGCAAAATTAGAAATAATTAAAGCATTTTCTTTTTTTTGTAAAGCGGTCTCTATGTGATATTTCTTAGTTTGAGGTTAATGTTAAATAATATAATAAACAGTGGTAGACATCACTAGCTAATCAATATTTAGGGTGAAATTTGAAAAACATATTAGTATTAAGTACTCAAGAAGTTAAATCCAATGAAAGTGTGTTAACAAATGACTAAATGCGTTACCTACCTAACCTAGCCTAACCTAACAGACCTTGCGACTTACTTACTTTCATTGAACTACACACATACTTAACACTTCTTTCTATAAGCAGGTATTCATAATATATCATTCTTCCTTTCAGTGGGAAAGAGAGGCAGCATGGTTAAAAAAGCCACGAGTAGACAACACGCTACCTTATAATACTACTTCAATCTTCTTTTTTTAATTGGGCACCTTAACCACCCTAAGTTTATTTCTCTCTCGTTACCAATGAAAGCCTTCTACTTGCCTCAATTCAACTAAATAATAGCATACTTTTCAAGGGTGGAAACGAAAGAGCGGCGTAATTAAATAAAAATATATTATCTAAGCCACCGAAAACGCCCTACGCTACCTTACAGACAAATTATGTGACATAACTACCCTCAAATTACCCAACTATAGATTTATTTGTTTTAAAGAAAGACAAACATTCTTTGGTTACGAATAACCTGACAATATTTGAAAAAAAACTCCTACTACCATCGCAATAAGCGGAAAATGTTGCTTGTGCAATGAAGGAGGACTTAACCAGCACAGGAATTGAACTCACGACGCCCGGGTGGAAATCCAACGCGTTTGTCCACTCAGCTACCGAACGATTAAAAATATAGGACAGCTAAACTAATTGTGCCCTATAATTAGGTACAGTAGAAGAAGGAAACCTTATATCAAGGTTTTCGGATTCAAATTAAAAGTTAATCGCATAATCTCCTCACCCCTTTCGTTCCATTCCCATTGTTACATAGGCAACTTTGATATTTCTCTAAGGAAAATATATCCTTTTTTATAGAGTTGTTGGATAGGTACCTGCCAATTTATTTTTACAGAAAGTTTTAGTCAACGTGTGTAAACTCGTCGAAACGATGGATTTATCAGTTAGCTGGGCACCTACGAGTAAAATATCGGTACCTGCCTGTTATTCTATGGAAGAATATCGATTGAAAAAATCGATGAGCCATAAGCCACTTCTCTATCGACGTCTCTTAAGACAGTGGCACATGATCGGAAGATATGCGTCTTCCGCGCATTGGCCTGCGCAAGAGGCGGGGCCTCACCGCCCGAAGAGCGAGACGGCAAACGAGCCCAACGGGGAACCCGACAGGCGCGAGCGGGACGGCCGCGCGCTTTGTCGATCCGTCCGGGTGAAAATCCAGCGGCCGGAGAGAGAAGACTTTGTTCGGCGACAAGAGGAAAATTCTAAAGTCTGAGCGAGACAATCGACACTGTTAGGTATTGTTGTACGTGCGAGCGAGGCGGGGAGAGCATTTTTGTTTTGGACGGTTCGGAATTCGTTCAGGCGAGAGCGGGACGGCGCACTCGGGCGAACCTAGCTTTTGTTACGTTTGTTCTCCGGTTTGTATAGAAATGTTTCAGCCAGTGTAAGCCGTGACTTGACGCGAGCCGGTAGCCTACCTACTGCAGGCCATTCTATACATTTTCCTTACGAATATTGTCTTCCGAGAACGCCCTTTAAAAGAATACAAATCTCAGCGAGGCATCTTCTACACCGCAGTTCGTTCGTTAAACAACTTCATTCGCAATCAAATCAAAATAAAATAAAGCTTTTTGATTTTTTCACACATTTGTTTCTGTCATACAAAAAGAACAATCAAACGATTGTCACCGTTGCAATTACTATCAATTTTTCAAAAAGTTTTAATTTTGTGTCAAGCCCAATTTACATAGACCAGTCGAACATCGTAGTGCAAATAGTCATATGAAAAAAAATCTCGAATAATTAAATACTTTCTTGGATTTTTTTGTTTAAAATTATTCTCAAGAAATCAATTTTACGAGATCAGTTTTCCGTCAAATTCTGCGCCACGCAAATCGGCCATTATCCCGGACTATTGTTTATATAGAAGTGAATATTTGTTATAAAGTAGACGTAAATCATTGACAGCGAGTGACCTAACACTGAACATTATCGTTGTCATTGAGTTAATTGTAACATTGTTGAAAGAAATCAAGTGACATTTTGTGCGAAAATTTTGACAGTTCTTCAGGCGAAATGCAGCTGTGGACATAGGTCCGCTAGAAATCTAACCATCCCGAAAATGCCAAAGGTAAAAAAACAATTCCATTTTCAAATTCGACAACTCAACTATTATTGTTACATTTCGTCAATGGTTTGAATTAATAAGTTTTTATTTCACTTTGTAATAATTATATTTTCTCTGAAAAGGATTTATAAAGTGCTAATTAGGGTAATTTCCAAATACTGCAATTCAATTTTACTGTATCTTGATAGAAATTCAATTCACGATTTTTTTAATATGTTATCTAAACAAGGGAATTGTTGAAAATTGTAGGTTAGGTTGTTTTAATGCGTAGATTAAAACGCGCTAGAGGTAAAATATTAACAAAATATGATATAGGTTCCTTTGTAAATTAAACTTTACTAAATATAAAATATTTTTGTTAGGTACCTACCCATCTACCTGTTCAATAATAGATTAGTTCTTGTGTGTGAAAATCCTATCATGTGAAAAATATTGGTTTCTGATAACTCTACTGCATAAATGTTCAGAGCCCTTGAGGTGATTTTTCACAAAAACGGCGCTATGCAAATTATCCAAATATTATTACAATCAATTCGAAAACTGAGACCAGTGCGTTGGTTTACTACTCCTGTTTGGAAAACTACATCGTCGACACAGTTCCATTTCGTTAATGCTTCAAGCCTTAAAACTCTTCGTGAGTAAGTGCTCCGATTAGATATATTCAAGCACTGAACAATACAAAACCATTTTCCTGTAGATAAATAATACGCCTGAATAGACAACCCTTCGATCTGCAGAATGAGGTGAACGAATTTTCACGTAAAATTATTTCAGTAGTTAGTACCTTTGTATAATCATTTATAAGTTTTATTACGTTCGTTTAGTCAATTAAAAAATAGCCGATTTCAATGGCTAATAGCTTGGTAATTTTTTTATTGATCAAAAAACAAGTAGGCTGCGTAAATACTTACCAACTAGATAACCTGTTAACTCTTTGTATAGCAGTGGCGTGCGTGATTTTTTTTTTTTAATTACATCAAAATTAATTGTGCAGAATACGCAATCTTCAAAAACACAGCTTTACACATTACTCAACAAACTAATCATCTCAATATTACCCATGAATGTGATAAAATTCTACCCATCGCTGTATTTGCACACACTTTTTGCTTTATTTACATTCATAGATACACTTTTGTTATTCTCGACGTGATCGGCGTCAAATATTTGTATAATATCGATAGAATATGCAATTTGTAAGCCACTAGTTATAAGTATTAGGCTTAAGTCAATATCAATAAGTCTTAGTCTTTTGAAGTCATTAATCATATTTTTTAGCTGAAGTGCATAGTTGTAAGTTATAATTTATACGCCACTAGTTATTAGTCTTAGTGATTAGGTTGTAGGTTATGTTAAGTTGTAAAGCACCCTTGAGGTGATATTTATTTCACGAAAACGGCGCTATAGAAATCAGCCAATTACAATTACAATTAAAAAAAATAAAAAATTGAAAAAAGATCTGTACAGCGCCCTTGAGGTGATTTTTCACAAAAACGGCGCTTTACAAATCATCCAAATATTATTATTATTATTGATCATCTTTTCTCGAGGTTTCTTCGATTTCTGTTTATATCCACTCGCGTATCAAACATTATCCTAACACACCTTTCACAATCCCTTCTCTGAACGTATCTAAATCATCTAAGCATTCCTTTTTTACTCTCGATATTTTCACTTACATCTGAATACTTGGTTAAAACCTATTTTTCCCGCAAACACCTCCACTTTAAAAAGCTAGACTGTGTTAAAAGCCTCGGCACGCCCCTGCTGTATAGTTAGGGATCCAATCAACACATTTTAAAATGTGTGATTTTATCGAATATTAATAAACTTCAGTTTTAATGGATGATACTTTGCAGACATTGGTTTTGCCGGCTAATGGGCCTTCGTAAAATAAACACCGAGTTTACTCACTATTATTATTATGATTATGGTTTGTTTGCGCTAATGATGCTTTAATTAATTAAAAATGTTTTATGTTAAAGATCTGATGAAAAAGTATTTTTATACTAATTTTGTAAAAAGCGCCTACATGACGAAGGAAAGAAAAGCTTGTAGATAAAATTAATTAGCCAGCAGCAACATAAATTCCAAGAAATACATAAATTAAATTGTCTAGTTTTTATTTATTTTACAAATTTGTTTGGGAGATATACGTAGTAGTTAGGTACTTACCTGACAAGTAGGAAGGTTTTGCAAAACACATTTTATCTGTAAATATAAATCAGAACAAACCACAAAATTAATAACTTTGCTGCAGATTTTTTTTTTATTACATAAATGCACATTATTGTTACGGGTTTAGCAATTAATTTCGGGGAATTCTTTGAATCGCGAAAAATAATGAAAAGTACTAAAAGGCACCTACTTGGCTAATTTAAACAGCCTCATTTTTGACATTCTTGTTGAGTACCCACCTACCTACTTATCGCGATTTTTTATTCAGGTTCATACAAATTATGTCAAGGAAAATATTTATGTATTTGAAAGAAAAAATAGGAAAAACTGAATATTTTAGGTAAATATTTCAAAGATATATTTATAATTATAATAATAATAATACTTGCTTAATTTATAAGCGCCATTTTCTTGAAATATCACTCTAAGGGCGCTTGACAAAACATAAAAGCTATGGCTGAATTTACCCTAAAACTATCTAAATACCTAAGGCTATAGGTCAAAAATTAATTCCCAAGAAAGGCTGTAATTTTTAAAAAAACTTTTGTTTAGCATTAGATCGAGGATTGAAGCTAACGTGTTAGCCTAGCTGTGTAAATTAAGGGCAATTCTGTTATTTATGGATCTAATTTTCCGAAAATATGAGTTTTGAGTTTAGCTCTGAAATAACCTAAACTACAACCTAAAGTAATATTTAAAAAATATTTTCTCTCTAGGTTGGTAGATTAGATAATGGAATATTTTAAATTCTTTTTTTTGTCGATTAGTCCCTAGTTCCTACCTATCCATTTGTTTTACTGTCAATAATTTTGAAAAATTCGTAATACTATTCTCATTATTTAGGTACTTACAAAAAAAATTATAATTATAACAGTGGTTATATTGATAGAATATTATTTGGTGTTATCGCATAATCATTCTTGAGAGAACTGATTTGATTAATAAATTATTTTTTGCGAAGAACCCAAACAAATAATTATTCTCATAGTTTTGTAGCTAGATAGATACTGTGTGGGAATAATATTTACCAAAAAAATTGTACCTACCTGCATGTATGAAGAGTGGTTCGATTATTGTCACATATTTATTCATAAATATTAGAAGGAGAAAATACTGTAAACGAATAATCATTTCGCACAGTGGTATATCGCGATTGTAATTTTCATTAAATTTAGAAAATTAAAATTTTCGCCGACTTTTAAATTACGCTTGTATCGACACGGGAACTTTTTACAGCTAGACAGCCATAGCAAAAACCATTTCAATATTTGTCATCAGGTAAACTTAAATTGTAAAAAAATAACTGTCGGAATTCTAAACTTCACCAGGTCTTTTTAAAATTGCATTTAATTTTAGAGTGAATACCGCACAATATTCTTAACCGTCTACAAACAGTGAGACTATGGCATCCCCAATTGGGATATGTTGTGAGGTTGTAGGTAATGAGGAGGGGAAGTAAATGGGGAAGAGGAAGGTTGAGAAGTACCTGGATATTCAGATCTGGTCACCAAACACGGCTAAAGCCATTTCAAGCAACGTTTCAATTCTGAATGGTGGTCTTTCACCAGGGCGATACGACGAGTATCTACTACTCTGGAACGTGCCACAAAAATACTATATATTAATTCATATGAATTAAATGTATTGTGACACATATTAAGTTAACAAAAGTAATTTTCGCACGCCGGGTTTGAACCCGCGACCTCTGGATTCGTAGTCGAGCGTCTGACCGGCCGTCTGGGTAGTAATTTTGATTAAAAAATGAACAAATCATTCAATAAAACCAAGTAGGTACTATTTTATGGTACCATTTAAACTAGGAATTAATATGTAATGATAGGAAGTAAGATCTGTACAGCGCCCTTGAGGTGATTTTTCACAAAAACGGCGCTATACAAATCGTCAAAATCTTATTATTATGATCACCTTATATTACATCCAATATTTTAATGTAATTTTATACTTATTTTTAATATTCGGTGTCTAGTAAACGTTTTTTTTATTGGGATGTAAAGTAATTCTATTCAGATATCCCAGGTGTGCAGGAAACCGTAAGGAGGTGTACGGTGAGTTGGTTGCTGGGTTCAATCTACCTACAATACAATATGATTTTGCCCTCGACATTTTATTGTTACCAGGAGGTACCTCGAATATTGTTGAGAGGCATTGTTTAATTTTTTTTCTGCAGGTAACTCAAAACTTTCTTATCTCGGAGAATTTTCAAAAAACTTGCATCATTAAAATAGCCTGCTTAGTTTTAAATTTAAGATTATTGTAAAATGTTGACAATAAGGTGAGATTTTTAGACTAAGATGGTTTCAAATACCTCAGGAACAGCGACATTATCAAGTGAATCAAACACTTGCGATTAATACAACAGAGGGCTTTGACGGCCTCCATAGTCGAGTGGTAAGACGCTCGACTACGAATCTAAAGGTCGCGGGTTCAAAATCGGCGTGCGCCAGTAACTTTTATTTAATTCGTGTGTCATAACACATTTAATTCATATAAACATAACATAAAATTTATTTGCGGCACGTTCCAGAGTGGTAGATACTCTAAGTATCGCCCTGGTGTAAGACCACCATTCAGAATCGAAACGTTGCTTAAAATGGCTTTAGCCGTGTTTGGTGACCAGATCTGAATATCCAGATACTTCCCAACCTTCCTCTTTCTCCTCCCCGTTACCTTAAGCTTCACTACATACCCCGATTGGGGATTCCATAGTCTTACTGGTTCTAGACTCTGGGAGCAATTGCGACTCTTGTGCGGTATTCACTATAATTTTATTTTTTTAAAGATGCACGTGATTATATTTGATTGTGAATGGAGAAAGAAGTATACGCAAAGATAGAGATATGGTGATGTTGTATCATATCTGCAAACCTATTCTGGAATTTGGTAGCAGTAATATTAGTGATATTGTTTTAGAGATATTTTTTTGTTAGAGTACCGCAAGGATCCGTATTGTGACCATTACTATTAAATATCAAAATCAACGACATAGCAAAATGCTTCGATTGTTTCATTTATTTACGTAGGTGTAACACTGTTAAAATAAACTCCTATGATACAACATGGTGGTACTAAAAATACCACACTATTTGAAAGTTAAGTTTACACCTTATCAATTGAATGAATTCAACAATAGGTAATTTGTCTTTCTAACAACTTCATCCAAATCAAGGCCCGTTACGTCTTAATGTAGATAGGTAGCTACGTACAATTTTCTCAAGGATAAGATCATTCGGATCAGTTGTTGTCATGTCGCCTATTGTTGTCCACCAGCTCGCAGGATGTCGGCGATTGTTGTCGAGCAAACCGTCAACGATGGCGACACACAATGGCGACACAATAGCGCATTGTCGCCGAATCTAGACCTCTTAACCTCGTTCGGGCAGGAACGGAATTGAAACGTCTTAACCCCGGTGTCTGTTATGAAAAGGTGACGTGGTGAAAATTGATACCCTATTATTTAAAATGGGATTTTTTATCGTCTTAAACAATCTCAAATAATTGAGTGCCAAACGATAATGATGCCTGTGGGTGTCAGGTGTTTCTTCGAAACGATGGGTTTCGATTCCACGTTCTACAATTTGATCAAAAAAAGAAACTTACTACATAATTACATAAACGAATGACTGAAATATAATATGCAATAAACCGCAAAAGTATTAGACAAAAGGATACATAGTTAAGAATTTGATTAGCTACAGCCAAGAGTTCTAGAGTGGTAGATATTCTAAGTATCGTCCTTGTGAAAGATCACTATTCAGAATCGAAGCGTTGCTTGAAATGGCGTTGGCCTCCTTAATCGAGTGGTAAGACGCTCGACTACGAATACAAAGGTCGCTAGTTCAAACCCGGCGTGCGCCAATAACTTTTATTTAATTCATATGTGTCATAACACATTTGATTCATTTAAAATTTAAAAAATATATATTTGCGAACCTTTCCTGAGTGGTAGATACTTTAAGTGTCGCCGTGACAAAAAACCACCATTCAGAATCAAAACGTTGCTTGAATTGACTTTAACCGTGTTTGGTGACCAGATCTGAATATCCAGGTACTTCCCAACCTTCATCTTCTCCATCTCCTTTCCCTTACTACTACCTTCAGCCTCACAACATATCCCGATGCCATAGTCCCGCTGACTCCAGACGTTTGGGAGCAGTTGGGACTCTTGTGCGGTATTCACTTTAAAAATAAAAATAATTTAAGTAAAGATAATATTTTTAATCAGAGGATATTTTTGTCAAAGTGCAGGTTGCATTGAAAGCTCAATCCTCGGAGTAAAAATCTAATGGAGGGATAGCTAATTTGTTTTACCCAACCCATCCGACATTATAATAAACCACTTTCTCCGAGTTTTACGTCGTACACCATGAGAGAGAAAGAGACAACAAATTTCATTATGTAATGTCGCAATGATCTTAAGGTCCTGGTTCACGGCGGGACTCCGCCCACATTTTTTACTATGCCACTAAACTTGACACAACTAAACGGTTTTTTAGGTTATATGCTATATTTTTGTTGATAAAATTACTGTGAAAAAGTAGCTATACGAATAAACAAAAACATTATGTCGATATGTGATATGAATGGATGTTTAAATACCCTAGCCTTAGTCTTAGCCACGCCCAGGTGCGCCGAGTCATGTTAAAATCTTCAAAAACAATTCCAAAACTGACTTCACTGCCTTGGATAGATACTACTCTACCAACTCTATTGATCTATCATTATAAAATCAATAACAGCCTACTATCTCGAAAAACGAATTGATTAAATTAAATAACTACCAAACTTCTATCAACGATCTTTTTGAGGACGCAGAAGGAATTGGCTTTATTTGAATAATTGAAGTGCGCATAACGTTGTAAGAACAAAAATCCACTAATAAACTTACAGTTAAATGCACAAGCATAAAATCCCTTTGTTAAAATTATGCTTGTATCATTTTTCTTTGTTGATTTAATAAAACAAATTTATAACTTTTCTTTGTGTTCATCCCCTCGATTTGCACTGATTTATAATTCAGTGCCGATTTTTAACAGTACCTACCTGGGTAAAAAAACAAATAATGACAATTCCCAATGTGGCAGCAAATAGTAAGTTATTATTACCAATCAGGTACAGCTATATGTAGATTCTTCCTTTTGTGAAGGCAAAACCAGAACAGCACTTGCGGGGATTGAATCGTCAAAAGCGCAATGCCGGTTGACCCTTATTTGATAGGGGTGAAGCCGGGGATTTTGAACGTGTATTGAATTTTATTTTTAAACTTAACCGTTTGAATGGTTTTTTTTTAAACAGGTACAAAAATAAATTGTTTACATATGTGTTTATACAGTAGGACATTGTGAATATTCTTCAGATTCTAACGATTTTTCCAAACATAATTTAATATTTTTATGACAATTTTTTTCTTTAGCATTATTACCCTTTGCGTAAAAAACCTGATTGATTTTTTTTCCCGTGTAATTTTTTACCTTTTTCAGTTTTTTCATTAACAATGGATGGAAATCAATAAAAAAATATGCATTTGCAGCTCAAAAGGTTCAAATCAAAAGCCTCTTATTTTAAAATCGTTTAAGCCTTCGCACTCAAAAATAGCACTAAACGTCACTTGTAGCATTGTAATACAAGTAATACTACAAATTATTGAACTTTAAAACTTCTAAAACGCCTAAGGTGTCCAATGAATACATTTTTTGACTGTCATCTTTAAATTCCAAAAAAAAAACACACTAAAATGTCAATAAATGTTGCAGTTTGAAAAGATTTTTTAACATTTTACCTAAAATTCCAGCAGGCATTTGATTAAAAAAATCGGTTGTAGAATTGTATTCACTGGAAATCTTAGACATTTTCCAAACTACCCGTAAAAAACTGAAAGATTAATCATTTGTAGTATTGTTTGAATTAGAAAGCCAAAAAGTTTGTATTTTTGGGTGCTGACCCTTAAATAAGAAGTAAAAAATCATGACTTACCCCTGCTTACCCTTACTTACCTGCAAATATCAATCACCTCAAAATATTGTACCTGTACTATATGGTATTAATATTTATAGTTAATGCATTAGAAACAGAATCTCTATAGGGGGAGGGTACTTACTTGTTAACTGATTTAAAAAAAACTCATAAATTACAACAAAATAAAATATGCCCAAAATGTCCAACTGCACCCCTCGAGATAAGTTGTTTGATCACAGCCTATCTGTCTGTACGTACTTTTATGGACACCTGAGCCTTTTACCGCCCGTGAACCGACTCGACCTGTCTGCTGCAAACTAAAGGATCGCCGGATCCCCGTAATGCGCCCTTTGCAACAGGGGTTGGTCCGCTGTACATCGACGTCTTTTGGCCAGAGTTTAGGGGCTGCAAATCCTTGAGATATTGTTGACAGTTAAGTGAGTTTAAAATAAGTGTGGTGCTGTCATTTCGATAGTGAACGATGTAGATTTTTTATTGATGTCAGTAAACTATGACTTATTTAATTTGAATTTATTACTAAACAACCTTCGTAACTTATGTTCACCTCATAATAATAATTATAATAATATTTGGATGATTTGTATAGTGCCGTTTTTGTGAAAACTCACCTCAAGGGCGCTGTACAGATCTTATTTTCTATTGTTAAATATTTATTCCTAGTTTAAGGAGAAAATATGCAGGAACATACTTACCTGGTAGATCCCAACAGATACACATACTTATTAACTTAGAATTATAAATATGATTTTTTTCCGATTTAGGGCATGGAGGCGAATTAAAAATTGACTTTCTGAATTAGTCGTACAGTACAAAAATCGATTAAAATTTGTACTCGTATACTGGTATCTAAAGGTGATTTGTCGAGAAACAGATTATGTTGAGATTCTTCTAATGAATTTAAGGATATGAGAGTATGAAAAGGTAAGTTTTCAGTTTGAACCGAAATTCTGTTGGGCTCGTTATACATCTTAGGTGAGTGAGTGGTGGAAACTTTAAGTATCGCCCAGGTGAAAGATCACCATTCAAAATCAAAACGTTGCTCAAAATGACTTTAGCCGTGTTTGGTGATCTGAATAGCCAAGTACTTACCAACCTTCATCTTCCACATCTCTTCTTTCCTACTCCTTTTAGTCTCACAACATACCCCAATTGGGGATGCCATGGTCCAACTGGCTCCAGACGGTTGGGACTTATATGCGGTATTCACTATATTTTTGTTTTTTGACTGGACCGGTTTTACCTTACATCGGCCATCTCTAGACATCTAAATATGGCTGTTGCAATAATAATAAATTCATGTTAAAATTAACATCCACCATGACATATGAATTTCAAAATTAGATAAAATATCTATATAATTAAAAAGTAGCTGTCACAAAAATTGTATTGCGTCTCCTATTTGGAGTTTCTAGATCAACTTGAATATTAAGAGTTTAAAATTTCATTCCATCATGAGCTATGGAGCTCTTAAAACTTAATTTAACACTCAAAGACAAGACGTCAAATATTCAGTTTCATATTTTTCGGTTGCTAAGCCGGGTAGTAAACTTCAGTGATTATAATCCTATTAGCAAATAGATCTTAGACTAACATCTCACTAAAAGCATAAATTAATGGATTGGAGCTTGACACGGTTAACTTTACAGTTGGTGGCACCGGAAATGTAGATTTCGAGTTAAAAAAAAATGTTTGCTCATTAGTTACTTTTTGGTTGACTGCAAAGTTAAAACATTACTTTGTGTAGATAATAGTAGACATCAATTTATTCAAATTATTAGTTTTTCTTGCTGAAAACATTTTGATCAACCCCTGGGGTCTTTTTAATCTCGCCTCGCTACCCCCATTGTCAATTCAATACGGCAGACACTCCACTGCTGAAACGTTCTTGGATTTTTTTCTGGTTTATTGATGTATTTCTCCCATTGTGCAATAATCTTTTTGTGGTCTCCGTACGTGCTCAGACCAATGGTAGAGTGCAGACAATAACACTGAATGCCTAACAATGTGGATGTGCCCGTGAAAATATTGAATTCAAACCATCTAGGTAAGCAAACACGTTCTTAACCATTGTGGATGAATACTCTAAGATTTCGGAATTAACAAAATGATTTTATACAGAAACTTGCAAGTATTTGGTAGAATTACAGCTACGGAAAAGGGTGTTTTGTATACGACGAATATATCGTCACCGGAAAGGCAAAAGGGCTAAAGCACCTTTTTGGAAAGTTTACACCGGAGCACCTTAAAGTTTTTTTTCACTAACTACCTAACCATCACGCTGTTTCACCTAAGGGGTAGGCAGAGAGGACGGACCGCGATATAACTCTGTCTTGGCACACACTCCTTGCTTCACTCACATTCATACATCGTCTCATACATACTCTTTTGTTATTCTGACTCTTCACATGACCCGATTTAAGTATTTGATTTACTTGATCGTGCCATGTCTTTTTCGGGTGTCCTCGACTTCTTCTTCCATTCACTTTGGCATCATATATTCTTTTCACACTCCTTTCTTCGTTCATTCGCTCTACATGCCCAAACCATCTAAGCGTCCCTTTCTTGATTCTATTAATTACGCTCACATCAGCTTTGCATTCCTTCCGAATATCCACATTTTTAATACGGTCAAACATGGTTTTACCGCACATTCATCGTAAGGATCTCATTTCCACAGCATTCAGTCTACTTTCATCCTTCCTCTGCCAGTTCCATGCGTCACTGCCATACATCAGGGTTAGTATAAGCACTCCATTGTAGACTGCTAGCCTCGCTTCTTTGGACAATTTCTTATTTGCGCCAACAGCGTTCAGTCCTCCATTATGGAGTTTTTCATAAGTCTTCAGTAGGTGGTTGGATTTTGAAAAAAAGTTAGCTTAAGTAACGCAATACTCTCACTAAGTAACCTGAAACGACAAAAGCTAAAAAAGTACCAAACTTGTGTCGCTTGAGTCAAGCCTTCGCTCAAATGTTAAATATATTTTAAGTGGCTGAAGGGCCACATAAGTCTTCAAAATCAAACGAGAGTCAGAGCATTTGATGCAGTAAATCTGATAAAAACTGCATATTTAACTCATTTTTTATCAAAGTGTCGCTTAAGCCCTTTTGCTTTTCTAGCGACAATATGACGCGCGAGTGAATGCAAAAATTAGTCGGGGACACCCGAACAAGATGTATTACGATCGAGTGAATCAAATGTTTGTGTCTGTCCACATCAAGAATCGGTATCGCAGATGAATATTTAAAAATAAAGAGTTCTTCTAACATACAGTTGTGTGGATCCATCATCTCTGCAGACTCCTGCGAAAAATAGCCCCATGCTTGGTTAGTAAGTTAGTTAATCTAAAACCTCTAGGTATGTGAAGTTATTATGATGAAGTAAGTAACTAACTAACCACCACGCCGTTTCCCCGCAGGGGTAGGCAGAGAGGACGGACCGCCATACAACTCTGTCTTGGCACACACTTCTTGCTTCATTTACATTCATACATCGTCTCATACATATTCATGTTATTCTGACTCTTCACATGACCCGATTCAAGTATTTGATTTACTTGATCGTGCCATGTCTTTCTCGGGCGTCCTCGACTTCTTCTTCCATTCACTTTCGCATCATATATTCTTTTCACACTCCTTTCTTCGTTCATTCGCTCTACATGCCCAAACCATCCCAAACCATTCCCCACATTCGTGTCATATTTTAATAGAATGGTATTCGCATAGGTACAGCTTGACATGCTTAACTTTGTATTCGGTGGTCTTGCTAGTGTAGATTTTGTGGTCACAAATAAAAACTATGGATTTAATGTTTCGTACCGCTTGGTGGCGAGTGGACAAACGCGTCGCATTTTTACCCGGGCGTTCTGGGTTCAATTCCTCTGTTAGCTAAGTCCTCCATCATTGCGCAGGTAACATATTCCGCTAATTATGATGGCAGTAGGAGGTTTTCAAATATATCGTCAAGTTATTTGTAATCAAGGAACGTTTGTCTTTCTTAAAAAAAAAAACAAAAAGTTATAGTTAGTTAATTCCTTAGATCCTCCTATGACCACCTGCAAATTTAAGTCAGTCAAGATGTACTTACCAATAGTTGAGTTTTTTTTTTTTTAAATAAAAGCAGGTTAAACGTAGTTAAGGCTATATTCATTGTTACATAGGTAGGTGCCTACCTACATACCCCATTTAAAAGGCAACAACAAACGAGAGGATGAATCTGCGAGTTAAGAAACTTAGAGGGGACTTCAACAAAGGGAATCCCTTTGTGCCTTAACAACACCCTTCGTGAACGGCACATAATAAAAAGGAACTACGGACTCAATAGGGTGGAAGAAGTACTTAAATACGCAGTACGCAATGGAACAAGTATTTCAATTCCTTGAGCTTTTAATAGTAGCTTTATGAAATACGAAAAAGCTTTCTCACTGAGTGTTACTGACCGCTGTGTAACATTTTATTATCCTATTAGATTATTTGAAGATTTATTTTAATATTAATTATAATAATAATAACAGTGAACTTATATAGCGCAGTTTCGTGATATTTCACCATGAGTGAGCTTCATACTAAATTGACTAAGCTAAGAAGACTAACTAACAAGAAAAAATATAATGTAATATGTATACAGATTAAAACTATCTAAAATTATGATCGTTATCATAAATCATGAGAGGAAAAGTTAAGGTATGGTATAACCTTGAAGTAACGATATTTGGAGAGAGAGCTAATTATTTTTACCCAAACCTATACAAACTTGGGATAAATCAGTTTCTCTGGGTTTCGCGTCGTACACCATGAGAAAGAAAGAGACAACAAAATCTCCCAAATTATCACACCGCCAAGTATTATTAGAATGTTGTTCGGGTTCCGCGTCTCCGTTGACTCCGTCCACACTTTTTGATACGCGAAATAAATTAACATAACTCAACGGTTTATTTAGTTACATGCTATATTTTTTTTATAACATTACTGTGAAAAAGTGGTTATACGAATAAACAAAAATATTATGTCGACATGTGCTATGTATGGTTGTATAAATACCCTAGATCTAGTCCTAGCCACGCTCAGGTCTAGCCGAGTCCGGCAAACCTCATAAAAAATGACTACACTAACGCTCTCTCTTGTATATTATTGCTCTGAGGGTAAAATAAATAAAAAATAAAAATATATGTAAGAATCAGCTAAATTTAAAGTTATTATGATATGGTGATTGTGTCCTGCCAGAAGTAACCTACCAGGTAAGTATGTTGCTGTATATTTATATAAACTAAGAATTAATATTGAGTAGAAATTAAAATTTGTACAGCGCCCATGAGGTGATTTTTCACAAAAACGACGCTATACAAATTATCCAAATATTATTATTGTTACAACAGTGCGTGCGAATATCAACATATTAAAAAAAAACCAAATTTACTAGAAGCTAAGGGTCTAAAAATCCAGAGGAAACGTGTGAATTAATTTTAAAACATTTGTTAAATCGATGAAAATGAAATTAGATTGTGAACAGTTAACATGTTGGTACTTAACATCATTGATATTCAAGTATTATAAGAAACAATGCTTAAAATATAAGCAGTGTAAGTATAACAAGTAACAAAAGCACAATAAATATTTTATGACAGTGAGTATAGGGTTTTTAGTAGAAAGTAAGGACATTGAGTTGTAAGGATACAAGTAAGGAGAAAACCGAAAGAATGCAAATTACGGACGTTTTTAAAGAAATTATATTTTAATGAGTTTTGTATGTAATATTTTAAGACAATTTAGTTTTTAAGATCCGTTTGAACTCTGTTAGGTTCTGTATGTTGGCAAGTTATGGAAAAGTTTATTCCAGATGACTGGGCCGGATGTACCAAAAGCGCGTTCATAGTAGACAGGTTTATTTGTACGAGATGGTTTAATTATGATAAACAGTAACATAATCAATAATTAATCTTGTTTCCAAAAGTATTTTTTAACAATTGCACGAGTTTTGTATTTAGTTGTTATTGTATTCGCGGCATATATGTACCTATTATGTTTACACAGTCTCACATAAACAAAGGGTCATCTGTGATCAATGATTAGATCGGAGACATAATAAACAATCGTACGATATAACATGTTAGCCAATAATGCCAATGATTCAAGAAACAAATAAATAAATAATTCTCACAATTCTTGTAAATGAACAATGTGCAGTTTTCATGTGATTGGTTGATTAACTTTGCCAGAGTGGTAGATCGTATCGCCCTGGTGAAATACCACCATTCAGAATCTAAACGTTGTTTTAAATGGCTTTAGCCGTGCTTGGCGACCAGATCAGAATGGCCAGTACAGCGCCCTTGAGGTGATTTTTCACAAAAACGGCGCTATACAAGTTGTCCAAATATTATTATTATTATTATACTTTCCTCTTTCCCATCTCATTTTCCTCCCTACTTCTTTCATTAAAAAAAAAATACCTGGTTTGGGGATGCCATAGTCCCACTGGCTCCATACAGTTGGGACTCTTGTGTGGTATTCACAATATTTTTTTATTAAATTTTGAAGCTTACTTTTTTTGGTTATGATACTCAATTACGTATTTTATCTTACATTATTATTTTTGCGAATGGAAGAAGAAATCAGGAACGGCCGGGTAAGACATGGAACGATCAAGATAGTAAAATACTTGAGTCGGGCCGTGCGAAGAGTCAGAATAACAGAAGAGTATGGCGTAATGATAGCAGGTGTAATGAATAGGTTCAACATAGGGACGCTTAGATGGTTTGGGCATGTAGAGCGAATGCACGAAGAAAGGAGTGTGAACACAATATATGATGCGAAACTGAATGGAAGAAGAAGTCGAGGACGCCCGAGGAAGACATGGCACAGTAAATCAAATACTTGAATCGGGTCATATAAAGAGTCAGAATAACAGAAGAGTATGTTTGAGACGACGTATGGATGTGAATGAAGCAAGGAGTGTGTGCCTAGAAAGAGTTGTGTGGCGGTCCGTCCTCTCTATCTACCCCTGCAGAGAAAAACGGCGTGACGGTTAGTTAGTTATTATTCAGATTAAAGCAACGAGTTATAAAAGTAAAAATAATAATCAATGCTTAAAGAAAGCCATTAAAAATTAAAAGTCATATTCTTGATAATCAGGTAAATTTGTCCAATAGTCCAATATTACGTATATTTCCTGTAAACTCAAAAAATCACCTTCTCAGTTAACTTTGTTTCTTTCAATTTATATAATCTGTCTCATTCTCTCTATTTCTTAGTTATAATTTTAAAGTTATTCTATCGTGTTCTCATTGTTCTGTTATTTTATTTCATATTTTGTTCTCCTCTGTATGTCCATATAACCGCACACTTTGTATTTTTTGTTTAGTTTAATTTTAATCTTAAAAATTAAAATAATATTCGTGATCTTATGCAAAGTTCATTAATTTCTTTTAAAAAATGGGATCCATCTCTATCACTTTGAAAAAAAAACAGGTATTGTCAGTTAAGATGCAGCCAGATCAATTAATCAATTATCTGCTCAAGAAATAATTTTTGTACTTTCTTTTCAATTTTACTTGAAGTAAGATAAAATTGACCTTACTCCTAGCAAAAGGACACGCTCCCAACTCACTTCCATCGGTTTATCTACTCAATGGCCACCGTCATTACATTACGCTATCATCGACACGCTAAGATCATAATATATCTGTTAAAATCAGCAGTTTTCTAAAACACACAATAAACAAATGATGCTAAGTTCACTGCCCTTAACTAAACATTGACCTTTAATTGATATCGGGTTATCAGATGTACCGAGAGATTTCATATTGGTCAAATACAACTATTTTCGCATCAAATGCGAGAAATAATATTATTAATAATTTCACTTTCATTCTTGATCTACGTGATAAATTATTGTTAATTTTTTTCTAAGACAAACCATCATTAAAGACATTATCTTTTTTTTTTCAAATTAATTCGTAGTATTCTTAAAATTCATTAGGAATGAATTAATATTCAGTATAAATTAAAATTTGTACAGCGCCCTTGAGGTGATTTTTCACAAAAACGGCGCTATACAAATTATCCAAATATTGTTCTTTTTATTATTATTATTATAGATTTAAGATCCGTGAGGTAGGACGCTCGGTTAGCAGTCAGAAGGATAGTTTTCGATGCTCACAGCAAGTACCGACTTACTCCCTTTTCAGAACAAGTTAAAATAATAACAATAATAGTTTGATTTTGGCGCTTTACAACTTAATTTATATAGCCTACAACTTATCAATAAGGCATGGAACTGGCAGAGCAAGGATAAAAGTAGACTGAATGCTGTATAAATGAGATCCCTGGGGGGTATGAGCGGTAAAATCACGTATGACCGTGTCAAAAATAGGGATATCCGGAAAGAATGCAAGGCTGATGTAAGATCCGTCCTCTTTGTCAACCCCTGCAGAGATACTGCGTGATAGTTAGTTAGTTAGTTAGTCAACAGGTATACGTTTCTAAAACGTAGCAGGTAAAAAATGATTGTGATCATGTAATCAAGTTGATTAGAAAACTTCCAGGCATTAAGATTTCTAATAAATTAAACTAGTACCTATAAAACATATTATACAGGTAATATAAAACATTTTTTTCTAACATAAACAACAGGCATACATTAAGGTTCTGTGAGGCCGACAAAATGGTAACTTACTAAATGAAGTCATGCACTTTAGTGTTGATTTTGTGTTTGAAATCTCATAAACAAACAATTCGATCGGCTCAATTTCGTCAGGTCTCGATTGTTTGTGTTATCAATGATGCGATTAATTGATTCGTTGAGTCTGGGCTAACGAACCAATAAACACATTGTATTAAATTGTTTTGCCACGCTCTGACTTCAGGATGCGTCGGTCCTTTAACTACAATGTCGGCACTTAGGTGATAGGTACAAGATATCTGTCAACCAATCGCATAAGTATCGGCATAACAAAGTAAAAGAAGTTTTAAACTATCAATAAACCGATTTTTTTTGCCGCTGAGAGTTCAAACGAATACAAGGAGTGTGTTACAACGGAACTTTAAGCGGTGTACCTTTATAGGATAAACTAGTGTCGGTATCTCCCTTTATGAAAATACTGAAAATTATCCATGAATTATTTTAACCCATAATATACAAACAAATGTTACATTAATTATCAATGTTTTGTATCACAATTTCTTTGATATTTTGTAGGCGACAAAGAATGCCGAAAACAAACATTTAAACACTTTGTTGTTTTGTTTTATTTTAGTTTGTTTAGTGATAAATTATTATTTATTTCAATCAGAAATGCCGAACAGACCCCTGAAGCGTATGACATGCATGCTCTTAGCTTTGATTTGTTGGATAATCACTCAGAGCAATAATGTATAAGAGAGAGAGCACTGCTGTAGTCAGTTTTGATCAGCTTTTCCGGACTCAGCTAGACCTAAGCGTGGCTAGGACTGGGGCTAGGGTATTTATACATCCATTCATAGCACATGTCGACATAACATTTTTGTATGGATAAAAAAAGGCACGCTTAGATGGTTTGAGCATATACTTAGAGCGAATTAACACAGAAAGAAGTGTGAAAGGAATATTTGCCGCAAAAGTGAATGGAAGAAGAAGTCAGGGACGTCCAAGGAAGACATGGCACAATCAAGTGAATCAAATACTTGAGTCGGGTCATCTCAAGAGTCAGAATAACAGAAGAGTATGTATGAGACGATGTATGAATGTGAATAAATGAAGGAAGGAGTGTGTGCCAAGAAAGAATTAAAACGGTGTGATGGTTAGTTAGTTAGTTGTTTAGAAATGCCGATTCGGACCACACAGCGTGTATTTTGATGACAATGTTTGGCTTAGAATTTGGTCTCATCTACCTAATAAATTATACACTGTGTAATGTTTATAAATAATTATGAAAATTTATTGTTTATTGACACTGAAAATAAAGCGGGGCGGCTTTACACAAGCATCATTGTATCTTAACAGTTCAATAATTACAGCGCCTTTGCGGTGATATTTCAGGAAAAAAGCGCTACACAAATTATCTAAATATAATTATCATTATTGAAAGATTACTCGTTTTATCGAGCACGCATTGTTTTGAAACCGGTAAATCAGGATCCAGAGTCAAGGAACCTAACAGCTCGGCCACGGAAGGTCGTTGGAGAATTTCACGTATTATTTGATAATACCAATACTTGGCTAATTTATATAGCGCCATTTTTGTTAAATGTCACCTCAAGGGCGCTTTACGAAACTTAAAAGCTGTCTAAGTTTACCATAAAACTATATGCATACCTTAAGCTAAAGCTAAAATTACCTGATCGCGTGCCGTGAAAAATTGAAAAACTTTTTGTTTAGCAGTAGATCCAAGATTAAGGATCACGGATCCTTGCACGAAAAACATCATTACACTGGTGAGTTTAGATGCTAACGGGTTAGCCTAGCTGTGTAAATTAGGGCAATTCTGTTATTTATGGATATGATATTCTGAAAATATGAGTTTTGAGTTTAGCTCTGAACTCTGCCGAGTCTTTTATTATTCTCAGATCGTCTGGTAGTGGTTTGTCAGAGTTGGTCAAATAATTTAATAATCTGACGTTTTCCTAATATTCATATCATCGAATCATAAGTCTTCCTCCATCATTTCTCTTCGTCAGGTTTCCGCAGTAGACGTGACGATCATTTTATGAAATCTGTAACTAAAACGCTTCGCTGACAGCTATACGCCCCGGTGTCATTAAGGTCTATTATTGCGGGGTGCAGACATCAATGTGTCCACGGTGTCTTTATTCTGTAATACGCCTGTTGGGATGTCGATAAAAGCTTCACTTGGTATTGCCAGCTCGCACGAACATAACGGCCGGGACTTTTCACCTACAGCGTTGACAACCCTGATAAAACTTTCAGACGCTAATAAGTCTGAAAAGCTTGCATGTTTTAATGCGATATTTTGTGAAAAAATGTGGCGTAAACATTGCGTAAGGAGGGAGGATTTGACGTGCTAAAAAAATTAACTAACTGACTACTACGCCGTTCCCCGCAGTGTCTTGGCACACACACCTTGCTTCATTCACATTTATAAACCGTCTCATACATACTGTTTTGTTATTCTAACTCTTCACATGGCCTGACTCAATATTTGATTCACTTGATCGCGTCATGTCTTCCTCGGCTTTTTATTCCATCACACTCCTTTTTTCGTTCTCTTTTTGAACATATTAATTTATGCATTCTTTCCGGATATCAACATTTTCACACGGTATTACATGGTTTTACCGCACATGCACCTTAGGGATCACATTTCTACAGCATTCACTCTACTTTCATCAATCCTTTGCCAGTTCCACGCCTCACTGCCATACATCAAGGTTGGTATAAACACTCCATTGTGTACTGCTAGCGTCGCTTCTTTAGACATATTATTTTATTTGCGCCAACAGCCTCCAGTTCTCTATTAAAATAATTTCCTGCATTCACCCTTCTTTCAATATCGTTATCAGCCTTTCCGTCTCTCGTAAACATACTTCCCAAATACACAAACTCCTCCACTTGCTCCAAGTATTCATCATTCACAACTGTATTGCACGCTGTTCTCGTACTCTCTCTTTAAATTTCTAATCAAATGGCGCTACACAAATTATCGAAATACTATTATTTTAATCTATTATACTATATTATCTGCGTTCTCCACTGACCGTGCATGTTGTAATGCTAGCTTCAAACACTGCAACAGAGCACCCATGCGCACCAGAACACATGGCCACATTATTGTGATAGGTAGGACGTTGTTCACGAAGTCGTGTGAAGCAGCCGATTTTTGGAGAGTGAAGATCAAAATCCTCAAACCACGAGGAACAAATAAAAATCAAAATTAATACAACATTTTTTTGTTTAAAAACTGTGACCGTTGACCGTTTTAATGACAAGACGTTTAAATTATGCAAAGCTATAGACTTGACGAAGGAATATTTGTCATAGCACTTTTAATTCATATAAAATAATGTA
Source organism: Drusus annulatus (assembly GCA_022651775.1). Lineage (NCBI taxonomy): Eukaryota > Metazoa > Arthropoda > Insecta > Trichoptera > Limnephilidae > Drusus > Drusus annulatus. Next base: position 923,368 of record JAGWCC010000043.1, on the reverse strand, counting down.
AAGTATATTTGCGGCATATTCCAGAGTGGTGGATTGCCATGGTAAAAGACCACCGTTCAGAATTGAAACGTTGCTTCTAATGGCTTTAGCCGTGTTTGGTGACCAAATCTGAATAGCCAGGTATTTCCTAACCTTCCTCATTCCTATCTCCTTCCTCTCCTCAAATCTTTCAACCCCGCAACATACTCCAATTCGGGATGTCACAGTCTCAATGGCTCTAGACGGTTGGGAGGAGTTGAGACTCGTGTGCTGTATTTTGTATATACTCGTATAAATATTTAAAACAATCCGTTTATTAGATATTTTTAACTGAGTTTGTTTCATGCCAACCGTATTGTCGCTGGAAAAGGCAAAGGGGCTTAAGCGACACTTTGGTCGAAAACGAGTTAAATATACAGGTTTGAACAGTTTTTTGTCTGCATCGAATGCTCTGACTCTCGTTTGATTCTGAATACTTTTGTGGCCCTTCAGCCATCTAAAACATATTTACCATTTGGGAGAAGGCTTGACTCAAGCGACACAATTTGGGACTTTTTTAACTTCTTGACGCTTCAATGAGAGAGCATTAAGCCACCTGGATTAACTTTTTTTTCAAAATCCAACCAGGCACTGAAAACTTGGGAATATTGTTATATAACAAAAACAACAAGGAAGTGCTCTAGTGTAAGCTTAACAAAATGGCGCTTCAGCCGTTTTACCTTTCCAGCGACGTTACAACCCCTAAAATACACACTCGTAGAGTAATACCTATCCAAGGCAGTGTAGTCAGTTTTTGATGATTTTTACCAGACTCGGCAGACCTGAGCGTGGCTAAGACTAAGGCTAGGGTATTTCTACATCCATTGATGGCATATATCGACATTGTGTTTTTGTTTATTCGTATAACCACTTTTTCACAGTATCGTTATCAAAAAAATATAGCATAAAACCTAAAAAACCCTTTAGTTGTGTTAAGTTTAGTGGCATAGTAAAAAATGTGGGCGGAGTCCCGTGGTTACCCAGAAGACCAAGATCACCGTGACAGTACTTAGAAGCGGTGTATTATATTTGTTGTCACTTTTTCTCTCATGACGTGAAAATCCGGAGAAAGTGATTTATCGCAAGTTTGTATAGGTTGGGTAAAAATAATTAGCTCTCCCTCCATATATTGTTACTCCAAGATATAACCAATATCAAATATAATAATCTAATATTTAAAGCCATTTTTCTTCAAGCCTGACTCATTTAAGCTCCCATTAGTTGGAAAAAAGTTTAATGCGACTTTCATTCCGCGTGTGTTCCTAGATCTCGGGAAGGCCATAAATCACCCCACAGTTTGGGAGGCGCTCCCCATAAGATATATTACGATGTTTTTAAAACAAAAGAGCCGGGATTGTGAAGGAGCTAATGCCCAACAGATCACGTTCGGTAGTAAACGTCCCACTCTCGATTTTACGGTCGAAAAGACGGATGATCGAGTAACCATAAAAATAGAAATTTTAAAAGTTTTTAACTAACTGACTAACCATCGAGCTGCCAGAGAGGACGGACCGCCATGCAACTCTGTCTTGGCACACACTCCTTGCTACGTTAACATTCATACATCGTCTTATAATACCTAAATAATGTCTTATAAAACATCGCCCGACTCAAGTATTTGATTCACTTGATCGTCTTCTTCGTGCATTCCCGACTTCTTCTTCCATAATATGCTTACTTAATGCTTTTTCAGTATAGTTCAAAGTGATGAGATATTTAAATAAAATTAAAAACAGTTGTTTAGAGCTAAAACGTCTGGCTATCGACTGGTTAGTAGCCGAATAGGCAAATGCTTCCCACTCAAACATTATGGGTTACACTGTTTAATTTATTTTCCATTCCGTTTTTAATTTATTTCCTACGCCCTAAATCGGAAAAAATAGGTAAAACAAAAATAAATAAATAAAATATAACTAACTAATCATCACGCCGTTTCTCCGCAGGGGTAGAGGCAAAGAGGACGGACCGCCATATAACTCTGTCTTGGCACACACTCCCTGCTTCACTCACATTCATAAATCGTCTCATACATACTCTTCTGTTATTCTGACTGTTCACATGACCCGATTCAAGTATTTGATTTACTTGATCGTGCCATGTCTTTTATCTTGCGTCCTCGACTTCTTCTTCCATCCACTTTCGCATCACATATTCTTTTCACACTCGTTTCTTCGTTCGTTCGCTCTACATGCCCAAACCATCTATGCGTCCCTTTCTTGATCCTATTCATTACGCTCACATCAGCCTTGCATTCTTTCCGGATATCCACATTAATCATAATTTGAAGTTAATAAGTGTGTCTACCTGATGGGACCTATCAGGTAGGTGTGTTCCTGTATATTTTTGTGTGTTACTTTAAACTTGGAATTAATATTTAATAATAGAAAATAAGATCTGTGCGGCGCCCTTGAGGGGATTTTTCACAAAAACGACGCCATACAAATCATCCAAATATTATTATTAAGTTTCCATTTTTATTTTTATAAGTAAACATTCTCTTTGTTTGTATTATTTCTCAATGAGGAAATAATACAAGCCTTACCGAGGGATTTTCGCACATCTCAATTTACAATATGGGTATTATATTCGTATCCCAACAATAAGATGATTCACATGATTTGGTTTGTAATGAATGAAAATGAAAAAAAAAACGAACAAGTCCATGAGCCGACTGAATAATGAACACATGTTTGCCGAAATATACAATTCTTAGGATTAGAATTCTTCTTGATTAATGATTAGTGAGAAAAATAAAAGAATACAAATTGAAACACGAAGATTATTTTGTTCTGGTATTAAGCTCCCAAGTTGCTTGATTTCCCAAGATCCCCAATCGCTTTTTGTAGGGTAATGTTAGGGATATTATTTAATGCACTGGTCAACCAATTCTCGATCTACCGGCATACAAAAAGTCTTAGACTCCACAGCCCGCCACATGTAAATAATTAAAATATAAATATCGATAAGTTCTATATGACTAACTAACCATCACGCCTTTTCCTCGCAGGGGTAGGCAGTGAGGACGAACCGCCATACAACTCTGCTTGGCACACACTCCTTGCTTCATTCACATTCACACGTAGTCTCGTCTCATGCATACTCTTGTGTCATTATGACTCTCCACATGGCCTGATTCAAGTATTTGATTCACTTAGTCGGGAAACTCGCCAAACGCACGCCCAACATTTGTACACGGTTGACATTCAATACATGAGAACGGGTCGCTTTTACGACTCGTTCTTATGTTCAACAGCTCGGCTATGGAACGATTTGCTGGCCTCTGTGTTTCCTCCCTCCTTCAACATTGGCCTCTTCAAGACCCAAGTTCACTCCTTCCTTTCCTCAAAAAAACCCTCCACACAGCATCCCCAAAGATGACATAGGCCCTGAGGGAAATTGTTTTCCTCAAGGCCTCCTGTGTGGAGTTATTGTAAAAAAAAAAAAAGCTTGATCGTGCCCTTAGATGAATTAAATAATGTAGATACGTTAATGATACAACGCGCCAAGTTGCACTAAGCAAAGTCAACGAGACATACCTCCGAAACACGCTTCATATAGCTATCTCTTCCGCACACATATATTCTTTGAATGGCTATCCTTTTCATACGCGGGTGAAACATTTAGTGGTGCAACATTAGCGGTCCTACATTTTTTGTAAGATTCTTATGAATATGACGTGTCTTGTTCCATTCACTTTCGCATCAGTTCTATATGACAATATATTTTCTTTCGTGATGTGAGCACGTAACATTCTAAAATTCAAAAACACGAATCTATTATTTTCAGTAAACAAAATTAATTTATGCCGCCATTGACACATAAGTTAGTGGTGTAATGGTCAGCACAGTTGTCTTACTTGCGGTTGATCGGGGATCGAAATTTAAAAAAGAATTATCTTTGATAATTTACATCAATTAATTTTTTTTTAATATTCTATCTAAACAGAAGGGTGCAAACAGTCAGCTTCACAAATCTTAAAACTAAAATATCCTGTGATATTTCACGAGACTGCGCTAGATATTATAATAAAACTACTGGAACGTTTTGAATTACCCACGAAATTATGTAACAAAGCATTACGTTACAGATACCGTGCGTTGCACGAACAAATAAACATTTTTAATTTCGAAATATTCTCGTAATATTAGCACCACGTGTTGCATCTCGCATCCCCAATTCTCGCACAAATTTTGATCCCCGGAATTTTCGTGCCTTGTAACACGATATTTTGTGCATTTCATACCATTATCAACATGTGCGTTCCCAGAATTGTGTTTTTTTACACATTTGGAATGTCACAGCGTGCTAAATCTCCCTCCCAACCACTTGTAGGGCAGAACTAATGGGCACCCACTGTTGTGTTCAGTCTTCAATAATCGTTTTGAAAACATTGAAAACGAGAGCATTTTGACTTACAGATCAATCTCAAAAAATAATATTCACCCCCCATCGCTTTCTGTTTTGCTTCTCACTTTCTTTTTTCTTTGGTTTTTCCCATCAAATTGCACTCGTCGAAAATAAAACCCTTGAATACTAACTAATCTAAGTAGGCAAGTAATCATATAGGGGTAGGCAGGGTCAATAAAATTCTACATAACGCTGTGTTCTTTCTAAAATTTGAAACACCTTTTCGATTCGTCTTTTCCTTCTTTTATATAGTGAGCTTAATTTTGTACCCTTGCTTTGAGAGCGATACACTGATAGCTTAGTTTCTATACATGATTTTTTGACATATGTCATTAGTTTAGTTTCTACACAAGAGTCCCAACTGCTCCCAACATCTAAAGCCAGTGAGCTATGGCATCCCCATCTGGGGTATGGTGTAGGCTAATGGTAGTGGGGAGGGTAAATAGATAGGAAGAGGAAGGTTGGTAAGTACCTGGCTATTCAGATCTGGTCAACAAACACGGCTAAAGGATTTCAAGTAACGTTTCGATTCTGAATGGTGATCTTTCACCAGGGCGGTACTCAGAGTATCTACCACTCTGGAACGTACCGCAAAAATACTAAGTATAATTTTAAATGAATTTACATGTATGGTTATAACACATTTTAATTATATGTAGCTTTTTTGCGCACGCCGTCTTTCTGTGGTCTTAAACATTTACATATGTGGTCTAAAACATTTTTTATAATTTAATTTTCATTATTATTATTATTAGTAATAATTATCAAAATCAACTTACAGAAATGTTAATAGGTATTTATGGATCTTTATAAACGATATTTAATTTATGTTTCGATGGGACTGTAAGTTATTGAATAATTAACAATTTGCTACAGTTATTTTGCTCGGGTTAAATGCATTTATAATTGTAAAATATATTATCAATTAAAAAGACTTGATATATAACGTTAGTACTTGTTTAGTGTGTTAGCAATTTTATATGTATATTTGTTAGTTATCATCTATTATGACAATATATAGGGAACATAACACATTATTTTACAAATCTGCCTAAACATAGGTATCTACACTTACCATATATCGTAGTCATTAACTAAAACTAATCTTTTTAAATGATCATACCCACAATAACGTCAATTTGCTTCACTGTAGTTTTGATCACTCAGTCCAAGTTCTACACTTAGTTTACTAGTGTTTATTCCATTTTTTATACCCTAGGTTCGACAGCGCGGGCAACAACCATTACATATATTTGTTTATGTAAATATGTTAGTTGTAAGTCATTAGTTATAAGTATTAAGCATAAGTTAATATTAAGTCTTAGTTTAATATTATTTTTAATTATGCAGTAAAGCGCCCTTGTGGTGATATATCTGTCCCAAAAACGGCACTGTATAAATCAGTCAATTATTTTTATCACACGGGGTTTTGTCTTAGTTCTTGGTTGTAAGATAAAAAGAAATTCGTTAATTTTAAGTTTGTCTTGCGACAACTTTCACAATGCCCTAGCTTAGAGGTACTTTTATTGTTTTACTTTTATTACCTCAGATCTGAACTTCGAAGTAGCTAAGAATCGTGAGTAATTTAAACATAGTTTTACGTTAATTTTCTAGTTTTGTGAAGGGCCCTTGAGGAAAAAATTACGAAAATGGCGTATTACAAAAAAGCCGAGAAATATTATTATCATTGTCGTAATATCCCACATCCCATAATACTTAAGCAGCCAGCATCCCACAGGATCACATGTGGCTAGCGTTAGGGCTCCATTAACAAGTGACAGGAAGGCATGAATCGGAGGAGGAAAAAAACACAACACAATCCGGCCTTTGTCTTTGAAGTCTGAGAGGAGGTGGCGCTTGGTGGGCAGATTTGGCCAAGTCTTAAAGCTCGTAGAGTAGGTATTCGCTCGGAAACGGTATTATGATTTTGGCGGTGTTACACATGCAGAATGTTAGGAAAGAAGCTTTTTTTAAATAAGGAGCAGGATACAGTTCCCTAAATACTCGAAAGCATAACAAAGGCAGCTTCCTGTCTTCATTAGAATAATAAAATCTTAACGGATAATCATGGCATCATCTTGCAAGACACGCAGTATTATTTCGTTTGCTTTGTCATAGCAAATTTGTTCATATTAATACAGTTCTTTACATCTGGGTTTTTTTACACCTTTAGCTTCTAATGAATTGTTTATTAATCTGTGGTCTTATATAAAGTTATTATTTCATTTTTATTAAGTATGTCAAACCACAAAGTGATTGCTTTCTACGAAAAATAATAATGATATTTGGGTAATTTTTATAGCACCGTTCTCGTGAAAGAAATATCACTCCAAGGGCGCTTTACAACTTAAGTAACATAACCTACAACTTAATCGCTAAGACTTATTACTAGTGGCGTATAAATTATAATACGTACTTAGGTACAGCTAAAACTTATGACTAGTAGCTTAAAATTTAGCAACTGAGACTTATTAATATTGAATTAAGCCAAATACATACAAATACTAGTAACTTACAAATAACATATTTAAGTTTACAGATGTATGTAATGGTTATTGTTCTTGCTGTCGGAACTAGGGTAGAAAAAAGGAATAGGCAATGGTAAAACTTAGTATAGCCTTGAACTGAGTGATCAAAACTCCAAGGGTGCTATGATTTACAGGTATATATTTATTTATTGTTTATATGAATGGGCAGTTGTTCTATTTATTATAATAAAACATACAAAGGAATCTACCTAGATTGCAAAATTTACTTATCAGTTGTTACGTCTCAATTTGTATTTGTTTTGGTAATAGTAAAACTTTAAGCCTTTGGTTCTTGTAAGATAAAGGGGGATAGTGTTTTATAATTTAATATAATGGAAAGGATTTATACTGACTCATACGAATAGGGGAGAGAACAATAATCAGTACGAACTAACCGTATGAGTATATCGAAGGTATGACCCACTTCTATTGTACACGATTCGTAGACTATAAAAACACGTGTTGCAGAGGTGTTTACATAGACTTATTGTTTCATTCATTCAATATCTATTCAAAGCGAATCTTTTATTCTATCGGCTTACTTACGAGTCACACTAATGCATGTGTGAATATGTATTTTTTTACATAATGCTTAAACAAGGCATAATTCAATTTTCACTGATTACAGATTGAGATATATAGAAATCAATGCTCTCCTAATCAAAACCCCCTTTTCTTTTGACGCCTTTTCCGATCGGATGTTGGTTATCAAACAAATTACTGCAAACTGCAGCTCGGATCAACTCTGGAAAACTGCACACGAGTCATGTAGATTTGAAACCATGATGTCCAGCGTCTACCTCTGTTACGTCTTCTACCAATATGTTTCTGGATTATTAAATGGGTAATCTTATTAATTTCAATAATATTACCAAGATATTGGAAATTTTTTATATTGATGGCTAGTACAATTTCACACTGAAATAGCTTACAAAAAAACCCACAACATACATCTTAAAAAGCAGTCACCAGTAGATATTTTATATATTTAATTATATTAATAATGAAATAATTACCTTTAGATTGTTAATATTTTGACAAATTTATTGTGTGTATTCAAAGGTAGGGGCTTACATAAATAAACAAATAATTAAATAATCTTTTTGTCCCGTGGTTCTTCCACTAAGAGGTACGTTGTAACCTATAATAATAATCTGTTTCTCGACGAATCACCTTTAGATGTACAAAATTTAACCAAATCCTGTACTTTACGATAAATTCAGAAAGTCCATTTTAAATTTGCTCTCATGTCCTAAAATCAAAAAAAAAAACAAAAAAAAAATAATAAAAAAAATAAAAATAAATAAAAAAATAATAATTTTAAGTTAATAAGTGTGTCTATTTGAGGGGACCTGTCAGGTAAGTATGTTCCTGCATATTTTCTCTTTTTTAATATTAATATCAACTAGAAAATAAGATCTGTACGGCGCCATTGAGGTGATTTTTACAAAAACGGCGCTATTCAAATCATCCAAATATTATTATGATTATTACTAGGTGAGTGAACAAACGCGTCGTATTCCCGCCCGGGCGTCGTGGTTTCAATTATTCAGCTAGCTAAGTCCTCCATCATTGCACAAGCAACATCTTCCGCTTATTATGATACCAGTGGGAGTTTTTCTAATATTTTTAGGTAATTCGCAACCCGGTAATGTTTGTCTTTCTTAAAAAAAATAAAACAATAAATCTTTCAACGGAATGCCTTTACAAATACAGATACGCAATTATTTTTCTTTTACGACCAGCCCTCTTCACAAGAGTTTTTATTTGTATTGCTGAATGAAAAAAAAAAAAAAAATTTGCAGTTGAATTAATGATATGCATATTTTTTCATATTCAACTCCTTCCGTTGTCTTGTCAGAACCTGATTTTCCCGTATTCTTTGTGCAAGTCTTCATTGTTGGATTGATTTGACAACTTCCATTGTCGTTGTACGCCAAACACGTTGTTCTAGATCACTTTAGTGAGCGTCAACAATGGAAATAGTGTATTGATAACGCCCAACAATGCGGATAATGTATGGAGAATATTACAAGACCTCGTTCTGAATGGTCAACGGGCGGACGTTCGACGAGCGGACATTCAACGGTCGGAGTTTGCGTTGAACGACAATGGCGCTTTATGCCGCAGGTTTCCCAATAAAAACAAGTAGCCGAGTGTATTGTCGCGAGGGCAGGGCGGAATAAAGAATACATTGATGGGGTTACGATGAAAGAGAACGCTGAGGGATTTAAGATGCAAGCAGGGTGCTCAAAACCAAAAAAAAAAAGATATGTATATTTATATACATTTACATATAAACAAGCACCACACCAGTACTCCATAAAATGGAAACGTCAGTAAGAATGTCTTGATTATTTAGTCAAATGAATAAAAGTAAAACGATTTTATCCAGAAAACAGTAAATCTGGAAAAGAGTGAGCTCTGGCGTGATGAAATTCGCACAATTTTTTATAAAAGTAATATAACATTTGGATAATTTATACAGGGCCATTTTTGCGAAATTTCACCTCAAAGGCGCACAAATTAACAATTAATAATAATAACAGTGAATTAACACAACGCAGTTCTGTGATAGTTCACCTCAAGTGTGCTTTATACTAAGTTACCTAACCTAATATAACAAGGAGAAAATAACAAAATAAAATACAAATTATCACACTCACAATAACGTCAATTAACTTCACTAGAGTTTTGATCACTCAGTCCGAGTGCTATACATAGTTTATATATATAGTTAAATATTACTTACTCCCCTTTTTTTTCTACCCTAGGTCCGACAGCACGGGCAACAACCATTATAAATATGTGCTAATTTTAATATTTTAGTTGTAAATCACTAGTTATAAGTATTAAGCACAAGTTAATATTAAGTCTTAGTTGTAAAATTATATTAATTATGCTGTAAAGCACCCTTGAAGTGATATTTCTGTCGCGAAAACGGCGCTATATAAATCAGCCAATTATTATTATTATTAGAATGTATACAAATCAAAACCATCAAAAATCATGATCGAGAAAAAGATAAAAGTGTATGTCTACATCAACAGATTGAAAAACAATTTACTAGAAGCTAAAGGTGTAAAAATACTGGTGAAAAGTATCGTCGAATTTGTTAAAGGAAATAATTTTGAGGACAGTTAACGTGGTGGTACATAAAAATATTAATATTCAAGAATTATAAGATAACGATTCGAAAAATGCAAATAGTGTGAATATAACAAGTAACAAAATGACAATGAGTATATGGTTGTCAGTAGACAGTAAGGACCATGAAGTAACAATATATGGAGAGAGAGCTAATTATTTTTACCCAACCTATACAAACTTGCGATAAATCACTTTCTCCGGGTTTTTACGTCATACACCATGAGAGGGAAAGAGAGAGCAAATTTCATAGACCGCTTCTATATACTGTCGCAATGATCTTAAAGTCCCGGTTCACCGCGGGACTCCGCTCACATTTTTTATTATGCCACTAAATTTGACACAACTAAACGGTTTTTTAGGTTAGATGCTATATTTTTGTTGATAAAAATACTGTGAAAAAGTGGCTATACGAATAAACAAAAACATTATGTCGATATGTGATACGAATGGATGTATAAATACCGTAGCCTTAGTCTTAGCCACGCCCAGGTGCGCCGAGTCAGGTTAAAATCATCAAAAACAAGTCAAAAACTGACTTCACTGCCTTGGATAGATACTACTCTATGTACTCTAAGGTTGTAAGGATACAAGTAAGGAGAAAACCGAAAAAAAAATACCAGAGACTTAAGAAATTAGATGAACGGAATGGAAAATCATTGCTGTTTTATTTTGATTAAAATTACAGATGTATTGGCGGATATTAGAGTGATCCAACAAACGCCTAGACTCGCCGACAGCCCTGATTAAAGTCTAAGTACCTACTTATCGGTGGAAGACCCTGAAGAATACCTTATAAATCATCTGCACAAAGGACAACAAAGCGGACAATGGCCGCTAGGGGGACGCGCTACCGATCTGAATAGCAAACGGAGCCTCAATCAAACTTGTTCGGAACAGCCAACAAACACACCGATACACCAATACACACACATGCCGACACGCAGATTCACCAATACACGGCACGCCGACACAACAGTGTGACGCTGAATTCGTCGAGCAGTTTCTACAAACTATGAGAGGAAGGGTAAGGTACGGCGATGGAACGATTTTACAAAAGAGCGTAAATTTCACTGTTAAGATGCTGCCGATGAGAGTTCCGTTGCAGTATCTCGTTGACTAAACTAATTAACTAACTAACTTAGGCAGAGAGGACGGACCGCCATATAACTCTCTCTTGGCACACACTCATTGCTTCATTCACATTCATATATTGTCTCATACATATTCTTCTGTTATTGTTATGGTATTTGATTTATTTGATCGTGCCATATCTTCCTCGGGCGTCCACAACTTCTTCTTCCATTAACTTTCACATCATATATTCTCTTCACACTCCTTTCTTCGTTCATTCGCTCTACATGCTTAAACCATCTAAGCGTCCCTTTATTGATGAATATGAATTCATACGTTTCATCTGAATTTTTATACCCTTAGCTTCGGGTAAATTGTTTTTTTTTTTTAATCTGTTGATGTACATATGCACTGTTATACCCATATCTGAACTTTTTTCTCTCATGATTTATGATAACGATCATGATTTTAGATAGTTTTGATTTGTATACATATTATATAATTTTTTCTCATTGTTAGTTAGTCTTATTAGCATAATTAATTTAGTATGAAGCGCACTTGAGATGAAATATCACAAAACTGCGCTATATAAGTTCACTGTTATTATTATTATTATTGATTCTATTCATTACGCTCACATCAGTCTTGCATTCTTTCCGAATATTTACATTTTGAATACGGTCATACATGGTTTTACGCACATACGTCTCAGGGATCTTATTTCCACAGTTAGCATTCCATTGTAAACTGCTAGCTTCGCTTCTTAGGAGAATTTATTTTTTGTCCAGTCCTCCATTAATGGAGTTTCCTGCATTCACCCTTCTTTCAATATCCTTATCAGCCTTTCCGTCTCTCGTAAACATACTTCCAAAATACACGAACTGTATCTCGTTCACTTGTCAAATTCGTCGTGTTGCAGAGGAAGAGATTACAACGGAGCTATCAGCGGTATGGATTTAGATCGGAATATTCGTTTGGAAATCTTTCACTTGTAAAACATGAGACCTTATAATAAATTTGTTTGTTTATTTCGTGCATCTTATTTCCCATAAAGATGAACAATTCTCGAAAAATTCTCGGTTACCAGGGAAAAAAATATGACCTAGAAATTCGTGTATGGATATTGTTCATATGGCTTAAAAACCAGATGTCAACATATGAAGAAAAGGTCTGTCTTTCTACTTTAAAGGCTAAACTATTTAATACTCCCTCAGCCTTTCTGTACGCCCACGTTCTAATTTACAACACAGACATTATGACGAGATCATCAAGCTTCGGTGACAATGCTGTTCTGAATTTTGATTTTAGTGGATCATTGTCTAAATTTTAACATCTGGAAGACATTTATTTAAAATCCTGCTTGACGGTAGCAAACTTTACAAAAAGTAGCGCGACACAAAGTAAAAAAGACTGATCAATAGCACGACGAAAATAAATAACAAAACGCTAATTAAGGTTCTTTTAAAAATTGTTGGCAGCGTTTTTTTGATAGGTGAGGGTAGAATCTTTGGCTGCCTCTTGTTATCTTTATTTCACATTCCTTTTCCAGATGAACTTTAATGTTTGCCAGATTCTGTGGAACTTAGGTACGTACCAAATATGTCAGACAGCTTCAATAATATTTGAACATAAAAAGTCTTGTAAAATTTCTGAACGTGAAACGTGCACGGATTTCAGATGAGCTCAAAATTATAATACTTGATCGATGTTTTATATAGCGTCTGCTTTCGTAATAAATCAACTTATGACGTTTTTACAATAATTTGTCAAATAACACAAAATAAAATAAAACGTTTACATCTTTCTCGTAACTAATAACTTACAATTAGTGACAATTGAACACATATGTATGTAACAAATTGTTGCTACACGCCAATAAATTAATCCTGACTAAAAACTTCCCCTTAACAATTAAACACCACTATTTATTTCGTATGTTTTATAACCAGGTACGTAGGTACTATTAAAATGTTTCTAACAATAAGTGAATACCTAATAACTCTTGACAAATAAGTAAATTAGCCAAGCATTTTGCCGTCAGTTTATAATTACGTAAACACACCTTGATTAATCAATGAATAATTAGTAGACCATATTTTTTTATTTTCTTCGCATCTTAAATCTTTGAGTATGAAAATGAAATAAAAACTTTGCAAAAGACCACATATTTTATTTTATTTTTTATGACCGACCGCTTTCGCTTAGCCTAAGCATCATCATCATTTTTCATATGATCTGTTTCTTTGTTATAATTGAAATGTTATTCTATTTTTTTTCAGTGTTATTTTATGTTATTTTGTGTTCTCCCTCTAATAATAATATTCGGATAATTTGTATAGCGCTGTTTTTTGTGAAAAATCACCTCAAGGGCGCTGTATGTATATATAACTGCACATTTTGTATTTTTTGTTTAGTTTAATTTTGTACCCTGATGATGCTTACGCTAAACGAAACTGGTAGGTCATAAAAATTAAAATAATATCTGTGGTCTTAAATAAAGTTATTATTTCATTTTCATTGAATGTGTTAAACCACAAAGTGATTGCTTTCTACGGAAATCTATGAGATTTTCCCACAGAACAGAACTAAAAATTTGACGAAAATAGAATAAACAGGTACTCAATCTACAAACGGGGCTGTTTCTTAATATTACGATTATTATGACGTAAATCCATTAAGATTTTCCTCAAGGTTGTACCTACTAACACTGCTGACGCAAATGATTGGAAAAATTCGACTATTTAATTAACATTATTATAATTCCAAGTCTTCTATCGACAATGGAAGCATAAAAAAAACTATTCAACATTTAACTAGCCAATGACGTTACACATATATAGATACGTTGTAGTGCTCTCAAAGTGGCAAGCAAAAACCACGCTAGTTGGTGTGCTCGGTGTTTAAGCCTATTTAGTACTACACTGTCACGCGTCGCTTTAGGTCGTTTATTTTATCTTATCAAATTACAAAAATAAGTGCCAAAATGCCCTCGTGTGTGATGAGAAAATGTTTAAATTACCCTGCGAAGACTACTAAAAGCCAAGAAAACATTTCATTTCTAAAACGCGCTAATTACTGCAAATTACTTATTATTTTAGACAACACAACTATCTCCATTGTTGACTAAGATAATTGCGTCTTTGCGTAAGCGAGTAAGCGAAGTGCTATCTTATTCTTACCAGAGCATTCGAATACGGAACGCAGTCCGATCCTACATCTGTTTCGTTCATACACACATATTCTATAAATGTCTATCTTTGTCACATATGATGATACATGACCGATATTTGATTGATGAATTTACTGGTAACGTAAGTGTGTTTGTTACTTGCCACATTTTGTGTTAATATTCTAAGCCATAACGTGTAACGTCCATTGAAACTAACCGTAATACGTGTCGATGATAATTTAAAACACAAATGCCATAGCCGAAACGACTTTATAAAAGCATTCTTTACACATTTTATTCTCGTGGCATTTTGATATTTCAAATTAAATTATTATTACTTGACGCTGGAACTTGCGACAATTCCCATGCAAAAATGTAGACTTTATTGAACCAAATGTCCGCAGCTATTGTGATGGCGGCGTTTATTATAAATCTTTGTATTCCTTCACGGAACCAATCAATATTCAAAATCAATAAATTCACACCATCATTGTTGTCGACTCGTGTGACCGTGACAAAATAAATATTTGCATTAAAAAAATATTTCGAAAATAATAATCTATATATTTTAAGTTTTCTTGCAAGTTTTGGCAACAGCAGTAATCTGGTTGACGTAAAATAGGACATGGAACGATCAAGCGATCAAAATACTTTGGCATTTTTTTTTCTTTCCATAGCGATAACAAATTAGCAGTGATGCGATTGTAAGAATGAATAATGTGTGTAATCTTTGTTTTAATTTCACGTAATTCTAATTTTGTGCCTTTTCTTGAATACCTTCTTCTTTTGCTAACCGGTTTCGCCTGAGATTTTATTATAAGATGAGAACAAACAACGTTAAGTTGTCACCTTGACATATTTTTTTACTTTATCGAATCATTTTTTTTTTACTGTTAAATTTATTAATTTCGTAGCTTCCAACCGCTCTCAACTGTCTGAAGCCAGTGGGACTATGGCATCCGGGATATCAGTATGTTGTGAGGCTGAAGGTAATAAAGAGGGAAAAGAGATGGGGAAGAGGAAGGTTAGGAAGTATTCGGCAGTTCAAATCTGGTTACCAAACACGGTAAATTAATTAAATGTGGAATAAATTAATGGAGGACTGAACGCTGTTGGGGCAAATAAGAAATTGTCCAAAGAAGCGAAGCTAGCAGTCCACATTGGAGTGCTTATACCAACCCTGATGTATGGCAGTGAGGCATGGAACTGGCAGAGGAAGGATGAAAGTAGACTGAATGCTGTGGAAATGAGATCTTTGAGACGGATGTGCGGTAAAACCATGTATGACCGTATTACAAATGTGGATATCCGGAAAGAATGCAAGGCTGATATGAGCGTAATGGATAGGATCAAGAAAGGGACGCTTAGATGGTTTGGGCATGTAGAGCGAATGAACGAAGAAAGGAGTGTGAAAAGAATATATGATGCGAAAGTGAATGGAAGAAGAAGTCGAGGACGCCCGAGAAAGACATGGCACGATCAAGTAAATCAAATACTTGAATCGGGTCATGTGAAGAGTCAGAATAACAGAAGAGTATGTATGAGACGATGTATGAATGTGAATGAAGCAAGAAGTGTGTGCCAAGACAGATTTGTATGGCGGTCCATCCTCTCTGCCTACCCCTGCGGAGAAATGGCGTGATGGTTAGTTAGTTAGTTTGGAATAACATGCATTAATTGAACCACTCAGCCACGGTGGCCGTTAATAGCTGTTGTAGAAATGACATAATGGGCTGAAAATAGTTGTGTTGATCTAGGAATTCCAGAAAGAATAAACCGTGCCACCTTACTATTTGTGAGTTTTTTTTCTACTTTAGAAAACCCATTTTTGTTATTATTAGCAATAAAACATCTCAAATTTATCTAAAATTTGCTAAACGCACTTTTTCAATTCTGTGAGGTTAATTTAGACTTTTTAAATCTAATAAAATATGTAGCAATTCACAGAAAAAAATCGACAAAATCGAGCCCAGAACAGAGATCGCTTGGTCACACCGATCTGAGATGAAAAGAATAATCCTGCCTACATTTATTATGATAATGCAATTGACATTCAGCTCCTAATCTATCGCTCGATTCCTATGCTAATTGGTTATCGCGAACGCGTATAACAAAGCCTCTGGTCACAAACATTGGCATAGAATGCTGGTTCTAAATGAACCCTACGTATAAAAATAATATTTATGGATTTATTACTTTATTTGGAATATAACAAAAATTATAAGTGTCAAATATTTGAGTGACGTATTGCTTACAAATCTATTTTAACCGTTCGATTGTCATGAATATTGGAAGCTTTATAGCATAAACTTGACGTCAGTCCTAAATTTGATGACCTCCCTCCATGGCAGAGAGGTAAATACCTTTGACTCTGGGTCCGGAGATTATGGAGAGTATTTATTTTAAAAAGCTTTTTTGGTTTGAATAATTAATTGAATAATAATCATTGTGCTATTTCTTGGGAAGAGTATAGGAAAGTTCGGCATAAAACGTTTTCTTAGGCATACATTCCTTGCTTCATTCACATTCATACATCGCCTCTTAGGTACATAATCTTCTGTTGTATTATACATTGTGACAACTCTTGGCATGATCCAACTCAAGTATTTTAATAACCGGATATTTCCATGTCTTCCTAGGGTATCCCAAACATCTTCTTAAATTTGTTTTTGCGCCATATATTATTCTTCTGACACTATTTTTGTCCGTCCTATATGCGTCCCTATCTTTTTCTTATTTATTACACTCATATCGGCCTTAATTTTTTTTTAATTTCTCCGTTCGTAATACAGTCGTATAGTCGCCGGAAAGGAAGAAGGTCTGAAGCGCCATTTTGGGAAGTTTACAC
This sequence comes from Drusus annulatus, assembly GCA_022651775.1. NCBI lineage: Eukaryota > Metazoa > Arthropoda > Insecta > Trichoptera > Limnephilidae > Drusus > Drusus annulatus. The sequence continues at coordinate 906,177 of JAGWCC010000043.1, read as the reverse complement.
CAGAGCACTTTAAAGTTTTTTTTAGTACTTGGTTGGATTTAGAAAAAAAGTAACAGATAACGAAAAAAGTAAAAGTAACTCAGGTAACTCAATGCTCTCACCGAGTTACCTGAAGCGACAAAAAGCTACAAAAGTTCCAAGCTTGTATCGCTTGAGTCAAGCCTATTATAATAATAATAATAATAATAACAGTGAACTTATATAGCGCAGTTTTGTGATATTTCACCTCAAGTGCGCTTCATGCTAAATTAATTATGCTAATAAGATTAACTAACAAGGAGAAAATAATACATAATATGTATACAAATTAAAACTATCTAAAATAATGATCATTATCATAAATCACGAGAGAAAAGGTTCAGATATGGGTATAACATGTATGTGTATATGTACATCAACAGATTAAAAAACAATTTACTAGGAGCTAAGGGTATAAAAATTCAGATGAAACAAATTAATTCATATAAACACATTTGTCGAATCAAAGAAAAGGAAATATGATTGAGGACAGTTAATATGTGGGCACTTAAAACATTGATATTCAAGTATTGTAAGTAAACGATTCTAAAAATGCAAACAGTGTTATGACCTTAGAGCAATAATATACAAGAGGTATAGCTGTAGATCGATCTGTAGTCAGTTTTTACTAGCTTTTACCTTGAAGTAACTGACTCGGTTGGAAAAGGGCGTGGCTAAGACTGGGGCTACGGTATTTGTATATCCATTCACAGCACATGTCGACATAATGTTTTTGTTTATTCGTATAGCCACTTTTTCACAGTATTTTTATCAATAAAAATATAGCATATAAGCAAATAAACCGTTTAGTTGTGTCAAGTTTAGTGCCATAATAAAAAATGTGGGCGGAGTCCCGCGGTTGCCCGTAGCTTAAGATCATTGCGTCACTACGTAAAAGCGGGGAATTAAATTTGTTGTCTCTTTCTCTCTTATGGTGTACGATGTAAAATTCCGGAGAAAGTGTTTTTTCGCAAGTTTGTGTAGGTTGGGTAAAAATAATTAGCTATCCCTCCATATATTGTTACTTCAAGGTTATGACAATGAGTATATGGTTTTCAGTAGATAGTGAGGACATTGAGTTATAATGATACAAGAAAGGAGAAAACCGAAACAAAGCAAATTAGGGATGTTTTCAAAGAAATTACCAAATAAATAAATATATTTTAGATGGCTGAAGGGCCACACAAGTCTTCAGAATCAAACAAGAGTCAAAGCATTCGATGCAGAAAAATAAACTGATACAAACTGCTTTTTAAACTTTTTTGCCTTTCTACTGCCTTCTATCTACTTTCATCCTTTTTCTACAACTTCCATGCATCACTGTCATAAATCGCTTCAAGGATCAGAACTCTATTGTGAACTGCTAGCCTAGCTTTTTATTACAATAACTCCACACAGTAGGCCTTGATGGAAATAATTTCCCTCAGGACCTATGTCATCTTTGAGGATGCTGTGTGGAGAATCCTATTTAGGAAATAAGGAGTGAACCTTGAGGAGGCTCTTGTCAAAGGAGAGAGTAAACATAGAGGCCGTCAAATCATTTCATAGCCGAGTTGTTGAGCATAAGAACTAGTTGTAAAAGCGACCCGTTCTCGTGCATTGAATGTCAACCGTCTACAAACGTTGGGCGCGTGTTTGACGAGTTTCCCGACTATTCATCGGTGCCGAAGGGATCAATGACGCATCTTCCTCGGAGCATCTTCCATTGAAATACCTGTAATATAATAAAAACAGTGAACTTATATAGCGCAGTTTTGTGATATTTCACCTCAAGTGCGCTTCATGCTAAATTAATTATGCTAATAAGATTAACTAACAAGGAGAAAATAATACATAATATGTATACAAATTAAAATTATCTAAAATAATGATCGTTATCATAAATCACGGGAGAAAAGGTTCAGATATGGGTATAACAGTGTATGTGTACATCAACAGATTAAAATACAATTTACCAGGAGCTAAGGGTATAAAAATTCAGATGAAACATATGAATTCATATAAACACATTTGTCAAATCAAAGAAAAGGAATGAGGAACTGTAGAATGAGCTTTCTTTGACAACTATCTTAAACGACAGCAACCCTAATATATTATTAATTTTTGATAAATTAGCAAAAAAACTCAATTTTACACTGCCATATATAAAAAAAACACCATCACATGAACTTATATGAGTTTTTACACGTGTTTAATTCGAAAATAATGATTTTTTTACTTCAAAAGTGTTCTTAAACGTCCGTCCGAAGGAATCTGAGAATTTATTTTAAACAAAGTTTCCATCTGTAAGTAAAACAAACTGACAGAACTTTCTTCCCGACACAGTGTTTATAAGAAGTAAACTATTCCACTACAAATGAAAGCAGCTCTTCGATCTATTTCGGACGGTGTGATTCTGGCTTTGTAGAACTCATATAAAACTAAGGATAAAACACACCTCTTCTGGATTGTGTATTGGAAGTATCATACGTGTTTCAAAATGTTTATTGAATGTGTAATTTTATTTGTTCTTTGACACTAGCCAATGATCGCGTGGCTTTTTCCACAGCCGTTCAACACTCGCTACCGCCATACTACGCGGTACGGTTAAGAGGGCCTAGACAGGCCGTCATCAGAGATCCTCAATCTATTCGCTGTGTGAAAAAAAAAACTGAAAATATAATCACATTGATAAAAATAAAAATATTGTTCATAAAATTGTCTGAACGTAGAATTAATAATAATATTTAGATAATTTGTATAGCGCCGTTTTTGTGAAAAATCACCTCAAGGGCGCTGTACAAATCTTAATTTCTACTTAATATTAATTCTTAGTTTATATAAATATACAGCAACATACTTACCTGGCAGGTGACTTCTGGCAGGACACAATCACCATATCATAATAATTTAAAATTTAGAATAACTTAAATTTTAGCCAGGTACTTCCCAACCTTCCTCTCCCTCATCTCCTTCCCCTCCTCACTAACTTCAGCCTCACAACATACCCCTATAGGGGATGCCATAGTCTCATTGGCTCTAGACGGTTGGGAGCAGTTGTTACTCTTGTGCGGTATTCACGTAAAACAAAAAAAAACCTTACTAAAAATAAAAATATTGTTGATAAAATTATCTGGTCATAGAATTATTAGCGATTTGGCGTGCTTGTTTGAGTTTATTAATTCAATGTTTTTTACCCTTAAATTGCTATATTTAATTACATTTCATGTTCCTGGTAGGAAAGTTACAAGACAGTACCTACCATATTATTGTGACAATTCTACTTCAACCTCACAATATTACACTCCTGTGCGACGAATCGAACATCTGGGAAACAAATACTCCGATGTTGTTGATATATTTAGTAAGTCAATATCACAATATAAGCATACCTTAGTACAGTTTTTTTTTCATCTAGTAGATTGACTACGAGCTAGTACTAAGATGTACCTGCTATTCAAAACTATTTTTTCCTTCTTGCGTAATATTTTTGCACTGTTCATGAGTATTTTTTTTAATGTAAATTTTTGAGCATATCACGAGTACTCAAAACAAACCTATCATATTTTATAACACAAACATTTAGAAATTTTTCTTTCACAGCACTAATATTTAGTAAATTGTCAGCAACTTACTTGATTGCTTTACACGTAGGAACCTTCTTTTATTGATTTTCTGCATATACTCTTATACAAACATAGATTTCCCTTATTTTTTCCATTCTTGACAGTTCTTTTCATACTATATTCAAAAACTATCAACATGAATATACAAGTTAATGATTAATCTAGGTTAGCACCTAAGTATTTCAAAGGCAATAGAATTAAAAGAAAAAAAATACGATCATAAAGTAAATCAAATACTTGAATCGGGTAATGTGAAGAGTCACAATAACAGAAGAGTATGTATGAGACGTTGTATGAATGAAGGAGTGTGTGCCGAGACAGAGTTTTAGGGCGGACCGTCCTCTCTGCCTACCCCTGCGGAAATAAGGCGTGATGGTTAGTTGGTTAGTTAATTAGTTAACATCCAAGCAGAAAAAAAAACTCCCGGAAAAAAATGGCTGCGGCAGATAAAAATTAAATTATCACAATACGCAAACACTTTGTGGATTGGCATGATAAATTAAATAAAAACATACGTTTTTTTAATTCACTTTTATTTTTTTGTAAATGTCTACTAGTTTCGATTCAGCTGAATCTTCATCGTGACTTAAAAATGTACTTAAAATATAGTGTGTTTTAAAGTCTTGATGAAGATTTTGCTGAATCGAAACTAGTAGACATATACAAACAAATAAAAGTGGATTAAAACAACGTGTGTTTTTATTTGATTAGATAAAAAATACTTCGAAATCGAGTCGTTGTTTCACAACATTTTTGATATTCAAAAATTAAAATAGATCATCAAAGACATTTATCTTTTTTCAACGTCATGAAATCACAACAACAAAATATTTTTTTTTTAGACATGCAACTGGAATATTTTGAGAAGCGCCGAACCTCACAAAGTTTTGTTTAGTGTCGAACTTTACGAGGCATCTGATTGGAGCAGACGGTGGCAAGCAAACGACAAACGTGCGACAGAAATGTTGCCACACTAATAATAACCATAAATTAGCGAACGCCCGCCAGCATGACAGTTACTCATTTCTAAATTTCAACGCGTCCAGCAAGTATCCGTGCATCCTTCCAACCAATTATCAATAAGTGCCTGATTTTCAGGTGCGAACGGATTTGTTCGCGAGATGACGGAATCCAAAATATGCCGTTTCTTCGAATCCGAGAATATTAATCAAATTCACAAGCAAATCACAAAAGTGGTAGATATTCTATGTATCGCTTTTGTAAAATACCAATAGAAACTTTGCTTGAAATTACTTTAGCCGTGGTTAGTGTCCAGATCTAAATAGCCAGGTATAGTTAACTTAACCAGAGTTGAAACAAACAATACACGCTTAGCGTTTAGTGTATTGTGTATCGGTATACACTCCAATGGCGATGTATTTACGATGCGTCATAAATAAAGAGCCTTTTGTCTTGTTTATGTCTACTTATTGTCACTAGTGGAAAAGGGACAGAAAGTGTTTACGATGATTATTCTAGTATATTGAAAGTGCACTTACAGCGTGTCTTATTAATTTAATTCGACCGGGTGCTGTTGAAAAAAAAAATCTGTTTTGAAGAAACAGTAATTAGCATCCATGGTCGTGCTGGAGAATGTCCCAAATCGGGGAATACTACGAATTACTAGATATCTTGCATTATTTTTTTTAATACTCTTTTAAATTCAGTCCTTTATTGAGAACTGTATTTTAAGGAAATTAAATACTTTAATAAAAATGAAATAAAACAACATACCTTTTAAAAAAACTTGTATGCAACTGACTTCAGCACGCTTTGGTTTCGATCTCTAAACTGTAATAATCAGTAATTAAAAAAAAAAAAATGAAGCTTCAAACTGAACACGCTGTACGTAAACTATGTATCTGTGTGAGTAGATGTGAGTACTGTCCCGGCCTCAACTCTGATTGAGAAACCTATACTTCCCAACCTTCCTCTTCCCCATCTCCTTCCCCTCCCTACTATCTTCAGCCTCATAACATACCCCAAATGGAGATTTCATCATCTCACAGGCTCTAGACCTGAAAAAAAATAACTACCAAAATTCTATTGTAATTGGAGTTTGAATGTTTTCACCAGATATAAACCTCGTATTTATCGATTTGGAAAATTGTGGGTTGGACGCTTTCTGCCTAACTTCATCTAAGTATGCATCCCTGTTTCATGCTAATTCAGTGACATCAGTCTATCGCTGGTCCAATATCTTCACACACATCCTCTGCAATTGTTTTTCCCTGCTTACTCTTAGACAGCCAAGTGAACAAGTCTACCTTAAGTGTTTTCTACGTTTTTTTCACTAAATCACGAAGCGTTGGGAAGTAATCTATTTGTTCTACTTAAAACCAAGACGATTTCTTTCTTTCATGTGTAGAAACTATCGATTTAAGGCAATTGAATCCAATGGGGAGGCTATCAATGGTAGTTGTTCCAAAGGTTTAAAGGGATCGGACGAACATTAAGGCTTAAATAGCCCTTTAATACGTATCCTCTCCCGGTAGTTAAACTAGTGTTCGCTTTAATATTTCATAGAGCCTCCTGCTGTAAGGCCAGTTAAAATATTCAAAGTGCAATAAAAGCTGAACAGTTGTATCCTAGATTAATAGCCAATGCGTGCTCTTTCTTTCTGTTTTTAAAGACGTTTTTTCAATAAGAAACAATACTCAAAATCTGCTGGATGAAAATAGAACGCTATCCCAGTTTTCTAAGTCAATCAATCGACTTTTCCGATTGTGTAGAATATTAAAATTAAGTAAGTGACCTAATTCAGCATTTCCATTGGTAAACAAGTTGAATTCAAGTACGCAAATAGCTTGCAATATAGTTGTAAATGATGAATACTTGGACCTAGTGGATGAGTTTGTGTATTTAAGAAGAATGTTTATGAGAAACGGAAAAGCTGAAGGATATTGAAAGAAGGGTGAATGCAGGAAACTCCATTAATGGAGAACTGAATGTTGAAAAATTGTACAAAGAAGCGAAGCTAGCAGTCAACAATGGAGCGCTTATACCAACTATGTATGGCAGTAAGGCTTGGAACTGGCACAGGAAGGATGAAAGTAGACTGAATGCTGTGGAAATAAGATCATTGAGACGTATGTGCAGTAAAACCATGTATGAGTATGACCGAATTAAAAATGTGGATATCCGGAAATAATGCAAGGCTGATGTAAGCGTAATGAATAGGATCAACGGAACGCTTAGATGGTTAGGGTATATAGAGCGAATGAACGATGAAAGGAGTGTGATAATAATATATGACGTGAAAGTGAATGGGAGAATAAGTCGGGGACACCTGAGGAAGAAATGGCACGATCGAGTAAATCAAATACTTGAATCGGGTCATGTGAAGAGGCAGAATAACAGAAGATTATGTATGAAACGATGTGTGAATATGAACGAAGCAGGGAGTGCGTGCCAAGACAGAGATGTATGGCGGTCCATCCTATCTGCCTACTTCTGTGGTGAAACGGCATGATGGTTATTTAGTTATTTGCAGCGCCCTTGAGGTGATTTTTCACTAAAACGGCGCTATACAAATTATCCTAATGTTATTTTTATTATTAGTTAGTTAGTTAAGTAACCTAATTCGGCATTTCGTTAAATTCGATTAGTACAGATGCAATGATTCCATCAGATCTATTTGTTTGGCGTTTTTTGTCGGCCATATTGTAGTTTGTTCAAAGTAGGTACTCGTAACAGCGAGGGGTGACATCATACATTGTGTGAATGGCAAATAATCTTCCAGTGCTCACTGACTCAATCAAAGCATCATGTGATAATGTACACATATTTTGTGCGTATTGCTTTATTATTTTAAAAGCTCTTTTCAAAGTTTCACCACGACTAAAGCATACAACAATCCATGGAAATAACACAAACGTACAGTATTTAATTAATTTTAGCTTTAAATCATAACTATCTTTCATTTATCTGCAAGGATGCATTTAGGAAATGAAACGCCACACGTTTCCCCCTTGACACAAACTCTTATAACATCAAAATTCATAATATTCTGTTCTCGTCTCCTACACCTTCTTCCATCTACTTGCGTGCCATACATTCTCCTCAGACTCAATTCTCCACCCACTCACTTCGCTTAAACTAAACAATGTTAGCCTTCGCGAATGCCACTAAACGCAATGAAAAGTTTTGCAAGCCTTGCCATACATCGTCTTAATATCAGAGCAAGAATATATTATACGAGTATATGGAGAGAACTAAATATTTTTACCCGACCTATACAAATTTACCATACATCACTTTCTTCGGGTTTTTACGTCGTAAACCGTCAGAGAGAAAGAGAGACAAGTTGTCAGATATTATTGCACCATTTTTGGTATGTAAGTATGTTTTCCGTGTCCCGCATCTCCGGCGAATCCGCCCACTACGTTTTGTAAGGTGACATAACAGAACATAACTCAACGGTTTTTGAGGTTATATTCTATATTTTTGTTGATATCAATACTGTGAAAAAGTTTTTATTCAAATAAACAGAGCATTGTGTCAAAATGTGCTATGAATGTATGTATAAATGACCTAGCCCTACCCCTAGTCACGCCTGAGTAAGGAAAAATCAACAATCATGACTACACAAGGTATCCCTCTTGGAATATTATTATTCTGAGGTCTTAATTATGGTGTTGGAATCAATTAAAAACTAAAATGATAGAAATAACCGTTTTAAGAATGTGAATAGGATGAAGAAAGGGACGCTTAGATAGTTTGGGCACGTAAAGCGAATGTGAAAAGTGTGAAAAGGAGTTCAAGGAGTGTGAAAATAATAAATGATGCGAAAGCGAATGGAAGAAGAAGTCAGGTACGCCCGAGGACGACATAGCACGATCAAGTGAATCAAATACTTGAGTCGGGCCATGTGAAGAGTCTACCAGAAGAGTATATATTAAACGATGCATGAATGTGAACGAATCAAGGAGTGTGTACCAAGACAGAGTTGAATGACGGTCCGTCCTCTCTGCCTACCCCCGCCGAGAAACGACGTGATGGTAAGTCAGTTAGTTAGAAATCAGTTTTGCATTGATCATTTGTCACAGCCGATTTCGTAAAAGTTACAAACCAAAGGCTTGCTAAATCGCATCGGGCATTATTTATTCACGTCAACAAAAACGTATTAGAGTGATGAATTATTTCCAGTCACAGCCGCGCATCAAATGGAAACAAATAATATAAAAGTCGTCTCTATTATTCGTGCCTAGCACCGGCGAGAGGGATCCGAAGAAAAGTAACAAGAATACATCATCACAAACGAGATTTTGAAAAGAACCATAGCTTAGCAACATCGCATTGTATATGCGATGAAAAATCACCTCTCCACATTGTCTGTCAGATTTTATAAAGACAGGATTCCGTTTGATTCTTTGGACTTAATGCTGGCCATTGTCCGCGGCCGACGTTTCCAACTGGATGTTGAGATTCGAGCTTTATCATTCAAATTATGTTGTTTTTTTGTGTGTTGTCAACATTTTGATGAAACGTAAATTAAAGGAAAGATAAATGCGTGTGGTACCTACTTAAGGGCATATGCTTAATGCGTTTGAGATAAAACTCAAACTATTTACAAAACCTTTTTTATTCTAACTAACTAACTAACTAATCATCACGCCGCTTCCCCGCAGGGGTAGGCAGAGAGGACGGACCGCCATATAACTCTTTCTTGGCACACACTCCTTGCTTCATTTACATTCATACATCGTCTCATACATACTCTTCTGTTATTCTGACTCTTCACATGACCCGATTCAAGTATTTGATTTACTTGATCGTACCATGTCTTTCTCCGGCGTCCTCGACTTCATCTTCCATTCACTTTCGCGTCATATATTCTTTTCACACTCCTTTCTTCGTTCATTCGCTCTACATGCCCAAACCATCTAAGCGTCCCTTTCTTGATCCTGTTCATTACGCTCACATCCACCTTGCATTCTTTCCGGATATCCACATTTTCAATACGATCATACATTTTTATTCTATAATTTATGAAATGTGTGAAATTTTACTAAGCAAAATAATTTATAAAACTCTTTTCCTAATAATAATGAAACACGTTTCAATTAAAGAAAGGATATTTGATTAGAAACAATATCTGTATCACAATATTCCTAGTAGTTCTTACCTGGTTTCGCCCGCTTCTTACACTATTTATTAAAAATATTTGAAAAGAATATTAAGCACAGAATAATGAAAATGAAACAATAACTTTGTATAGGACCACAGATTTAATTTTAATTTTTATGACCGACTGGTTTCGCTTAGCCAAAGCATCATCAGGGCACAACATCAAACTAAACAAAAAATACAAAGGGTACGGTTATTTATATATACAGAGGGAGAACACAATATGAAACAAAATAAGAGAACAGTGAGAAAACAGCTTTCTACGAAATTGTGAAAATACAGAAGAATGATTTATAATATTTTGACAGTTAAATTGATAGTTTAAAGATCCATAGTTTATGATTGAAATGCAATTTCAACCTGAAGACAGTTGTGTTGACTTATAAACTTATTAAAAAATGAGCTGTGCAAATTTCATGACGCCAAGGTACACTGATGTGGAGTTCTTTGCTGCTTTAGCTAATCATATTTGAACATTATTACAAGATATTGCAATTCAATGGTTTCATCAAATTGTTTTTTTTATTTTTATATATGTCATATTATTTTTAACTTATTTGTGCTTTACTGTTTTAAATTACTTAATGTGATAATCCATTTAAAATAAGACAGACATATATAACAATTCAAACCATTTTGATAACTTCATTACCGGCTAAGATGAATGCAGGAGATACCTCGAATGACAACAATAAACGCTCCTAAATTCCAGTTTCCCAGATGAGTAATCACCTCCCATAACGCTCTCTTCTTCACCTTTATCTAATACACTCACTCCCCTGACATTCCCGACTACCACAGCTTCCTCCTCTTCTTTTATTCCCGATGACACGTGTTGTAGGACTTAAAAAATGTAGACTATCTTTCACGTCATCATATTGAGCTAAACTGGCTCGGCATAATGAATATGGAAGAAGTTTGGAGATAGGTGAACCTGATCTTTCTTGGTCTCGTCATTAATCAACCAGTTAAAAAAATGATGTTATTTTTTGGTTTTTGTCAGTTTTGGTGATTATTTAAAATTTGTTTGAAGTTACGCCTTTCTGTCAGTGGAGGAGTAATTATCCTCTGTGTCAACGGACCATACATTTGCTCGAAGTGATGTTGTTTTATTAGTACCTACCAATGAATCATAACTAACTTTTTTGTTTAATTATAAAAATATTGCATTACGACGATATCGCCTTAAAATATGTTTCTTTTTATCTTTCGTGGATAAATAATAGAAAAAAAGAATTCCCTTGATTATTTACACAGCTAGGCTAACCCGTTGGCATCTAAACTCACCAGTATAATAACATATTTTCATTCGGTCGTCTATTTTTCACAGCCCACGACAAATGTAAATATCAATAAGGTAATTTCAGTTATAGCTTTAGGTATTAAGATAGTTTTATGGTAGATTTAGCCATTTCTTTTAAGTTTTGTAAAGCGCCCTTGAGGTTATATTTCACAAAAATGGAGCTAAATAAACTAGCCAAATATTATTAATAATATTATAAAGGTGTACAAATAATGCTAGCTAAATAACATACCTTCACCTTGATAGAATGCCGCACATTTCTGTCCAGGCACACACTCCTTGCTTCATTCACATGCATACATAACAAAGTTATATCGACTATACATACATGACCCAATATATTTACCGCGTAATGTCTTACTGGGGCCCTAGCGCGATACATCGATTTAGATTTTATCGGCAGTGTCGGTAATTTGGAATCTTTCTCGAGCCTGACCACAGATCGCCACAACTAAACGACAGTATGTTTTTAGTCAACGTGAGCTAGATAGCAGATAACCAACAAACGAACGATAACTCACGTCGACTAAACGCACTTAATTTAGTCGACATCCGAACATTTTCGGATTTTTTTTTTTCTTTTTAAACGTTACATTGACATTTCACAGCTTTATATCTCAAGATGGATATTAAAAATAAGCTTAAAATGGCTTCATTATCCTAAAACTTTCAGACAAAAAAAACACTGATTTCATAATGCAAAAGCTAGCCATTTGAGAATTTTTACTGCCCTAAGTATCGGAGAAGTAAATGCTTATTAGATTTGTTCGAAATATTTATTGAGATAACGTAAAATTCAATATTTTCCTAAAACGTTAATTAGTTGCATCTACATGTCTATTTTTGATATTTTTACTTTAAGCGGTTAGGGGTACCTCCATATCCCTGCGTGTAACATGATGTTTATATTAAGCTCCCAAAGGAGAATCTTCCCTGAGACTAATGACCGCGGGGCGTTTGTCAACTTTTCCCCGATTGTTTTGTTTCATTTAACTAGTCAGGTTACAGAGCGCCTGCTTGTTTTCTGGGGGCATGTGTTCGTTTGTCGACGAAAGGCAATTTTTAATGTTCAAATAAGCACAACCGTTCTGTTAACCATCACAACTTTTTTTCGTAACCCGCGAATCATTATCATTATTAAAATACTATGAAAAAGTGGTTATATGAATAAACAAAAACATTATGTTGACATGTGCTATGAATGGATGTATAAATACCCTAGCCCTAGTCCTATCCACGCCCGGGTCTGCCGAGTCCGGCAAAAATCATCAAAAGTTGACTACACTGCCTTGGATAGGTACCACTCTATGTACTTTAAGTATATAGATGTATTCCTTTAGTTTCGAAACCAGAAGAATTCTATTCCTTCTGGTTCAGCGGTTAGTCGCAGCATCCCCACAAAGGTTCCGTGTTTCAATGCCTTCCCTAGAAAATACTTTTCTTCCTCCTCTTCTCCTTTGCTTGGTCAAAGTACGAAACTACTGTAGTGTATTTCGTATCGACTTAAACCTCGCGGGATTCCAAACAATATTACGGACAAACTTTATCTCCTCGTGCGCTGTGCAACGTTATCCTGTTTTTCTTTCTATCCCGTTGCTCGGCAACTAGACTCAAAGCGAGATCAATTTCGTACTAAGAGGAATATATTATTTGAAGTATCAGTCTATCTGGCTGTCTGTATCTTACGTTTTGAAACACCATTAACACATCTAGGAAATCTATAATATATACCGACAGACCAAAATGCATTTTGAATACAATGATCACATACGAGGATTATTGTAAGCAAGATGGTGCGGGCTTAGGCGCAAAAAATGAACAAACCGAATTTATATTACCGGTCGTTCATTTAAAAAAAATATATATATAGTAATTTACATACTCTACGATTATTCTGACTCTTGACATGATCCGACTCGAGTATTTGATTCAATTTGTAGTGCCGTGTCTTCCTGGGGCGTCACCGACTTCTTCTACAACTCTCGTTCGTTCTATAGCCTCTCCATTCTCATACATAATTAGATGGTTACTGCATATACATATTTTTATATGTAATACCTCACAAAAGTTTGAACTGTTCCCAACCGTCTGGAGTCAGTAAGACTATGGCATCCCTAATCCGTGTATGTTGTGGGGTTGAATATAGCGGTGAAGGGAAGGAGATGGAGAAGAGGGAGGTCGGTAAGTACCTGGCTATTCAAATCTGGTCACCAAACACGACTAAAGCCATTTCAAGCAACGTTTCGATTCTAAATGGTGGTTTTTCACCAGCGCGATACTTAGAGTATCTAGCACCCTGGAACGTGCCACAAATATACTATATATTTTATTATATGAATTAAATGTGTTATGACACACATTAATCAATTATTTTTTTTGCATGCCGGGCTTGAACCCACGACCTCTGGATTCATAGTCGAGTGTCTTGCCACTTGACCACGGAGGCCGTATGTGGATGATGCGGTGCTTATTTCTACCAGTATGGAAGATCTACAGTTTCTCGTGTCTAGCATGAACCATGTTTTTATGCAGAATGAGTTAATGGTGAACGCAATTTAATCCAAAGTCATGGTGTTTGAAAGAGAGAGAGAGAGTGCGAAAACAGCGCGCAATATAGTTGTGAATGATGAATGCTTGGAGCAAGTGGAAGAGTTTTTGTGTTTTGGAGGTATGTTTACGAGAGATGGAAAGACTGATAAGGATATTGAAAGAAGGGTGAATGCAGGAAACTCCAGGAAGCAGTGGAAATTTTTCTCCTGTGAAGATATAATATAAGTACATCTTTTAAATTAACAGCTGGTGAACAAAGAAAAAAAATGATTCTATTTGGGACAACAATACATCAATCAAACGACAAATCGATGCGTTAATAAATTATTGTGTAACCCTTCCCTAGGCGCAAATAAGTCCATCCCCTCCGTACCATCCCCCTTTGTTTGCTTTGAGATAGAAAGGGTTAAGTATTGTGCGCAGGAGGTAGGTAGGTAAGAACTGTCCCGCGGTTAATTGAGGGTTTTTTTATGAGGTTTCGAAAATAAATAGCACGAATTATAATAACAAGTGCACTCAATTGTTACAATAGTGACAGACTGACGGACTTACCCTTGTAAGTGATAAAAATGACATATCAAAAGAACGAAAAAAATATTTTTATGGATTCAATTTTTGTATTTAAATATATTTATTGATTATGCCACTGACTGCATAATTAAGTATGTCGATCTGTAAGTACATTGTTTAGCAAAAGCAAAAGTTAATTTTTTCGTATCAATTTTTGAGGGGTACATAATGAAAGATTCTCCGTCAAACTGAATTATTATTCCCATAGTGAAACACCTTTTTTTTAATGAAATTAAATGATAACTTTATACAAATTTAATTTTTATTTTTATGACCGACTGTTTTCGCTTAGCCTAAGAATCGTTAGGGTACAAAATTAAACTAAACAAAAAATAAATAGTGTGTAGTTATAAACGAGTATACTCATACATACAAAGTGAGAACACAATGTAAAATAAAATAAGAGAACAGTAAGAAAACAAAAGAATAACATTTAAATTTTAACAAAGGAACAGAGAGAAAGAAACAGATAGTACGAAATGAAATGAAAGAGAAAAAACATCAACTGAGAGCGTGATAAAAGAATATTGAGAAATTTATTAGTTAACGGGAAATATACCTAATATTGAACTACTGAACAAATTTATTTAATTTTGATGGTATTGTTTATTTCAAGTGCTTCTAAATTATTTAATCTGTTCCCATGACCATTTTTATTGTGAAAAATCACCTTAAGGCCGCTGTACAGATCTTATTTTCTATTATTAAATATTAATTCCTAGTTTAAATATGAAAATATACAGGAAAATACTTACCTGGCAGGTCCCATCAGATAAACACACTTATTAACTTAAAAGTATAATAATTTATTTTTTTTCGATTCAGGGCATGGGAGTAAAATTAAAAATTGATCCTCATTTAAAATATCTGCTCAATTTGAAATGTAAATGCTATTTTGACACTTTGGCACTTAGGTGATATTTTACTATTAAAATTTGACAAGTACTAAAGTTATCAGTGTTTTAAATATAATGAAATTAGTATTGACAATTTCACCAAACATATTTTTTAAATCGTAAATTTGCTTTTAAGGCCATTATTAATTTGTCCGAATTCTTAATTCATTAGGTACAACTTGGTCATGCCATCTTTCTGCAGCATTAAAATAATGTATTTTATCTAAATTCACCATCTCTTTGTATGTCCCGCTTCATGCATCGAGGGAGGGGCTCCCGTCAGTCCGACCCTAGTCTTTAAGCATATTTGATGAGATGACACATTACAAACAACGAGACCTGCATACACTTACAGTGCAAAAAGGGCGGCAGATTTAAATAATAATATGTTACTTATTTGAAAGCCTCTTGGCCGGGATTTGATGAAATGCAGACCGGATTAATGCGTTAGAAAAATAATAATTGCTAGGAATGTCAGAGGACTTTTGTTTGAAGGTGAAATTTTCATGCGGAACCTTATTACGGTGTTTGGAAGCTTTGAAATAATTCAATTAGAGATTAGATTTAATAATTTTGAAAGGTATCTACCAGGCTCTCTCATATAATGTATTTATTAATTTACTTAAAATTATATTTATCGTTTTTCAATATGAAGTACTAGCCTCACCACTCGATTTCTCACTGGAATCCCATATATATATATTCGATTTAGGGAAGTGGAATACAAAAAGTGAGGAGTTTGAATAACAGAAGAGTATGTACCATATGAGACAGTATATGAAAGTGAATGAAGCAAGGAGTGTGGGCCAAGACAGAGTTGTATGGTGTTATATCGGCGTAATGGTCAATTAGTTAGTCAGGAATACAAAAAATATTTTTCGAAATCTTTCTTACTAAATAATTAATGCCACAAGATAAACACCATTCTGCATCTCGCATTTTTGATACTTAGATGAATACATATTTTCGAAAGCTCCATACCTTATGGTAAAAATGATTAATCAACTACAAAATAGTATTGTTGTCTTAAAAAATTGAGACAAAAAAAATGTAAATTTTATGACGCCAGAGCTCACTGCCCGAGTGTTTTGGCTGATTCATACACACAGGTTGTAGATCAGAGGGCAAGATACTTTAAGTATCGTCCTGGTGAAAAACCGCCATTTGGAATCGAAACGTTACTTGAAATGGGTTTAATCATATTCAGTAGTCAGATCTGAATTTTCAACCCTCCTCTTTCCAATCTCCTTCCCCTCCTCAATCCTTCACCGTCACATTATACCCCAAATGAGGATTCCATAGTCCCACCGGCTCCGGGCCGTTAGGACTGTTATGTAGTGTTAAATAACAATTTAATAACCACTGAACGATATTTTTGTTACATACTTGAAGAACATAGAACGCTTTCCCATGTTAAAAAAGTTCAAAAAAATATTGCCTGACACTGTCGATCGTTTTTGTATTTAAAATATATTAAAAAATTGCTCATTTCCACCCCATGGTATTATTTAATATGGGGATGGACCTTCCATCCCCAGTATCCAAGTGTCTCAGACTGAAATTAATAGGTTATGATAATTATGCATTAAATGCATTCATTTGATCCCCTATAAATTGCATTCGTGACGGAGATTATTGCATTAATGCAATGGATTGCATAATTTACTCTGTAAGTATTGCATAATAACTCTCCACCTACCTTCAAAAGATTATATCAACCATTTTATGCAAGGTTTAAGAACATAACAGTATAATTAATCTTTCACAGAAAACACGTTTTCTAACTTTTGACCGGTCGGTAGTTGAGTGGACAAACGCGTCGGATTCTCACCCGGGCATCGTGGGCTCAATTCCTCTGCTGACCAAGTCCTCCGTCATTGCACAAGAAACATCTTCCGCTTATTATGATGGCGGTAGGAGTTTTTAATAATTTGACAGGTTATTCTTATACAGGAATGTTTGTCTTTTTTTTGTTAATTAAAAAAAAAAAACTGGTGACAATAAAAACTAAGTGAACATTACAAAAAACCATGACAGTTTAGTGGCGGAGTGGTCAAAAGCATCAGGTTCCCACCTTTGAGTCGCAGGTTAAATTTCACTTCTAGCCAAGTCCTTCATCATTGGACAAGCAACATTTTTCGCCCATGATGATGATCGTAGGATAAAATCAAATATCATCAGGTTATTCGTATTCTGGAAATGTTTACCTTTCTTTATAAAAAAATATACATAATCTTATCGAAGGTTGGCTATCATCAGTAGACCGAAGCAACTCAACGGAACTGCAATCGTGCCTGTCAAGAAGGTTACAACGCCACGAGGTGCATTGTCTGCCTCTACTGTAATATTTTAAATGAAAATATCATTTTTACTGTCAAATATTTTAGGGCGATTTTGCTTGGTGGTTAATTTCTAATTTTGTCAAGCACCCTTGGGGTGATATTTCACAAAATATTGGTTTATTTCTAACATCACTTTGATAATTATTAAAGCGCCGTTTTTAAAGTTCAAGAAGTGAGTCAAATACTTGAGTCGGGCCATGTGAAGAGTCAGAATAACGGAAAGTGTATATGAGACGATGTGTGAATGTGAATGAAACAAGGAGTGTGTGCCAAGACAAAGTTGTATGGCGGTCCGTTTTCTCTGCCTACTTCTGCAGGGAAACGGCGTGACGGTTAGTTAGTTAGATTTATGTGAAAAATGACTTCAAGAGCTCTGTACACATCTCAGTTCCTAGGCTCTATAATATTTATTTATACTAAATACATAGATATACACAGAAGCATACTTATCTGGCAGGTCACTTCAGATTAACACAATTATTTTACTAATTTATGTAAATTAGACATTTTTTTTCAAATTTTTCATTAATTACATTATAGCATTTTGAAAAACAGATATGTTGAAAAACAGATATATTGAAAACCAATAATATTTTATTCACAGTCCTCCTCACTAGGGATTCCTGTTCGGAGGTGGACTGTAGGTTGCTGCGTTGGTGTCACTGGTTCTACGATTACTTCATAATCTTTATAATTTCCTCGTCTTCATGGTTATTGATCCACATTTTTATGTCGCTCTTGAACATTTGCTATTATATTATAATTAACGAAATTGACATCAAACGTTTGTATTGCTAACAACAAATTGAGCAGCAAACAAAGTTGACTTTCAAAAAAATGATAACAACGTGGATAAAATAAATACTGTATCCGTCTTTTTCACAACCCTCCTTCTTAATTCTAAAGCTCTCTCTGGCCGAAAGCTCCCCTTGAGCCAGCCAACAAGTAGCGAGTAGCAAGTAGCAAGTTCGGTAGAATGAAGCCAGACTCACCCCCAGTCGATACCGGGGGATGAATTGGAAACATAATAGCGATAATAAAAACCTTGTTCCCGTCTCTACTGAATTATTCACCCCACCCTACTGTACTCCCCGGGGGCATGTTTACACAATAAGCGTGCGGGGTACTTTGCTACAAGGGGGTTATCATGAGCGCAACTTCTGTCAAGAAAAGCTCGGGCACTTTTGTACCCCAGAATTTTCGACTCACAGTTAACCTGGTGACTTAGATTTTTTAAGTAAAGATGCGGGGGATGAAATTTGAGGCAATACGCAATATTCAACACACAAACATAGGCCGTATACTTACGTATTTCATTTTATATACGAATTATAAATCATACATCTAAATTCTAAACGCTTAACGTCATGAAACTTGTACAGCTTTTGATGTGTACAATTTCTGGGTTATGGTAATAATAATAACAGTGAATTTACATGGCGCAATTTTGTGATAGTTCACCTCAAAAGCGCTGTAAATTACCTTACCTAATATAACAACGAAAAAATAATATATTACAGATATTAATGCAAATCGAAACTATGTAAAATCATGATTGCGATCGTAAATCGTGAAAAAAAAATGTTCAGATATGGAAAGTTAAGAGTGCAAAAATTACAGAGAAAAGGTTCGTAAAAAGCCCAACCTTACCTTACCTTCACAACTGTATTCAACTTGCTACGGAATTTTCATCATGAGCCATGGAACGTTTCAAATATCAAATCAACTGTCAAAATAAGCCATAGTGTCATATTGATTTTTACACAAACTAAATAGATATACTAATAGAAATGTATTTTGGGTGTGTCTGTATGTCCGCAATAAGCCCATTTTCTCCTTACTTCTGCTAAAATTCATACAAAATTAACATTTTTATTGGCTTGTGTAGAGTCTAGAAGTTAAAAGGTCTTGTTTAAATCAGTGACATATAAATTTAGATCACAATTCTAGAGATTATTTATTCAGTGGTTCTGCATATTAAAACTAAATCTCAGGCGAAGGCGGCCAGACAAATTAGTAGGTGTGTAAGATGTCTGTATACACAGAAGTGTACATGTTAGTTATCCATAGTTTAAAGAAAATATATGATACTCAAGCATTTGTAATGAAGCCAAACTCTTTCATTCCCCAGGTTTTTCACAATGCAAGTCCCAGAGGAATATCTCAGCAAAAACTTAAAGTTTGTCATTAAAAAAAATCAACTAACGTAAAATCTCATAGTAACTGCAAAAAATCTAAAAACTCATACTAATTCGTATTTAAATTGAAAGAACATTTTTTTAATCATGCAGCAGTTGCGGTAAATTAAACAATGTTGGCAAATCACTAAATATTTGCAAAAATTTCTGCAAATTGGTTATTAAAATAAACGTGGGACTTCACACCAAATATCCAATCAATTTATTTATTGTGTGCTTAGCGACGCGTTTTGAAGCTTCTGAATTTTTCGAAAGCCATAAAAACTTACAGGTAATGTTTCCTTCTCTTCAATCATTGTTTTATGCAAATTTGTTCTTAAAAGCGCAGTACGAAGAACAACATTAAATTTAAGTTATGACAAAATATCTTCATTTTTCCGACAGATTTTAATAATGAGTTACCATAAACAAGAAAAGGAACGGTGTTTATTTAAATTTGAATTTTAAAAGTTGTTATAAAAATAACCACCTTGCATAAAGCAAAACTTGTGTGGTTTCCTTATTTAAAAAAAAATCGTAATGTGTTAATTATTCCATAAAAATTGTAAAGATGCAATTTTATAACCATTGACGTAAAACGAATAAGAATTTGATAAATATCTTTATATTTATCGAATAGCCTTCATTTATTTTATCCACACACTTAAAGTGTACGAAATGCTTTTTTTTTTCAAAATAAACAGCAATACCAACGAAAAAAAAGTATTTAGGAACCGTGCAGTTACTAAAATTTTGCAAGAAATAACTTTAATAAAAAATAAAAATATATTTTTTTATTTATAATTTGACGTGAAAATTACCTCAGGGGTGCTGGAAAATTAATATTACAAAATAAATCTGTCACCACATTTTAAACTAATCATTTGAAAATCGATTTTATAAAAGCCTATAAAATGTTAGCACATCTAGAACAGGCAATCTGAACAAAATATAGTAGCACTTGTAAACATTTTAAAATACTTACATGTATTCTATTAATTTACTTACTATTTAGTTTCTTCTTTAAAATTACTCTAAACATGTAATAATAAATACATGTAATCTAGCAACCCACCGAATGCATAAATTTACTTCAAATAAATCGCAAACTTTTACTAACTAAACAATTGCAACAAATCTTTAAAAAATCTTTACAGGAACTTCTGATTGAAGGCATACACCTTCATATCTGCCAAAGCTTAAGCTATTTCTGTAGACAGTAAACACATATCAATAATAATAATAATAATAATAATAATAATATTTGGACGATTTGTATAGCGCCGTTTTTGTGAAAAATCACCTCAAGGGCGCTGAACAGATCTTACTTTCTATCGTTATATATTAATTTCTAGTTTAAATAAGAAAATATACAGGAACATACTTACCTGGCAGGTCCCATCAGATAGACACAATTATGAACTTAAAATTATGATTATTATTTAATTATTATTATTTTAATTTTTTCTTTTTCCGATTTAGGGCATGGGAGCGAAATTAAAATAATGGACTTTCTGAATTTGTCATACAGTACAGGATTTGGTTGAAATTTGCATATCTAAAGGTGATTCGTCGAGAGACAGATTATGTTGAGATTCTTTTAATGAATTTAAGGATATGAGAGTCTGAAAAGGTAAGTTTTCAGTTTGGACCGAAATTCCGTTGGGCTCGTTATACATCTTAGTTCCGGAGGGAGTTCATTCCAAGCCTTCGGCCCCGAAACTCCGAAAGCGCGATCTCCAAACTTAGTATTTGTAATAATAATACTAATACTTAGCTTATTTATATGTCGAAATTTAAATAAAATATCAATATATTGGGCGCTTTACGAAACATGAAAGCCATGGATGAATTTAATATCAATCTATCTAAATACCTAATGTTATAGCTAAAATCAACTTATATTCACACATTAGTTATTTACATGCATCGCGAGCTGTGAAAAAGTTTTGAACTTTTTGTCTAGCAGTAGATTGAGGATTGCGGATCATTTCATGAATATTATCCAAAGATTCAGTATATTATAAAGAACAGACGAATTAATAAAATGAAAAGACTTTACACTATTATTTAGGACTCGTTCCTTCATATAACAATTTATATCCTAAATATAATATTATTTTTGTCGAATTAATTCATTCAGTCAACATTTCGGCTACATTGTCCGTCCACTACAATGGATCTCTCATCAGGGCCTCTTGTTCTACTGAGGAAGTGATTATTTGTCTACTGCGTCCATCCCTCTACGGAGCTACGCCGCTACGACGCAGTTCGTAGCTCGGGGCTCGTAGCAGCTAGCCGGGGTCGAGATAATAATAATAATTTGGGACAGACAGCAGTGTATTCTCAAAGGAATGGTGTGTTTCTACAAGTAGTTTGTTTCAATTTAAAAAAAAAAAGTTGAAATTATATTTTGTTTCCTTCATTTATATCCATTCAGCTGGAGAAAAGAGACAATCAACCCTCTCTTTAGTGTGAATTTTATGCATATAGTTTGTACGAGAATACATTTTTATAATTTTTTAATTGTTTTAGGAATAGCATTTTCGGATTTAATTTTCCTCGTCAATACTTTAAGCATGTTAGTTTTCTAACAGCAAGAGTTATGACGAAATTTAAAAGGCACCTTCTTTATTTTAAAAATCATTCTAACTTTATGTGAGTATTTACCAGTAAAATTATTGGGTTCGTATCGGATAATGAAATACTTAGGAAACATAAGTAAAAAAACGCCCAGATATTTCTCAAAATTTCTCTATGAATATTATGCTGGTATTATTAATTTAAAAACTAACTAACTAACCATCACCGCAGGGGTAGGCAGAGAGGAAGGACTACCATACAACTCTTTCTTGGCACACACTCCTTGCTTCTTTTTATTTTTTATAGTGAATACCGCACAAGAGTTCCAATCGTCTAGAGTCAGTGAGACTATGGCATCCTCAATTGGTGTATGTTGTGAGGCTGAAGGTAGTAGAGGGGAAAAGGAGATGGGGAAGATGAAGGTTGGGAAGTATCTGGCTTTTCAGATCTGGTCACCAAATACCACTAAATCCATTTCAAGCAACGTTTCGATTCTGAATGGTGATCTTTCACCAGGGCGATACTTAGAGTATCTACCACTCTGGAACATGCCGACTATATACTTTTTATTATTTTATTTGAATTAAATGTGTTATGACACATATTGATTAAATTAAGGTTATTGGCGCACGCCGGGCTTGAACTCACGACCGTTGGATTCGTAGTCGATCGTCTTACCACACGACCATCGCATTCATACATCGTCTCATACACACTCTTCTGTTATTCTGACTCTTCACATGTGCATGTCTTTTTCGAGCGTCCCCGACTTCTTCTTTTTTTTTTCTTTTTTTTTATATGAATACCGCACAAGAGTCTCAACTGCTCCCAACCGTCTAGAGCCAGTGAGAGTATGGCATCCCTAATAGGGGTATGTTGTGAGGCTGAAAGAGGAAGGTTAGGAAGTATCATTTATTCACTTAATGAATAATTTCAATATGAATATAGCTAAGGCCCATGTATTCGTATGTATTGCGAGGTGATTTTTCTCAAAAAACGTCATTGTAAAAATGATCTGAAATACATTCATAATTACTATGAAAATGGCGATTTAAATAACAAACGAATCGTAAAAATTGTGTTCTAGCCAATTTAAAAGCGTTTACATGCCAATTAATCCGGACCCTTAGAATTCCTGCGCCGTGACATGTTCGGGCTGAAATGAAATTACAACCTTCGCGTAGGAAATCACGTCTGAGGGCGTTACTTCTGCCTGCCCTCCCTAGCCCCCCGCCCACCCCTGAAGCGCTAGGAACCCTCTTAGCAGCCCCTGCTGTTCTGCGCTGGAGCCAATACCACGTTCTTGGTCCTTTTATCTCGTTTTTCGGATTTAAGAAACGTTAATATTAACTCTGCATCATGAATAGGAACGCATTTTCTCTTCTGTATAGGTATCATTCGCTGTATTTATTAATTGAAACGAATACATTTGTATTTATTTATTTTTTGAATAAAAGTAACCTTGTATTGAAACCACTTTATTGGATACATATACCAACTGGTTTCGGCTCTACCTGAACCTTTTTCAGAGTTGAACAAATATGTGTTAAATTTACATTTATTTACAATACATATTTGTTCAACCCTGAAAAAGGTTCAGGTAGAGCCGAAACCGGTTGGTATATGTATCTAATAAAGTGGTGAGACTATAGCATCCCCAGTTGGGATATGTTGTGAGGTTGAAGGTAGTGGGGATGGAAAGGAGATGGGGAAAATAAAGGTTGGGAAGTACTTGGCTATTCAGATCTGGTCACCAAACACGGCTAAAGTCATCTCAAGCTACGTTTCGATTCTGAATGGTGGTCTTTCACCAGGGCGATGTTTAGAATATCTACCACTCTGGAACGTGCCGCAAATATACTATATTTTATTTTAAATGAATAGATGTGTTATAAGACATATACACTTAAATCAATTTTATTTGTGCACGCCGGGTTCGAACCCGCGACCTTTGAATTCGCAGTCGAGCGTCTTACCACTCGACCACGGTCGCCGTTAAATTGTTGTAAAACACAGTGATTGTTTCAGTTAATCTAGTTATAGAAAGTCACAAAGATACTATCCCTATACATATTTTAGGTTTTTCAAGTTACAGGCTATACAAATAGATTTTTTATATAATTGTAATCTTCCATATCTATGGTACATTTCCACTTTTTTAATATAATAACTTCTTTTTGTCACACATTAGGGCATTTCATTAATCATTTTGACACGAGTGTATTTAAAATAATTCAGCATTTATTCAATTTTTAAATTGCACTAGCTTATTTTATTCCTATTTATACTTGCATGTTAAATTAATTTTCTTTTTATAATTATGCACAATAATCATAAAATTTATTGAAACACTTAGGGTACGGAGTACAGATATCGAATATTTATTCCATTGCGAAATTAGAAAAAATACCGACCTTGAGAATAATTAATCAAACATTATTTCTAATGGGAATTTTTTTTTTTGCTTTTATCATTATTACTTATAAATATTCCAAGCTCAACCTCAACTCTTTTTAAGTATTTAAAATAACTTTTGATAATTTTACCACCGTTTAATAACCGATAATTTGTCACCGTGGTTGTTCAATTTGTACATGGATAATTGTATGCAAGAATTGAAAGGCGTGGGCTTGGGCGCGAAAATGAACAATGTGAAAGTATGTTGTCTATTGTATGCGGACGATGCGGTGCTGATTGCTGACAATATGGAAGATCTACAGTGTCTCGTGTCTAGGATGAACCAAGTATGTATGCAAAATGAGTTGATGATGAATGTAAGTAAGTCCAAAGTGATGGTGTTTGAAAGAGAGAGTACGAGAACAGCGTGCAATATAGTTGTGAATGATGAATACTTGGAGCAAGTGGATGAGTTTGTGTATTTAGGAAGTATGTTTACAAGAGACGGAAAGGCTGATAAGGATATTGAAAGAAGGGTGAATGCAGGAAACTCCATTAATGGAGGACTGAACGCTGTTGGGGCAAATAAGAAATTGTCCAAAGAAGCGAAACTAGCAGTCCACAATGGAGTGCTTATACCAACCCTGATGTATGGTAGTGAGGCATGGAACTGGCAGAGGAAGGATGAAAGTAGACTGAATGCTGTGGAAATGAGATCTTTGAGACGGATGTGCGGTAAAACCATGTATGACCGTATTAAAAATGTGGATATCCGGAAAGAATGCAAGGCTGATATGAGCGTAATGGATAGGATTAAGAAAGGGACGCTTAGATGGTTTGGGCATGTAGAGCGAATGAACGAAGAAAGGAGTGTGAAAAGAATATATGATGCGAAAGTGAATGGAAGAAGAAGTCGAGGACGCCCGAGAAAGACATGGCACGATCAAGTAAATCAAATACTTGAATCGGGTCATGTGAAGAGTCAGAATAACAGAAGAATATGTATGAGACGATGTATGAATGTAAATGAAGCAAGAAGTGTGTGCCAAGACAGAGTTGTATGGCGGTCCGTCCTCTCTGCCTACCCCTGCGGGGAAACGGCGTGATGGTTAGTTAGTTAGTTAGTTGATAATTTTAAATTCTTTAATTTTTATCGTTTCCATAACGTATTTTTAAAGTACCCTGGTTATAAATACGAAGAAATTCACTATGTTGACATAAAGAAGTTAAGAGTTTTGTTTAAAACTCTCTTCCACTGAGCGCCTGAGTCAATAATTGTAAGACGGAATATTTGATACCTTAAAATTTATAGTGTAGACTCGCTGTAATCTTCAAGTTTTGTACTTGACCCTCGTTTAAAAAATTATTCCTTAACTTATTCATATTACCACAACCATAATATATATTCTGTCTTAATCAGACATTATTTCACATTTGAAGTCTTAACCTTTAAAATTACTTCGAACTGATTGATAATAATAATAGCAATGAACTTATATATTGATATTTCACCTCAAGTGCGCTTCATACTTAATTAATTGTGCTAATAAGACTAACTAACAAGGAGAAAATATTATATAATATATATAGCGCCCATGAGGTGATTTTTCACAAAAACGACGCTACACAAATTATCCAAATATTATACAAATTGAAACTATCTAAAATGATGATTGTTATCATAAATCATGAAAGAAAGGGGTTCAGATATGAGTATACAAGTGCATGTGTACATCAACAATTTAAAAATCAATTTGCCAGAAGCTAAGGGTATAAAAATCCAGATGAAACGTATGAATCATGTTTGTTAAATTAATGAAAAGGAAATTATATTGAGGACAGTTAACATGTTGGTATTAACAAACATTAATATTCAAGTATTATAAGTAAACGATTCAATAAGATTCGATTATTTTTAATCATTATACATCCATTATTTTCCAACAATCAATACGCCATTTCTTCATAGGAGAAAGTAAATAGAATGGAGTGCCATACTATCTTGTCTTACCATATACTCCTGGCTTGATCCACATTTAGGCATCGTTTCATTTGATTTTATTTTTTATAGTGAATACCGCACAAGAGTCTCGACTGCGTCTAACCGTATAGAGCCAGTGAGACAATGGCATCTCCAATTGGGGTATGTTGTAAGTCTGAAGGTAGTGAGGAGGGTAAGGAGACGGGGAAGAAGAAGTTTGGGAAGAACTTGGCTATTCAGATCTAGTCACCAAACACGGCTAAAGCCATTTTTAAGCAACGTTTCGATTCTGAATGGTGATCTTTCACCAGGGCGATCTACCACTTATAAATACTCATTCGTTATTTCAACCCTTTACACGACTCAACACAAGTATTTTATTGACTTAATCAAACCGCGTTTTCCTGGGGATCTCCGACTTCTTATTCCATCCTCTTGCACATAATTTAATAAGCATACATTCTACTGAACCTTATTTTCTACATCTCCGAATCATTGAATATCTTTTGTATTTAATAGGCACCTCTACATAGTCTAATACTAGGTAGACACTCCGAGCTTTTTTCTCATTTGTAATAGCAAAATAAACCATAAGCTTCTGCTTTAAACCTGATTGGTGATTAAAAAAATCTCCCTGAATTATTAAGATAATCAAACTTCTCAGTCAACAGTGAATATTGAATGATTCACTTTGAATATCGCTTTGGCAGCAAATTGAAAACAGCTCCAAACTTTGTTAGTCTAAATTATTCCGAATGGTTAAAAGCTTAATGTAACCTTAGCCTCTTAAGGCTTCAGCATAATGTTAATTAAATATGCCCAAACCAAAGTTGGCGGGAACAAGTGTCCCACCACACCCCATCTTGCGGATAGATCCAGAAGCTTTGGAACACATCTATTATGCAGAATACAGATTTTAATTTGAGTTTGTTAGTACCCGAGTAAGAACGCGCCAATTTGTTCAAAATTTTACCAATGATAAGAAAATGTTCATTTTACAACGAAGCTATAAATCAAAAGCATTATAAATCTTTTTACATATTTACTTCAAACTGAATGGTTTCACCGATATATGGGTATATCAAAACTTTACCTTCCATAAATGAATAGTTTCATAAAGAAAACTACATAATATTGCAAGAGCTTTTAGTTAAAATCGATTGAAGTAGCAAAAACTCTCGAACGGGGAACTCCTAAAATCATGTCAATCATAAGACATATCCATTTAATAATAAAAAAAAATAACACAAGATGCCATTTTTATCAGTTAACATTTTTAAGTGCTTAATTAGAAAAAATATTTCGAAAAATTAGTTTTAAACTCGAGAGCCAAGCAAACACAAGCTATGAAACCATATTTTTTTAATTAAGAAAAACACATTAGTTTTCGGTCTTTAGTACTTTAATCGAGTAATGTTTTTTTGTGGATACCTTGGTTGTTAGGTGTTTTACGATGTTTTACGTATTTAAATCAAAGCCTTTAAACCTGTATATAACTTAATTCACTAATGAATTCCACTTGAAATTCCACGTAATAATTTAATAAGCTTGTGAATCGACAATAAATTTTGTTTTTCGTCTTAAAATAAAATTCAAATAACCGTGTTTCGCCCGAGCCTTTCTTCCGCTAAGGAAAAGCATTATTAAGCTCTAACAACGTTCCTCTCCTTAACGTTATTCTAGTCTGTCATATTTTTATTTGTGAGCAATGCCATAGCCTTAATCAGAGGCTTCTAAGGAAAGCAAATCAGATTACCTGTTAAGAAATGGAAAAATATATTTGAATTCATTTCACTCCTCCAGCTTGTCGTGGACGAATTTATTTCGAACACTGTAAAAAATTCAATTTAAAAAATGACAAATGGCAGAATATTTTATTTACAAAATTCTTCGAAACAATTTACGAAAATTGCCTAGGAATTTCAACTTTCAGAAAGAAATTATAATTTCAAAAAGTAAGGCACCTTTTTCAGTTGTTTAAAAAAAAATAAAAAAATATTGAAAAGATATTTCAAGAAGTGATTATATTGATAATAACAAATTGTTTATTTCATCAAAAGAGAACGGTAGGCGCATTACGTTGTGTGCCATTTAAATAATATATACGAGTCATAATAATAATAATATTTGGATAATTTGTATAGTGCCGTTTTTTGTAAAAAATCTCCCCAAGGGCGTTGTATAAATTTTAATTTCTAGTCAATATTAATTCCTAGTTTATATTAATATTTATTTTATTTAAGTACACAGAATACATACAGGAATATACTTACCTGGCAAGTCACATCAGACACAACTCTAACATAAAATTATGGCTAATATTTATTAAAAGTATTAAGGTTTTTTTTTTTTTAGTTAAGTTCTTTTAACCTTTTATTTTACCGAGTACATAATATAAGAAAAAATAAAGAGAAAACATAAAATTAGTCAATATTAACGAAAATGATTATATAAAATAACAATAATAATCCAAAAGAGCGTAAAAATGAGTAGTAACTGTTTGATTAAAAAAATAACTTTATTTTGATAAATTCGCAGAACAAGCATTTAAATTAACGATATTCCATTTTAATGTAACGATTAATACATAATCTTTGTTTTACTCACTTCATTCTCTTGGAACATGGCCGTTTTCTCTCTTACGGACATATTCAGACTGATACAATATAAACTAAATCAATCTAAAGATGCGTGTAGCAGAATTAAACCAACCTGTTTAATAAAAAAATAAGTGTACGTACCACAGAAGGTTTTTAATAATTGTTTAGTTTCGAAATTTCATCATTATTTGTCTGCTCCAAATATAAAATAATTTAATTATATTACATTTACGGAGAAGCTATTTTCAATAACAAAATAATATCCAGACTTTTTTGGAAGTACGCCTTGAATATCTTTTAATGCTTTGAGTGGAACAAAACGTCAATATAAAAAGTAAATTAATTTTCAGTAACTACACGAAAACGTCCTGTTTATTTGCTTCCAGGGAGCTTTTATACCTCCAACGTGGACTTAGAAGGTTGCATTTATAGTTTAAATTCATTCATGTAATATTCTATCACAAAAATAAAGAAAATAATTATCCCAGGAAACTGAAAAAGTAAAAAAGGTTGTTACTTAAAATGAATTCTTATAAAATATGAAAACCTACTTAACTGTTCATATCAACAACATCTAGCTGAATAAATTGACACTGACGAGTAATTTCCTCCAGCGAAATTGATTGAAAAGGTTCTGCACGACTTCGAACAGCAAATGCAATTGTTCCACAATTCAATCGAGAAACACTTGTTGTTCATTGTGATTCAATTGTAGGCACTGTTGGAAGTTCCTGCGCCACCCCATCCGCCCCACAAAGCCCGGAGCTATGGGCTGCCGGGGGTAGCTACAGACCGGGGCAGGCTCGGGGTGAAGGGTGAACAATAAACGGAAATGAGTCAAAAAGGGGTGATAATGGAAGTTAAATCTTTGGGGATTATTTGGTTAGGAGATGATTTGGAAGATAAATTCTTTTACTCCAAGGTCATTGGAAAAGCACCAATCGACTTACTCTCTCTTAAAATGAAATATTAATTGACAGCTGGTTTTATGCATTATTAAAAACAATTAACGGAATGGCTCCGGCTTATTTATCGGAACTGCGTATTTCTGAAGATTCAAATTCGCACAATCAACCCTTAGATCGGCAATGTCATCGGCCATCGGAAGGTTGAAGGAACCAAAGCGCACACCAGGCACTAAGTTCGGAGAGCGTGTTGCAAGAGTGTCAGGTCCTAAAGCCTGAAATAAACACATGATCTGAGAATAATAAAAGACATAGTTAAGAGCTAAAATCATATCCATAAAAAACAGAATTGTCCTAATTTACACAGCTAGTCTAACCCATTAGCATCTAAACTCACCAGGATAATAATATATCTTCATGCAATGATCAGCGATCTTCAATCCTTGATCGACTGCTAAACAAAAAGCTCGGCAAATTTTCACAGCCCGCGACAAATGTTAATTACTAATATGTAAATATCAATAAGGTAATTTTTGCTTTGGTTATTCAGACAGTTTTATGGTAAATTTAGCTTAAGCTTCAGTTTTCTTTAATCATGTCTGACATCAATAGGTGTCGATCACACTTCTAGGTATTTTCATTTCGAGTTTTGCTTAAATTATTAATTTCAGTAAAAATGTTATCTAGGTGTTTTCTACTCTGAGATTCAAGTCGATTCATTCTCCTTAGATGGACCGGCGGAGATGGCCAATTTCCTGGCGCAAATAACTATCCACCTTGGAATCATTTTGCAGCTGAGGAGAGGTACATGGTTATTCAGATGAATTTCAATTAGTTTCCTAATTCTTGATTGATATTGGAGACCTTCCACTCAGTAGGCAATTCCTCACATAGATATCTACCGACAAAATTGACCTGAGTAATTCAATTAAGTCTTGGACGCTTGCCTTATTATTTGACACGGCGAACATGATTCCAGTGAAAACCTCATATCTTTGAACTATGAAATGGGTGATTCCAATTGAACTAATATGGTATACGTGTAAAAGATGCAAATTATAATATTAATAATAATTATTAATCATCACGCCATTTCCGCTCAGAGATAGGTAGAGGGGAAAAAACGTCGTACAACGCTTTAATACATCTTCTCATACATAGTCGTTTCGACATCTTCTTCAACTCTCTTTTCTCCGTCCATCTGATCTACATATCCGTCATAAATACACTCCTATTTAGTAAAAACTATACCAATGTTGATAAATTCCAACCTTTCTCTTTCCCATCTTTTTACCCTCTCTACTTCCTTCAGTCTCAAAACATTCTCAAAAGTAACAAAGTTAGAGTCCCATTGGCTAGGGAGTAGTTGGGACTCTAATATTTTTTTTATTTTTTTTAAAAGAAAGACAAACATTCCCGGGTTACGAATAACCAGACAATATTTGAAAAACTCCAACTGCCATCATAATAAGCGGAAGATGTTGCTTGTGCAATGATGGAGGGCTTAGCTAGCAGAAGAATTGAACCCACGACCCCCGAGTGGGAATCCGACGCGTTTGTCCACTCAGCTACCAACCGATCACTCTAATCACATTTTTTAAAGGTACGTATTAAGTGAAAAGCACTTGTTTGTATACACGTTTAATCTTACAACTTGAAAATGCAAAATTTTAGCTTTGATTTTTCAAATCTGTGTTTGTTCACATGTTTTGATTGAGGGGTCGTGTAAAAATAAATAAAAAACGAAATATATTGATTTGATTAGCCGCTTCAAAAGACGAGGGCATTCCCAAAGATAAATTCTTCAATTTATTTAGCAATCAAGTTTCGTCACTTGGCGTATAATCTGATTACTCTCCTCAAGGTGGGGGTGTTGAGTTCCACCCTCACTAATTCCTCCGCTGATTAGAGACCGTAGGTACTTACAGACGAAAGATTCATCTCGAATCTTGAATCACAAGTCACCCATCTACCCTGCGCAGCATCCAATCATGGACCACATACTGGATGAACGTTCCGATGGGACAGTTCAACACACACCCTTTAGCTGAACGCGGTTTATTAGAAAGCAAATACGAATTATTACCATTAGTGAAACCTTCTGAAATATTTTTTATCCGTTCTTAAGACTTTCTAATCTTACACTATGTATATATATATATATACAAGTGTTTAATTAAGCAATTTAACTCTCAAATTTAATTAGAGTTATAATTGGTCAAGTATTTCAATACTAAATATGTTAATTAATAATATTTTCGCGAACAAATCGACGCTAATGGAAAAAGCCTAGTCAAAAATGAAGCCGCAATAAAGCACCGAATGTGTTTTCAGTTTCAGATGAATTTGGAAAATATTAATCTGTTAAAGATAAACTATCCTACTTGATGGAAGTGTACCATATAATTGTAGCTTGCGGAAAGACTATCGAATGTAGGAAAATTTTGAAACCATTCACTCACCGATACAGTTGAAGTATTTTTACCCAATTGTATTACTAAAAAAACGAATGCACTACAGATAAACTTTGTTTATAACCACTTTTATTTTTCAATATTATGTCGACCGGTTTCGGAAGCACCCTTCCATCATCAGAACAATATTAAAATTAACCTAAAATACAAAACACTGAGATATTTATACATGTTTAGGAGTTGAAATCGGAAGGAGAAGAGGTTGAAGAAGGGGAAAAAGAGGAAGAACCGGTCGACATAATATTGAATATTAAAAGTGGTTATAAAAAAAAGTATATTTGTTTTATTTATAAATATGGCAGGCCACAAAGTAAATGATTTTTACAAATACGAATACACTACGCTTATTTTATTCTTCCCAATTCACAACACCATATATATTTTAAATTATTTGGAGATCAAAACAACAAACCGTATTTTACTGGTAACCGTATTTACTTGTACAGAAAAAAATCATTGAAAATTACCCCGAGCAGTAGGCAAACGTGATTTACATATCTAGGAAACCAAAAGTTGATAAATCATTATTAAAATCAATGTAATGTAAGATGTGACGTGATGTGAGCCCGTAACATTATTAAAATTGTTGATGGTCTTCATTAAGTAGGTTTGATTTTTGCGCGAAGCAAATTAAAAAAAAATTGTAAAAATATAAAATATTTATATATATGTACACTTTGACTGCCTGCATAGCAATATGTATTTTATGAAGCGAGTTTGGATAAAGTGAAGATTGCTCCTTTGAGGTGATTTTTCACAAAAATGGAGCTATATAAGTTATCCAAATATTATTATTATTGTGTGCCAATGCAGAGTCATGTGGTGTTTCAAACGACATTCCTACCTGATGTTAAATTTTACAACGTAGAATTCAACTAACACTTATTCGTAACATTATTTTATTGCATACGAAGAATATTTTACAACCGTTAATCGGCAGATTTTGAAAAAATAAATTATTTCTTACCGTTTGAAAAGATTTCCCCCTTCTTAAGGCCATCTCCCAGGATGCAATTAGCGCCGGCTTGCCTCCATCCCTCTGCTGCCGTTAAGGTAGTTAACCGATCCGTATCTAAATCAAAGGCCTCGCCATTGCTTGGCTAGATCTGTAATTAACCGATAGGAAATATTCTCTAAGACTGGGTGTTCTCACTTAAAAAAAGGTGCTAAACGCGAGATGATAGGTTGTAAAAAATAATATATCGGTGCCTACTGTTCGTGTTTCGTGTGTTGAATTCGTGTTCTTTACGATCGGAAATTCATAAAACTCGCCATTTTCTCGCGAGCGTGGATAATAGTATTTATTTCTCATTAGTATCCAAATTTATGTCCAAAGTCACTGTTTATTATTTTTATACCGCAGTATAAGTAACACCTTTAAATGTGTCACACTAAATGTCCTGTCATAACACTCAGCCTGGCGGAAGTTCACGCATTCAAAAAACGATAAACATTAATCACGTCGCATCAGCGCGTCAATTAACTCAACACGCTCCACCAAACTTTCCTCCAATAAATAATAACGCCCAGAAGACTATAGCGCCCGTTTCCTTTTTGTTACAGAAACATGTCATCTAAAAGAAAATCTCCGCCCACAAAACTTCACGAAGGCGTTACAGCATCGACAGTCGCAGCTTTGTCCGAAGCTCCTCAGATCTCCGTTTCCGACTTCGATCGGGCGGATTATCCCAACGAAGAAAACAATCATCCGAAAGCCTCGATCAGGAACAACTCTTCGGATCACAGAGTGGCTTTTACAGACGCTGAGGAATCCAGCAACAACTTCGAAAGCGATTTAGAAGAAGGGAGAAATTCCAACACGTTCTACAAAGTTACTTCGTCGAGTTCCAACGCCAGTTCGGCGGTGCATAGTGACGAGGAGGTCGACCAGACTTTGGAAGAGGACGTTCCTCCCAAGAAGCAAAGATTTGATATCGAACAAGAAGCGAAGATGACAAACAACCTGCTCGTTCCTGCCACCCTGTCCGCCATCAATCTCCACCATGAGCAGCTCGCCAGGCATCAGGCTGCCATACACGAGGCGGCAGAGAGACGGAGGAGTTCGTCCGAGTGCAGCTCCCCAAGTTCAGAGTTTAAGTCTAACCTCAGCAGCATCTGCAACAATAATAATTCCACTTTACTGAACCACAACAACTCTCCACTGGGATTGGGGTCTGGGCCGCAGAAGAGAACAATGGATGATGTCCTAAAGAGACTTACTTCAAAAATGAATCACAGCACTATCAAAGAAGAAAAACGGCCCACACCGTCCACAACACCGATCAAACACGGGTAAGCAAAGCAACTATGTAATTTATAATTAAAAATATGTTTTGAGTGAACTCCATTTAATTGTGTTGACCTTTGACAGGATAGTTACAACCGAGTATTTTGCGTGAAGATAAATTATCATTATAATGAAGATTTTTTGCACAAAAATAGCCCATCTGTATGTACATCCATATCTGAATAACCTTCACAAACAGATTTATTCTGCTTACAATAATGCATCAATACCGTATTTGAAGTAACATTCCGATAATTATCGTTGCAGAATTAATTGTGTTGTCTATGATAAGGCCGCAAATGTTTATTGTTTAGCATAAAGTAAATGTCCGCTTAACAAATGGGAATATTGGTGCGCAAATCTAAACATTAAATGGGTCAGCAGATCAAGGCATTGGAAAAAACTCAACGAGCACTAGCGGCAGAGTGTGCAAGGATTTTTTCAATGTGGCCTGCTAACTATTTTGCACTTTTGCCAAGAAATTCACCGTAAGAACGTTTTGACAACCGTCATAGTAAAATAAAACCATTTGAGTACTACGTAGTACCTATGTATATCAATTACGTTACAAATATATAGGCACCTTATAGCTTTAGAATGTTAAAAAACACACTTACGTTACCAGTAAATTCATTTTTCAAATATTGGTCACGTATCATCATGTGTGACAAGGATAGACATTCATAGAATATGTGTGTCTAAACGAAGCAGATGTAGGATCGGAATGCTCTGGTGAGAATGAGATAGCACTTCGCTTACTCGATACGATGCTGGTCAACAATGGAGGTAGTTGTGTTGTCTAAAATAATAAGTAATTTGCAGTAATTTGCGCGTACTTAGAAATTAAATGCTTTTCCTTTACTTTTATTAGTTATTGCAGTGTAATTGAAACACTTTCTCATCACACACGAGGGCATTTCGGCACTTATTTTTGCAATTTAATTAGATATAGTGAACGACCTCAAGCGACGCGTGACAGTTTAGTACTAAATCGGCCTAAAGACCGAGCACACCAACTAGCGTGGTTTTTGCTTGCCACTTTGAGCGCGCTACGACGTGTCTATATTTATAACGTCATTGATGTATGTGTTATTAATTTGAAAAGATCATGTCAAATATACTGAATGCTGTGGGAATGTGGTATGACCAGTATGATCGTGTTAAAAATGTGGGTATCCGAAAAGAATGCAAGGCTGATTTAAGCGCAATAAAAAAGATCAAGAAAGGGACGCTTAAATGATTTGGGCATGTAGAGCAAATGAACGAAGAAAGGAGTATGAAAAGAATATGTGACGCGAAAATAAATGGAAGAAGAAGTCGGGGACCTCCGAAAAAGACATGGTACGATCAAGTGAATCAAATACTTAAGTCGGACGATGTATGAATGTGAATGTAGCAAGGAGTGTGTTCCAAGACGGAATTGTATGGCAATCCCTCCTCTCTCCCTACCCCTGTGGAAAAACGGCGTGATGGTTAGTTAGTTTTGTCAAATATGATAAATGTTTATCAATATTGTTAAAAAACGTTTTCACTTTGAAGAAGTTTACTATGTTTTATTTTATACAAACTCGTGCCCCGTGCGTTTTAATAGTTTCTCGTAGTAATTTTCCTCGAATGCTTTATGTTTTCTTGATCATTAGTGATTTATAATGCCAATTGTTGGCCTCACAATAACACAGAGACATAATAATAATAGACAGTACACATTTTCTAGGAAAATGGCACAATGCATAATGGCTTCGTTCATTATTGTCGAAGGTACAGAAATCAATAAAAATAATAATAATTACATTTAATTAAACTGAAATAACAATCAATACACGATTAAAATCACAAATAACAAAACGTGTTATTCAGAAAGGCACTATTATTATTACATGCCTGTAACTAACTGACCATCACGCCGTTAGTAGGCAGAGAGGACGGACCGCCATACAAATCCATCTTGGCACACACTCCTTGCTTCATTCACATTCATAGATCGTTTCATACATATTCTTCTGTTATTCTGACTCTTCACATGACCCGATTCAAGTATTTGATTTACTTGATCGTGCTATGCTTTCCTCGGGCGTCTCCGACTTCTTCTTTCATTCACTTTCGCATCATATATTATTTTCACAGTCTTTTCTTCGTTAATTTGCTCCACATGCCCAAACCATCTAAGCGTTCCTTTCTTGATCCTATTTATTACGCTTGAGTCAGGCATGCATTCTTTCCGGATATCCACATTTTTCACACGGTCATACATGGTTTTACCGCACACACGTCTCAGAGATCTCATTTTCACAGCATCACCGTCAGTCTACTTTCAGCCTTCCTCTGCCAGTCCCATGCCTCACTGCCATACATCAGGGTTGGTAAAAGCACTCCATTCTGGACTGCTATCTTCGCTTCTTTGGACAATTTCTTATTAGCGGCAACAGCGTTCAGTCCTCCATTAATGGAGTTTCCTGCATTCACCCTTCTTTCAAAACCCTTATCAGCCCTTCCGTCTTTCTGGAACATACTTCCTAAATACACATACTCATCCACTTACTCCAAGTATTCTTCATTCACAACTATATTGCGCGATTACAATATCGAAAATAACAAAACGTGTTTATTCAGAAAGGCATTATTATTATTGCACGACTGTTTTGTGTGTTAATTAAACAATGTGTGTTGCAAAAATGTTGCGATAAGTTGACTTATCTCCGGGTATTGTGAAGAATTCACAAACCTAGTGACCCACTGACCTCCCGGACTTCTTGACTTCAAAAATAACGATAAAGGCACCCACTTGTACCCGTTTGCATTCGGTATTATTACGAGTTCAATTCATAAGAATAACACGCTTTGTCAAAAACTGTCACAGCTGATAGCGTGATTAACGCAACTGAATTAAGTGGGAAATTGGAGCAAATTAAAAATAGACTTACAAATATAGAAGGTGACGCGCGAGAAATATTTTCGCACTTAGCGTTATATTTGCATCTGCTCTGATGACAGACGCCGCAAAATTTTCCGAAACGTTGGCACAAGAACAAGGAAGAAGCCTTATATGAAATGCTCAAGGTCACCCAAGACATTACCACCACAAAACTTAATTTCTTTCATGAACTATGGAGCTTTTAAACATATTTAACTAATGAAATAAAACGATAACTTTGTTAATATAATAAAAATTGTTTAACGATGATGCTTGGGCTTAAATAAACCAGTCAGTCATAAAAAAAATAAAAATATCTTTGGTATTTTACAAAGTTCGTATTTAATTTCATTAAATATGTCGAACTGCAGTGTAATTGTTTTTTACGAAAAAAATTATTCAACTGTTAATTAATTTGATTAGCTATGCTCACTTATAAGCCATTTTGGGATAGTGGCTTCAAATCCATGAGCCCTTGCAATAAACATCGAAATGGATTTTATCGACAATGTTGGTAATTTGGAAACGTTACCGAGCCCGACTGCAGATCTGCAACGAACATTCGACAACTCACGTCGACTAATCACGCTTAATGTAGTCGTCGTGAACTGTCGTTTGTAAATAATGTGGATATCTGAAAAGAATACAAGGCTGATGTAAGCGTGAAATATGCGTGAATAAAATCAAGAAAGGGACGCTTAGATGGTTTGGGCACGTAGAGCAAATGAACTAAGAAAAGAGTGTGGAAAGAATAAATGAAGCGAAAGTGAATGGAAGAAGAAGTCAGGGACGCCCGAAGAAGACATGGTGAATCAAATAATTGAGTCGGGCCATGTGAATAGAGTCATAAAAACAGAAGAGTATGTATAAGACGATGAATGAATTAGAATAAAGCAAGCGCCATTGGCGCCCTTAATGTGATTTTTCCACAAAAACGGCGCTATAAAAGTTATCCATTTTTTATTGTTATTATTATTATTAAGGAGTGTGTGCCGAGACAGAGGCGTATGCCGGTCAGTCCTCTCTGCCTACCCCAGCGGGGAAACGGCGTGATAGCTAGTTAGTTAGTAATTCAAGAAATAAATAAGCAAGACGCCATATTGTTTGTTCCGTTTTTTTTTTTACTAGTTCATAATAAAAAAAAGTGTCAAAACCTCAATAGGAACTATCAGTGAATGCTAAAACAATGTTTGTAAGATTTACTCTTTTGTCTTTAAGATTCAAAGTTCCTGTTTTAATTGAAGAAAGAAAATGGATAAAACCAGGTAGGCACACGTGCTGAGATTACAATGATGCAATAGTAGAACGTACTACGTAGTACGTAGATCTAAAACCGCGTTTGTATTCTTTCACGTTTTCCAGAGAAACAAACCTTCCGTCTGTGTGGGTAAGGATAATTATTCATATGAAACCATCATTGTTAAGATAACAAAACCGACTTCTTTTAATTATCTTCGGAACAATTGACAAACACAAGCGAGCATACATTAATAAGGGGAATTGTACTCAGTCCATTAAGTATTGTTTTTAACAAAAAGCCATTTAACAAAAACGATTCATCTTTATGTTTTAATATGGCGGGCTCAAGGCACAACGGCGTCCTATTGTTTGATACCGAGGAATCTTTGCCTCTTTTTATAATGAAGACGTTGGGCAGCGATGGGAAAAACGCGGTTCAGGAACAATTGTTGATATTTCATTATGTTACGCTAAACCAGACGGCCTACGTGGTCGAGTGGTAACACGCTCGACTAAGAATCGAGAGGTCGCGGGTTCAAGCCCGGCGTGCGAAAATAAAATGTATTCAATTAATATGTCTCACAACATATTTAATTAATGTTAAATAATACATTGTATATTTGAAGCACGTTGCAGAGTGGTGGAGATACTCTGAGTATTGCCCTGATGAAAGACCACCATTCAGAATGGAAACGTTGCTTGAAATGGCTTTGGCCGTGCTTGGTGACCAGATCTGAATAACCAGGTACATCCCAATCTTTTTCTTCCCCATCTCCTTCCCCTCCCCACTACTCACAACATATCATAATTTGTGATGCCGTAGTCTCACTGGCTCTAGGCGGTTGGGAGAAGTTGGTCAACCTGTTAGACTGAGGCAACCTAGTTTTCAAGGGATATCGTAAGTTTTTCTCATAGTAAGAAACTGAAGGGGAAAGAATTGCGAAAGGTATCTCTTTATTAGTAATTCTCTGAACTAAGTTTTTTACCACGTTTACGCCTCAGCAATTTGATTTCTACTAGATTGTGTCCACCTTCTTTCTTCCTTTGCCAATTGCATGATGTCTTTCCCCCTTTGCCAATTGCATGCCTTATATCAATTTTTTATTTGATATTTCCTTCCCAGCATATTTTCATTTTAAATTTATTCGAAGTATTATTAACTTTCCTAATCTTTTCTATTATTATGGATATCGACTGTTAGACACAATGTTTAACAGCCCGCGACAAATGGAAATAACTAATATGTAAATATCAATTAGGTAATTTTAGCTAAAGTTTTAGGTATTTAGATAGTTTTTATGGTCAATTAAGCGAGAGTTTTTAATTTCTTTAAAGCGACCTC
Source organism: Drusus annulatus (assembly GCA_022651775.1). Classification (NCBI taxonomy): domain Eukaryota; kingdom Metazoa; phylum Arthropoda; class Insecta; order Trichoptera; family Limnephilidae; genus Drusus; species Drusus annulatus. Next base: position 865,868 of record JAGWCC010000043.1, on the reverse strand, counting down.
TATGTGATGTTCCACAAAAATTGCGCTTTATAAATTACCCAAGTTTTATTATTGTTGAAAATGAAATAACTACTTTGTATAAGCAGATTTTCTTTTTAATTTTTATGACCGACCGGTTTCGCTTAGCCTAAGAATCATCAGGGTAAAAAAATTAACCAAACAAAAAATACATATTGTGCGGTTAAAAACATGTAAAGGGAAAACACAATACAAAATAAAATAAGAGAACAGTGAGAAAACAAAAGAATAAAATTTAAATTAAAGAAAAGAGAGAAAGAGTCGAATAATATGAAATGAAAGAGACAAAACGTCAACTCAGAAGGTGATAAATAATGAGAATCGACCGGTCGGTAGCTGATTGGACAAACGCGTCGGATTCCCACCCGGGCGTCGTGCGTTCAATTCATCTGCTGGCTAAGTCCTCCATCATTGCACAAGCAACATCTTCCGCTTCTTATGATGGTAGTGGGAGTTTTTCAAACCTTGTCAGGTTATTCGTAACCCGGGAATGTTTGTCTTTCTTTTTAAAAAAAAGTATTAAGAAAGTAATTAGAAATTTTATAAGTTTACGGGAAATATACAATGATGTTACATATATAGACACGTTTTAGCCTTAGAATATTAACACAAAATGTGGCAAGCAAAACACACACGTTACCAGAAAATTCATCATTCAAATATCGGTCATGTATGACAAAGATAGACATTCATAGAATATATGTGTATGAACGAAACAGATCCGAAGTTCGGACCGCGTTCCATACTTGCTTGAAACGACCTCAAGCGACGCGTGACCGTTTAGTACTAAATTGGCTTAAACACCGATCACACCAACAAGCGTGATTATTGGTTGCCACTTTGAGAGCGCTACAACGTGTCTATATAATGTAACGTCATTGGAAATATACTTAATATTGGACTACTGGACAAATTTAACAGATTATTAAAAATATGACGTTGAACTTTAGAGGCTTTCTTTATTTCTAGGGCTTTTAAATGATTGAATCTGTTGCCACGACCATTTCTACGGAGAATATGAGCACCGGCGCTACCGATATTTTTGAATAAGATGATTGACGAATTCTTAAAAATCAATGTTATTTTAATAAACGTTTAATTGAATTGTTTTGGATGAGAATCGATGGTTGCCGTTTCGTTCCCAGTTCTCTTCGGGCGGGGTCAAACGGCCAGAAGACAAAAGGCCGATTGCGCCATATTTGAGTAATAGCCGCGTCTGGTAATGAGTTAATTTAGCCGCCACGGGCTGAGTACATCACCAACAGTCTGTAGACCGATACTATACGTCTCCTAAACCTTCTGAATCCCGGATCCTTTATGTTGCGAGTTTCGAGTAACAATGCATAATGCAGCCGCTATTCTTTACACTGGCCAGACAACAGGACTTGTGTTACTAATGTGATACGAGATCGACAACCATAGTGGTGGAAAGATACTTAATCAATTTTTTTGATGGCGTTTAGATGTTGAAGGATATTGAAAGAAGGGTGAATGCAGGAAACTCCATTAACGGAGGACTGAACGCTGTTGGCGCTAGTAAAAAAAATGTCCAAAGAAGCTAAGTTAGCAGTCCACGATGGAGTGCTTACACTAACCTTAATATATGACAGTGAGGAAGGATGAAACTATACTGAATGCTGTATAAATGAGATACCTTACGCGTATAATAATAATAATAATATTTGGATAATTTGTATAGCGCCGTTTTTGTGAAAAATCACCTCAAGGGCGCTGTACAAATTTTAATTTCTACTTAATATTAATTCTTAGTTTATATAAATATATATATATATATATATATATATACAGCAACATACTTACCTGGTAGGTCACTTCTGGCAGGACACAATCACAATATCATTAAACTTAAAATTTAACTGATTCTTACATATATTTTTTATTTATTTTTATTTATTTCTTTATTATTATTTTTTTCATTTTTAGGGCATGAGATCAAATTTAAAATAAAGCATATCGGGGGTATTTTTAATTTTTCGTAATGAAGAACAGATAATGGTGATAATCTTCTAAAGAATTTAAGGAATGAGAGTCTGAAAAGTTTTCTTGGTTCTATTGTATATGCGGTAAAACCATGTTTGACCGTGTTAAAAATGTGGATATCCGGAAAGAATGCAAGACTGCTGTAAACGTAATGAAAAGGATTAAGAAAGAAATGCTTCGATGGTTTGAGCATGTAAGGCGAACGAATGAAGAAAAGAGTGTAAAAAGAATACATTATGCGAAAGTGAATGGAAGAAGAAGTCAAGGACGCCCGAGGATGACATGGCACGACCAGGGATCTCATTTCCACGGCATTCAGTCTACTTTCATCCTCCCTCTGCCAGCTCCATGCATTACTGTCATACATCAGGGTTGTTATAAGCACTTAATTGTGGACTGCTAGCTTCGCTTCTTTGGACATGTCCGTCAGTATATAAATAAATGAATAATAATAATAATAATAATAATAATATTTGGATAATTTGTATAGCGCCGTTTTTGTGAAAAATCACCTCAAGGGCGCTGTACAAATCTTAATTTCTACTTAATATTAATTCTTAGTTTATATAAATATACAGCAACATACTTACCTGGCAGGTCACTTCTGGCAGGACACAATCACCATATCATAATAACCTAAAATTTAGAATTACTTAAATTTTTATTTTTATTTTTTATTTTATTTTATTTTGTTTATTTATTTATTTATTTTTTTTATTTTTTTTTTTATTTTTTTTTTTTTTTTCATTTTTAGGGCATGAAGGCAAATTTAAGATAAAGTATATCGGAGGTATTTTTAACTTTTCGTAGTGAAGAACAGATAATGGTGATAATCTTCTAATGAATTTAAGGAATGAGAGTCTGAAAAGTTTTCTTGGTTCTATTGGGCTTGTTACATCTTGATTATGGATATGATTTTCTGAAAAAATGAGTTTTGAGTTTGGCTCTGAACTCTGCCGAGTCTTTTATTACTCTCAGATCATGTGGTAGTCCATTCCAGGTTTTAGGACCTGACACTCGAAGGCGCGCTCTCCAAACTTAGTGTCTGGTGTGCGCTTTGGTTCTTTCAACCTTCCGATAGCCGATGACATTGCTGATCTAAGAGTTGACTGTCGCGAATTGGAATCTTCAGGAATACACAATTCCGATAAATAAGCCGGAGCCATTCCGTTAATTGATTTGAAAACCATCCAGCAAAGCTTAAACTGGATTCTTTCGGGACATTTAAGCCAGTGAAGATTTTTGAGGTGCTCTGAGATATGGGAATATTTTGATACGCCGGTGATAAGTCTTGCCGCGGCGTTGAAGACTAGTTGTAGTTTGTTCATTTGATATTTAGGAAGACTAGCGTATATTCCGTTGCAGTAATCTAAACGCGAAACGACGTACGAGTTTACAAGTAATTTGGTTGCCTCTGTTGGCAGGTTTCTTCGCACTGATTTATATGGCTTTATATCCTCTCTAGCCCGTCTTTTTTGTAAATGGTGGTTGCTAGGCAATCAACCATTCTTAACAATAAACCTTTGTTTTTTAAAAGCAAATAATCAGTACATTATTACAACATAATGATCAGTTTATATCCGACAGTATTTTTCATATCAATTAAATAACAATAATAATTCTCATCGTCGCACCATTAAATCCGACACAGATGCATCACGGCAATATTGATGATTGCATCCGAAGCAAATGCACGCTGCGCTTGATGCTGTCATCAAATATTTATCGAAACACCATTGGTCAGCCCGATTGAGAGAAAAATCAAAAATTCCATCAGGCTAGAGCAGTAAAAATAATATAATAACTCCAATATGATACCCAATACAACCTTTCCGGGGACCCTCGCCTTTAATATTAAAAAAGATATTCGCTTTTGTTAGATACAAAAACACAAGCGAGGGTATATTATTTGTCAGTATCAAATCAGATTGTTTTTGTGGAAATAGAAAGAGTGGAGTAAATATATATTTTTATGAAATTAATAATAACAATATGATGTGTTGTAAAATTCAAGATAAGTTAATATCAAAAACGAGGTGTATCTTATTTTTTTAATTATTTCGCTTTACCAAAGTACATAATATTATATTTTTTATTTCAAATTTCTAGAAAAAAGTTTGCATACTAGGCATAACGAAAAACAAAATAATATTTTCGTTATAATATTAAAAGGTTATTTGTTTAAATGTAAAGATCCTTATGAGGTTGTTTTATAAAATCAGTTCCATAAAATGATAAAATCATTTTTTTTATTGACAATATCCATAGACTTACAGTTAGAAAGTTATATCTAAGGTAAAAAAAACCTGTCAATTAACGAAAGGAATTTCTTAGAAGTATTAGTGGCGACCTCTGTGGTCAAGCAGTTGCGGCTTACGGATCCTTACCTACGAATCAAGAGATTGCGGGTTCAAATCTCAGCGTGTGTAAACACATTCACTCAATCAATACGTATATATATTTTTTTTCATTTAATTAATTAAAAAATAAACATATTATTTATTTTCGGCACGATCCAGAGTAGAACGTACTCTCAGTTTTGTTTTTTTGAAAGACCAACATTCAGAATCGAAACGTGGCATGAAATGGCTTTATCCGTGTTCGGTAACCAGATCTGAATAGCCAGATACTTACCAACCTTCCTCTTCCTCATCTCCTCCCCCTTTCGACTACCTTCAGTCCCACAACTTACCCCAATTAGGGATGGCATAGTCTCACTGGCTCCAGACGGTTGGGAGCAGTTGGGACGCTTGTGCGGTATTCGGCATAGAGGCAGCTAGCTATCTTTGTATTTGTATGCACAGCTTTAACCGAGCACAATTGCTCACCTAGAGAGTGTCTTGGATAGACAATATTTTTTTTATCGAAGGATCGTCAGTCTTTTTACAAAGTCTAGAATTGTGTGTTGAGTAAGAGGTCATTCAAAATAAGAAAGTTGTTAATTTCTTAGTATTTATGTTTTCCAAAGAAGCGAAGCTAGGAGTCCACAATGTAGTGCTTATACAGATCCTGATGTATGGCAGTGACTCATGGAACTAGTAGAGGAAGGATGAAAGTAGACTGAATGCTGTGGAAATGAGATCCCTGAGACGTATGTGCTGTAAAACCATGTATGACCGTATAAAAACATTGGAAATCCGCAAAGAATGCAAGGCTGATGTGAGCGTAATTAATAGGATCAAGAAAGGGACGCTTAAGTGGATTTGGTATGTAGAGCAAATTAACGAAGAAAGGAGTGTGAAATGAATATATGATGCGAAACCGAATGGAAGAAGAAGTTGAAGACGCTCGAGGAAGACATAGCATGATCAAGTAAAATAAATACTTGAATCTGGTCGTGTGAAGAGTCAGAATAACAGAAGAGTATGTATGAGACGATGTATGAATGGGAAGTGTGTGCCAAGAGAGAGTTATATGGCGGTCTGTTCTCTCTGCCTACCCCTGCGGAGGAAACGGCATGATGGTTAGTTAGTTAGTCAGTTAAAATTTGTTATTTTATTTGACTAATGTGCAGCACTTTTTGGATGAATTAACGCTTTGTGCTTTATTCATTTTATTATCAATATTATTATTTCCCTGCATTGTGTCGCAATAGTTCTTTTGCAATTTGATCAACCGGCGTCGATCGCCAATGTTTGACCGTTGACTTCATTTCATATTGATGTGCGAACCGAGTCGATGTCCAACGTTCAATCACTGACGTAATTGAAATAAACGGCCTTGTATTTTTATCTCAAATAAGCGTGGCTACAATACTTGTCTTAGGTCGACAGTATCTGCTAATTATTTTCAGCCAGTGGCATTGCTTTTGGCAAACACTATCGGTTAGTAGCTGAGTGGACAGACGCTTCGGATTCCCGCCCGAGCGTCGTGGGTTCAATTCCTCTGCTGACCAAGTCCTCCATCATTGTATAAGCAGCATTTTACGCTTATTATGATGGTTGTAGGAGTATATTGTCAGGTTATTCGTAGCCCGGGAATGTTTGTCTTCCTTTTTATAAAAGGGAAAAGGGCACCACTCCACAATTATTTTTTACAATGGAGAGAATTGAAAGGGGGGAATATTAATAAATTGTTATTAATATGTTTACTTCTCTCAAAATATGAGCTTTGGCGTCATGAAAATTACACACTTTATTCTGCATGGTGTTTCTAGGCTGGCAAACTTTTTTCTGCTCGCACGGTTATATTTATTAAGATGTGTGGAACTTTGAATGATATTTTTAACTTTTTTAATATTACTTGTAAAAGTAGGTACTTTGTGGAACCATATTAAATAAAGAATAATAAAACTTTAGATAATTCCTTCTTGGGGATACGTACTGGTCCAAAGTATAAAATATATAGATGACGGCCTCTGTGGTCGAGTGGTAAGATGCTCGACTTTTATTTTTATATGAATACCACACAAAAGTCTCAACTGCTCCCAACCGTCTAGAGCCAGTAAGACTATGGCATCCACAAATAGGGTATGTTGTGAGGCTGAAGGTAGTGGGGAGGGGAAGGAGATTGGGAAGAGGAAGGTCGGGAAGTACCTGGCTATTTAGATCTGGTCACCAAACACGGCTAAAGCCATTTCAAGCAACCTTCCTCTTTCCCATCTCTCTCCTCACTACCTTTAGCCCCACAGCATACCCCGTTGGGGATGCCATAGTCTCACCGGTAAACCATTTACCTATAACTGTGTCAAACATGTGGATATCCGGAACTAATGCATGGCTGATGTAAGCGTAATGAACAGAATTAAAAAGGGACCCTTAGATAGTTTTGGCATGTAGAGCGGATAAACGAAGAAAAGAGTGTAAAAATAATATATGACGTGAAAGTGAATGGAAGAAGAAGTGGTGGACGCCCGAGGAAGACATAACACGGTCAAGTGAATCAAATACTCGGGTCGGAACATCACAAGAGTCAGAATGACAGAAGACGATATGTGAATGTGAATGAAGCAAGGAGTGTGTGCCAAGATAGCGTTATATGTTGAAACAGCGTGAAGGTTATTTACTTAGTTAGTTAGGTTATAAACCATTGAAGAATGTCGAGACTTGTTAACTCAAGCTACCGTCTTAAAAAATTTGGTTTCAGTCTAAATGATTTTTGTCATTCTTCACGACTCTACCGAAACTTTGTTCAGGCTTTGACTTGAACCCTTTCTCAAACTTATATTTTTGTCATTGCTTCATTAATACATTATGTATGTGTTTTTCTTTATCTGTTACTCTTTTTTTTCCATTTCGTGTTGTGTATTTTTTGTGATTGGACAATGTCCTGCTAATATATAAACAAGTCAACTAAATCTTTTCAAAATGATTCAACATCTACTTTCAATTGCATAATTTATTCTGCTTTGGGAACAAAATAAAAAGCGCACTTTCGTGACAAAAAATTGAAACTTTCAAATAAGAAAGCAAAACACTTCCTACATGGAGGATAACCCCTCGACCTCCGATATCTCATATTGTCTCACTATCTCACGGAACGAGACAAATGTTTGGTTTTTTTTCGGCGTTCGCTCGCGCCCCAAACGGGTCATGGCCTAAATGATAAGACGCATCAAAGATTACTGTCTTATTCATTGTTTACATTCGGATATTATTGTGACGATGCGCACAGTATTCAGGTCAGCCGCATCTTTGTTTCTGTTCGATGTGGACATTCCTCAACGCGTTTATTCACCGATTCTCTGTGGAAAAAAGCTCTCGAAAAGCGCAGAAAATATTTTTTTTTGTGTTAAGTAATTTTGCCTACGTCAAAAGTTGTACAAATGTACAGTTTAGTTGTAACACGAGTTTGGGTAACTCGAAAAAACTTACTAACTAACTAACCATCAAGCCGTTGTATTGGAACACACTCCTTGCTTCATTCACATTCTAACATTGTCTCATAAATACTCTTCTGTTATTTTGACTCAATGTACCGATTCAAGTATTTGATTCACTCGATCGTGCCATGTCTTCCTCGGGCGTCCCTGACTTCTTCTTTCATTCACTTTTGCATCATATATTCTTTTCACACTCCTTTCTTCATTCATTCGCTCTACAGCCCATACCATCTAAGCGTCCTTTTCTTGATTCTATTTATTACGTTTACATCTGATTTGCATTCTTTCCGGATTTCCACATTTTTATCACGGTCATACATGCTTTTACCGCACATACGCCTCAGGTTTATTTTCATCCTTCCTCTGCCAGTTTCATGCCTCACTTCCATTAATCGGGGTTGGTTTAAGAACTCCACGTGGACTTCTAGCTTCCCTTCCTTGGACATTTTTTTTAATGCGCCAACAGAGTTCAGTCCTCCATTAATGGAGTTTCCTGCATTCACCCTTCTTTTAATATCCTTATCAGCTTTTCCGTCTCTCATAAACATACTTCCTAAATACACAAACTTATCCACTTGTTGAAAGTATTTATTATTTACAAATATATCGCAGTTCATTTGACGATTGAAGATCTATTTTACAAGTTGGTTCTTTTTATTTTATTTTTAGGTGCACAATGCTTAAGAAAAAAATCATTTGGTTTAAGGTTTTTTTATAATTTGAAATGACTTTGATGCATAAAATATTATAATTCATACAACCAATATTTTCAGACAACCTTTTGCGTAGGTACTCGTATTAAATTGTGAATTCCATTATCCTTCGGAAACGAAGAAGGAATAGAAGCGATGGAATTATTATGGGTTGGGTGTCATATGTAAAACGACATTAGTATGTGGAGTGAAACAACACCATTGTGGGTGGGGTTTGGGGAGGGGTTGCGGGTTGTGTTTGGGGGTGAGTGGTGAAGTGGGTGGGGGTGGAAGCGAGGGGGTGGTACTACAACAGTGTTACCCAATTCATGAGCTCCTCTTGTATGTAGATTGCAGATGGAACGACTGTAGAATAAGGACACAATTCATACAAGGGGCGCGAATATAACAATGTAACTTCCATAAGGAAAATTATTTAATTAAATATTATTCAAACATATAACCAAATGTAAAACAATTTTACTGTAATTCTTAGCGTATTTTGAATAATAATGGAATCAGTTATGTGCTGTTATCTCATTCTTACCAGAGCATTCCGAACCTAAATCTGTTTCGTTCATACACACATATTCTTTGAATGTCTATCTTTGTTTTACATGATGATACATGACCGATATTTAAATGAAGAAATTAGTGGTAACGTAAGTGTGTTTGTTGCTTGCCACATTTTGTGTATTCCAAGGCTATAACGTGTCTATATATTTGTAACGTTATTGCATAGAATAAACAAACCATAAAGTGAGCTAAAAAACGTTCAATAGTGCAACAAAAGAAACAAGGAGTGTTTATTTACACCCCACATATAATAAGATAAGATAAATCCGAAGGAGTTTTTTGAATATAAAGTGAGAAGTAGTTTAACAAATATATAATATAATAATACGAATAATGTGATAAACGAAAGAAAAAAAGATATCAGAGAGGCTAATACACGTATGCTAGTATTACGCTTACTCTTGGATACATGTTAAGAGATATTCGTTGAATAGTGTATATGTATACCTGAAGACGTTTAAGGTCTTTTTTTTAAATTTAATTCAATTGAATTAAATTTAATATTATTATTATTATTGAGCTCTACTATTTTAAGTTTTTTTTTAATTTTTTTTATTTGTATTTTTAAAATGTTTGTTTTTAGTGACAGCTGTTTCGGCGTTTGACAGTTTGACAATGGCCTTAAACGCCGTAACAGCTGTCACTAAAAACAAAAAATAAAAAAATTAAATTAAAAATTAAAAAAAAACTTAAAAGAGCAGAACTCGATAATAATAATATTAAATTTAATTCAATTGAATTATATAAAAATTAAAATGGAGTTCATACAAATTAAACACAAAAACTATAAATACGTTTAAGGTCGATGCAGCTTCATTGAGTAGTTGGATCGCTTTATTTCTGTGTGTGTTTTGAAATGATGATGTTCGACTCTTTGACGTTTAAAACGACATGTGAAGCCTCGATCTTGCATTTTTACGTTTATTCCGTGAAAAATACCATTTATAACGACCTTGTAACACGTTCTATCTATGTGTGATAATTCAAAAAAATAATATGTTTTTGAGGTTGTTTGTGGAAGGGATAGTTTTTTCCCCTTAATATGAGTAAATACGTAAAAAAATAATTGAAAGACTGCATTGTAAAGTTGCCTAGTTTCTCCTGTGAACTGTGCGCCAATGTGCGAGTGTAAGCATGACGTATTCGACACATTGGGGAGGGTTGGGCTGACTGAATTATTTAAAGTACCGTCCGACAAACCCTCGCGCCCGCCCACCCTGCGCTAACCCCCTCACCCACCCACCCACCGTGCCTTCATTTTCTTACTGTGCACAGCTTTTATTGTTGTTTTCCAAACAATATGTTTATGTAGCTAAATCTAAAAAAAAACAGTTTCCTATTGTAATTAACGCTGCCTCCTTCGTGATTGCTTTGGTAATAAAACCTCTCCCTACATATATTTAGTTGAAAGAAGATATGATAAAACATGTTTATGTTGACTGAAGTAAATCAATGTGTTTATTCCTCACAATGCAAAAAATAATAACATTTTTTTTAATTCGTTTTTCAATTACAAAAATTAATAATATCAACAACAGTAAATTTATAATATAAAGTGCAGTTTTGTGATAGTTAACCTCAAGTATATATATATATATATATATAGTGCAGTTTTGAGATAGTTCACCTCAAGTGCACTTCACACTACATTACCTGACTTAATACAACAACGAGAAAATAATACATAACAGATATGTATGCAGATCAAAACTATTTTATATCCATGATCCATAATTTTTTTTTTTCTAAAGAAATACAAACACTACTGGATTACGAATAACAGTGAATGTGTACATCAACAGATTATAAAATCAATTTTCTAGAAGCTAAGGGTTGATGAAGTTTATTTTGTAAAAACGTAACAATAATAGAAAAAGTAAGGTATTTTATTATGTTCCTTATTTACTTTCTTCGAATTCGTTGGACTCAATACGACAAACTTTTGTTTGTTACTACTTAATTCCACTGTTAGGTTTTTTTCAAGAGCTAAAAAATATTTTTTTCTAATGCCTGACCTAATATTTAATTAAATATTTCAATGCGAGTTTCGCAGTACTCGAGAAGAAAGGCATACAATTACAGAAGTCAGAGGCAAAACACCCTCACAATGAGGGCTAATTGAAAAGAATAAGTACCTAAATCTGTGACGTAGCGACTCGTTGTAACGTTGTAACGCTATTGTCGCTGTAAACGGGTAAATTTAGAGCTTTCGGGGCAAGCAAACGTGCCACTTTGAAATTGGGAATTTCGTACCAGTCTGGAATAAAAAAATGATTTTTGGTTTAAGAATCACTTTATCAACGATTCCTTTTTTCTTTTGGCGGTATATTTGAGATCGCACTCTTTGCTATTATTGTTTGTTGTTCAACTTAACAATTAACCATCGTGATTACGCTCCTCATTAACATTTTAGGATTCTGTTTCTCTAATTTGTAGATGAAGTCGGGGACTTCTTACGAAGATGTGCTAGATTCTATGAAATAAAACATCTTGGGTTGGGTTGGGTTATAAAAATAATCAATAGAAATAATAAGAGAATGGGTATGAATGAGATGATGCATGAATGTGAATAAGGCAAAGAGTGTGTGCGATAACAGATTTGTACAGTGATTACACTTATCTCTCTGCGGGGAAATGGAATGATGATTCGTTATCATCGAATATTGAAACTAACTAACCATCATGGCGTTTCCCCGCAGGGATAGGCAGAGAAGATGGACCGCCATAAAACTCTGTATTGGCACACACTCCTTCATTTATTCACACTCATGAATCGTCTTATACATTCTCTTCTGTCAATCTGATTCTTGACATGGTTAGATTTAAGTGTTTGATTCACTTGATCGTGCCGTGTCTACCTCGGGTGTCTCTGACTTCTTCTAACATTTACTTTTGCGTCATGTATTCTTATTACACTCCTTTCTTTGTATATATACAACATATCTTGCACCAGATACTTCAATCGAATCGCATACTAAATTTGTTCGGAAATGTCAACTTATACATTCCAAAATACCTCTAGAAGACATATCTATAATACTAGGGGATTTCAATTTACCGACGATACGATGGTCGAAAAATCCTGACGAAAATCACGCCAAACCTTTTTCTTTCAATGGCCAAAAAGCAATCGCATTTATAGATTATCTCAATTTTACTCACCTAAAACAGTTTAAAAATAATTTTGTGTCATTTACCTGCAAACATTGTTTTGGACAATTATATTTTATTTGTTTGGCAGCCATGTCATTATTGTTGTGTGCATCAGGTGTCAATTACCTAGGCACAATGTTGCGCGTAGTGCAGTCTTTGTGTATTATACTTTGTTAATTACAATATTATAATGTATGCTGTGATCACATTAATTTGAAATATTTACACTCATCTTTTTATTTGATAATACTTTAAACATGTTTCTGTAAATATTTTGTTTGTGTTCCTAATAAAATAAAATAATGAAAATATCCGCTCTACACGCCTAAACCATATAAACGTCCCTTACTCAATTCCATTCATTACGCTTATCAGCCTTGTATTATTTCAGGATATTCATACTTTTAACACGGTCATTCGAGGTTTTACCACGCTTACGCCTCGGAGATATCAATTCTACAGCATTCAGTCTACTTTTTTTCCTTCATTTGCCGGTTATAAATTTTTAGTATTCAATTAAATATATATATGCATTTACGGTGCACACTTATAGATAGAGATCATGATTTCAGCTGGTTTTAATTTGCATGTATGTTACGTATTATTTTCTCGTTTTTATATTAGGTTGGGTAATTTAGTGTGAAGCGCACTTGAGGTGAACTATAACAAAACTACGCTAAATAAACTCAGTTTTATTATTATTACTCTCTTAAGTAGAAAAATAATTTACATTTAATATCATATCATTTATGTACACGACGTCTGTCGAGACAGACATGGACCAGTTTTATATTTCAACAAGATAAATATATATTTTTAAAAGATATGGCCGCCACAGCATCCCTACTTTTCCACAATTATTATGACATCGCAGCGTGACTTCTGCGCCCCGCGTCACATTACTGGCGCTGACAAGTTTATTGCCGGTTTTCATCCCCCCACCCCCACCCCACAACCCCAGCATCCCCCAACCCCCCTGTAACTCGTCGGGCCCCATTGTTCTTCCACCTCCCTCCCGCTGGGTACAATCATTTTCTTATTTCCTCAGAAATAATTCACTGTATTTTTGTTGAGAGTCGATTATTTGCCCGTCATTTGTTTTTTGTTTTTGTTTTTGTTTTTAAGTATTTCATTTTGTACACGAATCATATAAAAAACTATAAGAAATAAAATTTTAGAAAACCTTATTCTTCAAATAAAAATAATCTTTAAATTTTAAGCTCAGGCCTCACGAAAAATGCACACTTTTATATGCGAACAATTTATGGATTTATCCAACTATTTAGTTGGATTATTATTAGTATGACGAAATTTAACAGAAATTAAAAATGTCTTTATTAGAAAAGCGTAGGAAGGACTGTGATTTAATTTGCATTTTATAATTATTTAATGTATTATTGACTCAACCTCTTTGTTGCAACTTACCCAGTTCAAAATAAACAATGAATTGGTGTTCCTCAATCATCACTCTACTAATTATGAGTTTCATTCTCCACACTTGACTTGACATTCCAGACTTGTTAACTCAAGCCATGCTCTTGAAAAATTTGGTAGCAGTCTAAATGATTTATATAATTCTTTATGACTCTACCAAAACCTTGTTTCAGGCTTTGACTTGAATGTTCTTTGTAATGTATATTTTGTCATTGCTTCATTAAATGCTGTTCTTTCTCTGTTGCTCTTTTTCCCATTTCGTGTTATGTTTTCGTTGTAATCGAACAATGGTCTGTTAATATATAAATAAATTTTCATCACTTAAAGTCACTTCCAACATAATAATAATAATACTTGACTTATTCGCATAGCGCCATTTTCGGGAAATATCATCTCAAAGTTATTATAAGTTGTTGATACTAGGCGAAACCGGTTTGTATTTACTAACTATCTAACCATCACGCCGTTTATCCGCAGGGGTAGACAGAGAGAACGGACTATCATACAACTCTGTTTTGGTAAACACTCCTTGCTTCATTCACATTCATAAACCGTCTGATACATACTGTTATTCTGACTCTTCACATGACCCGATTCAAGTATTTGATTTACTTGATCGTGCCATGTCTTCCTCGGGCGTCCTCGACCTCTTCTTCCATTCACTTTCGCATCATTTATTATTTTCATACTCCTTTTTACGCTAACATCAGCCTTACGTTATTTCCGGATATCCACATTTTTAATAAGTTTTTTTTCAACAATGCTTACTATTTGCCTACTTGCATCAAAGATAATGCCATCTACGATGTGTTTGACCACGGTGAATTTATTTGAACAATTTCTTAAATATTTAATTAAAAAATTAATAGTTACTTGTTACTAGCATCTTATTAGATATCCAAATATATAATTAGGTACAACAAGTAAAGAACTGCACAAAAAGCAGATGAATTATTTATAGCGTTCTATTGAATTCGGATTGCACTTAACATTTATATGGCGAACGAATTCAATAACAATCTACTTGTGTAACCCCTTTATTTCTGCTTTGGGATAATGGACCACCCTGTACCGCCGCTTGCTAATACCTACCTACTAACTGCCGGGGAAGGAGCTACTGGGTGCATCGAAAGCAGACCGCATACAGAATGCACTAGCTGGTAGTTACTGCATCCTTTTTACCGTTTCAGCCAAAATCATGAATAATTTAGAGACACACACTGTAGTCAGTAGTGTACCTACAGGTGCGCGAGGTGATGCATGCATTCTGCATTCTGCATTCTGCATTCTGCATTCGGCATTCTACAGACTTGTAGAACGGTGTATTCGAATTCTATGTGGAAATTAAGTCTTCTTTGAGATAAAACACGTTCATTAGCTATCATTGAGAGCCTTAGTTTATTGTTCAAAGAACTTTCAAATTATGAAAGTACACCTTTAAAAAATGCATTGTGGGAAAGTTCAAAACCATAATACTTTTATTAAATAATACATTTCCAATGGAAGTGCCTCTAATTTCTTAGTAAACATGATAGATAATAAAATATTGCTAATTTATATAGCGCCAGTTTTGTTAAATATCTAACTAACTAACCATCAAACCGTTTCCCCCCGTGCTACTCTGACTTAGAACATACAACTTGCTTCATTCAGATCCACGCATCGTCCTATACATACTCTTCTGTTTTTCCGACTTTTGACATTGACTCGAGTGTTTGATTCACTTGATCGTTCCATGTCTTCTTCAAACATTTTCTTCCATTAATTTTCACGTCATATATCCTTATCAAACTCCTTTCCACGTGTATCCACTATACATACCTTAACCGTCTAAGCGTCCCTTTCTTAATCTTATTCATTACGCTTATATTATTTACATTATTTTCAGAAATATAATTTTTAATACCGTCATACATAGTTTTACCGCACATACGCCTCAGGAATGTAATTTCTACAACAATCAGTCTATTTTCATCTAGGTATCATTTTCATTTGAGTTTGACATTTGAATGATCATTGAAAAAAATCCAACGCCTTGAACTTACTTTAAATTCCCTCGCACTTTACGGATATGACATGGTGAGCTGGAAATACTAGCGTTCACCTAAAAAATCCAGACTGAAAAAGTAATGTTAATTTCATTAATTCAAATATTACCGTTTGAGAGTTGTTCTTCTTTAGCACAAACATTTTCAGCTTTAGCGTTAAAATTATTAATTGAGATAAAAAAGAGGCAAATTTCTTTTAACCTTCTTTAATTATTGCCACATTTTCTTATACAGATATCAATTGTTTCTCAGTAAAGATTAACATATTGCTTTGCCCGTTTATCTTTGAAGAAAATAGTGTGATATTTCTTTTTTATGTCGTTTTAAAAATGCATTTCCGTATTTCCCACTGAAGTTAAGCGGCAAGGGGGTTACACTAGATTTTACGACCCCGTTGTATGCACTGGTGGTCTACAATTCTAGTTACGAAGAGATGTTTCATTACCTTTCTACATTTTTACTGTACGTCGGGATGAAGTTATCTGTTCGACCCGTAGAACGAGGAGAATTATTAATGCTTCTTGTAGACGGAAGGGAGAATAATATCTTTGCAGAAATCAGCGTGATGGTTTGTTAGAAAATAATGTTTTTATTAAATAAAGGAGAAGATATCGAAATAAAACATGGTTTTATTATAAACTAACGTTATTATTATTACACTTAACTAACTTAAAATCAAGCCGTTTCTCTGCAGGGATAGAGAGAGACGAGGGACCGCCTAACAAACCAAACTTGGCACGCACTTCTTGCTTCATTCTCATTCGTACATCGTCTCATCCTTTTTTGTTTGTTGATTAAACGGTTTTAGCAACTTACTTCACTGGTATGGAAGAATAAGTCAAGGACGCCCAAGGAAGACATGGCACGATCAAGTAAATCAAAAACTTGAATCGGGTCATGTGAAGAGTCAGAATAACAGAAGTATGAGACAATGTATGAATGTGAATGAAGTGTCACGACAGATTTGTATAGCGGTCCGTCCTCTCTGCCCACCCCTGCGGAGAAACGGCGCGATAAATAGTTAGTTAGTTTCATAGAGTTGGTAGAGTGGTATCTATCCAAGGCAGTGAAGTCAGTTTTTGATGATTTTAACCTGACTCGGCGCACCTGGGCGTGGCTAAGACTAAGGCTACGGTATTTTTACATCCATTCATATCACATATCGACATAATGTTTTTGTTTATTCGTAAGACCACTTTTTCACAGTATTTACATCAACAAAAATATAGCATTTTAACTAAAAAAACCGTTTGGTAATATCAAGTTTAGTGGCATGATAAAAAATGTGGGCGGAGTCCCGCTGTGAACCAGGAGTTTAAGTTCATCCTTACAGTATATGAAAGCGGTCTTGAATTTCGTTGTCTCTTTCTCTCTCATGGTGTATGACGTAAAAACCCGGAGAAAGTGATTTATCGCAAGTTTGTATAGGTTGGGTAAAAATAATTAGCTCTCCCTCCATATATTGTTACTTCAAGGTTAGTTTACATAAACACATTATGTGAGAAGATAGCACAATTCACCAAAATATAATTTTGTAAAACACAAGTGAGTTATTACTAAATTACTATCTGCAGGGTACGACGGCAGTTGTACCTTGCGGGAATCCGGCATTCCGACGGTTGAACAAACCCTCAACAAAATAATTTCACGGGTGAAAACGAGTATTTTCCATAATATTCTTTCCACGTATAATAATGTGTGATAATTTTTTCAGTGACATGACCTCCGTGGAGTCCCAAGCCGCCCTGGAGGCCGCCGCCCTGCAGCAAGCGCTGGCGGGGGGCGCGCACCTCTCGGGGCAGACGCTCCTCGAGCGGGAGCGCCGCCTCTCCGAGATGATTCTTCAACTGCAGCTGGTGAGGGAACAGCTTCTGGCACAGCAGGACCATGCCAAGGTAGGAGTCTAACCGTTTGCGTTATGATTTATTCAACGGTGCATTGTCTTGTAATTGAATTTAGCATAAATGTTGACCCAGCATAAATTGGAGAACTTGTCAGTAATTTGTTAACATCGATATTTTCGTAAAAATCTTCGAGCAAAAAATGAAGTGGTGGAAATGCTATCTTTATTAGTATTTACACGTAAAAAAAACGAATAAACTAATTCATCTCCAAACAAAATATTACTTCGAATTTAATATAAGTAGTTAGTACCTCAGAACACTATTATATACAGGAGGGATAACTTTGGGAAACAATGTAGTCAGGATTGTTAATTTGTTCCTGACTCGGGCGCGGCTAGGATTATCGTGGACACACCTGCTTACATCCATTCATAGCACATGTCGACATAATATTTTGTTTATTTGTATAACCACTTTTTCACAGTATTGTTTTCGACAAAAATATACGTAACCTAAAAACCGTTAAGTATTTGTCGCATAACAAAACTTGCTTACATACCTAAAAGTGGTGCGATATTACGTGACGACTTGTCTTGTCTCTTTCTCTCTCACGGTTCACGACGTAAAAACCTGGAAAAAGTGATTTATCGTAAATTTGTATAGGTTGGGTAAAAATATTTAGCTCTCTTTTCATATATATTTTTACTCCAAGATTAGTACCTTCCATGAATTTCATGTACAACTAAACTAGCAGTATTACTTTCGTTCATCATTAAATTAAGGCTGAGTGATTAAATTCTCATTTTCCACATTATCTCAGCGCGCTATCAGTACAAGCATTATCTGATTGATCATTATGCAAAGCATCCAAACAAAGGGAGCCATTACCAAAGAAGCCACCAACAACCACCCTTCTTTACAAATAATAATATACATCCTACAAACAAATTGTTAGACACCAACAAAAACTCTCGTCCAGGCATTTCCTTTCAAAGCTCCCGAGGAAAATGCCCGCTTTGTAGTTCGCTACCTTTTGTCGGACGCTCTCGGCTATTCAGGATAATGTACAATGTAGTAGGTACAATGGGTCCCGGTTGAAAAGGTCATGCATTCATTTGGGCATGTTAATAAGGCTTTGAAGGAAGGCAGATTAGGGTCAGGTGATTCAAAGGAAGACAGTATTTTGGGGTGGCATTGTTCGGTGAGTGATGGCAGTTTATGAATTGTTGTCATCGGCGTGGGAGGCTGTCATAATGTCCATTTGTCTTCAGACTCCGATGTGACAGACGTTTTAATTCTTACTTTACCAGCGCTAACGTCTTGATAAAGTAGGCAGCGAATACCTTTCGCAGTTTTCTCGATTCATCTTTACATAAAACAGTTCTATAATTTATTTGTCTTATTAAGGGAATCGAAAATACAATATAAAATAATAATATGTTTTCTATTTTCGTAGAAAACAATTACTTTGTGGTTTGACATATTAGTATATAATATACATAGTATCTTAATACCTAAAACTATATCTGAAATTGCCTTAAAGGAATGAAAAAATAGCTTTGTATGAGAGCATTATTTGTAGATACGTAACTAGTGATAAAATCATTTTATATTATGTGAAATATTGCAATAAAACATATTTAAAATACATAAAGCATTATTTTCATTGGTTCAAATAAAACGTACAATATTTTCGAAGAAAGCAATCACTTTGTGGTTTGACTTATTTAACGAAATAAAAAAATAACTTTTTAGAAGACCAGAGATTTTATTTCAATTTTTATGACCGACCGGTTTCGATTAGCCTAAGCATCATCAGGGCACAAAATTAAACTTAACAAAAAAAACACAATGTTTGTGGTTATATATACATACAGAGGAGAACACAATATAAAATATAATAAGTGAAAAAAACAAATGAATTACATTCAAATTATAACAAAGGAACAGAGTGAAGGAGATTTTTCATTTCATTAAAATAATAATAACGCTTGGATGTTTTCTATGGCGCCATTTTTACAGAACATCACATCGAGGGCACTTTTCAAGCTCTGATGCATACTCTTGATCCATTTAACTTATGTTTCACTTAAAATGACATTTATTAAATATGTAAAATTTTGTATAAAAAAAATTACAGCAAACTTAATTTTGAAATGTGAATAAATAGTGAATAAAAATCAATTTAAAAAAGGATAAGTAATATTGCGTATGTATGCCTTAAACAAGTTTAGTTCGTGCACGAAAAATAACCACAGAAAAAGACTGCATATGCAAATCACGATGATAATGTACGACTTTAATATCGCATGAAGCTACTGTGCGTTTGTGCATTACGAGTTAATGAACATGCACGTTCAAAGCAGCGACACAAGACACAATAAACGAGAATATAATAATACGCATTTTCTCCTTTGCAATCTGCGTCCTATCTCCGAGTAACATGTTCATTCGCTCACGAGACACCTCTAAATCATCATCACTTCATCAGCGCTCAGAAAGGGGGGCTAACGCGCGATAAATTATGCATTTTTTGCATTGTCCAAGTCACAAAGGGAAAGTGCATCTTACTGCCGATGTGCTCTCGCAAATTATTATGCAGCCAACAGATTCTGATGCACTAATGTAACTCAGAAGACAGGAGTGCAAAAGCGAAGAAGAGAATTCACGTAGGTACTTAAAAATAACTACCGTACATCAAATAAGTAAAAATAGATATATCTTTGGGTGAGCTTAAAGCCTAGTTGGTGTGAATTGTTTCAGAGAAAATAACGACTTTGACAACATCAAAATATAGATAATAAATTAACTAACCATCATGCCATTCCCCCACTCGGGTAGGCAGAGAGGAAGAAACCGCCATACGTAACTCTGTCTTTCCCCACACTCCTTGCTTCATTCACATTCACACACACTCTTATTTGGTTTTAACTCTTCACATGGCTCGATTCAAGTATTCGATTGATTCGCTTGCCGCCATGTCAACCTCGGGCGTCCCCGACTTTTTCTTCCATTTAATTTCGCGTCATAGATTATTTTCGCACTCCGGGTCATAAATGGTGTTACCGCACATATGCTACAGGGATCTCATTTCTACAGCATTCAATCTACTTTCATCCTTCCTCTGCCAATCCCATGCTTCACTGCCATACATCAGGGTTGGTATGAGCATTCCATCGTGGACTGCTAGCTCCGCTTCTTTGGACTATGTTTTATTTGCGCCAACAGCGTTCAATCTTCTATCAATGCAGTTTAATTAATAATAAACTAATTTAACAGCATATAAAATAATATAGAATCAATTCCCTTCACTTCATTCTAATGATTGTGTCACTAGTTAAACAGATACGCTTTCAGTGATTCTCCATGTCAGGTTTAACCTTTTTATAAAGCTTCCTACCGCCAAAACAAAGATAGTTAAAGGAGAAGAAAAGAACAGTACAATACATTACCGGGGACATATTATGAGCTAAATGTATAAAAATCATTTTCAATGCAAGCTTTCGTTTTACGGGAGCTTTCAGAAAACTTCGTTTTTATCCTTTGTAAGTAGCGTGCATAGTGAATAAAGCTGTTTCTTTTTAATCTTTAATAACAAAAAAAGGAATTGTTTTTTCAACAACTCTGTTACCTTAAAAACAAATATTAGGGTGATAAAATTATAATTTTCACAATTAGATTCATTTACGTTTTAATTCACAAAACACTGTCCAAGGGTAGCGGAAATGTTTGAAGTCATGTTGCACTTAATAAATGTAGGGTGTAGATGAAGGTAGCTACCTCAGCTTGCTACTTGCTACTAAAACTGAATGTTTTGAGATGCAAAGAGACACGAACGAGATATTGCAGGGTAAAAGTAGCTACCCGCCTGTGCTAGACACAGTGGGTATGCGCAGACACGCCCTGTTTGTCTATCTATTCGAGAGTTTCCCAAACCAAGAACACTTCACAAAGAAAAATGAAGAATTATAACATGACTGAGACCAAATAAATAGACACGTTGTAAAACTCTCAAAGTTGTAAGCAAAAACTACGCTAGTTGGTGTGCTCGGTGTTTAATACGATTTAATACTAAACTATCAAGCGTCGCTTAAGGTTGTTTACATATTCATAATATAAATCTCTTCAATTATTATTTTATTATAATGTCAAGTTTAATGATACCGATTTTATATGAAAGTGAATCGACTTTTAGACATATCCCCTTTACATAATTATTATTCAAAATTTATCAAAAAAATTAACCCAACGTTCACTACCCACAAACTCTATTTCAAAAAGATAGAAGAGAAGAAACTACAAAATTAATGGTAGCGACCAAGGTAAATTTAAACGTGTAATAAAAAAGTATTTTTATCTTACACATTAATTTTCTAACATTTAAATACCGACCCACCATTCGAGAACAGTTGTCCGTACGCCACTATCTGTCAGTTGTATCAGCGGAGCTTTTTTGTGCTTTTGTTCCCACTGGCTCGTCACAAAAAGTTCTATTCTTTTTTCATAAAGCCCTGTCCTCTGAAAAAGCTGTATTATTTGTGTTTGCACTCTGTACAGTACAGTACACTGGTGCTTCTGATTGATTTTTCTACTCTTCAGATAGTGAATAATAATAATAAAAATAGTTGGATGATTTGTATAGCGTCGTGTTTGTTAAAAATCACTTCAAGGGCGCTGTACAGGTCTTATTTTCTATTATTACATATTAATTCAATTCAGTTTTAACAAAGTTTTAAAAGAGTTTTTATCTAGTAATTAATACACGTGCAATACAGATTTTTATTCAATTTTTTATAAGTTATTGTTTAAACAAATTATATATTAAATATTTCAATAAAATCAATAATCTAAAACACAAATAAAAAACAGAAAAGGCCAGAAAATAAAAAGACAATGGTCACAACCTAGACTCGAACTTGGATTCTCTACTCTTTCCGGGAGTAACAACTTAACCAACTCGGGCATTGGGACCCTATCAGAAAGTGGCATTTTAATCGATCTCATATTTTTATTGAAAATTATGAATATTATCAATTTCTTTCGATTTTTGGCAGCCATCTTTGTAATGGATTCAAAGCTCAACCCGAGTTCATTGAATACCTAGATAGTGTATTGGATAAAAATCCTTTTTTATTTTGTATTCATAAAATATTACAACATTATAAGTAGGTGTGTAATTTTTTTAATTTTTTCATATTTTGTACGTCAGTTAC
Organism: Drusus annulatus; assembly: GCA_022651775.1. NCBI lineage: Eukaryota > Metazoa > Arthropoda > Insecta > Trichoptera > Limnephilidae > Drusus > Drusus annulatus. Next base: position 843,068 of record JAGWCC010000043.1, on the reverse strand, counting down.
ATTTTTTAATTTTTTTGTTATTTATCTTGGTAAAATATAAGGGATTGCTCCTTATCTGTCTCACTAAGGAATTCCTGTGTTGAAACAAAGACGTGGGGTATCATTAATTGGGGTATAACATGGGGTATAATTTCGTTGAATGCTGAATTCTTCATTGAAATTCAATAGAATGCATTATTGTCAGCAAACCACTATATATAATATATAAATTAGCAAATGTGTGTCGATTAAGGTGACATCTCCAAATGATGGTGGTGTTTCGTTATGCAGTACGTCAACTTGGTAAATGTGTCAAATCAAATGTTTGGGTATTGGTAATTTTTTTTATTCCGCAGCAAACGTCTTTTACTTTTTGTCTTCATAATATAAATGAGCTTTGTTCCTGAGATAATATCAGCATCCGCTGGAATATGCCAAACACATGTGACTACCTGAAAAGGGATCGTCTGATAAATACATGAGCAGTCCAAAATGTCATTCTGGAAGTTCGTAATAAGAATAAGCTTTTTGCGACCGTCAAAGTTCGTAACCTTGAAGTATCGTAAACCTTATTATTTGTATATCCGGATAAACAATATCCGGAGATGCAAATTATTTGTGCCCAACCTAGGATTAAGAAAGGGACGCTTAGATGGTTTGGGCATGTAAATCAACTTTCTCCGGGTTTTCGCGTCGTGCAAGAACATGAGAAAGAAAGAATAGCAACAAATTTTCAAATACTTGAATCGGGTCGTGTGAAGAGGCTTTAAACAGAAGTATGTATGAGACGATGTATGAATGTAAATGAAGCAAGAAGTGTGTGCCAAGACAGAGTTGTATGGCGGTCCGTCCGTCCTCTACCCTTGCGGGGGAAACGGCGTGATGGTTAGTTAGTTAGTTATTTGTACCCAACCTATACAGATTTGGGATAAATCACTCGGGTTTTTCGCGTCCCATTGAAAGAGACAACAAATTTTCGCCCACACCGCGTTATGATCCGCGAAATAAATTGAGATAACTCAACGGTTTATTAGGTTTCATGTTATATATATTTTAAAACAATACTGATAAAAAGTGGTTATACGAATAAGCAAAAACGTTATTTTGACATGTGCTATAAATGGATGTATAAATACCCTAGCCCTAGTCCTAGCCGAGTCCAGGTCTTACTGATACAGGTCTCTCTACAGCTAAGATTTGTAAACGCCCTGACTGATTTTCAGGTCTCTTATTACAGCGCTCTCTTTTGTATAATTATTGCTCTGAGTTCGTCACCTTGGTAGAAATATTCTTTAAAACAATTCAGATTTCTTAGAAATTTGCTTATAAAATTAAACGTTACATAAAACGTAGTATTTTTCCGGGTGGAAACTGATACTTATTTATTAAGCTTATCATTGTTATTGTAAAAATATGTGATCTACTTAAATTCAAATGTAGGTACACGGTTAGTCAATCTTATAATAGTTTCTTGTCCCAAAACAAGATAACATTGTCTTTTAGAAATAGTTCATTCGAATTGGATATGTCATCATAAATCTAATGCATGCATATTATTTACCAAACACTGAATGCGTTCCTACCACCACCGACGCGAACATATTATATGCATTGATTAAACTTTAACCGAAAGATTAGGTGATTTGTATTTTCCAGAGTGGTAGATACTCTAAGTATCGCCCTAGTGAAATACCACCATTCAGAATCGAAACGTTGTTTGAAATGGCTTTAGCCGTGTTTGGTGACCAGATCTAAATAGCGAGGTACTTCCCCACCTTCCTCTTCTTCACCTCCTTCCCTTCCCAACTACCTTCAGTCTTACAACATACTCCCGTTGGGAATGCCACAGTCTCACTGGCTCTAGACGGTTGGGATCAGTTGGGACTCTTGCGCAGTATTCACTATAAATAAATTAAAATTGTGATTTGCATATCTTATTGCTTAGTGACCAAATATGAAAAGCCAGGTTCTTCCTGACCTTCTTCTTCCTCATCTCATTCCTCTCCTCATTCACTTCACTCTGTAAAAAAAAAAAGTGAACAGTGAAGTAAATAAATAAAAATTGTGTACTTTATATCTTTAAAAATAAAGACAAACATTCTTGGGTGATGAATAACCTAACAATATTTAAAAAAAACTCCTACTGCCATCATAAAAGAAGCGGAAGATGTTGCTTGTGCAATGATGGAGGACTTAGCCAGCAGAGGAATTGAACGCACGACGCCCGGGTGGGAATCTGACGCGTTTGTCCACTCAGCTACCGACCGGTCTCATTATTAAGTGACCAGATATGAATAGCCAGCTACTTTCAGACCTTTCTCTTCCCACATCTCTTTCCTCTCCCCCACTCCTTTCACTCTGGAAACAAAATAGTGTAGGGATAGAACGTCACAGAGATTGCCACATGGCTTTCGTTAATATAATTTTATCTTCCGTTTTCCATGCTGACAGTCAAACTCGAATACAAACACCAGTAAAACAATCTCATATTTTTAATGCAAGATTATTTTTATTGTCTATATGTGTATGGACCAAAACAGAAGCTGTGTGCATCGTCATCTTTTCCCCAGAACTATGGCCAGTGTTTTGACGCGTCTGTTTTTCGTCAAACTGTTTTTGAATTATCAATCTGTAATAGCAGCGGATGTTTTCTTGTTGCTTTTTATTGCTAGGACTATAATTTATTAGGATTTTGATGAAGCTATGAAATACTGAAAATGTACGCAAAGGTAAGCAGTGTTAGTTTGACTACAAACTATCTATTCTAGAAATAGTAATAGTGCTACCTGTCAAGTTTTATATTGCGCCGAAATCACCTTAAAGTTATTCATCTTTTCACACAGGCTAACAAATAAAAATTGGTATATTTACATACGAGTACATACATAATATATGTTTTTTTGAATATTTTTTTTGTAGTGAATACCGCATAAGAGTCCTAACTGTCTAGGGCCAGTGAGAATATGGCATATGGTATGTTGTGAGACTGAAGGTAGTAGGGAGTGGATGGAGATGTGGAATAGGAAAATCGGGAAGTACCAGGCTATTCAGATCTATTCACCAAACACGGTTAAAGCTTTCAAGCAACGTTTCGATTTTAAATAATGGTCTTTCACCAGGGCGATACTTAAGTATCTACCACTCTGGAACGTGTAGCAAATTTACTTTTTTATTGTTTTATGTGAATTAAATGTATTATGACACATATTACTCAAATAAAAGTTACTGGCGCACGCTGGGTTTGAAGCTGCGACCTTTGGATTCGTAGTCGAGCGTCTTACCACTCGACTACGAAGGCCGTCATCCTCGGAACAAGCATTTAAACTTTGCTATTATCAAATATTTTTTTATCTAATCAATGTGTTATTTCACAATTGATCAAAATAAAATAATAAATAGTAAATTCAAATAAAGAATGCGAGGCTGATGTGGGCGTAGTGAATAGTATCAAGAAAGGGACCCTAAGATGGTTTTGGCATGTAGAGCGAATGAACGAAGAAAGGAGTGTGAATAAAATATATCATGCGAAAGAAGAAGTCGAGGACGCCCGAGAAAAACATGGCAAGATTAAGTAAATCAAATACTTTGAATCGGGTCATGTGAGGAGTCAGAATATTCTAGACGTAGACGATTTATGGATGTGAATGAAGCAAGGAGTGTGTGCCAAGACAGAGTTAAATGGAGATCCGTCCTCTCTGCCTACCCCTGCGGGGAAACGGCGTGATGGTTAATTAGTTAGTTAGTTGGGAATATACCTACTTACTACTAATAAAAGTCTTTTGTATAGTTTTATGTCGCCTGTATTCAGAGGTTTCAAAGCTGACGCATTTACATCTTATAACAATAAAATATACACTTTATTCCTCAAACATATTTGACTGCCTTTAAATCGATCTGTTCCCACGAGCCACTCCATTCTAACCGTGAATCAGAGACCATCAATACCTTAAACTACCTTCTCCACACTTCTGCGAACGAAATGTTCACGTCTACAACATTCGTAAAAAAATGTTTCGGATAAGATAAAAAAGGACATTACGGTTTTATGTGTGATCAATATGTTTATAATGACTAACTTTTCACACGTATTACAACAGATGGTAGTATCAGTTATGTACGCGTTTCGATAAAATCGTATTTTTTATTGTTTCCTTTTTTATGCTGAAGTGCTAAACATTTATGTCGGTGTTCAAATCAGAATTTAAAAGTTTCTACGTCGCCCACTGTATAGCGAAAGTTGTTTTTATTTGTAAATTTAATACATAATACAATTTTTCAAAAATAACCCAAATGCAAGCAAGGTACCTATTAGATAAGTGTGTCGAGGGTAAGATGCAATAATAAAATAATAATAATTTAATCTGTTGATGTACACATACACTGTTATACCCATATCTGAACCTTTTCTCTCGTGATTTATGATAACGACCATTATTTTAGATAATTTTAATTTGTATACACATTATGTATTATTTTCTCCTTGTTAGTTAATCTTATTAACATAATTAATTTAGCATGAAGCGCACTTGAGGTAAAATATCACAAAACTGCGCTATATAAGTTCACTGTTATTATTATTATATTAGTGCGAATACTTTATGGCTCAGTTAACGTTAGTTTTTAACTAGGCAGATGCCTGTTCTAAGAAACTAATAGTTGTATTCTGTTGTAACTATTTTTGCTTTTAGATCCTGTGTGGTAAAACCATCTATGCATGTTTTGAATGTGAATATCTGAAAAAAAGCAAGGCTGATGTAAGCGTAATGAATAAGGGTTAAGTTTAGGCATGTAGAGTGAATGGAAGAAGAAAAAAGTGTGAAAGGAATGTATGACGCCAAAGTGAATGGAAAAAGAAGTCGGGGACGCCCGAGGAAGACATAGCACGATCGAACGAATCAAATACTTGAATCGGGCTATGTCAGAATAACAGAAGAGTAAGTAAGAGATGATGTATGGATGTGAATGAAGCAACCATATTGAGAATGTGGATATCCGGAAAGAATGTAAGGTTTATGCAAGCATAATGAAGAGGATTGAGCAAGGGACGCATAGATGGTTATGAAGAAAGAAGTGTGATAACAATATATGACGCGAAAGTGAATGTTAGAAGAAGTCGGGGACGCCAGAGGAATACATGGTCAAGAGTCTGAATAACAGAAGAGTATGTATGAGACGATTTATGAATGTGAATGAAACAAGGAGTGCGTGCCAAGACAGAGTTTTATGGCGGTCAATCCTCTGCGCCTACCTCTACGAGTAAGCGACGTGATGGTAAGTTAGTTAGTTATTTTAGGTTTTAAAAATCTAATCAATGGTACAAATACGACATGGCTGAGTGTATTCTTTTTAACTGTCTTTATTAATACAAGGTACATGATGGTATATTTATTCTACACCTACCTACCTTCTACGTAATCATTCGTCAATAAATTCATTTTGACATTTTTTAAAGTTTAGTAAAAAGTTGTGTTAAGCAAACTTCTCCGAAGCATAACGCACAGGTAGTTAATTTCCTACCAGTGTTCTGTCAACACCTTCCACAACCAATTAAGCTTTCGATTCAGTCATAAACCACCTCACAAAATTGAGTCGAGCTTTGGAAACAATAAAAAAACGAGTGTTTGATAGTGAAAAAGCCCTTTTTATTAACACTTAAATTTAAGAATCTTTAAAAAGGTTCCAGTGTAAAAGTGAGAATCGATTTTAACGACAAACTTAACCTTGATTAGAAGGTATACTAAATCACAGGTAATTTGAATAAATTATTTTTTTATTATTGTGAGTTTTCGAAACAAGTAAAGCATATATTCACTTTTAAAAGGGATCATAAATCAATATAAAAGAAAGCTGGTTTAGAGGTTTTTAGATATCTCTTTTAACACTTAATCTTTTCATCAAATGAAGATTACATAATTAAGTGCCTAAACCTTCCTATACGATTCGTGTACAGTGTTCTTAGAATTTATTGAGGAACCTCACATCTGTAAGTTCTCACGCCGGTTTCGATAAGATCGTTGTGATATTTCACCTGTGTTTTGGTTGTAATTTATTCGTGACATATGTACGAAAATTAGCCGTGGCTTCTGTAATAAATAACTTTAAATTTATTACCTTTTAACGAAGACAGACATAATGATATTTTAAAGAAATGAAAACTTAACAAATAATAAAAGCGAGGCTATAATTATGACAATAAACCAAAAGCTTAAACAAAGACCATGGAAAATTTTGTATACTCGCGCAGGAATAATTTATAGTTCTGGTCTATTAGTATTAAGAACAATACTGCATGAATAAACAACTCTCAGATCAGAATATTCATTGCTGAGATTGTAATGTTGGGTGAACTTTGATATTAATAAAAGACCTCCGAGCGGTTAAGATCTTCGGCTACATATCAAAAAATCGTATGTTCGAAACAGTGTGCCAATTTTTTTATTTTATTTCATTAACAGGTATTCTGTTGTATGTTTGCGGCGCGTTCCAGAGTGTTAGATTCTTTCAGTATCGCCCTTGTGAAAAAACTACCACTCGAAGCATTCCTTGAAATGGCTTTAGCCATGTTTACTGACCGGATACGAATAGCTAGGTAATTGCCAACCGTCCTCTTCCCCATCTTCTTTCCTTACCCACTTCATTCAGCCTCACAACATACCCCTATTGCTTATGCCATAGTCCAACGGACTTTGGCCAGTTAAGTACTCTTGTGTGTTATTTACGTTAAAAAGTAATAATCGTAATAATATTTAATGAAAATTAAATAATAACTTCGTTATGAGGGTACAATATTAAGCTCAACAAAAAATAAAAAGTGTGCTGTTATATATATATACAGATGATGATGCTTAGGTTAAGCGAAAACTTGTCGGCCATAACTAACTAACTAAACTAACCAACCATAACGCCGTTTCTCCGCAGGGGTATGCAGAGAGAACGGACCGCCATACAACTCTGTCTTGAAACACACTTCTTGCTTCCTTCACATTCATACATAATTTTCTGTTATTCTGACTCTTCACATGACCCGATTCAAGTATTTGACTTACTTGATCGAGCCATGTCTTCCTCGGGCGTCCTCGACTTCTTCTTCCATTCACCTTCGCATCATATATTCTTTTCCACTCCTTTCTTCGTTCATTCGCTCTTCGTGCCCAAACCATCTAAGCGTTCCTTTCTTGATCTTGTTTATTACGCTCACATCAGCCTTGCATTCTTTCCGGATATCCACATTTTAATACGGTCATACATAGTTTTAAAAATTAAAATTATATCTATGGTCTTATACAATGTGAATAATTAATTTTCATTAAATATGTCAAACTACTAGTGATTGCTTTTTACGAAAATGTGTAATAATATTATTAAATCAATGTATACTCGTAAGGGTACGCACTTTTTAATTCATGTAGTTTAAAAAAATAATTATAAATAAAACAGATAAACTTTGTTCGTAACCACTTTATTATTCAATATTATGTCTACCGGTTTCGGAAGTACCCTTCCACCAACAGGACAATATTAAAATTAACCTAAAATCCAAAATGCTGAGATATCTATACATACTTAGGAGTTGGAATGGGAAGGAGAAGGGGTAATTGAGGGGATTATAGGAATAACAAAGCGGCTTACTGGAAATATATCTAGGATAGGACTATAAGATAAATTAATTTGATTATTCAAAAAAATTATAAATATGGGAAGCCACAAAGTAAATGCATTTTACGAAAATGTAAAAAATATAATGCTGTTTTTTATGTATTTTAAGAACATACACAATTTAAATTTTTTTAAAAAAAATAACTGTTCTTGTACATTAAATTTACTAGCAATATTTTTTCCATCCACCGAAATGATTTGTGAGAGTAATAAAGGACCTTGTTATAATTTATTATTTCATTTAAAGACACTTTCCAAATAAACCAGAAGCTTTTATTCACCGGCAATACGACAAGGATCCGCCCTTTGACGTCGTTAAGGTAGTCACCGGTCGCAGTAGCTACCCGAGTCATAATTTATGAACACGATGGCAATTTGATACCATGGTCCCCTTTAAAAATAGCCGAATCAAACATTCTTTCTTATTCTGTGCTCCCGGGGTTTTGATACAAGTTACAAATGATTTTGATTATGCGTGGATAGTGAAGCATGTATTCACGACTAACCCTTATTAATTACTTGTTTTAAGAGGCCAGTTCGCCCACAATTTCAACGCTCTTGAAAAACGTGGAAAAAACAACATCGTCACTGAAAAGGCAAAAGGGTTGAAGCGCCATTTTGGGAAGTTTACACCAGAGAAATCATATTTTTTTTTTACAATAAAATTCATAAGTCTTCATTCGGTACCTGGTTGGATTTTGAAAAAATATAACTCAAGTAACTTAATGCTCTCACTGAGTTACCTAAAGCGACAGAAAGCTAAAAAAGTCCCAAACTTGTGTCGCTTGAGTCAAACCTTCTCCCAAATGTCAAATATATTTTAGATATCTGAAAGTCTTCAGAATCAAACGAGAGTCAGAGCATTCGATGCAGAAACAAAAACTGATCAAAACTGCATATTTAACTCATTTTTGACTAATGTGTCGCTTAAGCCTTTTTTTTCCTTTCCAGCGACGATATCATGTTAACGTAAAAACATTAACTTTGTGACAGTAATAAAGCTGAATAATATTGTCTGTGAAAATGTTTCAATATTGTCCTGATAATGAAAGGATACTAATTCTGAAACCAGTCGATTAATGTATTAAAAAAAGTGGTTTAAATTAAATGTTAGTTTTTTATATTAGGTTTTCTTTTTCGACAGATAAAAGGTATTTAAAAGCTGCATAGCTCATGATTGAAGTAAATTGTCGCGTATAACATAGTCGCATTGATGTAAAATATTAGTAAAAATATGTACGCAAATTTCATGACGCAAGAGCTCACCGTTCGTGAGATTTTGCTGCTTTGTACAAATGGATTATCTCGTTATCATGCTGCCGACATGATAGTAGTAATTTGCTATTTTTTTATAGCGCCGTTTTCGTGAAAGTAAATCACTTGAAGAGCGCTTTGTATATTAATTTATATAACTTACAACTTATCACTAAAACCACGATAAGTGCATTTCAACTAAAATTTATGGCTATTGACTTAAAACCTCGGAAAAACAAGGTATGGAGAGAGAGCTAATTATTTTTACCCAACCGATACAAACTTGCCATAAATCACTTTCTCCGGGTTTTTACGTCGTACATCATGAGAGAGAAAGAGACAACAAATATAATACTCCGCTTCTACGTACTGTCACAATGATCTTGGGCTCCCGGGTCACGCGGAACTCCACCCACATTTTTTATTATGCCACTAAACTTGACACCAACTAAACGGTTTTTTAAGTTAGATGCTATATTTTTGTTGATATCAATACTGTGAAAAAGTGGTTTTACAAATAAACAAAAACATTATGTCGATATGTGATATGAATGGATGTATAAATATCCTAGCCTTGGTCTAAGCCACGTCCAGGTCCGCCGAGTTAGATAAAAATCATCAAAAACTGACTACACTGCCTTAGGTAGTTACCACTCTATATACTCTAAGCTTACAACTGAGATCCATTTACAGTACCTGTGAATAGTTTTTCGTATCCTCCACCGAGCATCTCGTTTCAGTAGCTCTGCCTGTTAGTCCAATCCAATCCAAACCGGTTTCGTTATAATACCTGTAAAATCGAAACTATATTCAAAAATGTTTTTTCTGTACTACATTTTGTTTTTGAAACAGATATCAAAATGATTCAAACCATGTTGGCTATTTTCTCGTTACGAAGAACGAACCCGAGTTGGTGAATCATTCAGATGAACAATAGCTTTCATTATGTTGAGCTTTTATTTCACATGGAAACCAAACGGCCGCCATGCAACGTAACTGCTTTTAGTCAATGATAACCTCACACAAAGCGTATTGTGTTTCAGTTTGTTTCAGCAGATAAGTATATCATTAGTTGTGGAAGACAGGGGGCACTTTGACAGCGGGGTGGCGATGGCAACAAACTTTTTTTTAAATTTACAAATTTCCATGTAATTATACGCTAAGCGTATAACGCTTTCTAAAATGTTACGGTCAACGCATTTGTCTCGATTTCCGACACAGTGCCGTAAAAATATTATTATAATAATATTTGGATGATTTTTATAGCGCCATTTTTGTGAAAGATCACCACAAGAGCGCTGTACAGATCTTATTTTCTATTATTACATATTAATTCCTAGTTTAAATAAGAAAATATACAGGAACATACTTACCTGGCAGATCCCATCAGATAGACAACTAATTAACTAACTAACCATCACGCCGTTTCCTCGCAGGGGTAGGCAAAGAGTAAGGACTGCCATACAACTCTTTCTTGGCACACACTCCTTCATTCATTCATACATCGTCTAATACATTCGCTTCTGTTATTCTGACTCTTCACATGACCCGATTCAAGTATTTGATTTACTTCATTGTGCCATGTCTTCCTCGTGCATCCCCGACTTCCTCATCCAATATAGTAAAAATATGGCTTTTGTAATTTCAAATATAGGTGCTGGTAGAGTGGCAAATGCGTCGAATTTCCACTTGGGCGTCGTGGGTTCAATTCCTTTGCTAGCTAAATCCTTCATCGTTGATCAAGCAACATTTTTCGCTTATTATGATTGTAGCAGGTGTTCTTCAAAGTTATTCGTTACCCGAAATAGTTTGAACTTTCTGTTATAAATATGTTTTTTAAATTGCCTTAAAAACATGGTTATGCATTTTTGCTAGGTTAACGTCTTACTTATAAAAATCTTTAACTTAACCTAAGTTCTGTGCGTTAAAATCAATAAAATCGAAGTGTTTTATTGATTATTAATACCTACAGTCGAAAATAATGAAACAAACTATTTAGCACGTTGCATTTTTTTAGATAATATAATATTTGAAATAATTCATAACTCATTTTGGAAACGACGTTTCAAACTAAAAAGAGCTGTGTTGACCAAGAAAACCCAATTAGTAAAATCTTTGATAAATTTCATGATATCATAGCGCACCGTTTGAGAGTTTCTCCTACTTCTTTTCTGTACCTTTTCACACTGCTATTTTAAAACTATTCTATCTTTTGACGGCCTCCGTGTTCGAGTGGTTAAGACTCTCGACTACCAATCCAGAGGTTGCGAGCTCAAATCCCAGCGTGCACAAATACATTTTGTTCTATCAATGTGTTATTTCACATTTAATCAACATAAAATAATACACAGCGTATTTGCGGCACGTTCCAGAATGGTAGATACTCTGAAGAAAACTCTAGTCAAAGACTATCATTTGGAATCGAAACGTTGCTTGAAATGGCTAAATATGTGTTTGGTAACTCTATTCCCATTTTTCCCATCTCCTTCCTCTTTCCAGTTCCTTCAAGACTCACAAAATACCCCAAATGGAGATGCCATATTCCCACTGGTTTTAGACAGTTGGGAGCAGTTAGGATTCTTGTACGGTACTGACATCAAAATAATGAATCAAAGTTACCCTCACGTACCGCACAGTAGTTCGACGATTATTTGATGCGGCCGTATTCTTGCCTGCAACAATGACCGTTTGTCTTATAATGCATGTAAGATGATGTGTGCCATGGCAGTCCATCCGCATGACTATGTGTTGTCTGCCTGTATGCCAGCCTGCTGTATATGGCGTATGGCGTACGGCCTGTGCGCGGTGGTATTGTTGAGTAGGTACCTACCGTTCATTGGAACAAGATTTGTATCCTCACAATGAGTTAACGCCACAACTAACAAATACAAGACTCATCAAAAAGCGATAGGAAACTCTAGACATGGGCACTAACTTTACAGCAATATCCAACAATTGGTTTAAGTATTGAAAACTAACGTTTTTTGGCACACTGCTAATGGCAAAATTTATTAACAGGCTGTTATTGGCCTTATAATAAGCATTCAAAAGTTGACAATCCTACAAAACCGTTTTGGTAGATTGCTGCCTTTGCTTCTAATCCCCTTTGGCATACTAATATTTATAAATAAAACACATAAACTTTGTTTATAACCACTTTATTATTTAATATTACGTCTACCGGTTTCGTAAGTACCCTTCCATCATCAGGACAATATTAAATCTATTATTAATTTTTATTTATATTATTTTCACAGATAATATACAGAAGCATACTTACCTTGCAGGTCACATATATTGGAATTAACTTTAAAGCATTAATGCTTATTTATTATTAAATGTTTAACTAATATTAATAATCTAAAACACAAATATGAAACAGAAAAACGCCCGAAATTAAATGTTCTTTTATTATTTTTTAGTTTCTGCCTTTTTTGTTTGATATTTGTGTGTTTAGACTATTAATATTATTTAAATACTATTATTTTAGTTGTTTTTAGTTTGGAGAAAGTTTTACACTCAAAGCACATGATATTGGCAAAATTATGTGTCCTGTTTATTTAATTTTTTAAATGTTTTTATTACATTTTAGGGCATGAGAGCGAATTTCATAATAGGCTTTCTGAATCTGTAGCACAGCACAGGTATCCATTAACAAATAAACGTAACATTCAATATCTTAAGCATAGGCCCATACGCCCATTTTCAAATCTCCCACGTTTAACTGTAACCTAGTCCCTTCAATGAAATTCACCAATGTCAGGTTGTCATTGGGTGTTTATCTAAGTCTTCTGGAGTCACAATGTAACTCTATATGTAAATCATCCCTCTTCCCTTAAGGACGGATTATCGGCATAATGGAAAAATCGTTTTTTTTCAGCCCTTTCATATATCCTATAGCTATCGGTGTTTTTCACTTCAAACAACTGTACGTTTCTCGCGGGTGGTTAATTAGCAGTGGCGTGCACAGAGCTTTCGATCAAAGAAAGCAGTAGGAAAAACCTTGAGGATTAATTGATGATGAAGATAGGTACTGACAGATTTAATATTCAACCAACATGCTAACACAAACAAGTCACTTGAATGCACACAGCTCACAGCAAACATGCATACATGCATACATATTTTGTATAGTTTAGTGAACATAGAATAATCTACGCTGACTTTGGCGACGTTTGGGCATATGTAGTTACTGCTTTTGACACGTTATAGTAGGACGGTCGGTGGGGCGCTCGCGGCGGTGCAGTTAGCTAAACTTCACGCGTATTTTTGTGTATTTAATTTATGCAATAGTTTCATATTTATTTAATCCAATATAATTTATATTTGTATGCAAGTACGGCAGGGAAGGCAGTGTTTATATGCATAAAAGGAGTGCACGGCTCTATTAATAAGGCCACTAGCTATGAGTTTCCATCCATATATACACCAAGTTCCGAAATCTGATAGAAAGGGCCTTCAGAATCTCATTCAATTAATGTTAATTGTTATTCGGTTTACTGATTTTATTGCCTTTTGACGACACCTGACCTCCGCGAAGCAGCACACAACCGCCATTGTGAATGGTTAGAGAATCGAAATAATATAATAAAGTGTATAAAAAAGCGCAAACAGACGAACGTCAGTTAAGGCTTGATTTATTATTGTGCGAGATGAAAAGAGTTCCAGCCTCGCCTCAGCAAGTGCTTGGAGGCTTTGTGAGGCGGGCACATTAAATTCAGGGCATTTGTTAACATGATTGATTCTCGCTCTGTGTTCTCCGTTCTGCTATGTTCTCCTGGTAGATATGTGTGAGAATCTGCTCTCTGGGAATGGCCTAACCATTTCGAGAGGTATAAAGGATTACGCTACTCAAGCAAATAGGTATCGTTATTTATTTTTAAATCATCTATTACTATATACTAACTAATTTGCTTTTAAACAAAAATCTGATAAGTCAAAATTCTCGAACCACGATATTTGCACAAGTTTTTCTGCGAGAAATTTATAGCCCTACAAAACTATTTTCAAATAACAAATAAAAATGTTGGTATTCGAAAAGAATGCAAGGCTGATGTAAGCGTAATGAATAGGATCAAGAAAGGGACGCTTAGATGGTTTGGGCATGTAGAGCGAATGAACGAAGAAAGGAGTGTGAAAAGAATATTTGATGCGAAAGTGAATGGAAGAAGAAGTCGAGGACGCCTGAGGAAGACTTGAACCGGGTCTTGTGAAGAGTCAGAATAACAGAAGAGTATGTATGAGACGATGTTATATTGCGGTCCGTCCTCTCTGCCTAGCCCCTGTGGAGAAACGGCATGATGGTTAGTTAGTTAGTTAATTAAATCCAGTTCCTCCATTAGTTTTGAAAGATCCACTTACCTGTCTAAATATGAAATAAAACGACATATATTTTACTTTAAAACAGCAAAACTTGATATTAACTAATGTGTATTAAGTATTTAACACGATCAGACGTTAGTTGTAAAAACATTTTAACTATTTTCCATTGATATCAATCTCAGTTTTCTCGTATTTTAACAAATTTCAATGCAAAAATTAACATGGAGATTAATCACCACTTTTCCCATTATTTAAAAACTCGACAGCTTCACAGGACCATCTCAATAATTTAAGTAGGTATGTATTGTAACTTTTTGTACCTACCAAATAAATAATCATTTTGTCACCATCCAAAAAAAAAATACATAAAAAGTAATATTCAATAAAAATCTGTTGTTTCGTTTTTTTCGACGAAAAATGACATTAGACTATGAGACGATGAAAGCTGTTAATTAATGGCTTAATATTAACTGTCTTGTTTATTAAAATACATTATTCAGAGAAAAAAATATCGATAAATTCAAACGTTTTTTGTCTTACCTATATTGTCTAGAATTAACCTTTTTTTATGCAGTGATTACAATATATTATTGAATACACTATGTTATTTGACAAATTGTGTGTCGATGGCTGAATTCTAATTGAAACGTTGTCTGAATATATTAACTAAATTATCGATTTTTTTAAGCGTTCGTATTATAATAATAAAATTATAAGCAGTGAAGTGGGCTCTTAGGTAAAAAATGCAGGGCCTTCCAAGGTGAAACCCTTAATAAAATATACTACCAGCGAGTAAATATTTTATGCAATTCGTATGAGTAGCTGCTAATGATAGGTATTAGTTGTCAAAATCAAGCTAGGCTAGCAGTCCACAATGGATAGTTTATACCAACCATGATGTATGGCAGTGAGGCATGGAACTGGCAGAGGAAGGATGAAAAGTTGGCTGAATGCTGTGGAAATGAGATCCCTGAGACGTACTCGTATGTGCGGTAAAACCATGTATAACCGTGTTAAACAATGTGGATATCCGGAAAGAATGCAAGGTTGATGTAAGCGTAATGAATAGGATCAAGAAAGGGACGCTTAAATGGGGCATTGGAGTTACAATCTATGGAGAGAGAGCTAATTATTTTTACCCAACCTATACAAACTTGCGATAAATCACTTTCTCCGGGTTTTTACGTCGTACGCCATGAGAGAGAAAGAGACAGCAAACTTAATACACCGCTTCTGTTTACAGTCGCGATGATCTTGGGCTCCTGGGTCACCGCGGGACTCCGCCCATTTTTTTTATTATGCCACTAAACATGACACAACTAAACGGTTTTTTAGATTAAATGCTATATTTTGTTGATAACAATACTGTGAAAAAGTGGTTGTACGAATAAACAAAAACATTATAACGATATGTGCTATGAATGGATGTCTAAATACCCTAGCCTTAGTCTTACCCACGCTCAGGTCCACCGAGTCCGGTAAAAATCATCAAAAACTGACTACACTACCTTGGATAGATACCACTCTATATAATCTAAACTTGGATATGCATAGCAAATGAACGAAAGAAAGGAGTGTGAAAAGAATATATGATGAGAAAGTGAATGGAAGAAGAAGTCGGGAACGCCCGAAGAAGACATGGCACGATCAAGTTAATCAAATACTTGAATCGGGCCACGTGAAGAGTCAGAATAACAAAATAGTATGTATGAGATGATGTATGAATGAATGAGACGGTGTGTGTGCCAAGACAGAGTTGTACGGCGGTCCGTCCTCTCTTTCTACCCCTGCGGAGAAACGGCGTGATTGTTAGTTAGTTATTTAGCTGAATACATCTTTAAAAAATTAGGTGCTTCTGTAAAATGGTTGTAGCAACATGTCATTCTTGTAATTTATCGCCCACAATACCAATATTCTGTAATGCTTAATAATATTTCTGTAAATACGATAATAATTGGAAACATCTGGATGGCCCGGCGTTGGCAACGATCGAATCGTTAAATGAAAAACGTCAGGAATAAATTTGATTGACACGTTATAAAAAAATAGGTAGGTTCTTATGTCTTTTGGATGTATTAAATTTACTAGTCAAACGCGAGACGTATAAATTCGTCACATATTAATAAACTAATACCTCGGTTTATTATTGGTTAATTGATTCTTATTTTACAAGGAACGATTCTGGTGAAATCTCTAAATAGAATTTAATTAATTGTGAAAATCGAATTATTTATGGATCTAGCGGTTAGTGTGCAGAAAAATCTTCACTTCTTCGACTTGTATAAATATTTTTTCTTAAGTGCACAATAGTTCTCCGTATTGACGGCCTCCGTGGCGAGTGGGTGAGATCTTGGAGTTACAATGTATGGAGATAGAGCTTATTATTTTTACCCAACCTATCGACAAACTTGCGATAAATCACTTTCTCCAGGTTTTTACGTCGTACACCATGAGAGAGAAAGAGATAACAAATGTAATACACCGTTTCTATGTACTGTCACGATGATCTTGGGCTCCTGGGTCACCGCGGGACTCCGCCCACATTTTTTATTATGCCGCTAAACTTGACACAACTAAACGGTTTTTAAAGTTATATGCCATAGGTATTTTTGTTGATAAAAATACTGTGAAAAAGTGGTTATAAGAATAAACAAAAAACCTTATATCGATTTGTGATATGAATGGATGTATAAATACCCTAGCCTTGGTCTTCGCCACGCCCAGGTCCGCCGAGTCCTGTAAAAATCATCAACTACTGCCTTGGATAGATGCCACTCTATATACTCTAAGGGTGAGACAGAGTATCTACCACTCTGAAACTTGCCGTAAGTATACTATTTGTAGTTAATTTATTTTAACTAAACAACTTACGAACTTAGGTGTCGAACCTGTGGCCGTTTGATCCGGAGACGAGAGATTTAACTGCCCAGCCACGTGAGTCGTCATTACTGATGAGTATGAATTCGCAGAACAAGCAGTGCTACAAGGAAACTGGAAAAAAATTAACATTCTCATTTTATCAATGGATTCATGGAAGACGCAACAATTAAAGTTTCCGCAACTAATTACTTAAACCTACGTTACTATTGAAGTTTAGCGCTGCAGCTTTCACGGAGAATATTGCTCTCATGATAGCTAACTTCAGATAAAAGCTCCAACAAAGAAAAGTTTCAATAATTTTATTTACTTGACGGCCTCCATGGTCGAGTGGTAAGACGCGACTACGAATCCAAAAATCATGGTTTAAAAAAAAAACAAACACATTTAATTCATATAAAATAATAAAAAATATATTTGCGGCGCGTTCCAGAGTGGTAGATACTCTAAATGAAAGACCACCATTCAAAATTGAAACGTTGCTTGCAATGGGTTTAGCCGTGTTTGGTGACCAGATCTGAATAGCCAAGTACTTCCCAATCTTCCTCTTCCTCATTTCCTTCCATTACCGATTACCTTCAGCCTCACAACACCCCCAATTGGGGACGCCACAGTCTCACTGGCTCCAGACGGTTGGGACTTTTGTGTGGTATTTACTATAAAAAATATATTTTTTAAATAACAGTTTTTTTTATTTATTTTAATATTATGTCTAAGTTACATTCAAACTATCGATATATCTCGTAGTTTACGACGTTTATAAACTCTCGGCGACAGTGTGGGATTTGGTAATCACCTTAATCGAATGATTATTGTTATAGCAATCGAATGCTAATGACGATTATTTTCATAAATGACGATTTCTAAATCGCAGAGATGATTGAGAGTTTCGTCAAAAGTGTGATGGCGTAATTCATATTTAAAAATATGAATAAAATAATGTTATAGTTAGAATTTCTTTTATTTGAAATCCGACTTAACACTGCTCAGCTTGGATCCAACTGTGTATACGTATATGCAAAATGGAAATTAAATATGAGATTACGTTTTTGAGTGAAAGAATTCATGGCGAGAATCCATGCAATTTCTTTTTCAAGACACGTGTATTTTTAAAATTGCGCAATGAAAATTTAATCAAAACAAAATTAATGTTGCCAGGCGTTTGCCATAAAGTGTGATAAAAACACATTAAGCCGACGTGGCAATCCATCTCTTTCTCTCAGATCTAGAAAATAAATTATTTTTCTTTATTTCAGGGATAAAAAACTACACGTAAAGATTTTACTTGATTTACCTCAAGAACTAATCAACCGTGAGCTTCTACATTTCATTAAAAGCGTTAAATATCAAGCTGTTTTGGGTATTCACTATTTAAATTGCTTAAGTTTGTTATATTTATAATTATACAAGTAATCGTGCACATATTAATGTTTACACAGCTACTTACCTAACTATTTAGTGGATCACATTTTTGCATTTTTAGAATCGCAAACTAAATACTTTAATATTGATGTTTTAAAGTACCAACACATTGACTGTCTTTAATAACAAAAAAAAAGTCTTTTTAACAATTTTCCTCGTATTTATGAATATTTTTCAACGGGATTATTACACCCTTAGCTTCTGGTAAATTGTTTTTAATCTGTTATGTACACATGCACTGTTATACTCATATCTGAACATTTGTCATGATTTATGATGGCGATCATGCTTTTAGATAGTTTTAAATTGAATACATATTAAACATTATTTTCTCGTTTTTTGTATTAGTTTGGGTAATTTAGGGTAAAGCGCACTTGAGACGAACTTTTATAAAACTGCGCTATATAAATGCGCGCAGATAGCGTCGTTTTTGTGAAAAATCACTTATACATTTCAATCGTACAAATCTTAATTCCCAGGCTCCATCTTATAACTAACTACATATTATAATCTATGGCACATTCATGTTATGTACATAGATAATACATAGAAACATACCTATCTGGCAGGTCGCTTCAGATAAACACAAATATTTTAATTATTTAAATAATATCAATAATCAACACAAATATGAAACAGAAAAAGCCAGAGAATAAAAAGACAATGGTAACAACCGAGACATGAACTCGGATCCTCTACTCTCTCCGGGAGTAACGCTTTAACCAATTCAGCCATTGGGACTTTAGTTAGAAATCGACATTTTCAATCGATCTCATACTTTATTTTTTTCAAGTTTCCATCGATTTGGCTGCCATCTTTGTAATGATAAAAAAGCTCTACCCTAGCACATGGTCTAGGTTTTGACCATTGTCTTTTTTTTATTTTATAGCTTTTTCTGTTTCATAATTGTGTTGTTGATCATTGATATTTTAAAAAAATTATTTTTTAATAAGCATTAATGCCTTAAAAGATTATTCTAATTTCAACAAATATTTACGAGGAATATACAGTTTTGCACTCAGAGGACTTGATATGCGCAAAATTAGTATTTGTTCGAATTATTTATGTTTTTTTTGTTCGATTTTGGAGCACGAGAGTCGAATTACCTATCAAATATCTTTGATTCTTTCATGGAAGCTTTCGCTTCCATGCCCTAAATCGGAAAAAAATAAATAAATAATTATTATAATTTTAAGTTAATAAGTGTATCAATATGATGGGATCTGCCAAGTAAGTATGTTCCTGTATATTTTATTATTTAAACTTGGAATTAATATGTAATAATAGAAAATAAGATCTGTACAGCGCCCTCGAGGTGATTTTTCACAAAAACGGCGCTATAAAAATCATCCAAATATTATTATTATTATTATGGAACCCCTGAAAAAACTCGATTTCTATCACATTTCGTATGATATAATAATACAGTTAATCGTGGTACAAAGACAGTTAGCAGTTCACGAAGTATAGCACTAGGCAGCTACCAGCTTGTAATAGCATTACGTGGGATTAATTATTGTCGATTTGCGGTTGGCCAGCACCGCGTTGAGTTGACCAGCGCGAATACTGGCATCGAACGGGCGACCACAGTCTCTCAGCCATCTCCCCTTTGTCGGTGCTACAGGTGAAATACTTCGGCTCGAGGTATTAATTATTGTCGTCCTACTATCGGAGCGACATGAATCCGTGCCACTGTGAACGATATGTCTAGTGCGGGTACCTTTTATTATGTCCAGCGACTCTTAAACTAACACTTCAATTCAAATATTTACTATCTTAAAAACATGGTAGGAAATTAACTTAGATCAACTTAGATAAACTTAGAGTGGTATCTATCCAAGGAAGTGTAGTCAGTTTTTGTTGATTTTTACCGGACTCGGTGGACCTGGGCGTGGCTAAGACTAAGGCTAGGGTATTTATACATCCATTCATATCACATTTCGACAAAATATTTTTATCACTTTTTCACAGAATTGATGTCAACAAAAATATAGCATATAATCTACAAAACCGTTTAGTTGTGTCAAGTTTAGTGGCATAATAAAAAATGTAGGCGGAGTTCCGCGGTGGCCCAAGAGCCCAAGATCATCGCGACAGTTTAAAGAAGCGGTGTATTATATTTGCTTTCTCTTTCTCTCTCATGGTGTACGACGTGAAAACCCTGAGAAAGTGATTTATCGTAAGTTTGTATGGGTTGGGTAAAAAAAATTAGCTCTCTCTTCCATACATTGTTACTCTTGGGAAATAAACTATCCGTGCGTTATGCTTATTATATTATCAATTTTTTACTAATCTACAAAAAATGTCTAAATGAATTTATCATCGAATGGTTAGTTAGAAGGTAGGAAGGTGTACGATATAAAATATATACCTTTTGGTTTATTTAATTAATAAAGACTTTTGTGTCATAGATTAGGTTCTTAAAAATTGACTACGCCGTGAAAAAATATCACCTCAAGAGCGCTTTACAACATCTATCTAACAAACTGTCACGCCGTTTGCCCGCAAGGATAGGCAGATAGGATAAACCGCCATACAACTCTGCTTCATTCACATTTAAACATTATCTCAGACATACTATTATGTTATCGTGACTCTTGACATGGCCCGACTCAAGTATTTGATTTACTTGACTGTGCCATGTCTTCCTCGCGCGTCCTTGAGTTCTTCTTCCATTCACTTTCACGTCATAGATTCTTTTCACACTCCTTTTTTTGTTCATTTGCTCTACATGACCAAACCATCTGAGCGCCCCTTTCTTAATCCTATTTCTTAGGCTCACATCAACCTTGCATTCTTTCCGGATATCCACATTTTTAACACGGTCATACATGGTTTTGAACACATACGCCTCAGGAATCTCATTTCCAAAGCATTGAGTCTACTTCAAGGTGCATCAGTGAAGTGAGTAAGGGCGTATTACAATGTATACAATAATCATGAATATTTTTAAAAAAAAAATATAGCATATCTACAAAGTCTACTCATTAAGCTTTTCCTGAAAAGAAAATAACTCGGTACTCGCTGTGAGTATAGAGATCGATCCAACCGACTACTAGTCGACTGCAACGGGCTATCGACCACTTTCGATCTAGCACATCTAGTCTGAATATTTTTTCAATAATTTAAATTAATTTAGTATCCTGAAACGGGATAAAAGTTGCTGAGTTTGAGTTTCTTGCACAAATTATGGTCGAATGAACTAAAAAACGTATCGAGATGTATTTTTATTTACGGTAAGAAAGAAATTTAAATTTGTTTTCTTTACGTTCTAATGTTTGGAAGCCACTGGTGGTCCGCTGAACAGAAGACAAGGTGACAAATGGCTGAAGAAATATTACCTTTATCGGACCCGACCGACCGAGTGAAAAGGACATGAGACGAGCATTCCTCCATAATTTATTACAACACAATTTCAATTTCAAAAAGTAGGTACCTCGATTTTATAACAAGCCACAAGTGAAACAAATTCTTACCGCATTTTAATTGATTGAATTCGAGATAGATCATGTTATAAAGGAAGGCTTTATCGGAGATGTTCCGATACTCTCGGAATTGTGAAGTATAATTTTGTTTAAGACCACAGATTTTAAATTTTATTTAAAAATATGTGGTCTTACACAAATGTATTATTTCATGTTTAAATTAAATATTAAAAATGTCTCCGAAAATATATTAATTTCCTGTTGAATGGTGTTTCATCACGCCGTTTCTCCGCAGGGGTAGGCAGAGAAGACGGACCACAATATAATTTTTGTTTTGGCAATTTAAATTCATAAATCTCAACATAACTGTTATTCTGAATCTTCACATGACCCGATTCAAGTATTCGATTTACTTGATCGTGCCATGTCTTTCTCGGGCGTCCTCGACTTCTCCTTCCATTCACGTTCGCATCATATATTCTTTTCACACTCCTCTCTTCGTTCATTTGCTCTACATGCCCGAACCATCTAAGCGTATATTTTTTTTGTTCTATTCATTACGCCTAAATCAGCCTTGCATTCTTTCCGGATATTCACATTTTTGATACGGTCACACACGGTTTTACGCACATAGGTCTCAGGGATCTCATTCCCACAGCATTCAGTCTACTTTCATCCTTCCTCTGCCAGTTCCATGCCTCACTGCCACACATCAGGGACATACGTACCAGATATAATATTACTTTATTTCTTTTTTATCTCCTGTATTTGAATTGTGTTCTCATCTGTGAATTCATTAGTTCCCACCAGCCGAGCAAATAGTCGACACTCCATCCAATTAAGTTGGGCCATAAAAATGTTCTCCAATCGCCGCATACCTCCGTCTGCGCATGCTTGCCGCCCACGCCACCCGCCGTGGGCGGAACAATGGGCGGATGGGACAATGGGAAACTGTGAAACCTCCCGGTTTTCCCTGGAGCCGTTTTTCCTTTCCACTACTGTCAAACGAGATTTTCTTGCTTCCGCTGATTCTGCGCTCCGGGGAGATTCGCAAATTAAATTAATGAATTATTTTGATCAATCAAGCTTTAATAATATATGGATAATTTGTGTAGCGCCGTTTTTGTGAAAAATCACCTCAAGGGCGCTGTATAAATCTTAATTTATACTTAATATTAATTCTAAGTTTGTATAAATATACAGCAACATACTTACCTGGCAGGTCACTTCTGGCAGAACACAATCACCATATCATAATAACTTAAAATTTAGCTGATTCTTACAAATATATATATTTATTATTTTTTTCATTTTTATTATTATTTTTTCACTTTTAGGGCATGAGAGCAAATTTAAAAAAAAGCATATCGGAGGTTTTTTTTTTCATTTTTCGTAGTGACGAAAAGATAATAGTGATAATCTTTTAGAGAATTTAAGGAATGAGAGTCGGAAAAGTTTTCTTGGTTTGAACAGAAATTCTATTGCAAAACGTTTTTTTTTTTTTTAAGTAAGACAAACATTCCCGGGTTACGAATAACCTGACAATATTTGAAAAACACCTACTGCCATAATAAAAAGCGGAAGATGTTGCTTGTGCAATGATGGAGGACTTAGCCAGCAGAGGAATTGAACGCACGACGCCCGGGTGGGAATCCGACGCGTTCTCCACTCAGCTACCGACCGGTCTAAAAAAACATTTTAAATAATTTATAATGAATTATTAATTTTTATAATAACGCACTTAAAAAGAAACGGTTATGTTTAAAGCTACAAGCTTATACTATGAGTAACTTCTTTAAAATGGGTTTATTTAAAAAAAATGTATGTTCTTTAATTTAATGTTGCAAATTTAAAATAAATTCATAAACTGTTTTTTTTTACTAAGTTAGATTTGAAGATTAATTCTTTAGTTTTGATCAATTCTAATTATAGTCCTACCACCGAGAAGTCTGTCGTCACCACTGTTTACCCAGAAAGGTAAGATACCTTAAGTATCGCCCTGGTGGAAAGACCACAATTCAGAATCGAAACGTTGCTCGAAATGGCTTAAGCCGTGTTTGGTGACTAGATCTGAATAGCCAGGTACTCCCCAACCTTCCCTCTTCCTCATCTCCTTCCCCTCCCCACTACCTTTAGTCTCACAACATATCTCAATTGGGGATACCATATTCTCACTTGCTCTAGACGGTTGGCAGCAGATGCGACTCTTGTGCGGTATTCAGTTTAAAAAATAAAAGTTTATATTGCATGCTTTATTTAAGAGAAAGATGAAGAGGAAACAACAGAGCTTTCATTGGTACATCTATAAATACTAACTATTGCTATATTTTATTTAATTACCATTTGAAGTTGCTAAAAAAAATTGTTTGAAATTTGAGAACCATTCATTTTGATATAAAACCTCGTTATTTTGCGCAATTTCTTCATAGAATCAATTTAAAAATTAACTCTCACCATAGAGCTCTAAACCGTCTGAATCAAACTGAACTTACGATCTTTCTCTTGCGAATTCACTTCCTGGCATTGTTATCCGCAGGGCTATTTCGTTGTCTAGCCAATAAAGCCACGCTCCGTATCAAACTCCCCGCTTTAGCGTCTACTTCGACGAATCACCCCGACAGCGGCGCTTGCGCTATTTCAGGCCTGAGCTGCGCGCGTAACAATGCCGGGCCATTCCGAATGGCAATTCTTCCGACGGCCGAAGCGATAAAGGCAGTAAGCGACCTATTGTTGCCGGAATACTGGATTTGAACAGCGAAGCATTTTGAGCTCTAGCGCCGACTTGCACTCTTCTAGTAACGGATGTGCTTTAAGATTCTCACCAATAACAGAGTTAGGTTAAGCACAATACGAGGTTCACAAGAAATGATGGCATGATTGTACCAAACTATAATAATAAATACGGACAACAAACTCTGGAGTACAACATGCCAAAATGTTACCAAACAATATTTAAAAATGTGAATTGTTAACAAGAGTTAGATAAATGCTGAAAAAAAGACTCCTACGAAGAAATACCTTATATTAGGCGTTTATATAAATGTGTAGAATCTATTATGTGTACTAAAGATATAGCTAACTAACTAACTAACCATCACGCCGTTTCCCGGCAGGGGTATGCATAAAGGACGGACCGCCATATAACTCTGTCTTGGCACACACTTCTTGCTTCATTCACATTCATACATCGTCTCGTACATGCTCTTCTGTTATTCTGACTCTTCACATAACCCGATTCAAGTATTTGATTTACTTGATCGTGCCATGTCTTTCTCGGGCGTCCTCGACTTCTTCTTCCATTCACTTTCGCATCATATATTCTTTTCACACTCCTTTCTTCGTTCATTCGCTCTACATGCCCAAACCATCTTAAGCGTCCATTTCTTGATCCTATTCATTACGCTCACATCAGCCTTGCATTCTTTCCAGATAGCCACATTTTTAATACGGTCAAGATATTGTTTGTACTATATAACGGTGCACAGTGCATGGTAGAGTTTAATACTCTAGCGGTTTCTTAAGATGTGTGAATTTTAATAATATGTATATTTTTAAAGAATAAGGTAATCTGTATTTTCATCGTATTTCCACTGTATTTCTATTGTATTTCTATTGTATTATATTTTATTCTGTATTTCTAATGTATTTAGAACCCTGTTGCCAAACTTAATTGTAATTTATGGGATAGAACGGGAATAACAATAAAAAAGGGTTACTTTTCTTTTGATATATTTAACCGTTATATAGCCGCGTCATCAACATATAGAAAATATATTAATTAATTTAGAAGCCCTATCGAATAGCCAAAATTTGGTCTACATTTAAAATGAAGCACTCTTTAATATTTTGGTAACATTTTGAAAAGCGATAAACACAAGGTAACCTAATTGATAATTTGAAACCTCTGTGACTGGTGCGAGGTTTTACATCCGGGTCGCAGTCTATTGAGTGACTATTGCCCTGATGATAGCGAGCCTCCGATAAGAGAGGGAACCAGAAGTAGAACACTTCTCGGTATTCAGATTTGTAAAATATTTTTAAATGAGACGTCGATTTCTTTTTTTTTTGTTTTTTAAGTAAACACTGGACAAGAGCCCTAACTGCTCCCAACCGTCTAGATCCAGTGGGACTATGGCATCCCTTACGAGGGTACGTTTTAAGGCTAACGGTAGTACCCGGCTATTCAGATCCGGTCACCAAACACGGCTAAAGCCATTTCAAGCAACGTTTCGATTCTGAGTGGCAGTCTTTCACCAGGGCGATAATTAGAGTATCTACCGCTCTGGAACGTGCCGCAAATAAACTTTACATTACTTTATATGAATGAAATGTGTTGTGACGCATATTAATTAAATATAAGTTACTGGCGCACGCCGGGTTTGAACCCGCAACCTTTGATTTGTACTTTCACACTTATAAAAAAATGTGACGCAGCTTCTCTAAGACTTGAAAGCCAACAAACTTTTCTCTGAACTCTACATTTACTGTATTTCCTGTTGATGGTCACTGCAAGGCTGTCCGAAACGTCGGCTGAAGAGAGAGGAGAAAACAACTTTATACTGGTATCGCTTTGAAATAATCTTCCCATTCCTACTCCATGCTTTAATAATTGAATGTAAGAGCTTATTTAAATATTCTACCAAAATCATTAAAAAGGACTTAATATTAACATAAGAAGTCGGTTATAAAGGAAACTATTGTTTAACGGACGGCTTAAAGGTTTAATCAATTCAATCCTCAAAGGATTATCATAGCCAGCCATTCTTAAAATGTTGAAATGGTTATGATTTTACTTCAACAGCCTTAAATCGCTGACGTCACCGCCCGCTTAATGTCCAAGAGAAATTCTGGTCGTCAGCGCCGGTGTTACCTGCTGTGGGTGCCTTGATAAACCGTCGTAAAACTGAGAGACAATATAACAGGTGCTTTTAGATTATATTAATCCGATTCTACACAATGTAGACGAGATATTCATGCTTACATGAAAGCTACAGGGCTACTCGAAATAACTAACAATATTATCATTTTGTCATTTGGTAAAATAAACCTTTCTGGAAACATCAACACTTTATGTACTAACTTACGACTATTTATTTATGACATAAACACAATACTTGTGCTTATTTATTATTGACACGTATGTCTTCTCAATTGAGAAAGCTTTGGGTAAATATAATTACCAATGAAATTAAAATAATAATAAAATATAATTAGTATAAGACCACAGAATGTAAAATAACTAACTTTGTAACTTTGTAGTCTTATGCAAAGTTATCATTTAATTTTAATTAAATTTGCTAACCCCAAAGTGATTACTTTCTACGAAAATATATGGTAGTTTTAACTATAAAATGCGCAAATAAAAAACAACATCTTTATAAATGAAAATTAAATAATAACTTTTTATATGACCACAGATTTTCTTTAAAAAATATGGCCGACCTGTTTTGCTTAGCCCAAGCATCATCAGGGTACAAATTAAACTAAACAAAAAATACAAAGTGTGCGATTATATAAACCTACTCGTAGAGAGGGAGAAAAAAATATAAAATAAAATAACAAAACAATGAGAAAATAAGACAATTACATTTAAATTATCACAAATGAACGGAGAGTTTCAAGAGATAATTCTCATTGCTCTATTTTGGAGAAGTTGAAACATGTTTTATTATCTGTCGTTACACAAGAAAGAATCGTTGAACAGTAATAAAAATGTGGAGCAATGAAGTAATAATAATGAAGTCTTAGATGTAAGTCACTAGTTATAAGTCTCAGTAGTTAGTTACTAGCTATAAGTCCTTATTGTAAGTCACTAGTTGAAAATATTAGCTGTAAGACATTAGTAATAAATCTTAACTGTATGCTATTTGTAGAAGTTTAAGTGATATGTTATAGGTTGGAAAAATTAATTTGTAAAAAGCGCCCTTGAGGTGATTTTCCCACAAAAACGGCGCTATTAAAGTTATCCATTTATTATTATTAGAGAAAGAAACAGATAATATGAAATAAAAGTCAAAATCTTTATAGTTCTTTTAAAAACATTCAGATAAGCTAGTTTTTAATTTGGACACAGTGGTGTAACAGTAAACATCTATTGAACCATACTTATTACCTAGTCTATACAAACATATCACATAGTGTTCTTGAACACCCGGTTTATTTCTTTACCCTCTTCAGTCTGAAAACCAGTTAGGGCCGTTAGAGGCATGGCTACGTTACTCAACTCCGGTAATCAGCAATAAACTCTTAAGTTTTAACGTCGATGACGAAACTGCCAGCACTCGTGTCGGTGTCGTCGAGTTTCTGGAAGGCTCCATAGGAAGGCTCTATAGGAAGAGCCGGCGGTACCTACCGTCGGCCGATGGTAAATTACGAATTTACAACCCGATAATAATATTTTAAATATCGTATTGTCAAATAAATTACGGGATGTTTCCGAGATTTGTGGGACACTTATGGTCCGCTGGGAATATTGTGTAACAGTTAAATTAAAATGTTTGTTGAAACGCGGAGGCTGTGGCCTGCGGATGTCGCTAAAAGCTCCGGTGGAAGTTTACTGTTCACTTGAATGTAGTTATAATATTGTTTAAACTAGTTATTTAATATTTTCGTGGAAAGCAATCACTTTGTGGTTTTTTTTTTTTACATATTTAAAGAAATGAAAAAATATTCTATTGTTTTCTCATTGTTTTGTTAGTTTATTTTATATTTTGTTCTCCCTCTGTGTGTATATATATAACCGCACGTTTTTGTATTTTATGCTCAGGCTAAGCGAAACCGGTCGGTCATAAAAGTTAAAATAATATCCTTGGTCTTTTACAAAAAAAACTTTATTTTCTTAAGTTATTTAATTATTATTAGCCAATACCAAATTGTAAAATTATTTATTGAAATAATATCAATGACATTCAAGTAAATGATTTAGAAAAAAAATGGATTAAATAACGTTTTTCTTCTTATTGTCAAAGGGGGCTGAGCTTTTATTATTAAGTTTAATAATGCCAGTTATTCTTATTTTCATTAACAGAAAACAATGGTAGAAGAAGTCGGGGACGCCCGAGGAAGACATATCAAGTGAATCAAATACTCGAGTAGGGCCATTTGAAGAGTATGTATGAGACGATGTATGAATGTGAATAAAGCAAGGAAAAAATACACTTTTCCAAAACATCTGAGCTTTAAGTCCCTCTACCCTCGCCTGCAAATATAAAGTTTGCATCCGTCGTTCTTACATCCGTTGAATGTAAATTTTAATTAAAACTGATGTCGGCTACGATATTATGTGAACCTTAAATGTCATTGTAAAATGATCAACAGACATATCTCCATAAAGTGTGAAGTAAGAACCCATCACCGTACAAAGGCACCGATATTCTGGACGAACGTAATGTCTTACGTTTTAATAACCTAAACGCTTGAGAACGAAACCAGGAAAATCGTTCATACCTATCTGTTATTGTTTTGGTCATCGACCCAAGATTTTCAAAACCCTACAAATTTTAAAGGTTGGTGGATTCACTGTGGTTCACGTATTCCGTGAGAAAGTGAAGTAATCGGTGTTAGAGGTCATAACAGATAGTGGAAGCCAAGTGAAATTTGAAAAACAATAAAAAATATTTAAACGCCTTTGCACATTAAAATAAGAAATAAATAAAACGAAACGCTTCAGCTTATATTATTGGGAGGAACGGGAGATGTGCCAAAAAGTGCTGGCAGAAGGTGAACCAGATAAATGCAGAGTGCCAAAGGGTTTGGTCTATTTTTTCTATTCCGGGTCTTGGTATAAACATTTATCTATCACTCCCTATTTAAACTTCTTCTGTATAATCTTTTACAACTTCTAAAGGGTCCGCCAAATAACTTTTTTTTTTTTGAAAAAGGGCGCAAAACATCGAGTGTAGCTTCGGCTGTGTGGCACGTAGCGCCGTCCTGTTGAAACCAAATGTTGCCAATATCCTCCTCTTCAATTTTTGTGAACAAAAATTCGTTCAACATGGCCCGATAACGATCGCCATTGACTGTAACGGCCACTCCTTGCTCACGAAAAAATGGCCCAATTATGCCTCTGGACCAAAATCCGCACCAAACAGTGACTCGTTTTGGGTGTACCGGCTTTCAATGTATGCGTGCGGGTTTTCTGTGCCCCAAATACGACAATTTTGCTTGTTTACATACCCGCCAAGATCAAAATGAGCTTCATCCGAAAAGATGATTTTTTTGGCAAAATCGGCATCTTCTGTAAGTCGATCGCAGGCCCACTCAGCGAAGCGAAAACGCATTGGATGGTCAGTTGGCTTCAACTCCTGAACCAATTGGACTTTGTATGGCGTCATACCAAGGTCTTTATGCAAAATTCGTCTCAATGATGTCTCCGAAATGTTCAATTGTTGAGAACGACGGTGAATTGATGTTGATGGCGCTTCACGCACACTTTCTGCCACAGCATCGATATTCTCGGGTGTACGCACTGTTTTTTGGCTTTTCACGCTTTGGTTTATCGATGAGGATGCCAGTTTCTTTCACTTTTTCACAAGATAACGAACATACGGAGCTGACGGTGCTTCTCTTCTTCCAAAAACCGTACGCAATTTTCGCACACATTCTGCAACATTACCATGATTTTCAAAGTAATGTCGCAATATTTCCCAGCGTTGTTCAAGCGTATACACAACCATATTCGCTTAGCGGAAGGATAAAACTAATTATCTGTCAAATCAGACATGAGCTAAGTGTTACCATTCACGAAATAAGCACTAGTTGAAAAAAAAAAAGTTATTTGGCGGACCCTATATATCAAATATATTGTACAAAAATATTCACTGGCTTAAATGTCTCGAAAGAATCCAGTTCAAGCTATGCTGGATGGTGTTCAAATCAATTAACGGAACGGCTCCGGCTTATTTATCAGAACTGTGTATTTTTGAAGATTCCAATTCGCGACAGTCAACCCTTAGATCGGCAATGTCATCGGCTATCGGAAGGTTGAAGGAACCAAAGCGCACACTTGACGCTTAGTTCGGAGAGCGTGCTGCAGGAGTGTCAGGTCTTAATACCTAGAATAGACTACCACACGATCTGAGAAAAATAAAGGCTCGACAGAGTTCAGAATAAAACTCAACACCCATCTTTTCAGAAAATCATATCGATAACAGAATTGCCCTAATTTAAACAGCTTGGTCAACCCGTTAGCATCTAAACTCGCCAGTATAATAATTTTATTTTATTTTTTTCATGCAATGATCTGCCATTCTTAATCCTCGATCTACTGCTAAACAAAAAAATCGTCAATTTTTCACAGCCTGCGATAAATGTAACTAAACTAATATGTAAATATCAATAAGGCAATTTTGGTATAGTTTTAGGTATTTTGATAGTTTTAGGTATTTTGATAGTTTTATGGTAAATTTAGCAATGGTTTATAAGTTTTAAAGCGCCCTTGAGGTGATATTTCCCAATTTTCTACCAAGGTGGTACATTTGGTAGAAAATTGAAAGCTGTGTTCACTTAGAAAAAAAAAAAAAATAACAAAAAAAAAAAAACAACTTAGTGTACTTATTATTTTTAATTTAATTTTTTCTTAGTCACTGCTTTTTTCTTTATTTTTTCTTTATTTTTCTTCTCTCTCTGTAACCCTTAATTTATCGATTTACTTTTATTTCCCTTTAAATTTGTATACAAATATTCGGTAGAGATTCATTTATCAGCTACAATATGTAAATCAGTAAGAAATGGTTGTGATACAGGCTAATTCTCCAGTGTGTGTATTTATATACTTGTTATTAATTTACTGTCTGTATCTGTATTTTCTTCATTAATAAATAATAAAAAAAAAAGAAAACAAAAGTGACTCTATGTAAATTAGGCAAGTATTATTATTACGAGTATTATTGTATTCTTTAGCGTAGTCGTATATACTCTCATTTTGTCCTGAAAAAAGACCACCTCGTTGCTGAAATGGCTTTAGCCGTATTTAGTAATCAAATTTGAATAACTTCATTTATCAGCCATCACTTCTGTATGACTCCAAAGACACCAAGGTTTTATTTACCAATATTTTCTTAAACTGCAACTGTTTCGCTTTCTCAATACTGACTATGATTAATAGAATATGAATATCGTCAATGATATATTATATTCATAGTTTTCAGATACAGTTCCCGGAAGAGCAGATATTGCATTATTTACACAAGCAATATTAATGTGTTTAATAAAGATATTAAGGTCTTTATCACCTCCGCTGACAGAATCACAACCTAGCTTTCAGACTATCGAACATTCGACATAAATTAATATTTTCTTTAATAATATTGCTGAATTAAAGCGACTACGAATATATACCGACACATTTATTCGTCTAACTTGCCTGCTTTTAGAAATTACGGCATCTGCATATTAATATGTAGGTACAGATGTACACTTCCAAAGCAATTTTATTAGGCACCGACTTTCACACCTTATCTTAGTAATAATTATTACAGAAATGAGGAAATGTTAAACCGATAAATTTTAATAAGTTGATCCATTTGTATTCATGGAGCTAAGTAGGAGAGTAAAATAATTAATTTGTTGCCTCGCACAATTACAACATCTGCAGGAATAATCACTTCTTAACGTACAAAAATGAAACGTACGTATGTCAACGTACCAAATGAAAGCCTCTATTACGAAAATTAACAATACGAGCTTAATAACTATCATTAGTGCCATCTTAAATAATTGTAAGTCATAATCTTGTACATCGTGTTCTCAAGTTTTAGTGTTGTCAACAATGTTAGTGTTTCAAACCCAGCGTGCGCCAATAACTTTTATTTAATTAATACGTGTCATAATGCATTTGATTCATATAAAATAATAAAAAAAAAGTATATTTGCGGCACGTTCCAGAGTGGTAGATGCTCCAAGTATAGCCCTGGTGAAAGACCACCATTCAGAATCAAACGTTGCATAGAATGGGTTTAACCGTGATTGATTGCCAGATCTGAATAGCCAGATAATTTTCGACCTTCCTCTTCCCCGTCTCCTTTTTCTCCTCACTACCTTCAGCTTCAGAACATACCCTGATTGGGGATGTCATAGTCTCACTGGCTCTAGACAGTCACTAGAATTTTTTTTTTTTAAATATAGGTTCTAACGTATAAGTGATATTTTACAGAATTAACAGGAAAATTTAATGACCACCCAACAGGTGTTTAATATACGTTGTAGAAAAAAATCACGTGAAAAGAGTTTACAATTGTTCAAATGACCAGAAAAATCTTAAATATTAAAGTTTGATTGCAAAATTTAAATAAATTACAACCTTACTAGGCAATTTTTTTTTTCTGAGAGCTTAAAACTAGTGACTTGCAAATAGTGACTAAAAGCTTGGATATCAAACAAACGTATATTTTTAAGGTGAGATTAACGTACTGCCTAACAACTGTAATACATTTTAAGACGTCATTCAAAAACAGACTAAGTTGTAAATTATATTTAAATAACCACCATTTTATAATCATATGTGTTACAAAATCGTAGTAGAAAAAAAACAGCTCTATGTGCACTGTGGCAACATCCTATTTGATGTAAAAAACATGAATGTATCAAATCAGAATTATCTCTTTCAACAAACTTAACACAATCAAATTGGTATTATTTGTTAAATAGTAACACCTTGGTGAAAAGATGATGTTTGCAGTGTTCAATGTTCAGTGTTCATGGGTTCATGTGTTCATGTGTTCATGGTGCATTGGCATCGCAGTTTCTCAATACATCCATCCGCATGGTGTGAATGAATACTTAATGAAATTCTTTGTTGGAACCTGTTCAATACACTTGTAATTATGTACTGTCAAAGTACTCCACAGCTCTCTGCTCTTTGTTGTCAACTTCCATATGTTGGATTATGTAAATCTTCCCGAAAAGCGAGTGTGGTGTTAGCAATAGTCATTATGAAAAGCGTGTGAACGGAAACTCAATGTGTAGAGCCACCAAGAGATAAACGTACGGAATATTCTACACTGTTCCTCGTCATCGTCGCGTGTCTTCTTCAAGATGAATTTAGGCCACCTGAAATCTGTATCTCATTTTCAGAATTTAGTTACGTAATCAATAACATGCTGACAATTCTAACAATAGTGGAGTATATAAGAGAAGTGTTGAGAAAACTTCGTGCCGTCCATATGGGTGGTAAATTCAAATACTTCTACTTCTTCTGGTGGCCCCTTCTATCGGAGGTTAGCTATCACCGGGGCATCCTTTACACTGCAGGCTACAGTGACGACCTCCGTGGTCGAGTGGTAACACGCTCGACCACGAATCCAGACGTCGCGGGTTCAAACCTGGCGTGCGCAAATATTTTTTAATGAATTAATATGCATTCAAACACATTTCATTCATATTAAATAATATAAAGTGTATTTGCGGCACGTTCCAGAATGGTAGATACTCTTAAGTATCGCCCTGGTAAAAGACCATCTATCAGAATCGAAACGTTGCTTGAAATGGCTTAAGTCCTGTTGGTGACCAGATCTCAATCTGAATAGCCAGGTGCTTTTCTCAACCTTCGTCTTCCCCATCTTCTTCCCCTCCCTACTACCTTCAGCCCCACAATATACCCCTATTTGGAATACCATAGTCTCACTGGCTCTATACGCTTGGGAGCAGTTGGAACTCTTATGCGGTATTGACTTTTTTAAAAAGACTAAAACTGCATTTCTACTAGTTAGGTACTTAGAGGTCTTTAATCAATCAAACTTAAACTTTTACTGCCACGTTTAAAACAAAAATTAAAAATGTAAATAACAATTTTTTAACAATTCATAATAAGCCTGTTCAAATTTAAGTAGAGTATAAAGGGTTTTAGTTATTATTTGGCTTTGTCAAGCGCCCTGAAGGCGACATCTCACCAAAACGGCGCGATATGAAATAGCCAAGTACTATAATTATCTCGCAACACTTTTATATCAATTTTAATGAAGATCTACTTAACATCCATCGTGAGGTCGATTATCTGAAGCAGACTTTACCGAAAATGACGACATAATGTATGTCAGACCTTTGTTATATCTGCGCACACCACGATTACCGGTTGAAAATCGTTTCACAATAAATTATCATGAGTGTGTGACATCATTTTGGACTATAAAAACGAAGTATATTATAAACGATCTAAGTGTTTTTCTACTGTCACCAATTCACTGTCAGACAAAATGTTTAAACAAAAGAAAATTCGATTGAAGGCACTTGAGCTCTAAGCTCCTTTAACATAAATATATTTTTTTTAAAAACATCACCTCAATCGCCCTTCTGTATTAAAGTTTTTGTTCTATTATTATTGCCCAGATTTATGGGATAAAGTTTCGAGAAATAATGAACGAATAATACACATTAATAAATCCGTTTTCTTAAGATAATACATATAATCGACTATCAGGAAGGTTGAAGAAACCAAAGCGTACACCAGACACTTAGTTCAGAGAGCGTGCTGCAGGAGTGTCAGGGCCTAAAGCTTGGAATAGACTACCATTTGATAATAAAAGACTCGACAGAGTTCAGAGCTAAACTCAAAACTCATCTTTTCAAAAATCATATGCATAAGAAAATAATAGAATTGCCCTAATTTACACAGCAAGGCTAACCCGTTAGCATCTAAACTCACCAGTTTAATAATACCTTTTCACGCAATGATCCGCGATCCTCAATCCTCGATCGACTGCTAAACAAAAAGTTCGTCAATTTTTCACAGCCGCGGCAAATGTAAATAACAAATATGTTAAATATCAACAAGGAAATTTTAGCTATAGTTTTAGATATTCAGATAGTTTTATGGTAAATTTATACATGGCTTTTAAGTTTTGTATAGCGCCCCTCACAAAATGGCGCTATTTAAATTACCCAAGCGTTATTATTATTAGAAAATACTCAAAGTTACAGGTAGCTTGACCTATGGGTTAAGATTCAAATAGACTCTAAATAGATGCACGGCTAAAATAACCTAACTAATAAAGTGTTTATAATACATTCAAGTTTGTTAACTATACAGTTAATTATATTGGCATAGTGAAAACAAACAGTTATTATTAATGACTGAAATTGAAGAAGACCATGGTTTCGGTAGTTGTTATTACCATGAAAACCATTACAGAGCTAGGCGGAAATTTTTAATAAATAAAGCTCGGAGTTGCATTTGCGTTTGTTATGATGAGTGAAACTCATAACATCGGTGTATATTCCTTGTTTTATTGCGGGTCGAAAAATATCAATTCCACATGGTAATAACTCTTTTATCGCAAATAAAACCACTGTTTTTAGCTTAGACATGCAATGTATAACTTTTTACTTCACATTCGGACATTGTCGTAACCTATTTCGGTAAATACGTATAATTTCGCAGTTACGTTATAACGCCTGCTAGCCGTACAGAGCTTTAACGACGCTCGTTAGTTGTAACGAATCATGGTAGGTGCTGTGGATAACGACCAGCAAAAAGGATATAGGAAGCTAAACGATATTTTTTTGTCGTTTCAATGTGGGTTTTTGGATTTTTAGATCGAGAATGAATCACCCAAAAGTTTTATTAACTAATGATTTCTTTTTAATTTAAATAAAAAATATTTTAGTTTTAAGCCACTTTATTTATACACATATAACAATTCGACCGGTTTCGGTTAAACTTAACCTTCTTCAGGAACGTATATATAAACTTTATAGTTTATATATATACGTTCCTGAAGAAGGTTAAGTTGAACCGAAACCGGTCGAATTGTTATATGTGTATAAATAAAGTGGTTTAAAACTAAAATATTTTTTATTTAAATTATAATGTCAAGCTACAAAGTGATTGCTTCCTTCGATAGATTTTTTTTTACTTTTCAATTAATGCATTTTTTTCAATAATTTGTATATTTGTATATATCAGAACTTGGGCGAAAAAAATCACTACAGTTGCTTTGTATAAAATGTCGTTAATCAATGCTCTATAAATTTATTTGCTAGAGTAACATACTTTCTGTACTTTGAAATTAAATTGACCGCATTTAAAACTCTAAGAATATTTCACTTCGAGGTTGGAAAAGTTTCGCTGAAATTCGCAGTATTTTCAGGTTTTAACTAAATTTTAATGATGATAGGATGTGCAAAACTCTTCCACTAAACTCAAACTAAAGTTGAGATTAAGTGCTTGCTACTTAAGTTTGAGACAAAATTGAGTTTTACACTATTGAGTTGCGCAGACCTAAAGGTTTCGTGATAAGAAACCTCGACAGAACACACCATTGTGATTTCAGTTCACCATTTGATTCGTGTGAATTTATTTAAAAATCATCCTTTATTTGTCTTTTTGATCAAAGAATATAATTCTCCGGTATTATTGAGTAACTAACCTACCTACCCAAATGATAAGAAGACACAGTCTTTAAAAAAACTCGTATTCTGAGATTGCATAATAAATCGAGCAAATCTTGGAAACCTACTTTAATTCAAATATACTTTTGTGCTCGAAGTTTTCTTTAGAGAACTGGCACATCCCGGGAAAGTGGTCGGAGTTGTCGGGTCACGAGAATAAAGGGGGTGGTGTGGAGGGAGAGTGTGGAGGGGGCGTGGGGTCGGGTGGGAGATCGAGAAGGCGAATATAAAAAGAAAGAGAAAAGAGACACAGCAGCGGAGAGCTTTTCATCTCCCGCCTATTCCAGAGAAGAAAGCGGAATAGGAGTCCTTATTATTCTAAGAGAAAAGACGAAGAAAGGCATTTGTAGCCTCAATGGGCGAAAGCTCCTCCCACGCGTTCCGGGGGCTTTTGTACCCACTTTTCTCTGAAGCTCAATGTATTGAAGCGAACCAGCACTGCTCAAGCTTCGCGCTGGCTTTCTGGACTATTTGCGACACATTTGTAAAATCATTTTCCATTAATGCCTGACAGCTGGATGGCAGTTTTTGATTACTTCCTAACCGCATGCTTATCACAAAAATGGAAAGCAATCTATACATTCTGTTACAGATGAAACATTAATTTGATAATTTCCTATTTTTTTTATTAATTTTAAATATCTCGTGAATAAATTGAGCACTGTACAATTGAGTCCTTCGGGGAAATTTTAAGACTTATTTAAAACTATCAATATGCTTATTGAAGAAATAAAGTGATTTTTTAATGAAATGTCGAATATTTCTTTGTTGCATTCGACTATTATAAAAATACAACAAACTAACTAACTAACCAACACGCCGTTTCTCCGCAAGAGTAAACAGAGAGGACGGACCGCCATAAAACTCCGTCTTGGCCCACACTCCTTGCTTTATTCACATTCATACATTGTCTCACTGTTCTCTTCATTCTGTTATTCTAACTCTTCACATGGGCCGACTCACGTATTTGATTCACTTGATCGTGCCATGTCTTCCTTAGGCGTCCCCAATTTCTTCTTCCATTCACTTTCGCATTTAAAAAATATTTACACTCTAGTCCATGTTAACTTTGTATTAAGCTGAAAACTGTTTGTTTGTCTGAATCAACTAAAAATCTCCAACGGTAAGC
Source organism: Drusus annulatus (assembly GCA_022651775.1). Taxonomy (NCBI): domain Eukaryota; kingdom Metazoa; phylum Arthropoda; class Insecta; order Trichoptera; family Limnephilidae; genus Drusus; species Drusus annulatus. The sequence continues at coordinate 804,620 of JAGWCC010000043.1, read as the reverse complement.
TGTGGTTCGATGAAATTTGAATAACTCTGTCTAAAATTTTAGTTCATCGCAAAACCTCTAAGCTCACAACGTAGTTTCTATCGTGGGTTACGGAGCTTAACAATATGTACTGAACTGTTTTAAAATCATTCCAGGCGTTTGTTTATTTCATTATGTAAATATTAAATCAATATATTTAGTGAAATACAACAAAACGTATAAAGCTTCCTACTAACATTACACTTTTAGCGCCGCTGAGAACTTTCTCAGACCGTAGAATAAATTCTTCCAACGAACAAGTAGAATTCTCTCCCTCTCTCCTTTTTGTTTCTGTCCCGCTCAATGAGCTTAATTTTCCGAAATAATAATACAGACTCACAATGTGTAATGCGATTATATTTTGTGTCCTGAAAAGCTTTCATGAAAAGCTTTGGAGTCATTATTGTAATTAGCTTATTCTTCAGTCGGGCATTACGGTTCCTCTCAGACGGAAAACACTCGAGAATAAACAATTACCTTTTAAATGTAACCTTCAAAAGCAGGTAGCGAAACCTAATTTTTACATATTTCGTCCTTTTAATCAATAATATTTGAATGAAATAATTGTTTCAGTGTTTCATAAATTGTAAGCATTATTAAGTGCAAACCGTTGTTTTTTTGATATGCCAGTAGGTTAAAAAGATATAATTACTTATAGATACGAGTATGTAACTTTAATACCTTAATGAATCATGTATTAGTTTCCTTTCACAATATTCCTTATTTTATAGGAGAAGAAAATACTTTATGATAACATACTACCTATATTACCATTCTTTTCGACTTTTCTAGTGACTTTTTTACAATTAGAAGTTAGCTATCAATATAAAAATAATTTCTTTGCAGATAAGTCACGAGATTCAAAACCACGAGGTTCAATGTTTTTCTTCCCCACATTTTCCTTCAATATTCCACTTCATTATCATTTGAGGCTTACTTATTATTATACCTAGTAGAACTTTGTAATTACGTATTAGTTATCCTAAATAAATATAATCACTACCCTTTATGAATAAAACCAAGTTTTGTAACACTTAAAAAAAAATTAACTACGTCATTATTTTCCTCTCTACTACACAATAGATCTTTTCCAGACCTTGACCACTTCTATAGAATTTTCAGCAAAAAAAACCGACCCTGTGGAGAACAAAAGGTCCTCCAGTGTGGATTTAATCTACCAACACAAAAGAAGAAAGAAGAGTCTCATCGGAAATGTTGATTATCTTCTAATAGTATTAATACGTTAAGTCGTCTTCTGTACATGATTCGTTAGATCGCCGTGTGAGGCGCTAATGTCTGCATCTGCAAAAACAAAACTGGTAAATTTCGCTCATACGTAAAAAAATGTGAAATTTTATTCCATTACGCTACTTAACAGTTTACTCACTATGTCTCTTTTGATGCGTGTGTCAATATTAAACTCGTAATTAACTTCCACGAAACCTGAAGATCGGTTCTCATTATTCTCGGGGGAAAAATTGACGTAATTTTGCGATTCCGGAGACAGTCGGACTTTCCCGAAGGCATTCATCGGCTCTGTTTTGTCGGGTAGGCTTTCATTTCAATTACCCAACCCCGATTCCCCCCTTCCCCAACCCTCTCTATCCGGGCACACAAAACGACCAATATTGTCTGAATACACAAAGCGGTTAAATACAAATAACCGATATACACCCTACTCCTTCCACCTCCTCCCTGCCCCTTGTCATCCCCCTGCTCAAAAGCCTTCCCAGGGGTGTGTGTTTGTGAGAATCAAACCTTGTTTCATGACGTCAATAAATAGGTAGCCATTTTACCACTGTATCGGTACCAAACGTCGATCGGAAATCGTATTGTGCAATATTTGGTTTCTGTTGGTGTACTACGGGGCCGTTTTTCACTGAAAGTCTTACTTTCCTTATGTTCTTATATTATAGAAGAAAAAATATTAATTTTAATTGTGTAGTGACCAGTTAAAATTAAGTTGTTTATTTGCGTAATATCACATAAGAGTTCCAACTGCTCGTAACGAGTGAAACTTTGACATCCTTGAGTTGAGAATGTTGTGAGGCTAAAGAATGTGACAGGAGGGGTGTAGAAGTGCCTGGCTATTGAATTTTAGACGGCCTTCGTGGTTGAGCGGTAAGACGCTCGACTACGAATCCAGAAGTTGCGGGTTCAAAGCCGGCATGCGCAAATAATTTTAATTTAATAAATATGTGTCATAACACGTTTAATTCATATAAAATAATAAAAAGTATATTTGCGGCACGTTCCAAAGTGCAAGATACTTTAAGTATCGCCTTGGTGAAAAAGAAATATTCATAATCGAAACGTTGCTTAAAAAGGCTGTAACCGTGTTTTATGACCAGATCTGAATAGTCAGGTACTTCCCAACCTTCCTCTATCCCATTTCTTTCCCCTACCTACCCACAAACTTCAGCCTCACAACGTACCCCCCCAATTGGGGATGCCATAGTCTTACTGGCTCTAGATGGTTGGGAGCTGTTGGGACCATATATTTCATATTTTATTTATTAATATTTATTTCATTTCTACGTATTAAAATAAACTTAAGATGTTGATATTTTATATCTATATAAAACTTGAACTACCTTTGCATATTGAAGGTTTGCAATATTCGTAAAATTTTATGTTCTTATTTCAAATATAGAGGGACATGATTGACGAAGCCTTGATGCTAAAATCACAGATTATTAAACACGTTTATTTATTCACACGTGAGAATAAAATATTCTTTTTTTAAGGTACGCAACATGCGGAGATACGTCTGGATAGATAAAAAAATAACAAACGTAATAATTTTATGCGCCATTAAAACATTTCATAGTACTAACTTCATGGGAGTTCAAATTTTAATTTCTCCGGAAATATGAATAACGAATCCCTCGGTTATTTATTTATTTAAGCCTGGTCATTTTAAATTGTGGCTTAATGGCGATTCGTTATGATTTCTTCGTCTGCAACATGACGATATGTGATTTTGACATGCGAAATTATTGTCGAAATATCGTTAAAAATTATTGAAAATAAACACGTCGTTTTTGTACCGTTTTTTTGGTGAAAAATCGTCTGACGAGCGCTTTACAATGAATACTTTTTAATAAAAAAATGGGATTCAAAAACAAATTAACTACCAAGACAGTGAGATTATACCGAATTATAAAAACATATTTAACCACAGCTTATAACAACCAACTTATCGATTAATTTATAATAAATTATGACTGGCAATCCATCAATCCCTTTTTGTTTCTTTATTGTTAAAAGAAAGATAAACATTCCCGGGTTACGAATAACTTAACTATATCATTTTTTTAAACTCTTCCTATGGTATAATCAGGTCATAATAAGCGGAAAATGTTGCTTTTGCAATAAAGGAGGACTTAACTAGCATAGGAATCGAACCCACACCACTTGAATGGCAATTCGATGAGTGTGTCCACTTAGCTACTAACCTTTTTACTAAACTTTTATGCAATGATCCGCGATTCTCAATCCTAGATCTACTGCTTAACAAAAAGTTTGTCATTTTTTTCACAGCCCGCGGCAAATGTAAATAACTAATATCTTAATATCAATAAGGCAATTTAGCTTTAGTTTTAGGTATTTAGATAGTTTTATAGTAAATTTAAGTTTTGTAAAGCGCCTTTGAGGTGATATTCCACAAAAAGTATTATTATTATTACATATAGTATGTGTAAACATAACATCCTAGGAAATAAGTAACCCATATTGAACATCTATATTAAGCATAGTATAAGATAGTGTTTGGACAGAATAGAAGCGTGTACACAGAGGATAGAATACAAATAACGCTACGTAGGTGTTTCACGTGTTTGAAGGCGATACATTTCCAATAATTTATTAAAATACTAGTTTAATTTTTATTTTTACAAAAAATCTGCTATCTCAGTGAATAAAGAATTAAGTACTGAGGGTTTTGAAAACGAAAAAAATAAAAACATCAGTGGTTTGAAAATGTTTGTTTGATGTTGCTAATTGACAATTGGTTGTCCAACTGTCACCGTGTGAAGGGAACAGAAATAAAAAACACATCGGAAAATAGAAGCCAGTTTTCCGTATTAATTAGGACCGGTAGATAACGAAAAGATTGCAGAAATAGATGGTTATTGCATTGACAACCTTTGAAATAGCACTTTTGATATTTCATACTGCTTCGAAACTTCTATCCTGGAAAATATTCCGTCTTCTTTATCATACTGTTCAAAACATGGAATTCTTGTATTGTACATGATCAACTGCGTACTTCATTAATAATTATAATTACAGAGAATTATTATAGCGCAGTTTAGTGATAGCTCACCTCAAGTGTGTTTCACAATAAATTACATAAATAACCTAACCTAACCTAATATAATAATATAAATAATTTTTGGACGATTTGTATAACGCCGTTTTTGTGAAAAATCACCTCAAGGGCGCTGTACAGATCTTATTTTCTATTATTACATATTAATTCCTAGTTGAAATAAGAAAATATACAGGAACATACTTACCTCGCAGCTCCCATCAGAAAGACACACTTATTAATTTAAAATTATAATTATGACTTTTTTTTCCGATAGGGCATGGGAGCGAAATAAAAAAATGGACTTTCTGAATTTGTCGTACAGTACAGGATTTAGTTAAAACTGGAATATCTAAAGGTGATTCGTCGAGAGACAGATTATGTTGAGATTATTTTAATAAATTCAAGGATACGAGAGTCTGAAAAGGTAAGTTTTCAGTTTGGACCGAAATATAACAACGAGAAAATAATATACACTATGTATACAATTTAAAACTATCTAAAATCATGATCGTTATCATAAACCATGAAAAAAGTTCAGATATGGGTATAACAGTGCATGTAGACATCAACAGATTGAAAAAAAAAATTGAAGTTAAGGGTCTATACATCCTGACAGGATTATTATTTTTTTTACTTTTGGTACTAAATATACGGTAGATATTTATTCTTTGACTTTCTCCGTGAGATTAAAATGTTCATATTTATGTATTTGGTTTGATTTAGCAGTTTGGATCAATATTATAATACATCGATTGCCCGTCCACGTGGGCACATTTATTGCGACCGCACTGTAGATTTAGCACGTCTGCGGTAAGTGCTCGAAATGGGGAATAAAAACCGCGGTCAAAAATGCAAAATCCAAAAAATAATTGAATATCCACAACGCGAAGCTCCCGATTAATACGGCCGGCGTGCCAAGCCGCGCCGGGTAATGGCCAATTAAAAATTCAAACCGGAATCAAAAAAGGCCTTTTTAAACACAAAAAACGAACGAAAAATACGCAATCGGTCACCGGCGCTAATTATTGTGATGCGGGAAAATAGTCGTTCGGACATTAATACCTGCGTTTGAATGCCTTTAGGTACCCAACTGCGCATATTTATCTGTTTTGAACATTCGGGCGTAGATCGCCCCCCTTTAGTGATTTGTATTTTTTTCGTTAGCGACGCTTCGTGCGGGCGGATTTTTTTGGTAAAGTTTTTCTATTGAGAATTGTGTGCATATTTTTTGCGAGTAGAGTAGCTTTCACTCACTCGATCACAAAGTGAAGAGTTTATCAGTATCGCTTCCACCATTCACCATGGAAATATTTATTGAAATGGCTTAATCCGTATTTATCAACTAGATCTAAACAACCCGGTTTCTCCAATTCCCTTAAAAAATCTCCTCTTATCTTTTTAAATATTTTTTTTAAAGAAAGATAGACATTCTCTGGTTACGAATAACCTGAAAATATTTGTAAAACTCCTAAAACTATCACAATAAGCGGGAAATGGTGCTTGTGCAATGATGGAGGACTTGTAGCCAGCAGAAGAATTGAACCAACGACGCCCGGGTAGGAATCCGCCGCGTTTGTCCACTCAACTACTAACTCTTCTTAACTAACTAACTAACCGTCACGCCGTTTCTCCGCAGGGGTAGGCAGAAAGGACGGACCGCCATATAACTCTGTCTTGGCACACATACATCGTCTCATACATGCTCTTCTGTTATTCTGTTCTCTTCTTTCAAGTATTAATTTATTTTATAACGCCTCTATGTATATTTATGGTAATAAGCGTAAGTTCTTTATTGGTTTCTAAAGCACCATTGAGGTAATTTTAGTTTTTTTTAATATTGTTACCTACTTTCATGCTTTTGAAATATTGTTTTACATATTATTTATTTATTTACGTCTTTTAAAGGCTTTTTACACAAATACTAACATTTGAAAAAACATTATAATCAATAACAGTGCAAAAAATATTTTACAAGAAAGAAAAAATAGTATTAAACAACAGGTACATCCAGAGTTAAATAGTTTCTACAATTATTTGAGCTCTACTAAATGAAAAAATAACTGTACTACGGTACACTTATATCGTGATATTGTCGCACTTAATATATCAACAACATCGGAGTATTTGTTTTCCAGATGTTGAATTCGTCGCATAGGAGTGTAATTTTGTGAGGTTGAAGTAGAATTACAATATGGTAGGTACTGTCTTGTAACTGTCCTGCCAGGTGCATGAAATGGAATTTAATATAAAACTTCAGGTAATAATAATTAATATAATGCAACTTTATGCTTTTTTATATCCTTTTAGATAGCTGGATATGTTTTTTTTTAACATTCAATCAATGTGAAAGCCCTTCTAAAGTAAAACAAAACAAAATTCTTAAAAAATTGGCTTAAATTCAATTTGATTACCATTATTATTAGTTTAGGAAAACTATCAAACACATTTGTTATTATTAAATACGAGCTGCCTTATCTAAAACTGATGCGGAGTAAATAATAATTCCACTATTTCCCCAACCATTTTGATAAACCCCTCTAGTAAATGTGTCTAAAATGTCACCAGTAATCCGCAGAAATTGTCAGTTGGCTATTTGCTGGATTACTGAATTGCGCCGTGTCCATTGGTTACAATCAACCAAACGGTTATTAATCCGCCGAGTATCGCCGGTAATCAAAGCACTGTACACCGTACACCGCGCAACGGAGTGGTAATCCGTCTTCCGCGTCTATTCGCCGACTTCCGGCTAGCGGGTAATCGTCGCTAATTTCGTTAGGCGCTAACGACGCCGTGTAACGTCGCCTAACGGAGACGCCGAGCGTCGCTAACGGCCGTATTTTGATAAGTCGTGGAACTAGTACCGTACGGGGGTTGGCCGTATCGGATTATTCGAACGGATTTTGTGGGACGCTCTCATTTGATAACAAATACACGGCCAAGGTGACCGATGCTTTTAAGTATATATTTGGTAGGTAAATTTGTTAGTATTTGAAATTACTGAGTAACAAAGAATAATAAAAAGTTAAAAGGAACATTTTGTTGTGTGTAGATATTGTTGCTGGAAAGGCAAAAGACCTTTAGCAACACTTTGATCAAAAATGAGTAAAAATGCAGTTTTGATCAGTTTTTGTTCTTCTCATTTGATTTTGATCACCATTTGGGAGAAGGCTTGACTTAAGCAACCCAAGTTTGGGACTTTTCTTTAGCTTTTCGTCAGTTTAGGTAACTCAGTGAAAGCATTTAATTACCCGAGTTAACTTTTTTTTTCAAAATCTAACTAAGTACTGAAGACTTCGGAATTTTACTGTGAAAAATCTGGTGTAAGCTTCTCAAAATGGCGCTTCAGCCGTTTGCCTTTCCAGCGACGAAATAATGCATTTAACGATGTGTTTAAATACCTGTATAACGTTCAGCTTATTAGGTAGAAAAAAAAAAACGTTCATACGATATTAAAATGTGGTTAAATCTATTTTGAATTCATTATTATCATTTAAGTATGTATTTCAAGTGTATATATCTACGTTTGCCTGTACACCTGCTTATACTTGTATCATATATTCTCAATGCAACGGTTTTCTAAAGATTTTGTCGTTTTATATTTGAGGGGCTAAGAAGCAAAGGCAGCAATTTACATAAACGGCTCTGTAGCATTATCAACTTTTGAAAGAATATTATAAAGAAACAGAGAATTTTGTTTATCAACTTGTTTATGTACATTAAACCAGGAACAATTTAAAACAATACTCTCTAAATGTATCAACATATTCATGAAAGAAAAGTGTATAAAACGCTTTATCAACTTTTCAAGAAATAATTAAGAATGAAATAGATTGCTGCCTTTGCTTCTATAGTCTTTATTTATTTAGCATTCACTTGCAGCTACAACGTAGATTTTTTTGATCATCGAATCTCTTTAATTACGGATGCATTATTTCGTATTATAATTTACTGTTGATAATGAGCTTGTCTTTACCAGACTTACATGCTAATCCTGTATCGCGTTAGAAGACTGTGTTTAGATATGGGATGCTGCAATGATCCGGGTGAGACGCACAGCTGTCAAAACAGTATTCAGATCTCCTTCTTCTCGATCTCATTCCCCTCCCCAGTGGTCCATTTCTCACGCTAATTGGACGCAATTGACGTGGAGAATACAACGCTTTGTTTTTACAAGCCGCTACACGTCGGCTTTACAATGAAACGAGACTAGAAGTATTTATGGCGAAGGCTCATGGTCAATTTCTCATGCCGGATAATGAGAATGTTTCCGTGAATTTGGAAAGCGAAAGCTTAAAAAAATACATTTTAATTCAAAAATAAACAAATACCCAAAATCTTAAAGTGTCACTTTAAATGAAGACAGATTTTGTGTTTGTGTATCCGGTTCTGAAAATGTACCTTAAAATCATTTCGATTTAAACGTTAAAAAAATAAGAGTTTGTTTCTGTGTACATACCGCATTTTAGTTATTATTTATTTAAAATATATAAAAGGTGATACTTAGAAATAAAATATATTTTTAATATTCATACTGCCGATTGGGTTTCGCTTTGTCTCAAGCTTTATCAGGGTTAAATATTAATTAGTTACAATATATATATATTGTTCTTAATTAATATTACATCAAACAACTTTAACAGTCAAATTTGTGTCATCATTATTTACTAATATTTATTACTATAACTAATTTTACACAAAATCTTCTATTTTTACTTTTACTTCTATTTTTCTCTGCTATGTTAACTAAACACTATTATATTATTTTTAGTTACGCTAATTCCCTCACCAAACACAAGAACCTTGTTTTTTATGGGGAGGAACAGCGTATATGCTTATTTTGAAATACACTGTGCAAAAGTTGTAAAAATTACCTTTTATTAAATAAATAAATATATATATATATATATATATACACAAATAATCGAATAGTAACAGAGTGAGAAAATAAAAGAATAAAGGGAGACAACCTATTAGTGAGGTTTAGAGCAATAAACCAAGTCTAGGACTAGAGGTTTATTTTGTTTAGATATTAATTATATTGTTTTTATTTATTTTGTAATGACACACCGCCAAGTATTTGCTTCCTCCAATGATATAATTTAATGAAAAATATTTTTCATATTCACCTGAATTCTCGTTATAATTAATTAACATAACGTTTTTTTATATTTGATTGAGGTATAAGCAGTGCTAAAGAGAAAGTTTTAAGTGCATCCATAAATTAATATATTATTACAGATTGCAAAAATAACCAAATATGTTAATACCTACGTAAGATATGAATGTGCCACATAAAGTGAAGATATTATTTTTTGTGTCCGGTTCACCAGATATATCTATTTTTTCAAAGAATGAAGTTTTTGGTGTGGTGAACATAATCTGTTTAAGTTATAATTTACATTACCCATATGGCTATTTTTATAATGCAATTTTTGAAAATTTCACTGGGGTTTTAGTTAGCTATAAAGTTTTATTACTTTCATATAGTATATTTAGACAAACGTTAATCTTAATCAGATGGAATCAGAATTACATCTACAAGTAATTAAACAAAATCAATATATTTGATTGAGGTACGCAGTTAGGCAGTTCTCGAGTATATTTTTATCTCAAAACACTGAACGAAACAAACGATTTTATCTCCAAGACACACCCGCAAAATCTTTTTTAATACCTCCTTCAATCTCCGCAATCTCTCAGCGCAGCATCTCGATTCACTCAGTTTGAACAAAAACAAACTCACAACGCTATAAAAAAACAAATGAACCCGAAAAAAAAATGCAGCCGTAAAACGCATTCTGATATTCTGGGCGGCGAAATATTTTAACAAGACAAGCGGGTATCCTTCGACAGGAATAAAAACCCTGGCAAAGGAATTCCTCAACGACGTAAGGTTAAGTTATGTGATTTGGTGTTGCTTGGATTTTTTTGCGTTCGCGTACGATGAAGAGATTTCATTTGGACGAAAGATAGCACGCTCCCTCTAAGAAGACAATTAACACTTAAACGGTTACTTATGAGACTCGTCTTTATTACACAGGTTGTAAAAAATAAATAATTTTGTTGAATTACCGAGTACTTGTCTGTGCGATGAACCAACAAGACATTTCGACGGTGTGCTCCGGGGTCATGATAGTTGTAAAGATATTTATTTGTACAGTATTGCTTTTTTGGATTTACATATTTTTACCCTAATATATTCAGCTACCAAAACTGTTTCCATCGTGAGCTATTGAGCTTTGAAATCCTATTTTTTTAAATTTTCATATTTGAAATATGCAATAGGAAAAAAAATATCACAAAAGAGTGTCGAGACTCAATCTTGGAACCTCTACTATATCCAGGAGAAACGCATCAACCAATTGTGCTATCGAAACATATTTAGCTTACGTTTTTTATAAATCTACATTTTTTGAAAATTATTGAAATTATGTTTTATTGTTTTCAATATTGGCAGCTATTTGTGAACAAAGCTCTATCCGAATACAATTACAAACATTGATAAAACTATCAACTTTTATTTACATAGGACCTTCGACTTTTAAGTTTTAGTTGAATTCTCGGTCTCAACCTATTTTTTATTAATTTCAATAAAGAATAAATATAAATAATTCGTACTCTTATATTTTTACCTTTGTTCCGGCATCCCTCGGGGCCACACCCAGTGGCCATTATTTAACTCCTGTGGTAGAATATAGAACTAAAATTGTCTCTCGACTCTCACAGCGATGTGACCTTTTCTTTTTTCACCGCGAAACGCAGCTTTTCTCCTTTCTACCGTGCAGATTAGTTGCTCCTTTTTCACCGGAAAGCGTGTTTTACGCGCTCAATTACGGCCGTAAGGACAGACGCTGATTTAGACGTCTTTATTTACTTGGAGTTTTATAGGACGATTATGGCACGAGACGAACTTATACACTCTTGTCTTAAGTCTCACGAGCTTCTGAAATGAGTAGATGCCAATTTCTTATCTTCACAGTGGATTTTCTGGTAGAAGCCTAGTGTTTAGTGCTGGAAATCTTTTGCAGACCAACCTAACCTAACTGGTCACTAGCTGAGTGGACAAGAGCGTCGGATTCCCACCTGGGCGTAGTGGGTTCAATTCCTCTGCTAGCTAGAGTCCTCAATCATTGCACGAGCAACATTTTCCACTTATTATGATGGCAGTAGGAGTTTTTCATATATTTTCAGGTCATTCGTAACCCGGAAATGTTTGTCATATTTATACATATATAAATATGTAACTGCAACAATTTGTTTGTCTGTAGTAGCGAAAACTCTCTAACGGTCGGCTTTAGCGGTATGCAATTTGTACAGCTGCTTTTCTCGGTAGTTTCAAGGTCGCAATATCTCTTTCACCGTGAGCTATGAAGCTATGTAACTGCAAAAATCCGTTTTTCTGTAGCCGCAAAAACTCTCAAGCGGTCGGCTTTAACATTATGAAATTCGCACAGCTGCTTCTTTCTGTAGTTTAAAAGACGTAATATTCATTCCAGCATGAGCTATGAAGCTCTTAATTAGGTCAATAAAAAATTGTCTTGAAACACAGGCGATGCCGGATATTAAGGCTAATTGTATTATATTTGTACAATAAACGTGTATTTTAGAATCATTTATATAATTTGTAAGCACGGGCTTGGGCATGCAGAGCGATTAAGATTTGTACAGCACCCTTGAGGTGATTTTTCACAAAAACGGCGCTAGGCAAATTATAAATCATTGTACTATGCGGGGTTCAACAAATTCCGCTTTCATCTCAAAACACAATGTGTGCAATACCTTTTACGCAAACGTCACAGAACGGAAGTGCGTAAGACGAAACACGTGGTTTCCCTTAAAAATCGTGACTAGAAACGGCGACTCTAACAAATACGCACGAGCATAACGCCGGTAATGACGAATTCACAACTCGGGAAAAAAACACCGTGGAAATAAACAACGCACTGATAAATGCACCAAAACGCGTGAAATGCTAATCCCTCCAGATATGGAGCGACCACGTAGCTTGAATTAAATCCAGTCGCATCTGTCAATGGGATCGTGATGCTGGTAAAAGAGATGTGTTTTTGTACGTTTTGCGCGGATTGGTGACAATTCACAATGGCGGCATTGTCGAACGAACTCTATTGTAAAAATTGACGTCGGGATCATTGTTACAAAGGATTTAGCTGAATGTGATTCAAATCGTTTTCGTTTGTGTGTTAGGTGTATTTTAGCCTTATAGTATTACACGTACCTAACTAACTAACCATCACGCCGTTTCCCCGCAGGGGTAGGCAGAGAGGACGGACCACCATATAACTCTGTCTTGGCACACACTCCTTGCTTCATTCACATTCATACATCGTCTCATACATACTCTTCTGTTATTCTGACTCTTCACATCACCCGATCTCAAGCATTTGATTTACTTGATCGTGCCATGGCTTTCTCGGGCGTCCTCGACTTCTTCTTCCATTAATTTTTGCATCATATATTCTTTTCACACTTCTTTCTTCGTTCATTCGCTCTACATGACCAAATCATATAAGCGTCCCTTTCTTGATCCTATTCATTACGCTCACATCAGCCTCGCATTCTCTCCGGATATCCACATTCTTCCAAGTACTTCCTTAAAATTTATAATTACTATACACAAACTTAGCATACATTTAAGTACATTATTTAGAAGCTTTTGATACGTCGGTCCGTCTTGCTAATACCGAGCTTAAAGGCTGATTCACACCAACGTCCGGTTCCGCTCAGTGCCGATATTGTTCCGCAAGAGAACTTATTGATATGGTATGAATATCAATCAAGGAGTATGTGCCAAGACAAATTTGTGTGGCAGTATATCCTTCTGCCCACCCTTATTTAACTACTTATTTAGTTAAATAATTATTTTGAAGTGTAAAAATACTTACAACGCAGTTTTTTTTTAAACCATTTTTTTATCACTAAATAATTAATAATTGATAAAAATATTATTTTGTGATAAAAAAATGGTTTTTGATAAAAAAAAATCTGCGATGTTAGTATTTTTACAATTCAAAATAATTATTTAACCAACTAAGTAGTTAAATATCACAAGGGTGGGCAGAAGGATATACTGCCACACAACTTTGTCTTGGCACATACTCCTTGATTGATATTCATACCATATCAATAAGCTCTCTTGCGGAACAATACCGGCACTGAGCGGAACCGGACGTTGATGTGAATCAGCCTTAAAGCTCATGTAAACAGCTCGAGGTCTAAAAGCTCTACTTTGCGCGAGGCGTGAGGCGTGAGGCGTGAAGCAATTATTGTACCTACAGTACAGCTACAGAGTAATGTGCAAATTGTGTGCAGTGTTAACTTTTCACCCTGCGAGCTGTTTAAGTTGAAAGCGCCTGCGACACTCTACGCTAAAATATAATTATGATAATCAGTCGGACGGTAAAATTTTAACTTCTTATGCCAACTATTACAAACTGGGGACTTTATTACATCACAGTAATTCAGTCGCACGCCTATATCGCACTCCACGAAAATATATGCCATTTATTGTACTTTTGTAGTTTAATTATTTATAAAATCTTACGTAATTATTAATGAATGACGGATTAAAAAATATAAAAATATTACGACTCTTTAAACTAGGTATATGCATTATTAATTGTTTAGGTGCTTAATTTGTAAAACTCAATTTTTTGTATATAATTCAATTGAATTGAATTTAATATAATTATTATTTAGTTGTACTATTTTCAGATTTTATATTTAGTGACAGCTGTTTCGGCATTTAAGGCCATTATTAAATACTGTGTTTTTTTATTAAAGTCGGTGTTAAGGTTACTATGCAGGCATTTAGAAATAAATATATGAAAATGCAATAATAACTTTGTACAAGACCAACCACAGGTTTTATTTTAATTTTTATGATCGGCCGGTTTCGCTTAGCCTAAGCATCATCAGGGTACAGAATTAAACTAAGCAAATAATACAAAGTGTGTGGTTATATATATACAGACGATGAACACAATATAAAATAATATGAGAGAACAGTAAGAAAACAAAAGAATAACATTTTAATTTTAACAAAGGAACAGAGAGAAAGAGACAGATAATATGAAATGAAAGAGGCAAAACGACAACTGAGAAGGTGATAAAAAATATTGAGAAATTTGATGAGTATACAGGAAATAAACCTAAAATTGGACGACTGGACAAATTTAAATGATTATTAAGAATATGAGTATTTTTTATAACAATAAACATTACGAAATAAAATATTTATTCAAATCGTTGTTTGTAAAAATAATTATGGTATCATTTTTTCAAATTCCATCAAACTAAACAATCAACGTCATCATACGTAGATTTAAAAATGATAATTAATTGTGGTTCAGTGCATGTTTACGAGTCAAAAATTCAATATAAAAATAATGCCTTTAAAGTCATAAATATCTCATTCAACATACAATGCATTCTATTCGAGAATATTCAGCGACTGGTATTGTGAGAAGTTTAAACTAAGGGCACAATATTCCCAAGTAAAAGGTTTTTGTAATTAATCTCTACTTTAAAATAAAGCGCCTTATTAATTTATACATTATGTCGCTCGCGAAAAATGTAAATGCCCCCCATTTAGACGTCTTTTTTGCAAAATGCCCGCCCGACAAAGGCAAACGAGCTTTAGCAATTAGTGCAGTGTTCATTAAGGAACTTCCCGCCGAGCTTCAACACTTTTCCGCTGACTTCCCTCTCCTCAAGGCAGCCTATCTAATCCTAATATATTCTTATTATGCAATGTTCCCTTCGTAATGATCCCCCATTCTGAAAACTTAATTCATTTAAAAACTCACCTAACAAACATTTTTTTCTAAGAGCCGTTTTGAAAATATAAGGGTGATTTTATATACAATTCCTAAAACGCATGCCTTTTGTACATTTTAGTCTCCAGCCTACAGGAAAGTATTTTTGTACTTTCTAACTGATAACAGCCTCCATGGTCGAGTGGTAAGACGCTCGAATACGAATCCAAGGTTCGCGGGCTTAAGCCCGGCGTGCGCCAATAACTTTTATTCAATTAATACAAGTATGTGTTAACGCATTTAATTCATGTAAAATAATATATTGTATATTTTCGGCACGTTCCAGAGGGGTAGATATTCTGATTGTCGCCCTGGTGAAAGACCACCAGTGTTGGTGACCAGATCTGAATAGCCAGGTGCTTCCTAACCTTTCTCTTCCCCATCTCCTATCCCTTCCCACTACCTTCAGCATCTCAACATACCCCAATTGAGAAATTGTTGGGAGCAGTTGAGACTCACAATAAAATAAAATAAAAAATCATAATTTTATGAATTCATCTTTTCAGAAAACCACATCTACAAATAATTTAAGAGTTGCTCTAATTTGCACAGCAAGTTTAACTCGTTAGCATCTTAACTCACCAGTGTAATAATACCTTTTAATGCAATGATTCGCGATCCTTAATCCTTGATCTACTGTTTTTTTTTGCGATAACTCCACACAGGAGGCTAAACAAAAAGTTCATCAATTTTTCACAGCCCGCGATAAACGTTAATTACTAATACGTAAATATGAATAAGGTAATTTCAGCGATAGCTTTAGATGTTTAGACAGTTTTATGATAAATTTAGTCATAGCTTTGAAGTTTTGTAAAGCGCCCTTGAGGTTATATTTCACAAAAGTGGCGCTATGTAAATTAGCCAAATATTATTTGTATTAAAGAAGTTATAAGCAGAGAAGATTATATACCACACAAATCCGATTTTTAACTTTTGTACTATTGACGGTTTATGCCACATATTAGAACTCTTACACAGCTTGCTATCAATGCCAGCTGGTTTCTTAGTATCACTTTTCGTTTGCTTAATCTATATACCTATGTATAATTTATTCCATTGAGTGCGAAAAGAATATTTGATACGAAAGTTAATGGAAGAAGAAGTCGGGCACACCCGAGGAAGACAAGGTACGATCAAGTGAATCAAATTCTTGAATCGGGCCACGTGAAAAGTTAGAATAACAGAAGAATATGTATGAGACGATGTATGAATGTGAACGAAGCATGGAGTGTGCGCAGAGTTGAATGGCGGTCCGTCTTCTCTGCCTACCTCTGTGGAGAAACAGTTTTTTAGTAAGATAGTTAAGCTAGGAATAAGATTTGTACAGCGCCCTTGAGGTGATTTTTCACAAAAACGGCGCTACACAAATTATCCAAATATTATTCTTATTATTATTAATTAGTTTTTTTAATCATTATTTTTATATTACCTACCTCACTAGGTTATTAGAACCTGTTCCGAGGTAGGTTAGGTTAGGTTAGGTTAGCAATTAATATAGGTTATTCGGCTTTTATGCCATGTGTTAAGAAAAATAAAAATAAATGAGGTTATGAAAATTCGTCAAGTATTGCGAAATATTTGTTAAATAATAGGCAACAATCGCAAACACAATGTATTTTAAAATGCGCACTCAAAAAACACTGTAGACATGTGTAAGAATTCTACCTCTACAAAATGTCTGAATTCCAAACTTATCAGCACAGCAGACGATACCTTTGATTCAGACCTTTCAACGGGGCCATTAAAAAAACTTTTAATTCGTCAAAGTCGAAATGTCTACGATCTAGACTCAAACTAATGTCTCCGACCAGTTATAAGCCGTTCCAACAGCAGAACAATAATTTCCTGCGCGAAGATAATTCAATCAACACCCTTAAATCAGATCCTCACAGCGTTCAAAATGCACCACACGAACAAGTAATATTCACCTATTCGTGAAAAAAATATATTTGCGTTATTTTTTTTAATTTTATTTTTTACTATTGTTTTATCCCTTTTGATGCGGGGCTGGTTAAGCAGAGTATTGTTAGTTATGTTATATGCGGCGTGATTCAGACGGCATGGCAGTACAATAACAGACATAAAGATGTCTTCCAAAGCTGCCGTTTAAAAGTATTTTTGGTTTGGCGGGGAGAGAACAGCCACCAGTTAATCTACGCGTCGACATATATTATGTATTGTATAAATCGCCCCATGGTACACTCTCTGTGTTTTATTTTCTTTGTCATCAAAAGGATTTTCGTTCTTTACGTCATTTGGGAAGCTAAAAAAAACATATAAAAGCTTTTTAAATGACGCGGTTCATCACTTCCAGAGCAGAAAGCTCTCGTAAGTTTAGTAGATACCGTGTTGATTTAAATAACACAATGTTTTAACATATTACGTCGTTAAAGTATATCGTAATCTCCTTGTGTATAGAATTGCTGTTTTTATTTATGCGAAAAAAGCATGTTGAAAAATAATATTAAACTATTAGAAAATAAACTTTGACACGAAGCACTCATTTTGTGGTAAGACATGATAAAATTAAAAATGAAAGTAAATTTGTATTTGAAATAAAAATATATTTATTCAACCCTGAAGAAGGTTCAGGTAGAGCCGAAACCGGTTGGTGTATATATCCAATAAAGAGGTGTTGAAACAGAGTTACTTTTATTTTTAATTTTATTATGTCTTACCACAAAGTGAGTGCTTCATGTCAAAGTTTATTTTCTAATGGTTTAATATTATTTTTCAACATGCTTTTTTAGCATAAATAAAAACAGCAAATCTATACACGAGGAGATCTAAATTTCGCACTCCTTTATTTAATTTCGGTCCAAACTGAAAACTTACCTTTTCAGACTCTCATATCCTTAAATTCATTAAAAGAATCTCAACATAATCTGTCTCTCGATGAATCACCTTTAGATATGCAAATTTTAACCAAATCCTGTACTGTATGACAAATTCAGAAAGTCCATTCTTTTAATTTCGCTTCCATGCCTTAAACCGGAAAAAAAAAAAAAAAAAAATAATAATAATAATCATAATTTTAAGTTAATAATTGTGTCTATCTGATGGGACCTGCCAGGTAAGTATGTTCCTGTATATTTTCTTATTTAAACTAGGAATTAATATGTAACGATAGAAAGTAAGATCTGTACAACGCCCTTGAGGTGATTTTTCACACAAACGGCGCTATACAAATCGTCCAAATATTATTATTATTATTATTATGGGTAATTAAAATAAGGAGATATTCAGTTTTAAACCACTTTATTGCTTTACAGAAATTAGTGTGAGAAGAATTTAGGACGCGAATGTGAATGGTATTAGAAGTCGGGGACGCCCGTAGTAGACATGACACAACCGAGTGAATCAAATACTTAAGTCGGGCCATGTCAAGAGTCAGAATAATACAAAGAGTATGTATGAATGTGAATGAAGCAAGGAGTGTGGGTCAAGATAGAGTTGTTTGGCGATTCATTATCTCTGCCTACTCTTGCGGGAAAAGGGTGTGCGGTAAAGGTATTTAATTAGTTAGCTTATTACTATAACCGCATGTCTACTAGTTTATATTGGATCCAACCTTCTTTAGGAAGACAGTATAATATAGACTTACTTAAGGACAGACATTTACGTTTTGTGAGGTTAAAAAAATAAAGAGGGAGACAACATATCAGATGGAGACAGAGCATCAGATAGGAGAAGGTGAAGGTGGAAGGGAAGGAAAGAAAGGAACAACTTTAAAATGAAATTGACTATTTTTTTTCATTGGTATTGAGTCGTTACTTTTTTCTCTTCTGGTTCCTTCTATCTTCGGAGGTTGTCTGTAGTCAGGTCAATCCTACGAAACGAAATAAGAAATTATTTCAAGTCAGATCAGCTTAGAACTTTTGGAGAAGCAGTTAATATTATTCTGGTTAAAGCTGTGTTCCATTATATGAAATCTTTGTTCACTACGAGTTCTGAAATTATTTTTGGTCGATGAGTTAAATATTGTTCTGAGTGAAGTTCAGTGTTGAGGATGCGATGAGATGATAATAAATTGTTCTCGCTAAAGCTTCGCATTCAATTTATCACCGATCGACGATGAATTCATTATTGTTCTAAGAAAAGTGTGGCGTTCCGTTATTGAAATCCATATTGTGAGGAAAAGGTAGTAATTGTTCTAGTTACAGCTTCTTGTCCCATTTTTAAATTTAAAGTTTGATGGTGAATTGATGGTTGTTCTGGTTATAACTTCGTGTTCCTTTTTAAAACTCCAAGTTTGATGATGAATCGATTATTGTTCTGCAAAAAGTGTGGTGTTCCGTTATAGAAGTTCAAATTTACGAGGGTGGGTTGATATTTTTTCTGGTTACAGCTTCTTAATACTTTTTTAAACTCAAAATTTGATGATGAATTGATAATTGTTCTGGTTAGAACTTCGTGTTCTTTTTTTAAACGCCAAGTTCGATGATGAATCGATTGTTGTTCTGGGTAAAGTTTGGCGTCCCATAATTGAAATTAAAAATTTGATAACGAGGTGATAAATGTTCTGGTTATTGCCTCGTGTTTCTTTTACAAACTTAACGTTTGAAATTGAATTAAATATTGTTCTGGGTGAAACTTGATGTTTCACTATTCAAATTGAAGCGATTGTTCGTGAAATGAATATTGTTCTGTGTGTATTATATCCCGCTATTAAGAGAGTGCTCGTCAACGCCATCGAGCATTAAAGTAAATCAAATGTTTTGTAATTTCTAAAACGTCTAATTTCCTCCTTCATAAATCTCTCATTTCCTAGCAGGTGTCACTCGACTCAAAACACCGCCTCAGAAATTGTACAAACATAATTCAAAACTGCAATAATTTTAAACGAGAAAAAAAGTTTAAAAAAAAATCAAATGAAATAAAAACTTTATGACAAGTGACGGTCGAAACCCAACACAAAACATTCGTGCAAATTAAACTCGAGACTCCCACATCTTCTTCTTGTGGTGCCCCATCCTATCGGAGGTCGGCTATCATCATAGTCATCTTCACATTGAAGACAGCAGCCCGGAATAACTCAGCGGAACTACACTCGTAAAAAACCGTTTAGTTGTGTCAAGTTTAGTGGCATAATAAAAAATGTGGGCGGAGTCCCGCGGTGACCCAGGAGCCCAAGATCATTGTGACAGTACGTAGAAGCGGAGTATTATATTTGTTGTCTCTTTCTCTCTCATGGTGTACGACGTAAAAACACGGAGAAAGTGATTTATCGCAAGTTTGTATAGGTTGGGAAAAAAGAATTAGCTCTCTCACCATACATTGTTTCTCCAAGGTTAGTAATAAGATGGAGCCTAGGAATCAAGATTTGCGCAAAAACGGCGCTGTACATATGTTATCCGAATGTTAGTATTATTATTATTGGCACCGTGAAAAATCGATGACAGCATTACGTTCTAATTTAAAAAGTGGTGAAAGTAATTGGCCGCTGGACACAAACACGCGTAGGACAATCTCGGGACATAAATCAGAAAGCCGCTATTTCACACAACGCGTTATGTGTTCCCCGATATTAATGACTGCGTCTTGACGTCAATGATGGCAATACAATAATACATTTATTGACTCAAAAAATACTTATTTGTGGGAAGCGTTTGGAAGTGTTCGTTCGCATCTTCAACACTGCGGCCTTCAAACGTTCTTTTCTGATTCTTATTTTTTTTTAAACATATATTTTAAAATATTTTATTTTATTTTTATAGTGAATACCGTCCAAGAGTCCCAACCGTCTAAATCCATTGAGACAATGGTATTCCCAATTAGGGTATGTTGTGAGGCGGAAGAAGGAGAAGTGTTGGGAGAAATAAACAGGGGGAACCGTTTCAAGCAATGATTTAATTACATATTCGTAAAAAGCTTTTTTTTTTATTTTCACATGAATACCGCACAAGAGTCTCAACTGCTCCCAACCGTCTAGAGCCAGTGAGACTATGGCATCCCCAAATAGGGCGTTTTGTGAGGCTGAAGGTAGTGAGGAGGGGAAGGAGATTGGGAAGAGGAAGGTTGGGAAGTATCTGGCTATTCAGATCTGGTCACCAAACACGGCTAAAGCCATTTCAAGCAACGTTTCGATTCTGAATGGTGGTCTTTCACCAGGGCGATTCTTGGAGTATCTACCACTCTGGAACGTGCCGCAAATATACTTTTTTTTTATTTTTATATGCATTAAATGTGTTATGACACATATTATTTAAATAAAAGTTATTGGCGCAGGCTGGGTTTGAACCCGCGACCTCTGGATTTGTAGTCAAGCGTCTTACCACTCGAACTGGAGGCCGTCAAACTTTATGGCTTGCCATATTCATGATTAAAACAGATAAACTTTGTCTGTATCCACTTTAATTATTCAATATTATGTCGACATTTTAATATTGTCCTGATGATGGAAGGGTGCTTCCGAAACCGGTCGACATAATATTGAATAATTAAAGTGGTTTTAAACAAAGTTTATCTGTTTTAGTTATAAATGATTTAAGTGTTAATTATTTTATCGATTTATGATTTAATTTTAATAACCGGACGGTAGCTGAGTGGACAAACGCGTCGGATTTCCACCCGGGGCGTTCAATTCATTATTTTACGAGGAAAATTTTCCGCTTATTATGATGGCAGTAGGAGTTATTCAAATATTGTCAGGTTATTCGTAACGGTAGTGGGCAGGAGAAGGAGATGGGGAAGAGGAAGGTTGGGAATCACCTGGCTATTTAGATTTGGTCACAAAACACGGCCAAAGCAATTTAGAGCGGCTTTTCGATTTTGAATGGTGGCTTTTCACTTATTTTTTTACCATTAGTAACAAACAAAAATTAAATGTGGGTTATTTGGTTTATTCTTACAGTTATTTCGACTGAATTCCAAAATAAGCTCTTTCTCTGCACCCTTTGCCGCAATGTGCCACCGCTATAAAGTCTATTCCGGTTTGATTATGAAAAAAGACGAGATGTTAATATTACTTTTTTATGGTCGTAAAATTTTTTATTATTTCATAAAATTAAAATCTTTTGAAACTACCGTCACCGACATTTTACAGTTACATAAAAAAGGAGGAAAAGTAATTAAATCTATTTGTCAGCAATAATGTGAACATTATTTTTTTAATGACGAAATTAAGTGAATTGATTTATTCAACGTCTTTGTTTGTTTAGAGAAACACGTACTTTTTTGTCTTCCCAAACCAAAGTCGAAAAATGAATTATTTTATAACAAGCAGATAAATTTATTATAATTCCCGTGGCACCATTCTCATTTTTATTGAGGTACACCTTTTTCATAAAATCAAAGATTAATATCTCGAAATCATAAAAGATTGAAAAAAGTTATCGTGTTGTTAAAAACATGTGTAAAAACAGAACATAATAATAACTTTGTTGGTTGTTTTTTAAATCAAATTTACATTATTCATAAGAAATAAACTTTTCCTCAGATAGCATGTGAATCATGATTAGGTACTTATATACTATCATTATAATACTCACAGGCATAAATTGGAGTTCAACAAACTTCCTTCAAAAAATAACTTTTCAAATGTGATTCGAGATTCTAACTAAAGTGATTATCACGCCGTTTCGCTGCATGGGTAGGCAGAGAGGACAGACTGCCATACAACTCTGTCTCGGCATACACCCCTTGCTTCATTCACATTAATATATCATCTCATACATACTATTCTGTTATTCTGACTCTTATATTATTATCTTAATTATAGGTAGGGAGTGATTTGAAAAGATTATTTTTTCAATTTGATAAATTCAATTAATATCAGTTCCGAATTTGAAAAAAACCTAAACGGCAAAAGGGCTGAAGTGCCATTTCGGGAAGTTTCGACCAGAGCACTTTATTTTTTTTAAATTTTACAATAAAATTAATCTCAGTACCTGGTTGGATTTAAAAAAAAAAGGTAACTCAGGTAACTCCATGCTCTAACTTAGTTACCTGAAGCAACAAAAAGCTAAAAAAGCTCCAAACTTGTGTCACTTGAGTCAAGCCTTCCCTCAAACGGTAAATATATTTTAGATGGCTGAAGGGTCACAAAAGTTTTCAGAATCAAACGAGAGCCAGAGCATTCGATGCAGAAAAAAAACTAATCATAACTGCATATTTAAATCGTTTTCGACCAAAGTATCGCTAAAGCCCCTTTGCCTTTCCAGCGACGATATGTAATCACAAAATATATTTTTTATAGTTTATAATATCATGTTACATTTTTCGTCTCAATCCTGAGAAAATTACTATTTTTCTCACACACTCAGGTCAAATTTTAAAATGTGGATGAGAAAACTATCTAATATAATATTATATTGCATCGAAGCCGCAAAGTCAGTAGCTTCCTGCACATAGCTACCTATTCACTTCAAAGGGTAATTTATGAGAAAAACTCCTTTGCAGCTTCGTCTGTCTCAAAGTGCATTGCAATGCTGAATAATGCAGGTCTATCGCATTCGATGCAAGGGAGAACTTTCTAGATAAAAATTGAAAATATTTTTACAAAAACTGAATGAAGCATGTTTATCTCTTATTTTATAAGAAAAAAAAGCACAATTATTTTTAAAAATTAGAATTAACTTTAAAGCTTTGTGCTTTTTTTTTTTTATGTAAATTATTACTCGATCCAAAATTTTATTTAGTTGTAACAATAATTTCAGGACTGAGTCTAGATACTCGACTGTACCTAGATTACATGTAGTTGGTAATACGTACGCAGAGGTGGCTGATGTATTTAACTGCACGGAATGTAGATACAAGAAGGTTATACTATCATATATATCTTCAATAAATATTAATTAAATGTAATCGAACACTATTCTTTACTATTCTTTCTTTTGTATTAGCAAATCATTATTATTTGTTTACTGTTTAATGTAAACCTTTGTAAAAGCCCACTCGGACATTTACAATAAAATAAATGAACAATGTCAATAATCTTCAACGCCAATATGAAACAAAAAATACAGAGAATAAAAAGAATTCGGTCACGACCGAGATTCGAACTCGGAACCTCTACTCTATCCGGGAGCAACGTCATCGTCAATTAATTATCAATGTTTAATGATCGCATTTGTTTGAAAATTATTAGTATTAATTCTTCAATTTCTGCCGCTATAGGCTGCCATCTTTGTAATGTTATGTAAAGCTCTTCCCGAGCACATTTTAATACTTACATAGACGGTGTGTTGGATAAACTATCCATTTTTAATAATATTTAAATTGGAATTAGACAGAAAACCAACAGAATTAGCTCATGTTTTAAACCAAGGTAGTGTTCCTTTATTAAAGCTTCCAAAATCATAATATTTTCTTACATTCTGGCAGTGTGTATGGTCTCACCAATCACAATCAAATAATTTAACGATTACTCGACCTTGTTACTTCATCGAGTCCGACTGAAATAGACTTTACGACTATTTTGCAAGGAATAAATCATCGTGCAGATCTTCTCTCGTCTTTGAGGCGAGCTTCCGACGCCTTCTTCGGTCCATTCAGATGCATATTATCCTAGACATGCTTCACAATGCGCGCTGCATCCCGGTGCATCTTGCATCTTAATACTTGCAGCTTTGTCGTTGATGTCAGTTAACGAGTGATACTTATTTTTACATTGTTGCAGCGTGGCTCATTCGTTGTAGAGCGACAGAAGGCATTAGCAACGCTCCTCGGATTGGCCAAATCGATTTGTTATGAACAATGTCCTTGTCTCGAGTGTGTGAAATGATTATCGCTTTTCAGAATATGGAAATGGACGTGTTGATGCCGTTTGACACCTGTGTGATTGTTCGTGGTGGCATTTGTGTTGAGGACAGTCAAAGTCAATAGGCAGTTGGAACTACAGACACTCGACCACAGAGAGTAGACTATCCCCAGGGAAGCAAATAACTCGTAATTAGTGTAATTAATGGGAAAACAGGAAATCGACGAGGGGAGTGATAAATTAAATGATTAACTCTTCGTAAGATACTTCTTTTTTTAAATAACATCATTTTTTTTTAATATCTCGCTACATTGCAAGACAAGGGAAATAAATAATACACGAGTTACTTACGTAACACACAATACAGAGAAATCAAACTTTTGAATTTGCATTTTCCAAAGGTTACGGGTTCAAGCCCGGCCTGCGCCAATAACTTTTATTTAATCAATATGTATCATGACACATTTAATTCACATAAAATACTAAAAAGGATTTTTGCGGCACGTTCCAGAGTAGTAGATACCCCAAATATCTACCACTCTGCTTGAAATGCTTTAGCCGCGTTTGGTGACCAGAACTGAATAGCCAGGTAGTTTTTAACCTTCCTCTTTCGCATATTTTTCTCGTCTCCACCTTCAGTCTCACAACATACCCAATTAGGGATGCCATAGACTCACTGGCTCTAGACGCTTGGGAGCAGTCGGGACTCTTGTGCGGTATTCACTATAAAAAATAAATAAATATAGTAAAAATAATGAAGTAACTATAATAGTATTAAGAAAAAAACCAAATTAAGAATAAAACAAACAAAAAATCATAAAATTGTTTAACCTTTTCCACTCTGTAGGCCACACATTCTGGCCCATACGATTTTGGTAGGCAGCTCTGTCGGCCAGAGGGTCTGGCCCGGCGCAAGTATAAATTTAATCACCAATTTCTATGCACCTAAGTACATTCTACGAACTATTATTTCCGATAAGTAAAAAGAGTATTTTTTATATTTCAAAAATATAACATTAATTTTTAATCAGAGTAGCAAATTGGTTCTAAAAAAATGGTCAGAGTGGAAAAGGTTAAAAGCAAATTATACTAGTTTTAAAATTAATATTTTATCAGTGTAACTAAATTTGATTGCATACATAATGATATACGAGTATATTTAAAATAAATAATGATGGGACTCTAGTAACTAGATGTTTTTTTTTAATTTTTTCATATTTTAGTATGTGTGATAGTTACATTTAAATTCGTCAAATATCACTCAACATTGGCGGCCATTAATTTGTAACACGTTTCTAATAGATTTATTTCCTTTGATAGCAGTAAAGCCATGGGAAATGGAATGTAAGATTTCCTTTAGTTCATGCCTACCTATCTATTAGACTGTGCACTCTCAACAATTCATTATGAAAATTCTGCGAACGAATGTTATTTTTTCATAGTACAGAATATTCAATGGAAGTAAAAACAAATGCAAATGAATTCAGACACTAACTGTCTCGTTAACAAAACCACCATAAATCTTCAGTGTTAAACATAGTAACATAGATCGAAATGAACCCAAGAAATCAATTAATTTGATCCCACTACTCTTTATTAAATAAAATTGTCTCTGTTTATCAAAACACTTATATTTTTCTTGTATTTTAGACAGTAACGCGGTCCGTTTGCTTTTAGAGTTTTTCATCATTCTCTTTCTCCTCCACCTAAGATTTTTCTCTCTCGAAATAGGTCCCATCTGATATAATATTATGGTCCACAATCTCGAGCTGACAGCTTCACGCATCATTGTAAATCCCCTTCACTCCGCATCGAGATAATATTATAGTCGGGCCCCCTCGATAACCAGAACACAGAACACAAGGAGAACCTATTTAAGCTCTGCTCTAGCGGTTTTGGGCTATTTTAGAGCACAATTCGTTTGATTATTAAAGCTTTCTTTCATAGGAGACTCAAAATTGAATATCCTGCCTACCTATCTCTACCTTGTTAGTGATTCAATTAGCATTGCGACAGAACTCCGTTGAATACTAACGCAAAACGTATTAATTCTTCAAAACTGTCCAGTGACCCAAACATTAATGCTTTTTTGAGTGGATGTTCTAATTTTTTCTCAGAATATAAGATCATAATAACAGTAATAATAATAAATGGATAACTTTTATAGCGCCGTTTTCTTGAGAAAATAACCCCAAAGCCTTTATTGAAGCACTGGAAAAAAACGATCATTTTAAAATAATTTTTGTAATATTAACCATATTTATAATTTTTATTTTTTGTTCCAGGTACGTCTCTCCACCAAACACACCATAAACAGAAACGTCACCATTCTTCTGAGCTTAAACCACGATGCGGTAAGCCCGAAAAATACTTTAAATAAGCCCGTTTTATTCGCAGTAAATATTTGCACAACTCGCGGTAATGGCCACAAATGCATTAATCCTAATGTATTACGAAAACGGACACGCATTTGCCAATGATTTTTTTGCACTTAAAAAAAACTGGAAAATTCGTTGCTTCAGTTTCATTATTCACCGCTTGGATGCGCCTTTGGTCCGCGGTACCGGAAACAATATATCATTTGAATTTAGAATTCTCATTTGTCTTAGCGCTCGTTTTTTTTTGTTGCGTCTTTTGGCCCATTCATATGTGAGCAAGAAAAACAAAAGACCGAAGATTATCTTAGGGCATTTGTTTTCAAAGCTTTATGAGAGGTGATTTATTTGTTCTAAGGAAAGTTTCCTTTCTTCGCTATGCGTACGAGTGATTATTTTTCAGGTGTATATTTATATGTGGAAAATGAAGCGTATTGGAATGTTAAAAATAACTCTCGTTTGCATGTTCTGATTCGCAATATGTTTAAATATAACTAGCGGAGGACGTGGGAAGAAAATTTCTTCGAGAGATCGTACATAATCGCTTTTCTAACATTATGTACTACACACGCGTCTTTCTTCGTTCCGGAAGGACACTGGATTCCAAAGATTTCAATTGCCACGTAAGCCATATCTATTGAGAAAGGCAAATATAATTATTATTGCATCTATTTTCACAGTTACACACGTATGTATAACTTCTGTAAGCGATGACAAGTTCACTTGAACCATAAAAGATATCGGTAGTTTATTTACTTCTTTGTTGTGTTATAACATATATTTTATAAAGAGAAACAGCTATTTTATGATGATAGAAAAAGTTAAATCTGGCAAATAGTAATATTCGGCATATAATAAGGTTGTCTCTAATATACCAGTAAATCAAAATACAATCAAGCGAATATCTCAATGGGATCATATAAAGCTATAAAATATCGTTAATTTAATTATAACCACCCCAAAAATACAAAATTATTAACTAAGTTTAAACGAAGCTTTATAAAGTAATTGAAAAATGGTAATTTATTACATTTTTACAGGTGTCTTGGACTGCCAAACGTGTACAAATTATGGGAATTATTATACCATCATTGGCACAATGGTAATAACAAGTATTAACACTATTCAAGGCTTAAAAGGGTTATAATAATAACAATAATATTTGGATAATTTGTAGAGCACAGCACAGTTTTTTGTGAAAGATCACCTCAAGGGCGCTGTACAAATCTTAGGGTCTGGGCTCCATCTTATTACTAACTAAATAATACAATCTATGGCATATTAATATTTATTCACATTGTGTACAGAGATAATATACAGACGCATACTTACCTGGCAGCTCAATTCACAAAAACACAATTATTTTAATTTTTTAGGTTTTTAATTTTATTTAAACAATAATAATAATTTTTTTTTTTTTTAAACAATTTTATGTTTAAAGCTCTGCGATGTAATTATTTTTACGCGTGACAGCTGTTTCGCCTTCTGATAGCATTATCAAACTGACTGTTTGATAATGCCCTCAGAAGGCGAAACAGCTGTCACGCGTAAAAATAATTACATCGCCGAGCTTTTAACTAAAAATTGTTTTTTACAAAATTTAAAATAAAAATAATTATTGTTTAAATAAAATTAAAAAACATAAAAATTAAAATGGAGTTCTAAAAAATAAACTTTCAAACCATAAATAACAATTATTTTAGTTATTTCTAGTTAGGAGAAAGAATCAATTTAATATTCAGAATACATGATATTTATGTTTTTATTGTTCGAATTGAGGGAATGAGAGCTAATTTAATAAAGGGATTTATGAATTTGTAAAACAGCAGAGGGATTAAATTTAATTTTAAATATTTAAAGGTGATTCGTCGTACAATAAAGCTTCCACTGAAACTACACATGGGTTGGTAGACTACTTGCACTTTAAATTTCACCTGGTCAGCTTAGCGTTAGTAAATTTAGTTCGTTACTACACTCTAGATAATGATTGTTTGAGATATACGTATGATATTAAATTGTTAGCAAAGAAAGAACCAAAGAAGCGAAGCTAGCATTCCACAATGGAGTGCTTATACCAACCCTGATGTATGGCAGTGAGGCATGGAACTGTCAGAGGAAGGATGAAAGTAGACTGAATGCTGTGGAAATGAGATCTTTGAGACGTATGTGCGGTAAAAGCATGTATGACCGCATTAAAAATGTGAATATCCGGAAAGAATGCAAGGCTGATGTGAGCGTAATGAATAGGATCAAGAAAGGGACGCTTAGATGGTTTGGGCATGTAGACCTAATGAACGAAGAAAGGCGTGTGAAAAGAATATATGATGCGAAAGTGAATAGAAGAAGAAGTCGAGGACGCACGAGAAAGACATGGCACGATCAAGTAAATCAGAGGAGTCAGAATAACAAAAGAGTATGTATGAGACAGTGTATAAATGTAAATGAAGCAAGGAGTGTGTGCCAAGACAGAGTTATATGGCGGTCCGTCCTCGCTGCCTACCCCTGCGGAGAAACGGCGTGATGGTTAGTAAGTTAGTTTTTAAATTGTTATTTAAGTATGACTATTTTTTATATTTTTTTACAAGGTGGTATTACAATAGTCGTTTTTAGTGGTTACCAGTAAATATTCATCGATTTTAATCAAGTTTTGTAGATATTCCTCTGCCTTCCATCCATCTGGAGATCCCATTGTCTGGACACTAATGGACGTGCGGCTGTTTTAGTAATCCGAACTCAAACACTTTGAAGAAACGGAGAAGAATCGGAGATGTTGATAGAAGCAACATGTCGGGAGTGTTGTGACTCGGGACATCCATAGACTCAGTATATCGATCAGTAGAGTGTCAAGAAACGGGAAAGAAAAGTCACATTTGTTGGGTTAAAATAAACCAGAAAATTAAGGTTTTATCTCAAGGTGGACACAAATATTATAATATTCTTTTTATTAGAATGTTCTGAAATGTATTGTAGCAGATACGTTATATCCAGCACTTTAAATCATACCGACGTAGATTTATTTATTTATTTAATTATATACGCCTTCATGAGCTTTTACATAACATATGATATAAAACATAAAATAATAGTGACATAAAAAATAACAATGATTAGCACCCAAAAACATAATTAAGTTGATATAAATATTATAATGCAAATTAACACTAGTATTTTTGAAAGAGGTATGTTATTATAGGCTTCTTGTAACTAGATTCAGTGCAGTTGAATATATCTACTATTTCAGCAATAGAAACATCACTGTATTTGCAAAATAAACCCAATTTTATAAAATTTCATCATGTAATTAAAAGCATTATTTGATTTTATTAGGTGTACAACTTTGCTTCGGCTGTTTTTTTTTCCGGAATTCGAAGCTTAATTGTAAAAAACTGTCTATACATTTTTGATTCAAAGTATTGTCCATCGCTGTCCACTACTTTCTTTCATATTTCGGGTAGGGTACGAATCCCGCGTTGAAAAAACTGGACATCTTTCGAAGCGATCCACGAATCGATTCATTTTTTTACTTCTTCATAAAACCGGAAGTGCTGGTCAGCCAGGTCGTGCGCCATTGATCGAAACAAGTGAGCAACATCTATGGAATACGGCGGGTGGGGTAGGACTTTCCATTTCAAAGTTTCCAAGTATGTCTTGACCACTTTCGCTACATGGGGTCGAGCATTGCCATGCTGCAGAATCAATTTATCTTGTCTCTCGTTGTTTTGTGGCCGTTTGTCTTTCAATGCTTGGCTCAAACGCATTAATATAATTTTTTCCATGAGCATCAACTTATACAGATTATTTAAGAGATACATATTTTTCTTATAACACAGGCTTTTATTGCTGGTGCTGCACCTACCTATTAAAACCTATATTTTCTTAATTAATATTTATAGATAATCTGTAGAAGCTTAAGCATATTTTGACAATGCCTAGAATGCCCCGCGGAAGGCGAAACAGCTGTCACGCGTAATAATAACCACATCTAGCAGAAGTAATAATGTGTAGTACGAGACTTTTTTTGTGAATACCGCACAAGAGACCCAACTGCTCTGACCCAGTGAGCCAGACTATGACATCTCCATCGAAATCCACCTTAAACAGTATAGTCGTATTAGTAAGCTGTTGATTCAAAATAATGATTGCATTATTGTTGTTTGCGTAACTCATGTGAGCAAAAACATTTAGATAAAATGAATTTAAAAAAATTCTACATATCTTAGATGAATTATACAACAAACATCTTAGTTTTTATGAAATGAAACCACGGTATGGAATTTTCAAGAAAAAATAATTTCATGCATACTAAAAAAATACTGACTCAATAATTGGTGGAAAGATCATTAAATAATTCAAAGAGCTGTCACTCAGTTTACTTTGATTGTCACCAAACTCTCGCCGCATTGTTGTTGGACGGATAATTTAAATTCTCCACAAATCAGGGCCGATTACACGTTCGATTTTTGAAATTCCCGCCTGTCATTTGTCATTGCGTCAAATACTTGGAATAACAAAAGCTCTCGCGTCAAAGCTCTGTTGACAGAAAGCTTTAGGAAAAGTTCCAGAAAAGTGTCTTCGGGTAGGAACCGTTCTCCTATTCGTGTTGCTTTACTAGACACTTCTGACAGGGTTGCCAGTTACTGGGAAATACTTTAATTACAATAATTTGGTTTCATAACGAAAGAGGTTTATATTTAACTGTATTATATAACAAAAATCTTCAACCCAATAGCAAAAATAGTAAAAAAGTCAATTTTATTGAAAATCTTTATCTTTAAAAGTTCCAGTACGCAAAAATCTATACCTCCTTCATGAACTGAAAAATGTGGAGCAATCAATATGACGTCTTATTTTATTATATGTAACAGTAATTGAATATTTTAAAGCCTTTTTTTTAAGGATTTGCATGACAATGAGAACTAAAAATGGTAAGGTCGGCTAACAAATTATATTTGTTCTTAAGTAGTGCAAATTTAACAACGCCAAAGCCCACCGCTTAACAGTTTTGAATCATTTGACAAACAAACTATGAATCAGATTTCTACTATGTGATTAAAATAATATCAAATATTTTATCTGTGTGACTACGCAGATAAATTATGAAACAATCCAAACTAGAAATAAATAAAACAATTATGTTTATCTTAAATGATCCGCAAGGGAAGTATGCTTCTTTATATTATCTCTGTGCACAGTATAAATAAATATTAATATTTCATAGATTTTAACATATCGTCACTGGAAAGGCAAGAAGGCTTAAGCGACTCTTTGGTCAAAAATGAGTTAAAATATGCAGTTTTTTTCTTCATTGAAAGCTCTGACTCTCGTTTGATTCTTAAGACTTTTGTGGCCCTTCAGCCATTTAAAATATATTCACTGTTTGGGAGAAGGTTTGACTCAAGCGACACAAGTTTGGGACTTTTTTTAGCTTTTTGTCGCTTCGGTTAACTCAGTGAGAGCATAGAGTTACCTTAGATAACTTTTTTTTTCAAAAATCCAACCGGGTACTGAAGACTTTTAGAATTTTGTTGTAGAACAAAAAAAACTTTTAAGTGCTCTGGTGTTAACTTCCCGAAATGGCGCTTCAGCCCTTTTGCCTTTCCGGCGAAGATACGAAGTTAGTAATAAAATAGAGCTTAGGAATTAAGATTTGTACAGTGTCCTTGAGGTGATTTTTCACAAAAGCGACACTATTCAAATTATCAAAATATTATTTAAATGTCTGAAATTTAAACATTCACTTTACAGTTACTTCATTAGATTTTCATTTAACTGTCTTAGTTTTAATGGCAAAGCCCTACTGTCCAGTTAAGCTCTGACATTTTCACCGCCATTCTTTTGTTTATTTTTAAAACAAATGACAATAGCCCGTCTCTTCTCTCAACCCAACCTTTCCGTTCTTCCATCTCCACTCCTTTCTTATACGGAGGAGTCTCAGATGACAGCTTGAGTGGAGTCGTAAAATAGACTAAAGCTCCGATAGTAGTAAAGCTCCGAGTAATAGTAATTGTTCCCGAGCTTCCGTCCCAGACTAGCTAGCGAAAGCTTCGCCGACGTCGCGGTGAGCTTTTGTGGTCGGTGGGAGTAAGAAACAATTCGTTCCCAAAGTTGTTAGCCGTGGTTGGTTTGAGACCGAAATAATCACCGAGTTATTTCGGTTTTGGTAATAATGAGAAGTTACTATCAAAGTGCCTATTTTGTAGTGCGTGTTTTGTGTAACACCGCCAGGTTGACGGCCTCCGCGGTCGAGTGGTTCAGACGCTCGACTACGAATCCAGAGGTCGCTGGTTCAAACCCGGCGTGCGCAAATACGTTTAATTTAATTAATATGTGTCATGAGTCATAACACATTTAATTTATATAAAAAAATAGTACACAGTGTATTTACGGCACGTTAGTAGTAGTATCGCTTTGTTGAAAGATCAAATTTAACCGTGTTTGGTGACCAGATCTGAATAGCCAGGTACTTATAATGTTAATGGTAATATTTTTCTTCTCCATCTTCTCTCCCTCCCCACTACCTTCAGCCTCACAACAAACCATGGTCGGGGATGCCGTAGACTACTGGATCCAGACCGTTGTGAGCAGTTGGGACTCTTGTGCGGTATTTACTATAAAATAAGTTTGCTCACGATTATTTGTTATTTTTACGAATTCTGAATTCTATTTGTATTTTGCTTTTTACCTTTTTTTTGAGCCAACGCTTCTGATAGCCTTACAGTTTACATAATCAGAGAAAATTTTTAGTGACAATAAATACAAAAAAATTTGATACCGAAATGACTAACTAACTAACCATCACGCCGTTTCCTTTCAGGGGTAGGCAGAGAGAATGGACCACCATACAACTCTGTCTTGGCACAAACTCCTTGCTTCATTCACATTCATACATCGGTTCATACATACTCTTCTGTTATTCTGACTCTTTTCATGACTTACTTGATCGTGCCATGTCTTCCTCGGGCGTACTAGACTTCTTATTTCAATCACATTCGCATCGTATATTCTTTTCACACTCCTTTCTTCGTTCATTCGCTCTACATGCCCAAACCATCTAAGCGTCTCTTTCTTGATCCTAGTAATTACGCTTACATCAGCCTTACGTTCTTTCCAGATATCCACATTTTTAATACGGTCATAAAAAGTTTTACCGGACATACGACTATGACATCTACTTTCATCCTTCCTCTGTCAGTTTCATGCCACACTGCCATACATCAGGGTTGGTTTAAGAACTTCATTGTGGACTGCTAGCTTCGCTTCTTTAAACAATTTCTTATGTGCGCCAACAACGTTTAGTCCTCCATTAGTAGAGTTTCATGCATACACCCCTATTTCAATATCCTTACGCTAATATTTTGAAATGATCAAATATTTTTCACATTTCATTACTAATCACGTATTGCCCAGCTGTGTGTTTTTATTCAATAGGGAAAATTTTATTAAATTTCTTAATAGTCCTATCCAATAAAATTGTTATCCGATGAATAAAATGACTAAATAATGATAAAATAAAATTTCGGAGGCGATCCGTAAGCTTAAGTAAAACATAATATGTATTTAAATGATCAATGATCAACGTTATCAATCTTTACTTAGGCCTTGTTAGCAGCATCCCAGCAATGGACCATGGATTCTGGTTTTAAACGACCATTAGTCTCGCTATCAGCCTCCGATGGCCATCCACCGAGAGCAGCCAATGGACCATTAATAAGCAACTTGGAATCTTCCGCAACACGTATTTAGATGATATCAAGCGTAGCCGAATGTCACTAAATTACGAAATTAATAAATTAATTTAAATACAAACGATTTAAAATTCGTGAACTGTGTAGTAAGTCAAATTATTATTTTGGCCTTAAGCAAAAATAGATAATTTTTTCTTCATTTAGAAGTGGCTACAAATCTTAAATATTTATTAATGTCGTTCCTCTATCTACGAATGGATAATAGAGTTTAAAACCTCATATCTAAGGTATGAAGAAGTCGGAGATGCCCGAGGAAGATATGGTATGAATCAAATACTTGAGTTGGGTTATGTTAATGGTCAGAACAATAGAAGAGTATGTATAAGAGTATGCTGCAAAGCGCCCTTGAGGTGATATTTCTGTCACGAAAACAGCGCTATATAAATCAGCCAATTATTATTATTATTATTTTTAACACGATGTATAAATAATAATGAAGCAAAGTGTGTGTGCCAAGATAGAGTTATATGTCAGTTCATTCTCTTTGCCTATCAAAATTGATCAAATTCTGTGACGGGCCGAGAAACGGTGGTTAAAGGGACGATTATTTGAAGTGGGAACGGTAATTCCTAATGGCGCTAATCATTGATTTGCGACAGTGTAAAACGTGATTGGGTCAAACCACTAAGTCTAACTTTGCTTACTTAAAAAATGTGGAATAACACCTTTGACCTAAACACAGTCAATGTATTTTTGTTTTTTTCCATTCTCGACAATTATCCTGCCAATCTTTTTGTTTGATCCATATAGAAAGGTCAGTAGTTTTAATTAAATTTAGATTTATTTATTTATTCTTGCTAAAATATAAAAAAATACGAGTACATGAGCTTGGTCCATGTCTGTCTCACTAGGAGATCTGTGTCGAGGCAGAAGTAGTGTATATAAATTATACAATATTAAATGTAAATAATAATAAAGATTTCAAAAAAATTAATAAAAAGGAGAAAAAAGAAAAGAAAGATAAAATTAAATGTATCTATATTGTATTTTCAGGTGTAAGAAGCACTTTTGAGGTATAATTTTTAAATACATGTAAAATAAATAAAAAATCTTTAAATTAACGTTTTATCAATCTACGTGCAAGCGTCTACAATAATTGAATTCTGTTTTAGTATCAGTTTTTACAAAAAGCTCTCATACTCGTATATTACAATTTAGTAATTTCCTTGGAAAATTTATTACGCGGTATCCGCATTGAAAAAAAAAACACAACAGTGTCCACAGTACGAAAATAAATCGCACACAAAACGCTAACACGCAGTTGAAAGTACTCGATGACCTAAAAAAGAAGAAGCGAGCGTTTGTGTTAAGGATCGAGTGTGAGTTTTTCTTTCAATTTCCGCGTCAACGAAAATCACTCCGCAACTACTGGTTAAAGTGTTTATTTATATATTTATTGTGTATTTTTATTTTCCACTTCACTCCGCCATTACATTAAGTGGGCCCGTCACAATGGAGACTCACACTTTTTTGTGATATAATATTTCATGGTCGGGAGGAATAGGCAGCCGCTAATGAGGAGCTCGGCAAAGCTCGGCAATGTTCGGTTTCGGTCGGGTGACTTCGTGTTGTCGCTCATTGGCGGGGCTTTCTTCTACCACGGTGGCACCCGACCACCAACAACTAACACAGGAGTCTACAACCTTTCTACAGTGGAAAAGGTCTAACTGACTAACCATCGTAGGCACGGAGGACGGATCGCCATACAACTCTGCCTTGGCACACACTCCTTGCTTCATTTACATTCATACAACGTCTCATAGATATTCTTCACATGACCCGATTCAAGTATTTATTTACTTGATCGTACCATGTCTTCCTCGGGCGTCCTCGATTTCTTCTACTATTCACTTTCACATCATATATTCTTTTCACACTCCTTTTCTTGTTCATTCGTCCCTTTGTTGATCCTATTCATTCTGCTTACATAAGCCTCAAATTCTTTCCGGATATCCACATTTTTAATACGGTCATACATGGGTTTATCGCACATACGTCTCAGGGATCTTATTTCTACAGCATTCAGTCTACTTTCATCCTTCCTCTGCCAGTTTAGGTCTGCTAGTTACTTCCTAACCTTCCTTTTCTTCGTCTCCTTTCCCTCCCCACTACCTTCAGCCTCATAACATACCTCAATTGGGGATGCCATAGTCTCACTGACTCTAGACGGTTGAGAGCAGTTGGGACTCATGTGCGGAATCAACTGTAAAAAAAGGTTAATTGATAATTATTATTATTTTTATCAGAACGAATGATTTTTAAATCATCTTTGAATAGTTAACAAAATAGTCACAAACGGTTGTTGGAGTTATTCTTTTGAAGCTATTTAATTTAATCTCTAATCAAATTATATTTTTACTTGTGACATCAGCGAAACTTTTATTTGCTGATGGTAAAAAGATAAACTAAAAATACATATATTTTTTTATATATTATGAATATATATATATTTTTTTTTTTGGTTTTTACCATACTGTCTTAGTTATGAAAATAAAAGGACCAGCTCGAATATTGAATGTTGGTTTTAATTACATTTAAGGCCGTTAGATTTTGAAACATAACATCATAAGTAAGGTCTAACTACCCACAATCAAAAACACTCAGTGTGAAAAATACAAAGTGTGCAGTTATACGAGAGAACAGTGTGAAAACTATATAATAACATTTAAAATTAACACAAATGAACAGAAAGGAAATACAAATAGTATGAAATCGAAAAGCTTAATATTATTTGTCTCTTTCTAAAAATAAATAAATAAAAAATTATAATTTCGTGATTAAGTCAACACAATTATTAAGGGTCAGCACCCAAAAATAGACACCTTTGGCTTTCTATTATAAGTAATACTACAAACGATTCATCTGTTAATTCTATATGGGTAGTTAGACAAATGTCTGAAGTTTCCAGTAAATACAATTATTACACAGTAATCTCTTAAATTCTTTATGAAAAGCATACTAGAATTTTAGATAAAACGTTCAAAAATACCCTTTCTGGTTTCAAAACTGCACCTTTTACCGACATTTTACAATGTTTTTCAAAGAATTAAGGGATTGCAGTTGTAAAATTGTATTCACTGGAAACCTTAGACATTTTACCCTTGCAAAATTTGCAAATAAATCATTGTAGTATTGCTTCTATTAGAAAGCTACAAAGTAACGTTTAGTGTAATCTTGAGTGCTGACCCTTAAGAATGATTTTCAAAAAAACAAATATTGTCATTTTTTGCATCATTCAATTGCTTCAATGATTGGTTTTTCAGGAAATGTTGAGCTCACACCCACTGGTTGACGATGTTTGAGCTAATATAACAAGTTCTCCTTCTGTCAATCTGACAGGTGGGCAAACACTATTTTTGAAATACCCTCGCCATTGTATGAAATGGGATTTGACGATACGATGCGCCGTGGGCGATTCTCTAATGAATAATTACCACCAATTAAAATCCACGCTTGGATCGTTATCTTTGTGGCGCTAAAGCTGCCGCTTATTTTTCATTATTACAACGCGTTTGTTTGATCTCGCCAAAACTAAAACTTTTATTATTTACCTCAGCAGTCGGATTGCGCAACACTTTGGGTAAAGCTCTGATTATTCTGCCTGAAAAACCGCGCATTGTCACGAAATTAATCAAACACATTTGCCGAAGAACAATCGCCTTTGTCACAATATCTGACAAATGATAGCCAATTACTTAAGTTCGTGATAAAATACCGTACTCTAGTTATCAGCTTGTCTTTTATAATGGTGATGAGCTTAACCGTTTTTTTTTTTTGATATATTTTTACAAACCGTTACACCATTTCGGCGGAATGGTAAACAGAGAGGGTGAAAAAACCTTATAACCTACAATCTTTGCTTCATTGACATTCATATATCGCCTAAAACACAAGGTTTTGTTTATCCGACCTTCGGCGTGATTCCAATCAAGAATTTGATTTACTTGATCGTGCCACGTCTTTCTGAGGCGTCCGCGACTTTATTTTCCATCCAGTTGTTCATCATATCATCCTTTGATTCTTCCTTTCAAACCATCAATAAATCATTGATTATTCAAAACAAAAATTATTGAATAATCAATGATTCAGCTTAATACAATTTAAGTTTTACATTATATATTAGTCAATGGACCAGTTAGTGGCCCAGTAGTCTAAAGCGTCGGGTCTGCATCCAAACGTCGTGGGTTTAATTATCTGACTGTTAAAACCTCTATCATTACACAAGCAACATTTTCCGTTGTCAATGATGAGAATAGGGAAAATTCAAGGATTGTCAGTTTGTCGAAATTCAGGAAAATTTGTCTTTCAAAAAATATATGACAAATAACCTCTCTTCAGTTTTTTATTCTCTTATTTAAAATTTACGAAAAAATCAGATTATCTACAGACGTAAAAAACATATTTTTGTTTTTGACAATGGAATGTTTTTCCGACCTCTGTATTTCCTCTCCTCTTACAAATTGAGCCTTTCAGGGACCCAAATTCACTCCTACCTTTCCTCAAAAGAACTCTCCACACAGCATTCCCAAAGATAACTAATATAATAAAAAAATATTTGGATAATTTATGAAGCATCGCTCAAGGTCGCTGTAGAAATCTTATTTTCTAGAATCCATCTTATTACTGACTACGTAATATAATCTATGACATAAAGTTATTTCTAGTTTGTAGAAAGATACCGTTTTTTATTCAGGGAACATGATATTGGCAAAATTGTAGTGGGTATTTATTTAAGTGGATTAGTATTTGCAATGAAGCTGTCAATACTTATAGTGTTAATAGTTTTTAGTTACTAATTTGTTAGTTAGTTGACCTCTATAGCTTAAATATATGTTCTAGTTAAGTAAAATGCATTTAAGTTTATAT
The DNA here is from genome assembly GCA_022651775.1 of Drusus annulatus. Classification (NCBI taxonomy): domain Eukaryota; kingdom Metazoa; phylum Arthropoda; class Insecta; order Trichoptera; family Limnephilidae; genus Drusus; species Drusus annulatus. The sequence goes on along the minus strand of JAGWCC010000043.1, from coordinate 764,766 downwards.
TACATAAAAATAAGTCAAGTTTTAAAAATGATTAATATTTTTTATTGTTCGATTTTGGGGTATGAGAGTAAATTTTACAATGGGCTTTTTAAATGTGTAGAACCTTGGAGTAACAATGTATGGAGAGAGAGCTAATTGTTTTTACCCAACCTATACAAACTTGCGATAAATCACTTTCTCCAGGTTTTTACGTCGTACATGAGAGAGAAAGAGACAACAAAAATAACACAACGCTTTTATGTACTGTAAGGATGATCTTGGTCTCCCGCGTCTCCGGGGACTCCGCCCACATGTTTTATTATGCAACTAAGCTGGACACAACTAAACGGTTTTTTAGGTAATATGCCATATTTTTGTCGATAACAATACATTGAAAAAGTGGTTATACAAATTAACGAAAACATTATGTCAATATGTGCTATGAATGGATATATAAATACCCTACCCATAGTCCTAGCCAAGCCCAGGTCTGCCGAGTCCGGCAAAAATCATCAAAAACTGACTAAACTGACACTGCAGATAGGTACCACTCTATGTAATTATCTAAGTGTAGAACAGTACAGGGATTTGATTAAGATTTACGTATCTAAAGGTGATTTAATAAAAAACAAATTACGGAGAAAAACTTAAACGGAAATGATTTTCCTCAGGCCCTCCTGTGTGGAGTTGATATTTATTTTTTTAAATTTTAAGACTTGCTAGACGTTCGATCATAGGTTTCAAAATAGGTCAAGTACAGTTCGTTCACGGAAGTATCTATACATCTTTCAGTGAAACATTTCAGGAATTCAGACGGGAAATGGAGTGTGTAGTGTGCAGTGTCACAATCGCATTATTTCCCAGATACTGTTGTGTCTCCGCAGCTTCAGCCGCCCACACAATGCATTCTCCGGGGTGCAGTACAACCGGTGCAGTCTAAAACCAGTGGAATCATTGCACAAAATATATGGCCACACATTAGGGAATAATATATTTAATACTTAGTCAAGTGTTTGATTGAGATATGGATATAAATGTCTTTCTGGGAATCCTATATTTCAAATCCTTTATGCTCTTACAAAATTTATTGAAGATTAATGCCTTAACACGAAATTTAAGTCATGTTGGTATTACTATTTATTTATTTTTCGTGTAATAGTTATGACGCTGAAATAATTTTATAAAACTAGAAAATTCTTTGAAACTGTAGTTGGATTAATTTAAAAAACTGCATGATATAACAAATAAAAATGGTCATGGGTATAAATGGGATAAAAATGCTTAGATTTGAAGAATACCTTGTCAAGAATTGAACAATTTGACATGTAGAAAAGTCAAAGATCACCCACACAAAAAAACAAAACTTAAATATTGTATGACAGATCTTTGGAAGGTACCTACCATGGGCTAACTCTCGACTACGAATCCAAAGGTCGTGGGTTCAAACCTGGCGTGCGCCAATAACTTTTATTTAATTAATTAATGTAAAAAAAAAAAAATTATAATTGCGGCACGTTCCAGAGTGTTAGATGCTCTAAGTATCGCCCTGGTGAAAGACCACCATTCAGAATCGCAACATTGCTTGAAATGGCTTGAGCCGTTTTTGGTGGCCAGATCTGAATAGCCATGTATTTTTCAACCTTACTCTTCCCCATCCCTTTCCCCTCCCCACTACCTTCAGCCTCACAACATTCCCCGTTGGGGATGCCATAGTCTCAATGGCCCTAGACGGTTGCTAGCAGTTGGGCTCATGTGCGTATTCACTTTAAAAAAATATTTTTTGTACTATAATTCAATACAGATAAGTTACCTAATTACTCATGTGATAGTTATTTTTTACGATTTTTTGATTAAAAAAGATCGGAAAAAAATAAATTATTTCTTTAGGTATTCATGATTAAAGCTCTCGAGGGCAAACGAGATTCAAAACTTCCAAAAACTAATTTCTCTCATTCTTCCGTGGATCCAAGCAATTAGTCTAAGCTACCAACAATCATAATTCCCAGACGATTTTCAGCATTCCTTCGGCAATAATACGTCTTGTTCATTGTCCTTTATTAAGCACTCCTCTCTTTGCCTCCGAGTGAAATATGGCAACCGTCTAAAAGGACATTACACCTAATAAATTGTGGCCATTGTCAAAACATTACGCCGGAATATTAATGTGGCGGTTAACTTAGTCAAGTCTGGCAACACCACCGCGAATAAACTCCACATAATTCGTTATTATTTGAAATATTGATTAATTAAATGTGGACACAACATTGTTTCATTGCTACAGGCAGTTATTTCAATCGACGTTCGTTATAGACTCGAGATAAAACAATAAGAAGTGTCGAGCTACAAACTTAATTATCAACATTTTGGATCCGTGTTGCATTATGAGTCACTTCATTTTTATTTCAGTTATTTTAGGCACAGTGTAGAGTGAGAGTAAGAGATTTATGTAGAGAGTGTCAGAAGAATACATGACGCGCAAACGGATGGATGTAGAAGTTGGAGAAGCCCCCGAAAGACCAATGCCAATGCCTCAGTCAAGTGATTCAAATACTTTTGCCGGGTTGTGTCGATGGTAAGAACAATAGAAGAGTGTGCATGAGTCGTTATTTGAATGTGAATGGAGCAAGGAATTTGTGCCACGAAGGTATTGTTTAGTGTTCAGTCCTGTTTGCCTACCCCGCGATTAGTTAGTCAACACGCAAAAAAGTTACCTAAAATTATTTCGAATACTCTTAAGAACGGCTTAGGTTTTTTTTTTTACACTTCTTTATTCATTATGGTTTTTATGTGTTACGTATGTTTTCTTAAGTTCTAGCGACTACCAAAGTAATCACATAAACACATGCATATATCCTTACTACCTTCAGCCTCATAATATACCCCAATTGGGGATGCCATAGTCTCACTGGCTCTAGACGGTTAAAAACAGTTGGGACTCTTGTGCGGCATTTTCACTATATTTACATTCTAATGCCCGTATTATGGGTAGTTGTAAAAAAATGTATATTTATCATAAATACTTATATTATCAAATACAAGAATTGAAGTTAGAAAATGAGCTTTTGGAAATTAAAACATTAACAACAAAACATTAAAAAAAACTGACTAATCATCACCCCGTTTCTCCACAGGGGTAGAAAAAAGAGGGGTAGACCACCATACAATTCTTTTTTGGCACACACTCCTTGCTTTATTCGCATTCATACACGTTTCATCCATATTTTTCTGTTCTTCTGACTCTTGACGTGGCCCGACTCGAGTTTTTGATTCGCATCTAAAATTAACGAACGTAGGTATTTGAAGGTTGGTACGAAGATGAAATTAGTAAATTTACTTATTGATGGATGGGTGGTCCAAAAAATACCGTCAAGTTCTTTTGAATAAACGTGACAACACTTGTATTATTGAGACCATTTTTCACGCCGGGACTTGTATTATTTTAATTTATAAGAAGCGAAATTTTTCACAACAGGAAATCTTAAATCTCAATTGTATATTCTCACATAATAAATCCGCCTCATGTATTACGCATTTCCGCCTGCTATATTTGACAATTCTTCTCTGCGTGAAAAATGTAAAACACGAGTAATAACATCAAATGAAAGATTATTTTAGTCGTAAAAATATCAAATTTCTAAACTGAAAATAGGTTTGTATTTTTATTTAAGTCAGGTAAGCATTGACATTTGTTTTAAAATACATTCTGGAGAATTTACGCAATCTCTCTTTACTTGCACTACACATTTCCAACCCCAAAAAAGTCTCACCAGAAACCCTTTACTTAGATAAGACAATCATTTTATATCTTTGGTTGTTCAATATGCCTCTTATTTGAATTTTACACTGAAGTTTTCGCGCTTTTTTGTGTCAAAAATTACAAAGTGCGTTGAAGCCTTAATTGCCATACGTAATTAATCAAAGTGTATAGTTTTTTGAAAGATTAAAACCTTATTGAAGTTAAATATGTTTTTATTTATCTTTCAGAGAATGTGAAGTAGTTTTTGTTTCTAAAAAGAATTCCCTAGAGGCAAGAGTCATTGCACAAGAATGTTAAGTTGCCTAGCCATTAATAAAACAATGTATCCAATACGCCTCCAATTATATTTCAAGTGCGACAAAATGGATGAAGATCATCTGTAAACAATAATTATCTTAAAGTGCTTATGAGCACACATTAAACACTTCAACAGAAAAGACTGGTGACGTTATCAAAGTTTAAACAAATAATATAGGTATACAATACAAAATAACAACAAAAAAACGTTCAAATATTATTTCAAACAAGCGAAAAGTCTGAAACTTCATTTTTGAAAGCTTACACCTAGGCACTTTAAAGTTTTTTATTTATTTTACAGTAAAATTCAAAAGTCTTCAGCACCTGGTGGGATTTTGAAAAAAAACTTGACTCAATGCTCTCCACAGAGTCACCTAAAGTGACAAAGAGGCTAAAAAAAGTCCCAAACTTGTGTCGCTTGAGTCAAGCCTTCTCCCAAATGGTAAATATATTTTAGATAGCCGAAGGGTCACAAAATTATTCAGAATCAAACGAGAGTCAGAGCATTCGATGCAAAAAACTGATCAAAACTGCATATTTACCTCATTTTTGATCAAGTGTCTCTTAAGACCTTTTGCTTTTCCAGCGACGATATGTACATTTTCTATCTGAATGGAAAAATTTCCACTTTTATTTTCTGCAAGTGTAAATTTTATTAAAAAAATGATGCAATTGATTAATTCATACCGTTTCACAACGGTACAAACTTGGTGATGTGAATACTTGCAAAATAATATTTTAAATTAAAATTTGTAGATATTATTCAAGTTTAGCAACAAGTGGGCTTATATTATACGTTATAATATCGACGTAGATAAAAAAAACAATGTTATTTGTAAAGCTCACATCCATAATTGAAAATATGGTAAAGAAGAACATGGGGCGATCATCAATCAGCAGGTATATGGTTTTTTAGTAAAATAGTTTTAGTAAGGTACCTGTCTACCGTAATTAAACTCAAGATCTATTTTCCTGCAACGCACAGATCTTTGTTATTTCCAACCCTTCACCATTCTCAGCATCAATCGCATCCATTGTCCTCCAACAAAATGGCGGAAAAAAAAGAAAAAAAAACAAGCGAATAGCACTTACCCAGCGGTTGTGGGAGCTAACAAACCTAAGACAAAGGCCCTTTCTGTGGGAGTTCTTCATTGTGCGGAAAGGTGGGAAGGTAGTAGAAAGGGCTGGGGCTGGTTTGAGCATTGTGGGGTGAAAACAACGGCACTTGACTTCGCAGACGACCCGTTTGTTTTAGGGCTGAAAACATTCTTCCACTCGGGGTAGAACAAGTGTTTTGCTGTTAGGGGGAGGTTTGAATAACGTTGCATTGAAATTCAAATAAATATGAGTATATAGATAATATAACTTTTACTAAATTTCTATTAAATTGTTTTTGAACTATCCGGCCTTTAAAATTATTACAAAAAAAAAACAATTTTTGATTAATTAAAATAGTATTTCAGCAGTTTGTACAGCACCGTATTTAGAAAAAATCACCTCAAAGGGCTGCAAAAATCGTAATTCCTAAGTTCCATTTTATTACTACCTAAATATTATAATCTGTGGCATATTAACATTTATTTATATTATGTACAGAGATAATATATATAAGCACACTTACCTGGCAGGTTCAGATAAACACTAAATGTCATATGACATTTGTATCTTTTTTGCCTGCGAAATCAATGCAACAAAACTCCTTATTTAATGACGGAAATGACAGTGCAAGCTGTAGTTGACCTAAAAATATTATGCAAAAAAAAAATCTCACGATGTCAGATCTCACTATTTAAGAGTTTTTTTTTAAAGAAAAAAACATATGAATTTTATTTTTTGCAATTGTTAATTCTTGGTGGAATTCCGTTTTGATGATTTGACAATACTTTTTTTTCCACCGTTTTTTAAAATATTTAAACCTGAACGGTTTCAACCAGTTACGGTACGGTCTTAATAAAAAAAAAACACAAAAAGTTAATTTAATATTTTAAATATTGATTCGCCGTATTATTTATCAAAAATCTCAAAAGCTTATTAGCCGATAGAGAAAAGTAAAAAAAAAACTGATGTAATTGTCTTAAAAATATTACGTTATTTTAAACTTGAGTGTTAATATTATAATTAACCGTTTGTTATCGTAATTTAACCAACATATTAAATTTCCCATCACCTTTCCGGTTAGGGATGAGTCGGTATTTTCGGTAATCTAGTGCCTCCTGCCGAAGGAGGGAGGGGGGTGGTTTATTCTTGTGGTAGCGGTTGGACGCCCCCGCGAAACTTGGTCCATTTTCCGATTAATAACGCCTTATTTAGCAACTACAACAGACCAGAAGTAGTGCAGTGCAGTGGCGTAAAGAATATAAAATAGTGCAAAAAACCATTTTCATATTAATAATAATAATAATAATGTACGAGAATATTTGGTTTCAGGGTTTTTTTTCTCTTTCATCGGATATCTTACTTGTTATTATGTTGAGTTTTTACCAATAATAATTAATCCATTTTTGACTTGTCGATAATAATATAATACTGCACGGTGGTTGATTTTATTAAGGTAAACTAGTTCACCATTAGGTATTTGAAAATACTAGTTTTTTTAAATTTGGTTTCAGAGAGTAAACTATCTTCCTGTCCTGGAAAAAATCTCTGTTTATTCACATTCATATATATTTATTTGTTGTTTTTGATATGACCATAACATCTGAACAAACTTTCACGATTTTTGATAGTCTTAATTTGTATAAATTAATATCTGTTGTATATTATTTTCTCGTTATTAAATGAGGCTAGGTAATTTTAACGCCAAGTTACTAAAGTGAACTATCACAAAACAGTAATTATTACGACCGCACTCATATATTTGATTCACTCAATCGTACCATGTATTCCTGCAAGGTCCCCGACTTCAAATTTCCTTTATTATATTTAGCTGACATCTATTTCTTCACCTATTCATTCCGATGGACAAGTCTAATCCATCTTATTGCTAGTGCATTCAGTCCACTATTGTCCCTGACAGTCCCATTCTACACAGCAAAACACCAGGGTAAGAAACAAAAAAAGTATTGACTGCTAGCCACATTCATTTGATTTTTTTATAACTCTGACAACTGCATCCACCTTTTAATCAACGCCATATATCAGTCTAACATGTATATTTATATTAATCTGTTCACCACGCGCCGCATTTGAACTTTCGTCCCTAAAAAACTTCCAAAGCAGTATTTTTTACGCAACACCACGAAACAAAGGTTTTCCTGCGTCATCCCCCGCTCGTTTATATCCATCATTTTGGGGGATGTTCTTCTTTCTTTATCTCCTCTTCTTTGTGGACCAGCGGAGTGCGTTGGGGCGACTGATACGCTCAAACTAGCAGCAAACAATCACGCACCGTGACACTTATGTTGTGCATTCATTAAATCTTTTCCTGATTATTTTATGATAAACTTTTATTTTTTAAACCGTTTATCTTTTATTCAACTATCTTAAATGCACGAAACGTCTCGTTTAAAGAAGCTAGTATCTTGGAAATTTATTTTCTCTCAAACTCACCCACAACTCCCAATTAATATATTTTTTAACTCTCTAAACACTTAAGGATTAATACAATAGCGGACTGCCAATAAATCAAGTAAATAAATCATTAGAGTAACACATGAAGCAAAGAACAAGCACCACGACCGAGATTTGAATGCCAGGACAGTCATGTAAAATTAAAATAATAGTAATACAGCAGGATTAGTATTTTAAAGTTGTATTTTTTTCATCATATCGAAAATCTTTTAGCAAGGATTATAGGAAGCTTTTTATTCATGCAAATGCCAATTTATTTGTACTACGTTCATTTAAATATTACTTCAGTGACGTTATAACTCAACTAATATGTTAGTAGTTGTCTTAGTCTTTCATTGTCTTAGTCTTTCATTATTGCACAAGCAGCATTTTCCGCTTATTGTCATGGGAGTAGGAGTGTTTCAAATATTGTCTGATTATTCGTTATTCGGAAATGTTTGTCTTGATCTTAAAAAAATATATAAATGGAGTATATCGCTTCATTTCTTATTACGAATATGCTATTCTTTCTCTGTTGTTTTTTTTTTCCATTTCGTGTTTTATAAGTATTTTTTGTAATTGGATTTTAGTCCGTTAATTTATCAATAAATAAATAAATAATAAAAAAAATATTGAAAATATAATAAGTAAAAGACCAAATATACAAATGAAGTAAATATATTCTTTAAAGGTTTTGCATTACGTTGTAACGGGTACATTACTAAATGCGTTACGATTTAAGCCCATCAGAATAAACATGTTTGGTTTTAAAGTTTTTTATTATAAAAATTACTTCTATTAAAGTAAAACTACTTTTTTAATTGATAAAGTTCTTAAAAATATTTTTTTCGACTTCTACAAAATGAACCGTAGAAAGTAAATCAACATGTTTATGTTGGTGCAGTTGCAATACAACATGTTATAATAATAATCGATAGCTGTTTAAAAATACTTTCATGACTTATTGGAAATATCTGCAGATAATATAAGCGCTATGGAGAAAGTGCCATCTATCACATTTCTCAGCAAACAGACAAATAAATCCTTGTCATACTCCGGAATAGGAAGCGATGTTTCTCGACGGGGAAAAGGAAAATCAACCAATATATAAAAACAACTTATGAATAAATATAATGCCAAGAGACAGATCATTGTTTTCGTGTCACTCATTCTTATTGCTTCCGGCTCGCGGGGCTTTTCCATCAAAAGAGATTTAAAATAATCCATCAAAAATATTTTATATTATTTCTAAAATATTTGTATTACATTGATGAGTTCATGCTCTCCCAAGAGTTAATTAACTCATTGTGGTAACAGTTTATAACACTTCACAGTTCACAGTGTAGACTAACTACAAAGACAAATTGCAATAACTAGTTATTTAATTAGATACGCTCATGTGAGCTTTTACAACAACATAAAAAGACAATGGTCACAACCGAGACTCGAATTCGCCAAAAATCGGAGGAAAAAAATGAAAAAATAATATCAATAATCTTCAATGAAAGGACGAGATCGATTGAAAATGTCGGTTTCTAGTAAGGTCCCAATGGCTGAATTGGTTGAAGCTCCTGGATAGAGTAGAGGATCCGAGTTCGAGTCTCGGTTGTGACCATTGTTTTCTTATTTTATGGCTTTTTCTGTTTCATATTTGTGTTGTTGATTATTGATATTATTTAAATTTAAAAAAAAAAGTATTAATGCTTTTAAGTTGATTCCAATTTCAATGTAAAATATTTGTTAATACGAAATGATAGAATGAGTGGCAAACATAAATATTCTTCCAAGCTGAGTTTTTGGATCAGAAAATCACAATGACAAAATTTCTCTCAAAATAAAGTTGAAAAACCAAATTGAGGTATGTTTTGTAGTTTTTCTTTGAGATACAGAGATGAATATAAACACGATATTAGAAACGCATCGATAACTTGTGGATTCGCTTTACAAGGCTATAATAGTAGGGGTGGCTCTCCCCCAACCCTCCTGTTGTCGAGTGGTAGTGTCGAGTCCCGCTGGGAGCTTGGCGGGGGCTCAAACCCCGAAGCGGTAAATTACAAAGTTCAATAAAGACAATAGTTTTGTTCAAATAAAAATGTTGGTGCAAAATTATTAGCTTTTGACATGTTTTCATGTGTGATTTTTTTTAACCGTTTTAGCCATTTGGTACTTGAATGCGCATTTTTGAATTGTTTAAAAAAACGCTTTGTGATTCCGAGAAAGGTATATTAGAAGGAAATTTTAAAGCACTTTTTCAGAAATAATATCTCGCCATCGCTTTCCATAAAGTAAATAATTAGAAAAATAACCAAAAACTCTTTCACATAAACATTCAAATAATAATAATTGGATATTCACAGGGCTACTTTTGAAAGATGACTATTTGGAGCAAGCGAATTTGTTTGTGACTTTGGAAAGTATGTTTACGAGAGATGGAATGGCTGATAAGGATATTTAAAGAAGGGTGAATGCAGGAAACTCCATTAATGGAAGACTGAATGCTGTTGGCGCAAATAAAACAATGTCCGAAGAAGCGAAGCTAGCAGTCCACAATGGAGTGTTAATACCAACTCTGACGTATGGCAGTAAGGTATTGAAGGATGAAAGAAGACTGAATGCTGTAGAAATGAGATATCTGAGGTTTATGACCGTGTTAAAAATGTGGATATCCGGATAGAATGCAAGGCCCAGGATTAAGAAAAGAAAGCTTAGATAGTTCAGGAATGTAGAGCGGAAGAACGAAGAAAGGAGTGTGAACATAATATATGACGCGGAAGCGAATGGAAAAACAAGTCGGGGACGCCCGCGGAAGACATGGCACGATCAAATTAATCAAATACTTGAGTCGGGCCATGTCAAAAGTCAAAATAACAGAAGAGTATGTATGAGACGGTGTATGAATTTAAATGAAGCAAAGAGTATGTGCGAAGACAAATTTGTATGGCCATCCATCCTCTCTGTCTACCTCCTGCGAGGAATCGGCATGATAGTTACATCTTTATTTACACATGTCACTGACTGTAAAAGATTCAGATTCGTAAAATCAACTGTAAATAATAGTCAATTTTTTGTTGCTTACAACAAAGCAATCAATACAAATTAGCACAACAATTTCCTCGAAGGTGTTCTCACTTGCTTGTGTTGGATTTGCTTTTGATAATTGAATTTAGAATTTCACATGCTTGTTCCTTATTCACTTCGTCATTAAAAGTTGAATGAATATGGACAGCAAAGCCACTTGAAAACAACAAAACCAGACAATAATTTTTCCCTCGAAAAATAACACTTAATTTAAGATTTTGAACAACAACATTCCTGAAAGATGACAGCATTGTATGATTCAACAAGGCCTAAGATAAGTATTTAAAAACTTGTGTTAAACAATAGTGAATTATTATTATGAATTGACCTAGGCACTGTTATGTTTATTGGTTTAAGAAATCTCAAGTATTCTCGGCTAGTGGTCTTACTTGCCACTTATCGCCATTATGTATTTATATATATCTTCACTATCTTCAAACTAGAAGAATTTATGTTTGTAATAATTATGGCAGAACCAGAAAGGCGCATGAGCACTGCCTTCCCTGCCGTACTCGCATAAAAATAACCATTATATTGGATCGAATACAACAAATAAATCTACACTTCTACTGTCCTACTTTAACGTGTCAAAAGCAAAAACTACATTTGCTCGAAACGCCGCCAACGTTGGAGTAGATTATTCCATGTTCACTAGACTACACCAAATATGTATGCATGTATGCTGTGAGCTGTTGCGCGTTCAAGTGGCTCGTTTGTGTTAGTATCTTTTTTAAGGGTCTAAGCAGTGATTTTACAGAACAAATGCCATAGTAATTAGTAACATCCGTTGGTACCTATCTTTTGTTTTCAAAAATTACCTCAAGGACGCTTTACAAATCTTAATTCTAAGCTCCATCTTTTTACTAACTACAAATATTATTATCTAAAGCATATTAATATTTGATGAAAATTAAATAATAACTTTGTATAGGACCAAAGAATTTTATTTTCATTTTTATGACCGACCGGTTTCGCTGAGCTTAAGAATCATCAAGGTACAAAATTAAAAAAATTGTGGTTAGATATGCTCTTACAAAAACTATTTTTTTTTTTTTTTAAAAGAGAACAGTAAGAAAATAAAAGAATAACCTTTAAATTAGGAACAGAGAAAAAACAAATAGTACATGAAATAAAACAGGCGAAACGTAAACTGAGAACGTGATAAAATAATAATGAGAAATGTTATGAGTTTACAGGAAATATACTCTAATATTGGACTTCTGGACAAATTTGACTGATTATTAAGAATAATTATGACTATTAATTTCAATGGCTTTCTTTATTTCTAGTGCTCCTAAATTACTTAATCTGTTTTCCATGACTATTTTTATGAAGAATATGAGCACACAAAATTATTATTTCATTTTCATTAAATATGTGTAACCACAAAATTATAATTTATAAATATATTAATAGTTGTTTATATTATGTACATTGCTTAATATTACTAAGCTTACATCGATAACATGACAACTGAACCGCAAATCATCAAACTATGCGCCCCTTTCACAATATTGTTCAACATTCATGGTGCATCCATCATAATCCGCTATAATTTTTATCGCCCCCGAATCTGTTCTATACAAAAGTAACCCCCCCGACAAAAGGTTGGGGCACGTTTGCACCGAGCGGGAGTAATAAGGAAATTATAACATCGTCACATGGGGTTAGTTCTGCCAAAGTGGCAATCCGATTGTTCAACCAGGCGAAAATCTACCAACGTGATTTGGAAAGACACTATTTGCTTTCATAATAAAATGATAAAGTTCAACTGAGTACCTACATAGAGCAATCGCGTAAGAAAATGCAATTATTAAAATGATAGTTTCGAATGGCGTTCTTTCTTCCGAATTCAAAAGGAGAACTTAAAAAAAGAAATGGAACTGGCAGAGGAAGGATGAAAGTAGACCGAATGCTGTAGAAATGAGATCCCTTAGGCGTAGGTGCAATAAAATCATGCATGACCGTATTAAAAATGTGAATATACGGAATTAATGGTGAATGAAAGTCTGATGTAAGCATAATGAATAGGATCAAGAAAGGGACGATTAGATGGTTTGAGCATGTAGAGCAAATAAACGAAGAAAAGATTGTGAGAAGAATATACGACGTAAAAGGGAATGTAAGAAGAAGTCGGGGACGCCCGAGGAAGCCATGGCATGATCAGGTGAATCAAATACTTGAGTCAGACCATGTCGAGAGTAAAAAACACAGAAGAATATGTGTGAGACGATGTATGAATGTGAATGAAGCAAGGAGTGTGTGCCAAGACAGAGTTGAATGGCGGTCCGTCCTTTCTGCCTACCCCTGCAGAGAAACGGCGAGATGGTTAGTTTGTTATTAAATATGTGTCATAATTTATATACAATAATATTAAGTATATTTGCGGTAAGTTCTAGAGTGGAAGATACTCTAAGTATTGCCCTGTTGAAACACCACCATTCAGAATCAAAACGTTGCTTGACATGGCTTTAGCCGTGTATGGTGACCTAATCTGAATATCCAGATATTTCCCAACCTTGATCTTACCCATCTCCTTCCCCTCTAACATACCACAATTGAGGATGCCATAGTCTCACTGGCTCTGGACAGTTGGGAGCAATTGGGCCCCCTTAGTGCAGTATTCACTATAAAAAAAGTTAGTTAAAAAATAAACACTAACAAACCTTTAGATGACATTCAAAATATTATAAAGACTCATTCATTATAATCATTACATAACAATCTATTGACAGCGGGGACTCTATAAAGTTTTCTCTAAAGCTGCATTAAAAAAACATTCCGCCTTATGTTGTGAAACGATATTTTCGTGATTGTAAACTTTTAACCCCGATAATTCTTACGGTGATTACCCAATTTTTATTTTCTTTACATCTACTGGCAACTTTGGTAATGTCTAAAAGGCGGTCCTTATCACATACGGGGACTACAGATAATCTCGGGAGAGGCCAGTACCCTTCTTCTGGAGGAGAGCATCGAGCGATAAGGTCGTGTCTGACCTGCTAATTTCAGTGTTGTTGAAATTTGGATTCAAATCATTTGTGTACATAATTCCTGAAAGTATATTTTAATATAAACTCAATCTTAGTTAAGTTATCAATTCAGTGATTATTACCGCTTTCTGCCGGGTGGACGAGCTTGCAGATCGAGTGTCTTGCTCGTTTCCTCTCCGAATTGCAGACGTCGCATAAACAGCACATCCAGAGGGCCACGTATGAGCCCGGGGTATCGTTCATGTTTTATAATTTCATTAAGAGTCTTAGGTTAATCTATTTTTGATACAATACCACTAAATTCAGTAATGTAAAGTCCACAAAGAAGGTTATAAGCTTTTCCTAGAGCGTAGAATCAATTGTACAAATATAAACTTTCTACGGAAAGCCATTTTAAAAGCAAAAGAGAACTAGTTTTATTTCTATATTTTCCTTACTGTATTATTTGTGTATGTAATTCCCCTATACTAAATAAGCGGTTTTTCTCTAGTCCGCCTAAAACGAACTGAAAACACGATTAGAACTCTCCGAGTGAGCTAGCTGCGGAGGTTTTGTAAGTATTTTTGATTACATGAGATATTACCTAAATAATAGGCAAATGTAATAATTTAAAGATATGTCACGCGAGAATACCCGATGGGTTAGACGGGTAGTAAGTCGTTTCCTATCACTTATCTTTCCGCTTTGCCAAACAGTTTAACGAACAAGTTACAATGTAGAGGCATCGAACCGAAAAACCAGGGGCGCTTTTTGTTGGTAAAAAACCTCGAGACATGTGTTTCAAAAGTTTACCCCCGCACAGATTTCAGGTCTTTGAAAACCACCCCTGATTTTTTCAGCGATCCTGAAAGGATTTCGCCAGTCACTCGCCGATCCCCGGGCAAGGGTGACAATCGCGGTGGGGTACACCACGCAAGCCTTGCGGGGTGCTTGTATCTAGTTACTGGCTGCGGTGATGGGATGTTGAGTGTCGTGTGAAACCGGCCTGCTTGATAAACAGAGGGAAATAAGAACAGTCATTGCTGGGGATGGTTTAACAATTAGGAAGACAGCGTCGTTGTGAAATATCGCTTTAAAAAACATGGGTGAGCATTGTTTGCTTACCATATAATAGTGATAGTAAAATTTCATATATAAAGCGTAATGAATAGGATCAAGAAAGAGACGTTTAGATGGTTTGGGCACGTAGAGCGAATGAACAAAGGAATGAGTGTAAAAAGAATATACGATGCAAAAGTGAATGGAAGAAGAAGTCGAGGATGCTCGAGATGCCCGAGGAAGTTATGACGCGATCAAGTAAATCGGATACTTGAATCGGGTCATGTGAAGAATCAGAATAACAGAAAAGTATCTATGAGACGATGTATGAATGTGAGTGAAACAATAAGTGTGTGCAAGACAGAATTATAAGGCGGTCTGTCCTCTCTTTCAGTGCCCTCAATAATCATAATAATAATATTTTGATTATTTTTATACCACGCTTTTGTGTAAAAACTCTCTTTAATGGCGTTTTACTGATATAACTTGATTAAACATTACTCTAAACTGTCAATAATATATAAATTTTTTTGTAAATTATAAATATCGCACTATTTCGAAAAGTAAAGTTTTAGATAATTAAGTATTAGCATAACTCTTAAAAACTAATTCTGATATAAGAATCGTATTTATCTTATCTAATCACTTGATATGATTTTCTTTAATTAAATGCATGTACCAAAGAACTTTAATTCCTAAACGCTGTTTTTATACTAGGAAAATATACACCAGAATAATTGTTTTTTCATTGCAATGAATTAATTTTCCCATTCGTCGAGATATGCTAGAACTCTAAGGGCTCTCAGACGTGCAGCAGTTCGTTCTGTAAATCGATCATATAATCAAATGCATTGTTCAATTAAATGAAATGCACAATCAAACCCAAGTGGGGGGCGGAGAAATATTAAGGGTTGAACATTTGATTTCGATTCGATTGAGAGCGGGTGCATTCAATCGGATCATTCGATTATAATTCCATGTGCATGCTTTATTTAAGTTACTGCAGAACCCAACCTTGCTTCTAGGACAATAATAAAGCAAGGTTTAGGCAAATGATTATGACTATTAAAAAAAATAGTTAATGTTGAAACGTTTATGAATTAAATGTTTGTGTCGGATCATGTTAAGATTCAGAATGGCAAAAGAGTAAGGATGAGACGATGTATGAATGTCAATAAGGCAAAAAAATAGATTACATTAGATAACTGAGTTCATGAAACTACAAAAACTATCTACCGGTGAGCTTTAGCATCTCGAAAATTCCACAGCTTTTTCCGTCGAGAATTTTCAAGTCAACGTAAGCTCCCGATGTGATTTCTACTAAGACCTGTGAAGCTTTGAAATATCCATCTAACTGTCGAAAATTCAGATAATTCTTTGTTTCAATTATTTAATAAATAAGACTGTTTGAAAAAAAAATTATGAATTTCCTTCGAAAGCTGGGTAGATAATGCTTGTAGTGTAAAATGTTAATATGTTAACACTAATTGTTACTCGTAAAAATCATAAGATGTAACTTGACTTGCGATGTAATCTGACACAGCGATCAAAAATTAAAGATCTGACAGTTAACTGTCACTCAATTGTTTTTGTGAAATATATTATAGGTAGGTACCTACTTAATTGCTTCTCCTGGTTTTTTTTATAGTGAATATCGGACAAGAGTCTCAACTGTTCCCACCGTCTAGAGCCAGTGAGACTATGGCATCCCCAATTGTGGTATGTTATGAGGCTAAAGGTAGTGGGAAGAGGAAAGATATGGGAAAGAGGAAGGTCATGGCTATACAGATCTCGTCACCAAACACGGCTAAAGCCATTTCAAGTAATGTTTCAATTCTGAATTGTGTCTTTCGCCAGGGCGATACTTTAAAAGTATCTACCACTCTGGAACGTTCTGCAAATATACTATGTATTATTTTATATGAATTAAATGTGTTATGGCAAAAAATAATTAAATAAAATTGATTTGCGCACGCTGGGTTTAGAACCCGCGGCCTCTGGATTCGTAGTCGAGCGTCTTACCACTCGACCACGGAGGCCGTCATGAGGTTTTAAAAGATAATTTTTTTACTGGATAATTTCCATCCCTCTTTCTGTTTTGAAAAGTTCACAGAAAGGAAATTGTTTGTAGAGTCAATGATTAGTTTTACGTTAATGTGCCAATCATAACCATTGTGCAATATAAAATAGTATCATTCACTCTTATCTAAATGATTGTTTTATGTAAGAATTAATGGCACAAGTGTTTCCATAATAATATTGACACGGTGACATAGTATGGACGTAATAAATGTATTATTATTTATGCAATGAGTATTGATAAACGGTGTTAAAAAGCATTATCTCTTGAAAACAAAAGGCAAGGTTTTGCATCAGAAGCGGGTCAATGTTTTCACTATCTGCTTTATAATAAATAGCTCGTAACTATATTGTTTTAAAAACATAACTTACAAATCACGTAGATGCACTTATAATTGTTGCATAGGCCTTGAAAACACGTAATTATTTATTTATAAACTAACGGAGTATGGTCCAATTACAAAAAAAAAATGCATAACACAAATGGGAAAAGAGAGCAAGCGAGAAATAACAGCACATACATAATATTATAATGAAGCAATGACAAGAATAGGATAAAACATACATTAGAAAGAATATTCAAGTCAAAGCCAAGGTCAAGTCAAAGTTTTGGTAGAGTCGTAAAGAATGACAAAAATCATTTAGATCGGTACCAAAAATTTTCAAGAACATGGCTTGAGTTAACAAGTCTCGACATTCTGGATAGAGGAGAATGATACCCATAATTAATAAAGTTATGATTGAAGAACAGCAATTCATTGTTTCTGAGTCTACGGTTGAGCTGGATGAGTTGCAACAGAGAAGGTGAGTCAAAAATACAATCAATAATTTTCAAAATATATGGGACACAATGAATATTTCTAAAAATATGAATAACTAGCACGCCATTTTTCTCAGGAATAGGCAACGGGTTTAGAGGGTCAAAATATTGATCATCACATCTTCATTGCCTCATTATAATGCATCACAATTATCGTTAACATACTCTTATATTTTTCCCACTTTTAACGTACCCTTTCACAAGTATTTGTTTCACTTATCAGGGCCATGTCTTCTTGGGTGTGCCGACATCTTCATGCATGCACTTGCGCGTCATTTATTCTTTTGACACTCTTTTCTCCATCCACCCGCTTAATGTGTTCAGTGAAGTATTTCCAAAATGAGAGATACTGTTGAAAACTTATGCAATATTTAAGAATTATCTTTTTGATTCTCATCGTCTTGCTTTAATAATAAGATTTTAATATTTTTTAAATAATTATTGTTTTTAAAAATGCTGCAAAATCGGTAATTCCTAAATTGTCCAAATTTGACGTCGTTACTGCTACTGTTTGCTAACATAACTGTCATCGGGTACCGAAACTGCCTACAAACGTTGTCCGGCATGACGTCACAGACGCCTTTCCGTTTTGGCGGCACATCAAAATATGTTATTATTATATACATTATTATTTAAATAAAAAATATTTTTGTTTTAAGCCACTTTATTTATACACATATAACAATTCGACGGGTTTCGGTTAAACTTAACCTTCTGCAGGAACGTATATATATAAACTGAGTTTAGATATATACGTTCTGAGTTTATATATATACGTTCCTGAAGAAGGTTAAGTTTAACCGTAACCGGTCGAATTGTTATATGTGTATAAATAAAGTGGCTTAAAACAAAAATATTTTTTATTTAAATTATACTGTCAAGCTACAAAGTGATTGCTTCCTTCGATAAATATACATTATTCTATATTTGATGGGTGGATTGAAGCAACTCATATTTTTTTTAGACAGTCAACTTACATTCCGCGATTTTCCACTGGTAACAAATAGTGTTAAAATAATACATCATGGCTTACAGAAGTAATTACATCTCATAATAAGCGACATTGTGAACCAAACGAGGAGCAGTCCACTACAAGGAATATATTGAAACAGTTTGCATTTGATTATCCAAACAATGCAACATTGCAATACTATAACTTTAGTCGTTAAGAACGGTTTTACTGCAGTTTGAAGTGAGTCTTTCAGCACTGTTTACTTAGCCCGTTTAAACAGGCATTATTTTGTTCAAATGTGTTCTTTCATTCTAAATATAGAGTTTATTGAATTCTGCTCTATCCGCTCTACATTAATGGTTAACAACGCTAGTCTGGTAGTTAAATTTCAATTAGAAGCGGGTTATGAAACTTTAATAGTGATGTGCTGAAATTAGATTGACGGTAATAAAAAATAGCGAACTCCCCACATTGTTTTTTTATAATTTCTGGGACATTGAAAATCGTGTCCTTATAACGGCCGAACAAGAAGTTGAAGCTTACAAAAATTATGAACTTGTTTTTCTAATTTTAACAGGGCTATAAAAAAGGCTTTGAATGCATGATTTCCTCAAGGTACAACGTCCGTTGTACCTTGCTCACCGTAATTTCGTAATAACTCTAACTAAACATCACGTTGTTTCCCCGCAGGGGTGGGCAGAGAGGACAAACCACCATACAAATCTGTCTTGGCACACGCTCCTTTTTTCGATCACATTCATACATCGTCTCATACATACTTTTCTGTTATTCTGACTCTTCACATGGCCCTATTTAAGTATTCGATTCACTTGATCGTGCCATGTCTTCCTCGGGCGTTCCAGATTTCTTCTTCCATTCGCGTCGTGTATTATTTTTTACGTCCATTCGTTCTACATGCCCAAACTGTCAAAGCTTCCCTTTCTTAATCCTATTAAGTACGCTTACATAAGCTTTGCATTCTTTCCGGATATCAACATTTTTAAGACGGCCTCAAGGATCTCATTTATACAGCAATCAGTCTAGTTTTATCCTTCTTCTGTCAGTTCCATGCCTCACTGCCATATATCAGGGTTGGTATAAGCACTCCATTGCAGACTGCTAGTTTCGCTTTGCGTATTCATATTTGATACATCTTCGCTTCATAATGATGAAAATATCAAAAATCAAAAGAAAAGTCAAAACAAAGCTCTGACAAATACGTTCTCCCACTAACCACTCATAATTTACTTTGAATTTAAAATGATTCAATCAACGTCCTTCCTTTGTATCCGTCCGACCACCGCTACTCGTTTTCTAAGATCAATATTACTCCACGAATACAAAACATCCGTTCAATAATTAGAAGCATTGATCAAAAGACGAATTTCTCTATCCTAACCACTGAATATACAATACCTAGAGGCAAGAGGTTTGATCGGACCTTTCGATTCCTACCCACTTTTTCGTCAAGCTGTGAAACTTGGTTGTTTTTTTTTTATAACAGTGAATACCGCACAAGAGTCCCAACAGCTCCCAACCATCTGGAGCTAGTGAGACTATTGCATCCCCAATCGGGGTATATTATGATGCTGGAAGTAGTAGGGAGGGAGTAAATGGGTAAGATGAAGGTCGGAATGTACCTGGCTATTCAGATCTGGTCACCAAACAGGGCTAAAGCCAATTCAAGCAACGTTTTGATTCTGGGTGGTTGTCTTTCACCAGGGCGATGCTGAAAGTATCTACAACTCAGGAACGTACCGCAAATATACTATGTATTATTTTATATGAATTAAAATGTGTTATGACACATATTTATGTACTAAAAGTTATTTTCATACGCCGGGTTTGAACCCGCACCCAGTGGCTCATTGCTGTTGGTGTCCTGCGTCAGCTATTCTTTCCACATAACCAGCCGATCGCGGCCTTTGGGCCCTACAGAACCTTGAATCTATATTTTTAACACGGTCATACATGGTTTTACCGTACATACGCGCCCTCATTTCTACAGCATTCAGTCTTCTTTCATCCTTCCTCTGCCAGATATAGGTTGTAATTTATACGCCACTAGTTATTAGTCTTAGTGGTTAAGTTGTAGTTTATGTTAATTAATGTTGTAAAGCTCCCTTAAGTTCACGAAAACGTTTACGAAAACGTTCGCGAAATATTATTATTACACTCGATTAGATTTTAAAGTCCATGGCTCAATCTGTTCCTGTGTGATCTCATTTTATAGCGTATATCCAAATATTTTTCAAAATGTTTTTTTTATTCAAAGACAGCTAAGGCAATGAAAATGGTTATCTGTTCAAGAAACAATCTCACCAGATAATGTATTGGATCATTTTTTTGGATATTCACAAACATAATACTAAGACATGCAATGAAATCAGACCACCTTAAAATAACAAAGCAAACACATAAAATAGCTTACTATATAAAAAGATGAAATCTTAGAGTATATAGAGTGGTATCTATCCAAGGCTGTGTAGTAAGTTTTTGATGATTTCTACCTGACTCGGTGGACCTGGGCGTAGCTAAGACTGAGGTTAGGATATTTATACATTCATTCATAGCACATATCGACATAATGTTTTTGTTTATTCGTATAACCACTTTTTCACAGTGTTGTTTTCAACAAAAATATAGCATATAATCTAAAAAAACCGTTTAGTTGTGTCAAGTTTAGTGGTATATTAAAAAATGTGAGCGGAGTCCCACGGTAACCCAAGATCATTGTGACAGTATATAGAAGCGGTGTATTATATTTGTTGTCTCTTTCTCTCTCATGGTGTACGATGTAAAAACCCGAAGAAAGTGATTTATCGCAAGTTTGTATAGGTTGGGTAAAAATAATTAGCTCTCTCTCCATACAATGTTACTCCAAGAATTAAATGTTAAAATGCGCTGCCGGAAACCATCAAAATTATGCCAATCAATAAATTCCAAATAGCCTGTAAGAACCACTTAAAATACATATAAATTAAAATTAAAATGAAATGATTGTAAACTTTAATGTACAAGTAACTAATAGAAAATAAATAAAACTAAAATTAAACCTGAAATCAGGTAAACCTGAGCTTACTTCGGACACACGAAAACGCCCAAGTATGTACTTCTATCGGCTTATCTATTCAGTGAACACAGCAGTATAATTTGTAAAATCAACTCGGTTCCTCGCTTCACCTCCCCCTTCCCCCCGCCCGGCCAACAATGTTGAATGTTCCGAACAATGTTTGTTCTGAGCTAATCACGGGTATGGCCGGGTTAAGGGGACGGAGGGATTTTCCGAAAGGCAAACAAATCTTTGTCTAAATACTAAATTCATCTCTTTGAAGAGATGTCTCTTTGCCGATATGGAGATGTGAATAGCGATTGCGAAGCGCGGGGGGTGATTCTGTATCAATATTGACAGGGGAGACGCACCTTTTCACCGTCTGTCACAAATAAACGAAGTTTAATTAAAAATAAAAATAAATCTTGTAGAGTTCCTCAAATGTTGCGAAAATCACTTACTAATGTTTGAATAGTACTGTGTTAGGTTATTACCTTTTAAATGGCAAAATAATTATATTTCTTGTTTCTTGAAACATTACTTCCGAGAATTGTATTAAAAAAGGAATAATGAACTAAAACTAACTAACCAACCATCACGTCGTTTCACGGATCATCATTCAACTCTGTCTTGACACACACTCCTTACTTCATTCGCATTCATACATCGTATCATACATACTCTTTTGTTATTCTGACTCTTGAGATTGGCCAGACTGAAGTATTTGATTCAATTGATTTCAGTCTCGGGCGTCCCCGACTATTTCTTCCATTCACTTTCGCGTCATATATTCTTTTCACACTCCTTTTTTTCGTCCATTCGCCCTACATGCCCACCCAGTTAAAATCCTCGAGTGGTTAAGATCATTGACTACGAATCCGAAGGTCGCGAGTTAAAATCCCAGCGTGCATAAGTAAATTTCGTTGAACTAGTTTGTAATATCTCACAATTAATTCATTTAAAATGATGTATAGTTTATCTGCGGCATGTTGCAGAGTGAAAGATATTCTGCATTTAACCCTGGTGAAAAACCACCATTCAGAATCGAAACGTTGCTTGAAATGGCTTTAGTCCAGATCCGAATTGCCAGATACCATCTATTCTTTCTTTTCCCCATGTATTTCCCCTCTCCACTACTTTGAGCCACATAACATACTTCAAATGTGGATGCCAAAATCTCACTGGCTCCAGACGGTTGGGAGCAGTTGGGACTCTTGTGCGGTATTCACATAAAAAATAAAAAATACATACAAAGGCACGTGAGGAAGTGCGAGTGATAGTAAAATTAGAACATTGAAGATATTTTGTCTTTACTAAAAAAATAGTCAACCGCTATATAATAAGCCTCCGAGCAAAATACCTACCCCTCAAGTGGCAATATCTTCCATTCATCCCTTTCGATAAGTATTGAAACAAAGCGAGACGGGAATAAAACTCGCAGGGACGCAGCGAGGTTTCGCCCGCCCCCAGCCGGGGGGATGAGGGTGCCATACAGCCATACATTTGTTCAAAATTACAATTTGTCAAAGAAGGGATTAGTGTATACAATCCGCGAACCATTTGAGCGGGATTTCGATTTTAATACTTCTGTTTGTGTTATTCCACGGCGTGTTATTATTGTGGAAGGCTTTAATAAGTCCCCTTTGATGCGGGATTGTATACACAGCCTGGAAGCATGCGTTGTTTTAATTGGAAAGCTTAAAATATTTTCCAAATACTGAAACATGGCTTGTTACTTCTCGAAATCGATCTCCAAAGGTAAGATGGTGATAATATGAAGCAATAATATTTCAATAATTTAAATACCGTCTTTTTGTTAAATATAATCTCAAGGGCGCTTTGCTAAACTTAAAAGCTTAGTCTAAATTTATCATAAAACTACATAAATACCTAAAGCTTTAGCTAAAATCATCTAATTGATAATGACATATTAGTTATTTACATTTGTCGCGGGCTGTGAAAAATTGTCGAACTTTTTGGTTGGCAGTAAATCGAGAACAATAATTACTAACTTTATACTAAATGTTGATTATTAAATTAATTTATATTATGTACAGAGATAGTATACAGAAGCATCCTAAGCGGGCAGGTTACTTAATAAAAGCAGAATTACATTAGTTATTTCTATTATAGTTTGGAGAAAAATACAAATTTGGACATTTAGAGGACATGATATTGGCAAAATTATAGGTGGTATTTATTTTTATTTTTTCAAAATAACTCCTCCCAGGTGCTCTGAGGTAAGTGATTCCTTCATGGTCTTTGCCATCTTTGGGGATGCTATGGGGAGAGTATTTTCGAGGAAAGGAAGGAGTGAACCTGGGTCTTTGAAGAGGCCCATGTTGTAGGAGGGAGAAAACACAGAGGCCAGCAAATAATTCCACAGTCGAGCTGTTGAACACATAAACGAGTCACAGAAGCGACCCATTCTTATGTTTCGAATGTCCACCGTGTACAAATGTTGGGCGCGCGTTTGGCGTTTCTCGGAGTATATTCCATTAAAATACCGATAAAACAAGGATAGCATCCCTACAACATTTGACGTTTATGTTTTTTTGTTGTTATATCTCCTCAAGGGTGGTGTACAAAGTTAATTTTTTTTTTTTTAACTATACATTGTTAATTATTTTTCAACTGTTTTCAGAGCTGCCCTTTAGTACCATAATTGTATAAGTAGATATAAGTTCAGCGAAATTGAAACTACCAACTATAATTCCAAAATATTCACTCTTGACATGTTATCCCAAAAATTTGAGCTTTTTTACTGTCTGTTAGTAAAATTGCGAAAAAAAACATTTCTTCAGCATCACAAAGCCTCGTTATATAACTGAAATACTATTTTGAATGTCTATTAAATAATAACTTAGAATGTTAGTTTGCAGCTCTTCAAAGCACCCTTAAGGTTGTGTTTTGCAAAAAAGGCTCCACAAGAGTTATCCAAATATTATTACTGATTCATTTTAAATTAACGTTTCCTTCGTGTCGAACAAAATCAATAATTGTTTGCAGATACACAAATAATTTGTAATTTGATTTCAATACGTTTGGTAGGAATTACAAACAGACAATTCCGTATGGAATAATATTCTCCGAACCGAAATAATTAATACGAATTAATACTATAGACGTGCTTTGAATGGTTCAACCACTTCGTAACAGTAAATTGTGTGTTATGTTATTATAATGGATGATTGGCCAGCATTATTAAACTGACGATTATGTAATAATGTGATTATGTTCAGAGCTTTGAGTGAGAAATCAATAATATTCAGAGTAGAAGGGTAATACCTACCCATGTGTACATAATACTCGATTATTCTAGACTGCTAAACTAAATTTGACTTTTCATTTCGATTTTAAGCGTAATTTGTTTGAGCGTAATTTTCGCCCAGCTGTAGGCTTAAAGTTAAGACGTTCATTTGAATAGACTAACTACCGCTAAGCATATTAAGTTTGCACAATTTTTTTGCAGGTCGAAAAGTTAATTTTCGAATTTGTCATAAAAAAGGCAACAAAACTATTGATTTATGCATTGCAATAAATACAGTAGATATCAATATGTCTAAAATAACTATTAAAACTTTAACAGCATTTTTCATGTCTATGTGAAACCAAAAATTGTACAAATTCGCAAAGTCCTTCGTTTGCCTCCATGGTCGAGTGGTAAGACGCTCGACTACGAATTCAAAGGTCGCGGGTTCAAACCCGGCGTGCGCAAATAGCTTTTATTTAATTGGTATGTGTCATAACACATTTAATTTACATAAAATAATATAAACTATATTTGCGGCACGTTCCAGAGTGGTAGATATTTGTAATAGTATCGCCCTGGTGAAAGACCACCATTCAGAATCGAAATTTTGCCTAAAAATAGCTTTAGCCATGTTTGGTGACCAGAACTGGATAGCAAAGTACTTCTCAACATTTTTCTTACCCATCTCCTTATCCTCCCCGCTACCTCCAGCCTCACGACGTACCCTAAATGGGGATGCCATAGTCTCACTGGCTCTAGACAGTTGGGAGCAGTTGGGATTCTTTTGCGGTATTCACTATTTTTTTTAAAATCGTCAGGAGATTTCTTTAAAATTTTACCTAGCATTCACTCATAAGTAAAAATGACCGATAATTTTGGAATACGTGAATAGGTAATGCTAAAATAATACGCCGATATAGTGCTGTCCTAAATATTTTCTTATATATCTGTACCTGCCTAAATGAATCGTCACAATATGCGACATCACTAGACATGAAATTAAGTCATATTCTATCACAAACACTAACGCGTGCTTTACACAAAGAATGGCCTGTCTTTGTTCGACCGACTTTACCCATAGACGTAGATTGCAAACGTAGATAGACACTTCACGCCGCGTATCATTTATGTAGATGTTTCGAAATTCAAAATGAGGATTGCGAGCCCACCTCTGTTGGCGCCTCCCTTTGTGGCGAATCTGCTTTCTATGGTGTGTGTCTATGCCTATGGCGGGATGGGGTATATATAATGATGATGGCACGACGCCCGATTGAAATAACCCCATTTAGGATAATACGCCCTTTATTCCAATGCCATTGGGCACATGCGAGCAAACACAAACGATGCTGGCAAATATTCAGAATATGCTCACTCTGCAATGGAGCCCTATCGGCGTGGGTGGAACTGTCTGAACCTACCCGCTGAGCATTGTGAAGCTGCGTCGCTTTTGTGAGAGCGATTCATATTCGGGAACAATAATTTGTATGGCTGGATATTGGCGCCGTTCGTATTGTACGTTCAAATAATTATTAAAAACCGCGGCATTGAAATGTTGCCAGCCGTGTTATTTCAGTTTAATTACCTTTTTGATTGGAATTTGTGGCAATAAAATAACACAACACTAGTAAAAAAGTGTAATAAATCACGTTTTCTTCGTTTTACTAGAAAAACATATTAGCTTACTCAAATTTGCCGTGAGTTGATAGGTAAAATATTTAAAAAAAACACTATTTGGTTGGAGTGAATCTTAGCATTATATTAATCAATGACATTTTAAATACGCTTTAAGCTAACTTTGTAATGCGCTCTTGGGATAGAAATTTGGCGAAAATGCAGCTATAGTAACTATTTAAGCTTTACTGGGTTATATCTGAACGAATAAGGATGAGAGACGTCCAACCCCCATATAATAATAATAATACTTGGCTAATTTATATAACGCCATTTTTGTGAAATATCACCTAAAGGACACTTTACAAAACTTAAAAGCTAATGCTAAATATACCATAAAACTATTAAAACACCTAGGTTTATAGCTGAAATAACCTTTGATTGATGTTTACATGTTAGTTATTTACATTTGTCACGGGCTGTGAAAAATTGACGAACTTTTTGTTTAGCAGTAGATCGAAGATGAAAATATATTAATACACTGGTGAGTTTAGATGCTAACGGGTTATCCTAGCTGTGAAAATTAGAGCAATCCTGTTATTTCTGGATATGATTTTCTGAAAAGGTGAGTTTTGAGTTTAGCTCTGAACTCTGTCGAGTCTTTTATCATTCTCAGATCATGTGGTAGTATATTCCAGGCCTTGGGACCAGACACTCCTGCAGCGCGCTCTTCGAACCTAATGTCTGGTGTGAGCCTTGGTTCCTTCAACCTTCCAATAACCGATGCCATAGCCGATCTAAGGGTTTACATATAGACTTAAATATATATATTAGGTTGAGACCGCCATAGTTCCACTGGCTCTCGACGATTGGGAGCAGTTGTGAGTCTTTGTGCGGTATCCACTATAAAAATAATAAAAAAAATAATTTTTCACACTTAAAAATGAATCATTTTATCCAGAAAATCAGCTATTTTTTTTTAAAGTCATAAATTGATTTTTTTTAAAGACCTATAATATTTGTTAATAATTTGTTAGCAACGTACAATTTAGTTTTATTGCATAATCAAAGTGCACATTTATTTATACTGAAGAAATAGAGAATCCATTTATCTCATATTTTATTGGCACTAATATTTCGACAGATTGCAAATTTAGTACGCGATGCATTCCGAGGAGATGCACATCTGCCGCTGTGCGCCGCAATCCGCCCCGAAAAACACGTTTAATATCGCGCAAAATGTTGGACTAATCTAAATCGAATTAAATTTAATTCAGTCATGTTAATTACTTAATTTTAATGACATTGTTGGGCAAATGATTTTGTTTAACGTGTGGCTATGTTAATCAAACGGACCCATTCAGAGTTGCGATATTATTTGCATTCGGGTAAACATAATAACTGTCGTGTTTTTATTTTAAAAAAATTAAACGAGTAGCAACTTGCATACGATTAAAAAAAAAACACTATCGTTTGTGACCTTCGTAGCAGGACAGTAAGCCTCGTGACTCCGGAGCCGGAGATCACAGGTTCAAAATCCCGACGCTGGCAAATACAGTATTAATCAATACACTTGGGTGATCTCACATTTTATAATAAAAATAATGCAATACGTAGTGTATTTGCATCTCCGAAGATGAATATACTCTCGGTGATATCTATGAAAGCTTACAAGTCAGAAGAGTGAGATAAGGGTAAAAAACTGTATCTTTCTCCAAACTAGAAACAACTGTAGTAATTATGTTTTTCTGAAGTGATCTGCCAGGTAAGTATGCTCATGCATATAATCTCTGTACATATTGTAAATAAATGACCGGTTAGTAATTGAGAGGACAAACGCGTCGGTTTCCTATCCGGGCGTCGTGGGTTCTATTCCTCTCCTAGCTAAGTCCTCCTTCATTGCACAAGCAACATTTTCCGCTTATTATGATGACAGTAGAATTTTTTTCTAATATTGTTAGGTTATTCGTAACCCGGGAATGTTTTTTTTTTTTTTAAATACATAAATATATGAATATGTCATAGATTACAATATGTAGTTAGTAATAAGATAGGAATAGCCTAGAAATTAAGATTTGTACAGCGCCCTTGAGGTGATTTTTCACATAAACGGCGCTAGACAATTAAAAAATATTATTATTATCAAGAGACGCGCTGTTTGAAATGACTTTCTCCGTGTTAAGTGACCAGGTCTAAATAGCCAGGTACTTCTCAACTTTCTTCTTCCTCTTTACCGTCTCCTCAAATAAGAACCTACAATATTAGCGATGCTATATTCCCATTGTCTTCTGCCAGTTGGAACTCTTGTGTAGTAATCGTAATACGGTACAGCGCCCTTGAGGTGATTTTTCACAAAAACGGCGCTGTACAAATTATCAAAATATTATTAATCATATAATGGTACATACATGGTGGAGTAGTAAGACGCTCGACTACGAATCCAAAGGTCGCGGGTTCGAACCCGGCGTGCGCCAATAACTTTTATTTAATTAATATGTGTCATAACACATGTAATGCATATGAAAATAATAAAAGTATATTTGCGGCACGTTCCAGAGTGGTAGATACTCTAAGTGTCGCCCTGGTGAAACACCACCATTCAGAATCTAAAAGTTGCTTGAAATGACTTTAGCCGTATTTGGTGACCAGATCTGAATAGCCAGGTACATCCCAACCTTCCTCTTTTCAATTTCCTTCCCCTCCCCACTACCTTCAGCCTCACAACATGCCCTATTTGGGGGTGCCATAGTCTCACTGGCTCTAGACGGTTGGGAACAGTTGAGACTCTTGTGCGGTATTCATATAAAATATATATATATTTTATTTTAATTTCCATAAATCCTTGTTATAACTTATTTTCTCGAGAGAAGCCATGCGTCAAGGTGGTTTTTCGGTGCGAATTATTTAAAATTAACGTTCGTGGTATGGCCAACTCATTATAATTTTAAATTCCTCTAAAACGTACGTGTTATATTATTACTGCCGAATATTCGACAAATTGGGAGACAAAAACTCTTAATTGACGATAAATATTTAAAAAATCCAATAAAAAATTGGCTTTATGCTTCTGGGATTCAAAAGTGTCAGCGTTGACGTAAAACCCCTTAATTATAGGAATCCTCCTACTAAATGACGTACTATCTCATTAAATATAATTATATATATTATAAAATTCCGCGATATTCTATCAAATTAATTAATTTCACCAAACTACGTTACTGATGAGTGTTTAGTGATTAGTGATTACTGCAGTGTCCCGTTTTCTATAGTAATTATTAGTTGTCGGTGTTATCGAGCGCATTCATTGGTATTGCCTTAAAGAACAGTTTGAAGTAAGTAAAAGACTACCTTAAACATGCATGATAACCCCCGAAATTGATCATTTTAATCAGATGATTGGCGACTTTATAAATCATTTCCTACCTCAGAATCTTAAAGATGTGCGTTTGTTTTGCTCTTGAGATAACATTGTTATATTATTTACACGTAAATAAACTTAAGTACCTAAGGGGCTGAAGTAAAACATAACTTTTAACAATATTATAGAGCCATTGTTATTACCTATAAATGAATTCCGTTGTGAGTGCGTACTACGCACGAGTGTGAACTTTTCCAAATTGACTGACGGATGTGTTCAGAAAACTATTAAATTCAAAAATAATTCCATCAAATCCTTACCTACCAAATAAAGTGCCTACTTTTGTTGTATTTTAGCAAACGTTATCCTGTATTTGAAATGGGTGGATTAAAGCAAATTTTATTTTTTCTAGGCAAGTCAAGTTACATCCCGCGGTTTTTACTAGTATAATTATTAAATACGTTTGTAAATCAATCGTGTACGTAAGTACCTACCGAGTTTAGTTTTATAGAAACATTTTTCTAGATATACCTACCTAATACAGTAAGATTACTCGGCAAGTGTGATATACTCGTATACGACAGAACATTCACAGGCCGAGGAGCATGGTCTTCTAATAATGAAATATTAATGATAGATTTTCCAGCTACCGACATGAAAGGCAACCGGAAAGGCCATCTTATTTATTATCTCCTCTATTCTAGTTCATAAAAGGGCCGCCAGGGCGACTCCCACTTCCTCCCGCCATTGTAAAACAAGACACTACTGGTTAAGATCAGTCTTCTGAGAAGCTTCACCAGATGAATTATTTGATAGGTAGGTTCCTGCCGAAGTCTTATTATGTAGGTACTTACTACTTGCGATTATTGATGATGGGAAAAATGTTAATAAAGCCTATGGTACTCGACATAATATTTTGCAAAATTTTGAACAATTTCTAGAATTATGGTAAAAAAATACAATTAGCACAAAATACATTTTTAAATAAAAATAATTAATACACCTCCACGCTTCAAAATGATATTAATTATTGAAACATGTTAATTCAAGCATAATGAATAGGATCAAGAAAGGGACGCTTAGATGTATGTAGAGCGAATGAACGAAGAAATCAGTGTGATAAAAATAAATATGATTTTCAGTCTTATAAAATATATTTTTCATTTGGAAGAAGGCTTTGACTCAAGCGACACAAGTATCGGGCTTTGTGTCGCTTCAGGTAACTCAGTGAGAGCATCGAGTCAACTTTTTTTCAAAATCCAATCAGGTACTGGACTTTAAAATTTTATTTTTTTCGAATTTTATTTTTAAACAAAAAAAACTTTAAGGTGCTCTGGTTAAACTTCCCGAAATGGCGCTTCGGCCCTTCTGCCTTTCCGGTGTCGATACTTCTATTTAAAATCAGCACATAACGCATTATGATTGCAATCTAGATTTTAATTTAGACTGTCAATTATTCAATTTTATTCACCTACAATTTAAATGACATTAACAAAATACGAATACATAGGTTTCACAATAATTTTATTTTAAATCAATTTGCCTACCTAATTAGATTAAAAAAAACTGAACGTTTCTCATTTAAATGAACAATATGTCACCGAATCAAGAAATATAGCTTTTTAGTCGGCCAGAAACAAAAATATCCGGTGTGCTGCGGCTTTATGACCGAAACACGTGTAGTTTGTTTGATACGGCACCTCCCGTTGGTTTTGATTAAAACAAATTAATCTCACCGGTAGTAAAAACGTCACAAATAGTTCAGAAATAAAGCTCTATAAAAATGGAACCTGCGCGAAGCACTAAATGTGTCCCCTCGGCAAATGTGTCGAGTCAAAATGATGATTTTAATCAGTCGGAACAGAAGTTATTAAATTTAGAAAACATTTCGACATTCAAATGTATTCGTTTTCGCATATATTTCGTCATAAATTATATATTTTCGTACGAAGAATATACCTGTCTGACATAAATCAAAGTAAAGGGTAGTGAAATGAAATAATAAAAGTTTTTTATTAACTCCAAACAAGAAGCTGCGAGGTTTCCCTCTAGCCTATCTATATCTTCGGAGATGCTGTGCGGAGTCATTTAAAGAAGAGGACGTGGTAAGCCTGAGAAGAGCGATCCATGTTGTAGGAGGGAAGAAACACAAATCTTTCCACAGACGAGCTGTTGCACGTCCATTAAAATACCGGTAAAACATTCACAGCAGTTTCACCTGTCGGGGAATCGATCAAACGGAATGCTGGAACAATATTACGCTGTCCTTATAGCAATTGACGGCCTACGTGCTCAAGTAGTTAAGATGCTCGACTACGACTCTAGAGGTCGCGGGTTAAAATAGCAAAAATATTAATTGAATTAATGTGTTATAATTAAATAATATATAGTATATTTGCGGCACGTTCCAGAGTGGTAGACACTCTAAGTATCTCCCTGATGAAAGACCACCATTCAGAAACGAAACGTTGCTGGGTGCTTGAAATGGCTTTAGCCGTGTTTGGTGACCAGATCTAAATAGCCAGGTACATTCCAAGCTTCCCTTTCCCCGCCTTCTCCCCTCCTTCATTGCTTTCAGCCTCACAACATACCATAGTAAATTGGGTATGCCATAGTCACATTGGCTTCAGACGGTTATAAGCAGTTGAGTCTTTTGTGCGGAATTGACTATAGCAATGTTATAATATTTGGCGATGGAAGATTAAATATTAAATGAGATAAAAACATGCTTTATTTGTTTAAAATAACTTCTTCCAATCACTTTTACATTTGACTTTAGATATCTTGATAAGATTTTATCATTTTATGAACAGTTGAATCAGAACTTAACGTTGAATTAAGTCGTATAAAATATCTCTCAACGTTTTATTTTCGTATAATAATTCAGATGTAAAGCTCCCTCCCTCAAGGTGGGAAGAATATAGTAATCTTCTGGTCCATTATGCTGGTAGGTCCATTTAGAGATTTGTGTCCAAAATAATCCCCACAAGGCAGAAAAGTGACAGCAAACGCTGGAGAGAAATAAGATAAATGTAAGATGGAACATAAGGAATAATCGATTGATATGACAAAGCGCTTTCAACTTCGGAAAGGTTAGTGGGTAGGTGCCTAACTTAATTTTCGCATCATTTTAAGAATGGCTATATAAATAATAGCGTTGTTAGTAGGTTTGTACATGTGATAGATTCTTATGTAGAACCATTTTGGGTAGTCTACACCAGTGCAGTTTCAAGTTTTTTTTTGTTTCACAAAAAAAAGTCTTCAGTATCTGAGGGATTTAAAAAAAAAGTTTACTCAGGTAACTCAACGAGTTGCCTGAAGCATACAAAAGCTAAAAAAGTCCCAAATTTGTGTCGCTTGAGTCTAGCCTTCTACCAAATGGTAGATACATATTAGATGGCTTGAGGGCCGCAAAATTATTCATAATCAAAAGAGAGTAACGGCATTTGATGCAGAAAAATAAACTGATCAATTTTTACTAATTTTTACCAAAGTGTTAAGCTTGAGCCTTTATGCCTTTTCAGCGACGATATAACTAACTAATATACCATCATGCCTTTTCTCTGCAGAAGTAGGCAGAGAGGATGGACTACCATACGACTCTATCTTAGCACACACTCCTTGTTTAATTCATATTCATCCCACAGATACTATTCTATTATTCTGACCCTTGACATGGCCTGACTCAAGTA
This sequence comes from Drusus annulatus, assembly GCA_022651775.1. NCBI lineage: Eukaryota > Metazoa > Arthropoda > Insecta > Trichoptera > Limnephilidae > Drusus > Drusus annulatus. Next base: position 731,258 of record JAGWCC010000043.1, on the reverse strand, counting down.
TTTGATTCACTTGATTGTACCATGTCTTACTTCGGCGTCCCCAATTTTTTCTACTCTTCACTCTCTCGTCAAATATTATCCTTATACTCCTTTCTTCGTTCATCCGCTATACGTGCCCAAAACATCTAATCGTCCCTTTTTTAATCCTATTCATTACGCTTACATTCGCCTTTCATTCCTTCCGCAAAATCACGAAGTATCTTAAATATGACTAAAGATTTGTTGGGTTATAAAAATTGACACTATTAGTCATTTTAGCTACTTACTATGTTGAACAGCTAAATCTCCCGAACGGTAAATTCTGGCGACTTGAAATTTGCATCACTTTTTTGTCGAGAGTTTTTGGGTTAGCACACTTATTTTAAGCTCGTTATGTCATTTCAATCACGAGCAATGGAGCTTTTTAATATTAGTTTTATCGTAAAAAAAAAACTCAAAACGCAATGTTCTTTGATCCATACTTTTTGTTATTCAATAATAATAGCTCTTGTTGACACAGTGGCGATTCCGAATAGTGATTAATTGTAATTTCCAATTGTGAAATAAATAATATTTAATGTGTTACATAAGCTTTTACATATTATACTCCCTCTATTTACTACAGCTTACACATTTCACTTCGCAAATAAATAATACCACGCAGCATTTAGGCTTCGAACTTTCTGGCAATAATTCCTTTATTTCCCGGCTCTTGCGACATGTCACTAGGCATTAAGTGCGACCTGCGGCTTCCCACCACTAGCGGCCAAAGTCCTACTCGAGGTCTAATCCAGCCGCCAGGGACATCACTAATGGCGGAACCAGTGATGTGCTTTATCCTACCCAATAACGATCCTGTTATAATAGCTTATAGTGAAGAACTAATGCATTATTTTGCTCATTTCGGGAAGATTGTGGTGTTATTAGAATAATAAATCAAGGTGATAAACCAGTTGTTTCCAAAAACAGACGTAAAAATTGTTACTTGTGTGTTATTTTTTTTGTGAAATTTTTGAAAGCTTGAGTACAAATAATCGGCAATTCAAATTAACATAAGTAAATAGTGAGTTTAAAACAATGTCGTTTTTATCACAATTTAATTAAAGTTATTTTTTTATCGGTAGATAAACTGACAAATCTGAACATTTTGACAGAAAACTTCAGAAAATACATATAAATACCGCGTTTCTTCAAGACCCCTGGGACGTATGTGCGGTAAAACCAAATATGACCGTATTAAAAATGTGGATATCCGGAAAGAATGAAAGGCTGATGTGAGCGTTATAAACAGGATCAAGAAAGGGACGCTTAGATGGTTTGGGCGTGAAGAGCGAATGGACGAACAAATAAGTGTGAAAATAATATATGATGCGACAGTGAATGGAAAAACAAGTCGAAGACGCCCGAGGAAGACATGGCACGCTCAAATAAATCAAATACTTGAGTCGGGTCATGTGAAGAGTGAGAATAACAGAAGAGTATGTATGAGACGATGTATGAATGTGAATGAAGCAAGAAGTATGTGCCAAGACAGAGTTATATGGCGGTCCGTCCTCTCTGCCTACACTTGCGGGGAAACTGCGTGATGGTTAGTTAGTTAGCGTTTCGTTAACGTGATAATGCGTGAAGGCGATGACCTAAAATATATTAAATTATTCAGATTTTCATTTCTGTTTCTCATTCTTCAATTTCCGTAGACATATTACATGTCTCAGGAATATTTTATTAAATAATAATATATATTCATGCATAGCCTCAATTAAATTTAAAATCAATAGCCAAAACGATTTGATTTGTATGTAACTACTGGTGCATAGTCAAGTGTTGGATTTTAAAGTGACAGTTTGTTAGGTTCTTACCTTGATGTTTTCTCACAAAAATGTTCTACCTATCCAACCATTTCGCTATTCGATTTCAGTATTCAACAACACCGTGTTTTATGTGAAAAAAAAGCGTTGGCTCGTCCTTTTTCGGTATTTTTTAATGATAATGTTACGTCAATGATGTAATACAATGAAACACAAATCCAAATGGTTTAATTATTTGTTTCTCTTCCAGCTTAAAATATTGTTTGTTTCAAACAGATGCTCCCGTTTCATGGGCTCATAAACCTTTCAGATTCAAAGCGATCGTTTTATTATAATCGTTTCATATTTTATTAGGTTTTTTCCAGCACAAAAAGCTTTTTCCAGCGTCGTCGCCTCGCCGTTGTAAAGTGTGGAACATTGGAGCCGGATGTCTTGGAATATTATGACCATCGTTAAAATTACTACAACAGAACTCTAAATTAATGAATTCAAATCGAAAATATAAACATGTTACGGTGTTTATTTCCTTTATTGATGTTGGGTTGCTTCCGTTTTGGTTTGGTCCAACGAAGGCTCGTATTATAGTTTAAATTGTAAACTAACATTTTTTTAAATAATAAATGACGAACAAGAGTCGACTGCTCCCAACAGTCTGATGTCAGTGCGATTATGGCATAGGGTATTGTGTGACGCTGTAGGTAGTAGGGAGAGGAAGGAGGTGGGGAAGAGGAAGGTTGAGAATTACCTGGCTATTCAGATCCGGTCATCAAACACGGCTAAAGCTATTTTTAATCAAAGCGTTTCGATTTTGAATAGTGGTCTTTCACCAGGGCGATACTTGTACCATCTACCACTCTAGAACGTGCCGAAAATATACTTATTTAAATAAAAGTTGTTTGCGTACGCCGGGTTTGAACCCGTGACTTTTGAATTTATAGTCGAGCGTCTTACCACTCGACCATGGAGGCCGTCAAATTCATCATATACGTTTTTAACTCTACATCTCAGATTAAGTCGGACAGTTTGTGAAGAACTATGTTTATGATATTTATAGGTTGTATTTTATTTTTTTATCATATCAATTCCTTCTGATACGTGATTTTTCTTAATTATTTATTAAAATTATGTCATTTTTGATTTTTTTTTTAAATTATTTCCAAGGTGCTTTAAAAAAAATCATTCCGGGATCCGCAGCATCCCTAGGTAAATGAGATCACTCTCTCTAAAAACATTCATAACCAAATCACGTCCCTCTTACAACAGAAGAAGTGGGAGGAAGAAGAGAGTGCCAAAAAACCCACCATTATTTAAAATGGGGTGAAATTCCATTAAACCTACTCCTTTGTGGAGTGGAAATTACATTCTAATAGCGTAGCAAGCGCCATCTCTACAAGCAAAGCGACGTCTTTCATCGGAAGCTACTTTGAGAAATCCATTTTTAAAAGCTCGAAGAAAACAACTTTTGAATTAGAATGATAATGTATAATATCGATGAAGTTCTATTAACTTTTTTTAAGCTCATTTAAGATTACTTTTAGATTATTTCTCTTCCTGGTGTTAATAAGTTACTGATTTCAAAAATATCATCAGCTTTTCAAATAAAAGAAGAATACTTTATAATGCATGAACAGATAAATTACCAAAATATGTGGTTAAATTATTTCCAATATAAATTTGAAAACATTTTTAGAGTCAGCATCCCATTTATTTTTTTTTTATTTCTTAACTTCATGTTTATTTACAAAAAAGTACATACATTGTCCTCCACGCTAGGAGTTCACCTGTGATGTGGAGGACATTTTTCGAATTGCATGTTAAAACAATTTAAAATATAAAAGAAAATCTAAAAGAAAATAATAAGATAAAACAAGGTAAAAAAAAAAAAAAAAAAAAAAAAAAACAAGGTAAAAAAAAAAAAAGTGGTTAAAAACAAAGTATATATGTTCTATTTATAAAATAAAACAATTAAAAATATAAAAAGAAAATACAAAAAAAAAAATAATAAAATAAAATAAAGCCACTTTAAGACAAAAAATTACAAATAAATAAATTTCCTAGTAGCACTATTATTATAATAGTGTATAATTAAAAATTAGGAGGATTTTAACCAGTTCCAAACATGTTTATTGTATTGTGCAAGCGCCCTTGAGGTGATTTTTCACAAAAACGGCGCTATATAAATCATCCAAATATTATTATTATTATTATTATAAATGTTTTGATTTGTGTAGGAAGAGAATTATAAAGTTTAATAGCCTGGTATCTGTAATGCTTTTGTCCGAAGGATGTGTGTGTTTTAGGTATTTGTAGTTGATGTGCATGTCTTGATATAGTGTTGCGAGTATTTTGTGAGGTGACAAACGTGTTTATATTTTTTTAAAGGAAAGTTAGTATATGTTTAGAAAATATTTTTTGTATGGTAAGCACTGGAAATTTTTGGAATATGATTGAGGTCGGTGTTTGTATCGGTACTTTAAGTATTACTTTTATTAAGGTTTTCTGGGCTTTATACAGAGTTTTAATAAAAATTTTATTTGCACAGCCCCAAGCAATAATGCCGTATTCCATAATGGATTGGGCTAGTGCAAGGTATATGTTTTATTTATATCATCATCATGTTTATTTTTTAAAATTATTTTTTGTTTTAAGAAAGACAAACATATATGGGTTACGAATAACCTGTCTTTATTTAAAAAGCTCCTACTACCATCATAATAGTTGGAAAATATTGATTGTGCAATGATGGCGGACTTGGCTAGTAGAGGAATTAAGACCACTACGCCCGGGTGGGCATCCGACGCGTTTGCCCACCCAGCTACTGACCGGTTAGGTTAGGTTAGTCTGCAAAAAATTTGCATCACTAAAAATCAAGTTTCTACTTATAAATTCACAACGAAGATAAGAAATTGGTATCTTCTACGCATATCCATATATCTTCATATTTAAAAAAAAAAAAACAGAATTGCTCTAATTTACACAGCTAAGCTGACCCGTTAGCATCTAAACCCACCAGTATAATAATATTTTTTTATGCAATGCTACACAAAAAGTTCGTCAATTTTTCACATCCCGCGGCAAATGCGAATAACTAATATGTAATTATCAATACGGTAATTTTAGCTATAGTTTTAGGTATTTAGATAGTTTTATAGGCATACGCAATAGTTTATTCATTCATATCGTGTACCAATTTAGTCCAATAATTTCCTCAATCTTTATGCATATATTGATTTGTTTATATTTCCTAGGGTGAGTTTAATCTCCAATATCACACTCTTATTAAGAATGTTATCATTGAACCTTATTCTAAACACTGGCGTAAAGTCGAAATTCAGATTTAGTAGGTATTCCCATCACAGACTTTTAACTTTTCCATAAATCAAGCGTGTTTCCTTAGTTTAACACATGTTAAACTATTTTCCAAATCACCTGGGCGTGTTATAAACTTAAAACGAATCAAAAAAAAGCCGAACAGATACGTCTTTAGTATGAGGTAATGTCGATTAAGCAGTTGTACCGATCGGGAGTCGTTCCCATCACTAGCACCCGCGTATTTATTCTGGCTTTGTAAATATTTTCTTTGATCGAAGTGATGTTTTTGTTTCCATCATTTTTATAAAGACGGTATCAATAATGCCCGAGGATTCTCGCTTTGTGGCAGAATGCGAAAGTGGCGGAAGGAATCGTACCTCAGCGGTTGTAGAACCGATTTTTTAAACTTATTATTAATCTTTATAAGCCTTTTGGTGTCGAGCTTTAGGTACTAGAACTTTCAGAAGTTAAATAGTTTATGTTTCAATCTTACTTTAGTTCAACTTTCGTTTTGACGTGGTAAGGGTTATTCTATAAATGGTTGATATTTTTAGATTGTTTGATACATTAAGTAGTTATTAAAAAAAGCTTTGAATTATTCATAAAAAAAAATTACATCAAAAAGTTTATTTTTTTGGGATTTCGACTACTTTATATTCACTTTTAAGATTACTTATCGTTGTTTTAAATAGTTAGATATTTAGGTAACTTTAGAATTTTTGTTTTTTTTTATTTAAAGATGTCACGAATGTGACAAAACTAGCCCTAAACCCAAAATAAAAATAATTAAAAAAGCTAAAAATTAAGTGAACAAAACAAAGATAACTATCACTAATTAATAATGAACGTTCCCAAAGATATCGTGTTAAACATTTAAATATATTTAGTAGTTCAAACGTTTTTTTGTAATTGTATTCATTTCTGAAAATAAATTTAAAAAAAAAAACACTTTGTTTTAAACCACGAATTTGTAATTTTTTGACTATCTACTATACATACTAAATATAACAGTTATCATATGTGCCCTGACGAAGCTTGATCTAAGCGAAACCGGTCGGCGTTAAAACATAAAAAATCGTGGTTTAAAACAAAGTGCTCTTTTATTTTAATACAAACCACTCAGTAATAGCTTCTAATAAAATAAATGTATTCATTTCGTTTGCAATAAATGTATTTATTCGTTGTCATCTACTCACACAACTTAATTTGGAATGAACTCCTTACAATGCATAGCATATACACATTACAACGCATTACCCAAACAATTGAAACTCCCAGTTGCGAACAAAAAAATATTGGCCAAAGCACTTAAAGGATATTTTCTCGACAATTTCATTAATCAGTGATGTGTCCTATCTGTGAGACTTCTATGTGTGTGAATGTCTCTTTTGTTGAATTTGTGGTTTTTATCTAGTTGGTCTCTGCTCTGGTGAGTCTCTTTTTGATGTGTTTTTTCGCTTGTTCTCTTCTTTTGTGCTTCCCATTTGGAATTTGTAAGTCTTTGTAAAAATATTATTATTAAATATTATTTTTTTAACTCCTTGAGATTAATTTACCAAATGTATTTAATGAAAAAAAAAAATATATATATATATATTCATTGCATAAAGCCCTTGTGAAAAGGTTCATAAAAACGTCCCATAAAATATAAGACAGTCTTATATATGAATTATTAACTCCTTTTCACTATTTTATTCCCAACTGCCCAGAGAGAGCCAATTCAAACCATCTGTGGTGATCTCTCAACAGGGCGAAACTGAGAGTTTCTCCCACTATTGCCTGCCACAAAGTGTTGAAAAAGCTCCGCGACTTAATTATGGGTTTCATTCGGCGACCCCTGGCCAAATCGCTGGAAGTTAATCGATTGAAGTTATAAACAGTTTCGTTTGAAGATCTTTGTAAATTTTTGCCAAAGTAAATACACCGACGAATAAGAGATGGATCCTCCGCCAGATCATCTCGGGCTTTGATACGAAGATTTAATGGCTGGGGAAGGTGGAAAACAGTATGAAATATGGAATTGAGAACACACATTGTCTGTTTGCGTTTCAGAGTTGTTTCGAAATAATTCATATCCGAGTAAACAGACGGAATAATGACATCATTTTTGTTCGCGATTTCGGTTAATTGCTCAGGAAATTACGCGCCTACTGATTGAATGATTGCGATGATGTCTTGATGTACCAGAAGTTTTTACTCAGCTTTGCCCGAGCTTTTTAACCACTCTTTTTTAACTTAGGCAATCGAAAAATTTGTAACAGACAAAACGGTACCTCGTCTTGTTTTTGACAGATTAACTAACTAACTAACCAACAAGCAGGGGTAGGCAGAGAGGACGGACCGCCATATAACTCTGTCTTGACACACATGCTTCATTCATACTCATACATCGTCTCATACATACCCTTCTATTATTCTGACTCTTTACATGACCCGATTCAAGTATTTGATATACTTGATCGTGCCATGCCTTTCTCGGGGGTCCTCGACTTCTACTTCCATTCACTTCTGTTTCATATATTCATTTCACACTCCTTTATTCGTTCACTTTCGTTATTTTTGCTCTATATGCTCAAACCATCTAAGTGTTCCTTTCTTGAACCTATTCATAACGCTCACATCTCACCCTTGCATTCTTTCCAGATATCCACACTTTTAATACGGTCATACATGGTTTTATCGCACATACGTCTCAAGGATCTCATTTCCACAGCATTCAGTCTGCAGTCGACAGATTAATAGATATTTAAAGTTACTTCTAATTTTGAAAGTGTTAATTGGTGGTGGAACTCCATTTGATGATTTTCATAATACCATTTTTTTACTTTATTCCACTCATCGGACCTACTTAAATACCCTACCATAGACTTATTAAAAATTACACCAGTCTGAAGATGCCAGTCATAAGTTGAAACCGGTCAGGTCTTAAATAAAAAAAGTAGAATAAAGTTTAAAAAAGTGATTTTTAAAAGATTCATAGCTTTCGATTGGAAAAAGCTAGCTTAGAGCTTGAGTTGACCTATAAACTTAAGCGGATGCTAATTTTATCACGGCAAAGCTCACGATTTAAGTGATGTATTTAAACAGATTTTCTGAAATGAGATGCCCCTTTTTTTAAATATATATATATATATATATATATATATATATATATATATATATATACTTGAGCATGTGAGGACTCAGAATACCAGAAGAGTATGTATGAGACGATGTATGAATGTGAATGAAGCATGGAGCGTGTGTTAAGACAGAGTTGTATGGCGGTCCTTCCTCTCTGCCTACCCCTGCGGGGAAAAGGCGTGATGGTTAGTCAGTTAGTTAGTTTATAGTATGCTATATTTTATCGAATTCTGTAAATAATAAATTCGAGGCATTTAAGGTAAGGTTTACTTTAAATAAGCTTATTAAGTGTGGGTGTTATTTAAAATAGGTTTCTCAGAAATCAAAGAAACAAATCAACTTTCGCAAAAGTCTCTCCACATTATACTTAAAAGAGAAGCGATCAAGAAAAGCAATTTGTCACATCTCAATATTTGATTTGCTGTTCAAATCTTTATAAAATCACAACCGTCTTCAATAAAGAGTATTTTCCAGAAGGTAGCGAAAAATTCCGACTTTCCGTAAGCAATTCCGTTGGTAATTCCACGAATTTCCACAAACAATTTTCCACTGCAATACCTCCACAAGATCATTACTGTTCACTCGACTAGTTCCACTTCCCAGCCGTGGCCAATTATTATTGCCCCACTATTTGCCCTAGCGATTCCACAAGAATTCGAGAATTTTCCACAGAATTGTATCCCAAGGCAGCATTTCGTGGAATAACTTGCTTCTCTTATTCCGCCCTCTTTGGTACGTCTTCAATTACTAAACTTGTGGAATTTAAACTGGCGATTTGATCGTCGGATAAATTCGGATATTCTTTTTTTTAATATGGCGCTATTCGTTCGGGGGAAAGCTCAGATATTTTGGCATTCTACTTGAAATTTTATATTAACGTGTCAATAATAATTATTGTGTTAGTATAATTTGTAGAGCGCCGTTTTTGTGAAAAAAATCACCTCAAAGGCGCTGTACAAATCTTAATTTCTAGGCTTCATTTTATTACTAACTACATTTATAATCTGTGGCAAAATATTATTGCTTATTTATAATATACTAAAGCAGTTATTTCTAGTTTGGAAAACATTTATAGATAGTTATAGTAATTTCTACTATCCACGATTTTACTTTTATCACATCTTATGAAAAGATTTTAAAAATTTAATGTAATGATAAAATAATAAATATTTATAAGACCACAGATATTATGTTATTTTTTATGACCGACTGGTTTCGCTTAGCCTAAGCATCATCAGGGTACAAAATTAAACCAAACAAAAATACATAGTGAGCGGTTATAGAGGGAAAACACAATCCAAAACCAAAAATAAAATAAAATTAGAGAAAAGTGAGGAAACAATAAAATAACAAAGGAATAGAGAAAAAGAGAAATATAATTTGAATTGAATATGTCAAACCACAAGTGATTGTTTTCTACGGAAAGGTTTTCATATCATTCTACTTAATAAACAGTATTTCTAATAAATAAATAACATAGTTTAACAACTTTTGTACAAATAATACGTGCCTACTGTTATACCGTCTTTGCTAAGGGTTGAAATCATATTTTATTTGAACAGAACGCTTCAATTATTTACTATTTTCTTTCGTTATTCCACTACCCACATAATATTATTTTCCCCGAGATGAACTTCAATACAAACATTATTATACTTAATAAAGTCAAGCAAATAAAAACAACTCCTCATAGTTGTGCTTTCCTTTGAGTAGTCCCTCTCTCCCCGGCCGACCTTAATAGCGGAGGGAGATCAAAGAAATAAATTACAGAAGGTAATTGCTTAGGTATTATAATCCAAACAATCCGCTGTTGCATTCTACCCCGGGTCCTACCTACCCCGTATCCCTCCCACCCTCCCCCATCGACATCAAACTACAACCTCCCTAAGGGTTGTCCGAACAACCTTACATCATAATAGAACCTTTAATGCTTGTGCTTTATTTGTGTTATTCTTCATATTAGAACTGATTCCCAAATGGCGAGAATACTCGTGGCACTGACTAATTTGTAATGTTAATGAATATACTCTTTTTTTTTCTTTCAACATTGATATAAAACATAAATTGATTACTGAATCAAACATTGAACCATTCACTGTAAATAGCATCGTAGAGGCGCTTTAAAAATGAAAAAATCTATTTTGACCAGTCTAAATAAGTAAACTAGTGTCCTTCTGGTCCCTTGTTTGCTAATTCCATGCCATGTATCAAAACTACATTGTGGACCGCTAGCCTTTTTTACTTTACCGTCGAATAATGCATTTTACCTTCAAAAAAATAATTTCCTCCATTCTGTATTGTCGAGTGGTAAGACGCTCGACTACGAATCAAAAGGTCGCGGGTTCAAACCCGGCGTGCGACAACAACTTTTATTTAATTAACATGTGTCACAACACATTTCATTTATATAAAAAATGTAAAGTTTATTTGCGGCACGTTCCAGAATGGTAGATACTCCTAGTATCGCCCCGGTGAAAGACCACTATTCAGAATCAAAACGTTGCTTGAAATGGCTTTAGCCGTGTTTGGTGACCAGATTTCAATAGCCAGGTATTTCCCAACCTTTCTCTTCCCCATCTCCTTCCATTTCCCACAACCTTCAGCCTCACAACATACCCCAATTGAGGGTGCCATAGTCTCACTGGCTCTATAAGGTAAGGAGCGGTTGGGACTCTTGTGCGGTATTCACTATAAAAATAAATTTTAATTCCGTCAATGTCAATATTAATGAGCTAAAAACGTAATTAACTTATTTTCACTAAAATTTAAACACGTTTTATTGAGTTTTTTGTTGACACTCATTTTTAACAGAGAAACAATAAGTGCAATTTATTTTTTAAAAACATCACTAAATGACAAACCAAATTTTAAATAGTAGGTACAATTGAATATTTTTCTAGAACATTAAAAATAATACTTTTCCTTTCTAGAATCGTGCAGCATCCCTTATCCTTAAAGCATGGTAAATAAAGGCGAGTAATTTTTCTTGTGGCTGCCTTCCAGGGGTTGTTTTTGACTTTTTGTGTCACCAGAACCACCTACCCCCACCACCCCCGCTACGCCGATAACTTTATAGCTTTTCTTGCAATTTTGTGAATGCAATCAAGAAGTATTTCTCTTTACACGATTGTGGATATTTTGCTACCTTACGAAATATAAACCACACAAAATAAGGATAATTTGAAATATAATAGAGTCGTAAGTAGGTATTTCTGAAAACGATAGCCAAAAAGGGTACTTATTTTATTTTTTATTGGCTTTACTCATTGATTTCATGTTTGATATTAACTTTAAAGATACTAAAGTTTATTAATTGAAAATATAAAGGCGTTACTTTTAAAGTTGCCACCCTTTATATCAGTACATATTTTTAATAACGTTAACCGTATGGAGTAATTATTTTAAATTGACACTGTTTTAATGGTAATCTTTATTAGTACTATTAAAATATTTTGATGAAAATGAAATAATAGCTTTGTATAAGACCACAAATTTAGTTTTATTGTTTTATGACCGACCGGTATTGCTTAGCCTAAGCATCATCAGGGTACATAATTAAACTAAACAAAAAATACAAAGTGTGCGGTTATATACGAGTATACATACAGAGGGAGAACACAATATAAAATAAAATAAGATAACAGTGAGAAAACAATAGAATAACATTCAACATTATAGCAAAAGAACAGAGAGAAAGAGATAGATAATTTGAAATGAAAGATGCAAAACCTTGATGATGCTTAGGCTAAGTAAAACCGTTCGGTCGTAAAAAATAACAATAAAATCTGTGGTCTTATACAAAGTTGTTATGTCTTTTTAATTAAATATGTCAAACCACATTGTGATTGCTTTCTTTTAAAATATAAAATATTATAACTTATTTCTTAAGGCCTTACTTTAATTTATAGTTAATATTAATTCCTAGTTTATAGCCCATTATTAAATTTGCTCTCACTTTTCGTATTGCCCAACATAATAATAATATTAATAATAATAATAATAATATTTGGACAATTTGTAAAGCGCCGTTTTTGTGAAAAATCACCTCAAGGGCTTAACATAGCTTAAGAAATAACGTTTCAGGATAGATGGGTGCCTAGACATTCCTTCGCAGCAAAAATAACTCATCTCCTTTTCCTTGACTAAACTTGATTCCATGATAAATGAACTCAAATAAAATACGCTGTGAAATTCGAAACAAAATTAACGATTCTTGAGCAAGTGAAAGTTAACATTTTCTTGTATGAAACCCGCCCCGAGCAGTACCATCCCTCGCGCAAAACCTTTGTCATTGCCTTCTTCTGTATGCTTACCCGATTCTGTTTATTTTTCCTAATTATCAAAGTACAGATTTTTGGGGTGGTTCGTACGACAAACAAATTCCGCCGAAAGATCCGCCCGGCTTCGCGTTTTATTTATCCCTGGCAATCAAATGTTTATCAAAGGAAAGGAAACGCGAATGTAGAAATAGCGCGGTTCGTACAGATGCCGCCTAAATCGAAAACAATTTGCGCAAACAGACAAAGTGATTTGAATTCCGAATGAAAAATAAAAAAATGTTGCGGAATGAGGAATTAAGCCCCTTTTACGTGGGGCGAGAAATAACTCACAATCTTGCACATGAAATTATACAAAAAAATTGTCGTACAAAACCCGAGGTTATTGAATAAAAATTACCTTTTTTGTACTCCAATACGTTATAAGCAATATGACGAGTAAAATACTTTCACAATGAATTTTAAATAACTAACCATCACGCCGATTCCCCGGAGAGGTAGTCAGAGAAGATGTACCACCATACAACTTCGTCTTGCAACCAACTTCTTCCTTCATTCAAATTCATACATCGTCTTATAATACTCTTCCGTTATTCTGATTCTTGACATAGCCCGACTCAAGTATTTGATTCACTCGATCGTGCCATGTCTTTCACGGGCGTCCCCGACTTCTTCTTACATTCATTTCCGCGTCGTATTTTATGTTCACACTCCTTTCTTCGTTCATCCGCTCTACATACCTAAACTATAAATATAAGCGTATATTTATTAATCCTATTCATTACGCTTGCATTAGCCTTGCATTATTTCCCGATATCTACATTTTTAACACGGTCGATAACTTTTGTATTTATGTTGATTTCCAGTCCGTGTTCTCATAATCTACTAGAAGAAAAAAAAGTGTTTTTGTACACATTTACCGATCTGCACCTATTACATATAATAATTATAACATATATATTTTTGCTGTACTCTCATCTTTCGTCTTATAAATTATTATACTGTGCAAATGGACGTCATCCCTTTCATTATTTGAAATGTTGTTCATTATAGTTCATCCCCCAAATCTGAACTACTTTACAGTAATACGACATACGGTGTCACTACCGTCAGTGACATCTGCACAAGTACATCGCAAGTTTTTTTATTAATTGACCCTTCGTGAAGCTATCTCACTTTAAGGTACCTACTTATTTTAACAGTAGTTCTATTTACATTTTTAAAGTGACGGAAAGAAAAAAAGTATTAACTTCATTAAATAGTGAAATAAGGACAAATATCAATCAGTAAATGTTCGTACAATTTTCCACGGATTATTCAAGAATATTCTCACAGCTGGTCCACGTAAAAGTGTCGCAGCGAAAATTGGATACGAATCGAACCGCTTTGATTTTGCACGCCACGTATTTTATATCGCAATTACCCTGAAATAATAAATTTACTATATTTGTTTGAATATTCGACATTTACAAAAAACTTCAATTTCAGTAATCTTTGATAAATAAATTGATTTTTTGTACGCGGCTCTAAATCAAAAGCGTTTACTTATTGCGAAAACCAATTCGAAATAATATTTTTTCAGATTTCAAAGTGAAAAATAAATTAATAAAATTGTCACGCTCAATATTTATTACATATATTTAAAAAAAAAAGCCGAACTGAAAACGTAACACAAATCAGTAATGTAAAAGCTTTCAGTTCTAATAAATTCCATAAAAAAATCCAAAAAGGTTCTAATTTGATAATGAGTTACCTCCGTCCGTTTCCCTTCCCTCCCCATTATGATTCATTAAAAATTACAAAGCAAAACCTCCCTCTAAATCCCACCACCCTCCTTAATAAAGGTATCACTGCCTCAATAGGTTTGTTCTTGTTTAATTTCCTTTGAAAATTGAGCTCCGGACTAGAATAATGGGAGCTTTCTATTGGTCGAAAGCCGAGCACAAAGCACCCAATCAGAGAACGGAATCAGTTGTAAGTCTGGGAGATGGGTCGTTTTAACTTCACCTATTGAAAATTTCCACGATAAATAATTTGTCTAAAGATTTGATCAAAGATTTTCTTCGCATTCTTGGAGAATGGGTTCCTTAATGATCTTTCGCGGGAATTGATTTCTATACCAAGAAATTGTTTACAATCTATCGACTGTTTGCCAGTTTTAGGAATGTAATATTAAAGAAAACGTATGATCGTAATACTAATAACACATTTTTATGGCGCTCTTTCAATGAAAAATCGCCTCGGAGACGCATTACAACTAGGCAAATAACCCAAATAAACGAAGAATTCTAATACACTAATTACTTAAATGAAAACGGCATAAAAAAACAGTTAAAAACTAGCATCTTGTTTTGACGGCCTCCATGGTCGAGTGGTAAGACGCTCGACTGTGAATTCAGAGGTCGCGGGTTCGAACCCGGCGAGCGCATATAAATTTTCAGATTGGTAGATACTAGAAGTATCGCCCTGATGAAAAACCACTATTCAGAATTGAAACGTGGCTTGAAATGGCTTTAGTCGTGTTTGGTGACCATATCTGAATAGCCAGGTACTACCCAACCATCCCTTTCCTCATCTCCTTCCCCTTCTCACTACCTTCAGTCTCATAACATACCCCAATTGGGGATGCCATAGTCCAACTAGCTTTAGAAGTTTGGGAGCAGTTGAGGGTCTTGTGCGGTTTTCACTGTAAAAAAATTATAAAAAATCTTACCATGAAATGTATTTTTATCAAGGCTTCGTATTAAAAGCTAAATATTTTTATTTCAAAACTGGCTACCATGTTACTATAAATAAAATCAAAGCTCACAAAGATACAGACATAATTTTCTTAAGCATTAAGTTTGCAATGCACGCAATCCTGTTTAGTTAAGTTTTATCTTGTGATTTAAGGTAACTTTATTCCGGCCATCTTCAGACTAGTCTGAAGATGGCCGTCATAGGCTGAAACCGGTCCAGTCAAAATAATAAAAAGTGGAATAAAGTTACAAATTTGTTTTATTAAATCATTAAAATGGAATTCCACCACGAATTAACAGTTTCAAAATTTTATCTTGTGAATTATGAACAAACCATTCCTCAGCGCCTTGCCTGCACAATTTACATTTAAGCTCGAGAAAGCTCAGTGTGCGCTTGAAACTTGCAAGATGATTGGCGTGTCGCGTGCACCTTAGTCTGATTATTTACCCAAGATATCTCCATTACCCGGAAATACAGCCTCCCTAGAACTTCCAGCGTTGCAGCTTCATCTCACAACGTACACGTATACCTACATTACACGTAAAGATGTACACAGACGTGAATCCCGTCTTCACGTAATAATTACTGACGTTTGGAGCAGTGTTTGCCCAGACTCAGTTGATTCGCGAGATACAGCTTGAAAATAAGGGATGTTAACTTGAGAATGTTGATTTGAACATACCTTCGACCTTCAAGTTGGTGGGTCTTCATAATCAGATTGGATATAAAATTGGTGTCAGATGTATACTAGCATTTCCAATTACTGATGTTAGGCTTCTAATGTACAGAGTTACCAAAATTATTGAACTTAGAACTTTTAAAGCCGGCGTTTCAATATCAAATACTTTATTTTTGTTTAAATAAATAAATCAATACTGAAAACCACAAATCCACTTGAAATTACGACAAATAAATTACCTTTGAAAAATGCCACTATTTACATGGATTAAACTTTTTTATTACATTTTTAAAAGCTTATTTTGTAGAAATCCATTTAATTTATAATTAATATTTGCACGCTTGACAGCTGTTTTACCTTCCGAAAGTTTATAATTTTATCACAGAACAACAAATAATGATTAAATTTAAGTAAACTTACTATTTGGGTATTTGCAGAGTTGGAAGATGGTGAAAAAATCACACTTTTCACAAAACTGCAAAAATAAATACTACAAAGTGCATTCATGTTTTAAAGGCTAATGATTTTATACAATGGTCATATCTTACCAACTTACATACCTTGGGTTTCTCATCAACAAGTATGTGTCATATGTGATAAATTTAATGGTATTTGAATTAATGAATTCAATACCTATAAGAGAGTTATTTACAAAAATCATTGTTAACCAATCAACATCAATTGATTACATCTATGAAAAAGATTTAACGTAAAGTTGTGTTTTTAATGTACAAAAAAGTCAGTTTTTTTTTGCTACATAAAAGATAAAAAATCACGGTTCCCCTTTCTTAAAAAGCTTCGCATTACCTATAAATACATTCCCCAAAGGGTTGGTTTATTAAAATTAATGTTTTAAGGCGGGAAAGGTAGAAAGATAAGTGGAACAAGATGTTTCAAATCCTGGTACGAGGCAGACAATAATAAGTGTTATGTATAATACATCCGCTCACAATGGGACAAAAAACCAATCTCGAACGCTGATTCTAGGTATGAAAAAAAGCCTGAAAATCTCCCCAGTTATATGAGTAATGTCTCACCAGCCATTGTGAGATAACCCAATTAAAAGTTCAAAGATATTCAGTAATTTTGAGTTTACTATAATACATTCAAGTCCACATTCTATTTCACACCAAGTAGGGTTCTTTACTAGCCTTAACACTTATGTAACACATGTTTAGATATAAATCAATTCAGGGCCGATTTTTGTATTTAAAATCTTTTCTACAGACTTCATTTCAAAACATACGCAGCTTAACTTACATTTTGTAAAAAAATAAGTATTTTTCAAACTACAATAATGATAATATTTGCATGATTTGGATAGCGCCGTTTTTTTGTGAAAAATCACCTCGAGTCATTACTAACTACACGAGGGGTATAGAAGCAAAGGCAGTAATCTTTTTGTCCTAAATTATTCCTAGAAAAGTTGATAAAGCGTTTTATACACCTTTCTTTCATAAATATGTGGATACATTTAGACATTATTGTTTTAAATTGTTCTTAGTTTAATGTACACAAACATGTTGATACACAAAATTCTCTGTTTCTTAATTAAAATCATTCAAAAGTTGACAATGTTACAAAACTGTTTTCGCAGATTGCTGCCTTTGCTTCTCTGTTTATCTATAGCATCTTATTATTTATTTATATTATGTACAAAGATAATCTACAGAAACATACTTACCTGGTAGGTTGCTTAAGAAAAATACAATTATTTTAGCTATTTCTAGTTTTGAGAAAGTACCAATTACCTAAACACGAGTTTAAAATAACTGTATCGGGAGAGAACCTTTAATATTAGTCGTTAAAAATTCTCTCCCGATACGGTAGAAAATGTTATAGCTGAAATTTTGGTTAACAAAAATTAAAACCAAGGGCATTATAGTAAAAACAACGTGACAATCGAGAAAACTCATCATAATTATTCAATCATAAAAAATAATTTCGCTCCCATGCCCTAAATTGGAAAAAAAAATGTGTGTCTATCTGATGAGACCTGCGAGGTAAGTATGTTCCTGTATATTTTCTCTTTAAACTAGGAATTAATATCAAGTAGAAAATAAAATCTGTACAGTGCCCTTGAGGTGATTTTTCACAAAAACGGCGCTATACAAATCATTCAAATATAATTATAAAATTTAACTCAAATTGTGATATTATAAATCATCCCACCAAAAAAACTACGCCCTTTTCACACTCACTCACAATGTTTTATTTTCAAATATTACTTATACGGTATATCATAAACTGTGTAACAATACAATTTTCGACATTTTAATAAAACACTATTAAAATTTCGTCACAATATTCGTAGGATATGGACTGACGTATCATTCTGATTCTCTTCCCGAAATTCAACACGTGTTTCACATTCCCTTCTCCTGTTTCGTCCTTGATGTTCATCTCTCCTGACATTTGTATTATTTCACCACCGCCATTTTTGTTGTTTCACCCTCTCCCAACCCCCTTCCGCTCCCCTGTCCCCGTGGGACCCTTTGTGTCTACTTCCTGCGGCGGGGAAAAGAAGCGGACTTTGAATTCGGAATTGTCATTCTCTTTGTCAGGATCGGTTTCGTGTTAGCGATCTGGATCGAAATTCTAAGTGTGTGACACGTTTCAAAATATTACACATGTACAGAAAAAAATATTGGTGACCTCTGCGGCCGAGGCGGAGATCCTTGACAGCGAATTCAGGGGTCGCCGGTTCGGAACCTGGAGTTCGCAAATATAAATTTAATCAATTCGTGGATCGCTTCGAAAGATTATCAGTTTTTTCAGTGCGGAATTTGTACGATGCCCGTAAGTCTGGAAAAAGCAGTAGCCAGCGATGGACAATACATTGAATCATAAATATAAAACCAATTTTTTTTAAATAAAGCCTCGGATTTCGGAAAAAAACGGCGCATGCAAAGTTGTACAACCAATAAATACTTGTATAGCGCCGTTTTTTGTGAAAAATCACCTCAAGGGCGCTGTACAAATCTTAACATCTACTTAATATTATTTCCTAGTTTATACAAATGTACAGCAACATACTTACCTGGCAGGTCACTTCTAGCAGTCCACAATCACTTTATCATGATAACTTAAAATATTATAAAATTTTTACACACAAATATTCAGATATTTTTTTTAGGGCATGAGAGCAAATTCAAAATATAGTATATCAAAAGTATTTTTAAAATTTTCGTAGTGAGGAACAGATAATGATGAAAATCTTCTAATGAATTTAAGAATGAGGGTCTAAAAATTTTTTCTTGATTTGAACAGAAATTCTATTGGGCTTGTTACATATCTTGATTATGGGTACGTTTTATGGCTGAAGGAGTGAAGAAAGGGAAGGAAATGAGGATGACAGTTTGGGATGTACCTGGCTGTTTATTATTTGTATTTTTTTTATAATTGAAACTGCACTAAAGTCCCAACTGCTCCTAACCGTCTAGAGCCAGTGAGACTATAGCGACATCAATTGGGGTTGCCATAGTCTCTCTGGCTTCCAGCAGTTGAAACCCTTGTGCGTTTTTCACATGATCAAAGTATTTTAAAACGTAGCTCTACTATCCTTCAAATAAAATCAAATCAAAGTCTCATCAATGCACTCCCGTCTCAGGTGCCCTCGAGTGAAGACGTCGGCGTCGATATTCCAGCGTGCCACGCGGGCGTCGGTCGCGACAAGTGGCGTCATTAGGCCGCGCCACGCTCCGGCCGCGTGCGCCCGCCCCGTGGGATGCCCGCGCCGGCACGCGTGTCCACCACGCGCCGGCCACTTGTGCTCGGCCACCGCCACAGCCGAAATACTTCGAAATTAGCGGTGCCCGTTGACTGCGGTTTGTCCTGGCCACTAATCCGAAAAGCTTTATTTGTACGGCAAACTAATATATATTTTAAACGTAGGGTTGGAAAAGAGAAAGGAGTGTGAAAAGAATATGTGATGCAAAAGTGAATGGAAGAAGTCGAGGACGCCCAAGAAAGACGTGGCACGATCAAGTAAATCAAATACTTGAATCGGGTCATGTGAAGAGTCAGAATAACAGAAGAGTATGTATGAGACGATGTATTAAAGTGAATGAAGCAATGAGTGTATGCCAAGACAGAGTTATATGGCGGTCCGTACCCTCTACTTACCCCTGCGGAGAAACGGCGTTAGTTAGTTAGTAAGGGTTGGAATAGGATTTTATATCGGGTTTTCTTTGAATTTTATATCTCCCCTCAAGTGACATTTCAAAACATTCATTAGGCAATAATAAATATTTCAACTTTCTCATTTCACCTTATACGTACCAGAAAATACCGTCGATTCTGTGCAAAAACCCCACAATTTTTAAAAACGGATTCCAAACTTTACAACATAAATGACAGATTTGATCCAGAGTGGTAGATAAGTTTTGCCCTCGTGAAAGACCACCATTTTGAATTAAAGTATTGCTTGAAGGGGCTTTAGCCGTGTTTTGTGACCAGATCTGAGTAGTCAGGTACGTTCCCAAACTTCCTCTTCTCCATCTCATTCTCCTCCCATCACTTTCAACCTCAAAACATACTCCGATTGGAGATGCCATAGTCTCACTGGCTCTAGACGGTTGAGAGCAGTTGGGACTCTTTTGCAGTATTAACAAACAACAAAATGAGAATGCTGTGTGTTTAATCCACCAGTATCTAAATGGAATTTGCTAAAATAACGTGATTCATTTAGCTGACTCGTTTTGATTCGCCCATAGGAATGTTGTTCCAGCTATCATTTTTTCTCCTTCCCTAAAGAAGGTTTTCTTCGAGATTCAGATCAACTCCTTTTTTTCCGCCGCATCCTTAAAAGTGGATTAGGGCTTAAGAAACACTTTCTGTTATCGATACTCAGGGATTTTGCTTGATATCATATTTAAGCTCACCACAAATATAAAATTTCTATCGCTACATCCTGCATTGTGTCATTCATCTTGTGCACAGTCATTCCATATCTTCTTAGAATTAATTATCGCTCTGAATCTCCTCTGTTCTATGCAATTAAGTAAGCGACATTGATGCTGGCCCCATCAGCCCAAAATATACAATGAAAGGATGAATGGAAGAAAGAAACTATGAATGAGATTTCTTTTGCCAATCATTTGTTCTGTAAATCAACTCCGCTTAAATGTGTTAGCTGTTGAAGAAAAAACATGTTTTATCAGAATCCTTTGATCATAGATCAACCGCTGCTGGGCGAGATAACGCCCTGGATACTATGTTTCTTTCAGCAATGATTGTACGATTATGCCAGAGAGGCTGCATTAATAAACGCCACTCACAAATATTCCAAGAAACAAATGGGCCGAGAGATCCACGAATCTTCAGTTCATTTGATATTACGGCTTTCTCATAATACTGAAAACAAGAGAGTGTATTATCGCATCTATGTGGTAGCAGTGCAAGAAGATCGCCTACGTTAAAATGCCACCTAAGATATATCAGGAAACGCAGTTTACGATTTTAGCAGGTATCTTTATAATTATTTCATTTATCGATTAAATCTTTTTTAATGAAAATGAAATTACAACTTTGCATAAAAACACAGATTTTATTTTATTTTTTATGGGCGACCGATTTTGCTTAGTCTAAGCTCATCATCAGGGTACAAAATTAAACCAAACAAAAAATTCATGATGTGCGGTTGTATAATATATACATAAAGACAGAGTTGTGTGGCGGTTCGTCTTCTCTGCTTAGTTAGTTAGTTATGCTATTCATATTAATTATTGAAATAATATCAGTAATCTTTAACGTAAATATGAAACAGGTTAGGAAAATCTTCCTGCTTGGAAGATTTTCCGTCCGAAAAAACCTTTCTAAATTTGCCACACAATGTTATCTGTAGTAAAAAAGGAAAGAATAAAAAATACCAACTAAAAAAGAACATCATTTTTTAAACGTACTAATTAAATACAAAAATCAAAAAATGTAGGAAAGAAGAACGGTGGCTATGAAATATTAGCATCTTGATACAGTCCACATAACAGCGCCATCAAACAGATCTCCATTCATCTCCCGACATTGTTACCCAGCAGCTTCCTTTGATCCGAGATCGAGACAATTATCGTGTCATCACAATTCAGCTGGGGAGATAATAAAAAGAATCACACTAACAGCAGCGGGAACGTTCTCCTCACTGAATAAATTTTCCTGCGGTGCATCTGTCGTCGGCTCGGGAAACCGTGGAGCGGTTGATAGTAATAATAATACTAGTGGGCCTTAGCGGGCTGGCAGTAAACAAGGTTAACCTTTTAGAAGCCGGCAGGAAGTAAGGAAAATTCTTCGTCGGTGGAAAATTTCAATGGTTTGAAATCACGTTGAGTCTTCAGCAACGCTAGTTTTTAAGTTGAGGGACATGGAGAGGTACCTTTGCGAAACAGTGTATAAAGAACGGTTCACTTTATACTGACTAGATAGAAAGAGACAAATATATATTAAAGGATGTTGGATAGCCTATCAGTTACTGCCCACATGGAATTCGAACATTTTGATAAACATATTTGAACACATTTAACAAAACAATTTCAATGCACCATTAAAATTATTTATAAAGTCAAAATATCACACAAACACTAATAACAGAAAGTTTGCCTAAATAGTGATAGAAAATTTTTGTTGATTTTATGTCTTTATATTATTTAAAATTCTAAATTTCGGTCAAAAATATTTAAAACTGTTGAAATACCTCTATTCCTGTGGCTGTTTAAATATATATATAAGTTCACCTGTATATACAAACACTAAAGTGGAAACCTATAAATGGTCATATTAATACTACTTATATAATATTTTACCTAGTATGTATGTAAACTGTTGGTCTCCCAAACAAAATAAAATAAAATAAAAAATAAAATAAAATAAAATAAAATAAAATAAGTAATTAACCATCACGCAATTTCCCCGCAGGGGTAGGCAGATAGGACGGACCGCTATACAACTCTATCTTGGGACACACTCCTTGATTCATTAACATGCATACATCGTCTCATACTCTTTTGTTATTCTAACTCTTCACATGACCCGATTCAAGTATTTTATTCACTTGATCGTGCCATATCTTCCTCGGGCGTCCTCGACTTCTTCCTCCATTCGCTTATATATTTTGTTTTATTTTAATTTAATATTCTATCTGAAAATAAGGGTGCAAGCATTCTTAAAAAATCCTACAATCACAATATCCCGTGATTGTTCACAGGTCTGCGCTATTTTTTTAATAAATAAAAAAACATTACCGGGTTACGCATTACTCCGCCAAATTAGAAAATGTTGCAGGAGCAATGATAGAGAACTTACGAGTAGCTAGCACATGGATTGAATCTACGACGCCCGAGTGGGAATCCAACGCATTTGTTCGCTCAGCTACTAACCGGTAAATGAATAGAAGTAAAATACTCAAAAAAACTTTGCTATTACTCTTTATGACTATGTTTTAGGGATTTCACTGATATGACAAATGTTTTTCGTTGTAACTTTGTCACAAATAATTTAATAAGATAATTTCTGAGTAGATTGAATTGCACGGTCAAAGGGTTTAAGCAAATAATCCAGGTATTTCAGTCTCTTTGTGAACAGCAAATCTAATTATTTATTTATTTAATCTGCGGAGCACATACGCGCCAGATTTATTCTTCAACTTTTTCTCGGCTCGTAACTTTGAACGATTCCACTAAATGATTTCGGACTTGAATCAACAAATTCTTTCGGAAACTCTTTCATAGATGGAGTTTACTTCTACTTTGAAGGAGTAGTATATTTTGTTACGGAATAACTTCTGCTGTTATTTTACATTGAGAAAATACCATCTGACTTCGAAAAAAAACATGGAAAATTTTAAGCACCATTAGTAGTGAATATTCAAGAAAATCTAAGAAACACATAAAACAATACTTTTAACTTTCAAAAAAATTCCATGCGAACCTATCCTCACTTGCTAAGGTTACCTTAGAGAATAGACCATCATACAACTCTGTCTTGGCACACACTTCTTGCTTCACTCACATTCATATATCGTCTCATACGTACTCTTCTGTTACTCTTGACATGGCCCGACTCAAGTAGTTGATTCACTTTCACGTCATATATTATTTTCACATGCCTTTCTTCGTTCGTTCGCTCTAGGTGCTCAAACCATCTAAATTCTTTTCTTAATCCTATTCATTACGCTTACATCAGCCATGTATTATTTCCGGATATCCACATTTTTAACACGGTCACACATGGTTTTACCGCACATACGCCTAAGGGATCTCATTTATACAGCATTCAGTCTACTTTCATCCTTTCTCTGCCAATTTCACGCCCCACTGCACATAATAAATAAAATAAATGTTATCTTAGGAAGCATGGAATATTAGTTTACGTGTATCGAACCTTTTGTTAATCGGACCCAATTTTTTAAATTATTTGCTCCCTGAGATTCACATGAATAATCTCTCCATAAACCCCAGTATGTACGAGTATGTTACCATTTTCAGGTTAAGATTCTCCACTACGAATCTAGAAATCACGGGTTCAAGTCTCGGCATGCGCAAATAAACACTAGGTTTACAACATAACTTATAACGATCAAAATATCTGTTAGTGACTAGGTCTTTTAATATTATGTACTTGATTATTGATTCATTCGGTTTTGTTTTGGAATTAGGGACAACTTTTGCTCCCTACAGTCGCATGAGCAAACAATAAAGGACATGAAAAGAGCAGCCCTGTTTTAAATAATGAATAAATAAGAGACAAAACAAGGCTTAAGCAAATAAATGGGGCAGGAAGTAATAGAATACATAAACAGCATTAATCATTGCAAAGAAGCACCTCATTAGTAATAATAATAATTGGCTAATTTGTATAGCGTTGGCATTGTGGAACATAGGTACGGTTTTTAATTTTGAAACTGTCATTTCGTGGTGGAACTCCATTTCAATGATTTTAATAAAACCATTTTTTTTAAACTTTATTCCACTATTTTTTATTTAAGACCTGACCGGCTTCACCTTATGACGGGCATCTTCAGACTGGTACAATTTTAAGTAAATCAATGGCATATATACTATTAGTGCAAAATCCAATAACAAAAAATAGACAACACGAAATGTAAAAAAGAGCAACAGAGAAATAACAGCACATACCTAATATTTGAATGAAGCAATGACAAAAATAGGACAAAAATATACATTAGATAGAACATTCAAGTCAAAGCCTGAACAAGGTTATTTATCTATATTTTTTCAAGGACTAAGATATAATATACCTGCTATATATTAAATACCAGGTAGGCACCTAAGTAATCGAAAATCATCTTCTTTTCCATAATCATGAAATGACTTTATTATGTAACGCAGAAAATGTATGTGCCGGTGAAGCAAAACTCTCAAACAGTGAGCTCCGGCGTCCCAAAAATTTCAAAAATGTTACTGTCCGGGATTCATAGGTCAACGTCACTACTTTAACCCTTAACGTATCTTCCATCGTGAGTTATGGAACTTTAAAATACATGTCTATTTAACTATATAAAAAACCGTGTTTTTAGATAAATTGTTCGATCGGATAAACTATTTACTAGAAATGGTCAATATTTATTCTTGTCCCGGTCAAAAGGAACCGGTTCCTACCTGGTCACTGGAACCGTCGATATTAATTTCTCCGAGGAACCGGTCCGAAATGTTCTCAAATAAAAATATCGATATCCTTTGTCCGTTCTTTTCGTGTTTTTTTGGGCGAGGAATCGGTTCCAGTTCTTTTCGTTTTTAAATCTCTACTGACTAGTACTTTTTTTAGCGAAGAACTTTTGTCGACTTGCTAGTAATTAACCGATTCCGCCATTGGGACCTTATTAGAAAGTGGCATTTTAATCG
Source organism: Drusus annulatus (assembly GCA_022651775.1). Lineage (NCBI taxonomy): Eukaryota > Metazoa > Arthropoda > Insecta > Trichoptera > Limnephilidae > Drusus > Drusus annulatus. The sequence goes on along the minus strand of JAGWCC010000043.1, from coordinate 705,490 downwards.
ATATCAAATTTTCATTGAAAATTATAAATATTACTTTTAAATTGTTGAATTTTTTGGCAGCCATCTTTGTAATGGATTCAAAGCTCAACCCGAGTGTATTGAATACCTGGATAAATGTTTTTTTTTTTTTAATACGGAAGATCTAAATTAAGGCGTTACTCCGGATAAAGTAGAGGATCCGAGTTCGAGTCTCGGTTGTGACCATTGTCTTTTTATTTTCTGGCTTTTGCTGTTTCATATTTGTGTTCTTATAATGGTAAAAAAAAATAATTTAAAAACGGCTTTGAAATATTTAAATTATTTCAAAATCTAACATTGTAAGAACGCTTGCAGAAATCAATCATCCTACGATCAATGCAGACTCAATTTTTAACTTTTCATAAATTATTAATTCCTTCAGTGGTCCTTTTGTCCCGATCTCCTCCAATCAGTTCATTTACTATCCAAGATCACCGTGTCCCCTTTGCAAAGTATGGGGGAGTGCTGGACAGATGTGACCGCGGCAAACGGAAAAAATAAACTCGCCAACGAACCGAGACTAACTCGCTTTGGTCAACAAACCGTGCTCAGCAGGGACAGAATTGTTAATGTATACTACGCATCATATACTCCTTTGTCACGTTGCTCAGTAACCTTTTTGTGAAAAAAAAACTTCCACAGTTATTTTGAGTTTTAAAAAAAGTGAAACTAAATACGCATCTTAACACCAAAATGTTAAAAAAAAACTACGTTGTACAAGTTTAGTATCTACGAGGCCTGTTCAAAAGAAAAGGTGAATTTTGAATTTTCGCGGGCTGTGTACATTCGATTATCGATTTTTTTTGGTTTTTCGAGAAGATGTTAATGACGATGAGCGTCCTAGAGTTGTGGAAAAACAAATCATGGATTTTATTCTTCGATCCATTTTTTTCAAAAGTAAAAAATTGAAAAACACACAAAAACGTGACTAACCTTTCCAGTTGTAAAAAACAAACCACTAATCCAAAATGGCTGATAATGCTATGATAAACATTTGTGTAACAAAATAGCAAAAAAAAAATCGATAGTCGAATGTACACAGCCCGCGAAAATTCAAAATTCACCTTTTCATTTGAACAGGCCATGTATATCAACATTAAATTTATTCATCTCAACTCATTTTTATCAATGTTAAAAACTCTATGGCCATGGTACTCTCTACGAAAATTTTTTTCCATTACCTTAACCGCGTGAAAGTGAATGGAAGAATAAGTCGAGGACGCCCGAGGAAGACATGACACGATCAAGTAAATCAAATACTTGAATCGGGCCATGTAAAGAGTCAGAATAACATAAGAGTATGTAGGAATGTGAATAAAGCAAGGAGTGTGTGCCAAGACAGAGTTGTATGGCGCTCCGTCCTCTCTGCCTACCCCTGCGGGGAAATGGCGTGACGGTTATTTAGTTAGTTAGTAATAAGATAGAGCCTAAGAATTAAGATTTGTACAGCGCCTTCTAGGTGATTGTGAACAAAAACGGCGCTTTTCAAATTATCCAAATATTATTAAAATTATTATGTATCTTTGTTAAATTATGAGAAATAATATATTATAATATCATATATTAATTCATTCGTTCCAAGCTGATACACTATTAGAAACATGAGGTGCTAAGTACGAAGGAATTAATTTATCCGATTGCCATTTAAAATCAACCTTCAATAATCGAATTGAGCACAGCGCATTAACCTTTCACCCCCCGGGGAAGCTCTCGAGTTACCTGCTCCCGCTTCTCCCTAAAAAATACAAAACAACCCCTTGTCAGCGTTGTGTCTAGTCGCATAAACAACTAGCGGCAGAACTACCCCTCGCTCATTTATTATGCCCTGTGACGCCACTAACGTTGGCCGCGTTCTCGCATTTTCTTTCAAAGTGGTTTTTCTAATCTGCTTTCTACCTGTGTAGATAAATATATATACTAACCATCTAAGCTTCCCTTTCTTGATCTTATTCGTTTTGCTTACATCAGCCTTGCATTCTTTCAGTAAATCTACATTTTTAACACGGTCATACATGGTTTTACCGCTTAATAATACCACGGCATTCAGGCTACTTTCATTTTTTTTCTGCCAATTCCATGCCTCACTGCCATACATCAAGGTTGGTATAAGTACTGCATTGTGGACTGCTTCTATCTGCCTGTCCCTAGGCGGAATCGCCGTGATGGTTTCTAAGTTTGTTAGTTAGGACTTCGTGTAATGCATCATTTTTACATAACATACAAAAACTTACTATTAGTTACGCAAGTCAATGTGTCAAATTCCTCCTCCCACTCCCAGTAAATTACTTATTTTTTTCGTTTGGGTTTTATTTCTGCTTTAATTCAGCTCATTTGAGTTTCTTCCACCGTGATTCAAGAGATAAATTAAACATTGATCAAACACGTAGATTGTGGAAATATATCTAATAACGTAATATAATTGGGTCAGTAGCATATAGAAAGGGAAAATTTTGGTTGAAATATATAAATCATATGATATTACTTTACACTTTACTATACATACGAGTATACCTACAAGTGTCAACTAACTTCTGATGTGTAAACCTGTACCTACTTAGATTAATTAATATTTTATTGTCCTGAAAAAAGTGGAAACATGTGGATTTACACTAGGTTTACGAGCATTTTCTATATGCCTCTTTTTTTTGGGCACACGTCAAATTAACGGATAAACACAAATACTGTTTAAATAAATGTTTTATTTAACTGAAATTAGACTCCACGTCTCCACAACTATATAACTGAAGTTAGATTTATTTACTCACACTAATGCAGCCGTATGGTCAACTAACTTTGCCAGGCTTTCACCCTAGAAGAAACCCCTTTTTACTGCCCCATAAATCATAATGCGCCGAATGTGTTACGCAACGAACGCGTATTCTTAATTTGGGTTCGAAACAAAATGTCCTTCACACCGATGACATTCTTTCTTCATTGCTTCACACAAATTTTTACGCTATGATTATTTTGTTTTAGAAGTAATAATTTCTCAAATGGGACAAATTCCAATTTAATTATAAAAAATAGTAAAATAATTCTACCTTTTTAGTCAAATTTGCAAATTAAATCGGAAATTCGTCAATTTGGTAGTGTTAAAACCAAAAATTACAATTATTGAAATTAAATATATCGACGTTTTTTTTAAGTGTGAAGAAATCGTTTCGAAAGAGACACGTGGTCGGCAGAAATTATTTTAAACACACACTTGCCACAAATAAAAATAAATGCCTACGCACATCACCTATTTATTACGGCAACTTTGAAAGAAGTCCATCAAACGCGTCCAGCGGGAGGCCCCCGCTTCTTGTCGCCGTAATAATAGTATGACGGATGGCCGCAAAAAGGGAATTAACAGCTGACGTTCAAAAAAGCTCTGCCGCGTAAACACTTGTCGCGCGCTGGACAAAAATACGAGTATGATTTACCTAATCATTTATCAAGTTATCAAATGGACTGTGCTGTTCGGTTTGATACGGACCCGCGATGGATGGCGCCGCGAATAGCCGCGGAGATTCTTTCAATATCGCACTCGAGATTATAGTGACGGAACAGCTGACGGAGGTATTTGAGGAATGTATCTCGTCTTGTATCGGGAAGATCGGCTCGGCGAAGCTGGGCCGAGTATTCTGAGATTTACGGAAAGCTCTTCATATCGCGGTGATTTATTCCAAGTGATGGGCTGCCACAAGCGGGAGAGGTTCCGCTGCGAACTGCAGTTTACTTTCAGAGATGAAATTATCACGCAAAAGGCATCAACCCTTGAAATGCCGAATTTCCGCAAGGTACAACTTCCGTCGTACCTTGCTGACTTTCATTTCATAATAACTCTAACTAACTAACCATCACTCCGTTTCGTAGGCAGAGAGGACGGACCGTCATAGAACTCTGTCTTGGCACACACTCATCTCATACATACTTTTCTTATTCTGACTCTTCACATGACCCGATTCAAGTATTTGATTCACTTGATCGTGCCATGTCTTCCTCGGGCGTCTTCGACTTTTTCTTCCATTCACTTTCGCAACATATATTATTTTCACACTCTTTTCTTCGTTCATTCGCTCTACATGCCCAAACCATCTAAGCGTCCCTTTCTTGATCCTATTCATTACGCTCACATCAGCCTGGCATTCTTTCCGGATATCCTTATTTTTAATACGGTCATACATGGTTTTACCGCACATACGTCTCAAAGATCTCATCTCCACAGCATTCAGTCTACTTTCATTCTTCCTCTGCCAATTCCATGCGTCACTGCCATACATCAGGGTTGGTATAAGCACTCCATTGTGGACTGCTAACTTCGCTTCTTTTGACAATTTCTTATTTGCGCCAACAGCGTTCAGTCCTCCATTAATGGAGTTTCCTGCATTCACCCTTCTTTCAACACCCTTATCAGCCTTTCCGTCTCTGGTAAACATACTTCCTAAATAAACAAACTCATCCACTTGCTCCAAGTATTCATCATTCTCAACTATATTGCACGCTGTTCTCGTACTCTCTCTTTCAAACACCATGACTTTGGACTTACTAAAATATTATTATAAGTGAGCGATGTTGGTTGAACCGCCCGAAAGTTTCCGGATATTATTATGAGTGAGCGCTGCAGTCCAAGTTTTCAATGGAACCGGAGGAATTCTCGGGACACATTTCTTACGACAGAAGAATATATTCGGTCGAGGGTGTTAAAATAAGAGCCACCGCGCGGAGGATTTACGAGAAAATGACAAATTAATGCTGTCACGATCGACTGGAGAGGGAAAGACCGCTATAAATCTGCTTATAAAAATGTATTCTTTGATAAGATTAAGATAAATCGACGTCTTTGAAGAATATGCGTCTGTAATTTGCGTTTACGTATTTAAATTTACATATATATATTACCTGATACTAGTTACCACCCGGCTTCGCCCGAATTGTGACACTAACTAACTAACCATCATAACGTTTCCACGCAGGAGTAGGCAGAGAGGACGGACCGCCATATAACTCTATCTTGGCACACACTCCTTGCTTCATTCATATTCATACATCGTCTCATACATACTTCATATTCTCGTACATAATTCTTCTGTTATTCTGACTCTTTACATGACCCAATTAAAGTATTTGATTTACTTGATCGTGCCATGTCTTCCTCGGGCGTTCTCGACTTCTTCATCCATTCACTTTCGCGTCATATATTCTTTTCACACTCCTTTCTTCGTTCATTCGTTCCACATGCCCAAATCATCTAAGCGTCCTTTTATTGATCCTATTCATTGTAACGCACTTTCAAAAAACTTAAACAATATTGTGACAATAAAACAAATAATAAGGAATAATTTAATGCGCGATAGCTTATGATGGAAATGAGTTCTGCTATTTAAAAAATGTGCTTTGAGGTAGAAAATTCAGACAGAAAAAAAAATTCTTTATTATTATTGATATTATTATTGTTATTAAAATTGTATTTAATTATTATATGTGCCCTGACGAAGCTTGATCTAAGCGAAACCGGTGGGCGTCATTTAATTTAATGAATGTATGTTATTTCACATTTAATTCATGTAAAATAATACAAAGTATATTTGTGGCACGTTCCAGAATGGTAGATACCCCAAGTATCGCCCTGGTGAAAGACCACCATTCAGAATTGAAACGTTGCTTGAAATGGCTTTAGCCGTGTTTGGTGACCAGACATGAATATCCAGGTACTTTCCGATCTTCTTCTTACCCATAGCCTTCTTCTCACCGCTATCGTCAGCCTCACAACATACCCATATAATTGGGGATGCCATAGTCCCACCGGCTCCAGACTGTTGGGAGCAGTTGGCACTCGTGTGCGGTATTCGCTATAAATAAATAAAAAATGAAAAAAGCGCAAACTTGCTCAGCGCTACACAATTTTCACTCATTTTTTTATTGAACAATTAAAAGAATTGGAACAAACAATTTAGGATTTTGGTTTATTATTAGAAGGTTTAATGAATCTTTCAAAACTCCAAAGTTCATCGTAGAAATAGTTTTCTCACAGTTTTTATCTTTATACTCAAGTTGAGAAATTTCTTAGAAATAAATTTACCGATTATTTTTACACAAATAATTATTTGCTTTACTCTTCACTCTATGTCTTTCCACTAGTTGAGTAAAATTCCTCAAATTCTAAACCTAAGTTCTGAAATGTCATCACTTACGAAGACAAACACGTGTTAGTCAGTTGTGTCGACTTGTGTATTTGTGCAGGTGTTAACAAGCAACAAAACTACAACGATAGCTGTGCTTTAAGCTTTTCTGCTTCCTCATATACTACGCACGCAAAAGGAAGAGACATTACAACGGAGCTTTCAGGAATATAGAACAAGACATTAATTTACAATAACGCCCCTTGTAAGACACGCGGATATAAGGAAATGTAGCCATTTGAAAATTTGACCTTATGTTCTGATCCCTATATATAATGTACAATAATGCATCTAAATTATTGGCTATAAAAGTCAAATATAACAGACAAACACCAGAAACCGAATTTTGTAATATTTTTATATCACATCAAACCAGGAATAGAAATTTAACTACGTATTATTTTGAGTGAGTATTATAACGGAGTGCTTAAACTGACCCTGATGTATGTCAGTGAGGCATGGAACTGGCAGAGGACGGATGAAAGTAGACTGAATGCTGTGGAAATGAGATCTCTGAGACGCATGTGCGGTAAAAACGTACATGACCGTATTAAAAATGTGGATATCCGGAAAGAATGCAAGACTGATGTAAGCGTAATAGATAGGATCAAGAAAGGGAAGCTTTGATGGTTTGGGCATGCAGAACGAATGAACGAAGAAAGGAGTGTGAAAAGAATATATGATGCAATGAGTGAATGGAATAAGAAGTCGAGGACGCCCGAGGAAGACATGGCACAATCAAGTAAATCAAATTCATGGATCGGGTGATGTGAAGAATCAGAATAGCAGAAGAGTATGTATGAGACGGTGTACGAATGTGAATGAAGCAAGGAATGTGTGCCAAGACCGAGTTGTATGGCGGTCCGTCCTCTCTGCCTACCCCTGCGGAGAAACGGTGTGATGGTTGGTTAGTTAGTTATTGTTTTCATCAAATAAAAAAGACAAACATGAATTATTATTATTATTTTTTTTTTTTTTTTATAATTCAATTGAATTAAATTTAATATTATTATTATTGAGTTCTGCTATTTTATGTTATTTTTTAGTTTTTAGTGACAGCTGTTTCGGCGTTTAAGGCCATTGTCAAACTGTCAGTTTGAGTCAAACTGTCAAACTGTCAACTGACAGTTTGACAATGGCCTTAAACGCCGAAACAGCTGTCACTAAAAACTAAAATAAAAATCATAAAATAGCAGAACTCAATAATAATAATATTAAATTTAATTCAATTGAATTATATAAAAATTAAAATGGAGTTCTACAAATTAAACACAAAAACTATAAACAAATATGAATATTATTATAGTTTTATACCACGTCTACACAAATAAATAACTAAACATCACGCCGTTTCTCCGCAGGGGCAGGCAGAGAGAATGGACACTACTAACTCTGTATTAGCTCACACCTCTTGCTACATTCACATTCATACATTGTCTCATACACACTATTCGGTTTTTCTGACTCTCGGCATGACCCTACTCAAGTATTTGATTCACTTGATCATACCATATATTTCTCGAGCGTTCCCGACTTCTTCTAACGTTCGCTTTCGCATCATAAACTCTCCTTAGACTCCTTTTGCCGTTCATCAACTCTACATGTTCAAACCATCTAAGCGTCCCTTTCTTAATTCGTTACGCTTAAATCAACCTTGCATTGTTTCCTGAAATCTATATTTGTCATTTTGTCACACATAATTTTACCACACGTACGCCTTAGGAATTTATTGCCTCTATTCTAAATAAAACCAGGTAGAAATGTACTATTTTTACCACAAAAGATGTTTTCAGAGAGCAATATACAAAGTGAAATATAATTTGAATGTCTTATTTGTTCTGTGTTCAAACCATTTGGCGTTTAGTGTTCATTTACGTCAATAGATGTAGCGTCATCATTACACTCCCGTTTTAAATAGGTATCACTCTATGAATACACATTGTTTATTAATAACTCCTGGGTTGCCAGAATATTAGCCAGCGCATTGGCAACATCCATTAAATTACCTAAATGTATTATTACGTTATGTGTTATTTGTATCTTACGAATGTTTACCAGTACCCAGCCCAAGCAGTTCGATAAATAATAACTAACTAATAACCTACTTATTAAATCCAGTTAATATACATCTGGACATTGGTTCAATTGAAAAAAAACTTTAGCTAGAGCTTTCTATACAATGAAAAACATTAATTTAAATCGTTTTTAGTGGGAAAGCATTATTTTTTATTTAGTATTTTTAAAATACATCAAACCAAAGAATTACAACATTATTATTTACTACATCTTTTACGATAACTTTTCCAACTTTTATCAAACTCAAATAAATTGTAAGTAAATATTGATTTGAAATAGTTAAATAAGTAACCATAACACTCCGCAGGGGTAGGCAGAGATGATAAAACTCCACACAGCTCCGTCTCGCCACACACTTCCCGTAACTTCTTTCATCCATCGTCTAATTCAAACACTTTTTTTATGCCGACTTAAGAAACGGCCTTCTTGGCTAATACCCTCGACTGTGAATCAGGGAATCGCGGATTCAAATCCCGACGTGCGCAAATAAATTATATTTAATAAATTTGTACTGTTTCACAAACAATTCAATCAAATTAATATACAGTTTATTTGCGACACGTTCCAGAGTGGTAGAATCTCTCACTATCGAAAAAAAAAGTTCATAGTAAAGTTGGATTCAGTTCATCCTAAAATGTCTGTCTGGATCGTCACAAACGTATTAATTCATGTAATTGCGCATCATATACTCTTCTGACATTCTTTTCTGCTTTCATCCGCTCTAGAAATCATTAAAAAAAATTACAAAAAGAACCACATACCTATATTGAAAAATTAAGTACGAAAAAAAAAATATTAACCTTATGAAGCTTCTTGATTGAAACGTGAATGATTTAAGTTCCTTTTAGTATTTTTTCCTCCTGAACCACCTCCTATCGGAGGTTGTCGCCCATATTCTAGCTTGTAGCAGAATAACATCGACTGTGTATAGGTCAAAGGCGTCATTCCACATTTTTTTGCAAGCAAACTTAGGCCTAGTGGTTTGAACCACTGTTACATTTTACACTGTCGCAAATCGATGATAAACGCCATTTTTATGTTTTTCCTGTTAACACTTTTAATAATCGCCCCCTCTAAACACCGGTTTTCGGCCCGTTTAGGCATTATCAAATTATGAACAGGTGTCAAGCATAACAGCATCACTGTTATGTTATCACTGAATTTCTTGATAATCATTTCACCAGAAATTCATATTTGCAATCATACGTGAAAGCTCTAGTGACATTTTGCGAGAGCTTTTTGACCAGTCTTCGCCTTTTTATCAGTCCCTTTTTTCAGTAGGCTACCATCATAGATATAAGTGTCACAATTTTCTCGAAATAACCGCGTGTAAGCGTAAGTTTAGCTCGGTCATATAAAAAAAAAGCTCGGGGGAGTGTAGGTACGCTTACAGAGTCTATTTTGAACACGAAGTTTTATTTTTTTAACGCATAATGGCACTGTGAATTTTATCAGGTTTTTTTTGGTTTAATTTTGCAAGGTTACACGTATAAATATATGATTTCTTTACACTCGTAGCTTTACAAAATTACAACTGATATAAAATATTATAAAAATGTTAGTATCTCACGCCAAACTAGAGCATGATGATTTCAAGTAATTATTATCACGATCGGCTGTTCCTCTTTTCCGAGTAAGACTCTCTCATTATATTAAAACGTAATTATAATAACAGTGAACTTGTATAGCGCATTTTTGTGATAGTTCATCGCAAGTCCGCTTTACAATAAATTACCCAAATATATATACAAATTAAAACTATTTGAAATTTTGATCATTATCATAAATCATGAAAAATATGTTCGGATATGGGTATAACGGAGCATGTGTTTGGCGGCCTCCGTGTTCGAGTGGTTAAGAAGCTCGACTACAAACCAATATATGTTTTATTTCACATTATTTCAAATGTAATCATATTCACTATATTTGCGGCACGCTCCATAGTGGTAAATACTTTAAGTATCATCCTGGTGAAAGACCACCATTCAAAATCTAAATGTTACTTAAAATGGCTTTAGCCGTGTTTGGTGACTAGATCTGAATAGTCAGGTACTTTCCAACCTTTCTCTTCATATTTCTCTTTCTCACCGGTACTTTTACTTTCCTTTTTTTAAAGAAAGACAAACATTCTCGAGTTACGAATAACCTGAAATTATTTGAAAAACTCCTACTGCCTACATTTGTCGCGGGCTGTGAAAAATTGTCGACCTTTTGGTTAGCAGTAAATCGAGAACAATAATTACTAAATTTTGCATATTAAATTAATTTATATTATGTACAGAGATAATATATCTGATAGGACCTGCCAGGTAAGTATGTTCCTGTATATTTTCTTATTTAAACTAGGAATAATATGTAATAATAGAAAAAAGATCTGTTCAGCGCCCTTGAGGTGATTTTTATCACAAAAACGGCGCTATAAAAATCATCCAAATATTATTATTATTAATATTAATAATAATCGGCAGATGTTGCTTGTGCAATGGTGGAGGACTTAGCTAGCAAAGGAATTGAACCCACGACGCCCGGATAGGAATCAGACGCGTCTGTCCACTCAGATACTAACCGGTCTGAAAGTGAACGTAATTTTTTAATCGATTTTACGACGATTTAGTGAATTTTTCAATATTCAACGATTCATCAGTAAGTTATGTGACAAAGAAAAAAAAGGTTTTTTTTAAATGATGGGAGCTTGTGATTTTTAATATAAACTGAAATGTAATATATTCCCTTCCTGACAATTTGTTTGTTTGTTGCAGGCCGCTCAGATATCCGCGGGCAGCGAGGCCCGGCGCGCCCAGGAGCGTCGGGCCCTAGAGCTGCAGCAGCAGATAGCCGCGCAGTACGCGGCGGCGGCGGCCGCGGCGGCCGGCGGGCCCCACGCCCAGGGGGCGACCAGCCCCTCGTGTTCCTGCCCTTCTTCGAGCAGCTGCGCAACATGCCGCACCACCACCACCAGACTAAGCACGCCGGCGTAAGTCTCAATTGTATTTGATGGAAAAGGTCGGGGACGCCCCGGGAACATACGGCGCGATAGAGCGAAGCGGAATACGCTGGCGGCCTCCGCAGTCGAGACGCTCCATTGCTAATCTGGGTTGATTGTATTTGACGGCCGAGTGGTAAGACGCTCGAGTACGAATCCAGAGGTCAATCACGGGTTCAACTCCGGCTTGCGCAAATATATTTTATTTAATAAGTATGTCATAACACATTTAATCAATATAAAATAATATATAGTATATTTGCGGCACGTTCCAGAGTGGTAGTATCGCCCTGGTAAAAGTCCGCCTTTCAGAATCAAAACATGCTTGTAATATCTTTAGCCGTATTTGGTGACCAAATCTGAATAGCTATGTACTTCTCAACCCTTCCGCTTTCCCATCTCCTTCCCCTCCCCACTACCTTCAGCTTCACAACATCCTCGAATTACGGATGCCATATTCCCACTGGCTTCAGATGATTGGGATCAGTTGAAACTTTTGTGCGGTATTCACTTCACGAATAAATGTGCAAGTGAACGAAAGAAGTCCGTGATGCTCCGGGAACATATTGCACGATAAAGAAAACCGAATGCTTAAGTTGGGTCACGCCAAGAGCCCGAATAATAGAAAAGAAAGTAAGATACGATGTATAAATGTAAATGAAGCAAGGAATGCGTGTCGAGCCAAGACAGTTAATTAATATCAAGTATAACAGAATAATATGGGCATATCGATGGTAGATCCGTTGTAACTCTCATTTTCTCCCAAACGAATGGAATGCACGAGACGATGTTTGAATGTGAATGAAACAAATATAATGTGTGTTGTAAAACCAAATTGTTGTGCGGTTCCATCGTTGTCATTTGTCTAAAGTTCTCTGATGATTAGTTAGTTATATTTTACTCATTTGACCCACAGGTTTTGCCTGAGATTTCAATTGAAAAATTTAGAACCAACAGTTAAATGAAAAGTTTCATGCCACAACATGGAAATGGACACAAAATTTGGAAAGCTGAAAAAGTAACTTCGACGTATAAAGTCAAAGAAAAACTTATACACATTTCAGAACTGACCCATAGCCAAAACGCGAAAGAAAATTAAAACCATTTTTTTTAAATTAGACTTAAAACAAGGAAGCAGCCGCTATGATAAAATGTTTCTCTAAGCCAAAAGATGTGCGTGCGTTCGTAATAAATATCGTTGTCATAACTAAATTGAACGAGAAAAAATCCGCATTAAAAAAATTTACAAGTAAATGCTGTCATTTTGGCTATTCGATCATATTTTTACACGTTAAACACGAAATGGGTCGCCCATTTTGAAAATAGTGATGGACATTTCGAAACTTTCCTTGCCCCGTCTGTCGCGTTGGATATAGCGGAATAAATTTCGAATAGCTGTCACATTTCGACAATCTTTTGGCGCCCGATCGAATTGAAATTTTCCCGAATAAATTCGCAGAGTCGCTGCACCACAACGTAAATGCGGAAACTTCGTTCAACTAATGACGTTCCTGCGTACGCAAGTGGGATTTTGTATTTATTTCTGGCAACACTCGTATAACTCCCATTGTAGATTGAATCTTTTATTTTGACAGCGTGAATTGTTATGGAGATGTTATTTATGTCAGGGTTAATGGAGTCAGCGCCAATTCTGATCAGTGCAAATAACAGTAGTGGTTCTGATGTGAGATGAACTCAATTTACGTTTATTTCATTTCAGTAGGTAACAGTTTGCTCTTAAATTAATCATTTTACTAGCTCTCCAACAATTTTTTTTTAAATAATGCACGCCTACCTACGTTGGTTCATTACTGACGATCCGACGTAAATCAGTATAATGTTAGTAGCCAAGTGGTCAAGGCGTCGCGGGTTCAACACTCTGCTAGCTAAGTCCTTCATCATTACACGGGCAATATTTTAATTTTATAACTATGTAAGTAGCATTAATTTTTTTATTATCAGTCTATTCGTAACCCAGGAATGTTACTTTGTGTTTTTTTTCTAAGAAAAGTGGTAGATCCTGTGAGAAGAGCGAAAAAAATTCTTGTTCTTTTCGAAAAGTTTTACCTTATTTCAGAGTTTTTATATAGATCAAGAGTTTAAGAGCTTTGGTTCTTTTTGTGTTAAAAATCACGAAAATGGCGCAATGAATAAACTACCTTTACAGTGTAAGATAGGGCATTTTCATAACACCTTCGTAGAATACCGCTCGTGTAATGCAAAAGACATGTGCGTAAATCGTGATTATGAGAAAAAGTTTATTGAAGTCTTGACGAATTTTAAAGTATTTGACAGTATTTGATGTATGTAGTACGGGTATACTTGCAGCTTGCAGCACGTTCCAGAGTGGTAGATGCTCTAAATATCGACCTGGAAAAAGACCACCATTCAGAATCGAAACGTTGCTTGAAATGGCTTTAGCCGTGTTTGGTGACCAGATCTGAATAGCCGGGTACTTCCTAACCTTCCTCATATAACTAACTAAAATTAACTAAATTAAGTCATATAACTAACTAAAACTAACTAACCATCACGCCGTTTTACCGCAGGGGTAGGCAAAGAAGACGGACCCCCATACAACCAGGTCTTGACACACACTCCTTGCTTCATTCACATTCATACATCGTCTCATACATACTATTCTGTTATTATGACTCTTCACATGACCAGATTCAAGTATTTGATTTACTTGATCGTGCCATGTCTTCCTCGGACGTCCTCGACTTCTTCTTCCATTCACTTTCGCACTATTCTTCGCATATATTTTTTTCACACTCCTTTCTTCGTCCATTCGCTCTACATGCCCAAGCTATCTAAGCGTCCCTTTCTTGATAATATATTCATTACGCTTACATCAGCCTTACATTCTTTTCGGATATCCACATTTTTAATGCGGTCACACATAGTTTTACCGCACGTAGAGTGGTAGATACTCTATGTTTCGCCCTGATGAAAGACCACCATTCAGAATTGAAACGTCGCTTGAAATGGCTTTAACCGTGTTTGGTGACCAGATCTGAATAGCCAGGTACTTCCCAACCTTCCCCTTGCTCATCTCCTTCCCCTTCATACTATCTTCAGCCTCACAACTTACCCCTATCGGGGATGCCATAGTATCACTGGCTCTAGACGGTTGGGAGCAGTTGAGACTCCTGTGCGGTATTTATATTAAAATAAAAAAAGTACGTCACAGGTATCTCGTTTCTACAGCATTTTCATCCTTCCTCTGCCAGTTCCACGCCTCACTGCCACACATCAGGGTCGGTATAGCTGGCGCAACGAGAGTTGAAACGAACAATACATGCATAGCGTTGGGTTTATTGTGTATCGGTATACGCTCAAGTGGCGATGTATTTACGATGTGTCATAAAGAAAGAGCCCTTTCTCTTGTTTACGCCTACTTATTGTCGCTAGTGGAAAAGGGACAGCGAGTGTTTATGTTGATATTGTAAATGCGTGTCCTATTCATTCAGTTCGACACGCTGTACGTAAGCTGTACATCTGTGTGAGTATAAGCCAGCACCAACTCTCGTGGTGAGACCTATACAAGTGGACACCTCCACTGTGGACTGCTAGCTTCGCTCGAGTCATATAATAATTGATATAATAATGCGAAAGGCCGGCTACAATGGCCGCCGCGCAGCTCGGTTCCCGATCATTAGGCGTGCACATCCCGCCGCCAGTAAATCGCCGGACAGCGGGTGACGTGCCAATTTCTGTCGGCAACAGTTGTTCCTCTAATGAGGGGCGATAAATAAAACCACACCCTGGGCGGGGCCGCGGACAGCTATCTCTGCCAAAGACGACCCACGACCGTGGGCGGCGTAGCCGTCGGAACACAATAGACTGCACACAATAGGGCGGGACTTCCCATTCGCGAACAACACAACTGAAAGGCGGGAAATCGCAAACCCCTCCCCCGTAGATACGTATCGTAACTCCGTGAGCGCAGAGAGATCGTTGATGGCTCCATCTACGTGAAGCATCAGAATAATAACGCAAAATGATCTACGGAGACTTATTATTCATACTAGATTAATACATAGTCATTTATTTATTTATAAATTAACAAACTAAAGTCCAATTACAAAAAAGACGTATAAAACACGAAATGGAAAAAGAGCAACAGAGAAATAATGGCACATACCATACATAATAATAAATGAAGCGATGACAAAATAGGACAAAATAGACACAAAAGAGAATATTCAAGCCGTGGTTTAGTCAAAGTTTTGGTAGAGTCTTAAGGAATGACAAAAATCATTTAGACTGCTACCAAAAATTTCAAGACTATCGCTTGAGTTTACAAGTCTTGACACTCTGGACATTGGAGAATTATACCCGTAATTAGTATTGTAATGATCAGTGGCGGCTCGTGACTTTTTAGTGTGCTAGAGTGCTAAGATTGAAAAAAAACGTCCTGATTGATGTTGTTGTGGCCGAAAATGAATTTAAAAAAATACATTTATAAATATATATTGTATGAAGATTTTCAAGATTTTTCAGTTTGGGGGGGTCATTGACCCACCAAAACTGAAAAAAATCTTCATAAAAATATGTATTTTTTAAATTAAATAAAAATCATTTTCGTCTACAACAACATCAAAAACGTCGTATTTTTCAATCTCAGCACTCTAGCAACCTAAAAAGTCACGAGCCGCCCCTGGTAATGATTGAGGGACAGCTGAAAGCAGTTGGGACTCTTGTGCGGTATTCACTTTAACCTTCTAGTAATTAAAAACACATATTTACATCAGATATAGCATTCATTCACACGCTTAACCCACACTCCGCATGAATTCGAGCCACAATTCTAATCGCTTTTTTATTGCAGATGCTGCCTTCGTGGACCGCCCCCTCCCGGCCGCCGCGGCCCTCCCCGCCCCCGGGCTCCCCGCACGCGCCTCTGGCCCCACGGCCCAGCCCGCCGCGCGACCCCGACGCGCCTCTGAACCTCAGCAAGCCCCGGCACGCGGCGCAGCACAGCCTGGCCGCCCAGCACCAGCTTCAGATGCAGCAACACATGCAACAGCAACAGCAACAGCAGCAGCAACAACAGCAGCAACAACAGCAGCAACAACAACAGCAACAGCATCACCAGCAGCAGCACCAGCAGGTGAGAAAAGTGCGCATCAACAATCATAGCTTATTTTTTTACGTTTTGCATGTGTAATTTATTGCTGTCTCTCAGATTGTGACTAGATCAAAGAAAAAAAGTTGCAAATATCTGTGTATGGGGAATGATTAAATGTATTTTGTGTTTCCTCCCAGTCAGGGTCAATCTTGTGCATGCGCAATTGGAGCATTGCGCTCCAGGCGGCGAATTGCAAAGGTGTTGATTTATTTTTTAATAATACACGAATTATAATATTATTCTGCAATTTCACAGAATAAAACATTTACAATACGTGTAATTCATTCGATCTGTTTATATTTAGTAATTTTCAGCAGGGAAAACAGCCGAAAACAAGTGGTTAACAGTGATGACATTTTGTATTAAAGTGATTTTTATATACCTTCGGGTCCACGTGGCAAATAGCGAAGATATCTAAGGTTACAATTACGCAATAAGCTACGGTTATACTAGCGATTTAAAAAACTGCACAGCCTCAAACCTACAATCATTTCGGATAGTTGATCAAAATAATGTAAATAATATTTTTTTTAAACTGTACAGTATACTGTATGACCAATCGGTAGCTGAGTGGACAAACGCGTCGGATTCCCCCCGGGCGTCGTGGGTTCAATTCCTCTGCTGGCTAAGTTCTCTATCATTGCACGAGCAACATCTTCCGCTTATTAGGATGGTACTAGGAGTTTTTCAAATATTGTCAGGTTATTCGTTACCCGGGAATGTTTGTCAAAAGTACGACCAACTTCTTTGAGACTAACTTCACTTTGGTTTCGATGGAGCCCCCGTGCCTCAGCATCGCTTAAGGACACCAAGCATGTCAATGGAAGGAAAATAGTAAATGGATCAACTGTATCTACATCCTTCCTCCAACATTTTCCTCTACAATTCAGTTACGAGGAACAGACTCAAGTATCCCAAAATCAATCCAAACCTAACTTTTTTTTTTTTTTTCCAGCCCCAGGTGCCGCAGTTCGAGCCCTTCCAGCGCGCCTTGTACGCGCTGCAGTCCGCACCCACCCAACGGCAGGACGCCCCCCGCCAGGAGCCGCCCTCGGCCCCACAGCAGCTCAAGGAAGACCCTGACTATGGGGCGCCCTTCAACAGTGAGTATTATATCTAAATTCTTAAAAAAGTAGCCTATTCTGTATTTTCTTCTTCGTGAGACTTTGAGTCCAGTTTTGGCGATTCTCGGCGGCTCTCCCTCGTCCAAAGCTGGCAGTTATGTTGGTGTTGTCACTCCAACTACTCTAGGCAACTTCTGTTTCTTTGAATTCATTTTACTTTTTACTTATCGCCACATTATAATGATCGTACATATTCTTACCCAGCTTAACCCTCACCAAACTAAAACCATTAGCGAGTATTCGATGACTAGGGTCAGAAAGACAACCTTCACAAAGCACCACCATTCAGCAAGAACCAAGAAGGGTTTCCACCCTACTTTACTTTAGTGGTGTCGGTCGTTTTTGTTCATCTCAGTATCTGTTTATCTCAGTTTTCTCTGCATGTACTTACTGGAGATCTTTCTTCAGATAGTCATTAATTTGAATGTATATCTGTTAGTATGTAGGGTTTCAGTACATTAATAATACGACAATATTGACTAAAAAAAGTTTGCCGATTTTTCAATTGCCATTTGAAATTTTCGGCATCCTCCTGTCGGCACTTTTTCATCTTCAAAGAAACGATTTTTCCGCTCGAGTCGCTCCACTTTATAACAATCTCCCAACCGCGCGTGTAGTCACCTTCCTACGTTCCCGCGCTGCGTTCGATACAAATAAAATGTTGACATTGGCCGCGGGAGCACGTCAAATCTCTTTATTACAAGAAAACATTCTTGCTTAATTATAAAATTGTCCTCGGGGAAAATGCGCGCGCACCAGAAATAAGAGTTTATTTATGGTCGGACACCTGCCTAGCAACTAACTACCGGCCGCCATGATGCATGATGCATGCGCACGAAGGCGATGATCGGCGCTCATTCGCAGAGGTATCCCTAAACAAATCACAGTTTGCGCTATTAGAAATAACCCATCTCGATGCCGCGCGCGATAAATTACCAAACGGCTTGTAATATTAATTCACGAATACGTCCGCCGTTCTGCGTCCGCCGCACCGCTTTCCGCTGCTTTGAAGGCCCGTTTCCGCATATCATATTATTTTGATGCGAGATGTGAGCAGTCAGATCGGACTGTAAACAAACGGACCTTCCTATAAATCAACAGTGGATCTCGGTCGTAAGGCTGGACCTATACACGTTTCTCCG
Organism: Drusus annulatus; assembly: GCA_022651775.1. Classification (NCBI taxonomy): domain Eukaryota; kingdom Metazoa; phylum Arthropoda; class Insecta; order Trichoptera; family Limnephilidae; genus Drusus; species Drusus annulatus. The sequence goes on along the minus strand of JAGWCC010000043.1, from coordinate 686,849 downwards.
CTGAAGAAGTTGTGAGGTGCCGCCTATTAATACACTCGGCGATACAGCGAGATTGTAGCGATATTGAACGGCGAGCTTCATTACGATCTGGTCATTCACTAAAACCAAGGTAAACTAGATCGTTCGAGATGGAAGAGGGCCCTAACAAACTTGCATCGCGCAGCAGCAAAATGGTATAGTCGAATAACATGTTACTAGACATTAACGAACGACTCAAAACTTGCAATTTTCCTTGTTACTTATAACAAAAATACAATAGCAAACACATTATCTTTGTACCAACAGGTTTAGGTGAGGTTCTAGTGAGGATTTCATTAAAAATAACAACATAATAGACAATTGCCATAATTTATCCACACGCTAACCTTAACTCCGCAATTATAGTTTTGATTATTGCCGTTAGGCCCTCTGCACACGGAGATACTCAAAAGAAACGGATCACGAACGCAAATTACTAACCAGTCCGCAATGAGTTTGAACCTGTGTAATTGAACGAGACACCGCATACCGGCCACACGAACGTGTTAATGTTACTATAGGTTTGTAACGCAATGTGTTTTCCTTATTTGCAGTGTGGGGACCCGACGCGGCCTACAAGGCGAGCGACGAAGCCGGGGACAAGGGCAAGATGGTCCGGCAGCAGAAGCGCGACGGGGAGAACAAGCCGCACATCAAGCGGCCCATGAACGCCTTCATGGTGTGGGCCAAGGACGAGAGGCGGAAGATCCTCAAGGCCTGCCCCGACATGCACAACTCCAACATCTCCAAGATCCTCGGAGCCCGGTGGAAGGCCATGTCCAACGGGGAGAAGCAACCCTACTACGAGGAGCAGTCCAGGCTGTCCAAGCTCCACATGGAGAAACACCCCGACTACAGGTACAGACCTCGCCCGAAGCGAACCTGCATCGTCGACGGCAAGAAGATGAGGATATCAGAGTACAAGACGCTCATGCGGACGCGGCGCCAAGAGATGCGCCAGCTGTGGTGTCGGGACGGCGCCCCGGAGCTGGGATTCCTGTCCCCGGGGAACGAACTCACTTCCCCTGGAACCTCGGGCTCCGGGAGACCTTCCGCCTCCCCTCCGGGCCTGCTGAACGGCGCGGGCCCCAGCGACAGGCCGTTCTACTACCCCGCCGACAGCCTGTCCCCCCCTGACGCGATGGCTTTCTCCCCCGGGAACGGCGCCGCGTACGACCTCAGCCCAGGAAGAGAAGACGATTGAGCCGAGGCCTACCGGGAGAGGCCCCAGGCCTGGTTCCCCTTTCCCGGCCCTTACGGACCCTTCGCCGCCTTCGGGCACCAGCTCCCCCCGAGGCCGGAGCCCTGGTAAGGCGTCTCCCCTTCGATCGGATCTTCTCCAAAGACCGAGACACTTAGCAACAAATTATTCGTCGGAACAAGTAGCGATATGATTATTTATGATTTTTCCATAATAATTGTCCGACAGGCTCTCGGTGTTAGATTAAGTCCGAAAAGGACGATCGATGTATTAAAATATAAATTTAATCAAAGTATTGCAATTGAGATAATATTTTGTAGAAATTTATTACATTCTTATTGTGTCGAGATATTATTGTGTAACTAAACGATTGTTTTAATGCACAGAAATTGTTCATTAAAAGATAAAAAGTTTCAGAAAATTGTATTATATAAAAAACTCCAATAATAGATACTTAAATAAGAACCATAATATAAATTAAACCGCTCTCTGCAAAATTACACAATTCATTCTTACGATAATTCCGTACTTATTTATCTAATACGCATAGTGCTAGACATCTTAAACATAGAATAAAAAATGTATAAATAAAATATATTTATAACGATAAAACGTAGGGACAGTACTCGCAAAGATTTATTAAATTAATTTTGAATTACGAATAATAATATGCGGCCATATTTTTTTATTCTCATTTATTAAATACTCACTTGTTCATATTTTTATGTTACTTAATTTAAGCGGTTGTGATTCTGTTTGTTAAGTATGAATTCAAGTCAGATCTTGAAAGTACCTTTCTCTAGACTTAAGTTTAGTTTTGTTGAGTTTTTTTTTTTTAATGTTTTCTTTGATATTTTTAATAATTTGATTACTTCCTCGAATATATTTAAAATTCATTGGTTGACTTTTGTACATATAAAAGTTTTTATCACTAGCAGTAATAATTAATTATATTGTATAAAAAAACATTTATTATTATGTCGTGGAAATATGTTGTATTTTTTATGAATTTAACGAAAGATTTATTCAACCCGAGTAAAATTTGTATTGTTCTTATGCATAATGTCTACGTGTAACATTTAAAAAGGTGATTCTGAAAATGTTATTTTGAAGAAACATTCCAAATAGACCACATTTAAATATTATAATAATTGTTTAGGTAAGAACATAAATTTGCATCAACAGGGATGACACCTTTTAACTTTCACAAATAAGGGTTCAATTATTTATATCAAAACGTTGAATCTGCGAAAAATGTTTTATACTACCCCTAACACATCTTTAAACAATCAATTTAAATTATTTACAGATTACAACACATCATTATGAATCAATAAAATAATGGGAATATAATAATATAAATATCAAACATGAAATAATACTTAAGTCTGCATCTCAAATAAGAAAATAATTCATTAAATAATGTTGGTGTCTAATAAATATTGTAATTCTGTAGTAACTCTTAGAATAAGCCCTTCATCTCCTTTGAAAAGTGCAATTTAACATAACTACCATAGGAAAACATAATTAGTACATGTATTGCTGATATACTGCGTTATTTATTTGATCCAGGCATATCACCCTTTCATAATTTTTTAAGAATTAACAACATACTAAATTAAATTATAATTTTTCCCAGCTTTGTTAAAATCGACGTTATCACATTTCAATATTGTAGACTAAGGTTGGGGTGCTTCAAACTCCATCACATTGGCATTTTGAATTATTGACACTTGAACAGTCCTCAGTAAATACCTACTCTCGGCATGTTTCCGCCTTTGTTCAGATTTGTATCAGTTGTGAAGCATAACGGTCTTGTCGTTATACTTGTCCGCTGATCACAATTTGGTAAAAAGCTGAACCGGGCATTAAATCAACGCTCAACGGGGACAATGCTAAAAATTCAAAATGGCGCTGATCGTCGATTTGATGGTCATCGATGGATGGAAGGAGTTAGAAACACCCCAACCTTAATGATTCACTCCTGAGAAATGTAATGATTATAATTACGGAGAGGTATCAGCTGTTTTTGTTTTTATTTCCAAGTGCTGTCATTGTTTCTGCACATAGTATTTATAAGAATTATTTGATGCCAGTAATCATGGATAATCTCAAGTGTTAAATTTATTATTGATTACAGTATAGTTTAGAAATAATACACGTTACAATGAGCACATAAATCTGGATTGATGTGTTAAGTTATTTATTTTTAGCGTAAGATTGTGTAAATAAAAAATCGAAACTAATTTAGGCACGCCAGGTTGGTTATAAAAATAAAGTTATCTTAGTTGTAAAACTTTTAAATCAACAAGAGCGATTATGTATAGAAATGTATTCATACAAAAATATTAATATTATAAAAAAAAACTCTCAAATTAGTCAACAGAAAATATATAATTTATGAGCTTTATATGAAATGAAAACCTATTATTCTTTCAACGTCATATTTCATACTTCATTCAACATCACTATAAATAAAGTTTATAGTTTTTGGGATCATAATAGTTTTTTTAAATCACAATAATGTATTTTCAGTCTTTCTATTTCTAATATCAGTACTTTTTTCCCAATTGGTTAATTTTCTAGAAACATTGGCAAAAGACAAACACCAGTACCGATAAACCATAAGGTATTTTCATTCACGGTTGTCATTTTGTGGATTATTTCATAGACTGATCAAAAGTTTTTTTGTTATCCTCGAATGTTGCCATTGTAATTCCCCGTATGTGGCAGCCATTAAACAATGTATTATGTTGCCATATCACAAGTGAGAAATTATTAAGTATAAATAAATAACATAAAATAGGGAAATTATCTAAAAATGTGATCACATGCCAGTTTTTATGACTTGCTTATTAGAGCATTGTAATCTTCTAAGGCCCGTACGCACCAAATATATACTTGCTAAAATTGTTTATGTTTAGTTTTGTTTCAACATTTTTAACAACTTTAATTAAATATTATTTACAAATCATTTTCAGTCACATTATAACAATCAGAATGTTATTTAACAAACAAAATGACGTATTGAAAAATATTATAAAATAATAATAAAAGGCAAAGCCATATTTTCACACAACGCATTTCTTTAAAATACTGCATCTAAAAGTAAATGTATTTTATTTCTGTATTAATAATAATAGCAATAGAGTCTAGTACCTACCTATAAACATTTATATCAATAAGAAAAGAGCCATTGTATCACTTCAATATTACTTACTTAAAAATAACAATATAATTTATCTTGTAAGAAAGCTTCGAAGCTGGAAGTGATAGAAAAGCAATTATAGAATCTTGCCATAGAAAGATATTGAACAGATAAAAGGATGTATAACGAATGACAGAAGCTGTGTCGCTTAGTTCAAGTGCAATGCTTTATCCAGTACAAGCTATACACAGTTAGATTATGTTAAACTGTAATATTATATTTTTGTAAATAACGATTATCCCTGTTAACTTATATAATTCTACGTAAACACGCTACCTTATTATTAGAAATGTTGTGTATTTAGATAAATAAGTGAATGTATTTGTGCGATATATCTCAAAAGGTAGTATAACGCTATCAACTTATTTAAATATTAGTTACATAGAACCTAGCTGGTAATGTCTGGAATTGGTGAGGAGTGCGCTTGATGTAAAGTGTATCTTTGAAAAGGTTGAAAAAGGAAATTCCATAGTGAAACATAATGTTAGATGTAAATATTTAATGACCTAACACTCACTTGCCCAGCTTTCTGTAACCGTTCAATAAACCAAAATTACACTCAAAATAATGATTACATTTATCAAATATTTCTGTTGTGAAGCAAACCATGGCTCCGTGTTAACAACAAAGTAGAAATGTCTTAAATTATCCATTATAAACAATGATTTTTCCGGTACGTTTGCGATAATTACATATTTATTATTTGAATAGCGTCTGCCTGATTTCTACATCTCGATAGTTTATAATATAGTTACATGTAAGTAGTCAGAATGTATCTGTTACTTTATATTTTGACCTGATAATGTTGTAGGAAATAATAAAGTAAAAACATAGGGATTATTATAATTGTAATATTTGAGGGCTCATTCATTGTCTATCGTGCCAAAACGAAATATAATCAATATAAAAAATTACGTTTGGTTTTATTTAAAATGATTTAAAATATTAAAATGTTCCATCCTATACAGATTAACATTAAAAAAAAACAATTAAATCCAACACATACTAGTTATCAGCAGAAATCGTTGAAGGATTCATGACAAAAAATAATGCTCCATCATTAACTCAAATATGTTTCAAACGAGATTCTGTTAGAATCGCCCATAGTATTATAATACGGAGACAAAATAAAATTTCAAAGTTAACAAATTGACCCAACGCCCAGTTAGTATATGTAAAAAAAATAAGTAAGCAAAGAAAAGAAATGTTTTCAATAAAATGAGAGATTGAATAGGGTATAGTGAACAAAATGGGTATTGTTAAAAAAATATATTCAATACCTTTGTGACGTTCGAAAGAATGCACAAGAAGTTCCTGATATCATTGCATTTGCATCTTGCATGGCCCTCTAACAGTGCTAACTTCACAATAAAAAATAAGTAAATGTAATCAAAATTGCAAGCTCATATTTCAGAAGTTGCAAGGGAAAGAAATCTCAATAAATCTAATAAGAAAACTGAATTTACAGTAGTAAGTAATAATACTGAGAGCGAACTATGAAAACTCGCGGGTTTTGACTTTTGACACATTTTTCATTTAATGTTGCTATATGTATAAATATATTTCCCTTATTGTTTTTTCCTTATAAAAAAATATTTGGTTTACGAAAAATGGTGTAGAAAAATTATTTCACCGTCAGTATTAATCAATAATAATAAAATTAATATTTTTGTTGGTGAAAATAAATATTGACTGACACGACGTTGGTTTGAGCCGTTCGTTTAAAGATATGGGTAAACTTAAATGTTTCCGATCTGATTCTGGCAACCCGACTAACTGTCATGAACGGTTGTCAATAGTGCGCTAGTGGGCAAATAGCTCCTGAACCTCGTAAAGCTCCTAAAATAGATTTATACCATGGACGGACAGATTCCGTATCTTTTATCGGAATCGCCTGATGTCACATCTATAACCAGCTACCCCCTGCAATGCACCCAGCGCATAAAGGTACCTTTCACTATTATGATTCATAAAGAATATTGACCTCGATCTTCCCGTCTAGCACGCTCCGGACGCCGTACTTTCGTCCCTTTTGTCAAAGCAAAAGAGCGGATGTGTGCGTTTTATAAATGAACAATAATATAATTAGTTTTTTCTTGTGTTGGTTGGCTTTCTCACTACCTACCGAATATTGTAGCCAATGATATTTCACATGATATTGTATTGGTATACACTTTGTTAGTAAAGGGACTTTTATTGTTACGCATAAGTTCTGTTTGAACTAGGAATTAGTCTTCAGCAAAGAAAGAACATTTTTTTAAATATCTGGTTGCCTATTTTTTATAATTCATGAACATTTTTGCCATAATATCCATTGAATATTTGTTCTATCATAGTAGAATACAGCACTTAGTTTGTATATTTGACAGTTTTTTACAAGCTAGAGCTAAAGTAGAAGTCGACTGTTGATTAATTATGACGCCTTGACTAAATATGAAATTCGTAACAAAGTTCAGTTACTGTAGGGGTGTCTTTAAATGTGTGTATAAACAATATATAATCTTTACTTAGATGCAAAGTAAACGAAACTTTGAATTCTTACTGATTATATTGGTGCTGATTACTTTCATTGCCTTCGATAGTACGTTGTTTGTACTATATGGGTGCCTAACCAATATAGATCGATAGGCCTGTAGTATAAACAAACAAGTGTTGTGTAAACATTGACAGTTGGATAAACATTGTCCGAATTAAAAATTAATCAAACTCCTTTATTCAGAAAAATGTTTTCTCGGTTTGACCAGAAGTTGTGTATTCAGTATGAAGAGTGTGTAGAAGTTATTTGTAACAGTTTTGCATGTATTATAATTGGAACATAATATCAAACTTTAATGCATTCAAATAATTCCCTGCTTTCGCATTTTGATTTCAGACATTTTTATTTTGTACTATAACAACTATCACCTTTCATACATTCTCAAACTTTATTGTTCTTATTATTACATGATTAAATACAATGACAAATTTTTTAATTGAAATGTTTCGAAACACTTCGATTCTTAATATGTATACCCAGGTAATTAATGGATTTAAAGACGAAAATAAGACAAAAAGGAATTCATATTTTAATTATGTTTATGACAGAGCAATTCATTTTAAACATAATTTGGTTTTTCTCATCTTTAACGCTAACACCAATAACTTATATCTTTCACACTTTATTATCAGATAGTTAAAACCCTACGTATCTTTTTAAAGTTGTTTTTATCTGCAGAGTTGGTTCCTTCTAAAATACTTTACTCTGTAATCGTTACTATAGTTACATATTTGTTAATTCATTTCAAACACCACGATTCCAAATTAAATCATTACTTGGAACAGTTTTCCCTGTTTATTTTTTCCAACCTTTCTTTATCCTTTCTCCTTATTCTACCTCACAAAATTCTCCAATATTGTTGGAGGCATAGTCCCACTGACTCGGGACAGTTAGGTCTCTTATGTGGTAATCACATAATATTTACCTGTTTTTAATATTTGAGTTGCTAATTCATTGTATATTTCCAGTACACCTGCTTCGATGTATCAAAAGGACTACTAGTGTTTGGGGCAACGAGTGGAGGACTGTACGTCTTCAACAGAGAGCCATGCTCCTTTGTACAGTTGATTCCCAATAAAGTAAGTAAAACGTAATGTGTTTTCTATTTAACTTTTTTATAACTTTCTCAAGGTACAAAAAAATAAAGATTAACCAGCTCGGTGAGACTTTTTTTAATAGGCTTAACTTATCTTTGAAAACGATTTCTGGAATTCTTGTAATATTGCTGATGGCACTACTGTATTGTTGTTTGATTGCCTGCTGTATCATTCACATTATTGCATTGCCGTTGCAGAATCAAGGTACAGCTTGACACGTCAGTCGGTGGTATTGCTATTGTAAATATGTATTGTGGATACAAAAAATATATGGATTTAAAAAATAGTTTGTTCATCAGTTCCTCCTTTAGTAGAAATAGTGAATATGTTTTCGTAAGACTTTAAAATGTTTTTTTTTCAAAAATCATAAGGTATAATGGAATAATGCTTGAGTACTTGATTAATTGACGTTAATTTTAATAGTCAGTAAATAAAACACCCACCTTTGGTCTGTTAATATAGGGTTCACTTGATTGTCACTCAATATTGCCCTGATCATAGTCAACCTCCCATAGGAGAGGGCATTGAAGGAGGAAGTTGAAGAGGATGGTGGTATAACGGACATCATGATGCATGGTGGTCGGGAGCCCAAAACATTGATATAAGTCATATAGATGAATCAGATGTAGAATCTTCCATTAGTAAATTGAAACATACACATTCACTTGGTCCAGACTTTATACCAGTATTTTTTCTAAAAGGGTGTGCTGAATTTTTAAAGCTGCCACTTACCTTCATATTCAATCTCTCTCTAGAAACTGGTATATTTCCTGATTCCTGAAAAGTGTCAAAAATTTGTCCTATTTTTAAAAGCGGGTCGAAGACATCTGTGGAAAATTTCAGACCGATAGCAATACTATCTGCCCGGCAAAGCTTTTTCGAATCAATACTCCATAAATACATGCTGTCTCAAGTAGAGCCATTCTTAATATCGGAACAGCATGGGTTTAGAAAAAGGTCGATCAACCGAAACAAATCTTTGTGTCACACGGAATATACACGTCAAAAATATTCTATGTGCTCTCTGGAGTACCTCAGGGTTCTAATTTAGGTCCGCTCCTCTTCTCTATATTTATAAATGATATTTCAGAAGTTATTCTGCATTCAAGGTCTCTTCTTTTCGCGGATGACCTAAAAATATTCATTGAAATACAAACTTTAGAAGACTGCAATCGACTCCAGTCAGACATTAATAGAATTGTTGACTGGAGTAAAAGAAATCGGATTGAGTTCAATATTTCTAAATGTTTCATTTTGTCTTTCACAAGGGCGTATCATACTTGGTTTTACCGGTATACTATGAACGACCAAAGTTTAAAACGTGTTTCCACTATGAAGGATCTTGGGATCATGTTTGATAGTAGGCTAACATTTCATGCTCATATCGAAATGACCTGTGGCACTTCATTGAAAATGCTGGGTTTCGTTATACGTACTGCGAAAAACTTTAGAGACAACCGGGTTCTCACAATATTATTTAATTCCTTGGTAAGAAGCAGGCTGGAGAGTGGATCAGTGATTTGGAGTCCGCACGAGGAGAAGTACTCCCTCATGTTGGAGAGGGTTCAGAAGAAATTTCTGAGATTTCTCTACTTGAGGGAGTACGGTTACTACCCGTGGCTCTATCCGACTAAGTTTCTCTTGGGTATGCTGGGAACAAACCATCTACGGGTCAGAAGGGATGTGTACATCGTCACCCATTTCTTCAAATTGATACGGATGTTTTATCTCCCGGCCTGCAGGACTAACTTGCCAATGGTCATGCCGGTGGGGAGGGCACTCTTGCTGTTGAATCGAATGGCTTCGGATATCGATATTTTTTGCATCAGCGAAACTGTATTTAAACAGCAAGTTTTATTGCTGCTTGCTTAACTTGTATTTACCATATATCTATTCTGTTTAATTATTAAATCTTGTTTTATATTGTATATTATATGCAGTGTACTCTGTTTTTTTGTTTACTCCATATATTTTTTTTGTACATATCTTTAATAACGCCTTAAAATTTTATTTTGTAATGTTATTAAAATGAATAAAGAAATTGAATTGAATTGAATTGAATTCAATACCTGCTTTTCTTGAAGTCCTCAGACGAAGAGTTTTAAATTAATGAAAGCATTAAATGTTCAATTCAAACCTATTTCAAAACCCTGGTGATAGCCAACTTCCCAGAAGAGAGATCACCGTAAGAAGACCATCTTGCCTTGAAGTTGTCACACCTAAAATTACAAATTAATACAAAATGAGATATTTAAATCTAAAAATATTTTTTTCCAGGAGGGCGCCATAACCAACATAAAAATCTCCCCCGATGACAAACAAGTGGCATTTGCAACCGGTAAGGGCAGCGTTTGCGTGTGCGACTGCGGGGATGCCGGCAGTGGCGCGTACGTGCGCTCTCCGGTGCTGCAGACGTCCCGGGAGCACCAGGGAAATGAGGTCACTGCCATGGCGTGGAACAAGACGGGCTCGGAGCTTTATATCGGCGATGACACAGGAGTTATATCGGTGCTGCATCTGTCTAAGTATATTGTAAGCATTTTTTTATTATAATTCCTTCATTGTTATTAGGCTCAAATCAGGAAGTTGTATCATTTATTACTAAAAACTTAATGTGAAATTGTTCAGAAGAGAACATAAAGGTCTGTGAGCTAGTTGTATGTTATATAACATAAGTTGTTTTGTGTCAAATCCTTCCCGTCTTTCAAACCACCCCATAGCAACATCTAAGCACTGAAATGCTTCAGTATTTGCAGGATCGATATCTCCCCCCTCAACAGTTTCTTCCTTGGTCTCGTTCTTCTGAGAGTAAGTCAGAAACTACCCCAATTATTTCCTCTTCATTCAAAATTTGGAATCCAGGATCATTTGCATCGCAATTTAACCACTGGCTGATGTGGAAAGTGGAAAGGTCTTACGTAAATCAATACATTAATGTAACTGTTTGAATATTGAAGCATGCGTGTTGTTAACTGACTTCTTTCTTTTTCCAGACAAAAAATGTGTTTCAAACATCGGCATTTTCACTTATGCACCTCGACTCTCGCATCGTACAGTTCGATCTGAAGGAGAACATGCTCCTCGTTTCCACACTGACAAGGTGCTTTATCTGCGATACCCTCAAGGAACAGTACAGGCAGATCGGCCAGAAACTCAGAGATGGGGAGTTTGGAGGCTGTTTCTTCTATTCATCTAAAGATGATATCTCTCCCATGGAGATTCCAGACCCTCCACAGCGAAAAGAAAAAGCTTTTGACGCAGTAGAAGACGGAGAGCAAATTGAAAACTGCGACAGACTCAATCATATTAAAGTGTTTGCCGCAAGGCCCGGATCCAGGTTCTGGGAGGTGCAAATTGACGGGACCGTCTCTTGTACTCATCAGTTCAAACAACTCTTAGAGACTCCGCCAACTAAAGTTGTCACACTCGAGGATTTTGAGCTACAAAATTTCGATTTTGAAAATAAGGCAGATGAAATAACGTATTCCGCTCAGTCGCTTAATTTTGCCAAAGTATTTATGCTGGTCAACAGGTTTCTTTTTACTTATAAAAGAGATGGAATTTACGTATTTGATCCAAAGCATCCGTCAGTCGTATTGTGGAGTGATAAATATTCAGATATCGTCGACTGTAAGATTGTGGATAGTTTGATTTATCTCTGGTTGGGAAATGGGAATATGGTGGCGTTATCCTTTAGCACGGTGGAACATTTCCTGCTTAAATGCTTTGTAAATCAAAATTACAAAGTTTGTGCACAAGTCTGCGCTTATCATCTCTCCTCCATCATGAACACAATCGCTCAGTGTAAAAAGATCTACTTAATTTCTGGATTGGGAGAAAAATTGCAAGATTGTGCGGAGCATGATCTCTTTGATAAAATAAGTCCGGTTTTAGAAGAAATCGGTAAGATTAAAAGAAGCAGCGGTCAGAAGCTAAAGTCTGGGATCTTTGTTGTTGATAATAGTTATCTAGCCAAGGCAGTTTCCCAGGAAGATGATCTGTTCGATGAAAACAATACCGATTCCCAAAGTAAGACGAGCTCTGAAGATACGGATTCAATGCTCTTCCAAATATCGCCCGATGCCATTCAGGCCATAAAAGGGTTTAGTAATACAGTTTCTGATAAGTTCAATTCGGGAACTAGAAGTCTTAAGAAAACGTGGGATCATCTAGAAGATAAAATGAAGAAAATCGGCTTAGAAAATACTATTAACGAACCGTTGGATGTTCGAACCGGTATACACGAAGAGCCCGATGTAACATTAGAAAACAACAAAAACATTTCTCAAGATTCTGATGATATCATCATGAAGAAGAAGAACACCCAAGAAAACAATCAATTCAAGTCTGCGGAAAGAGAATCGCTGCCCAAAGTAGAAAAAATAACCAAAAGTATTTTCCACCATATAAAACTGAGTGATATTAACAAACTGGACAATAGTGACACAATATACTCGCTGCTATCTAAACATAACCTGTGATATTAAATATATTTATAACCTCATTAAAGAAGTGGAGGAGTACATGATCGCATCGGGAGACTCGCCCAAGAACTCTGCCTACCACTGTGGGAAGGTTCTCCTGCAGTACGTCAGCAAAACTCCCAACCTCGATGAAACTATCAACTCTGTGATTGAAGACAAAGAGATTTGCTCATATTTTCTACAAGCTTTTATAAATATAAACTCCAATTTGGAACACTCGTCGAGTTGCGAATGCGGCTACCCTGTTCCCAACTCGTACTCTAGTCAAACGCCGCTTTTTTCCAAACTGATTGATATCTTCATCGAAAAACGTTGGAGCTCTTCTCACTCGGAACAATGCTACGATATCTGTAAACAAGTGCCTTACATGTGGAGGAAGATACTGCTTCTGCGTAAGAATGAAGACTTGATAAACATATTGCTTTTGATTCTGCAAATGTTGGATGAGGATTTGCTGTATTCCTACTTGCCTCAGTTCACCGTTCTCACTTGGGAGAGAGCTATTAAACTTCTCAGCACACTTAGAAACAGTGAATGCCTCAACTGCGGGCGAAAATTCAAACACACCGACAAAAAAATGATTGAAAACAACATGTTAGGTTGGGATGCTATCGGCTCATTGATAATCAAGTCTGTCGGATGTAAAAACGCACCGAAAATATTGAAGTCTTGCGCCAATCTCATTCCTGTTGGAGAGCTGACAGTCAAGTTCTATCACACCTGTATTTTTGTGAAGCTCTTTGAGAAGTTTGATAGTACCATCGCTACTAACCTGGTGGACACCATTTACGAAGCATACAATTTTGAAGATGCAGTGACAGAGGTAATTTTCTTTTTTTATTCACTTTTTAACATAAATCAAGATGAATGTTAACTTGACAATGCTTGAGATCTAGCTGTCTGTTTAGATATGTAGGTATTAGTAGTAAAAATCAAGTACTGGTTCATTCATTATGCAAGCTATCAGTGCTAAATGGAGTTTTGATTCCAACTCTGATGTCCATACACCACCACCACCATTGGTGAGGCATGTAATTGGCAGAGGAAGAACGAAAGTAGACTTAATCGCAGTAGAAATGAGAACCCTGAGAGATATGTGTGGTACAACCACAACCATATTAAGATCATTTGGATTTCCAAAAAGAATGCAAGGCAACATTTAAAGTGGATGGACAGAGAACTGACTGTCAGGACAATATATAATGTACATGAAGAAGTTACGGACACCTGACGAAGGCGTGACACAGTCAGGGGGATCAAATATTTGACCGGCTAGTAGCTGAGTGGGCAAACGCGTCGGATTCCCACCCGGGCATCGTGGGTTCGATTCCTCTGCTAGCTAAGTCCATCATTGCACAAGCAACATTTTCATTATGATGGTAGTAAGAGTTTTTCAAATATCGTCAGGTTATTCATAACCCAGGAATTTTTGTCTTTCTTTTAAGAAAGAAATAAAAATATCTACTTGATTATGTGCTTGATGTCTCAAACCTTAAATAACATGAATGAATTGTTTTACCATGTTTTTCATGATTCACGATAATGATCATGATTTTAGATAGTTTTAATTTGCATACACATTTGTTATAAATTATTTTTTCGTTGTTTTATTAGGTTAGGTAATTTAGTGTAAAGCACACTTGAGGTGAACTATAACAAAAATGCACTATATATAATAATAAATTCATTGTTATTATTATTATTCATAGTATTGCTTTACCCCTTTCAGTTAACCAAGCATCTCGAGAATTGTCTTCACCATGGCCTCCTGCACACAGCCTTACCCATGGTGGTTGCCTCCAAATCTCACCACTGGGGCCTCAAGGTGAGCCAGGATATCCCAATAGATTCAGACATCGAATCCAGCTGCGAAACCAAGCTCATCCACCAGCCAGACTTGCTCCGAAACCTCATGAACGGACCCAGCACTTCTGCGTCATCTAGAAAGCAATTGAAGTACGAAATCGGCATGAATCTGGAGCAGACGCTAGACTTCCTCGGAGAGATTTGTCCGAACAAGAACTGCCACCATTGCTGTCTTCCTCTGGAATCCAGGGTACTGGTTGCAGACGGAGGTTTGTGGGTTTTCTCATGCGGTCACACTTTCCACGGTGTCTGTTTGACAATACTCAAAATTAAGCTTTGCCCTCTTTGTTGCAAGGGCAGATAAGTGTATTAGCTTTTTGTTCAGATGTGTTACATTTAATTTTTCTGACTATAAGATTATGTTATATCAAGGAAAACGTATTATGTTAGCCCGTGTACTTTTGATTAAAATTGAGGTTAGGTTTTAGCAAGAGAATTCAGTGGATTCTCAATCTATCATTCTTCTACATATTGTTTCCTTGCAAGTATCTTTCATTTGGTCTGGTCCCAAATAGACGCAATCAACATGGCAAAAAAATCATTGCGCTGGTCATTCCTTCACAATGGTACATCATATTTTAAATTGTTTAAGTGATGTTTTTTCCTCCAATTTCACATGTGCACAGAACCAATAGATAGTGGAATAAAATATATTTTCAAAAATGATTTTACCGGAGGCAGACTGTTTAAAAAGCTGTGCCCTTGCTGGACTTTGCAGTAAACTGTCCTATGATTTCAAAGATAGGTGTGCTTCAGGATATGTGCTTTGTATTGGTTGTATGACATCAAGAGACACAAATTTTTTAAAGACTAACTTTTTCATCTAGCCCCTTTAAAAACAATGGAAAGAGAATCCACTCTATTGTCAAATGCGAACACTAGCGCAATTTTCTGATCTCTGTGGCGGTACATATTCTAAACACAAATATTTAACTAAACCATAAATAAATTAGACTGGTTAGATAATATTCCTGTTGCTACACATAACCTAACTTTTAAATTCTCTTTTACAAATGCGTACATGACATATGAAACGTAAACGTGTAAAAACCTTTGACACGCCGTACAAACACCTTGCAACTGTTCAAATCTTTATTTTATATGTTTAAAATGTTTTGATCAAAGTATTATTATCTTCACTTTATTGTTTAATCTTAGATTTATTGCACATACTATTTTCGTACATAATAAAACCCATTTATACCACCGAATACATAAATGCTAATAAGAGGCTATTCGTAAATAATTATTAACATTATTTATAATAATTTAAGGGCCACAATAAAAGCAATGTCGTATGCCTACGTACTATTACAAATCAATGTGCATTTTATTGTATAAGAAACTAACTTTAAATTTAATTTTACAAGCTAGAAGATCGAACTAATGTAATGTTTGACCTACCTAACTTAAGAATTGAGCTTAGAATGTCACATTTGATCAAATATTTACCAATTAAACTCTTACACTATTGAGCTTGCAATACACATATATCCTCCTATAAACATAATAAGTACATGCAATCATATTTATATACAACCGCAGAAATATATATTATATACAGGTATGTACTAATATTATTATATTAACCCCTTGCACTGAAGTCAAACAAATCTACAGACAAATATGTTTGAAAAAATATAAAATATTGTTTCGATATTTGTATCACAATGAAAATCTTACGTTTGCCCTGATCGCTTTTCAGTTCTTACTTATTTCCACTCATTCTATCATTTGCCACCCCAGAATTAATTTCTTTAATTGAATTACACTGAACAGATATTGAGAAATACATATTTCTGTTGATGATTCACAATAAATTCAACATTTCAAAAATGGTTTGTGTCGAAAAATTATCTGTCATGCAAGAGGTTAACATTAGCATTCATGTACATATAATAAGTCACCTGATGCAGTTGCTGGATATTGACCAGTTAGTAGCCGAGTGGACAAATGCATCAGGTTCCCACCCAGGCGTTGTGGGTTCAATTCCTCTACTAGCTAAGTCCTTCATCATTTCACAAGCATTCACTTATAATGATGGTAGCAGGAATTTTTCAAATATTGTAAGGTTATTCGTAACCCAGAAATATTTGTTTCAAAGCCCCTTTTTGTACTTCCATCAGTGAAATTATAGCAGTAAATTGCATCATAATATAGAAAACCATTATTAGCAGAGATATCTAAAGTAGAACCAGTCTAAACATGGTCATGAATCCTTTCTTTATTTGCAACCAAAACAGATGATACACTTGTGTTCATTTTAGAGATGACTCATGGTCATGAATAGATTGGCTCGACTATAGACCTATATTTTTACATACCTTTTCACACACACATATTATATACCTTGTAATGACATTAATCCATATTCAATTTCTTAGTAAGTTCATGAATACATAAAACTTTTATAAACTGTGCATTGACTGTGAACTACCAACATCAGTACAGGATCAGTACGAGGGTAAACAGGGAAAGGTTCTTATGGCGCAAGAAGTAATCAATAATTTAGAGTTATATAAGATTTGTTTTATTTCGTTACAGAATGTACCAGGGGTGTTGTTGAAGTTTGCTGGTTTTACTCATAGATGTCGCTAGAGATATGTATACATTTCTATGATTTGGCATTTGTCATATTTTTTTAAGGACATTAACCTTCAAAAATACACAAGTTACATTCTGCCAAAATAATAGTGTCATAATGATTTAATAAAACAAATTTGTAACTTTATTCCACTTTTATTATTTTGACTGGACCGGTTTCAGCCTATGACGGCCATCTTCAGACTAGTACAAATGTTTGTTAACCTACGGCTTATATACTATTTTTGTTAACCTACGGCTGTTTGTTAACCTACAAATGTTTGTTAACCTACGGCTTATATACAAAAATAGTATATAAGCCGTAGGTTAACAAACATTTGTACTAGTCTGAAGATGGCCGTCATAGGCTGAAACCGGTCCAGTCAAAATAATAAAAGTGGAATAAAGTTACAAATTTGTTTTATTAAATCATTAAAATGGAATTCCACCACGAATTAACAGTTTCAAAATTAGAAATAATAGTGTCATAGTTGTTTACCTCAGTGAATATGTCGAGTTTCGTTCCAAGTAAATCGCATTTGCGGCATTCGTTGCTTTTCTTATTTCATCAAAAGAAAAAAGCAGTTGAAGCTCATCGGTTGCTGGTAGAAACTTATGGTGAACATGCTCCAGTGATTAGAACATGTGAGACATGGTTTCGTCAATTTAAAAGTGGAGATTTCGATTTAACAGACAATGAACATCCTGGTGCAACGAAAAAGTTCGAAGACGAGGAATTGCAGGCGTTATTGGATGAAGACCCAACCCAATCGCAACAACAATTATCCCAAACACTTAATGTGACCCGAGGAGCAATTTGCCAATGTTTAAAAGCCATGGGAAAGATCCAAAAGTATGGAAAATGGGTACCACACCAAATGAACGAAAGACAAATCGAAAAACCATTTGTGAAATGCCTCATACAGCTAAAGTAGTGAAGAACACTCTCAAAGCATTGAATTGGGAACTATTATCGCACCCGCCGTACTCTCCAGACCTTGCCCCGTCCGACTATCATCTTTTCGCATCGATGGGACACTCACTCGCAGAGCAGCGCTTCGCCAATTTTGAAAAAGTCGAAAAATGGCTCGTCGAATGGTTTGCCTCAAAAGAGAATTTTTTTTTTTGGAATGGTATCCATGATTTGCCTCAAAGATGGGTAAAATGTATAGAATCCGATGGTCAATACTTTGAATAAAAAAATTTAGAGATTCCCTTGAGAATTAAGCGTTTTCTTTATTGAAAAAACCGACAAACTTCAACTAACACCCCTGGTATTTCAACAATAGCCACAAGATGGCGTTAAAAACAGTATCTCATAAAAAAATTGAGTTTATACTATTACACGTATAAATAAATAAAGATCACAGTCAATATGCACTCGATGATGATATGTCAATTTAGTGAAATTCATATTTTTCTATTCATATTCTAAACTATGATCTAATATAACTTCATGTTAAATTCACTTCAATATTTATTAAAAACTCCCAGCTGAATTTCCTTGGATTGAAACAAATTTATTTCACAAAGAAAACACAATATTTCCTATAAATT
This sequence comes from Drusus annulatus, assembly GCA_022651775.1. Lineage (NCBI taxonomy): Eukaryota > Metazoa > Arthropoda > Insecta > Trichoptera > Limnephilidae > Drusus > Drusus annulatus. Next base: position 668,299 of record JAGWCC010000043.1, on the reverse strand, counting down.
CTCTTCAGCACATTTCATAGTAAACTGACCTTAATAATAAATGTAAAATGTAATATTGTCTTGCTAATTTTTGTTGAAATAGCCTTATTTTCCGGAATACCATTGTATTAATTGTTTTCTAGTCACTGTATCTTGAATATTTTTTTAATGGAATTTAGATAGCATTTGTTTAAATACTTAGAAATGTACTCAAACCTTTTTAAATATCAGTTTACTTTTTTCGACAATAAAAGTTCACCTTTAAGAGAGATTTTAGTTTCGACAGTAATTGTTGTTAACCCATTGGTTCAACACACTGTTTCCTTATTGAGTGTACCATGTAATAATTATTTACTAACCATGACATCTTTCAAAGCAATTAACTATACAATGGGTTAAGTGACACCATTTTTAATACATAAAAACATAATTTCTTTCGGGATAAATTTTCAATGACTTATTTCGCACCATCATTCTGTAATTTACGTTATATGAAGTAACACTCTTTGAAAGACCAAAATAAATTATATTTGTTTAATGATCTGTGTCTAATACATATATGTTAGTTTAACTGAACTAACAATGAACACATTCGCGTGCCGATTATTCTTGTTGACTTTTGTAATAACACATTTATGGACCTAGGGTCACTTAGTACGCTATACTAACATATAAAAATATGTGTCAGCATATTATGTACTGCGCCTACAAAAACGAAATACATCTTTGTGCATGCCCTAGCTATGTACTTTTATTTTGATGGATTATGTTGCATCTCTATAAATCATTATGTATTTCGAAATAAACAAAGTTAAAAATTTGAATCATTTAAAAATTTGATTTGAACACCTTTAAAGTGTTAATATTTAAATTCAATTCAATTAAATTTATTAATTCTTTGGAATGGTGTTAATTGGAGATATATACCATATCTTTACAAATACAAATTTGGGTTATCCTTAAAAGAGTCTAGTTCATTACTCATTTTTATCAAAAAGTCGAGATACATGTTTTGGCTTTACTCGAAGTGTCGTATTAAAGTTTTCGCAAAGCTGTTTATATAAATTGTCTACCGTCTGTCGTATAAATTGTCTGTTAAGAATGCATCTCACAACAGATGTTACCAGCTAAAAGAATGACTATTATTTATTTTACCAGTGAAGTTATTTGATTGTGGAAAATCTCTTCAATGTCAATATTAGTACAGCATGTTTATGTGTCTTGCCTTTCCATTTTTGATCAATAAAATTAATGTTTATTTTTATTACTTCATAATATTTTTTCATACAGATATGTATTTTGTACTAATTTGTTTATAAAACATACTTGTTTGACAGCACCAAATGTATCTATTAAATTATGTATAGACTAATAAAATGTCACTCAATCTTAATATATAAATAACTAGAAGAGAAACTGAAATGTCAGGGTATTTTCGTAAAGTTTTTCTTTTAAATTAGTATTTGATAGAATATTATGTAGCTACATGAATGGAAATATATATTTTTCAGTTTGTGAACAGTTTTTGTTTTTATTTCTCCTTGTATGAGTATTTACATGCCTTCCATCATACCTTCCTTTATAGCGATATGAAACAAACATAAGTAGCAAAAATTCACTGAAAAGATATCAAGTAATACTGAAATAATTTATCAGTTATTTGTAGCAGGAGTACAACATTCTGTAAAGGGTTAATGAAAAAAAAACAATTATTACATCTTTCACTTAGTGGATATAGCTACAAAATATTGCAGGATCATTTGCTGGAATGGTAGGTGAGCAAAGTCTAATTAGTGTCAAATTATCTAACCAATCCATAAATGAAAATTTGCGGACGATCTACCAGGACCCCAAGAGCTTGAAGGGGTGACATTATCAAAAATTTACTCGCAAAATCATTCTCAACGGACGTCCAATGTGCGCCTTTTAAACGAATTTTCCGCAATCTGCTTAACTTTGGAGTAATGTGGCTTGCTGAATCTCTACTCGATAGGCGCCAAATATGGGCTTCGTGAAATTCATGTTGATTTATGTGTAATATCAGTATTTTGTACCAGGAGCACAGAATGCTTAAGGGTACAAAATTCATAAATTTTTACCGTGTCTTGGTGGAAATACGTTTAAATTATACCAGAAGCGCATAATGCTGAGAGTTAAATCAAATCACAAACCACAAAGCTCGAAGCTCAAATCTCAAACCCAAAAGTTGAAAGCTCAAAGCTCAAACATAAAAGTTGAAAGCTCATTGCTCAAACTGCAAAGTTCAAAGCTTAAAGCTCAATGCTCAAAGCTCATAACTCAAAGCTCCACCTAAGCCTTCAGGACCAATAATAATAATAAGACTTTCCTGATTTATATAGCGCCGTTTTTGTGTAATATCACTTCAAAGGCCTTGGAAAAAAAATGCGCTATAAAAAGTAGCCAAGTGATTAAGCCTAAGGTTCTCAAAATAATTTTACCAGGCGCAAAAAATGTTGAAGCGGATTATTTTTTAAATTATCATTTGTAACCACCTTGGTAGATGTAAATTACTAAAAATATACCAGGAGCACATAATTCTGGAGTGGTGGGCGAATCTAAATAATTAGTGAATTTTTCACAACACTCGATAAATTTTACGGAAATATTCTACCAAAATTCTATGAATTCTACCAGGAGCACAAGAGAATGAAGAGGTGAAATATTATTGAAATATACGCCTGTCGCATTGCATGTATGCAACTTTTGCAGCTACAAAGCTATGTATATTGCAGAATCACGTTTAAACAGGCGTGCGGTATGCGCATTGTCCGCTGAATTCACATTGAAAATAGCTTCAAGTTATTTAACCAGCTAACCATCGCGCCGTTTCCTTGCAGGGGTAAGCAGAGAGGACGGACCGCCATACAACTCTGTCTTGGCACACACTCCATGCTTCATTCACATGCATACATCGTCTAATACATACTATTCTGTTATTCTAACTCTTCACATAGTTCGACTTAAGTCTTTGATTCACTAGGGCATGCCATGTCTTTCTTGGGCATCATCAACTTCTTTTTTCATTCACTTTGCGTCATTTTTTATTTTCACACTCCTTTCTTCGTTCACTCGCTCTACTTGCCCAAACCATGCGTCCCTTTCTTGATCCTTACATCACCCTCGCATTCTTTCCGGATATATCCACATTGCCATCCATCGCCTTGGGGTGGTATTTCCAAAAATCGCGCTATGAAAAGTAACCAAGTGTTAGTATTGAGCACAAGGTTAAAATTTTTTTTGTACGAAGAGCATACATTGCTGCAGCGGCTATTTTTTTTAATTATCATCGAAACCAACTGGGTAGATTAGTGCAAAATATACCAGAAGCACATAATTCTGAGGTGGTGGGCGAATCTAAATTTTATTTGAAATTATCACACCACCCGAAAAATGAATATTTACGGAATATCTACCAGGAGCGCAAGAGAATAAAGAGGTGAAATATTATTAAAATATACGCCTGGCGCATTTTATGTTTGCAATCTTCACAGCAACAAAGCTATGTGTATTGCAGAATCACGTTAAAACAGGCGTACGGTATGCGACTTACTCGCTGAATTCACACAATTACGTGAAATAGTTTCACAAATTTATTTTGTAGCACCTCATAAAAATTATAAATACCTTGTGAGTGAGTACATACATGTTATTAAATATGGGCTTTTATTACACAGCTTGCCTCATAACTGGTAAAAGCGATACCCACAGTGAGTTTATTTGTAAAATAACAAAATGCGAACGTAATCTGTTTTTTTATTTCAAAAATGTATTCCAGGTGCCATTTGGTGGATCCATACAAGGAACTCCACTCCTATTGTTTAATTTATCTTTCAATGCAGTCAAGGGTTTGGGATATTGAAAGAAGGGTGAATGCAGGAAACTCTATTAATGGAGGACTGAACGCTGTTGGCGTCTATAAGAAATTGTCCAAAGAAGGTGATGGATGGCAGTGAGGCATGGAACTGGCAGAGGAAGGATGAAAGTAGACTAAGTGCTGTGGAAATGAGATCCCTGAGACTTATGTGGGGTAAAACCATGTATGGCCGTATTAAAAATGTGGATATCCGAAAACAATGCAAGGCTGATGTGAGCGTAATGAATAGGATCAAGAAAAGGACGCTTAGATGGTTTGAGCATGTAGAGCGAACAAATGAAGAATTGAGTGTGAAAAGAATATATGATGCGAAAGTGAATGGAAGAAGAAGTCGGTTTAATTACTATCGACGATTTCGTACACTTTCTAAATCAGATTGCTGCGTTTTCCTTAGTTAAGACCTTTACCCTAAAGAAATCACTAATGTAAACTTAAATTCAGTCAATTAAATACAACCATCAGATGGTGATAGTAATAAGGCCTAATGAGCCGTAGTACTAGTTAGATACACATTATGAGGGGTATTTGAATAAGCCCCAGATAGTTGGCAGAGGATTACAAAAGAATCCAGAAAATCAAAAATAAATATATATCTACATATATATTGAAGCATTTTATTGACACTGTTTTGACAATGAATTACTATTGATGACTTTACCCCATTGCCTGTGAAGGAAGTTAAATATAACATTGCCATGCAAAAGTACAAAGCACAAGGACTAATTGATTTCGTGATATAATGACAACGCATCATCGATAGTCAATGTAATGATGAATCATCGCGATCATTATCATGCAATATTATTTAATCCGGCCGTTCAAGGATAAAAACGTTTCATTTGCATTAAGCGGTGCCTTTGTTAAATCCGCGATGGTGTTTACGTCATCTCATGCGCATTTTATCAATTTTGTTACTTGTTATATTTACACTGCTTGCATTTTTAGAATAGTTTACTTATAATACTTGAATATTCATGTTTTTAACTACCAACATAATATTAGCTGTCCTCAATCTAATTTCATTTTCTTTGATTTAACAAATATTTTAAAATGGATTCATTCGTTTTCATCTGCATTTTTATACCCTTAGCTTCTTGTAAATTGTTTTTTTTTTTTTAAATCTGTTGGTGAACTCGTACACGTGCACTATTATACCCTTAGAGTACATAGAATGGTACCTATCCAAGGCAGTGTAGTCAGTTTTTGATGATTTTTGCCGGACTCGGCAGACCTGGGCGTGGCTAAGACTAGGGCTAGGGTATGTGTACATCCATTCATAGCACATGTCGACATAATGTTTTTGTTTATTCGTATAACCAATTTTTCACAGTATTGTTATCAACAAAAATATGGCATACATGCTGAAAAACCGTCTAGTTGTGTCTAGTTTTAAAACATGTGGGCGGAGTCCCCGGAGACGCGGGAGACTAAAATCATCCTTACAGTACATAAAAGCGGTGTGTTATTTTTGTTGTCTCTTTCTCTCTCATGGTGTACGACGTAGAAAACCCGGAGAAAGTGATTTATCGCAAGTTTGTATAGGTTGGGTAAAAATAATTAGCTCTCTCTCCATTCTTTATTAATCAGAGATTATACCCATATCTGAACCTTTTTTCTCTCGTTATTTATGATAACGATCGTGATTTTAGATAGTTTTAAATTGTATACATATTATATTTAATTTTCTCCGTGTTAGTTAGTATTATTAGCATAATTAATTTAGTATAAAGCGCACTTAAGGCGAAATATCACAAAATTGCGCTACATAAGTTCACTGTTATTATGATTATTATTGTTACTTATAAATATTGTTCGCACGGCTGGAAAATGTACTCGGTATCCATCGCCTTAGCGAAAGAACTCCTTTTGGATTTCATAAAACAACCTGATTTAAAAATGCCTCAGTTTTGTTCAGTGAGATCAGAATAACTGATATTACCTCTCAGCCTCTGCCTTCGACTTTCTCCTTACTTATCCTTCTTTCATTTCACTAAGTATTCTGCTACTGGGAGGTTTGTTGGAACTTATCTTTTCCGCGATATTCGTGAAAAATTGGATTAATTAAATCACAGATTCCAGCAGTGGGCCGATTTTAATGGTCACTGACTTCAATGACTTCAAAAGTTTATTGTTTCTTATGTGTGTACACAATTATGTTTATTATTTATTAAACATGTGTTCATTAATTTATTTATGGACGTAGGTATTTTTCTGGTTATTTATTTAATTGTGCGGTAAAACCATGTAAGACCGTATTAAAAATGTGGATATCCGGAAAGAATGCAAGACTGATGTGAGCGTAATGAATAGGATCAAGAAAGGGACGCTTAGATGGTTTGGGCATGTAGAGCGAATGAACTAAGAAAGGAGTATGAAAAGAAAAATGATGCGAAAGTGAATGGAAGAAGAAGTCGGAGACGCCCGAGAAAGACATGGCACGATCAAGTAAATCAAATACTTGAATCGGGTCATGTGAAGAATCAAAATAACTGAAGAGTATGTATGAGACGATGTATGAATGTGAATGAAGCAAGGAGTGTGTGCCAAGACAAAGAGTTATATGGCGGTCCGTCCTCTCTGCCTACCTCTGCGGAGAAACGGCGTGATCGTTATATAGTTAGTTATGTATCTATTTAGTTATTTATATATTGTTACAACGAATAATGCACATGAATGGATCATTATTTTATTTTACTATTTTATTTTTTAATTTTACTGTCAATATGTTGTTTATTTATTTTTTATTCCATATCTTCGCCGGAGAGGCAAAAGCACTGAACGCCATTTTGGAAAGTTTACACCAGAGCACTTTAATTTTTGTTTGTTTTACAATAAAATTCGTAAGTCTTCAGTACCTGGTTGGATTTTGATAAAAAAAAAAAAGTTAACTCAGGTAACTCAATGCTCTCACTGAGAAGCGACAAAAGCTCCCAAACTAATGTCGCTTGAGTCAAGCCTTCTTCCAAATGGTAAATATATTTAAGATGGCTGAAGGGCTCTCAAAAGTCTTCAAAATTCATAGCATTCAATACAGTAAAAAAAACCGATTAAAACTGCATGCTCAACTCATTTTTTTTACCAAAGTGTCGCTTAAGCCTTTTTGCCTTTCCAGCGACGATATATGTATTACTACGGAAACTTCACTTTTAAATGCAACAAAGTAATCAGATAATATTCCAATGGAATTTAATATACTTTGAACAGGTCGCTGACCAAACTAAGAACTCGAACCTGAAGAAACAGAGGTTGATCACTGATGCGTTGGACTCATCAAGTACTTTTCACAGGCGTCTAGATTGTCTCTCCATGCACCGCTCCATGGAGAATGGAAGATTATGGTTTACCAGGAAAGCTCGAGTTGGAGTCACCATCATCAGCAATGAGAAAACGACTCGGCAAGAAGATTTGCTATTATCTGGAAAGAAAAATTGAATGATAATATACAAGGAGGGATAGCTTTGCAAAACAGTGTAGTCAGGATTTTTGATTTTTCCTGACTCGGGTGTGACTAAGATTTTAATGGGCACACCTTTTTATATCCATTCATAGCACATGTTGGCATAATGTTTTGTTTATTTGTACAACCGCTTTTTTACAGTATTGTTATCAACAAAAATATAGGATGTAACCATAGACGTAAAATACAAGACACGTCATATTCATACAAATCGAACGATAAATGTGGCGCGGTCTTGATTTAAGTTTTAAGGCTCGTAACGCTTATGACTGCCTTGACGGGCTTAACTGCCTCCATGGTCGAGTGGTAAGATGCTCGACTACGAATCCAAAGGTCGCGGGTTCAAACCCGGCGTGCGCCAATTACTTTTATCTAATCAATATGTATCAAAACACATTTAATTCATATAAAAAATTATAAAAAGAATATTTGCGGCACGTTTCAGAGTGGTAGATACTCTAAGTATCGCCCTAGTGAAAGACCACCATTCAGAATCGAAACGCAGCTTGAAATGGTTTTAGCCGTGTTCGGTGACCAGATCTGAATAGCCAAGTACTTCCCCACCTTCCTCTTACCAATCTCCTTTCCTTCATCACTACCTTCATCCTCGTAACATACCCTATTTGGGGATGCCATAGTCTCACTGACTCTAGACGGTTAGGAGCAGTTGAGACTCTTGTACGGTATTCATATATAAAATAAAAATAAATGAAAAGGACAGCAATACTAAATAGAATGTGTGTGTACGGAGAGATAACTATAGAGATAACTATATGAATGTCCCGCGTTACTGTTATAATCTCTCTTCCCTCGACGAACTTACTGAGCGACTAGCCAAGTAGAGTACGACGTACCGAAACGGTTGTCTTCCACACACCTATTTATATCTGCATTCGCTATCTCACATTGATTCGGTTAAAGAGCTCCCGTTTTCCCGTGACAGCTTGTCTGTCGAACGAATGTTTGTGTGATACTAAACGCAGTAAATCTCAGGTGTGTCTCGGACTCGGTTTAGTACATTCACGCGCGTTGTCTTAGCAACGTATCTACATTATTTAATTCATCTGAAGATGTTACCTAAAAAACCGTTGAGTTATGTCCTGCTATGCGCATAACAAAAATAAGTGGGCGTAGTCGACGGAGACGCGGGAGACGGAAAACATGCTTGCATACCTAAAAAGTGGTGCAATGTGACAACTTGTCTTGTCTCTTTCTCTCTCACGGTTCACGAAGTAAAAACCCGGAGAAAGTGATTTATCGTAAGCTTTTGATTTTCGGGCAATAGCCAAAAGCATACGTAATTACCAATTCATGCCTGTACTTAGTGTTGAACGCTGCTCCCTGGAGATAACAATGATGATGCTACATTTTAATTGTTGCTAAATATCTGGCAAAACTGGTCGTGGATATTCGTTTCTTATGTTTGCGATTTCAATTTCCCTGCAGAAAAATAATTTTATGCAGGTTGGTATAATCAACATAATTTTATGACATGCATAGTTAGGTGGCAGCTTCATTATTGCCCATAAATAAACACTACTTAATATATAATTAGTGCTAACCTAGTAAACAAGTTCTTCGATATCTACATAATGTGTAGACAAACTTGAATTTAAATTCTATTCAATATGGGTACAGCCTTTTTTCACATTTTTTCGGCGGTTTTATTTAATTTACATCTAACGATTTTAAAAATACCAAATTTTTACGTTATTCCACTATTTTTTTAATTTAAATCTGACCGGTTTCACCTTTATGACGGGCATCTTCAGACAGGTACAATTTTAAGTAAATCTACGGTATACATACTATCAGTGTCCGGACTGGACGCTTATTGAGTCTCACAGTGAACATCTGTGACTTTGGGTTTTGTTTTATTGCTGACAGAGGCGGCTTTACAATAACATTCAAAAATACAATCGGGTAGTTTTATTACCTTCTTATTTTACATCAACACCGCACAACTGTCCGAAGCTAGTGGACTATGGCATCCCCAATCATGGAGAGGAGAAAAGAGGAGAAGGAGAAAGCGGAAGGGGAGGTTGTAAAGTAGGTACTTGGCTATTCAGATCTGATCACCAAATACTGCTAGTGCCGTTTGAAGTAATGTTTCGATTCTGGCTGGTGGTCTTTCACCAGGGCTATATCGAGAATATCTACCACTCTGGCGGTATTCTGTCTAATGAACCGTACTCTATAAAAATATATTTTATACATTTCGTCACCGGAAAGGCAAAAGGGCTGAAGCGCCATTTTGGGAAGTTAACACCACAGAGCAAAATTTTTTGTTTGTTTTACAATAAAATGCATAAGTCTCGGGTACCTGGTTGGATTTTGAAAAAAAAAGTCTCGTACTCACGAGAAAACTCACGTAACTTAATTCTCTCACTGAGTTACCTGAAGCGACAGAAAGCTAAAAAAAAGCCCCAAACTTGTGTCGCTTGAGTCAAGCCTTCTCCCAAATGGTAAATATATTTTTTGATGGCTGAAGGGCTACAAAAGCCTTCAGAATCAAACGAAAGTCGGAGCTTTTAATGCAGAAAAAAAAACAGATCAAAACTGCATATTTAACTCCAATTTTTTACATAAGTGTCGCTTAAGCCCTTTCACTTTTTCAGCGACGATATTATACGGAAAATATTAAATTATAAGGGAGTAAATGCACATCCCCATTTGAATTAAAATTAGATCAATAGTATTTATGAAAAACTCAAATAAACCGAAATGAATAAATCTTGAGTTAATCGTGAATACACTGACAAGCAATCATCATCATTGAATAATGACTCAAAAATTATATGAATTCAGTTGGAATTCTTCTCGTCCAACCTTCGTTTTCAACTTAGTTCTTCTCCTCGTTCGGACTGAAATAACACAATCCTTTTAGATGATCAAGTCAAGGGCAGAACTTACTCCAGGATGTGTAAGCCTACACCAATAAGATCTTTCCGTGATGAGGTGTTTTAATTGATGACAGAAGATTGTGAAGTGTGGGAAACGCAGTTATAAACACGACTGATATTCTAAAGTAAAAGAATGTGATTTAAAATCAGTCGGACGGTATTGTTAACAGGAGTGAAGCCTTGAACTGAGCAAGTGAACTGTTAGATTTATATTTTCGTGGAAAGCAACCACTTTGTGGTTTGACATATAAATAAATAAAAAAATAACTTTGTATAAGACCACGAATATTATTTTACTTTTTAAGACTGGTTTCACTTAGCCCAAGGATCATCAGGGTACAAAATTAAACCAAACAAAAAATACACAGTGTGCGGTTATATATGCATACAGAAAGAAAACAAATTATAAAATAAAATAACAAAACAATGAGAAAAAATAGAATAACATTTAAATTATAACAAAGGAACAGAGAGAAAGAGACAGATAATATGAATTAAAAGAGACAAAACGTCAACTGAGAAGGTGATTAATTATGAATTTATTTATTTTATTATTTTATTCAAAGTTATTTTTTCATTTCTTCGCTTGATTTATATGAACTTTCCTACATAACGAGACCTTCGAGTGATATGCAATAATAGTCCTATGATATTACCTTCAAAATCACCTTTTAAATCCGTCAAAGATAATAACCGATTATTACATCTGGAGGTTTCGAAATGATGTTTTGAATGCAAAAATGCGGTAGTAATGAGGCATCAAATGATTGTTAATCTTGCTGATCTTTCGGAATATCAGAGATGGGCATCTAAATGTGTATTAATATTGTGGCATTACAAACGAGATAAGCTCAGAAGTGCTCAAGCAGTCACATCTTAAGATCTTGGGCAGTTTCTACTAAACTAAATACCCACGCTTTAAAAAACATGACAATTTCATTGCCAGAAACCACTGAACAGAAAATTCCAAGAATAGTGATCTTTATAAGTTTTAAATAAGAACGATGTCGCCAGGTCAACTAAATTAATAACCTGCCATCATAATTTTAATATTGAAAAATGTTTGTTATTTCTAATTTTGAAACTGTTTATTCGTGGTGGAATTCCATTTTAATGATTTAATAAAACAAATATATAACTTTATTCCACTTTTATTTTATGACTGGACCGGTTTCAGCCTATGACGGCCATCTTCAGACTAGTACATGTTGTTGTTAACCTACGGCTTATATACTATTTTTGGGGATGTCAGATTTACTGTCAGATTTACTACCCCTGACATCCCCAAAAATAGTATATAAGCCGTAGGTTAACAACAACATGTACTAGTCTGAAGATGGCCGTCATAGACTGAAACCGGTCCAGTCATAAAATAAAAGTGGAATAAAGTTATATATTTGTTTTATTAAATCAGAAAAATGTTTGATCATTTTTAAATTATTTTCTTTGGGCACACGGACACGCTCACAACACGCTTACGTCGGTTTATGTCTTGAGCGCTAAACACTATGGAAGATTTTTTTTTAATAAATACTTTAAAATAATCATTCAAATAAAAAATTGTCCAAAGAAGCGAAGCTAGCAATCCACAATCTGATAAGAGTTTCTAAGAGCAAGAGTTCTTATCACAACCCTGATGTATGGCAGTGAAGCGTGGAACTGGCAGAAGAAGGATGAAAGTAGACTGAATGTCAATTAATATAAAAATGAGCTCCCTGAGACTTATATACTACGGCATGGTTTATGGTCGTTCATGGTTTTACGAAACCATGAACGACCGTGTTAAAAATGTGGATATCCGGAAAGAATGCAATAAATAAGATTAAGGAGACCCTTAGATGGTTTGGGCATGTGGAGCGACTGAACGAACAAAGGAGTGTGAAAATAATATATGACAAGAAAGTGAATGGAAGAAGAAGTCAGGGGTGTTCGAGAAAGACATTGCACGAACAAGTGAATCAAATACTTGAGTCGGACCATGTGAAGAGTCAGAATAACAGAAGAGTATTTTGAGACGATGAATTAATGTGAATGAAGCAAGGAGTGTGTGCCAAGACAGAGTTGTATGGCGGTTTGTCCTCTCTGTCTACATTTGCGAGGAAACGGCGTGATGGTTAGTTAATTAGTCAATACAATTACCCTATTTACAATTGAGACTAGGTGAATACAGTAAATCAAAACAATATTCATATTTAGCAAATGTCAACAGGTACACCATAAACAAATACTTATCGCAAACATAGCACTTACAGATATGTTTTTTTGTTTGTCTTTTCTCTTTTGAGAATAATATTTGATTTTTTCACCAATTTAATATGTTTTATTTAATTCGCAAGAATTAAAATTTTTATTTTAATAAAAATATATTTTATTTTCAGCCACTATATTATTATTAATATTATACATGTGTCAACCTGTTTCGGTTAAAACACTAACCTTCTTCAAGGACAATGTAACATAAACTGGTTAGTAAAGATAATAAGATTTTTGTCTAATGTCATTACCGATTGCCGGCGTGTTAGCTAAAGTCGATTAATCACTGATTATGATGATAAAAACCTTTTCGTTTTAATGTTAACAAAATTAAGGTGGTCATGCTAGCGATCCTGGTTGCATCAAATGTTAGACGTGCTGCTTTGTTGAGCATCACTTACTGAGTAATTACTTTATTATTATATAAATATACATGTGTCAACTAGTTTCGGTTGGAGCCAACCTTGGAGTAAAATTATATGGAGAGCTACCTTTGCAAAGCAGTGTAATCAGGTCGGTTGACTTTATAGTGACTCGATAGAAAGAAACAAAGATAAGTTAAAGGATGTTGGATAGCTTATTAGTTACCGCTCACATGGAATTCGGACATTTTTAATGAACACATTTAAACACATTAAACAAAACAATATCAACACACCCTTGGACATAAAATACAAGATACGTCATATTCATACAAATCTTACGAAAATGTAGCACCACTAGTTTCGGTTGCACCACTAAATGTTTCACCTTTGGATGAAAACCGGTCGATATTCAAAGAATGATTGATAGAAAGAAACAAAGCTATATGAAACGTGTTTCGAACGTATGTCTCGTTGACTTGGTTTGGTGCAAACAGGCGGGTTGTCTCAGTAACGTATCTACATTATTTAATTCATCCAAGAATACACCATTAAAATGATTTATAAAGTCAAAATATCACAACAACACTAATAACAGAGGGTTTGCCTAAATAATGATGGAAGACTTTCTGTTGATTTTATGTCTTTATGTCATCAAAAATGTGAAAATTCTAAAGTTGCGTCAAAAATATTTAAAACTGTTGAAATACCTCTGAATAGTGATGTTTTATAATCTTTGTTTGGTCTTATTTGAACATTCACGCACAGCACATATCACCATCATGTTTGATTTATTTGTATAACCACTGCAAGTTTTTTAATCAACACAAATATAGGAAATACCCTTAAAATCCGTTGACGTAAATTATACGACTCGATGATGTGAAGTTAACGCGGACGGAGAACATTCTTACATACTTAGAAGTCATGCAATATTATGTGAAGACCTATCTTGACTCTTTCTCTCTCACGGTATACGACGTAAAAATCCGGAGAAAGTGATTTATTACAAATTTGAATAGGTTGGGTAAAAATATTTACCTCTCTCCATATAATAATAATAATATTTGGACGATTTGTATAGCGCCGTTTTTGTGAAAAATCGCCTCAAGGGCGCTACAGATTCTACAGGAACATACTTACCTGTCAGGTCCCATCAGATAGACACAATTATTAACAAAATTAAAATTTATTTATTTATTTTTTTTTCAGGGAGACAACCTTCTTTAGGACAATATAATATAAACGCGCTAACACATGTATTTATTTAATAATAAAGTGGTTTAAAAAAAAAAAAAAAAAAACTTTTATTATTCTCTCTCTCCATATAATGGACGATTTGTATAGCGCCGTTTTTGTGGTAGCCTCAAGGGCGCTGTACAGATCTTACTTTCTATCATTACATATAAATTCCTAGTTTAAATAAGAAAATATTACTTTCATTCAGGAGTTTTTTAACTTAAAATTATTTAACTTATTTATTTATTTTTTTTTTTTTTTCAAGGAGACAACCTTCTTTAGGACAATATAATATATGTATTTATTTATTAAAAAAAAAAAAAAAAAACTTTTATTATTATTATGTCAGGCCACGAGGTGTTTTCTTTTTACAAAATTAGTACCTGTGTATTTATTTTTGTTCTTGCAGTTTTTTAGGTTAACTGTATCTATTTCAGTAAATTAATCATTACTTGTTAATGAATTATCTAAAAATTAAGACGGAGACCTCAAAAGTAAGTCAATCTTCGCACTCGTTTTAAAACAAAAAATTTATTTATCATTATTAGCACGGAAAGGGGTAAAACACAATTCGCGATGTCGATTTGAATAAAAACCAATGTCACCAAATGACATGGCACCTTTTGACCATTAGACCGAGACAGTCAATCTAAATTGCGCGCTTTGTCTCTCTTTCACTGCCTGACATCGTATATCACCATTATATGTGAATGAAGTAGTGATGGCCAGATATTAATCGACATTTTATGTTTGGCCTCTTCTGTCTTTTAAGATTATAACCTATCCTTCGTAAGAGATTAATGCTTGTATTTTTATCGTAATTGTCTATAATTAATGAAAAGATTTGCGAATTCAGAGAGACTTTGTTCGTTGAATGCTGGCAAAATAACTTATAGATAGAAGTAAGTTGAGGTGATATTTCACAAAAATGGCGCTACATATATTAGCTAAATATTAACTCATGAAACACATGAAAATAAATCCACCATAGGAAAAAACGAAAAAGCTGTTTTTTTTATGTGATGTACATTTTATATTAGTAATAATAATGTTTGATATCAATAGAATAATCTCTCACTAACAGGTATCTGGATTTAATATAAACATATCGCGTATTAATTACTTCATCACAGTTTGACGATTATATGGGAAGGCGAAGCAACTGTCAGGCGGAATTATTAATTAAACAACTTAATTTCGGATGTGATGTGATGTGAGTACGAAAAGTTATATTGATTTAGGTAGTTAGGTGCCTGTGAAAAATTCTTGAAACCCAAATTCAGATGGAACTAGAAGCGATTCTAGCCTGCCCTTTGTAATATCTCGCGATTTTTCACGAGTCTGCGTTATATCAAATAAATATTTTAGAAAGCGTTTTTGTTTTTAAAATTAACATCTTTAATTATATTTATGACGTGTTAGAGTAATTTCAGCACATGTAATATTATGGGTATTTTAATGAGCCTATATTTCATTTGCCATGCAAATGTCAAATTAATGAAATATTGATATACTCGTAAATACAGAAATCTTTTCATTTGCTTTAGTGTGGTAGGCCAAAGAAAAGGTCAAACTATTCAAATGAGGGGAGAAATCTTAGATACATATTTAAATCCAGGCGAGATAGCTGTTAATTGAAGTGTAAGGACGTTGAGTGGTAAATAACGTACGAAATCCTCAAATATTGGCTAGGATTTTTATTTCTTCCACAGAAAAGATGATCCCTAGAAGTGTGACCTATACCGATTTGAAAAGAAATGGTTGTTGCCACATTACGTGAAACTTTTCGAATCCTAGGTCCCAGACAGGTGAGTGAAATTAATGATTTGTTCGAGAAAGAATATCGAAATATAAAAGTGTTTTACTAACTGGTATATTCTACATTCATTTTAAAACGCGTTTCAAATCCTCCGATGCGCAAATAAATTGTATTTGTTGTACTATATTAATATTTTATTTTTTTAATAATGAGTACCGCACAAGAGTCCCAACTCGTTTAGAGCCTGTGAGACTATGGCATCTCCTTAATCTTAACTTAATTTCTAGTTATTACTAATTCCAGTTTATATTAATATTTATTTAAATTATGTGCATAGAAAATATATAGGAACATACTTTTCTGCAGGTCATATCAGACATACACAATCGCTTTGTTTACTTTGGCAAAATCATAGCTGATATTAATTAAAATTATTATTATTTGTTTTTTTTATCATAATAATTATTATTAATATATATTTTTAAGGACACGAAAAAATAACTATGTATAGACCACGAATATTATTTTGGTTTTATGACCGACCGATTTCGCTTAGCCTTAGCATCATCAGTTTAATTTTGTACCCTGACGATGCTTAGGCTAAGCGAAACCGGTCGGTCATAAAAATTTAAATAATAGTTGTGGTCTTATGGTATACAAAGTTATTTTTTCATTTCTTTAAATACGTTAAACCACAAAGTAATTGCTTTCCACGAAAATATAATTCTTGTTTTTTTTGTTTTTCTATAATTCGATTTTAGGGCATGAGAGAAAATTAATTTATTTTTATTATCATTCGTCAATTGATGACATCAGTTTTTTTCAAAATCGGTATACAAGCTTCTAAGTGTTTTCTGTTCAGTGGACCAGTGGAAGTTCTTTCACTTTTAGCTCAAATATTTATAATAGACATTTCATAATAGAATGCCTTACTGTGCTTTATGAGGAGGCAACGTGATATTTAGCAGGGTGACCAGGTTGTAAAGTTTCAACACCGTCGCTCAGGGCACCGGCTTTTGTATTTTTTCTATTCTTTATTTAATGTGGAGGAAGTTTAGTACAATCCTTGAAAAAACAATATGTATAGACTGTGTTTAGGTCAACCGCGTTATTCTACTTTTTTTTCCAACAAACTTAGGCCTAGTGGTTTAAACCACTGTCACATTTTACACAATCGAAAATTAATGATTAGCACCATTACGCTTTGTGTATTTTTACTACATTATGTTAACAGGTACTTTAATTTAGGGACTTTAAAAATATTATTCTTATTTTTGTGTGTATTATTCATCATATTTTTTTTAAATTATGAATCTCTAAACATACAATCAAAAATATTGAAAACTGTGATTTTTATTTCTTTTTGGGCCCTATTAGTACATCCACGCATATAACATATCGCCTTTCTTGTATAAAACCACTGCAAATATTTCAATAAACGAAAATAAAGGAAATAACTTCAAAAACTGTTTGACATTAGTTATTCCAATGAATAAAGTGAAGTTTGTGCGTATGCTGAAGTTTTTCTCTAAAAGTTATTCGATATTCTTCTAATTTTATTTTCACCAAGCTTCGAATTTGAAAAATAAATCACGAACACAGAACACAATATTTTATTGAAAACGAAAATCAAAGAAAAAAGAAATCAAAAAGAAAATTATGCTTTCCCAAACAAACTCCACGCAGTCCCTTTTTACACTGTAGGCAAATAAAATTGGATTACTTTACTGCGCTGCTATCCTTATTGCTGCATACCACCCATCTCCGTAAACTACACCCTGGTAATTATTCTAAGCAAAAAATCATCCTAGGTGTTGATGATGTTGAGAGTATTTCAAGAAGATTTTTGACACGGAACCGGATATATTTAAATCAATTAGCCATTAAGATATTAATCATTACTATCGTGAGTCAAACGTACACTGAAATGTGAAGCGCTGTCGCGTCGTTGGCACTTTTGACAGTTAAGAACGCATATGCCCGAAAGAGTGGTCACAACGGAGCTCTCAGTGGAAAGATTGCAATAGTGAGTGACAGAGTGAGAGCATTGAAAAAAGAAAAAGGAACAAACTCTTTAAAGATCAACATTTATCGTCCAACTATCACCTCGTCCGTAGCCTTAAAGGTTGCATTAATCATCGACGAATGCATTGCAGTTGCCGAATCAACCGTTAGATGGGCGTTGTGGGCGTGTCCGTGTGCCCGAAGTAAGCTAAAATGTTCAAATACTGAAATTCTTTCTCGAACAGGTAATCGATTTAATTAGGCTCTCTGGGGCCTACGAGTTGAAAGGTCACAAGTAAATTGTCAAAATTCTTTGAAATCGGAATACATGTATATATTTTTAATTGAATAGCGAACAATATTTCCAACGTCAGAGCAATAATATACCAGAAGGGAGCGCTTGTGTGGTCAGAATTGTTGTTATTTTCTGACTCGGGCGTAGCTAGGGCTAAGGCTAGGGTATTTATACATCCATTCATAGCACATGTCGACAAAATGTAGCGTTTATTTGTAAAACCACTTTTTCACAGTATTGTTATCAACGAAAATATAGGATATAACCTAAAAAACCGTTGAGTTATTTCTTGTTATGTCGCATAACAAAACGTTGTGGGCAGAGTCGCCGAAGACGCGGGAGACGGAAAACATACTTATATACCAAAAAGTGGTGCTGTATTATGTGACAACTTGTATTATCCCTTTCTCTTTCACAGTTTACGACAAGAAAACCCGGAGAAAGTGATTTATCGTAAATTTGTATAGGTTGGGTAAAAATATTTAGCTCTCTCTTCATATATGTTATTGCTCTGAGGTTCCAACTGCTCCCAACCGTCTATAGCCAATGGGACTATGGCATTCCCAATCGGGATATGTTGTGAGGTTGAAGGTAGTGTGGAAGGGAAATAGATGAGTAAGATGAAGGTTGGAAAGTACCTAACTATTCAGATCTGGTCACCAAACACGGCTAAAGCCACTTCAAGCATCGATTAGATTCTGAATGGTGATCTTTCACCAGGACGATACTTAGAGTATCTACCACTCTATTAATGGAGGACTGAACGCTGTTGGCGCAAATAATAAATTGTCCAAAGAAACGAAGCTAGCAGTCCACAATGGAGTGCTCATACTAACCCCGATGTATGGCAGTGAGGCATGAAACTGGCAGAAGAAGGATGAAAGTAGACTGAATGCTGTGGATATGAGATCTTTGAGACGTATGTGCGGTAAAACCATGTATGACTGTATTAAAAATGTGGATATAAAGAAAGAATGCAAGGCTGATGTGAGCGTAATGAATAGGATCAAGAAAGAGACGCTTAGATGGTTTGGGCATGTAGAGCGAATGAACGAAGAAAGGAGTGTGAAAAGAATATTTGATGCGAAAGTGAATGGAAGAAGAAGTCTAGGACGCCCGAGAAAGACAAGGCACGATTAAGTAAATCAAATACTTAAATCGGGTCACGTGAAGAGTCAGAATAACAAAAGAGTATGTATGAGACGATGTATGAATGTAAATGAAGCAAGGAGTGTGTGCCAAGACAGAGTTATATGGCGGTCCGTCCTATCTGCCTACCCCTGTGGTGAAACGGCGTGATGGTTAGTTAGTTGGTGAGTTAATACTATGGAACGTGCCGGAAATATTCTGTTTATTATTTAACGTGAAATAACATGTATTGATTAGATTAAATTTACTTGTGCATGCCGGGATTGAAACCCGCAACCTATGGATTTGCAGTCGAGCGTCTTAGCCACTCGACCACGGAGGCCGCCGCAATTCTAGGGAATTCCCATTCGGTGATTAAAGCTTACAGTTTGTGCATTTGATAAGAGATTAAGAATCGCAGCGCGTCCCACTTTCGGAAATGTGATGTATAGGTTGAAATGCGACTTTCAATGCAGCCGCGGAAAGGTCGCTCGTACAATCTCTGATGCAAAGTCAATCAAATTATTGTGTTAAGTTCGCAGGCACTTGGTAGCCAGTGGCGCGACGGGTTATTTTCTGGGCCCGGGCTAAAACCACAAACCAGTTCGATGAGAGAACATTTACATTCTTCTTAACAAATACCGCTATTCCGAGACTTGAAATGTAGTGAATCGTTGTAGATATCACAAAAATGAATCCCTTTGATTTCTGACAATCTACGTGACTAGCGCGAGTGCAGTTCTGTTGAGTTTTTCCTGGCTGCTGCCTGCAAATTTAAGATTGACCTGATGATAGCCAACCTTCGATAGGAGAGGACACCGAATAGGGTCAAAATGAGTATAAACTTGCCCTCCGGAAAATTAGGTATCTGCCCAGATCGCTACGCCGCTGCTACGAGGTTGCTACAAACACAAAAGCGTCATATTATTCACGTAGATAATATATAAGTGTATTTAAGTTGATGGCCTCTGTCGAAACTATCTTTAACAATCCTAATAAAGGTTTAGAGTAATTTTAGACATAAATTGGTCAATGTTTTCAGAGAGATACTATATTGTCAAACAATAGATTACAATCTGCAGTTCAAAGGTTATAACAATTTCAAAATAATTATTGCACGGTGCCTATTATATCCACTTGAATATTAACAAATTTTACCAACCTACGTGATTAATAATTAGTACCTACGTTAGAAGTTCATAAATACTAGTTGTTGGATCCGAAACTGCAATAAAACACTGAATGTGTTTCCAGCTTCAGATGAATTTGGAAAATAGTGGACTGTAAACAATATATTATACTATTTTATGGAAGTGTCTAATTATGGAGTGAAGGAAGTAAGGAAACCAATTCACTCACCGATGAAGTTAATGTTTAAGTTCTTGATTATTCTTACACATTGTGTTATTAACAAACACCACAGTAAAAACACACTAAGCTTAATATTATTTGAAGAACAACAAAAAAGAACGAACGACCAAACGAGACACCAAAGAACGGACACTTTTTTTCACATATCTCTCTTCTCTTTCTTGACTGTCACTTGTTTTAAAACTCAGTGTTGTTGAATACGGAAATCGAATAAAGTGAAATGGTTGGATAAGTTAGGAACTGGATGAAAAACAAGAAGGTAAGACCCTAACAAATTATCTCTTTGAAATCCAACACCAGTCGCCTACGTGAAATTATCACGTTACAAAATAATTTACCGATACTTTAAAGTTGACGTTCTGCAGTAACTAGTTTTCGATGATTATAATGTACATAGTATAGGCATGGACAGTTGAAAAACATGAAATAATACAATATTGCGTCTACTCCAAGTCGATATTTTGAAGCTACATACTTTCCAATCAAAATAACGTTGTTAGATGAAAATAGTTGCTGAAATAATATCAATAATCCTCAAAGTAATATGAAACATAAAAAGCCCGAAACTAAAAAGAATAACGGTCGCAACTGAGACTCGAACTCGTAACCTCCTTTCTATCCGGGAGTAACGCCTCTGCCAATTGAGCTGCCGCAACTTTATTAGAAACCGGCATTTTTCTTTTTAGTTTCTGGCATTTTCTGTTTCATAT
This sequence comes from Drusus annulatus, assembly GCA_022651775.1. NCBI lineage: Eukaryota > Metazoa > Arthropoda > Insecta > Trichoptera > Limnephilidae > Drusus > Drusus annulatus. Next base: position 646,944 of record JAGWCC010000043.1, on the reverse strand, counting down.
TTCCTTTGAAGATTATTGATATTATTTATTTATAAATTAACGGACTAAAGTCCAATTACAAAAAAGACATATAAAACACAAAATGGAAAAAAGAGCAACAGAGAAAGAATAGTACATACATAATAATAAATGAAGCGATGACAAAAAAGTACAAAATAAACGTAAGAGAGAACATTCAAGCCATGGTCTAGTCAAAGTTTTTGTAGAGCCGTAAAGAATGACAAAAATCATTTAGACTGCTACCAAAAATGTCAAGACCATCGCTTGAGTTAAAAAGTCTTGACACTCTGGACATTGAAGAATTATACCCATAATTAGTATAGTGATGATGGAGGAACAGCAATTCATTGTTTCTGAGTTTCTTTTTCATTTAAATAATTGATATGAAAAGCATAAGTATATTTTAATTTAAAAAAAAAGAAAATAATTGCGTTGTCCTAGAATTATAGAAAACAAAAATCAAGACGCCAAAGCTCACCATCCGAGAAATTCCTAAAATTATCCTTGATCTTTGATCATATTTCTCATTTTTTCTAAAAATACTGTAAATAAAATATATAAAATCATGGAGTAATATTTTAACACGACGTGTAAAAATGACAATCAATACATTTTTGTTTTGGAAAATCAGAACACAAATTGTTTGTATTAATAGTTTTTTTCAAAGCAGGTACCTGCTTGAAGAAGGTCAAAAAAAATCAGGGACCTGCAAGCTTTCATGAGTTTTCTAAAAGGCTTTTAAATATTATTTACACCTCCAACGAGGAAGTGCATTAGAACCGTTTTCTAAAAAAATCGCTGAAAAAATGAGGAAGTCTACATTTTATAAAATTAGGTTTGCTATTAAATAAAATACAAGATGACCCAACAAAATACTTAATCACTCGCATGAAACCATTTCGTTTTCATGATGTTTCGTGACTTTATCCAATGCTTTATGCAAAAAGTATAAAAACTAAGAAGGTCGTTCGAGAATAAAGAACAAACGTTCATTTCCACACACTCCTACCTGCAATCGATCACTAAACTATTATGTATCATTATTTGGCAGTGATATAAAATACGCCATTTAGGTTTATGTGGAAATACAATTATACTGTAGGCCACTAGTAATATTCATAAATGTTTATTTTTTTTAATTTTCACAATACAGGCAGTGGTCAGATTACACAATTTTACTAACTGGAACGAATGTTTAGTTCTCATCCGGACAAAATTTTAGGTTGATGTTAATATGTCTTTAGTTAAATAAATTTTAGTGAATACCGCACAAGAGTCCCAACTGTCTGGAGCCAGTGGGACTATGGCATCCCTAATTAGGGTATTTTGTGAAGCTGAAGGTAGTGGTAGGGAAGGAGACGGTTGGGAAGTACTTGGCTATTCATATCTGGTCACCAAACACGGCTTAAGCCATTTCAGGCAACGTTTCGATTCTGAATATTGACTGATTAGTAGGCAAGTGGACAAATACGTCAGGTCTTCACTTCATGGGTTTTTCTGCTACAACCATCATTGTACAAGCAACATCTTGCGTTTATAATATATATATATTTTAAACAAAGACAAACATTCCCGGGTTACGAATAACCTGAAAATGTTTTAAAAACTCCTACTGCCATCATAATAAGCGGAAGATGTTGCTTTTGTAATGATGGAGGACTTGGCCAGCAGAGGAATTAAACGCACGACGCCCGGGTGGGAATCCGACGCGTTTGTCCACTCAGCTACTGAGTGGGTTAATTCATGATGCGGTATAATTTACTGGTTTTGTTATAACAGATATTTTAAAAATTAATCAACTGTTATTTTTCATAAAATAAATGAAAAAATAGCAGTTGGGAATCTTGTGATAAATAAAAATAAAATATAAAATTGAACCAACGACGCCCGGGTGGGAATCCGACGTGTTCGTCCACTCAGCTACTATCCGGTCACTAGTTATCACTTATTTAAGCATTTCCTTCATAACACTAATAAAGTCACTAAATCGAATGGCGATAGGTAAAGCTATATTGCCTCTACATAGCACAATCATTAAAAACACCCGAAGAACTAGAGAACTCTACCATTTTAAACATTCCAGGGGGATGCTGACAGAATCTTTACTCTTACGCTTAAAAAGTGATGGGATTTTATCATACGTTCAAAATCAATTTTCCGTAGTCATGATTATTTTAACATGCATCAACGTATATTGGACAATTCCATCGGCCACGGCAATCTTCTTTCATCACAATCATATTTCAGTTTTTAATATCAATAAACCTTCGACTGTTTGTTCTCATGGCTCTATGTACCTTTCATATTATATTTGTTTGCCCAAAAGCGGTCAAACAAATGTCATAGTTTTACCGAACGTATTAATTCTTGCGGTCAAATGTGAGGGAATATATATATAAAGTTTGTGATGAATAATAATGTGGAAAATCACTATCAACGGATATGATTTTATCGAGCTTAGCGAAGGCTTCTTTCAATGCCAATATATTATTGAATAACATATTACGACATAAAAAATACAATAAATAATAAGATGTACATCTAAAACGACTGAAACTGGCTAATTTACCTAGCGCCATATTTGTGAAATATCATCTCAAGAGCGCTTTACAAAACTTAAAATCTATGGCTAAATTTACCATAAAACTATCTAAATAACTAAAGCTATAATAACCTTGTTGATGTTTACGTATTAATTATTAACATTTGTCGCGGGCTTTGAAAAATTAACAATCTTTTTATTTAGCAGTAGATCGAGGATTGAGGATCGCGAATCATTACATGAAACTATATTTTATACTGGTGAATTTAGATGCTAACGGGTTAGCCTAGCTGTGTAAATTAGGCCAGTTCTGTTATTCTGTTATGGATATGATTTTCTGAAAGGATGAATTTTGAGTTTAGCCCTGAACTCTGTTGAGTCTTTTATTATTCTCAGATCATGTGGTAGTCCATTCCAGGCTTTAGGACCTGACACGCTTGCAGCACGCTCTCCGAACTTAGTGTCTGGTGTGCGCTTTGGTTCCTTCTACTAATTTATTTCAAATCAAAATATGATAATGCTCCATTTCATGTACCTAGTTGCTCTTTGCATTGATTCAATGTATAATATTATTATTGTATCCAGAGATTGCATTTGTGGGAAATGAAATAAGGTTCGTTGATATATTTATTATTACTAACGTTGCTTTGTTTAAAGAACAAATGCACATGCAACTGTCAAATGTGCTAAATAATCCTTAACTAATCAGTTAATGTTCAACACTCAAGAATGACTCTGAACGTTACTTTGAAGCATTCTAATACAAGCAATACTACTAATGATTTATTTTCAAATTTTCTATAGGTAGTTAGAAAAATGACTGAGGTTTCCAGTGAATACAAATTTTCAACTGTAATTCTTCAAATTCTATAAAAAACATAATAAAATGTCAGTAAAAGGAGTAGTTTGAAACAAGCAAAGGTATTTCTTAACGTTTTACCTAAAATTCCAGTGTGCATTTCATGAAGAATTTAAAAGATTATAGTTTAAGAATTATTATATTCACCGGAAACCTTAGACATTTTTCTTACTACCGATATAAAATAAACAGATAAACAATTGTTAGTTGTGCTTGTACTAGAAAAGCCAAAAGGGTCTATTTTTGAGTGTTGACCTTTAAGGATTATTAAAAACTAAAATACATGGTATAAATATTTTTTCATTTAGATTTATGCACTTTAGTTATTTATAAAATATTCGGTAGACTATTGCATGTAAAAGCCCCATGGAAATCTACAAAGATAAATAAATACGATGAAAAATTATATCGCTCTGAACGAGACATTTACTTTGACAAAATTCAAAATGCTTAGCCCTGTTCAGAATTGGAGTAAAAATTCACCCGGCGTCTTTTTGCAGCCGACAACGGGTCCTTCTGACCCACTTGTTTCAGGTAGTTGTTGATAAGAGAGTTTGTGAGTTGATTACTCTATATTGTTAATGCTATTACTTGTATATGTGATATTTATCACTTCCTATAAATGGTTTTTTGTTGTTGTTTGTTTATATTGAATACCGCACAAGAGTCCCAACTGCCCCCAACCTTCTAGAGCCAGTGAGACTTTGGCATCTCCAATTAGGATATGTTGTGAGGCTTAAGGAAGCGGGGAAGAGGAAGGTTGAAAAGTACCTGGCCATTCAGATCTGGTTATCAAACACAACTAAAGCCATTTCAAGCGACATTTCGACACTGAATGGGGGTCTTTCAGCAGGACGACACTTAGTGAGACTAAAAAATCCCCAATTGGGGAATGTTTTTAGGTTAAAAGTAGTAAAAGGGAAGAGGAAGATTGGGAAGTACCTGGCTATTCAGATCTGGTCACCAAACACGACTAAAACCATTTCAAGCAACGTTTCGATTCTGAATAGTGGTCTTTCACCAGGGTGATACTTAGAGTATCTACCACTCTGGAAGATGCCGCAAATATAATATTTATTATTTATTATGAATTAAATGTGTAATGATACATTTTAATTGAAGACAATTTATTTGCGCACTCCGGGTTTAAGCCCGCGACCTCTAGATTCGTAGTCGAGCGTCTTACCACTCGACCACGGGGGCCATCAAAATTGTCCCTACTTATAAACCTACCGGTCTAAACAATATCACTGTCATGAATACAAAGTCTTTCTCATTTATACACACATATTAATATAATAAAGTAAAACTTTCTGAATATAAATATTGATGATTTTAATTTCATAGTTAATTATCTCATTGATACAAATCAAGCCAGGTGGGATGTTTAAATATAAAAGAAATCATCAAATTAATTTATAACCGTTCTTTGAAATGAAATCATCTTGTTCAATACTGTAACACATTGCGGCTTAGGTTACACAAGATTTAAGCTCTATTCAATCAACTCATTGTTTGCCATTGTTGTCTATTACCTACTAACCAACTTGTGTTTGAAAAAGCGTTAGCTCCCAATTAGAAGCTGTCGGATTTCACCTCCTAAATAAATAATATAAAATCGCCTTTGACATGGAACACCAAAGATTGTGCCTCGCGTTACAGAAATGAAGCAATCAATCTGATTTTCGGGGAGGAAAATATGACTGTTGTGTTTTTGCTATTTGTTATTTCAAATTTGATTCGGAAAAAATAATAATATATAGTATATTTGCGGCACGTTCCAGAGTTGTAGACATTTTAAGTATCGCCCAGGTGAAAGACCACCATTCAGAGTCGAAACGTTGCATGAAATGAAAAATTGAACACATCTTTTGGACAGAAAAATCACAAGTTCCATGCTGCCAAATTATACGAGTGTAATGCCCTCCCAAATTATATTAGAGCCACCGGGATGCAAATTTTCAAGAGTAATATAAAAATGTGGATAAATAACCATGATGACCAGGAAATTATAAGGATTATGAAGTCAACATAGAACCAGTGATACCAATGCAGCAACCTACAGTCCGCCTCGTAACAGGAATCTCCAGTGAGGAGGACTGTGAAAAAAATACTATTTTTTTATTAAATAGTAAATAGATATAATAGTAAAATAGTAAAATTATATAATAGATACAATAGTAAAATTATCTTGCAAAGTGTTTAATATCTTTTTTATTTTTTTTTAAATGGCTTCAGCCGTATTTGGTGACCAGATCTGAATAGCCAGGTACTTCCCAACCTTCATCTCCCTCATCTCCTCCCTCTTTTTACTTCCTTCAATCTCACGACATACCCCAATTGGGGATGCTATATACTCACAAAGTATCGTCCTGGAGAAAGACCACCTTTCAGAAACGAAGTGTTGCATGAAATGGCTTTAGCCGTATTTGGTGACCAGATTTGAATAGCCAGGTACTTCCCAACCTTCATCTCCTTCCTCTTTTTACTTCCTTCAATCTCACGACATACCCCGATTGGGGTTGCTATATACTCACAAAGTATCACCCTGGTGAAAGACCACCTTTCAGAAACGAAGTGTTGCTTGAAATGGCTTTAGCCGTATTTGGTGACCAGATCTGAATAGCCAGGTACTTCCCAACCTTCATCTCTCTCATCTCCTTCCCCACTCTGCTACCTTCAACCTCACAACAAAACACTTTTTGAAAATTTCAAATTCCTAGTAGTTATTATTTTTTTTATAAGAAGCAATCACTTAGTGGTTTGACATTATATTAAAATAAAAGCACACTTTGTTTAAAACCACGAAATAATCATGTTTTTAAGCCAACCGGTTTTGCTTATATCAAGCTTCGTCAGGGCACAAATGATAATAATTATAACAATAAATGTTTTATTCCAGAAGGTATCCCAGAGAAGTGCAATGCAATTCATTCCATAATTGATAATGATACATAAAATAACGTTAAAAAAATAAAAAAAATAATAATAAATGTAAAAAATGATTAATGGAGGATATTAGGTCTCATGTCTACAGAAGGCCATCCAAGAGGGAGTCCATCCAGGCAGCGTTAAAATTGATGAGGTTAATATCTTACTCCAATGAGATTCTTTACTAGAATTCAGGATTTCACGGGATTCCATGATGAGGTAATTTCTAGAATTATTGATCTTTTCCCTCATTCAAAATAAATTAATAACTGCGTTCTTGTTATTTTATTTTATTCTCGTTATTGGTGTTCTTTTAATTAAATATTATTTTATTTTCCTACTTTTGTATTGCCTACTAACTGCAGAAAGGACTATCTAGCTTATTGTATTCCTTTACTCGTTTCTCTTATGTGATTTATGTAACGCACTCCAATGTAATACTTTTTCGAATGATAGACACTTTTTAGTCGGTCAAGAACGTCCGAAAAATTATTTTAACTGTCTACAAAAAAAAATGTGAACATTCTTTTGACACACTCAACATCATCACCTTTGATTCAATTTAAAAACCAAGGTGTTGATCATTATGCAATGGAATTATTGTGAACAACTCTGTATAGAATCATTGAAAACGACTCACTTATGATTGACACGATAAACTCTGTTTTTTTCACCTACTGACCTTGTAAAAGATTTAGATCGACAGCTGGTTCCAGGGTTTTTTGGTCCATCAATTATGTTATATATGTTTCTTCAGAGAAACTCAAAATAGGTGGTGTGTGTTTTTTAGAAAATTGAAAGAAGGGTGAATGCAGGAAACTCCAATAATGGAGGACTGAACGCTGTTGGCGCTAATAAGAAATTGTCCAAAGAAGCGAATCTAGCAGTACACAATGGAGTGCTTATACCAACCCTGATGTATGGCAGTGAGGCATGGAACTGGCAGAGGAAGGATGTAAGTAGACTGAATGCTGTGGAAATGAGATCTTTGAGACGTATGTGCGGTAAAACCATGTATGACCGTAGTAAAAATATGGATAACCGGAAATGATGTACTCGTAAAGCTGATGTAAGCGTAGTAATAGGATGGTTCGGGCATGAAGAGCGAATGAACGAATGAAGGAGTGTGAAAAGAATATATGATGCGAAAGTGAATGGAAGAAGAAGTCGAGGATGCCCGAGGAAGAGATGACACGATCAAGTAAATAAAATACTTGAATCGGGTCATGTGAAGAGTCAGAATAACAGAAGAGTATGTATTAGACGATGCATGAATGTGAACGAAGCAAGGAGTGTGTGCCAATACAGAGTTGTATGGCGGTCCGTCCTCTCTGCCTACCCCTGCGGGGAAACGGCGTGATGGTTTGATAGTTAGTTTTAAAAAAAAATATATATATATAGTGAATATTGCAGTAGATCCCCAACTGCTTCCAACCGTCAGAAGCCAGTGAGACTATGGCATCCATAATTGGGTTATGTTGTGAGGTTTAAAGTAGTAAGGATGAGAAGTAGATGGGGAAGAGGAAGGTTGGAAAGTAACTAGCTATTCAGATCTGGTCACGAAACACGACTAAAGCCACTTCAAGCAACGTTTCAATTTTGACTGGTGGTCTTTTAGCAGAGCGATTCTTAGTGAGACTTGCATCTCGTATTGGGATATGTTGTGAGGTTTAAGGTAGTAAAGAGGTGAAGTAGATGGGAAAGAAGAAGTTTGGGAAGTACCCGGCTATTTAGATCTAGTCACTAAATGCGACTTAAGTAACTTCAAGCAACGGTACAATAAGGAAGTTGAGTGAAAAATATTATGACTTTAAAAAAATATATGCATGTTGATCGAAAAACACCGATTCTGAATATATAATATATTTGCATATTATTATTCTTAAAATTAATAAATACCTCTTGGAAATTGGTTAAAACGCCATAAATAATAAACGCTTCATGATTAGTCGAACGAACTCCTACGTCAAATGTACCGTTTACGTACGATGTGATGCCGCCTTCATGGCGTTACACCATTGTTTTAACGTAAAACTGCATTTTTGGAACGATCATAAAATGCAGTAATGCTTGTATTTTTACACATCGGTACGATGCAATAGTAATACGTATTATCTCCTGACATTATAAAAGGTTTTGTTTAATTAAAAGCGGTAAAATTGAAGGTATAGATAAAATTGAGGGTATATTTTGAGGTTGAATGTAGCAAGGAGGGGAAAGAGATGGAGAAGAAGAAACTTGAGAAGTATTTGGCTACTCAGATCTGGTCACCAAAGACGGTTGGAGCCGTTTCAAGTACGGTTATAATTCCGAATGGTGGTCTTTCCCCAGGGCGATACTCTCTACGAAAGTTACTACCACTCTGAAACGTGTCAAATAAACTATTTATTAAATTATCAGAATAAGCAAACACTTTGTGGATTGGCATGATTAATTAAATAAAAACACACCTTGTTTTAATCCACTTATATTTTAGTATATGTCTACTGGTTTCGATTCAGCTGAATCTTCATCGGGAATCTTTATCGGGACAGTATATTTTTAAGTCCCGATGAAGATTCAGCTGAATTGAAACTAGTAGACATACTCGTACACAAAAATGTAAGTGGATTAAAACAACGTGTGTTTATAATTAATTAAACTATTTATTGTTCTATGTAAATCAAATGTGCCATGACATTAAATTCATCTAAGGCCATGAAACATATTCATTAAATAAAATGTATTTGGGCAAGCCGGGTTTGAACCCGCAACCTCTGGATTCATAGTCGAGCGTCTTACCATTCAACCACGCAGGCCGTCAATGTATTGCTTGACGGTTATTTATAATTATTTATCTGGAAAGATTCAAAGGAAGAGGAAACACTTCACTCACCGATAAGATTGATGTTCTCGGTGGATGATTCCTATAGTATTCTTCTCAGCGGCGAAAAACAACCAACGAACAAACGAACGAACTAACGAACGATCCACTAAACACCTTATTTCACTCCCGAACGAAAAGCGTGTCTGGTCAATTGGCACTATCTCGAACCTTTTTATTTAATCATTGTGACATAGTGTGGTAGGTAGGAAATTTGTTTAAGAAATATGAAGGTAGGAATTAATACAATATCACATCAAAATACTGAACGCTGTTAGCGGAAATAAATAAATACAGCAGTTCACAATAGAATCCTTATACCAACCCTGACGTATGTCAATGTGGCACGAAACTGGCAGGGGAAGGATAAAAGTAGACTGAATGCTGTAGAAATGAGAAATGAGATCGTCTTAAAAATGTGGATACCCGGAAAAAATGCAAGGCTGATGGATGGTTTGAGTATGTAGGGCCGATAAACTAATAATGATTAAAGAGTATCAGAAAAATATATGACGGAAAACTTTATTATTTTTATTTTTATAGTGAATACCGTACAAGAGTTCCAACTGCTCCCAACCGTCTATACCCAGCGGGACTATGACATCAATGGGGTATGTTGTGAGGCTAAAGGTAGCGGGGAAGAGAAGGAGATGGGGAAGATGAAGGTTTGGAAATACCTGGCTATTCAGATCTGGTCACCAAACACGGCTAATGCCATTTCAAGCAACGTTTCCATTCTGAATGGGGGTCTTTCACCAGGGCGATATTTAGCGTATATACCACTCTGTGAATGGTAGAAAAAGTCGGAGACGCCCAAGAACACAGCACAATCAAGTGAATAAAATACTTGAGTCGGGCCATGTCAAGAATCAGAATAACAAAAGAGGATGTATGAGACGATGTTTGTGAAAGAAACAAGGAGTGTGTGCAAAGACAGAGTTGTATGACGGTCCATCCTCTATGCATACCCCTGCGGAAAGCGGTGTTATAGTTAGCAAGTTAAATTATATAATATTAATAACATTATTAAATTATTTTAAAAATAAAAAATCTCCGCGTAACTGCTCGCATATTGTAATTAAAAAAATACAGTGGCAAACCAATTATTTTTTATACTCGTATCATTCAAAACAACTATCCAACGATCAGAAATGTATTTTCTTTCTGCGGACACAGATACATAACTAAAAAAGATGTATTACCAAATCAATTATGTAATTCCAATCATCATTTTACTAGGAGGAATGAATCTTTGGAAACGTTATTATGAAATCGGTCGGTAGCTGAGTGAACAAACGCGTCGGATTCCCACCCGGGCGTCGTGCGTTCAATTCCTCTGCTGGCTAAGTCATCCATCATTGCACAAGCAACATCTTCCGCTTTTTATGATGGCAGTAGGAGTTTTTCAAATATTGCCAGGTTGTTTGTAACCCGGGAATCTTTGTCTTTCTTTTTAAATAAAAAATAAATAAAATAAAAATAAAATTCATTTTTCTATACCCTGATGACCCCTCTTATTTTCTTAGGTTGGAAATCATGCGTACTTATATATAAATTAACGACGTCAGCTACACGGTGTTTGTAAAAACATTATGAATGTGGATATCGCTACACACATGTATATATTTATAGAAGTTCTATTCAATAGAATAATAATGAAATCTTATGTGTAAGTCACTAGTTATAAGTCTCAGTAGTAAGTTACTAGCTATAAGTCCTTATTGTAAGTCATTAGATGAAAATATTGGTTGCAAGCCATTAGTAATAAATCTTAACTGTAAGATATTAGTTATAAGCTTAAGTGATAAATTATAGGTTAGATAAATAAATTTGTAAAGCGCCCTTAAGGTGATTTTTCCACAAAAACGGCGCTATAAAAGTTATTTATTATTATTATTATAGCTAACAGAAATGAAAAAAATAATAAAACATTTATTTTTCACTGGCATGTAATATTGTCACATGGCCCGTCACACTTTTTTGTTTTTGTCTTAAGTGAATACCGCACAAGAGTCCCAACTGCTCCCAACCGTCTGGAACCAGTGGGACTATGGCATCCCCAGTTGGGGTACGTTGTGAGGCTGAAGGAGTGAGAGGGGAACGAAGATGGGGAAGAGGAAGATTATATGGTATCTGGCTACTCAGATCTGGTCACCAAACACGGCTAAAGCCACGTCAAGCAACGTCTCGATTTTGAATTGTGAATTTTCGGGCTATCACCAGGGTGATACTCAGAATATATACCGCTCTGGAACATGCAGCATATATATTAAATACTAAATAAAACTGATATACTTTGTTTTTAACCACTTTTTTATTCAATATTATGTCTACCGGTTTCGGAAGTACCCTTCCGTCATCAGGACAATATTAAAATTAACATAAAATACAAAATGCTGAGATATATATACATATTCAGGAGTTGGAATGGGAGGGAGAAGGGGTAATTGAGGGGTTTATGGGAATAACAGAGCGGCTTACTGGAAATATATCTAGGATAGGACTATAAGATAAATTAATCTGATTATTCAAAATATTACATTTACTATTTAATGTTTCTAAGTTATCTTATTTTTTCACTTTATTACAACGGTGAAGAATTTTAACCCCTGAATCCCTATTAAAATTATTTTTATTTATTAAAATGGCAAGCCACAATTTAAATGCTTTTTACGAATATATTAAATACTGTTTTTTTTATTTTAATTAAATGTGAAATAACACATATTAATTAAATAAGTTGACTGAATGCTATGGAAATGAGATCGCTGAGGCAAATGTACGGTACCATGTGTGACCGTGTTAAAAATGTGAATATCCGGAAAAAATGCAAGACTGATATAAGCGCAATGAATAGGATCAAGAAAGGGACGCTTATATGGTTTGGGCGCGAAGAGCGAATGAACGAGGAAAGGATTGTGAATAGAATATATGATACTAAGTGAATAAAAGAAGTCAGGGACGCCCGAGGAAGACATGGAATGATCAAGTGAATTAAATACTTGAATCGGGCCATGTATTGTGTTTTTTTTAAAATATTTGTTTTATATTGAATACCGCACAAGAGTCTCAACTTCTCCAAACCGTCTAGAGCCAGTGAGACTCTGGCATCCCCAATTGGGTTATGTTGTGAGGCTGAAGGTAGTGGGGAAGGGAAGGAGATAGGGAAGAGGAAGGTGAGGAAGCGCCTGGCTATTCAGATCAGGTCGCCAAATAAGCCATTTCAAGCAATTTTTGGATTCTGAATGGTGGTCTTTCACCAGGGCGATACTAAGAGTATCTACCGCTCTGGAACGTGCCGCAAATATATTTTTTTTTATTATATAAGAATTAAACGTTCTATGACACATATTCATTAGATAAAAGTTACTGACGCACGCCGGGTTTGAACCCGCGACCTTTGGATTCGTAGTCGAGCATCTTACCACTCGACTATGGAGGCCGTTGAATGATGAATGTAAATGAAATGTGAAGGAGTGTGTGCCAAAACAATTGTATGGCGGTCCGTCCTCTCTGCCTACCCCTCCGGGGAAATGACGTGATGTTTAGTTAGTTAAGTTAGTTAGTTAAGTTAAGTTAGTTAGTTACTTAAATAGAGTTTGATATGTCAGGATTTGAAACCGCGACCCCTGGATTCATAGTCAAGCACTTTAACCGCTGAGGCCGTTATAGGTGTTATGTTAAATACATGTCATAGATAGTAATATAATATCATTATAATAATTTAACATTATTAAATTTTCCTTATTTATTTGTTATTAAGATGGATATTTATTTTTAAAAAATTGTTTTGATTTTTCCAATAATATATTAACACGAGAAATAGAATAATTTATGTTCAACAGTCAAAATACATAAATATAAAACAAGTTTTTAACGAAACTATCAATGCATAAAGGTGGGCATTTTACCTCTACTGGCAGTTTTCGTATCTTATAAACAAATGGTACTGAAATTATGTGCTGACTTTTTTTCAAGATGGTAAGAAAGTTTTTTTTTGTTTTAATGTGATAAGGGTACAAGATCTCAACTGCTACCAACCGTTGGAAGCCAGTGAGGCTATGACATCCCTGATTATGGTTATTTGTAAGGCTAAAGGAAGTGGAGAGGGACAGGAGATGGGGAAGAGAAAGGTAAGGAAGTACCTGACTATAATAATACAAGAATGATGAATGTTCAATTTCTTCAAGTGAAAAAATTCGTTTGGGATAGAAAATGAATTAATTTGCTTAGAAAAGGGCATTCTATTGATGGTAAAAATCGATTTCGATTTACATATAAAGTACTTTTGACTGCATCCGTAGTCCAGTGGTAAGACGCTCGTCTACGAATACAGAGATCTTAAGTTCAATCCCGACGTGCGCAAATAACTTTTATTCAACTAATGTGTGTCATAACACATTTAATTCATGTTTAATAATATATAGTATATTTTTGGCACGTTCCAGAGTGGTAGATACTCTGAGTATCGCCCTGGTGAAAGACCACTATTCAGAATTAAAATGTTGCCTGAAATGACTTATGCCGTGTTTGGTGATCAGATCTGAATAGCTAGCTTCTTCCCCACCTTCTTTTTCCTCATCTCCTTCCCCTCCTCACCACCTTCAGCCTCGCAACATACCCCGATTGTGAAGCCATGGTCTCACTGGTTCTAGAGGGTTGGGAGCAGTTGGGACTCTTGTTTGGTATTCACTAAAATAGTAATTGTTTTCTTAAGTACAGATATACTTTATTTATAAACTAAATAAAAAATAAAAGACGTACAGTTTTAATTTATAAACACTGTTCATCATAAAGTTGGTATTCTGTCGTCACGTGGAGTTTCCAATAAAATCGAAAAGAAGAATAAACAACAATTTCAATCATGGTGTAGAAAGGAACCTATCAAATAATCAATTAGAGCTCTTTCAATGAAACAATTTATTGTTACCGATAGCGTTGTATCAACTGTGTGTAATAAATCAAGTTTATTTATAGATTTGCTGTTTGGAACTCGTGAGAAGACCAGAACTTTATTATCAACCTCTTATGTTGAAGGATATTGACATTTCTTGTTGGGTTTCATAGAGATATTTTTTTTAGGTTTTTACCTTCTTGTTTTTCATCCAGTTTCTACCTTTCCCGCCATTTTGCTATTAAATCTCCTTACTTAATAACGCTGTGTTCGAAAACAATTGAAAATCGAAACAGAAGAAGAAATATGTGAAAAACGTGTTCGTTTGTTGGTGTCTCGCTTGGTCGTCGTTTAGTTGTTTGTTCTTCAAGTAAAATTGAGTTAAGTGTTGTGTAAGAAGAATCAAGAACTCAAACATCAACTTCATCGGTGAGTGAATTGGTTTCCTTACTTCCTTCACTCCACAATCTCTCCACATCCATAATTAGACACTTCTATCAAGTAGTATAGTTTTATCGTTTAAAGGTCCACTATTTTGAAAGTTAATATCTGTATATAATTACATCATCAACCCTAACGTATGGCAGCGAGGCATGGGACTGGCAGAGGAAGGATGAAAGTACATAGACTGAATGCTGTAGAAATGAGATCCCTGAGGCGTATGTGGAATAAAACCTTTGATGTGCAAGGCTGGTGTAAGCGTAATGAATAGAATTAAGACAGTGACGCTTAGATGGTTTGGGCATGTTCAGCGAATTAACATAGAAAGAAGTGTGAGAAGAATATATGACGCGAAATTGAATGCAAAAATAAGTCGAGGACGCCCGAGGAAGACATGACACGATCAAGTGAATCGGATACCTGGGTCAGACCATGTTAAGGGTCAGAAAAACAGAAGAGTATGTATGAGACGATTTATGAATGAGAATGAAGTAAGGTGGGTGCCAAGACAGAGTTGTATGGCGGTTAAACGTGTTTACTGTGGGAAAACGGCATTATAGTTAGTCAGTCAAAACCAAAACTCTCCGTGGATTGTGTCGCCTATGATATTGAAAATATTTTGTCTTCTTTCAGTACCTTCTCTTATTGGAGGTTGACTATCATTATGACAGTCTTGCATCCGCAGACTGCGGCCCGGAACAACTTGACGAAACTGCTTTCAAATTTTTCTATGCGTGCTTTCCTCGCTGCACTGGAGAATAGTAATTTTGTGTATTTTTCGTTTGCTACGACAGGAGATATCCCTATGTTATGGCGGATGATACAATTGAGGTTTATATTTCCGCAGTAATGCGGGTTGTGCAATATGCATTAAAATTCGATTGTGTTTCCAGCTTCAGATGAATTCGGAAAATAGTGGTCTCTAAACGGTAAACTGTTCTACTTGATGAAAGTGTTTGATTACAGCTTGTGGATAGATTATGGAATGAAGGAAAAATGGGGAACCATTCACTCACCGATGTAGTTGAAGTTAAAAGTTTTTTCATTCATCTTACACGATTGTATCGCAACAAAATGGATCACAAAAAACACCACACTTAATTTAGTATTTTTATTCATAAAAAAACCACATTTATTTTATATTTTTTGGAGACCAACCGAAGAAATAGCGAAAACGAACGAGAAACACGTTTATTCACATCAATCTCTTATGTTTGATTTACAATTGTTTCAAACACGGTGTTGTTAAATACGGAATTTAATAAAGCATAATGGTTGGATAGATAGGAACTTGGGTTAAAAACATCAAGGCAAGAACAAATTATCACTTTGAAATCCAATATCGAAGATTGAAATAGCACATTAGCTGTAGAAATTTTCATTTCGTGTCGGTTCAATTCTGTGCTCCAAGTTCAGAAAATCTCCAACATTCGATGAAACACCTAAAGAAGATACGACCTTTAAGTAATATCGATTCCACCTATGACTCACCTGCACAATATATTTTGCCAGAACTCACAAATGATTCGTTCAACACCCGTGGTGGCTTGAGGTTGTGGCATTGACATTAAACTTTTTGCTGACTATACGTGAATAATAAATGATAAAAGTGTTTAGTTAAGTGTTCATAATCGGAAAGGCGTGACTTTTCAAAATTATTTGAACACTTAACTTAGTACACATATAGCTGATCGACAAAGTTTATAAATCTGTAAAAATACCAAAAATTATCAATTCATTGCAAAAATGACTTTGATTGATTTTTTGTCTCTTTGGAGTTTTGTTTATATTTATTATTCGGTGTTTAAAATATTTGTGAAATATTTATGTATCATTTTCCTCTGTCCACAATGTCGAGACTTGTTAACTCAAGCCATGCTCTTGAAATTTTTGTTAGCAGCCGAAATGATTTTTGTCATTCTTTACGACTCTACCAAAACTTTGACTCGGCCTTAGCTTTGATTTGAATGTTCTTTCTTATGTATGTTTGGTCCTATTTTTGTCATTGCTTCATTTAATATGATGTATGTGCTATTATTTCTCTGTTGTTCTTTTTTTCCATTTGGTGTTTTTTTTTTTTTTTGTAATTAAATTTTTGTACGTTAGTTTATAAATAAATAAATATCTTCTTCATGACGCATAACTTAAAGTAATTTTTTTTACACCTAAACAATATTTATCAATTATTGAAATGTCAACAAAGTTAGTTAAAAAAAAAATACATACAGGAGACCCCTGTCATTCTCGAGGATGCTGTGTGGAGGGAATTTTTTGAAGAAAGGAGGTAATTAACCTTTTTAAAAGGAAGAAAACACATAAAACAGCAAATTCCACAAGTAAGTAATTGAGAAAGAGTTGTGAAAACGAACCATTATAATGCGGGAATGTTGACGAAAAAATTTAGGCACGCATTTGGTGTGTTTCCTGGCTGTGCACCGGTACCTAAAAAATCAATATCGTTAAACTTAGGGCACTTTCGATTTAAATACCAGTAGAACAAACACATAATTTGAACCTGGCGACTATATTCCAAAGATCTACGTTATGATTTGTGAATCTGTCAAACGCAGTGCCTATTTCTGTATAGAGTCAAGATATATATTCATCCGTCATAACATCACAAAAACACAAAAATACTCTAAAAATCGTTCAACATTATAACCTTAATCAAAGCAACAAAGACAGAAAATACACGTATGTCTTATTAGGCAATTACTCAATACGACTGGTTCATCTGACGAATTTTACAAAATTGGGAGAAACATCCCTGCTGTAAAAATATTTAAGTTTTTCACTTCCTAGATCATATTAAACTCTTATTAACATAAGAGTTGTTACCCGTGAAGAATCACGGAATGCAACTTGACTTTCCTAGAAAGGGCCTCCATGGTCGAGTGGTAAGACGCTCGACTACGAATCCAAAGGTCGCGAGTTCAAACCCGACGTGCGTCAAAAACTTTTATTTAATTATTTTGTGTATGACTCAATTCATATAAAAAATTAAAAAAAGTATATTTGCGGCACGTTCCAGAGTGGAAGATACTCTAAGTGTCCCCCTGGTGAATTACCACCATTCCGAATCAAAACGTTTATCCGTGTTTGATGACCAGACCTGAATAGCCAGGTACTTCCAAACCTTCCTCTTCCTCATCAACTTCCCTTCCCCACTACCTTCAGCCTCACTATACCTCGGGATGTCATAGTCTCACTGGATCTAGACGGTTGGGAGCAGTTGGGACTGTATTCACTATATATATATTTTTTTTTTCATATAAATGTAAATATTAGTTGCTTTGATCCACCCATTTCAAATGAAGAATAATGTCTGCTAAAATACATTAAAGGTAGGAACTATATTAAATAGATAGGGATTTGAAAAGATTATGATTTTTTACAATTTAATTTGTATTTTCTTTTCTTAATACTAATTACCTCATTTCTTATACTGTATGTTATATAAAAATGTCAAATTTGATTTCTCTGTATAAATTATGCAAAATAGTAGTAACTGATGTTATTTTAATTCCCTTGTCCCAGAGTTAGTTCACTACTCTTTAATTATGTTATATAGATATGCACATACACCTATTTATACTTGATTATTTTACAAATGTTGTTGTTTTTTTTTAAGTTATGTTGGTTCTGTGTTTATTATTGTCGAACTACATAAATATTTTCTTTGTTTTTATTTAGTAATTTAGTCTTTATTTTCTCTTCTTAATAATAATGACTCCGTTTGAATGATGTATTTTTTATGTACACGTTTAAGTTTGATTTCTCTGTGAAAATTGTATTTAATTATAGTAACTTATGTAATGTAAATTCCTCTTGTCCCAGAGTGAGTTTTTATAATTCACCAAGATTGCTATGAAGCAAGATGTTATAATTATAAAAGTTAACGTCAGTTCCAAACATGAAAAGTTCGCACTCGTACGGTCGTACGCACTCGCAAAGGAAATTATTTAAATGTGTAATGTGAAAAGTAATGTAATTAAAAAATTCAATGAAAAGTCGAGGACGCCCGAGAAAGATATGGCACGATCAAGTAAATCAAATACTTTAATCGGACCATGCGAAGAGTCAGAATAACAGAAGAGTATGTATGAGACGATTTATGAGTGTGAATGAAGCGAGTAGTGTGTAATATAACCGCCATATAACCCAGGATAGGGTTATATGGCGGTCGGTCCTCTCTGCCTACCCCTGCGGGGAAACGGCGTGATGGCTTTTTTTATCGGAATTGTGTATTCCTGAAGATTCCTATTCGCGACAGTCAACTCTGAGATCGGAAATGTCATCGGCTATCGGAAGGTTGAAGGAACCAAAGCGCACACCAGACACTAAGTTCGGAGAGCGCGCCTTCGGAGTGTCAGGTCCCAAAGCATGGAATGGACTACCACATGATCTGAGAGTAATAAAAGAGTCGAAAGAGTTCAGAGCAAAATTCAAAACCCATTTTTTTAGAAAATCATATCTATAATCAAGATGTAACAGCCCAATAAAATTTCTGTTCAAACCAAGAAAACTTTTCAGACCCTCATTCCTTAAATTCGTTAGAAGATTATCAACATTATCTGTTTCTCACTACGAAAAATTAAAAAATATCTATGATATACTTTTTTTAAATTTGTTCCCATGCCCTAAAAATGAAAAAAAAATTTAAAAAAAATTAAAAAAAAATTAACATAATAAATAAATAAAATATATGTAAGAATCAGCTAAATTTTAAGTTATTATGATATGGTGATTGTGTCCTGCCAGAAGTGACCTGCCAGGTAAGTATGTTGCTGTATATTTATATAAACTAAGAATTAATATTAAGTAGAAATTAAAATTTGTACAGCGCCCTTGAGGTGATTTTTCACAAAAACGGCGCTATACAAATTATGTAAATATTATTATTATTGTGTTTAGTTAGTTTTTTTAGTTAGTAATGTGAAGCACATCAACTTTTGAAATCATCACTTATTTTAAGTTTAAAAAAGCTTTTTCTTATATCAAAGCCTTGAACAAGTCTGTTGATGGGTAATAAACGTTTAGAAATAAAAGAATAGTACCCAACTAATGGTGCCGTAATTCGCCTAAAGATTAATTGGATAGTACCAAATGTACTTAAACAATCGTGATTTAGTCAAATTGTATTTAAATTATTAATTTACGTTCGGATTATAACTTGATTAATTTCTTCAACGCGGATCTAAAAATAATATAAAACTGTACTAATCAATTCTTCACCTAGATAACCAACAAAAAATGTCTAAGTCAATTGAACAAATAAATTAACGTGAATTTTTTTTTCGAGTGCAGTAAATAACGTAATCACTTAATTAAGAACTTTATGTACGTACACAAATTTAAAAAAAGTTGATGAAAAATAATTGGCAGCATTTATTTTTTTAACCGAATTGTGCAAAACCTATTTGAGCTGCCTAAACAAGTTTTTTTGATAGGAAAGATCAAGTGACGAATGCCGAATAAAAATAAATATTTAATTAAAATGGAAGTGATATTATTGACTTAAATTTTGTGAACGTTAAGTTTTAATTACAAATATTTTTTAAATTAGAAAATCATGTCGAAAATAAACACAATATTTTGAAGGACGGTCGGCTAATCATTTTTATCAGCTACAAAAAAACAATAATGTCAACATTTTTTTTATTTTAGTTGTGTATTAGGTCTTCAACGTAAAATACGATATGCGTCAATAGCACTTAGTGATCGGTTCAAAAAGTCACTATGAAAAAAAACTCTAATTAAATGATTACATAATATGCAATGAACAAAATCGCATCTTGTTTTTAACTAACCATCACGCCGTTTCTCTGCAGGGGAAGGCAGAGAGGATGGACCTCCATACAACTGCGTCTTTGCACACACTCCTTGCTTCATTCACCTTCATACATCGTCTCATACACACTATTCTGTTATTCTACCCCAACTCAAGTATTTGATTCACTTGATCGTCCCCTGCTTTCCTCGGGGCGTCCCCGACTTCTTACTCCATTTACTTTCGCATCATACAATTCTGTTCACACTCCCTTCTTCGTTCATTCGTCTTATATGCCCAAACCATCTAAGAGTCTCTTACTTGATTCTATTCATTACGCTTACATCAGCCTTGCATTCTTTCCGGATATCCCCATTTTTGACACGGTCATTCGTGTTTTTACCGCACATACGTCTCAAGAATCTCATTTTTACACCACCATTTTACATTTAAACTTTCATCCTTCCTCTGCCAGTTCCATATCTCACTGCCACACATCAGGGTTAGTATAAGCACTCCATTGTTGACTGCTAACTTCGTTTTTGTAGAAAGTTTTATTTGCGCTAACACCATTCAGTCCTCCATTAATAGAGTTTTCTGCATTCGCCCTTCTTTAAATATCCCTATCAGCCTTTCCGCCTCTGGTAAACATACTTCCTAACTCATTCACTTGCTCCAAATATTCATCATTGACAACTATATTGCACGCTGTTCTCGTAAATTCTTTTCCAAACACCATGGAAGAAATTATAAAAAAGACTGAAAGAAATTAAATAATTAAGAGTCATTATGGACTAGAAAGTTAATTTTTGGAAAGTCTCTCGTAAACATTTTCCCCTAAAACACAAACTCAAACAAACTTAAATGCCTTGGATTATAAATTGAGTAATCCTGTGTTTATCTTTCTAGTTTCTAAGTATTCAGTATACATAATGATCGATTAGATTGATCAATAAATAACTATATTTTTGTAGAAAGAAATCACTTTGTGATTTGACATATTCAAAGAAATGAAAAAAAAACTTTGTATAAGACCACGAATATTATTTTTTTTTTACTAAATTAGAATCAAAAAACATTTAAGATATTTTAATAACCACAATTTGTATTTTTTTTATTTAGTTTAATTTTGTAGCCTGACGATGCGTAGGCTAAACGAAACCAGTCGGTCATAAAAATAAAATAACAATCGTGGTCTTATACAAAATTATTAATGCATTTATTTAAATGTGTCACACCACACAGTAATTGCTTTCTACGAAAATATAAGAATTATTAGATTCATCGATTTCATTGTAAAATAATTAGATGCAGTGTCCATTTAAGGGCTATTTATTTTGATATACCTGAATGCTTATTACGTAAATGACCTCACGCATTTGACATTCTGCATTATAAACCAAACTCATACTTTATCGGGTTCATGGGTCACGTCCACTTATAATATGATAAAACACCTCGAGTGCAATACATCTTAAGCCGCGATGTGAATAAAAATAATAATATCTGTTAATAATGACTAGACGGATGCGATGTACAACAAAACAACGATTTGTTGTTAAATAACACGGGTTTCAAGGTCCAGGCTCTAGGTCATTTGCTCTTCACTCTTCACTCTTCACTAGGTGTGTTCTATAAGTTTGCATTTCTTTAATAATACATAATAGCCATGAGATTTTTATTACATCTCTCTGGAAGAAGGAGTTCAAAACCTTTGGATATACATTTTTAATACAATATAAACCTTGGAGTAACAATATATAAAGAGAGAGCTAATAATTTTTACCCAACCTATACAAATTTGGGATAAATCACCTTCTCCGAGTTTTTACGTCGTAAACCATGAGAGAGAAAGAGACAACAACAAAATCGCAAAATATCACACCGCTTTTAGGTACAAAACAATGTTTTCCGTCTCCCACGTCTCCGGAGACTCCATCAACACTCTACACGTTTTGATATGCGACTAAACTGGACATAGCTCAACGGTTTTTTTAGGTTATATGCTATATATTTGTTTATAACAATACTGTGAAAAAGTGGTTATATAACTAATTAATTGTTTTGGTTTATTTGTATAAATAAACCAAAACATTATGTCAACATGTGCTATGAATGGATGAATAAATAACCTAGGCCTAGTTCTAGCCGCGCCCAGGTCTAGCCGAGTCTGACAAAAATCATCAATACTGACTACAGATGGTACAGAAGCGCTCCCTCCTGTAAATTATTGCTCTGAGATATAAACACATGAAAAAATTCGTAGAAAGTTATCACTTCGTGGTTTGACGTATGTTAAGAAATGAAAAAAATAACTTCGTATAAGAGCCAGTATATTATTTAATTTTTCTATGACCGACCGGTTTCGCTTAGCCTAAGCAACATCAGGTTTAATGTTGTACCCTGATGATGCTTAGGCTAAGCAAAACCGGTCAGTCATAAAAAATAAAATAATATCCGTGGTCTTATACAAAGTTATTTTTTCATTTCTTTACATAAATATATTTTAAAATACTTTAATTTGGCATTTTTATCGACTGGTTTTGGAAATATCCTTCCTAGGTTAGGACAATATTAAGAACTGAATTTGAACCTCCGGAATATATATATCAACATTAACGGTCGTGCTATAATACTTGACACCTGATCATAATTTGATAAAATGGCGAAAAGGACCGAGAATCAGTTATTAGCTGGGTCGATTATTTGAAGTGGTAACGATAAAAAAAATCGCAATCATCGATTTGTGACAATGTAAAATGTGACAGTGGTTCAAACCACTAGGCCTTAGTTTGCTTGATAAATAAATATGAAATAATGCCTGTGACCTAATAGGCCTTAGTTTGCTTGATAAATAAATATGAAATAATGCCTGTGACCTAATAGGCCTTAGTTTGCTTGATAAATAAATATGAAATAATGCCTGTGACCTAATAGGCCTTAGTTTGCTTGATAAATAAATATGAAATAATGCCTGTGACCTAAACACGCTCGATATATATTAATACTATTTGTAAATAGTCACTAACCGTAAATAAATAAAAACATTATTAAATGTGTGTTGAATATTTCCATTATAAATTTTAAAATTTGTAAGCTTCCTGTTAGGAAGAGAGTGGACATTGAAATTACAGCAATATTTTACGAATTATTTAAACTCAATTTCGCTAATTGGTGGAAATATAAAACAAATTAATTCGCAAAGTAGGTAGCACAGAACCTATAGAGTGATGTGAGTTTCCATATATTTCTTGCTGTAGGTAATTTGTTAAATTTTAACTACAAGGATTGCGAACCACTACTGTTAAGTAAGATCTGTTTTACGATAATAAGAAAAAAACCGACTAACCTCTCATTAAAATTATTTTTAATGAAATGTGTGAATTCGCCGTATTATAAATTTAACACGATGTACGACGTCTAGTGGTTGTTTAAATATGTTTGTAAGGGGATATTTGTGAATTTTAATAATGTCACAATTTAATTACTAATAAAAAGTTTCCCCCAGGTAAAAAAAATTGAAAATAAAGTTTTTTTTACGTATTACAATGATCTCAGATAATATTGGTGTCTGCCTTGAACTGAAACTGGTGAATAATCCGTGAGAAACTTGCGTTTGGAGTGTTGAGTCAGTCACATTACCAAAGTGCAAAGTTGTCCAGTATTATGTAGGCTTAGTCTTGCCACTGAGAGCTCCGTTTTTCCCTTCTGTTACACGCATCGTTTGTGATAAAATAGAAGAGGTTACAAACGAGGTCCCTGTGGTACGCCCTTGGAGCAAGAATATATATATGGAGAGAGAGCTAAATATTTTTACCCAACCTATATTAATTTGCGCTAAATCACTTTCTCTGTGTTTTCACGTCGTATTCTATGACAGAAAAAAAGACAAAAAAGTCATCACATAATATTGCAGCACTTTTAAGTATGTAAGGATGTTCTCCGTCCGCGCTTACTCCACATGATCCAGTCGCATAACTTACGTCAACGGATTTTGAGGTTATTTCTTATGTTTGTGTTGATTAAAATACTTGTAGTGGTTATACAAATAAATCAACCATGATGGTGATATGTGATATGTGCTATGCGTGCATGTTCAAATAAGACCAAATAAAGATTGTAAAACATCACTTTTCAGAGGTAAAGACATAAAATTAACAAAAATCTTTCATCATTATTCAGGCAAACCTTCTGTTATTAGTGTTTGTGTGATATTTCGACTTTATAAATCATTTAAATCGTGTATTGATATTGTTTTGTTTAATGTATTCAAAAATGTTTATTGCATGTCTGAATTCCACGTGGGCGGTAACTAATAGGCTATACAACATAATTTAATATATCTTTGTCTCTTTCTATCGAGTCAGTATAAAGTCAACCTTCCTGACTACACTGTTTCGCAAAGGTACCTCTTAATGTATATTTTTACTCCAAAGGTACGCCTTTGGGAGTGCGTTCATGTATATCATATCTTAACTAACACATCTGCGGAGCTCTTATATGCAAACCTATGCATGAGAGTAGTAGTTTTTTTACTGGCCGGATAGAATCGGAAACGTAGTATAGGGTATTCGTGAAGTAAATATTTCTGGAAACAATCTGTCAATTTCCAATTAATTCATAAAACTTTTATTTTCATCGATAATTATTTTTGTAGTAATGACACAATATGATGCAGATTGATAAAAAAAAAATATTTTTAAAGTTTATTTTAACCAAAGCACAGAACATATATGTGATGAACCAGGAAAACCGCACGGACCCTGAGCTCTGGTGTCATGAAAATTGTGTACCATTTTTTACATATATTTTATTGTAAATACCGCACACGAGTCCTACCTGCTCTTAACCGTTTAGAAGCAGTGAGACTGTGGCATTCCCAAGTGGGGGCGTGTTGTGAGGCTGAAAGTAGAAAGTCAAGGAGATGGGGAAGAAGAAGGTCAGAAAGTACCTGGCTATTCAAATTTGGTCGCCAAACACGGCTAAAGCCATTTCAAGCAACGTTTCGATTCTGAATGGTGGTCTTTTACCAGGATGATACTTAAAGTATCTATCACTAGTAATATGTAAGAGATTCGGTATTTAAAAAAAAAAAAATATATATATATTTAATTGTATATTTTTTTAAATATATATAATCGATAACTTATAAATTATATACCATATTTAAAAATTATAGCAGAACTACTGTATGTTATTTTATGCGAAAATAAGTTTTTTTTTAAATTTTAATAATAATTATTATTATAAAAACTGAAAGATGAAATTATATGTTTTGTAAATACAGTGGCTAATATCAATATATCGTCGTTGGAAAGGGAAAAGGGCTTGAGCGACACTTTGGTAAAAAATTAGTTGAATATGCAGTTTGGATAATTTTTTTTTCTGCATCTAATGCTTGAATTCTCGTTTGATTCTGAAGGCTTTTGGGGCCCTTCTGCCATCAAAATGTATATACCATTTGGGAGAAGACTGGCCTCAAGCTACATAAGTTTGGGACTTTTTGAGCTTTTTGTCACTTAAGGTGTAAGCATTGAAAGTTAACTTTTTTTTTTCAAAATCCAATTAGGTACTGAAGACTTATAAATTTTATTGTAAAAACTAAACAAAAAACTTCAAAGTGCTCTGGTGTAAACTTCCCAAAATGGCGCTTCAGCCCTTTTGCCTCCCCCGACGACATGCCTTTTCATAAATGATGTCTCTTAGCTATAAAAAAAATAAACCAAATTCAAATCATCTATATTTGTTCTGAGCGGAGTAAATATTAAACACCCTATACCAGAGATTATACATAAGAAAATTTCACTTGGAAGATTAAATATTGCACGGGGCCGGAAATAATGCATAACAATAATTAAAAATATATGTTTATAGGTTTAAGCTTGTAATAGAATTGATGATAGTGTGCCCATTATTCAAGACATTTTGATGAAGGTGAAGCGACGATGATTTTATCTTATTGGAATCAGGGACTTAGTTCGGGCATAGGAGCCCAAGGTCAATCATTTCTAATTTGAGTCGCCGAAGACATTCTTAAACTGGAATCATTATTATTGCTGATAATGACTTTTTAATGACTGAATTCCCGGACGCATTGAATAACAGAAGCTTCTTTTGATATAAGACGGATGTGGGCCGAGATAAAAAGAATTACTGTTTATTTCTTATGAAATTAGTTTCATATTATTTTGTGGTGTGACCTGTTTGAAGTAATTTAAAAAAATAGCTTTGTATAAGACAACGGATATTATTTTATTTTTTTGACCGTCCGGTTTCGCTTAGCCTAAGCATCATCAAGGTACAAAATTAAACTAAATCAGTCCGTTTTCTCTGCCTACCTCTGCGGAAAAACGGCGTGATGGTTAGTTAGTAACTCAGTCAGTCAGTCAGTCAGTCAGTAAATCAGTAAAAATCCAAAGATCGCGAGTTCAAACCCGGCGTGCGCCAATGACTTTGAATTATTAACCTAACCGCGTACCTTTCTTGATTCTATTAATTATGCTTACAAGTATGTTCCTGTGTATTTCATCTGCACTTAATTTAAATAAATATTAATATTAACTAGGAATTAATATTAACTACAAATTAAGATATATACAGGGCCTTTGGGGTGATTTTTCACAAAAACAGCGCTATTCAAATAATCCAAATATTATTATTATCATCAGTCATGCATTCTTTCCCGATATCCATATTTCTAACACGGTCATACATAGTTTTACCGCACATACGCCTTAGGGATCTCATTTCTACAGAATTCAGACTTTCATCCTTCCTCTACCAGTTTCATGCCTCGCTTCTATACATTGGGGTTGGTATAAGACATTTATCATGTCTACAAAAATAAAGCGAAAAGTGTCAAAAAGATCAAAAGCCAAAAATATTAATCTAATAAAAGTAAATGACTGAAAACTTAACATAAATATTTAGAGAAAATCATTACAACAGATTCTTAGTAACTATATAAATAACCCCCCCTCATACACACAAGCACAGCTTTTTTATGATGGTACATCTTTATAATGAAAATTTAGATATGAAAAATATATTGTATTACGCCTATTTTATTCAATTAAATTGTTTTGTATTTGGCATCCAAGTACTTTGTATGAGACAAATCCTACAAAACAAACAGTTCAATCAATCGCTAATCTTCTATTTTTCTTCCGACGCGTCCGTCACCAGGTAAAAAATATCGTTGGCAAATATGTCGTCCGCACTTGGCGGTGGCTAAACTGACTCTGTGAGCTCTGTGACAGAACTATAACGGACATGTGTGGAGGAGTTCATGGAGAATGTATGAAACGATACTAAAGGGCTAATTCCGAGCTGAAAGTACCTTTTATGCTGCTGTAAAAAAACAAGCTTATGTCAGACAGTAGTAAATGTAAATGGAATAGTTATTGTTGAGACAAATACACATTTTTTTATATGAATTTCGAAGTAAGATTCGTTAAGGGTGTCCAGTTTGCTAATACAGTAATAAAATGTACGTCTTCCAACATGCATAGCAAACGTATTTTCATACAGTAATAGTTAGAACATAATATATATGTTCGTTCCCAAATGCGACGTTACTAGGTGAAATTAAATAAGGTACCTCTACTACTAGCCTGGTATTTTATGAAGGAATGTCTTATCGCTTACTGCAAATCGTAATTTTATATGTTTATGTTTACATTTGTATTTTTGTGTGATTTCTGTTTTAGGATTAAGAAAATAATGTTTATTATGTCTGTGAAATAATATAGTGAGAACTGTAATGGGCCATGCACGTGGGGGCTTATCCCCTGTGATCTACCCGTCAGACCGAGGTCCTTGGGTATTTCTTAATTGCCTTCTTTAATGTGTTTCTGTCCCTTGAATTGTATTGTTTACAATACCTTTAGATCGATTTTTAAGACCCCTTTAAACATGCTTTGTACCATACCGCATGTTGGAGTATGATTTTTAAGTTGACCATTTTTTGATCAAGCAGTCCTGTTCAGATCGCCATGGCGTGCGGTTCATTAATATTGTGAGTTAGGAGTCCCGTTCAGAGCGCCTTGCCGTGCGGTTCTTGAATGTCGTCAGTTGAAGGTTCAACTGTAATACTTTAAAAAATCTTCCTATAAAAAATGTTTAAATAAAAAAGAAGAAGAAGAAGTTAAAGTGTTTTTCTGCTTCCATACGTTCTCGTACCACGAGAGGAGAAACAATATATATTTCATGAATAATTAGGTAGTGAATTAATTCACGACTTTCAGAATCCATGGCCTCACATGAGAAGGAATCCAGGGTGATATAATACATACAATCAATAATGATCGTGATTTAATTAAGCACGACAAATGAATATGTACTCCTGTAATAAATATACTGTAATGATGTGTGCTGTCGGGACAATTTTTTTTAATCTCTAAGATGACCAATGCTGGCGCGTCCGTCGCTTGGATGCTGGGCAACCTTGACTTTTACCAATTTTATAGTAATTTGATTGAAGTGTTAGTAATTAATCAAAAAATACAACAAAAAAACACATCAGGATCTCTTGATAGGAGTATTCTGTAAAGAATGTATAATAGCTTTAACTTGAGGTCAATAGGTTTACTCTCGAGGTGTGGTGCTTTTAACGTAACTTTTCCTCCATCTTTTTGAAAAATCGTTAATTACCGACTAATTTATCATACAAAGTGATCAGTCAGAAATGTTTTTATGGTCAAAATTATTGGAATATTTTCAAAATTTTCAAAATAATATTCATGTAAGTTGCAGGGTACAAGCTCCTGTAGTAATACGCTGGACTATGAATTCATATGAAGCGGGTTCAAATTTATTATTATTTTTTTAAATAAAAAACACTTTGTTTCAAACGAAGCTTTATCAAAGCGAAACCGGTTGGCTTTCAATATAATAAATTCGTAGTTTAAAACAAAGTGTAATTTATTCAATATAATGTCAAACTACAACGTGATTGCTTCATTTGAACAAAAATATGTAATTGATATGTTTTATAACACATGTTATTCAAATAAAAAACATAAATGGTATATTTGCGAGACGTTCAAGAGTGGTAGAGACAGAGTATTGCCCCGGTGAAAGACTAACATTCAGAATCGAAATGTTGCTTGAAACGGTTTTAGTCGTGTTTGGTGACCAGATCTGAATAGCCAGGTACTTCCCAACCTTGCTCTTCCCCATCACCTTCCCCCACATTACCTTTAACCTCACAACATACCCCAATTGGGGATGCCATAGTCTTTTGCTTTTTTGGTTGGGAGCTGTTGGGACTTTTGTGCGGTATTCACTTTAAAAAAAATAATGATTCCGATATGAACTTAAAATCGATTGCTACTCTCTTCATAGAAAAGTTGCAATTGAGGTCACTTGTCCACGTACTAAGAATGCCAGATGACCGACTAACACTGGATATCCTTGCCGTAGACTCAGAAACAATGAGTTGCTGTTCCTCAGTCATCACAATCTCAGTCCAGAATGCCAAGACTTGTTAACTCAAGCCATGGTCTTGACATTTTTGGTAGCAGTGTAAATGATTTTTGTCATTCTTTACGACTCTACCAAA
Source organism: Drusus annulatus (assembly GCA_022651775.1). NCBI lineage: Eukaryota > Metazoa > Arthropoda > Insecta > Trichoptera > Limnephilidae > Drusus > Drusus annulatus. The sequence continues at coordinate 617,082 of JAGWCC010000043.1, read as the reverse complement.
ACTTTGACTAGACCATGGCTTGAATGTTCTCTCTTATGTTTATGTTGCTCTATTTTTATCAACGCTTCATTTATTATTATGTTTATGCTATTTTTTATCTGTTGCTCCTTTTTCCATTTCGTGTTTCATATGTCTTTTTTGTAATTGGACTTTGGTCCGTTAATTTATAAATAAATAAATACTGGGCAATTCTAGAGGGAAGATGTTCACTGGACCACTCCAGATAAAGTTGTGAGAAGCGCCTTAAGAGGCTGTGCGAAAAGAGGCTGGGCCTTCTGTGGACGGAAGTCGCCGAAGTAGCGGAGGAATAAAACAAGGGAGTAAAGATGAGATGAATATTTGTCACTTCTACGTGACATACAATCTAGGTACAAGCGAGAAGCTAAAAGACACATTTCTGATATTGCTGTTATGTTTGACGAAAAATATTATATCGTTAAATTGTATTTCGCAATTGGGGATGCCACAGTCCTACTGGCTCTGGACTAATGAGACTCTTGAGCGCCATTCGCACAAAATAAAAATCGTGTAGTTATCTTCTGAATATATTTCCAACGCTTTATAATTTGTATTATGTGGAAAGTAATTACTTGGAGTATACTTTTGTTTCAGTTGGTATGTATCAATTTTAGGTATGTTGATTAATATTGAGATAACTTCCTGAATGTGCGTAGATACTTACATAAAGTGCATTTAATCGACTACCTTCGTAGCGTAATGGTCGGTGCAATTAATTGTTAGTATGAGTTAATTTACCGTCGCAGCACAAATACATATGCGTTGATGGAAAATTTTATATTTTCATTAATACATAATATGGGTTTATTGTTTATCGAGTTTGATCAAAATACGGTTTACAGCTATTCTCAGGTATATTGTTGATAGATTCATAATTATGCACAATTGGCTGCTTATCAAAGTTGGATGTTTCGTATGGTGCCACCAGATTGAGTGATTAGTTAATGACCTTGTACTTATATCAAGTGTGTCCGACAGTCTAATACGTAAGCCACCTCTGAGCTGGATCTTTAAATGTTAAATTAACTTGTTTAACTCTTTACGTTACATCATAAGTCGCTCCTTTTCACTTCCTCCTCCTCTTTCCTTCTCCTCGGTCTTTTTCCTAGCTCTTTGCTCTTTGCTCCTTCCCCTTTCTCCTCGCTTTTTCTCTTTGCTCGTTCTGCTCGTCTCGCTCCTTTACCTTGCTTATTCCCCTCGCTGTTTCTTCTCATTCCTTCTCCACAATCCTTTTTATTATCCTCGTTTCTTCTCCTTGTTCCTCTATTCATCCTTGCTGTTTCTCCTCCTCATCGTTCCTTCTCCTCGCTTCTTTTATTAGTTTTTTCTGCTTATGCCTTCTCCTCATTTTCGTTCTTCTCTTCCCTCCTTCTCCTGCTCTTCTCTTCGTCCATTCTACTTTTCCTCCTCCTTGTTCCTTTTCCTCGCCCCGCTCATTCTCCTCGCTCCTTCTCTTTGCTGTTTCTCCTTATTCCTTTTCCTCGCTCCTTCTTCTCATCCTTGTTCCTTCTCCTGCTCCTTCTCTTCATCCTTGCTCCTTCTCTTCGCTTCTTCTCCTCACTCCTTCTCCTCGTTACTCTCCTCGCAATGTATTTTAATCAATTCCCAATACAATCAAAGTAGCTCATGTCAAAATTAAACACCAGTAAGTTTATTTAATAGACACTTAATTTTCGTACACATTTAAAAAGTGTTATTTATAGCACTTAACTTCGTACACTAATCAAACAACAAACCTTTACGACAGCAGTAACTTAAATCATGATTTACCCAAATGTCCTAGATACCCACCCATTACGAAAACGTTAGTAATTTTAAACCGACAATGTCTGTATGTGCCATCAACGTCGGCAATATTTCATATTATAAACAAAGAGAATATTCAAACTCTTGACTGAGTGGCATTAACATTACCTACTCGTATCTAATTATATAAATACGACGATGATTTCACGATCCGTGAAAGGGAATGATTGACGATTTGTTATTAGTAATTAATAAAAGTTTAAAAATCGTAATGATGGTGATATTTACAATGTGGATTATAATTGCAGCACACATGACCCACTTTGAAAAGGTGTAAATATGGAAGCGAATTAATCACTGACGAATTAAGGCTTGCTTGTAACGTTAAAATACTATTATTAAAAACAAAAACTAAACGGTGGAATTAATTTTTTAATGCCATGAGTAAAATCACCAACCGGCCTGAACCTTTTTTTTTATTTCCTGACTAACCGTCACGCCGTTTCCCCGCAGAGGTAGGCGGAGAGCATAGACCGCCTACAACTCTGTCTTGGCACACACTACTTGCTTTATTCACATTCATACATCGTCTTAGACCGATCGGTAGCTGAGTGGACAAACGCGTCGGATTCCCACCCGGGCGTCGTGAGTTCAATTTCTCTGCTAGCCAAGTCCTTCATCATTGCACAAGCAACATCTTCCGTTTCTTATGATGGCAATAGGAGTGTTTCAAATATTGTCAGGTTATTCGTAACACGGGAATGTTTGTCTTTCTTTAAAAAAACTTTAAAAAATCTACTCTTCTGTTATTCTGACTCTTCACGTGGTCTGACTCAAGTATTTGATTCACTTGATCGTGCCATGTCTTCCTCAGGCGTCCCCGACTTCTTCCATTTACTTTCGCGTCATTCACTTTTTTTACACTCCTTACTTCGTTAATTCGCTCTTATTCCTAAACAAAGGTAAAATACGAAATAAGAACTAACTAACTAACCATCACGCCGTTTCTCCGCAGGGGTAGGCAGAGAGGACAGACCACCACACAACTCTGACTTGGCACATACTGATTGCTTCATTCGCATTCATGCATCGTCCTATACTCGTACATACTCTACTTAATAGTGATTAACGCACAAAAGTCCCGACTGCTCCCAACCGTCTGGAGCCAGTGAGACTCTGGCGTCCCCGATCGGGGCATGTTGTGAGGTCGAAGGTAGTGGGGAAGAGAAAGAGATGGGGAAGATGAAGGTTGAGAAGTACCTGGCTATTTAGATCTGGTCACCAAACACGGAAAGCCATTTCAAGCAACGTTTCGATACTAAATGGTGGTTTAAGAGTATCTTCTACTCTTGAACGTGGTGTAACTATACCATACGAGTATATGAATTAATATTAATTAAATGTGTAATGGCACATACTCATTTGAAACAATTTATTTTCGCACGCCGGGCTTGAACCCACTTCCTCTAGATTCGTAGTCGAGCATCTTACCACTCGACCACGGAGACTGACTAAAGTATTTGATTCACTCGATCGTGCCTTCCTTGTGCGTCTTCCTTGGGCGTCCCCGACTTCTTCTACCATTCACTTCCACGTCATATATTTTTCTCACACTCTTTTCTTATTTCATTCAATTTACACGCCCAAACCATCTACACGTAGTTAAAACAAAATAATGTTTTAAATAAAAAATGTTTTAGTTTTAAGCCACTTTATTTATATACATATAACATTCGACCGCTTTTGGTTAAACTTAACCTTCTTCAGGAAAGTATATATAAAAACTCATAAAAAAGAAAGTATATATAAAAACTAAAACATTTTTTATTTAAATTATAATGTCAAGCCACAAAGTGATTGCTTCCTTCGATAAACAAAATAATGTGATTAAATATGTTAGGCAAAGAGTTTTTTTTTTAATATTGTATGGTAAAGCCACAAAGTGTTATCTTTATTTGAAAATTTCAAACATAGCATATTCTATGTAACAGTCTGAAGAAGCCTGTAGTAAAATGAAACCGGTACGGTGGAACATAAATACGCGGAAAAGGGTAATTCTGTGTTTTTTTTTAATCATACATAATATTATGAAGAAATTCCACCACTGATAAACAATTAACAGTTGACAAAACAAAATTAAAAAAAGAGGAATAGATTCCGTCGTGAAATAAAGACACGCTCTTGACAGACAAAGTCGATGCCATAAAACTTTTAATAAAATAACGCAAAAATTATTTAAATCAGTCACGTCATAATACATGTTGAAGGTAAAATATTTTTATGCTAAATACGGATAAATATTGTTACTCATTATATATTTTAGAAGATTAGCGATCTATCGTTTCGATGAGTCATTTGCATCTTTGGTTATCCTGCAAAACTTCAGTGACCTCGGTCAATTTTGTTACAGACCCAGCATCTTCTGACCAGGTATTTAGCACAGGTAATTAATACTGAAACCTTTTTTTGAATTCTTATGATTATGGTAAAATGCCAGAGAAAGGCAAGTTTTTTTGTGGGTTTTATTTATGGCTGTAGGTTTTTTTGAAAAAAACGTGTGTCCTCTAAACTTTGAACTAATTAATATGGATTTTACTTGATAACCTTTTATAGTGACTGTGAAAACACAAATAGCACACACAGTGCATTTTTAATCTATTTTTCCAGTTGTAATAGACAACCAATTAAATCAGGACCAATCAATTGTAAGTGCGAAAATTCCTTTAAAGTAGGATATTGTTCTTAAACCAAAGAATTTTTTGTCATTTTTTTCATTTGAAATATGTCCATTTGGCCCCTGTAGACAATGTTGGGAGGAGCAACTCCAGAGGCTATGCGAGGAACAAGAAGACGTGGGACAATTTTCTGATAAATGATGTTGACCCTAATAAAACAGGATGCTATAATAATTAATTGAATGCAATAGAAGTCGAATGGAAGTTATTTTTGCAAAATGTGGAGATAATTTATAAGTGCTATCGTTTTGACCTTATGTTTTGCATAAATTTCAAAATGTTTATATATATATATATTTATATATATTTAATTCTTACGATAGTTTCTTTGAGAATATTCGTTCCATTTTCATAAATAAAATCATACTAGTGACAAATTAGACATTTGTGATTTATTTACAATAAAAAAAAATTGGGAAACTCACTTTAGCATTTTTTTTTCAGAAGTGAATTAAACAAAAATATTTATTAATAAAACAGATAAAACTCTGTTTAAACCACTTTTATTTTTAGTATTTTCTTGACCAATTTCGGAAGCACCCTCCATCACCTTAAAGCGCCTTTCCATCTTCAGGACAATACTAAAATATAAACAAAGTTTATATGTTTTATTTATAAATATGGCAAGCCACAAAGTAAATGTTTTTTAACGAAAATGTAATAATATTACAGATTTTTTTTTTTTATTCACTGGAAACCTTGAACATTTTAATAATTACTCATTTTATTTTATTTTAAAATTTTATTGTCTTGAAGATGGAAACCGGTCGATAAAATACTGAAAATAAAAGTGGCTTTAAAGAAAGTTTATCTGTTTTATTCATAAATATGGTAAGCCACAAAGTAAATGCTTAAAAATAAATATTTATTACAGATTTAAGTTAAATAATAAATTAATGTACGTTTTTAATTATTTATTTATATAGTGAATACCGGACACGAGTCCCAACTGCTCCCAACCGTCTAGAGCCAGTTAGACTGTGGCATCCCTAATTGGAATATGTTATGAGGATGAAGGTAGTGAGGAGATGGGGAAGAGGAAGGTTGAGAAGTACCTTGCTATTCAGATCTGGTCAACAAACACCGTTAAAGCCATTTCAAGCAAGGTTTCGATTTAGATAGGTTGTCTTTCACCAGGGCGATACTAAGAGTATCTACCACTCTGGAACGTGTGTAATAAACTGTATGTTATTTTTATATGAATTAAATGTGTTATGACACATATTAATTGAATAAGTTTTTGCGACCGCCGGGATTTGTAGTCGAGCACCTTACCACTCGACCACGGAGGCCGTCGATTTTTTAAGCCTTAGTTTATATTTAAATTCGATGGTTTTAATTGTGTGGAAAGTGAAAATGTTCCAGTCTTCTCCACATCTCTTTAACGTAAGAAATCAATCTTACATTATTTTAACAGCATCGTTAAAGACCGTATTAACAAAATATCATCGTTTATCCTTTCATAATACACCACGTATGATAGTTGGAGGCTCATAACACAACTTTACGTATTTATAATGAATGGACTTTAAATATCCGTCTCAGTAAATCAGGTTTCCTGCTTGCACAATAGGTTATCTTTACAAATAAGTATGTGCTGCTGGCCGCCTTCTGGATGCCGCTAAAGTATTTGCATATTAATCGTCAGTGGTTTACGAATCTCTATAATGTGTAATGTCTCAGACGTACCATTTCCTAAAAAAAAATATTTGTTAAGATTTGTTTGTGATAATGATAATGTTGCTGAAACGCTACGAAAGGGGATTGTAATAGGATTTCTAGCATTTATTAAACATGATAATAAATTAAAAATAATGGTGAATAATATAAACTGATTATGGTAGGCCTTGAGTCTTGAGGTTTCTAATTCCCAGAAAATCATCAGTGATCCTTCTACAGCCGTTTCGTAATTTTAAACGCATGACTCTTCATGGGAAATTTTATTTGGTATATTCAAGAAATACTAACCTACTTTTCGTTGTTTTATTTAACTTTTTATTTGGAGAAAAATATAGTTGACATTGTTTGAAAAAATGTTTTGACTGTCCAATTAGGATGATTTTCTCGTTTTAGGAGAGTCAAATTTAAATGTTTTAAAATTATGACTGTAATTGATGCCAATATGGACTTAACTCGTTCAAGATTTACATTCGAGTGTATAAACAAAAATAGCATAATATATAAATAACAAAATAGAAATACATACACAATATCAACATAATTAATTATCCAAGAAGTAAAAACCCTAAATCGCAATAAAAACTATGAGATTGGAGATTAAAAGCTTCTTAGAAGCGAAGTTAATACAAAAAGTGATATAGATTGTGCAAATACAATTGTTTTTGACGTGGCGTTTTATCCTGATATCAGGCAGATGAAAATCAGAGGAGAGTCGGGTGAAAACCAGACGAAAGCCAGAAAGTCAGACCAAAAGCCGACAAAAACCAGACGAAAGCCAGATTAAAGCTAGATGAAAGTCAGAATAAAGATAGACGAAAACTAGACGAAAACCAGACAAAAGCTAGACCAAAGGCAGACTAAAACTAGACTAAAGTCAGACAAAAGTCAGACGAAATCTAGACAAAAGCCAGATAAAAGCCAGACGAAATCCAGACCAAAGGCAGATGAAAACTAGACTAAAGTCAGACAAAAGCCAGGCAAAATCTAGACAAAAGCTAGATAAAAGCCAGACGAAAACCAGACGAAAGCCAGACCAAAGGCGGACTAAAACTAGACGAAAGCCAGACAAAAACCAGACCAAAGGCAGACGAAAATTTTACTAAAGTCAGACAAAAACCAGACAAAATCCAGACGAAAGCCAGACAAAAGCCAGACGAAATCCAGACCAAAGGCAAACGAAAACCAGACGAAAGCCAGACGAAAAATATCCACCTTTAGACAAAAATATTTTTTGAATACGCTCACATAGGTCACCACAGTTAAATTTTATTTTAGGATGAGAGTTATTGCAATATTGATGAACTAAAAAGGATTCACAAAACATCCTTAGTTCAAATTAACATTTTGCATAAAATGTTGGTCGGCATTTTCCTTCTTATATTGATTTTGTTACAGGTTTTCAAGTAATAAAGTCGCTATAAAACTCTTTGGGATTTTCACCTTGAAATTTTGATTGCACCGGAATCTGCATATCAATTAACGTCAGCCTCGCTTTATATATTCATTCTCACACCTCCACATACGGATGTAAGTCATTTGTTATACGTCTTCTTTATATTTTCGTACATTGTCCTATCGTAAACGTTCTCACTTACGTGAAAACAATCCAGTTATAAAAACTCAGTTAGTGTACAATAATTATTTAAAAAAAATTACAAATACAAAGGATACATCAAATATAAAATTACCAAAACTCAATCAATGATAAATAATCCAAAAAAATCAAGATACAAAAACAGGGACAAAAAAATACACAGTATAATTATATGATTAGTCCAAAAAAAGTTATATTTTTAAGTAATGGCATGACATTTTTTTTTAAATTGTACAAATCATCGACATAAATGTCTACATCAGCACACTCTATCCTATTATACAGTCGGCACATTTGAGTCAGAGGGCTAAAGTTGGCAATATTATTTCTGAATGTACTCAGGTGGAATGTGCTATGGCGTCTTAAACAATAAGAATTAGGTACATTTATTTTAATACTGCTAAGATGTACTATAGTATCGAGATGACGGTGAATTATTTTGTGTAAATGTATTAAATCAGTTATTTTCCTTCTAATTTTAAACGAATCAATGTTATCAAAAAGTATTTAAGAAGTGCGTCATATTTATTATCTAAGATAGTCATGTAGACCACATTTACTAGATAACTTTCTTAGCATTTTTTTAACAGATTCAACAATGTTTTTATAAGGTTTGCTATCATTTAGTTGTACCGGCTATATAATTTTCAAGTCACAAGGTGCGACGTTTTATTATCCAAGTGACAAAATATATATTTTAATTTATTCATCTATCAAAACGGTTGAATATTCTTTATTTGTCTTGGCAATATTATGTAACATAAGTAGCATGAACTCTACCAAGACAAGAGGTCAAGTATCAAAAGACGATAACTTTACGATAAACCACAGAGGGATCAATAAAAAAACTGTAGACACTTCGCACGCATTTCGAGATAAGGTTTATTACAGTAGACCCTAAGAAAAAAATACCATAAGTCGTGCCGCATCAGTTAATTCGATCCTATCGTTAATTTGCAACATCCAAGCTATCCCATTAGCGGCAATAATATTTGGAAGAGATCCTGCTACATTTTTTCACAATATTAGCTATATATTATAATCGCGAGGTGTTGTAAGCATATTACTTCATTTCGCATAAAAAACCCGAAGGACTTTGTTGAAAAAATATCATGATTTGACGTTTTTTAAAGGTATCAATTACCGAGATGTTATATTTTTGGATAGTGTGATGTCATCGATGAGTTAAGGTGTATTGTGTCGATTATCGATGGGAAGATGAACGATCAATTTAATTTGTTTAATTATCATTATGGTATTGTGGTTCTATGAAAGGCGTAGGAAATAAAATAGTGGCGATGATTGCATAATCCTACAGAAAATTGTTTTGATTTAATTATTTGATGAAGTAAGGCTGCTTTCCTAGTTCCATGCAATGAAAACTCGTATTTTTCTACAATATAAGTTAACTTATTGATTCGTAGAAAACTGTGTAACATTGCTGATATCGCTGCGATGTTGTATTTCTCATGTGATTACAGTAGATATATATATATATATTGTTTCTAATGTTTTTTTTTTTTATTTAATTTTTATTTCATATATACCCATGGAACTTTTGTATTTAACTAGCGCAGACCCGTAAAAAATCTCGGGAAATTATAATTATAGGATTTGTGAAGCTGAATTTTTGTACTTTCCCTTTCAGCAAATTTAAAAAAAAAATCTAAAACCCTGATTATTTGTATGGAAGACAGCTATGGTGACCACTACACCACCAAGTATTGTGAGAATTACGGTATAAATATATTATATACATGTCCTAAAAATAAGAATTACGCATTTTTTAAATTTTAGAATGTTACGTGCTCACATCACAACCGAAATGTATTATGTTTTATAATATGGTTACAATAATAGTATTCTGGTTACATTCAGTATTGACTGACATTATAATGCTTTATAATTTAGATGAACAAAGTCTAAAATTATCAGACATAAATGTTTTAAACATGCTAAAGTATGTAAATTGATAAATTTGTATGTGAGAACGGTGACATTGAAAATGGTCAGTTTATCTACTTCGGGAAGATGAATATTCTTACATACTACGTATTTATTTACTTATTACATGGTTACAATCAATTTTTAAGAAAAGAACATAATAGTAAGTACATTTGTTATAATAATTGTAATATTTTAAAATGTGTACAAAAGCTACTATGTTTTGTTCGGTCGAAATTAGTTCCTAGCTCTAGCTAGGCAGATTGCCTGTTCTAAGGAACCAAATACATTCGCTACGCGAAGTGTCTCCCCTGCGTGTTAGTAAACGTTAAAAAAAAAACCATAGTATTGAAGATTGACAATAGTCGATAGATATTGCAAACAGTAAGAGGGCGGGTAAAGAAAACTAAAATACAATAATATCATGATGAAAGTATGGTTGACACTCTCAGTTTCACCCTGATTAAAAGAATTTCTGTCATCCACGGTCTCCCTTTCCTCCCCAATTTCTTAATCCTCATAAAATCTCCGATATTAGAAATGCCATATTCTCACTGACACAGACTTAAATACAAATAAAAATTTCACAGCCCGCTGACTAACTAACTAACCATCACGCCGTTTCCCCGCAGGGCTAGACAGGTAGGACGGACCGCCATATGTCTTGGCACACACTCCTTGCTTCATTCACATTTATTTATACACCGTCTCATACATACTAATCTATTATTCTGACTCTTCATATGGCCTGACTCAAATATTTGATTCACTTGATCGCGCAATATCTTCCTCGGACGTCCCCAACTTCTTCTTCCATTCACTTTCACGTCGTATATTGTTTTCACACTCCATTTTTTATTCGTTCGCTCTACATGCCCACACCATCTAAGCATCCCTTTATTAATCCTATTTATTACACATTCATCAGCCTTGCATTCTTTCCGGATATCCACATTTTAAACACGGTCAAACATGGTTTTACCGCACATACGCCTCAGGAATCACATATATGCAGCATCCAGTCGACTTTCATCCTTCCTCTGCCAGTTCTATGCCATCAGGGTTAATTTAAGCACTTCATTGTGGACTGCTAGCTGCGCTTCTTTGGACATTTTTTTTGCGCCAACAGCATCCCCAAAGATGACATAGGCCCTGAGGAAAATTATTTTCCCCAAGGCCTCCTGTGTCGAGTTATTGTAAAAAAAAAACAACGTGTAGTTCTCCATTGATGGAGTTTCCTGCATTCACCCTTCTTTCAATATCCTTATCCGCCTCATCGTCTCTCTAGAACATACTTACTAAATACAAAAACTTATCCACTTGCTCCGGGTATTCATCATTCACAACTGTATTGCACGCTGTTCTCGTACTCTCTCTTTCAAACACCAATAAAGGTAATTCTAGCTATAGTTTTTGGTGCTTCGATAATTTTATAGTAATTTTAGTCATAATTTTTAAATATTGCTAAGCGTGCTTGAGGTAATATTTTACAAAACTGCCACTGTATAAATTAGCCAAGTATTATTAGTATTAATGCAAATGATTTGCAAAAAGTTGTGTATACTTCTAAAAAGCCTGACGCCTTGACAAAACTTTGACAAATCTGTACTAATGTATTAACTCAATAGTTAATTAATTATTTATCGTTTAATTCTGTAAATTACTACATCACATCATATTTCAAATAGATTTTTTTATATTCTCAAAATAAAATAGTAAAATTTCTTAATTTTTACTAATAAACATATTTGTTTTATTAATATTATTTAATATTAATAAAATAAATATTATTATTAAGTGTTATTTTTTTAATACGCAATTCTCCTCAAATATTTCATACTTTTAGCCAGTGTTAATGACCCCAGTTTCATTACAAAATCGATAACTGATTTCAATCACAAAACAGGCTTGTTTTAATTTATTGCGTTCAAGTAAGGCCAAGGAAATGCCCAATGTTAAACTTGTTATGTAGATTGCCTAAACGCAGGCGCTTTTTATGCTATACAATTTGCGTTAACTGAATGAGTAGGTAATATATAGCATAAATAAATTAGATATAGCAGATTTTAGAATAAATTAGGCTATCAGATGAATAGACAATTTGACCTAAGCGTTGAATACACTTTTTAACTTTAAAAAGTTAAGAAAATAACCGATATGTAGGTACCTACCTGATAAAAAAATATTCAAATAAAAAAAAACACGCGCAATTAGAGTTGACCCGAACAACACGTACTAAATATTGTATGTATTGGCGCACATATATACATTTTCAACCACGGTCCTTATGTATTTCGATCTAATTTTAATACTTGGAAGAGTATTACAGTTCTACACTGTTTCTTTTTATTTAAGCAAAAAGTTTTTTTTTTCAATTTCACTGTTTCTTTTTTATGGAGTAGATTTTTGTATTTTTTTTTTTTACTTAATTTATTCTTGTTATTTTACGATTCATTAAAAATATTATATACAATGTTTGCGGCACATTCTGGAGCGGTAGATACCTTCAGTATCGCCCTGGTGAAAGACCACCGTTCAAGGTTAAAACGTTGCTGGAAATGGCTTGAGCTGTTTTTGGTGACCAGATCTGAATAGTCGGGTACTTCCCAACCTTTATCCTCCCAATTTTCTTCCCCTCCCCACTACCTTCAACCTCACAACATACCCCAATTTGGGATGCTATAGTATCACTGGCTCTAGACGGTTGGGAGCAGTTGGGACTCTTGTGCGATATTCACTATAACTTTAATTTTGTAACCTGACGATGCTTAGGCTAAGCGAAACCAGTCGGTAATAAAAAATAAAAAAGTGTGCTCTTAAACAAAATTGTTATTTCATTTTCATTAAACATGTCAAACCACAAAGTGATAGCTTTCTGCAAAAATATAATTATTATTATTCAAATAAAAAAAAAGCATTTTCAAAGTTCTGCTAGGTAGGTACCGACATTTATATTTATGGAGAATTCTAGGTAATATTAAATTCTATGTATGCTGCTTTTCAGACTCTCTTAAATTCATTAAAAGAATCTCACTATAATCTGCGAATCTCGACGAATCACCTTTAGATATACAAGTTTTAACCGAATCCTGTACTGTACGACAAATTCGGAAAGTACATTTTATAATTTCGCTACCATACCCAAATCGGAAAAAAAAAAAAAAATCATAATTATATTTTACATTAAAAAGTGTGTCTATCTGATAGGACCTGCCAGGTAAGTATGTTTCCTGTTTATTTTCTTACCTAAACTAGGAATTGATATGTAATAATAGAAAATAAGATCTGTACAGCGCCCTTGAGGTGATTTTTCACAAAAACGGCGCTTTACAAATCATTCAAATATTATTATTATTGCTTTTGAAACATGCATTTTCGTCATAAAAACGTTGTTTTAGGCTCATACAACAGTAGCGATATTATTTGATTCCTAATTTCGATTGTGGCAACATTTGTGTTTGGAAGAAATAGCAAAGCGCCATTTCCAATAAAATATTCTCGCAATAAATCACCATTTCGTTGCGTGATTAAGAGGTTTCCTGTCATAAAATTTGATATTACATTGTTGCATTCCTGACTGACACGCCACGCCATTTGTATAAATATGAATATGAGTTTCCATTAGCTTAAGTACCAGGCGATACAAAGTTTTTAGGTGAAAGAATTTTAGCATGATCACAATGGAAATGGCAAAAGGTCGAGTAAATTAGGCAAATACTAACGCAGATGGAAAGATATTTATTATTTAATTGAGACAAATTTAAACCGTTAAAAAAACTATCTAAATTATACTATAGCATTGAAAACGTGCGCTTAACTTTACTTTGTAGCATTCTAATACAAGCAACACTACAAATTTATTTAAAAAAACAGTTTCGTCAAATAAATAAAGTGATGAATAATATAAAATAATATGTTAATGATAATTCGACGGCCTCCATGGTCGAGTGGTAAGACGCTCGACTACGAATCCAAAGGTCGCGGGTTCAAATCCGGCGCGCGCCAATAATGTTTATTTGATTAATATGTGTCATAACACATTTAATTTTTCTAAAATAATAAAAAGTTTAATTTCGGCTCGTTCCAGAGTGGTAGATACTCCAAGTATCGCCTTGGTGAAAGACCACCATTCAGAATCGAAACGTTGCTTGAAATGGCTTTAGCCGTGTTTGGTGACCAGATCTCAGTAGCCAGGTACTTCCCAACCTTCCTCTTCCCAACCTTTGTCTTCTCCCAACTACCTTCAGCCTCACAACATACCCTATTCGAGGATGCCATAGTCTCACTGGCTCTAGACAGTCGGGAGCAGTTGAGACTCTTGTGCGGTATTCATATATATATAAATATTTAAAAAAATATTGTGGATACATGCATAGTGTAATGAAAGAAACTAAACATGTATTTACACCCAACATAAAGACAAGGTATTATATTTCCGAAAGAGTTATACGAGTACAAACTGAAGTAGTGTGACGCATTATATATGATAAAATAACGCGAATTATGTGAGCGATGAAAAAAAAGATAAGATATAAGAGAGTTTCACTCTTGTACACGTGTTATGAGATAATCGTTGAAATGTTTTATTTTTAAATTTTCTATGAGTAGTTAGTCAAATGTTTAAAGTTGCTAGTGAATAAAAGTTTTCAGCTGTAATATTTTATATTTTTTGAAAAACATACTAAAATCTCAGGAAACAGTTCAATTTAAAAATCTTTAATTTCATAAAGAATTTAAAAGATTACTGTTTAAAAATCGTATCCACTAGAAACCTTAAGCATTTTTTTAACTATCCGTATAGAATTGACATATAAATCATTTGTAGTTTTGTTTGTATTTTATATCTATAAAGTATGTATTTTAAGTGCTGATCCTAAAGCATTAAAATTAAAAATTGATTTTCGTGAAACAAGTTTCCACTTTTCTTTAATTAGGGTATTTTTTCATAAATTTTGTTATTTAAATTATTAAAGTTATTGCAAAAACACCTGGCAAGCGCTCGCAAAGGTTAAGCAACATTCATAGAAGTTTATGCCATGTGAAAAATCAATAGAAATGTGTTTGTTTCCATGTGATTGTGTTAGTAATTTTGTACACTTTTCGTCCATGGTGATACATATTTTATTACAGATAAAGCCATATTTACTGATCTTTTGTGTCATAAAATTCCTAAAAGACGGGATTGCTGGATATAGCGATTTTATAATATCAGTTATTATAATTGCCTTGACGAAGCTTGGTCTAAGCGAAACCGGTTGGCGTTAAAATACAATAAATTTCTTGTTTAAAACAAAATAATTTTTCGTTTAGTATATAATTATAAAATGTATTGCATTACACTACTCCTGCATACCTTCTGGAATAAAACATTAATTATTATTATTGTAATGTCAGACCACAAATTGATGGCTTTTATGCTTAAATGGTTTGGGCATGTAAAGCGAATAAACAAAGAAAGGAGTGTGGAAAGAAGTTATGACGCGAAAGTAAAGGGAAGAATAAGTCGGGGACGCCCGAGGAAGACGTAGCACGATCAAATAAATCAAATACTTGTATTGGGCCATGTTATGATACAATATATGAATGTGAATGAAACAAGAAGTGTGCGCCAAGACAGAGTTGTATGGCGGTCCGTCTTCTCTGCCTACCCCTACGCGGAAACGGCGTGATGGTTAGTTAGTTAGTACTGCAAAAGATACAAGCCAATAAAACCTCGTGAACTTCGCAGTATTCTCGAATTCATTGAAAAAGTAGGTACCAAACTTCTGAAAACAGTTTTAGAATCCCAAAGATTTTTTTCTTAACATCTGATACTGCCAAAAAATTAAGATGTTAAAACATTAAGAAGTATGATAGCTTTTACACAGTAATAAATTATTATTTTTTTAAATCCTTCAACTTCTATTTTTCTCGTAGATTCGTTGAATACTTTTAAATGTTTTGTTCGTTCTAATCTATTATGTCCTTAAGCGAATATTAATGCCCATCGTCTATTTCAATTAGATTCGATATCCTGGATGGTGGATCCACTTCATCATAGTGGATTTAATGACTAGTGATTTAACTGTCATCACTACATGGCAAACTGATGAGAAGATTGAAGATTCCCGAGTTACCATAAATCATATTGCACCAGATGTATGATCAACAGTTCTTGTTTACATAAATTAATATGGAAAACAGCAACAGTGTACATGAAAAGGACCAAATTTAAATATGTTTTGGTTATTTGAATACCTACGTTTGGCAACTTGGTCAAACATCGTGTTTCTTTATGAGAATAATGAATTATATATTTAATGGTATACGCCCAAGTGGGCTTTTTCACATAAAGGTACATTTAACAGTGATACAAGCATAAACATAAAAAACCAGACACGTCATATTCATACAAATCGAACGATAAATGTGGCACGATCTTGATTTAAGTTTCAAAGCTCATAACGCTTATGAAAAGGATGGCAATACTAAACAGAATGTGTGTGTACGGATGAGATAGCTATATGAACGTCCTGCGTTACTGTTATAATCTCTCTTCCCCGACGAACTTACTGAGCGACTAGCCAAGTAGAGTACGACGTACGGAAACGGTTGTCTTCCACACACCTATGTATATCTGCATTCGCTATCTCACATTATTTCGGTTGAAGAGCTCCCGTGAGAGCTTGTCTGTCGAACGAACGTTTGTGTGATACTAAACGCAGTGAATCTTAAGTATGTCTCGCGGACTCGGTTTAGTAAATTCACGCGCACTTGTCTCAGTAACGTATTTACATTATTTGAATAATTTGAGGATATAAGTGAACATTTTTTGCTTGTACGTAAAATAAGAATGCGCAGTAAATATATTGCTAACAATACCACTCAAAAATACAACATTTTAATTACTTACTGTTAGAAAACTTTTAACAATATGATAGATAAACTAATTGACTAGTCATCGTGCCATTTATCTGCAGAAGGAGGCAGAGAGCATGATCCACCACTTCTATCACTACTTCCACCGCTTCATTAAAATTCATACATCATCTCATACTCGTACATATTGTTCTATTATTCTAACGCTTGACAAGGCCCGACTTAAGTTTAACTAACTAACCATCGTAACATTTCTCCGTAGGGGTAGGCAGAGAGGACGGACCGTCATACAACTCTGTATTAGCACACACTTTTTGCTTCATTCACATTCATACATCGTCTCATACATACTCTTCTGTTATTCCGACTTATTACATGGCCCGATTTATGTATTTGATTCACATGTCTTTTTCAAGCGTCCCCGATTTCTTATTCACACTCCTTTCTTCGTTCATTCGCTCCACATGCATAAACCATCTAAGCGTCCCTTTCTTGATCCTATTCATTACGCTTACATCAGCCTTGCATTCTTTTCGGATATATTTACATTTTTAGCACGGTCATACATGGTTTTACGCACATACGCTTCAGGGATCTCATTTCGACAGCATTCAGTCTACTTTCATCCTTCTTCTTCCGGTTCCATACCTCGCTGCCATACATCAGGGTTAGTATAAGCACTTCATTGTGGACTGCTAGATTCACTTCTTTGAACATTTTTTTTTTATTTACGCCAAAAGCATTCAGTCCTCCATGAATGGAGTTTCCTGCATTCACCCTTCTTTCAATATCCTTATCAGCCTTTCTGTCTCTCTTAAACATACTGATTCCCTTGATCGTGCTATATCTTCCTAGTGCGACCCTGACTTCTTCTAATTTTCACTTTTACGTCATATCTAAACGTCCCTTTCTTATTCTTCAGCCTTGCATTCTTTCCGGATCTCCTTATTTTTGACACGATCATTTAACATGGTTTTATCACACATACGCCTCAGGGATGTCATTTATAAAGTATTCAGTATACTTTCAACCTTTCTCTGCCAGTTCCACATATTATTGTTACATATCAGGGATGCTGTCAGCACTCCATTGTAAATGATGATAGATATACATTTTTAGTAATATTGTACATTATTTAATTGATAATTCACCAAAAAATTATGACTGCCTTTTTCCGTTTGTTCAATATTTCTAAGTCATCTTCGAATCGAGGATTTTATATCTACTTCGTTTAGTTTACCCACTTTAAGAAGTTTTTTTTCACTAGTTTTATGCCTCACTGCCATTGGTCAGGGTCGTTAACAAGACTATCACTGGCTGCTAGTTTTGATTCTTTTAGCAGGTTTTTTAATGCTACTACCGTATTCAAATAAATTCCTCAAATTCACTCTTGCATCAATATTCAAATCGATTTATTTATTCATTTTAATAACATTACAAAATAAGATTTTAAGGCGTTATTAAAGATATGTAGAAAAATATATATGGAGTGTACAAAAAACAGAGTACAATGCATATAATATACAAAATAGAACAAGATTTTATAACTAAACAGTATAGATAAATAGTAAATACAAGTTAAGCAAGCAGCAATAAAACTTTTTGTTTAAAGACAGTTTCGCTGATGCAAAAAATATCGATATCCGGAGCGATTCGATTCAACAGCAAGAGTGCCCTCCCCACCGGCTACCATTGGCAAATTAGTCCTGCAGGCCGGGAGATAAAACAATCTATGCTGTCGATGACAGCGATAACCATCGGGAACATAAAAGTTAATGCTCTCCATGATAGCTAAGTTTTTTAAACATCCACGTACGAATTTGAAGAAGTGGGTGACGATGTACACATCCCTTCTGACCCGCAGATGGTTCGTTCCGAGCATACCCAAGAGAAAGTCAGTATTATAATCTATCTAGTCTCTCAAGAACATACTTCACAAGTATACTGTACACACTCATCCAATTGCTTCAAGGATTAACCGTTCATAATCACATTGTGCAGCATTTTCGTAACCTCTCTTTCAAATACTATTTGCACTTACTTATATTCATCACTAAGTGACGTATACAAATGTTAACTTGTTGAGGTTTGATAAGATCTTAGATTATGACAGCTTTTCGGTTAGTTGAGGTGGGTAAGCTTTTTTTAAAAGAAATATATTCCCCGGCTTAATAATTCAGATAAACTTGCAAAACCATCATAAGTTCAACATGGAAAACATTCTGTCCAGGTCAAAATTCATACGCTGTTTGAAATTATCGACCCGGCTACACCGCCAACAATCCTTTAAAAGCCCTTAATTTCTTCGTGTAGCATTTTTTCTTTTAGTTATAAACTTTAATGACTTTTTTTCATAAATTGGTATTCGGAGTACATGGCAGTTAGAGCCACTCTTTCAAAAACGGTGGAGTTTTATATATGTAGGTTGTTGGTATTAGATTTTTTTTTGTATCGGTAAAATTTTAGTGACTATATTTTGAAGATGGCTGCAGGGGGTTGATCCTTTCGGAGGATTTGTTTGGTTTTTAATACTTTATTACTACGATGCTATTAAATTTATGATGATATTATTTAGATGTTCGCATATAAGGATTCTGCAAGAAATAAAATCGTTTAGTCTTTGGAGAGGTACCTTCGAATTTCAACGTAATTCGGAAACCCTTAATTCATTTTAAGGCTCCTACGGCTAACCGGATGACTTTATTTTTAAATATTTTGTAAAAAAAATACGTGGGATAGATTCGGTATGAGAATGATATATTAGGTCTTGTTGACTTGTAAATAAGGAATTTATTTTTATTTATTTTACAAACTTTGTATGGGATAAATGCATAAATCCATTCAAGTGGAAAACACTTGCTTGATTTAAATATTCTATGAATGCTTTGTATTTATTTATTAAACAACGGGTATCCATAGCCTTTAAATGTGATTTAACTTCAACTCTCCGGAACTACCGTAGTTCAACCTTGTGTTTATAAAATTACGTAAATAGCTCATCTACGGTATGTACGGTAAGTGCCCATTTATTCAACCTTTAAGTGATATTTACTGAATAAATCCGCTTTATTTATTAAAATAAAAACAAATAGATTACACCTTTACACACTGTTGCAATTTTTCTGTTTCCGATAACACGACAAAATAATTATTTATACATTGGATCTATTTATAAAAGATAATGAACCTAATCTATAAGTACATGTTCTCCTAGTCTCCTAGTGAGGTATTAATGAATAACAAGAACTTTAAAAGCATATAGGTTTACTACGCACTGGCCCAATTAATTCTGCAATACGGAATTATAGGCTGCGGAGGTAAAAAAAATAGTCCAAAGAAGACTAGTAAAAATAATTCTGAAAATTCCATTAAATTACTATACTGATGAATTATTTAAAGAATTCAAAGTTTTAGATTTAAAAAAAAGATATATCAAAAATGCATTACATCAAATCCACAAAGAAAAAAACAATTGGATTCAGTGAGCACCAGACCAATAACGTAAGGCCAAATAGTTACCCCGAAACTCAATACAACAACAGCACAGCATCACTATTCCTACTCAGCAATTAATATATTCAATATCCAGGGTAATTTTATCGGCTCTCTTACCTTACACTCATTATTAATATTAAGATTAAAGTTTTTTTTATGTGTATACCAAACAAGATGTTCAACTGTTATCTGCTCAGAGCTCTTGAGACTACAGAATCTCAAAATAGAGTATGCTGTGAGGCTGAAGAGTGGGAAGGAATTTTTATTTTTTCAGACCCCTTCTATACCCGCATCCACAAATCCATTTCCACGGCTTTTCCTTAACCCGCCTCAAAACGATGCCCAACCGATCGCTATATAGTCACAAAATGAAAATATGCAAATAGATTAAGCTATGTAGATTGGTTTCATCAAATTTTAAGTTACTTCTGTGTGATCTAAATGCGCCCAATATTTTTTTATAAACTATATTATACTTTTCTTTGTGAATTCATAAGACCGTTCGAGAGTGAACTTTTCAAATTTGGAACTGATGTTAGTTAAAATATCAAAATTTAAAAAATATATTTTCAATCCCCACCTAATAAAGTACCCACCTATAATATATTTTGTATTTCACTTGTCTGGATTTGATTTTTTTTATTTGTCAATTTTCCAAACACAACCATCAGTTCCGGTTTCGAAAAGTTCGCACTCGTACGTGTATACATATTGTACATGCACGTACTAGCAAAGGAAACTATGTTGTTTAATGATAAATATGGTACCCATTATTATTCCAAGTTTAAATAAATACTGATTAAATTCATTCTAAAACCAAAATAAAAATAAATTATTTTATCAAAGATTACAAACTCACCGGGGAAGCTTGTAAAGCTATTAAGAGTAAACACATGCAGCTGTTAGGAGTTAAAAGGAAATATGAAGAGGAAGAAAAAACACTAATTGATCTTGGATTTCAATGTCTCACCTTGACTGTAAAAAAGTCTGAGATAACTGAGGGAAGAAATACCATACTATAGAACCAAGATACTTAACCAATGTCAACCCTGGTGAACCCATAAAGGCACATAAGTACTGCCTACCCTGTCGTACTCCCATAAAAATATGTATTAGTTAAGTAATATTAAATTATTGCAAAATATAAATCTACACTTTGAAAAATACGCGAGAAATTAATGAAATCACAAAGCCGCGAGCGCCCAATTGACCGTCCTACTATAACGTGTTAAAAGCAGTAACTACAAATGCTCGAACGCCGCCAATGTCAGAGTAGATTATTCTATGTTCACTAGACTACACTAAATATGTGTGCGAAAGGAAGATCGGAAATAAATCAAGTTTTGAGTTAAGTTTGCAGAAATGTTCTTTAGATACATATCTAGCAAGGAAAAATGAGAGGAGTAAGAAAATAAAATAATGTGCTATTATTTTTTGAAAAATGACACGTGACATATGACATGAAATTCGTAGATTTTGTTTTGACTCTCCTGTACATCTACGTTTATTAACTCATTCCGTTTTTCCTTGCGCACACATACATATGTGTGCTGTGAGCTGTTGCGCGTTCGAGTGGTTCGTTTGTTTTAGTACCTATGTTAGTGTCTAAGGCAGTGCTTTTACAGAACAAATCCAATAGCAATCAGTGATATTTATTGGTACCTACCTCTATTACCGATTAATCCGCTATTTTTCTCTCTGCCTACCCTGTACACGCCACTAAAACTGGGCTAATGTCAGAAGAATGTGATTAAAAAAGTGCGTGCGGGAGTTATACAAACTGTCTCCATAGCAACAGTATAAATAATGCAGAAAGGTTTTTCTAATTTTTCACATGACTAAATCACCATTTCATTGACCATTTGATTATAGAGATTCAAATTACTCAATCGTAAACACAAGCCAAAACCTTGTCTGCGTTAAATGTCACCATGAGTGAGAATTTCTTCTGAGGTCAACAAACTAAATAGGAAACTAGGCAATAAGTCTCTGAAGAAGCAAAACCGCTTCTCTCCTTACATAATATTCAATGAAAGGGAATCTTCACATTTCAGTTGGAATAACTGAAAATTAACATAAAATAAAGATTTGAATACACCGCCGGTCGAAAAGTGATAAACCGTAATTGGTGGGTAAAATGAATTTAGTACTAACACACATTTTTCGTTTTGAAATAAAGTGTTTTATGTTTTATTAAAAGTTGACATAATTTTAAGAAAACATTTTTAGATTTCTAATTTTGAAACTGTAAATTCGTGGTGTAATTCTATTTTATGATTGAATAATACCAAACTTGTAGGTTACTAACTAAGCTAACGAACCATCACGCCTTTTCCCTGCAGGGGTAGTCAGAGAGGACTGACCACCATACAACTCTATATTGGCACACACTTCTTGCTTCATTCACATTCATACATAATCATCTGTTATTATGACTCTTCACATGGCCCGACTCGAGTATTTGATTCAATTAATCGTGCCATGTCTTCCTCGTACGTCCCCGACTTCTTCTTCCATTCACTTTCGCATCATATATTCTTTTCACACTCATTTCTTCGTTCGTTCGCTCTACATGCCCAAACCATCTAAGCGTCCATTTCTTAATCTTATTCATTACGTTTGAATCAGCCTTGCATTCTTTCCGGATATTTAGATTTTTAAAACGGTCATACATGGTTTTACTGCACATACTCGTACGCCTTAGGGATCTCATTTCTACAGCATTCAGTTTACTTTCATCCTTCCTCTGCCGATACTGAGAGAATCCAACACTATGGAACGTGCTATGAATATGGTAAATTTGATATTTTTTAAATTTATATATGATATAACTCATTAAAAAAATGTTGAATGGTTTACTCTTATATCATGAATGAAGAAAAGCTTTTCCTCATCGATTTTCAGGCTCAACAATTTTTTTTAAAACTCAAAACAACGTCGTAACATTGTTTACTTCATATTTTTCAATTGTAAAATCAATAAAAAGTGTATTGAAATATTCTGAGACCACGATGACTCCATTTGAATAAATATTAGACGACCTCCATGGTGGAGTGGTAAGACGCTCGACTACGAATCCAAAGTTCGCAGGCGCAAATAACCTTTATTCAATTTATATGTGTCATAACACATTTAATTTATATAAAATAATAAAATCATATTTTCGGCACGTTCCAGAGTGGTAGATACTCTAAGTATCGCCCTGGTGAAAGACCACCATTCAGAATCGAACCTTGCTGAATTGAAATGGCTTTAGCCGTTTTTGACCAGATTTGAATAGCCAGGTATTTCCAACCTTCCTCTTCCTCTTCCTCTTCCTCTTCCTCTTCTCTTCCCTCTTCCTCTTCCTCTTCCTCTTCCTCTTCCTCTTCCTCTTCCTCTTCCTCTTCCTCCCTCTTCCTCTTCCTCTTCCTCTTCCTCTTCCTCTTCCTCTTCCTCTTCCTCTTCCCCATCTCCATCCCCTCCCCACTACCTTCAGCCTCATAAAATACCCCAATTGGGGATGCCATAGTTCAACTGCCTCTAGACGGTTGAGAGCAGATGGAACTCTTGTGCGGTATTCACTATAAAAAAAAATATTTAAGAATTCTGTTATTTTAGGTTTCAGTGTTTTTTCAATGAAATTTACAAGACTAGCTCATAACTAAATAAAATCACAAGAAAAACTTTTCTTTGAAAGCTTTAATCAACATAATTCTTAATAAGTTTCTTATTCGTGGATCGCGATAATCATAATAATGAGCATCTAATTTTTAAAAGCAATATTAACCATGATTAAAACCAACTCGTGTATAAATAAACGACATGTTAGTTTCATAAGCAAACATGTCCACATTTAATTGACTGTGATCTTTCGGACTCGATGCACGATAATAATTATACAATAACAACCAAATTGTGTTGAATCAATTTTATTTGTTCAAAGGTGGCCAACTATTTAATAATCAGGTTTTTTAGACAAAAGCAATAAAGGAGAAGTATTATGCAAATGCTAGCTTGTTCACAAAGATCGATAGGTTGACAATGTTGTTTTTATTTTCCACGGCAACGATAAACACAATACAGGTTTTATAAAGCTTCTAACTGAAGAATAAAGCGCACCCTTTTTGTTAAATATATTTTTTAATGTTTATTTGTTACTTGATTTTTATATTTTCGTAGAAAGCAATCTCTTTGTAATTTGACACATTTAATAAAAATAAAATAATAACTTTGTATATGGTAAGACCACAGAATTTATTTTATTTTTTATGACTGACCGGTTTCGCTTAGCCTAAGCATCATCAGGGTTAAACTCAGTGATATTTAATGGTATCTATCTTTATAATCAACTAATCCGCCGTTTTTTTTTAACTGCCTACCCAGATCAAAAACTCTGTGCACGCCACTGGTTATATGCCTACGAAAAATATATAGTTTAACACTTTAAGTAACAATATATAGAGAGAGAGCTAATTCTTTTTACCCAACCTTTACAGCTTTGGGATAAATCACTTTCTCCGGGTTTTTACGTCGTACGCCATAAGAAAGAAAGAGACAACAAAATTTCCCGAATTATCACACCGCTTTAAAGTATTGTTAGAATGTTCTTTGTGTCCCGCGTCTCCGTTGACTCTGCTTACACGTTATGATACGCGAAATAAATTGACATAACTTAACGGTATATTTGGTTACTCGTTATTTTTTTAAACAATACTGTGAAAAAGTGGTTATACGAATAAACAAAAACATTATGTTGACATGTGCTATGAATGGATGTATAAATACCCTATCCCTAGTCATAGACACGCCCAGATCTATCCGAGTCCGGCAAACCTTGTAAAAACTGACTACAGCTCTCTCTACAGCTCTCTCTCTTGTATATTATTGCTCAGAGGGTTAACACACTATACGGTTTTCCATAGGCATACTTATGTATTTGAGGAAAGGGGTTAATTTCTACCTGTAACTCACAGCCAATAGTCAATCGTCAATTGATAACCGTGTGATTTAATTTTTGACAAGTTCTTTAAAAGGGAAGCTGATTTAATCTTTTTATAAGCTTATTTGTAGTTTAATCAGACGGCGTGATACTTCTCGCCACATAAATTTAAAAACCATACTTTTATCTGAAATGCATCAGAACTTATTTTTACCCTCGTGACTTAATTTTTTAAGTCGAGCCAGTCGCTTACCTGTTGAAACATGACTTTTTAAACATTCAAGTATATGATTATTTATATTTTTGAAGAAATAAATTTATTTATCGTGATGTAGTACATTGTAATTAATATTATTATCTGTATAACGTCGACTTGCACGTACGACTGTTTTTGCTGGCCTTTAATTTATTATCTCTTCCAACTCCGATCCAAACCAAAATGCTAACGATTAGAGTACTCTAAGCTAAGACGGTCTCCGTGGTCGAGTGGTAACACGCTCGCCTACAAATCCAGAGATCACGGATTCAAACTCGGCGTGCGCAAATCATTTTTATTTAATTCATAATCAGAACCCAAACATTACTTGAAATGACCAACACACTCACACTACAAGAACAAAATCCTTAAATAAAATCAACATTCCAAGATTGAACACATCTTTTGGACAGAAAAACCACCAGTTTCATGCTGTCAAATTATATAATGCTCTCCCAAAACATATTAGAGATGTCACCGAGATGCAAATGTTCAAGAGCAGCATAAAAAATGTGGATCAATAACCATGAAGACGAGGAAATTATAAAGATTATGCAGTAATCGTAGAACCAGTGACACCAACGCAGCAACCCATAGCCCCCCTCGGAACAGGAATCCCTAGCGAGGAGGACTGTAAATAAAATATTATTCTTTCTTAACATATCTGTTTTTTCAAATGTTATAATTGTAATTAATAAAAAAATATTAATTAAATTAAAAATAACTTAAGCCGTGTTTGGTGACTAGATCTGAATAGCCAGTTACTTCCCGCCCTTCCTCTTTCACATCTCCTTCCCTTCCCTACTACTTTCAGCCTCACAACATACCCCGATTAGGGGTATGTTGTGAGGCAAAAATAGCACTGAAAGTATTTTATTTAATGCTATCCGTTCAAATTTAGGCTCGGTTACACTTTAGTAAGCTGAAGAAAAATATTCACTCTATCCATAACTTTGCCTGATTGAATCAATTTTTGCATACGTTAAGGGCCTGAGCAAAACAAAGGGGATAAACAACCAACAACAGTCAAGAAAACCATTCACATAATTTAGTGTCATGAGTGAGTAATTTGAAACCTTCTAATTTATGAAAAAAATTGACGGCTCGCGTAGTCGAGTGGTAAGACACTCGACTACGAATCCAGAAGTCGCGAATTCAAACCCGGCGTGCGCAAATAAATTTAATTGAAATAATATGCATCATAACACATCTAATTATATAAAATAATATAAAGCAAATTTGCGGCACGTTCTAGAAGGGTAAATACTCTAAGTATCGCCCTGGTAAAATACCACCATTTAGAATTGAAAAGTTGCTTGAAATGGCTTTAGCCGTGTTTGATAACTAGATCTGAATAGCCAGGTACTTTCTCACTTTCCTCTTACCCATCTCCTTTTCCTAACCACTACCTTCAACCTCACAACATACCCCAACTGGGGATGCCATAGTATCATTGGCTCTAGACGGTTGGGAGCAGTTGGGACTCTTGGGCAGTTTTCACCATAAAAATATATCAATAATAATAAAAAGAGAGAAAAAAAGGCTTTTCTGAAAAAAAGTTAACTCAGGTAAAATAGGACAAAATAAACATAAGAGAGAACATTCAAGCCATGGTCTAGACAAAGTTTTGGTAGAGTCGTAAAGAATGACAAAAAACATTTGGACTGCTACCAAAAATTTCAAGACCTCGGCTTGAGTTAACAAGTCTTGACATTCTGGGAATTGGAGAATTATACCCATAATTAGTATTGTGATGATCGAGGAACAGCAATTCATTTTTTCTGAGTCTACGGTAAGAAATGTTGAGTTTAATAAGTTGCAACAGAGAAGGGGATAAATTATTATTAAATAAATTCCTAATAATATGCATAAAATATTTATTATCAGTTATTTGTATGAACCGCACTCAGATCCATACTAATTATTCTATTACCAAACGCGTTTTGGAACGTAAACACTTTATTAGTCGATAATTATAAAACGAATCAAAAACTAATGGAGAAGGTACCCGGTACCTGCCCGCATCCTTAAAAATAGCTGTTGGAATTAAAAAAAAAACTAGCCTCCCAACGGCTTGTGAAAGGTTGATGTAACAACTCCGTAGCCTTGAACTCTTAAGGATTGGTTTTTTCTTAAAGGATTTAATGTTGTACCTCTTCAACTTGCGGTCAGAATTAATATGCAAAAAGAATGTCTCCGATGGGAAAAGCCAGTTTGTAATCCTACATGTTGTGGTCATCGATATATAAACAGTTCTGTGAAATAATCCAAGAGATGAAGATGATCATTGATACATAGAGAAAGGGGAATTGAAGACAAAGGAAGAAACTTGGAGTAAGAAAATATGGAGAGCTAACTTTGTGAAACAGTGTAGTCAGGTCGGTCGCCTTTATACCGACTCAATAGAAAGACACAAAGATAAATTAAAGGATGTTGGATAGCCTATTAGTTACCGCCCACATGGAATTCGGACATTTTTTATAAACATATTACTACACATTAAACAAAACAATACCAATGCACCATTAAAATGACTTATAAAGTCAAAATATCACACAAACGCTAGTGACAGAAGGTTTGCTTAAATAATTATGGAAGCTTTTTGTTGATTTTGTGTTTTCTATATCATTAAAAATGTGAAATTCTAAAGTTCGGTCAAAAATATTTAAAACTGTCTTATTTGAATATTCACGCATAGCACATATTACCATCATGTTTGATTTATTTGTATAACTACTGCAAGTATTTCAATCAACACAAATTTAGGAAATAACCTCAAAATCCGTTGAAGTAAGTTAAACGACTCGATGATGTGAAGTTAGCGCGAACGGAAAATATTCTTCCATACGTAGAAGTGCTGCAATATTATGTGAAGACTTTTCTTGTCTCTTTCTCTCCCATGGTATACGACGTAAAAACCCGAAAAAAGTGATTTATTGCAAATTTGTATCGGTTGGGTGAAAATATTTAGCTCTCTCTCCATGTACATTTACAAAATCATTAATTGTTTTATTGACTCACCTTCTCTGTTGCAACTTATCCAGTTCAACATTCCTTGCCGTAGACTCAGAAACAATGAATTGCTGTTCCTCAATCATCACAATACTAATTATGGGTATAATTCTCCAATGTCCAGAATTTTAAGACTTGTTAACTCAAGCCATGGTCTTGAAATTTTTGGTAGCAGTCTAAATGATTTTCGTCATTCTTTAAGACTCTATCAAAACTTTGACTAGACCATGGCTTGAATGTTCTCTTTTATGTTTATTTTACCTTATTTTTGTTCATCGCTTCATTTATTTTATTGTATATGCTATTCCTTCTCTGTTACTCTTTTTTCTATTTCGTGTTTAATATGTTTTTTTGTAATTGAACTTTAGTCCGTTAGTTTATAAATAAATAAATGTAAATTCTTACTCCAAGGGAAGAAACAATGTGTAAACAGAATTAAAAAATAGATCACGATATCGAAACGCAATTCCATCTCTATCGATGTAAGTAAATAAATTCACGGGAGAAATAAACGAAAGCCTTAAAAAGAGGAAAGTTTTTTTTGTGTGAAGGAAAATGCCTTTTTGTCAATAGAACAATTCGATTGACGAGAAGCAACAAAATTCCTTTTCTTTCAGAGCCAGTGAAACTATGGAACCTTGATTCGGTGAATTATGTGATATAACTAACTAACTAACTAACCATCACGCCATTTCTCCGCAGGGGTAGACAGAGTGGACGGACCGCTACACAACTTATTTTTACATTGTACATGGCCCGATTCAAGTATTTGATTCACTTGATCGTGCCATGTCTTCCTCGGGCGTCTCCGAATTCTTCTTCCATTCACTTTTGCATTATATATTCTTTTCTCACTCCTTTCTTCGTTCTTTCGCATTATAAATAGGGATATTCGCATATTACCATACTTCGTTTCAATGTTTACTAAACATAGTTAAAGCTAATTCAGAAATTGGATCTTTTACCAGGGCATTTAAATATCGATTCTTAAACTAAGCTAATATAACGAATATAAAACAAAATACTTGGAAAATAGAAATATTAGGTTGCCACCGAGACTCAAGCTCCGAACCTTTACTCGTCTCTGCCAATTGAGCTACCGAAACCTTTTGAATAAAAAACCCAAAATCTTCTGATAAATGAAATTAAAATTATTGATATTGTTTCACTAATAAATGTCACAAAGAAGCATAAAGCTTTAATAAATGAATTCTTAACAAAAATAAAAATAATATAACTTCTATTTGGTCAATAAATAATTAAATAAGTTAACACATAATGAGGTAATATCATAAAATTTTATTTATTTTAATCTGAATAATTTTCAAATAAAATTTTAATTTTGAGAAATACAATGTCATACAAAGCATTTTAGTTTGGGGAAATTTTCGCTATACTTTTGACCTTGGCCTAGTGTTTTGAATTAAAAAAAGGTCAGGAATTTTACATAACAAACTCTGATAATAATATTTTTTATGACCCTGGCTATTTTTTTTTCTTCCATCTTTTCAAAATGGTAAAAAATCTCACGAAACATTTTAGATTTTTTTTTTCTGAATGTCGCCCAAAAATCCCAACTGCCAACGTGGGAAGCCAGTGGAACTATGGCATCCACAATTAAGGTATGCTGTGAGGCTGAAGGTAGTGGGGAGGTGATGTAGATGTGTAAGAGGAAGGTTGGGAAGAACCTGGCTATTCAGATCTGATCACCAAACATAATTGAAGCCATTTCAAGCAAATTTTCGATTCTGAATGGTGGTCTTTCACCAGGATGATATTAAGAGTATCTACTGCTCCAGAATGTGCCCCAAATATTATATTTTTAATCCATTGTGAAATAACATACATTGCTAATTTAAAAAAAAAGCGCACGCTGGAGGTCGAACCCGAGACCTTTATATTCGTAGTCTAGGATCTCACCACTCGACCATGGAGTCCTACAATACCTAAAAAACGATGCCTTGATATCTAGGCGTACAATATTTTATTTTTTAATACCGCATCAAAATTCTGACTTCGCGAAGCCAGTGGAACGATGGCACCCCTGTTTTGGGGAAACGTCATGAAACTAAGGAAAGTTGGAAATGGGAACTAACTGATAGAAAGAGGTGTAGAAAATCCCGAGTTACCGAGATCCCGAGTTTCCGAGATCCCGAAAGAGGTTTAGAAGTCCTGGACGTGCCAAAATCTTATTTTCTTTCCGGTGCTTATTTATGATATAATTTAAAAGTTGTACATTTTCATGGAACTGATTTTGATATTTTGTCGATTAAAAAAATATATTTTATAGTGTAACGTAATATGTTGATAATACGAAAAAACATTGAAACCCGATTTTTTTTTGTTTTTAAAGGACAATTCCGACGGCAAACAGCCTCCAATTGTTTTACCATTTTGGTTCCCATCAAGATTTTGGAATTCATCGCCAGGACCCGAGTTTACCTTGGCCGTCTTGAAAATCAAGGATGTAAATATTAGCATGATCTTTGAACAATAAATCATTGTTAAACACTGCCTCCAGCCTTAGCTATCTCCAATCTCTTTAAGGTAATTATTGTCCATTGTGCTAAAAATTATAGGCTTACGATTCCAGAAAGCTGTCAGACCAAAAAAATAATTTAATTGGCTGCAAATCCTCTTTTTTTGAATATATTATTTGAATTAAAATATACTTATAAAAACTTTACGCTTTATTTTAGTATCGATTGTTGAAACAATATCAATAATTTTCAACGAAATATGAAACAATAGAAGACGCAGAAAATAAAAAAAATTGCGATGCGACTAAAATTGCTTTAAAA
This sequence comes from Drusus annulatus, assembly GCA_022651775.1. Lineage (NCBI taxonomy): Eukaryota > Metazoa > Arthropoda > Insecta > Trichoptera > Limnephilidae > Drusus > Drusus annulatus. The sequence continues at coordinate 586,022 of JAGWCC010000043.1, read as the reverse complement.
CTTTATTGGTAATAAAATAAAGCAGAAAGCTCTTTCTAATTTAAATATTAATTCTAGACTTTGAAAGAATTTGAAAGTTCTTCTATAAATAAAAATGGATAGTCTATACAAGACAGATATGTAACTGTGTTCAGGTAGAGCTTTGCATAGCAATACAAGGATAGCTGCTATATATATTGGAATAAGTGGTAAAAAAAGTTTTTTGAAGGAATATGGGATTGATAAAAACGACGATTTCTAAAAAGATATCGGTACCTCAATTGGCAGAGACGTTACTTCTGGATAGATCAAAAGTTCTGAATTCATGTCAGTTTCATAATTCGTTAAGAATTATCGATTTGGCTTCGATAATTAATATTCTTAAAATTACAACATTTACAATTTATACACGTACTATAGTTATTGGATCCTAAGCTCGATAAAACACTGAATATGGTTTTAGCTTTAGGTGGATTTGTAAAATTATTGACTTTAAACGTTGTACCATACTACTTGATGGATGTGTCTAATTTTGGCTTGTGGAAAGATTGTGCAATAAAGGAAAGATGGGAAAACATTCACTCACCGACATTCAACTTCATCAAAGTTATTATTTCATTTTCATTTAATAAGTCAAACCACAAAGTGATCGCTTTTTATGAAAACACATACACTAACCCTTTACCGCATGGATTTTTTAATCCTTCCAGAAAAAATATATTTGTGTAGAAATGTATTTAGAATCATGTAAAATATATATTTTGAGAGAATCGCAAAATATTTATTTTAAATGTTTTTGTTCATATTTGGCACTACTTGCAATACGGCGAATAAATACAATATTCCCAAATTTGTCAATTTGAATTAAAGGTATACCCTGTTCGATTTACGATAATGCAAAGCTCACAGTAAGGAATTAGCTGAAAACAAAATACATATATGGCCCACATAGCCCTTTGTGATGATAACATTCTTATGTTCCGAATTTGGAACAGTATGCGGTAAAGGGTTAATGTTCCCAAATCAATGACTTTTTATTAAACAAAATGCATTGCTGTGTTAAATTATCAATTCCTTGATGTGATTTATACTTACAAAAATAATACAACCTTATTTAATCTCTCCTTTTAGGATTTTACAGGTTCAGGATAAAAAAACAAAAATTCCTATAATTTGTCTTAATTCACGAAAATTACATCTAATTTGGTGTCATTTCCTCTACTAAAGCTACCCTAAAGACTACCCTACAATCCGGAAAAACTCGGATAAACTGCACTAGTACCGGTCACGTAAGTTTTGATTGTATGAATTAGGGTGTTTTTTTTATATTAACTCCACACAGGAGGCCTTGAGAGAAGGGAGGAATGAACTTGTGTCTTGAAGAGGCCAATATTATAGGAGAAAGGAAGCACAGGGGCCGGCAAATCTTTCCACAGCCGATCTTTTGAACATAAGAGCGAGTCGTAAAAGCGACCCGTTTTTGTGTATCGAATGTAAACCGTGTGCAAATTTCGAGCGCGCGTCTGGGGAGTTTTCCGTCTATGCACCGATGCCGAAGAGATCAATGACGCGAGTTCCTATGAGCATCTTCCATTGAAATACTGGTAGAACAAAGACAACATTCCACCCTGACTTCTGTACTCCAAAGATTGCAATCCGTTTATTAAGATTGGAGAATCTATCAAACATCTATCAAAGAGTCAAGGATTTTTTCAGGTATTTAGGGGCTCCAGGTGGCTACCAAATTCAATAGTGAGATGCACGCTTCCCCTAAAGGCTTCTTCCATCAATCTTCCTTAGGAATATCGATTGATGATGGAGCACAAGAAAAAGTTACCTGACAAAAAGAGAAGTCATGAGGAATTGGCCAGCAAAAATTTTGGCCATAAATAGAAAATTTTAATCTTCAAACGATAAAATATTTTTAAGAGGTGATAGTCGAATACAAACGAGTAATACGCTTACATATTGTATTCAACACGACTTAAACTGTTCTTACGACATAACAAACAGGTTAAAGAGGACTCAGTAGCAGTAGAAGAAATAATAGAATTATATTCGTAAATCACCAAAAACGCACCGTAGAAAGTAGGCCATGTTGAGCCAATCCCATAATACTGTGGACCGCAGGAGAACTGAGTAAGGCCGCCGAAATGTCAATTGCTTGAACAGGACATGAACATGTCCAAACATAATAAAGCAAAACTTACGTGATTCAATAAACGGAGGTTATATAATAAGAATCATGTTATTAGATTGATTGCTTTCGTACCCGGCATCGCCTGCGTTTTATTCCCAGTTACACTGAAATGAACATGACAATTCTCTTTCAATTTTTTTCTTCTACAATCATTGAAATGTGACATAACAGAATGAAATTAAGTGCGGTAGAAGCGTTTCTTAGCGCATTGATCAACAATCCTTGCGAATGAATGGACAATGCACTTACCTAACCCAACCTAACCAGCTTTTTACAATAAAGCGAATTTTGGAAAAAAACGTCAGAACCAGAGATGTACACCTAATAGTATTTAGTTATTGATTCGATGATTATAGAAACCTATTCGTGCAACAAGTGTAATTAACTGAATGCGTAATTAAACCCTTCAATGTTTATAAGAGTTTTATTTTCACATTAACAATATAGTAAAAAATAGACATGTTTGATATATTATTCCCAAGGAGTTTAAAAAAAACCCACTCCGAAAGAACAAATTACAAAAACAAAAAATAATAATATTTTCACAAAGACATCAAAATTTTAAAGCGGATTACATAAAAAAGGTAACTATCGAGTAAAAACATTAAAAAGAGACTCATAAGAGTTAAGATTAATTAGCACCATAAATACATCAAAAAAGATATTCCCACATAAAAAGGTTCTACAGAAAGGATACATCACTGATTTATTAAGTTGTTATATATCCTTGAAGTGCTTTGGCTAATATTTTTTTTTCGCAACTTGGAAATTTAATTCATTAGGTAATGCGTTGTGTTGCGTATATGCGATGTATTGCTAGGAGTTAAGTTCAAATTTAGATGTGTGGGTAGATGACGATAAGTGTATTTGATTTTATGAGTTTAATGCTGGTGTATATCGGTATTAAACACTGGTTTAATGTTGGTGTGTGACGAGTGTTGAATTATTAGTAATATGGCAGTTGTAATGTTATTTTTGGCAGAATCGTAAAAAGAAGAATTCATGTTTGTGAGGATGAAGTTTAACTTGAGGTCTTGGCCATGTTTGCTTTGATTTTTTTAGAGAAAGATATAAAATATCTAATTAGTTTCTCATTACCTTTTCGATTTCGTCTCACCTAGCTCAAATATTTATTTATTGCACGAAAATGTTTTTAGATGGTGTCAGTTTGTTCCAAATGGCTTTAATGGTTTATGCATAATTTTTCTCATTTAATTCTAGTATTACTTGATATATAAAAGTTAGGCCATAGTTTTGATAACTTTTATTGGTATGTCTGACTAGCCGAACTCTCACCAGATTTAAAGGTACATGATGAATTCGCTGTCAGTACTTCCATTGCTTCGGATTTTTTAAAACACGGAGCATGCTTTTAGGATTGACGATACAAAAAAGGGGAATATATTTTTTTTAAATACTAAATTTGTGAAATGAAAATTATAAAATATTAGAATTGAGCACTAAACCCTCGCTGTACGTGAGTGCGTCTGAAACTGTATACCTATGTATGTCCGATACATCTTTTTAAAAGCGATTAAGAAAAGACTAGTGAAATTTTCAAAATTTCTACCAATTTGTAATATTAATTAATGGATTCACAAATCTAGATGTTGTTTACAACAGACCCACTATAAATCGAAGCTCAGAAGGAAATGCTACATTCAAAGTTAGATAGTTGATGAGATTCCAAACTCTAGTGTTCAGTTCGCGAGTATTTTCTTAGAAATACAGAACTTCAACTAACTAACTAACCATCTCCGCAGGGGTAAGCAGAAAGGATAGATCGCCATACAGCTCTATCTTGGCACACACTCCTTGTTTTATTCACATTCATATGTCGTCCCATATATACTCTTCTTCTGTTATTTTGACTTTTGATATGGCTCGACTCAAGTATTTGACGATCTTGATCATGCCATATATTCCTCGGGCGTCCCCGAATTACATTCACTTTCACGTCATATATTCTTTTTACATTCCTTTCTAAGTTTATCCACTCTACGTGCCTAAACTATCAAAGCGTCCTTTTATTAATCCTATCCATCACGCTTACATAAGCCTTGCATTCTTTCCGGATGTCCACATTTTTAAGACGGTCACACGTGGTTTTACCCCCCATACGCCTCAAGGATCTCATTTCTACACAGTCTACTTTGATCCTTCCTCTGCTAGCTTTATGCCTCACTGTCATACATCAGGGTTGGTATAAACACTACGTTGTGGACTGCTAGCTTCAATTCTTTGGACAAGAACTTTAAGGTAAAAAATAACACAACAGTTTTTACGCTAGTTGTGAGTAAATTTTTGATACCCACGTATTTTTTTTATACCCACGTCAATTTTTTTTGATACCCACGTAAAATTTTTCATACCCAAGTAATTTTTTTTTTGATATTCACGTAAAAATTTTTATACCCACGTAATTTTTTTTTGATATCCACGTTGAATTTTTGATACCAGCGTCAATTTTTTTTTGGATATACAATGGTAAGGATATTGAAAGGAGGGTGAATGCAGGAAACTCCATTAATAGAGGACTGATCGCTGTTGGCGCAAAAAAAATGTTCAAAGAAGCGAAGCTAGCAGCTTACAATAGAGTGCTTATACCAAACCTGATGTATGGCAGTGAGGCATGGAACTGGCAGAGGAAGGATGCAAGAAGACTAAATGCTGTAAAAATGAGATCTTTAAGGCGTATGTGCGGTAAAACTATGTGTGATCATATTAAAACTGTGGATATCCGGAAAAAATGGAAGGCTGATGTAATCGTAATGAATAGAATCAAGAAAGGGACGCTGGTTGAGGCATGCAGAGCGAATGAACGAAAAAAGGAGTGTGAAGAAAATATATGACGTGAAAGTGAATGGAAGAAGATGTCGGAAACGCTCGAGGAAGACATGGCACGATCAAGTGAGAGTCAAAATTACAGAAGAGTATGTGTGAGACAATGTAAAACTACCAAAAATGTACATTATCAATATTTAAGACATTGTATAAATACATATACAGACACAATAAAGAAGCCGCAAGTATCATACATACTTATTATACTACGCAGAGGCATGATTGATGTTTTCATTTCATAAAAACTCAAAATCGTACCCCTAAATTCCATGCATCAAAAAAATAACGTAAATATAAATTAAAATAAGTCCGCGACCTCTGGGCTCAGAATGCAGCAGCTTTCTGCTAGTGAAGTTTTCAGTACGTAGTTTTCTTAGATCGCATTCGTTTTCCATTTTAACGAGACGTTTATCGCGTCTAGATAGTAAGTGAATCTACATTTGTCTAGATATTTTATCACCGTATCCAAACAGGCCTACGTGCCACTACGTAAGACGATTCTGAGAGTGCGGAAAAGCCAGAGATGACGCACGTATTGCGCAAGGTTACGGTTAAGGCCAGAATCCTTCCTGCATGTTTGTTTTTGAGCATCGGGGTGTCGCCGAATGAATTTATCTGAAGCCAGATAAGATTTCTCTTTATTCTAAACCCCTGGACCGAAATAACGACTTAATTAATTCAGACGGGCGGATATTTCGGTAGTATGGTGCACGCCTCAAAGGTGTATTGAAAATGACGATATATTTTTGGAGGACAAAATTGATTTGGCAAATATGTATTATATCAAGGCATTACGGCGAGCTTTCAACGCCACAAAAATTTCACACATTCTAAAACATTAAGAAAATAATAATAAAGTGCTATAATAAAATGTTAATATCCTTTATACAAACAAATTAGAATCCAAAATAAAATACTCAATAATGAAAATTAAATAACAACTTTGTTTAAAACCACAGATTTTATTTTATTTTTTATGACCGACCGGTTTTGTTTGGCTTAAGCATCATCAGGGTACAAAATTGAATAAAACAAAAAATACATAGTGTGTGGTTATATAATAATAATAATATTTGGATGATTTTTATAGCGCCGTTTTTGTGAAAAATCACCTCAAGGGCTCATACTTATACATACAGAGGGAGGACAAAATATAAAATAAAATTAAAAAGAGAACAGTAAGAAAAGAATAACATTAAAATTATAGCAAAGGGACAGAGAGAAAGAGACAGATAATATGAAACGAAAGAGGCAAAATGTCAACTGCGAAGGTGATTAAAGAATAATGAGAAATTTTATGAGTTTACGGGAAATACACCTAATATTGGACTACAGGACAAATTTAATTGATTATTAAGAATATGACTAACAATTTTAATGGCTTTCTTTATTTCGAAGTCAAAACTAATTTCAGTTAGATAATGTTATATATAAGTGAAAATAAGCAATTTTAAATAAAAGTAACTTTGTTTTGACACCACTTTATTAGATACATATACCAACCGGTTTCGGCTCTACCTGAACCTTCTTCAGGGTTGAACAAATATATATTTAAAAAACATAAAATGGGCCCCATCAACTTAGGTGAGGGCTAAGTACGGGAGAGGTGGCAGGAGTGTAGGTAGGGGGTTGGGTAGAGCCGAAACCGGTTGGTGTATGTGTTTAATAAGGTGGTGTCAAAACAAAGTTACTTTTATTTAAAATTTAATTATGTCTTACCACAAATTAAATGTTTCATGTCAAAGTTTAAAAATAAGGACTTCCAATGGGTGCCCCCACTAGCCCTCTGAGAGCAGATATATTCATGAACAATTTGGAAAATAAAACTTAGACCTTTTTACGATTTTTTTTAATACTTAATATCAAAGTGGAAAGGAAATCTCCGACAAACCACCAGTGAGTAGAGGTTAGTAATTAAAGGTAAATCTAGCGGGTAAAACACGATAAAGTGTTATGTTGTAAAGAAAGTGTGATGAATATCAAGATATTATATTTTATTTTCTAACACTATCGTGTGATATTCGAAAATAATATTACTTTGAGTTATCTAGTCGTTACAAGTTGGTAGAACGCTTGACGATGTAATTAATTAAATACTCACAGCGAATACAAACTAACGTTATTTTCAGAATATTTGATAACAAAAAATAATTATGGTATAATTGGTGAAGCGCCATTTTTGTGAAAAATCATCTCTACTTGTACATATAATTCAATTCCTCTGCTAGCTAAGTCCTCCATCGTTGCACAAGCAACACATTCCTATTATTGTGATGGCGGTAGGAGTTTTTCAAAAATTGACAGATTATTCGCAACCCAGGAATGTTTTTCTTTCTTTAAAAAAAATAAAAATATTTATTTAATCTAGGCATATTGATATTTATTTTTTATTACGTACATAGATAATAAACAAAACCATACTTACCTAGCAGGTTACATGCATAGTGAAAAGGTACGTAGATAAGTAATATGAATATGAGTATAAGGCTAATAGCTTGTTGATCAAAAGAAACTTTTTGCTTAAGGAACAGAGAGTCTCAAAATACAGCTCAGGAGTAGAGCAGTTATCAGATCATTCAGACGATAAATAATCCCACTGTCCATATCGCAATTTCTTGGTTTAAAATATTTAAATAAAATAATTGTTGGATCCGAAGCTGCGATGGTACACCAAATGTATTTTCAGCTTCAGATGAATTTAGGAAATAGTGTAATGTAAACGATAAAATTTTTAAATACTGTAATACTTGAAGGAAATTTCTAACTAAAGCTGTGGAAAGATAAGGAAATTAGAGAAGGAAAAAAAGGAAACCAATTCACTCACCGATGAAGCTAAAGTTCTTCATTCTTCTAACACAATTGTATTGTTTCCACGATTGTGACTTTTCTCTGGCGCCGTCGCTCCGATCGATCTGAAAATTTGCATTTGATCTAAATTAAATAGTTTGAACGGGTTTCGCACAAAAAAATGATGTGAACTTCGGAAAAACATTTTAAAATCTTACTATCACTTTGCGCGCCAAAGCGAGGGGTCGGGATGGCAAAGCACTTTTCTCTTGCGCCGTCCACCCGATCGGTCTGAAAACTTCTGATTGAGTTAGATTAAATAGTTGAAACGTGTTTCATACAAGAAAAGGTTCATGTAAACTTAAAAAAAAAAAAAAATCTTTCTATCACTTTGCGCGCCAAAGCGAGGGGTCGGAATAGAAAAGCACCTTTCTCTGGCGCCGTCCACCCGATTGGTCTGATAACTTCGACACAATCCAAGAAAACACCACACTTACGTTAGTCTTCTAATCCATGAAACACCAAATTAAAAAAATATATATTTCTTAAGAAAGACAAACATTCCCAGTTAACGAATAACTAGACAATATTTGAAAAACTCATACTGCCATCATAATAAGCTGAAAATGCTGCTTGTGCAATGATCAAGGACTTAGCTAGCAAAAGAATTGAACCCACAACGCCCGAATGGGAATCCGATGCGATTTTCCACTCAGCTACTAACCGGTCAAAAGTATAATTATAATTTTGAATAGCAAACAACAAACCGATTAACTAGTGAAACGAAAGAGCAACCTCGTTTTTTCACTAGTCAATTCGACTGTCAATTATTTCGAAATGTCGCCGTTTAATTCAAAATGGAGATACGGTGATATGGTTAGGGTAAGTAGGAATTTGGATAAAAAAGATGAAGGTAAAAACCGAGATAATTATTAATGAAAACACTAAAAGTAGTTCAATTTTATTGAAATACCCGGTTCAATCGAAGACTGTTGTCTTTTAGATTTCATAAATTAGTATTTGACTGACTGGACACTAAAAAGCTGTTTGACTTCGTACTCAATGCAGCATTTTCTACGATTGATCAAATCGCCATCAACAGTAATGAGTTACCATAACACCGACGAAAACAATGGCTGAAACTCTGTGATCTTTGACGCTAAGAATGGCAGATAACCTGCGCAGCATCTCTCAGTACCGCCGGGACCTTTACTGGTTGAAATAGAATCCAAGGCCCCCTAAGCTGGCCTTGTGAGGTGACTGGGGCCTAAGTCCTTGAACTATTATATACTTAACACGTTGGTTGGCGACTTAGACATCTGTTTTTAAGCAAATTAACTAACCATCGCACCGTTTTGCTGGAGTGGTAGGTAGAGAAGATGGACTGCTACACAACTCTGAATTGCTTGTGTAAACATTATGCAATGAAGGAAAAATGGGAAATCACTCACCCACCAATGATGTAGAAGTTGAAAGATTGATTCTTCTTACACAGTTGTACTAACGAAACAAATCCCGAAAACACACTTATTTTAGTCTTCTCATTCACAAAACGCCACACTTATTCTTAATATTTGGATATCGAACAATAAACCGACGACCAAGCGAAACGAATGAGCAACTACTGTTTTTTCACACACCAAAACTCTTATGTTCAATAGTCAATTGTTTCAAACACTGTTTTGTTGAATACGGAATTCGATACGGTGAAATGGTTGTGTAGGTAGACACTTGGGTGAAAAATATGAAGGTAAGAACCTAATCTAAAACTTTAAAATCCATCAATGTACGAATACCTTCTAGACAAGGCTTTGGAGGTACTTTCTCTTTGAATCTTTACAGTTTAACTTTATGCACCCATAAATATGAATTTAAGTAGACAGAGAAGATGGACTATTTACACAACTTTGTTTTGACACATTTATGAATCGTCCTTTACATCAGTTTTTGTTATTCTGACTCTCGTGGAGACTTATTATAGATTTTACAGAAATGTTTAATAAGTAGGTAAAATAGTTGTTTTGTAAAATAATAAATGTAAAGTAATGTTGTCGGGTTGCAAAGCATTAATTGTTTTTTTTTTTAATTCTTGTAATTATAAATAACATTAAAATTCTAATCTTAAAACTGGAATTTTGAAGATGCCTGTTAGAATGTGAAAATAAATCAGTAGAAATAAGTAACAAAGGTTCTTACATTGTGAATTCATACTTGGAAATTCATTGATTTCACCAAGAATAGAAGTCATTATTCCATATATCACGGAGCGGTTTTTGTGATAGCGCCCAAAAAATTCCAACTACCCAAAGCCAATTTAGGAAAAGTGACGAGGATGAAGGAAGTAGGGAGGGGAAGGAGATGGGAAGGAGTAAGGCTGGGAAATACCTGAATATTCATATCTCTCCACCAAACACGTCTAAGGCTAATTCGAGAAACGTTGCGATTACCGAAAAAATCACAAAAAATCTGTTTTTCATAAATAAATTAAATGATTTTAAAAAGAATTTTCTTTCAGTAGATCTATGAAATTGTTTTACATGTTATTCACATGAAAAAGGCACTTCAGAAGTTCACTTCTACGCCAATTCAGTAGCATTTGTAAGGTCTCTCATCACACGACCTATCCGTGTCTTTAAAATTTTCTCATTTCCTTCCCCTCCCTACTAAATTCAGCCTCACAACATACCCCGATTGGTGATGTCATAGCCCCACTGGCTTTAAACTCTCAAGATCAGTTGGTACTCTTGTGCGGTTATCACATTAAAAAAAAATATTTAAAAAAATATTCTCAACATTTAATCAATGTTTGATTATGCGGAGAAGTAGGCGATGAAAGGGTTAAGCGAAAGACCGTATGATTGTTATGATAATGAACAAATGAATTGGAAAAGTAATGGAGATTTATGATGATTGCTCTTATTAATCATATCTGATGTAATGCTTTTTTTATTTCTTACATTTCTGAATAATGAAGACTTTCAAACGCAATACTCAGACACTAATTCACAACATTGTTATTATGAAAAATTAAGTTGATTTAATTAGTTTCCTATTATTACAAACATTTAATGCAAGTTGCGTTTAGCAATAAAGTACGTGGATTCATTTGTAATTCTTATTGTTTGAACTGTAGATTGTAAGAAAAAAACTATGCATAGATAATTAAAAGTTGGGTAGCTATAAAAAATATACGTAACACACTTTAAAATAGATATTATACTAACTTTCATATTTATAGGTTCATAAAGTTAAACTGTAAAGATGCAAAGAGAAAGTACCTTCAAAGACTTGTCTAGAAGGTACATTATTGGATTTCAAAGTGATCATTTATTAGGTTCTTACCTTTATATTTTTCACCCAAGTCTCTACCTACACAACCATTTCACAGGATCGAATTCCGTATTCAACAACACAGTGTTCGAAACAATTGACAATCGAACATAAGAGTTTTGGTGTGTGAAAAAACAGTGGTTGCTCATTCGTTTCGCTTGGTCGTCGGTTTATTGATCGATCTCCAAAATATTTGAAATAAGTGTGGTGTTTGGTGAACGAGAAGACTAAAATAAGTATATTTTCGTGATTCGTTTCGTTAGTACAACTGTGTAAGAAGAATTAAGCTTTCAACTTCAACTACATCTTTGGTGACTGAGTGGTTTCCCATTTTTCCTTCGTTCCATAATGTTTACACAAGCTATAATTTCACACTTCTATCAAGTAGTATAGTTTATCGTTTACAATCAACTATTTTTTATGAAACACTTCTCATTCCATCCAGTTTTTAAAGATTGGTAGCTGGAATAAGATTAAAAAAATAATTTTTAGAACACATATTTGCATGAAAGGGGCAAACGAAATTATTCACATTCGTGGAAAACCGCTAAAAAGACGGGTTTTTCGCTTCAGAAATTAGGCCAATTTAATTGACATAATAAAACAATAAACGAGCTTATAGCTATAAAATTACCAACAATTACAAAAAATTCAAATGTCCCAAAATAAAGCAATTATCAAATTATGTACACGGATTACAGATATGTAAAAAAAGGTCAATTTTATGACGGTGAAGCAAGCCAAAATATTTGAATATTTATGTTTTATACGTAAATTTATTATCAGAATGATGTCTAAGGAATTTGAAGGAGAAATAAATGACTATCACGAGACCCACTGACCCGGGACGAAAAAATTAAAACTAATTAAATTGCCAGCATGGAAAAAATCTAGCACACAGAAACCATAAATGTACCAGGCCGTCCAACTATACAATTAAATTCCAACAGAAATTACTGCAGAAGATGATATTTTTCAATTTTAAAAAAGAAAACCTGTTTGCCATTTCAATTAATGTTTAGTATATTATTTGTTTAATTTTTCAATCGAATATTCATAGATTTATAAAATGTAATTGGAAAAATATGTTTACAATGACCGTGTCAACTCTATAACTGAAGATAGATTTATTTACTCACCCTAATGCAGCCGAATGGACAACTTCGCCAGACTTCCACCCTCAAAGAGACCTTTTTTCATTACCCCATAAATCATAATGCGCCGAATGTGTTACGCAACGAACGCCTATTTGTAATTTTAGTTTGAAACAAAATATCCCCCACACCGATGACATTCTTTCTTCATTGCTTCACACAAATTGTTACACTTTGATTAGTTTGTTTTACGAGTAGAAGTGAAATTTCACAAATGAGTCAAATTCAAAAGCGTTATTTCAATTTGACAGGTGTTTGTAGAGATAGGTATATAGCAACTAGATTCAAAATACAGTAAATATATTTACAATGTTCAGTTATAAAAAGTCGTAAAAAAAAACAAAAACAAAAAACACTGTCTGTAAAATTTGCAAGGCAAATCGGAAATGCGTCAATTTGAAGGGTTCCTTAAGTTAAGTGTTAATATTTGACATTAGAATACACAGATGATGTGATCGAAATGGTAATTGGTAGGACATGCTGCAAGAAAATCATATGGATGCCGTTTTGCTTTTTTAATGTGAATACCGCACAAGAGTCTCAACTACCTGAAACTAGTGAAAACTTTGACATCCTCAACTGTGGTGTGTGGTAAAGCCTTAAAAAGGTGAAAGAAGAAGGATATGAGGAAGAAGATGATTAGGAAGTACTTGGCTGTTCAAATCTGGTCACTAAGCACGGGTAAAGATACTTCAACCAACATTTCGATTCTGAATGGTGGTCTTTAACTTGGAAAATACTGAGATTATGTAAGTTTCTGGTGTAATAGTAATAACAATACTTTAATAATTTATAAAGCGCCATTTTGTGTTAAATGTCACCGTGCAAGTGCACTGATATTCTCAGTTTAGCTTTATTGTTGAAGCAATTAATATCCCGCTGAACCGGAGACCAGAAAGAAAAGGCCATTCAAATATCAACATCAGAGATAAGGGAATGATATAAATAATTCGGAGGACTAAAACGGTAGATATTTAGTCCATATTAAAATATGACAATCCTCGTAATTGCGGAGCAATATGATACTATGAAATCATAGTTAGATGTACATTTATTATAAATTCCAAAAAAAGTAAGGAATATGGATTATATCATAAATCATATCAAAGATAACTGGTATTTTGTAATATTAATTGAATTATAAATGTAAAATGTAAAATAATTTCCCCAGTACGGGAAATCAAGAGAAACCTAACCTCCCAAAGAAGAACAATGTTAAACTTCAAAGAATTAGGCCTCAGCACTTAAAAATGCGTTAAACATCACTTTGTAGCATTCGTACACAAGCAACACTACAAATGATTTATCTGTAAATTTTTCTCGGGTAGTTAGAAAAATGGATAAGGTTTCTAGGGAATAGTTTTTTTAAGTGTAATCTTTTAAATTCTTTTATAAACATACTAAAATGTCAGTACAAGGTGCAATTTAAAAACTAGGACATTCTCAAACGTCTCACCTTAAATTCCAGAATTTAACAAAGAATTTTAAAGATTACTGTTTAAGAATTTGCTGTAAACCTTTGACATTTTTCCAACTACCCGTATAATTAACTGATCCATCATTTGTAGTTTTTCTTGTATTAAAAAGCCAAAAGGTGTGTTTTTTTTTAATGTCCTAACCCGTAAGATTTTCACGGTCAATAGTGGCAGGTAAATTAGAATGGTTTATTTTTTTAAATATATTCATTTTAACGTTTTTTTTAATAAAAAAATAAAATGAAGTTCCGGAAAATAACATTTTTTTTAATCGTAGTCATTGAAGAGTATGAAAAAGCTTCAACTCCTGTTGCCTTTCTTCAGTTACTTGCCCATACCATCCAGTTCCTTAAGCTTAGGTTTCCCAACACTAATTTATTCATTCTTAACTCAACGGTAGATTTTTTTTTAAAGATTGTGTAACGGAAATCAGCAACAAGTTCTTTTGTTTATTTACATTTAGTCCATAGATACCAATAAATAATGTTTTTAAAACGTCTCTTTATCTTGAAATTGAAAGTAGCGAACTGCAACAAATTGGCTCTTTTTTAGACAGAACAATTATTGGTCCAGAATTTAAACTTGTTCGTTTTACACAAAACATGATTTTTCCCATTTTAAGATTAACTATGTCATCTGAAACCTTGTTTTAGCTTTCAGATGTAAACATTAAAAAATGCACAAAAAATCTTGGTATCTTAATACTCGTTTCAGAGTAAAAGTACAGATATAATCCTGTTCAAATCATTGGTACAACAATGTCTATTCATCACGTTATAGGGCAATGATTTGTAAATAATATTCGTCCAGTCATCTTTAAAGTTTTAAGTAACCTTCCGATTTAAGTATCCTTTTCCTAAAACATTATTTACGTGTTGTTTAAATGTTTTAATGTTTATCCTTGCAAACTTTCTATCACGTTGCACTTTGCAGTTGGATTCATTTATAAAGATGATGTCAATTTTTCCATCAGTTTAAGTAAAGATAACCAAAACAAAAGAAACGAAATGACGTAAGTAAATTATTGTTAAATAATTTTGTTATTCTAGTTTATTTATACCTAATAGCGTATTGCCACCATCTTTGATTTTTACCTGTAAAAAGAATATTTTTTTCGCTTGAGTGATTTTTGCTAACATTTAAAAAAAGAGAAATAAAGTTTTAGTTACGTTTTTTTTTATGAAAACATTAAATAAAACTACTTAATTTAATTTTTAATGTATCTCGAGACATCTCCTTTGACTTCTAAAGTTATGTGGTGAGTAACTGAATGACTAACTATTTTTTATACCTATTAATAAGAGCAAAAAATGTTTTTAACCCCTTATTTCCAATGGTGTTATTCACATTTTAGAAGAAATTATATGTGCACTTATGTCGTTTATGTGTTATAATGTAACGTAATGTTTGACCCTCCACAAAGCATCCCCAAAGATGACAAAGGTCAATAGAGACAGGGCCATCTGGAATTGCTAAAAAAACTATTTATGTATTTCTTAAATATTTACTTTCATGTTTTTTTTTACGTGAATACCGCACAAGAGTCTAAACTGCTCCCAACCGTTTAGAACCAGTGAGACTATGGCATATATGTATGTTGTGAGGCTGAAGGTAGTGGGGAGGGAAAGAAGATGAGAAAGGGGAAGGTTGGGAAGTACCTAGCTATACAGATCTGGTCACTAACCAAGGCTAAAGCCGTTTCAAGCAACGTTTCAATTCTGAATGGTGGTCTTTCACCAGGGCGATACTTAGAGTATCTACCACTTTGGAACGTGCCGCAAATAAACTATATTATATTTTATATCAATTAAATATTTTATGACACACATTGATTAAATAAACTTCATTTGCGCACGCCGGGTTCAAACCCGCGACCTCTGGATTCATAGTCAAGCGTTTTACCACTCGACCATGCAGGCCGTCATCATTTAATATTAACGAGTGATAATCATTACATTGGGGTGATTTTCCAACGAAAATGGCTCTATAGAAATAATCCATTTATTATTATTATTATATGAATAATTAATAGTTTGCCATTTTCTATGTAGCGCATAATTTAGTTCAAATAATTCACTCATTTTATGAGGAAATGAAATTTTTCATCCTGTGTTCATGTTATTCGTGGTATTTTCTTTCAAATTATTTGCAAATATTTCTACGAATGATTTTAAAATAATTAAGGAATTTCACAATTTTTGCTGTGTTTCTTTCAATCTACGACCATATTTAAAATTAATTATAACCATATCATTTATACATCATAAATTAAATAAATACCAATACTATAGGCTAGGAATTAATTTTAACTAGTATTTAAGATTTTTACAGGGCTTTTGAGGTAATTTTTTTCCAAAACATATTTGTTTAGTTTTTTATTTGCTATGCGCAGTAGAGTGGGAACTTATTTTAATTTGTTGTGTTGGATCTGAAACTGCGATGAAACACAGAATGTGTTTGTAGTTTCAGATGAATTTGTAAAATAGTAGACTGTAAATCATAAACTATACTACTTGATGGAAGTGTCTAATTATAGCTTGTGGGACGAATTATAGAATAAAGGAAAAATAAGAAACCATTCACTCACCGATGAAGTACCGAAACAATTCATGAAAAAACACGCTTTTTTTTAGTATTTTTATTCACAAAACACCACATTTATTTTATATTTTTTAAAGATCAAACATCAAAACAACGAAGTAGCGAAAGGAACGAGCAACCACGTTTTTTCACACAAAAACTCTTCTGTTCGATTGTCAATTGTTTCGAACACGGTGTTGTTGAATACAAAATTCAATACGGTGAAATGGTTGGATATGTAGGAACTTGGGTGAAAAACATGAAGGTAAGAACCCAACAAATTATCACTTTGAAATCCAACAAGTGTTATTAGTGGAAAATGTGTTATGCAAATCGTGTTTCATTTTTTTATTTTTTTTCCATAATTAAATATATATGTTTTAAATAAATGTACATCGGAGTTATAAAAGTTTTAAGCAAATAAAAAATCAAAAATAAAAAATACAATAAAGCGTTAGGGAAAACACTTTATCGATTTTTTATGTATTTTTTCGGGATTTATTTGATTTCATGTGAAACGAAGCAATCGTATTTTAATTTTTTTTATTTATTCACAACTAAGCGATGATGTTTACAAGCTGACGTAAGAAGTAGAAAGAGAGTAAAAGGAAGTTTCAGCAGGTAATACACAAAACGTATCACGACCAATTGAACTGTGCCACATCTCAAATTATTGCTCACAAATCATGCATTGAATAAAAACACGAAGTACTACTACACGTGTATTCACGACATGGATAATTTAATTATTAATTACTTTTTTATAGTGAGACTGAATGTAGTTGGAAGACGTAGGATATGGGGAAAAGGAAGGTTGGGAAGTATTATTCAGATCTAGTCACCGAACACTGCTAAAGCCATTTCAAGCAACGTTTCGATTCTGAATGGTGGACTTTCACCAGAGCGATACTGAAAGTATCTACCACTCTGGAACGTGCCGCAAATATACTTTATTTTATTTTATTTCAATTAAATGAGTTTTTTTTTTCGTTTTCACACTTGAATTTTTTTAAATTTATTTTTTTAATGTTCTTCGAAAAAAATTATCATCCCGTTAAACTAAAATAAAATAGTTTGCCAACAATGACACATATTAATTAAGTTTAATTTATTTGCGCACTGCGGGATTTGAACTTGCGACCTCAGGATTCGCAGTCGAGCATCTTAACCACTCGTCCACGGAGGCCGTCAAAGTAGAAGCATGAATATTAATATTTTAATAATTAGTAATATTTCAGAATAAAAACACTTTTACTACATACCCAATCTCTGTACGAATTCTGCCAATTCTGCCATTAACTGAGTGCTTAGTTATTTTTAAGTACGACAAATTATTTATACCAAATAAGGCAATATGAGTATTCACACATTGTAAATGTTTTTAAAATGCATGGTATTATATATATTTACATATAAAATGTATTTTTTTAGTACGTCAACCCAATTCAAAAGCCTTTTTGTTAGAATAAGCACCTTCGCTTTAAATTAAGTAAGACATTGAAAAGCTGCGATAAAAGTGTGAAAAAGCCACCCGTTTTATCTTTTCCATTTTTCCGTAAATTCTGTACAAGAATTTTAACTGCTGGTGCCAGTGGAGTTATAGCATCCTCAAATAGGACTCAAACCTGGTCACTAAACACGGTTTTTGATTCTGAATAGTGGCTTTTTTTAACATTATTTTTATTTATGTGTGGAAAACACATATACGAGTATCATATTCAATATTAATATATATATATATATATATATATATATATATATATATATATATATATATATATATATATATATATATATTAATATTCAAGCACGTCGGGTTTCGACCCGCGACCTCTGGATCCGTTGCTAAAGACCTAAACCACTCTGCCGCAAAAGGCGTTGATCATTGACAAACATTGTTCGATTATTTCCAGGTAGTTCTTCATTCATGGGAGAGGGAAACAAAAAATCAATGAAAAGTAGAGTTGTTTTTTCAATAACGAAAAATCATAATTACTTTTTCAGGAAAATTTATAATCTTGTGCATTTTAGAAAGCACTTTTTTAACATCAGCTTAACTAACTAACTAACCCTCATGCCGTTTCTCCGCAGGGGTAGGCAGAGAGGACGGACCACTATGTAACTCTGTCTTGGCACACACTCCTTGCTTCATTCACATTCATACATCGTCTCATACATACTCTTCTGTTATTCTGACTCCTCACATGACCCGAATCAAGTATTTGATTTACTTGATCGTGCCATGTCTTTCTCGGGCATCCTCGACTTCTTCTTTCATTCCCTTTCGCATCATATATTATTTTCACACTCTTGTTTATTCGCTATACATGCCCAAACCATCTAAGCGTCCCTTTCTTGGTCATATTCATTACGCTCACATCAGTCTTGCATTCTTTACAGATTTCCACATTTTTGAAACGGTAAACGTTAGCTGATATACATATATTCAAACTTAACTACTTTACCTAGAGCTTTTGACAAAAATTTGTGTTTTATTGACTTTGTAATGCATTCTGCACTGGAGTCCCTGGATTTTTTTCAAAAGTTCTAACTTATTACAAAAACGGGGAACCCCTACAATATTCAGCTCAAAGGATGAATTTAAATCATTGAATGTACCGATATGTTAATAAAAGCTACTCTGAGGAACTATCTTCGTCAATCCTTTCAGTCAAGAGATACGCTGCACATTTAACCAGCACCCTTACGCGGTTGATATTAGCCGCAAGCGAACGGGTCGGCTGTGGTATGACCCGCCATTCTAACGATAACGGCACTTGTAATTACATTCAAATAATTATTTCTCAACCGAAAGTTCACGGATTGTGAGATAATTGACAGCCTTGTGCACAGTTCTTTTATCATTTCTCATTTCATCAAGTTGAAGTCATCATGGTATTATTATTATGATAATTCTGAAGAGATGTAACTTCTAAGACGAGCGTGAACATTTTTGCCATAAGATAACATGCTGAGTTTGGCCTTAAATTAAATGAAGGCGCTACGACACTCAAACGTTTTATCAAATAATTTTCTGTGCGTCATAAAATGATCAAATATTTGTAATGTTTTGTTTTTTCGGTTCTCGACTGAAAAATATTGGTTGCTGATAAACATAATTAGACCATCTCAATAGCAGAGAGATAAGCTCTCTGATTACAGATCCATATGTCGCGAGTTCGAAACCTAGCGTGGGAAAGAATATTTTGTTTAATTTAATTCCTATTTTTTAAAACACATTACTTCATAAGAGTATATTAATAGATTTTTTTCGCTTCAGAGTGACAAACTGTTTAAAAATTTCCCTTACGAGAGACTGCTATTCAGAATTTAAACGTAGTTTAAAATGGCCGCAATCATATTTTATCACATTTGATTCATATTCATATTCAAACATTGATTAACACACTACATTAAACAATGATTTACTGCTACTATATGAACATAAGGGGAATGAGAACCAAAATTGATGAATTTTATATAAAAATTCTTAACAACGACTATCGAATAAAAATTATGTCAATCATATCAAGCTGATATTGTAATGATGCCCTTTAGTTATAGACTGGTTATATAAAGTACCAAGTACCAAACGGCTAATAGGCATCTCTTCAGTACAGGTGCCAATAATCCATTTATTTATGTTCTACCTTGTGTAATATTATTCTTTTGATTTTGTTTGTTATTCATTTACTTTTGCATTTTTCATAAGCTTTAATTTGATTACCTACTGTTGTTAAATATTCTAATTAAATAACGACTCATGTATATGTGTTTTAGGCAGTATGCCTGTTATATGTACTAAAATAAAATTAAAATAAAATAATAAAAAGCATATTTGCGGCACGTTCCAGACTGGAAGATACTTTAAGTATCGCCCTGGTGAAAGACCACCATTCAGAATCGAAAAGTTGCTTGAAATGACTTTAACCGTGCTTGGTGACCCGAACTGAATTGCCAGATACGTTCCAACCTTCCTCTTGCCTATCACATTCCCCTCTTTACTACCTTCAGCCTCACAACATACCCCAATCGGGGATGCTCTAGTATCACTGACTCTAGACGGTTTGGAGGAGTTGAAACTCATGAGCGGTATTCACAATATAAAAAATGTATGAAAAAAAGTCCATTAATTTTCCATCCTCCTCTTGCCAATTTACTTACCCTGCCTTGACTTCAAAACACTTCTCTTAAACGGAGATGTCATGGCTCTACTGGTTCTAAGCAATTGATATTATCGCGTAGTAATCGCATTAAAAATGAAAAAAACAATTAAACCTGTTTTTTATAACCTAAAAACTAAGACTGCTTTGCTTTTTTAACGAATTGAAAATCAATTAAGATAAATCTTCTTAGTTCCTTTTTTCCCATGCCTATTGGCTATCCTTTGCAACGATTCATTAAAAAATTAGAATTTAATGTCAAAACATTTCTATGCGCAAGGTAGTGCAGCCGACATTAATTTGTGTGAATAAATTCATGTGCAACATCGAAATTCTCGAAACTAATGCAATTATTATTATTATTAATTCGTGCGAAATTTTTCGGCGGTGCCTTATCGACGGCGGAGATTAACAAAGTTCGATTATTTAATGTCAGACAAAGTTTGGGTCAGACGGTCACAGCCCACAAGAGAACTAAATTAAAAGAAGTGAAATACAACCTCCTAGCAGAAAGATACAGGCGTAAAAGCTTGCTGAAGTGTTGGGTTAAGTATATTTTTTAGCCTTTCTGCGCGTGGGATTCTGTTTTGCCGCCGTGCCGGAGGTAAGAGGTCGTGGGTTTACAATGGGAAGATGAGCGAATATATTCATACAGTCTCCGTATAAATACTTTCACTACGTTAGGCGACTGACACTCGCGCTATGTCTGTGCTGCGGGGAACATGCCCACTGAGGCGCGTCTGAAACCGAACCCTCGACAGTAGAACCATAAAAAAAATCGCAGTATTTTATTCCAACCATTGGACCAACCCCTGAATCAAGGGTTGTAACACTCGTTCTCTTGCGCGGGTCGTTCTCAGCGGGCGACTCGCTATCGAACCTCCCCTATTTTAAGGGAGTGTTTTAGTTGATTTATTTGTGATTTTAAAGGACCAAAGTGCCAGTGAAAACAGACTGTGATTTTTGCAGCTCCTGCTGTGGATTGTGAGACAATATATTAAAGGTAGGTTTTTAAATTATTTGTTTTTATTTTACAGTTTTCCCACTAAATAAGGTATTTAAGTCCTTTCAACGTGTTCTAATTTAATTAAATAAATATTAAATTCTTAATGATACGCAAGAAAGAAGTAATGCATAATATTTTATAAAACAGAGTAAAAAAACATCTACAAACTAAGTAATTTATTATACGTTATAAAAGTGCGTCCATAGCAGCAATGGGAACCCCCATAGCGCGTTCGGAATAAATTCCGTACACTCAATATCCTTCGGTATCTAGTATAGACGTTATCAAGTTGAATTTAGTTTCATAAAGAATAATTTCAGTAAATTTAGGCAGTTAAGAAAATTGTTTCAATAAAAAAAACAAAAAAACTGAAGAAAAAATTGAACTAATCCAATCAACAGTTAATAATCAAAAAAAAATTATCAACCATCTGGAACTTAAAATTGCTGAACTGGAATACCAAACGAAAGCAGATTGCATTGAAATAACAGGCATACAGACCCAAGAGCATGAGAATCTGAATAACGTTATAATCAAAGTAGCAGAAGCAGCTGGAGTCCAGCTTGATGTATCCGATATAATTGAGACCAGGAGGAATGTAGACAAACGACCAAACGCACCATCGAAAATCTTTGCTAAACTGAAGGACCCATCCAAAAGAAACCTACTGTTAAAAAACAAAAAAAATATAAACACTCAAATCTTGAAAGACCTAGCCTTTAGCAAAATTTACTTAAATGAAGTCATGGGATCTTTTTTCAAAGAATTACTATGGCATACAAAAGAGCAAGCAAAAAAGATGGGATATAAATTCACGTGGTACAAGGAAGGTAAAATTATGTCTAGGAAAACAGAAAATGGTAAAATAGTATACATCAAACATCAAGAAGACTTAAACAAAATTGTTTAGTCTTCGCCCATACACCCTAATAACTAATCTTGTAATATAATCAAATGTGTACGTAAAATGGCTTTAATCACTAATTATAGAACGTCAAATCCTAATTTCTGTAAAACTTTACTCCAAACTAACTTATTCTCTCTTCAAATCCTACATCAAAATATAAGATCTATTTCCAAGAATTTTGATGAATTCTCAATTCAACTGGATAATATTGGAACCTCTTTTCATATTCTTATTCTTACTGAATGTTGGCTATAATAAAATTATGTACCTAAAATGTTGAATGGCTATGATCACCATAGTACTTCAATGCACTCTAAACAAAATGATTATCATTAACCAACAAACAAATATAATTGTAAAACATATACTTAATAACATAATACCAACTAAACCATGGATGAACAACACTATTTCAAACTCTATCCGTAAGCGTAATAAGCTTCACAAAAAAGACTATTAACAATCCTTATGATATTCAACTCTTTAACTTTTATAAGAGATATAGAAACATATGTACCCAAATAATCAGAAAGGCTAAAGAGACTTACTACAAACAGAAAATAGAAAATTGTAATAATGATACAAAAATCAAAAATGTAAACCACCTACTTAGACGTTATGGCTTCTCTTATTTATTTAGTCTCACTTTTCTTTTCCCTCTTATTTTATTATTAACTTTTTTTTACAACATCTATAAAATTCAGCACCCATAGGAGTGACTTTGTTTTTTATTTTGTTTTATTTTTTGTATTGTATGTACAAGATTTCTTTTCCTCTTTTTACTTTTTGGTACTTTTAGTTTATGTTTCTTTTATTTTTACTGTTATTTTATTTTACTGTTACTTTTTATTAATGTATAACATTTAATATTCTTTCATGTATGTACTCTTCGTCTGTCTCAACACAGGTCCATCCTAGCGAGACAGACTTGGACTGAACCCTTATTTTTTATATTTCTTAATAAGAATAAAAGAATAAAAAAAAAAAAAAATAAATAAAAAAAAATACTAAGACATTGAAAATGTAGACATTTTGTATTGGGTAAATTTCAATTTAAAAATATTATGTAAATTATGCTTCACCTATGCTACGATTCCTTAAAAATTAATATTCAAATTGATTAATCATCTCATTAGTTTAAAAAAATGTTTACATTTAATGACCTGAGTGGCTTGATGATCTCGCATTGATTAAATATATTTTATCCATTAGCGATGAGTCGGTTATTAATTACTTGAAACGGAAAGTAGTTAGATAACTTTCAATTATACAAATTTTTATTGGTGTTCAAATAAAAATTTTAAAAGTAATTCTTATTCTGTGAATTTATACGACCTTGATAAAATTATGCAGTATACTAATATTGAAAAAATATTAAATACGACAAAATTTCACATCGGTGACAAGTTTTGACATGGAAAGGAAAAATAATATTTTTTTTCACATACTACGACGTTTGAAAGGAAAGGAGTGTAAAAATAATAGATGAGGCGAAAGTGAATGGAAGAAGAAGTCGGCGACGCCCGAAGATGCACGATCAAGTGAATCAAATACTTGAGTCGGGCCATGTCAAGAGTCAGAATAACAGAAGAGAATGTATAAATGTGAATGAAGCAAGGAGTGTGGGCCAAGACAGATATGTATGGCGGTCCACCCTCTCGGTAAAACGGCGAGATGGTTAGTTAGTTAGTAATTTCTTAAGCTTAAATTTGGAGTTAATTAATCAATATTAAATAACAGTGGGAATGTTGCTTTATACAATTGCGAAAAAATTATTTAAGATTATGGATTGAAAAAAAATATATTTTCACCTAAAAATAAAATATTTAAAACGCACTAAAAATAGAGTTCGTTACTAAAATAGCTAGGTGATACAAGTTTTTTAGATTTTTTAATAATATTTCATAAAAGTAACCATGAACCGCAAGTATTTCAATTATTTTAAAACCGTATTGCGTAATTAATTCGTGTAATTAAGCATTCAAGACAAATTATTAATAATAACCTTTGTTAAAACATAATAACAATGCATTTTTTTCACATAAACTGAATTATTTTGTAATTTATCATTTGCTAATTTCGTTGGAAATTAAGGTAATTGAAATTAAAGGCTGTGGTTAGGTTGAATTAGCACATCTGTTTACTTATTATTATATTCACTATGTAATAGGGCTTTTTTAATTCGTCCTGATCATTATCATTACGACAATTAGTATAAACCTTCTTCTTGATGTATTTTTATTGTATCGTATTATACTATATTACCACATACCACGTGATTTACAATAATGGATTTTCTACAAACGATATCATTAAAAATAATAAATCCTGTTATTTTACAAATATTTTTTTGGAAAAGAGCTGTGTAAAGCATTTACCTAAAATATGAGATAAGTAGAATAATTATTTTAACAATATATTTTGCTGTTTACTTTGTGATGAAAAATCAAAATATTTTTTTTTAAATACGTAAAATAACATATTTTATAGTAAAATGACAAGACCCAAATGTAGACTTCCACTTACATAAATATCAAAAGTTGCAAGTCCGGTACCTGTGACACCTTTAAATTAATTCACAGTACTAAATATTAAATAACATAATCCAAAAACCTTATCAAATAATAAATTGTAGTTGTAAGTCATCATTCGTAGATTAATTTAAAAAATATTTTTTGTAAATTTATTTTTAAACTATTTATTTCTGCTTTTTTATATTGAATTTAAGAATTCACGGAAGGTGCAACAGCTTACAAACGAATATTTAAATGTTAAACAAGTAGTTAATTATTTAAACTAAACCAAAGAAAATTAAATAATTTAAAACAATTTAGAAACCATATCTTGTCTAGGTTTATTTGGAAAATAAAACTGATGCAAGTTTTGAATTAAATTTAGAGCCTTTAAGTTAGACAAATATGGTATAAGTTATTTAAGAGCTTAGAGATTACATACTGCATTAAGCTAAGTAGGTAATGCTATTATATTATTATTAATTCCTTCGCACTATAACCTGCTTTAATTCACCGGAAAACAAAATAGAACTTTAACTGTTCTATAACGGGAAAATTATCCGAAATGGACAGTCAAAACTGTATTGTTTTTTAAAAGTAATAATAATTGAGCGTGATAATTGGTGAACGCCAACTTTGGTTGTGTGGCTCCCACCTAGTGCACTGTGTGCCAGAGCACATAATAGAGGAGGTAATTATATCGCCAGACAACAGAAAGTAACCAAAGATATTATTATTTATATTCTGAGCAAATTAATTCAGTTATGTGAACTGTGAACCTTCTTTTATACTTGTTCTAATCAGAAATCTTATCAAGAATAATATATTTCAGATAGTGTATACTTTCACAGTGTAATTTTATACATACGTACTCGTTCTACTTTTTCTGTTGCCCTCTTCTATCGAATGTTGGATATCACCAGGTGAAGATTGGCTACTCGTTGGTTCTATGAAAAAGAAAACATATAATTAGCTGCCGGTACTTTAACGTATTAAGGTTGCATGCACAATTTACAAAAATTACCAGATTGTTTTTGCTTAATATGGCAAATTCTTTCATACTAACAGTTATTCAAAACTGTCCAGAGACGGTGATTTTCCAAATTTGGGACACGTTGTGATACTGAAAAATGTGATAGTGAGAAAGGAGACAAGAAAAAGGAAAATTAGGAAGTGCTTAACTACCGCGGTCTTGTTAATAAACATAACTAAAGGCCTTTAACGTTTTGAATTTGAATGGTAACCTCTCACCAGAGCGTTTCTAGGTAATTGTACCGCCTTGTAAAGAAGTGAAAATACTTGGGTATACAATAAAATATATTTTCGTAGGAAATCACTTTGTGGTTTGACATATTTAATGAAAATAAAATAATAATTACTTTGTATAATTAAAATGTTATTTTGGTATATTTTTTTTACTGTTCTCTTATTTTATTTTATATTGTGTTCTCTCTCTGTATGTATGAGAATATATAACCACATGCAATTTATTTTTTGTTCAGTTTAATGTTGTACCCTTGCATTATGCTAATGGGCGATCATAAGAAATAAAATAAAATCTGTGGTCTCTTACAAAGTTATTATTTAATTTTCATTACAATAAAATATGAAAATACGACCGGTCGGTAGCTGAGTGGACAAACGCGTCGGATTCCCACCCGGGCGTAGTGCGTTCAATTCCTCTGCTAGCTAAGTCCTCCATCATTGCACAAGCAACATCTTTCGCTTCTTATGATGGCAGTAGAAGTTTTTCAAATATTTTCAGGTTATTCTTAACCGGGTAATGTTTGTCTTTCTTTTATTTTTTTAAGTATGTTTATAAAATCTTTAGTTTAGTAAAAAACGTTTTTATTTTAATTTATTATTTGACCCCACGTTGGAAAATAAGCCAGGGAACCAACCGCTCTGCAGCGGATGTGGTCAAAAATGTGCAAACATTTTCGAGTTCAATGAAATATATTTAACGCTTTCCTAGTCACCCTGGACAAGTGTAGAGAATTTCGGAAACATTTGCATTGAAGTGTTAATTGCTTTTTACTAAACCAAATATTTCCCAAATCTTTTGCCTTATGCCACAGTGACAAATTCACATTCAATACGTCAAAATTGCAAAAGATTTCAAAGGTTTGCTTTTCTATTATTCCATGCAAACATTCTCCGGGTGTTTGGCAATATTGTTATTGAGAATTGAAATCATCTCTCCATACGCTCACTCAAATCGTGAATGCCCCGATTGCGTAAGATTTAATGCTTGATTAATGACAATTTGATGAATATTGTACGCACTTTAAGTAGGTCAAAGTGTTTCCCGTATCTTCGTACATGGACCATTTAATACCTTCCTTATCCG
Source organism: Drusus annulatus (assembly GCA_022651775.1). Classification (NCBI taxonomy): domain Eukaryota; kingdom Metazoa; phylum Arthropoda; class Insecta; order Trichoptera; family Limnephilidae; genus Drusus; species Drusus annulatus. The sequence continues at coordinate 558,734 of JAGWCC010000043.1, read as the reverse complement.
AGAGCGACTTCTGAGTTCAGAGCAGAGATTGATTTAAGAACCATCAGTTTCATTTCAAGACAAATCTAGACATACGTAAATACCTTCATTTTTTGTAAGGTTGGCGTAATACAGAACCTTTATGGAAAGTACTTTAACCGCTATTCATAAAAACTACTTAGAAGAAAGGTTAACGAACTATAAAAAAATGATTATGTTTATTATTTAATGATAATTAAGACAAAAATGTATTATTTGGTAGAACCTGCAGACAAGCCGCCATGCGAAAGCTTTGCATGAATTACTTCATTTTTTTTTGCAACCGTCTAGAGCCAGTGAAACTATGGCATCTCTAATAGGGGTATGTTGTGAGGCAGAAAGTAGTGGGAAGAGGAAAGATATGAGGAAAGGGAAGGTTGGGAAGCACCTGGCTATTCAAATCTAATCACCAAACACAGCTAAAGCCATTTCAAACAACGTTTCAATTCTGAATGGTGTTTTTTCACTAGGATGATACTTAGAGTATCTACCACTCTGGAACGTGCCGCAAATGTGCTTTATTTTATTTTATATCAATTAAATGTGTTATGACACATATTAATTAAATAAAATTTATTTGCGCACGCCGGGTTCGAACCCGCGGCCTCTGAATTCGTAGTCGAGCGTCTCATCACTCGACCATGCAGGCCGTCAAACTTGTTTGTTTGTCAACACATATGCCTTTAATAATAATAAACAAACCGATCTGTTCGTCTTTCAGGTGATTATTCACCAAAACAGTGCTCTTAATATTAATTATTTTTTAAAAATAGATAATCTGTTTTTATGGTGTGATGTAACCTAAGTAGTATAATATCTCAGACTTTTTTCCATTTTTTTTCAAAAGTAAAAAATCGAAGAACACACAAAAACGTGACCAACCTTTCCAGTTGTCGAAAACAAACCACTAATCCAAAATGGCTGATAATGCTAACATATGATAAACATATGTGTACCAACAAAACAAAAAGAAAACGATAATCGAATGTACACAGCCCGCGAAAATCTAAATTCACCTTTTATTTTGAACAGGCTATGTATATTTACTATTTGGGAGATGGCTTGACTCAAGCGACACAAGTTTGGCACTTTTTTGTTAGTTTTTTGTCGCTTCGGGTAACTTGGTGAAAGCATCGAGTTACCTGATATAACTTTTTTTTCAAAAATCCAACCAGGTACTGAAGACTTATGAATTTTTTGTAAAAACAAAAACTTTAAAGGTCTCTGTTGTAAACTTCCCAAAACGGCGCTTCAGCTCTTTTAACTTTTCCAGCGACGATACATATTACATAATATTAATATAAATGCTCATTACAAATATATTTACGTATTTGTCAGATAGGTGCATGACATAAATTATTCTAAAAAACATTTTGCTTAGCCATTACCTTGTTTCAGAAAATTCTGAAGTGATAAAACGAGCCAATTATTCAATATTCGGACAGTTAATTAAAAAAAATGCTTTATATTAGGTGACATGCAATATTCAAACCAAACAACTGATTATAGTTTGGATTGTGTGGCGGTTTGCAGATCATTTAGGCTGTCTCGGGCACAAGTTAAACAATGTTTTTTCGAGTATTTCCAAGTTCTGCCAAGGCCAACCACTTTTACCAAATGAGCTATGTTTACCTGCAACGTGTGAAACTTTGTACTGTGCAGAATTTTCTCATTTGTTTGTTAGGCGAAGGTAAACAATTGGATTATTTAAGTAACTGTTTAGAATAAACATCTAGCACACTGATGTTAAAACTGAAATGTATTTATATTTGCCGATTTGCTCAGATTAAGGTTCTTAAATGGCTTCGATTTACCAAACAAAAGCTTTCACGTACGTTTGTAAATTAGAACAATCAGTCATTTTGTTCGGTCCATGGATGCTTTTAATCGTAGACTTGGGTAACTACCTACCGAAACAATCAAATTAATTTAATTAATTGACGACATGGTCAAGTAGCATCCTCGGCATCGAATCCGGGGGTCACGGGTTCGAATCTCGAAGTGCGCACGTAAATTTTACCGTTGTTACATTAGGTTGGGTAATTTCGTATAAGCCGCACTTGAGGTGAACTATCACAAAACTGCGCTATATAAAATTAGTGCTGGCTTGACGGCCTCCGCGGTTGAGCGGTTGAGACGCCCCACGATTCCAGATGAGGCGGGATCAAATAACGGCTGTACTGATAAATTTTGTTCAGTTAACATGTGTTATTTTACAATAAATTAATATAAAATAGTATGTGAGATATTTGCGGCTCGCTCTAGAAGCTATGTATATCACCCTGGTGAAAGACCACAATTCAGAATCAAAGCGTAGCTTGAAATGGCCTTGGCCGTGGTTGGTGACCAGATCTGAATAGCCAGATACTTCCCCACCTTCCTATTCCCCATCGTTTTTTTCTTCTCCGCTTCTTTCAGCCTCACGACATACCCTAACTGGAGATGTCATAGTCTCACTGGCTCCAGAAAGCTGAGAGCAGACTCTTGTGCAGTATTCACGATTGTATGAAATTTCTAGATGAACGCAACTTCATTCAGCTCGCCATATTAATCTCAATATTTAAAAGCTCAATGAGCTTTAAAATATCAGAAAATCTTTGAAATTTCAGAATTCCATATGGCTTGCTCCACACGTATTTAGTGTTTAAGGAGTTAAACGTTAGTAAAAAAGAGTGTGGTAATCCGAAAATAAATAAAATACCGTCTCCCGAAAGGCAAAAGGGCTGAAACGCCATTTTGGGAAGTATACAACAGAGCACTTTAAAGTTTTCTTTGTTTTACAATAAAATTACCTGGTTGGATTTTGAAGAAAAAAAGTAAACTCAAGTAACTCAGTGTTCTCACTGATTTACCTGAAGCGACAAAAAGCTAAAAAAGTCTCAAAATTGTGTCGCTTGAGTCAAGCCTTCTCCCAAATGGTTAATATATTTTAGATGGCTGAGGAGCCGTAAAAGTCTTCAGAATTAAACGAGAGTCAAAGCGTTTGATGCAGAAAAAAAATCTGATCAAATCTGCAGATTTAACTCATTTTTGACCAAAGTGTCGCTTAAGCTTTTTTGCCTACATAGCGACGAATGTTTCAAGCGTTTTTCAGTAAAACAATTAGGGAGCATACTATTGGTGCAACAATTAATACAAATCACGTGTGAAGTCGGGTAGTAAAAAAAATTGTAAGCATTAAGTGAAAGTATAAGGGAAATACCTTGGAGTAAGAATATATATGGAGAGTTAAATATGTTTACCCAACCTATGCAAATTTACGATAAATCACTTTCTCCGGGTTTTAACGTCGTAAATTGTCAGAGAGACAAGACAAGTTGTCGTATAATATCGCACCACTTTTAGGTATGTAAGCATGTTTTCCGTCTCCCGCGTCTCTGGCGACTCCGCCCACTATATTCTTGTTGATAAAAATACTGTGAAAAAGTGACTATACAAATAAACGCTGCATTATGTCGACATGTGCTATGAATGGATGTAAAAAAGTGTGCACATCAAAACTCTAGCCACGCCCGAGTCAAGAAAAATCAACAATCCTGACTACACTGTTTTGCAAAGCTATCCCTCCTGGTATATTTGTGTTCTGAGGGGAAAAGTTTAACGTGCTTTAACTGCCTACCCTTTAAGATACAAAGCGTGAGGTACAAAGGTGAAGCGGAAAGCTTATTCAATCAGGTACCACGATTCGTTTCTTCCGCATCGTGGGCTTATACACTCGTGCATCTCATTACGGTGACCTCCGAAAAGTAAAAACTATCGGATTATCTAACACTAGAAGCTTCCTTGTGGACAAAAAATATTTAATTTAAAACGTAATCATTTTTTTACAGTTAAGCATTAATTTTCAATAATGAATACGTCATTTTTATTCTAGAGTTTAAAGATGTAACGCCTTCGCGAAGTCTGTCAGCATTTATAAGAAACAATATTCAGAATTAAAATGATACTCTTAATTATGTAAGCATAATTATATAAGTTAATGTTTTTATGATCATTTTTTTAGAGAAAAGAAAAAAATAGATGTTTAGTTCTACCCGGAGTCAATGGATATATGGAACTCCCAATAATAGGGAATTTGTGGCGATAAAAATACTCTGCTAATTTGTATTGGTCCATATTATGAAATTTCACTACAAAGGTGCTGTACACAGCTGAAAAACTATTTTAAACCGTAGTTTACTTGTTTTTTTTAAGTGAATACCGCACAAGAGTTTCAACTGCTACCAACCGTCTGGAACCAGTGGAACTATGACATCCCCAAATGGGGTATGTTGTAATCTTGAATCTTGTCAGGAGGGTAAGGAGATGGGGAAGAGGAAGGTCTAATAGTACCTGGCTATTCAAAACTGGCCACCAAACACGGCTAAAGCTATATCAAGCTACGTTTAAATTCTTAATGGTGGTGTTTCGCCAGGGAGATGGGTTGTTATGCAGAAACTGGTGGGGACGGTAAGGAGATAGGGAAGAGGAGGGTTGGAAAATATTTGGTTATTCAGATCTGGTCACCAAACCTGGCTAAAGTTAATTCAAGCAAAGTTTAAATTCTGAATGGTGGTTTTTCACCAGAGCGATACATAGAGTATCGACCACTCTGCATATTTATCAATGTTGTTATCCGTTAAGATGAGTGGTAGGCTGACTCTGAAATAAAGGCTTCAACATTTTAACGTTTAAAACATTATGGGTTTACGTAATATATTCACCTGATGGTGGAAGGACCCTTTTGGCAAAGACAGGAGTTAATGAAATATGCCAAAGCAATCGTTATCAAACACTCGCTCTTTAAAGCCTCACGTATAATTAAAGCATTACAAAACAAATATTTTTCAAAATTTCATTACGTTACATACAAAGAAAATATGTCACGTTGCATACGTACATTTAAGTATTTTGTAAATCCGACATGAAAGACCGATTCAAACGCTTAACCAATTCAAATATACATATAAAAACACACATGTTTATTTGTCGATGGGTTTTGACGTTTTAAAACACCTGACTCTATCGTTTTACGATTGCGACATGATCATGCTATTTCCGGAGGTCCAATGTTATCCAAAATAGTCGTTTTAGTACCAAAAATGAATACCTCATGTCCCGAGGCAAAAGAAAGTTGTATGTCACCTCATCTGAGAGTGGGTATTACAAAACATTACGTTTTGCTGAGTGATATAATAACAAAACCTGCCTGTCTACTCACCTACATCTTTGAGGAAAAAAACAATGAAAGTTACGGGTAGATAATTATATTTTACCGTATAACATATTACTGTCTACAAATCATCCCACACATAGGCTTTAAAAACGCAACGAAACCTTTAAAATAAATACACCTTACCAAAAGGGATATCCAGTCACATTATAGCGTGAGTTTCTCTGGCATTTTTTTTTGCTCGGTGCCGTGTTGCTCAATTCAAAGCTAAGCTAGGAAGCAGGTTCACGGGGTAATGGCCTATTGTAAATATGTATGTGCTTTTTAGCGAGATTGATAAAGTCAAAGAAATTCGCGAGAAAGACCATCGAGTCGAACGGTGTGATTTTATCTCTACGCTTGGAAGACTTCCTGTGAAAATGAGAACTGCTTTTAACTGAAATTTCCTGGCCACATTACCTGTACGGTTGGATGTTGTGTATTGCGTCTTCAGAGTCAATATCACTTTCGTTTTCATTATTGCATAGTGGAAATCGCTAAATAGTTTGCATAAATTAGACGCCCGGTTCAGTTTGAACCTCCGAAGCGCACAATTTGACTTCTGACATTTCCTCACGTCGATCTGTCATCAAATCGTAATTGCTCTGTGCAAGACCTCAGCCTAACTGGCTTCAGTAGTGATGCGGGTATTTCCCCGCCACGCAAAGTATTTTGTTAGTATTTGCCTTTGACAAATACGGTTTTTTTTTCAACGGATTTGTGCGCGAATCGCAACATATTCCTTGTTGTGAATTAACCTTCTGGTTTTTAATGTATAAAGTATAACGGAAATTAACGTTGTGTTCATGCATAACTTTTGACCAATAGTTAATATTTTTAATGCTTAAAAATATGTAACAATGATTGGGCTAAGTATATCACTTGTGTCTCTCTCTGTGTATCCTGCTTCTATTTGTGTTATTTATCATGGAGTGAGTTTTTTTTATAATTTCAAATTTTATGTATCCTTTGTCTGAGTATTTGTATATATTTTTTTAAATATTATATATATACTCGTATATAAGAACTGAGTTTTTATAACGGAGTTTTTTTAGACCGGTCGGTAGCTGAGTGTACAAACGTGTTGGATTCCCAACCGGGTGTCGTGCGTTCAATTCCTCCGCTAGCTAAGCCCTCTATCATTGCACAAGCATCATTTTCCACTTATTAAGATGGCAGTAGGAGTTTTTTTTAAATATTATCAGGTTACCCGGAAATATTTGTCTTTTTTTAAATAATCTCATGTATGTGAGAACATCTGTTAAAACCCATTTTTAATAAATCTGACTTCGCCGAAGTTTCAGATCTATTTTAATAAAATCATTCTTCTTATTAAACTGTCAAAAAATTCAATACGAAACATAACGATAATGCCTTCGGAAGACGAAACACATACTGTCGCGTGTAAAAATAATTACATAGCCTTTTCAATAAAATAATCGTTTTTTTTTAAATTAAATAATTTTACTATCATTTAACATAAAAACTTTTAAAATAAAATAAAGTTCTGCAAAATGAACTTTAAAACAATAAATACTGACACCAGAACTGACCGTTTGAATGTATTTACTGCATTACATAGATTTTCTGCTTTAAGATGTGAATGGACACGAATACAGCGTATTTGCGTATTCTTTTTTTCATTTATTTACCCTAGCGAGAATTAGGTCATATGTGGACTCAAAAACAGACATTTTGACGAGTTTTTTTATTGGGCCTATATTAATCGCTAGTCCGTTTTTGACCTCAAACTTTCCCATACGGTGGCTTACATTTATGAAGTTATGACTCTTCATGTGAAATAAATTGGCAAAATGGTCGCCCGATGGTAGGCGCGATTGCCTACCGATCCAAAGGTCTCCAGTTCAACAACTGCGTCGTAAAATTAATTATATTTTAATAGCGAAACGATTGCTTCAATCCACCTCGGTAAACATTAAAATTATAAGTTCCAAAGATTCTGCAACACTTAATTAATGAAATTTCATTCAGTGGTGTAGCAATCAAGCGCTCAGCCATTGGATACTGTATTTTTTTTTTTGATTCGCTACATTAATAACATAGATTATTTTATCAGTGGACATGATTTGGAGTCAAGATTTGAAACCATTAATCAATTAAAAGCTGTATTTACAGAAATATTTTTATGCGATATTTCAGTCCTCTTTTCTGCCACCGTGAGCAAAAACATTACACGATATGGCTTTAGCTGTGTTTAGTAACACTAAATTCAAATAACGAGGTATTTCTCAACCTTACTCTACTCATCTCCTTTATTTTTCGGTGTTGAGTCTTCAAACAATCTCCAAATTGGGTAATTTTAACTATAAGCCAATAAATCTGTTTGCGTTACCCGCTAAAAAATCTCAAACGGTGAGCTAAGGCGTCATAAAATTTGCACAGTTTTGTTTGTTTATAATTTTCACGACTGAAGTACTGTTTTTAGCAAATAACGTTATTTCGTTCGTGAGGGCATTTAGAGCTAATGAACGAAGAAAGGAGTGCGAAAAGAATATATGATGCGAAAGTGAGTGTAAGAAAAAGTCGGTGACGCCCGAGGAAGACATGGTACGATCAATTGAATCAAATACTTGGATCGGGCCACGTGAAGAGCCGGAATAACAGAAGAGTATGTAGACGGTGTATGAATGTGAATGAAGCTAGGAGTGTGTGCCAAGACAGAGGTGTATGGCGGGCCATCCTCTACGCCTACCCCTGCGGGGTAACGGCGTGATGGATAGTTAGTTAGTCACATTCAAAAAACTTTTAAATATTTTATTAATAAATTGTCAAAAATAACATAAGGTGCCATTAGGTTTGCTTTTATTTTTAATTGCTCAGTTGGGAAAAATATTTTGGAAAAGTGTGTGAAAACGCGGGTGAAACCGGGTAGTAACAATTTTTAGAACCTTACAATTATTTAGTAAAATATTTTTTTTCTTAGAAGAGTAGGTAATATGTTTTTTTTAAGCTATAAAAATGTGATAGGAAAAATACAAAGTTAATACAAAAGTCATTACTGATTTTTCTGTACTTCTCCGTGGACGAAAACTTAGGTCTTAAGATATTTCTCATTGTATCATGTTTTTTGTTTACTCTGCAAACAAAACTCGCTTTTTTCATCTTTTAGTTGAGTTGTGTTATATGGCATAATGTGAGTATGCGAACACTAGATGTGACCTTTTACATTTTCTGGCTATTACCAACACAACACATGGCTGTGGCTTCATACAGAGATCATAAAACCTACGTATAATAAGGTGTTATGTCGATAAGTGTTAAATTGATATGTGAATTATACCTCTTGCATAACAATTACCCGACTTTTGAGAAAATATCAAACCTTATTTGTAAAATGGTTTCAGTTTTAAAGTAAGACGCTGAATGGCAGACTTGATTAACGGGCGAAATGTATAAACTTCACACGGAACGTTTTGTGCAATGAAAAATCACTTGACCAATATTCATAAAGTTCAATGTGAAGATTATACGTATTTGCTTTGATTTTATTACGGGTATCGTGTCCATATAACAGGCGTGGAGTTTATGTAATCATTTCTGTATGAATTATATAACTTATGAAAGTTTCATCGTTAAAAAAACGATGAAAATAAAGAGTAACATTTCAATAATACTCAAAATCGTAGTACGTAACAAACTAACTAACCATCACGCCGTTTCCCCGCAGGGGTAGGCGGAGAAGACGGACCGCCATACACCTCTGTCTTGGCACACACTCCTAGCTTCGTTCAAATTCATACATAATCTTCTGTTATTCTGACTCTTGACGTGGTCTGACTCCAGTATTTTATTCACCTGATTGTGCCATGTCTTCTTCGGGCGTCCCCGACTTCTTCCTTCATTCACTTTCACTTTGTATACTATTTTCACACTCCATTCTTCAATCGTCTGCTGTACATACCCAAACCATCCAACCGTCCCATTCTTGATCCTATTCATTACGCTTACACAAGCCTTGCATTCTTTTTGGATATCCACATTTTTAACACGGTCACACATGGTTTTACCACACGTACGCGTCAGGGATATCATTTATACAGTATTCAGTTAACTTTCATCCTTCCTTTGCCAGTTCTGTGCCTCACTGCCATAATTGTCCTTCAAAAACAAAATGTTTATTTTCTGTTTATTACTTGTATAATTGAATAGAACCTTGTTTTTTTGTATCTCGTTAGTACAATACAACAAAATCTTGTTAATTAAACGTATCACTTTATGTAACCAGAAAACAAAGAAAAAAGCTCATAAGCTAGCATAAAATAGACATAAAGTTGTTACGCAATAAATATTCGAATCAAGTTTATATGTTTTCATTGAGGCATGTACTCGATGAATAATAGAATCATTATGTTCGTTATGGTGTCTTCGTCGTCTCCCATCCCATGTATGACATAATTTACCAAACCCATAAATGTAAGATCTTGTAAATGTCAAGAAAACATTTGAGAAATATGAATTATTATTGCTTATTAACTCATTGCGTTAGTTTTATCATCGGATCAAAGCCATTATGAACCAGTTAGGCCGCATAAGTCTTCACTAATACCTCATTTTAAATCGGCTTTGTTCCTCAGTACTTGCGCATACCTTCCAATTTCACTACAAGGTTTTGCAATTACCTCCAACTGACCTTACTATAAGGGGTTGAATATTTTCAAAGAGGTAGATATTCTAAGAATCGCCGTCGTGAAAAACGACTTGCGTGGTCGAGTGGTAAGAAGCTCGACTACGAATCCAAAGGTCGCGGATTCATGCCCGGCGTGCGCCAATAACGTTTATTTAACTAGGGATGAGGATGATTTTGAAATGTAATAGTTTTACTAGAGCTTAAATTATGTTACGAAATTTAAATATGATGACACCTAAACAACATGTAATACACAATACTTTAACGATGATTTACAAGCTTAAAAATAACATACTCCCTAAATATCTGATAGAATAATATTATATGTAATGTAAATATTCACAATTATCCTACGAGAAGTTGTCATGATTTTAGGCTTCCCAAAACGAAACTTGTGTGTACTCAAAACAACGTGTTTTATAAAGGTCGAAAACTTTTTAATAGTCTTCCAAATGCCTTAAAAGAAGCCTCAAATCTTGGCACTTTTCGTTGGATTTGTTCTGAATATGTTAAAAAAAAAACCTATTGCTCAAAAATACTCGTTCAAAAGTTTTTTTTTTTATTGCGATTACAGTCCTTCACAATTTACTCACTATGATCCTTTTGATGTGTGTGTCGTGACTAAACCACGCGGAGCGGGTTTTAATCTGCTAGTATAAGATTATTATTAGGAACAATCCATTTGCAGCTTACATTTGAATACAATACATTATACGAAGCTAATTTAAAAATAATCACACGGATTCAAATTTGAACGCATTCGACTGACGCCCAAACGATAATTTTTATTTGATGGGAGAACATGAGAGAAAATCAGAGAACATCCACGCACTTTCTCCATTTGTTACATAGTAATGTTGCTCTCTGCTCTATTAGGCATTCGTTTTGCTGACCTTTATTCAGCTGTTTTACTGTCCGCTTGAGAGGTGATGGCCTCTAGGTCTGATAAAGATAAGGCTTATGTAAAAACGACACGAGTTTTAAACTTATAGACCTTGACTTAAAATTATTAATTCTTTAGAATCCACTGAACAGAATTTCGAAATATGTTAATGTTTAATCAATTTAAGCAGAGGTAAGGAAATATTGAGCTTACTCCGGTCACACAGACACGCCCACAATTCACTTCTATCGGTGTATCTCTTCAGTGAATATTCTCCAAAATTCTGCTTAAAAATATAAGTTTGATATTACTTGGCAGTGTTCAGACACATTTCAATGAGATTTCTTAACTATATGGCAGAAAATCTGTTTTTTTGTGGCAGTGCTTTTTTGTGTGTACTGTATTTTTGTCTACAATTGAATAATTGTATTAATCAAGGCGCTAAGTGCTTTTTAGGACGCCCGAGAAAGACATGGCACGATTAAGTAAATCAAATACAAATTATTAGTAACTAAATAAATAACACCCCCTCATACACACAAGCATTGCTTTTTTATGAGGGTAATTTATAATTTATAATGAAATGTTTAGATTTAAAAATATATATATTGATATAACACTTGTATAACACTACTATGTATTATGTTTGGTAATAAAAAATGCTCCTTGGACACTTGGTTCGTTTAAACGACAAGTTTGTTCATACTTGCCAAGAGGTTAACCTAATGAAATATTATATATTAAAAAAAAAAAATTAAAAAAATACTTGAATCGGGTCATGTGAAAAGTCAAAATAACAGAAGAGTATGTATGAGACGATGTATGAATGTAAATGAAGCAAGGAGTGTGTGCCAAGACAGAGTTATAAAGCGGTCCGTCCTCTCTGCCTACCCCTGTGGGGAAACGGCGTGATGGTTAGTTAGTTAGTTACTTAGCTAAGTGCTAAAAAAAAACTGACATTTTATACACAGATATAATTTTATTCAACAAATTAGTACTTTGTTACTTTACAAGCAGTTTTAGTACTTGGAATTTAGCGCCTTAATGAATACAAAAATTCACATTTATCAACGGATTAACGTTATATTAATTAAATCAACCCAATTATTGTCAGTTCAAAAAGTTATTTTCGTCAAGAGATATGGAACTATGAAATACGAGAAAATTATGGGGGATGCCATTTTGCTTATTTCAAACGAATTGTCAGTCAGGCCGGTACACTTACTATCTTGGGTACATAAACACTGCCGTACTTGCATAAGAATATTAAGTATATTTTATTAAATGACATGAAATTCCTGCAAAAAATAAATCGACACTTTCAAAAATACGCGCGAAAACTTACAAAAATAGATTATTCCATGTTCACTAGACTACACAAAATATGTGTGCACGTATAATGTGAGCTGTGTGCGCGTTCAAGTGGCTCGTTTGTGTTAGTGTCTAGGCAGTGCTTTTACAGAACAAATGCAACAACATTCAGTTACATCTATTGGTACCTATCTGTATTATTAATTTTTCCGCTATTTTACAAACTGTCTACCCTGATCAAAAGCTCTGTGCACGCCACTACTACCTTTTAAAAAATGGAAAGCATGTACCGATGAAAAAAATTGTTATTATTGTTATTTATATTTCGTAACCTTACTTTTACTCATCTAAGTATTTATCTGGTTATTTATAGAACTATTTTACCGAGCTTAATCTCAATAATCTTTATTGCTGCATTATTCATATTATCCACAGGCCATAGCTTACATTGTAGATATGCTATGCCTATTAAAGTAATTATGTTTTTATTATTTATCGGCGTCTTCTTGGGTGTTCAAATAAGATAAGGAATAAAAAAATGATTTTAAAGTTCAAGAATAAGATTCATTTTTTGATTTAAAAATTCAATAAAAATAGTGGAGGAATTATTATGAAAATTAAAACAAAATCTCAATATACTTATTTGAGATTAAAGCCAACAAGTTTTGAACACCTTGAAGCAATATTAAAGTTTAAAAACCTATTTGTAAAACTGTAACTTTTGTTATAAATTAAATTCTTTTATTTAATTAAAATGTTGATGACATTAGGCATTTATTTATCAAGTGTAAGAAACATTATACATTGATGTTTTAGTAATGTTGCAACCCTAAAGATATTTTAACCCCAACTTTTTATTGGTTTCAAATATTGACACGTACATAATATGATATCCTTTCCTTCGTGATAAAATTGTACAAACTTCGTTGAAGTTTATAATTAAATCCTTGAAGAGTTGTTAGAATTAAAAAAACCACAAAGACTTTTTTTTTAAGTTTAAGTTGTACACTCAAATACAATGGTACAAATTTATGCGATTAACGTCTTTGTTTTTTTATAAAATATTTTATCACCGAAATTATTACTTAACACCGGTATCCAGGATTTAGATATGTAAATAAAACAAGTTCTGAATGATAATTATAATAAACATAACACAGACGATGAGTAAATAATACAAATGTTTTTTTTTGTTGGAATTGTCTTTTTGCGAATGAAGCAAGAATAAAAGCTTTGAAAAGAATAAAATAGTCATAAATAGAACACATACACTTTGTTTTTAACCACTTTTTTATTTAATATTTTGTCTACCGGTTTCGGAAGTACCCTTCCATCATCAGGACAATATTAAATTAATCTGAAATACAAATTCCGAAACTGGTAGACAAAATATTAAATAAAAAAGTGGTTAAAAACAAAGTGTATGTGTTCTATTTATAAATATGGCAAGCCACAAAGTTAATGCTTTTTACGAATAAATAAAATAGTCGTTTAAAACATAAATTTGGCTACAATTTTTTGTTTGTTTTATTTTTAACATAATAATATATGATTGGTCTCAGTTTTCTTCGTTTTGAAATTTATTAGACAACGTTATTTTATTGTCATTGCAGTCCTACTCACAAGAACCTAGGGTTTTACAAGCCACATAATATAAATGATTAATTTCAGAGCGTTGTTTATATTTGAAAAAATAACCATTCAAAATAAAACTTCATCGAATTTACTACTACCCACCCTTCAAACTAAGATATATTATACGTGACTTACAGCAAATGGTTTATAACAAAAAATAGTTTATACGTAAGCCCGTACATATAGCAACATATTTAATGAATTTCGTCCCAAAGTAGGATAATAATTAAAGTTATTGAGATATGAAAAATCCTATTGATTAATTAAAATAACTAATTAATTATATTATTTTCTTGTGTATAATAAAACAAGTTTCAAACTCTCAAAATAGAGCAATCAGAATTATACCTAGGCGAAATAAATACTCGAAAGTAACTAAAATGTCAGAAGAACTAAATTGGCAGTGAAACAGGTGCTAATATTAAACACATTGATGTTTGTACATAAAATGATGAACAACTTGTTACCAAAATATTTTTCTGATAGAATTATCTAAGTGGATATTCACAAACATAATTCAAGGACATACAAAGAAATTAGACTTCCAAAAAAGAATAAATCCAATACACAAAATAGCTTACTTTATAAAGGGTTGAAATGTTTTAATGCGCTGCCGGAAACCATCAACATTTTTCCAATTGATAAATTTAAAAAAGCCTGTAATAACCATTTACAATGTATAAGTGATATCAAGTAATATAGGTTATAATATTATTATTAAGTCAAAAAGAATATAAATTATAATAAGATACTTTGTAAATTTTAATGTATAAGTAACTAATATAAAATAAATAAAACTAAAAGCTGGAAAAAAATTAGAAAAACTTTTAGTTACTCAATGGTATTTGAAATTGCCTGAAAAGCCAGTTATAATTTTCTCTTTGCCTAAGCAACAATTAAATTACTTTAATATGTAATTTACTATAATCTAATCAGGTGGAAAATTTTCAATTGCATAATGAAGGTAACATAAAAATCTCACGGCATTCAGATAATTTCGCTGTTCATCCGTAAAAATAAGATGATTTTCATAACCACAAACGGCCTTCAAGATTGTGGAATAGGAAACAACATTTGACCGTTAGTAGAAGTCGTGAGTTGGAACAACATTTTTATTCGTTGGCAATAAAACAAACATTCCCCGAGACAGCCTTGACGAAATCCAAAAGATCTGTTTTAAAATGTGTTTATTTTTTAATATGACTATTTGTAATGTCTGTAAGTGCGTGAACATTAGAATTTTTATTCAATTACCGTTTCTTACAAAAAATAATTATGTTAATTTTGTGGATAAAAAGGTCATTAGAAGCGTAAAAAAAATCAATGTTATCATATTTGTTTACTCTTGGTTGTGAAATTGGCCAAGCAAGGTCTTATTTGCTATGGAAAATTAATCACAACTAAGCTACGCTGTTTTTTTTTTTAATTCGTTTGGTGATATGTAGAGTGAACTCTCCAGTAGATTGAGAAGAGCTTTATTTTTTACAAAGTAAATGCAATTTTCATTGTTACTGTCAACAATCTTTATTTATTCTAAGCCGAGAAAAAAAAAAGTTTCGTATTTAACTTTCTAACCTTCATTTTCAATATCTAATCGTCCATTCACATTCACCTCACGTCATCTCCCTTCAGCCACTTTTTAAATATTTTTTTGTAGTGAATACCACACAAGAAACCTAACTGCTTCCAACCGTCTAGAGCCAGTGAGACTATGGCATCCCCAATCGGGGTATATTTTAAGTTTGAAGGTTAGGGGAGGGGGGAGAAGCGGAAGAGGAAGGTCGGGAAGAACTTGGTTATTCAGATTTAGTCACCAAACATGTCTAATCCATTTCAAGGAGCGTTTCGATTCTGAATGGTGGTCTTTCACCAGGGCGATACTTACAGTATCTACCACTCTGGAACGTGCCGCAAATATATATTTATAAATAATATTTGCGCCCGCTGGGCATGAGCCCGCGGCCTCTAGATTTGTAGTCGAGCGTCTTACTACTCGACCACGCAGGTCGTTGGAGTTAAGATTTTTGTTTAATCTTACATAAAATTTCCTTAAGCGTGTAATATTTACTTTCAGGTGACTTCACGTGTAAATATTTGTTTTTTTTGGAAACTAAAAAGATATTATAATATTTTTGTTTGTATATAGTTCAATTTTTTATCCCGATGATACTTAGGCTAAGCGAAACCGGTCGGTCATCAAAATTAAAATTAAATCTGTTGTCTTATACGAGGTTATTATTTAATTAACTATTATTATTTCATTTTAAGTATACACAAAAAATGCTCTATTTAATTTTGAAAGAAAGAGTGAGTACATTACTGTCCAACACACTCACACTTCAAGAACAAAAACCTTAAATAAAATCAACATTCCAAGATTGAACACATCTTTTGGACAGAAAAACCACAAGTTTCATGCTGCCAAATTATATAATGCTCTCCCAAAACATATTAGAGATGTCACCGAGATGCAAATGTTCAAGAGCAACATAAAAATGTGGATCAATAACCATAAAGACGAGGAAATTATAAAGATTACGAAGTTATCGTAGAACCAGCGACACCAACGCAGCAACCTACAGTCCCCCTCGGAACAGGAATCCCTAGTGAGGAGGACTGTGAATAAAATATTATTGTTTTTCAACATATCCGTTTTTCAAAATGTTATATTGTAATTAATAAAAATTAAATTAAAAATTCATTGAATATGTCCAACCACAAAGTGATTGCTTTCTAAGAAAACGTTTTATTAGTATTTCCTCAAGCAAGTTCATAAATGTTTCGGGCATCAATAGTCACAATTAATTATATCTATTTATCAAATCAAATGTATTCAAAAATATTCACAACGCTTCATATTCTAAACTCGTAATTTTAACAAGTGAGAGTGAGATTTTCGGAAAACACGTCCTATTCTTCTCATGAACTCTCTTCTTAAAAGCAATAAATTTGCATTAATTTATCTTAACATAAAACTCTTCCACAAAGCTAGGAGAGATAAGACGCTCATAAATAAAACGTTTGGATGTTTTCAAACTATTTTTGAATATTTTACTTTATTTTTAATATATCTAACAAAGGTGTTTTATTTTTTACAGAAAAGACGAAAGATGGGATTCTCAGCACTTCTTTTGCCGGTCGCTCTGGTAAGCAATTTAATGTATTTGTTTTAAAGTAACGTTAAGTTAAATTATCTCTCCTAACACACTTCTCACAGTAGTAGGTATCCTAGGAGTGCACGAGAGAACAGAAGCTTTTAGCTTATGCACGCACTTGTTCTGAAAAGAAAACATCGAATTAACAATGCCTGCACAATTAGTGTTACTTCACCGGTTCCGCTACTTTCGGTTGTTCGGAGCAATTTTAATGAGTGTTCATTAACATTTTGTCCATGGCGAATAGACGTAATATCATAAGCATTGTCTTTTATGTTCCTACTGGGTACTGGGTGAGAAAAATAACGGAATAACTACGTATTACGCTCAACGATTGCAAAATATGAAGTACCGAATTTCAAATACGGAAATCCGTTAAATGACAATGTTTCCCGTCCTTTTAGAGTATATTTATGAATCTACACAAACAGAAGTATTAATGGTGATGGCTATTCAATGAAGCTGCATCTACCTCAGATATATTTAGATGCACATATTTGGAGATCTGTCACTATCTCTTGATGTTCGTCAAAGAGTGGCCGTTAGGTACACAACGATCTAAATACTCTAAAATAAAATATATTTTTTTACACAATTTTTTACATTTACCAATTCAATGATTATCTCACAACATGTGTATAAGAGTGAACCTCTCCTTTATCTTATCTTTTTTTTAATTGCTCTCATTATTGGCGTTATTATATCATATATATAATGCGTCACACCACTTCAGTTTGTACTCATATAACTCCTACGGATATATAATACCTTGTCTATATGTGGGTGTAAATACATGTATAGATCCTTTTATTACGCTATGCATGTATCTACAATATTTTTTCAATTATCATTATTATTACAATTATCATTATCATTCATCTCTTAATGTATTTGTTGAACAACTGTTTTTGTGAGATATTTTTTTAAATAAATTAATTAATGGCATGTTTTTATATCGCACGAGATCTCTGGATTGTAGTGTTACAATGGCTTTAAGATTCATAAATTAGTAAGGTTAAGTTTAGATAAGGTTGGGTTAGAAAAGATTGGGTTAGATAAGGTTGCGTTACATTTGTTTAAGTTAGGTCTCCTTCCTCGTCATTACACTGACAAATAAAAAAAGAACTTAAGCATTGTTATTCTCAATGAAAAATTCTTTTGATCCGTTAGCCTTTCTTGGTACAAGGGAGAAGATTAAGGAAGTTTTACGAGTTTAAAATCACTTGAACTACGTTCACATCAAGGGTCACTTACGAATGATGCTACACGTTACTATCTAGCATTCTAATACAAGCAATACTATAAATGATTTTTCTTTAAATTTCGTATGGGTAGTTAGAAAAAAGTCTGAGATTTCCAGTGAAAACAATTTTCTAACTGTGATTCTTTAAATTCTATGAAAAACATACAAAAATATCAGTAAAAGATGCAGTTTCAAACCAGCAAAGATATTTTTGAATGTTTAATCTAAAATTCCAGTGTGTATTTCATAAAGAATTTAACGTATTACTGTTTAAGAATTGTATTCACTGGAAACCTTAGACATATTTCTAACTACCCGTGTAGGATTAATAGATGAATCGTGTGTAGTATTGCTTGTACTAGAAAGAGAAAAAGAGTTTATATTTTAGTGCCGATGTTTAAGGAATGCTGATTTTGGCGCCCCTTTAAACATCGCGCCGATTTCTTCTCATTATTTCTACCGTGTATCCTAGGCCGCTCCTGGCAAAGGATTATAACTCACCTCATTTTCAGATAATTTATTGATTGAACATCTGTAATGCCATTAACTGTATTACCTGTATTGATTAAATTGTTAATTGAAGATTCTAGATGCCTCTTTACGTTTTCATCTCCAAATTTACGCAACAACGAGTTTCACAGAGATAACCATCATTTATATTTGAGTACACCTGCAATCTGCATACCTTATTCATATATTTTTACTTCGATGTTATATATCATTTCCTAATCAGGAAAAAGTTTATCTGCCAAAGACGCTAGTATTGTTTTGTAATAAATACAGGACAATAGACAATGCTTCAAGCCGATCACTAGAAACATCTGGCAGTGCCTATTGAAATCATCGTTAATATCTCACAGGTGATAACAGTTTGTTTCGCGGATTTAAAACAATAAAATGCATGACATGACGAGCATATTCAAAAAAAAATTTCTTTGATTACCATCAATGTTATGCGCAAAAGGATATAAGTTCTTTGAGGAGATTATTTTATGCGATTACTAATTACCGTATTAACATATTGGTAGTAATTTTATATTAACTGTGATGTAACCTTTCCTTTCCTGCGGTATTATGATTTGGATACATAAGGCAGATTAGATCATATCACCCTGATTGTCAGCCATAATTAAATTGCAGAACCTTACTTGATACGGGCTTGTGGTGATTATTTACTGAGCTGACCCCTTGAAGCCTCTTTATTCCTATTCCTTATAAGGATAATATCCTTATTGGAGCATTCAAATGGTCAGTCTATATTCAAATGAAGTGTTCCCCTACTTTTAACATATTAATATCTTCAAAGTTAAAATGATAATTTTCCTGTTTATTAGAAGTAATAGAAAAAACAGTAAATTAACAAATTATAAAACACAATCTTCTTTTATACGAATCCAACAACCTACTTTAACCAACCAAATATATCAAATATATTTTTCTTTGCTACTTCACAACTAAACGGCCTCCGTGGATGAGTGTTTAAGACGCTTTAATCCGAAGTCACGGGTTCAAATCCCGGCGAGCGCTGATAAATTTTATTAAATTAATACGTGTTATATTTGCGGCACTTTCCAGAATAGTAGATGATTTTTGTATCGCCTTGTTGAATGACTACCATTGAGAATGGTTGCTTGAAACGTTGCTTGAAATGGCTTTAACCGTGTTTCCTGAAAATATATGAATAGCTTATTCTCAACCTTTCTCTACCCTATCTCCCTCCTTTCTCCACTACCTTCAGCTTCACAAAATACCCTTATTGTGAATGCCATAGTCCCACTGGCTTCAGACGATTGGGAGCAGTTGAGACTCGCGCGGTATTCACTTAGAAAAAAAAAAAAAATTAATTCTAAAGCTACCATTTTTAAGGCAGTCTCGTGAAATTCGTTATACTATACTGAAAAAGCCATGGCTGTGACCGAAAACATTTAGGTCAAAATGCAAATAAAATCACGTAAACTCTCAATTTTTTATATTATTATCGAGCATCAAAATTTGATGCTTATTTAATAAACCTTCGCGTATTTAATCTGTTTCTGATATGGTAATATAATTTTTTTGCAGAATTTCAAATCAATAGTGAAAGCATCCCACATTAATCAATTTATAAAACCATAAATCTCACCACCTACGAATAGCATGCCAATCTTCACTCGATAAATCACTATTATATTAAGTTCCAACTCGTGTAGCTTTGATTATCTTATAAAATGCAATATTCTTGACCCGGATGCCGTAATAATTCTCCTCAATTAGTTGATTCAATACGTAATCACAGTTGGTGTGTACTAACTACTTACTGGGTGTTGCTAGCTTCCATCATATTACTGACACCGCTGTATACTTTATGACAAAGTAAACAGACTATTCAAACATCGGCCAGTAAACTGCCCACATGTGACTCCTCACTCGCACTTTCGAATCCAAGGCTATTAAACGACTGCTTTAAGATGACATTTCAACTACGTGATAGAATACCTCAAATAATTTATATTATACTTTGAAGCCCACGCTGTGTCTTTTTTTTATATGGTATTTAGTGAAAACATTTTTTTATAATCTGTCAGATTCTTTCAACAAGTTGGCATTTGGTGAAAAAATGTCATAATTACTAAACGCGGTATTTATAAGAAGGATAATGGCTGGATTAAAGCATGCTGGAATAATATCAGATTAATATTTAATTACTTCCAACATATGTGCGATGTATTGGCGTACAACTTTGCTTCCGCCGTTTTCCTTTAGATAGCTTTAGCGGTAATTAATGTTCGAAATAAACAGATCATAGACGTCATGCAATAAACTGAGACATATGTAAACATAACCCCATAGAAAAATTAATTGATTTGTGTCTGCATCATAAAGTTATCCTCGATTAAAAATGTCAGTTTACGAGTCGATTCGATTTCTCGTAATTTGCGGGAGGTTTTGAAGAAACCTGCGGCTGAGGCTCATCTAATGCTCTCAAATACTTCTTGTGAGGCCGTTAATAGTGAAAAAAAACGTGCTGTGAGTGGTTTCCATGCTTCAAAACGATGATTTTTACGTCAAAGACTGACATATCAGTGGAAGAGAGAAGGTTTTCGAAGATGCAGAATTGGAGATTAAGAAAATTGAAACAATCCCAATCAATCGTTATCAAACGCATTTGGTGCGTTCGAGCCGAGCATTGAAAGAGAAACGGCTGCAATACAACGAGAGACACGATGAAGTAATTTTGCAGCATGACGATGCTCGACCCCATGCGAAAGTGGTCAAGACATACTTGGAAACGTTGAAATGGGAAGTCCTACTCTAACCGCTGTATTCTCCAGACGTTTTTTTCCCCTCTGACTATCATTTGTTTTGATCAATAGCACATGACCTGGCTGACCAGCACTCACTTATGAAAACGTAAACAAAATAGATTGATTCGTGGATGGCTTCAAAAGATGACCAGTTTTTTCAACGCGGGATTAGTACGCTGCCGGAAAATGAAATAAAATAGTGGCCAGCGATGGACAATACTTTAAATCATAAATGTTTTCGTTTTTTTACAATAAATTTTCGAATTTTGGAAAAAAAAACAGCGGAACACCAATACATTTACAATTTTAAATGTTAGATTTCTCACTTCCCTTCCTACATCATGGATCAAACGTTTTTCAATATAATTATTGGAACAAAAAAAATATATTTTGCTACAATCAAATTTCTCCGTGTATGTTGTAAAAACCAAACCTTCGTCGTTAAAATTGTAGTGATAT
Organism: Drusus annulatus; assembly: GCA_022651775.1. NCBI lineage: Eukaryota > Metazoa > Arthropoda > Insecta > Trichoptera > Limnephilidae > Drusus > Drusus annulatus. The sequence goes on along the minus strand of JAGWCC010000043.1, from coordinate 536,907 downwards.
TCCTAGTTAGGTGGAATATATCCTGACACCATAACACCACAAACTTCCCTTAAAATATATACGCATGTCTGAAGAAAAAATACTTAATGAAATGAAAAAATAGCTTTAAATAAGAATGAAATAAATTGTGCATAAAAATGTATTAGTTAAATATTTCAAACCACAAGGTGATTGATTGCTTTCTACGACAATATAAAAAAATATTTATTTATTGCTGTGAATTTTATCAAAACGAGTGGTTAAGCGCGAAACCCGTCAATTTATAGTAAAACAAACTTTTAACATTGCATTTCAAAGTGTACACGAAAAATGAACTTAGAAATATGATCAATTTATAAAAAGATGGTCGAATCAAGAAAATTCAATATCCTACGATTAATAGAATACAAAAAGGAGATCTTTCTAATAGTTAAGTTTATCAATGCTGACCTTCACCTTTTATGGAAGCATCATCATAACCTAGCTATTGCTATAATTATAATAGTAGAAAAATGTGTACTTCTGCCCATATAAATGTCCTTGCATACAATAAAACTGCATGAATGATGAATCGATCATTTATCACCAGGATGATGTGATCTACGTTAAAGTTACAATCAATACGGAATAGTAGTTGCATGGCGTGTCCAAACTGCGTTACATTCTATCCTCATCATTTACTTCAAGGGTGAGAAGAAATACTATGCGTGACCCAATAAGCACGGTTAATCACTTAATACAGATTGTTGCATTACCAACCTTGGTTCAACAGTGTTATAATTTATGTATGTCTAGTTTTATGTAAATTATGCTTTGTTGCTATGAAAATAATAATAACCTATACCTTTTAATTATATGAGTATTAATCTATGAAAGCTTAGCTAATATTTTTCATCAAATCAGGCTTTCTCTATCCGGGAGTAAGCCACTTTACTCCCATAAAGAGTAGAGGTTCCGAGTTTGAGTCTCGGTCTTAACCTAAGCTTATTATTTTCTGCGTCTTCTTCTATCTCATATCTTATTAAAAATTATTAATATTGTTCAAAATTTATAGTAGTTTTAGCAACTAAAAATTATCAGCTTAGTATACCGTTTTATTTTTATTTTTATAACTTCCCAAAATCAATGGGACCCCTATTTTGGAACATTTTGTGAGGCTGAAGAGAGTGGTGGCGAGAAGATGGGGAAGAGAAGGTTCGAAAAGTACCTGGCACTGATCACTAAACACGGCTTAAGCAATTTCAAACAACCTTTTGATGTGTTCATTTAATCACAAATTATTTGGGTTAGGTTAGGACCAACTGCAAACCTCGGTTTAAAAATATTTTAGTTTGTGTTCCCTGTAATGTCATTTATATTTTATCACGTAAACATTAATTTATTAATGACAGTTGTTTATAAAAAAAAAAAAACAGTTTAATCTTCCGTTAATTTATGTTTTTTTTATATTGAATACCGTCTCACCTGCTCCCAACCGCCTAGAACCAGTGGGACTATGGCATCCCCAATTGGAATATAGTGTGAGGTTGAAGGTAGTGGGGAGAGGAAGGATGTGGGGAAGAGAAAGGTTGGGATGTACCTGGTTATTCAGATCTGGTCACCAAACACGGATAAAGCCATTTTAAGCAACACTTCTACTCTGAATGGTGGTATTTCACCAAGGCGATACTAAGAGTATCTACCACTCTCATGTGCTAACTATTTACGTTTTATTAGGATAGGTTAGGAAGACCTACTAACATTTTTTTCAAAACGATATAATTTATGTTTGTTTAGTGTAATTATTGCTTTGTCAGTATGCAAATAACAATAATAGCAGCATCAGCTATTAAAAGATATCGACTTGGTCATCCGTTAATTTATTCGCCGTCTATTTAGGTTAAATATTTCACGATTCTGCGTGCAGAACTTGTTTTTGACGACGCCCTGAAACAACAATGCTGCATGCGCATATTACCATTAAGATCGATTGCAAAGTGTGGTTGGAAGCTGCCGGTTCGGGGGCGACGTATAATGGATAGTTGTGCTGGTTTCTCACGCCGGATCGCGCGCAACGGCCGCAAAAATAACGATTATAATCACATGAACGTCATAATAAAACACGCTCGCAAAACGATATAATCTATTGATTTAACTCTCGATTAGCAGGGTTGCCACCCTCGTTGAAAAAATTTACAACTATTAATTACAAAAAAAAATTATTGTGTAATGGTTTTATTTTTTTATGGTTTTTTTTGAGAAATGCTGTGAGGCTTAAGGCTCAGCACCCAAAAAAATGCAAAACGTCACTTTGTAGCATTCTAGTACAAGCAATACTGCACACAATTTATTTGTAAATTCTACATGGGCAGTTAGGAAAATGTCTAAGGTATTCAGTAAATAAATAAATTGAACTTTAATTTTTAAATTCAATGAAAAAAACACTAAAATGTCAGTAAAAAGTACAGTTTGAAAATAATTTTAAAAAAATCAATTATTTTTTACATTTTACGAACGTTTGACCTAATGTTCCAGTGTGAGCTTACTTATAAAATTAAAAGCAGGCAGCTTATTTTGGGTCAACATTACTTTTGTATTTTAAAATAAATATTAAATTGAAACCAGTTTTGCACAGCCCTACCTCTGACAAAAGGGTAATGGTCGGGTAACAATGGGCACTTGTGTTTCTACCAAAAAACGATTTTTCTTTTGCACGTAATCACTTGGTTTCTGTGCAATGGACTTTGAATAATTTGCACGGAACATTGTTTACATTTTGAAACCTACCGCCCTTGATTCTAGAATGTATCTTATATTTACAGTAATGTTACAAAATCCAAAACCACTACCTTTACGTTTTATTTTTAAATTTACTGGAAAAAAAAAATTGTTAGTTATTTTAAAAATCTGCAAAAAAACTTTATTCGGATGAAATGTCTAATCTATTTCAATTAAACTGTCTAAAATTGTTGTTCATGGAATAATGCCATTACTTTAACAAATACTTACCAAATGTATACCCCATTGATGAAGAACTGAATGCTGTTGGCGCAAAAAAATAAATTCTAAAGAAGCAAAGCTAGCAGTCCATAATGGAGTGATTAAACCAACCACGATGTATGGCAGTGAGGCATGAAACTGGCAGAGGAAGGATGAAAGCAAGCTGAATGCTGTGGAAATGAGATCCCTGAGACGTATGTGCGGTAAAACCATGTATGACCGTATTAAAAATGTAGATATCCGGAAAAAATGCAAGGTTGATGTAAGCGTAATGAATAGAATCAAGAAAGGGACGCTTAGACGGTTTGGGCATGTAGAGCGAATGAACGAAGAAAGGAGTTTGAATGATATATTACGCGAAAGTGAATAGAAGAAAAAGTCGAGAACGCCCGAGGAAAATATAACACGATCAAGTGAAACAAATAGTTGAGTCGGGCCATGTGAAAAGTCAGAATAACAGAAGATTATGTATGAATGTGAATGAAGTAAGAAGTGTGTGCCAGGACAGAGTTGTATGGCGGTCCGTTCTCTCTGCCTACCCCTGCGAGGAAACGGCACGATGGTTAGTTAGGCTTAACCCGAACTAACCTCAAATATTATAGGCATAGTAAACTACAACCAAAATACAGGTGCTGGCATGATAATCTTTTTTTGTTTGGTTTTTCGCTTTGAATTACGACAGTAATTATAATAACAAATGTCGAACGTAGACAGTACAACTTCGTGATATTTCACCACAAGTAGCTAAATCAATATTGTACGGCGTATTTACTTATAACCTCTTCTAACGTGCTTATCTTACTAAAAATGACTTCTTCACTGACATTTATGTGATGTAAGCAACCTTGCCTGCAATTACGTAATTCGTTATCAAAATTAATCAAAATGTACAATATTTACCTAAATAAACATTGAAGATAAATACGGTAAATACTACAACGTTAATTTAAAACTATGTTTATTTGTACTTATTTCAAGTGGTCAAGTATGTTGAAGGCAAAAGAGAAATAAATACTGAATTTAATACTAGGTTTACGGCACCCGTCAAATTGGCGGATTTCCGATTTTAACTAACTAACTAACTAACTAACCATCACGCCGTTTCCCCGCAAGGGTAGGCAGAGAGGACGGACCGCCATACAACTCTGTCTTGGCACACACTTCTTGCTTCATTTACATTCATACATCGTCTCATACATACTCTTCTGTTATTCTGACTCTTCACACGACCCGATTCAAGTATTTGATTTACTTGATCGTGCCATGTCTTTCTCGGGCGTCCTCGACTTCTTCTTCCATTCACTTTCGCATCATATATTCTTTTCACACTCCTTTCTTCGTTCATTCGCTCTACATGCCCAAACCATCTAAGCGTCCCTTTCTTAATCCTATCCATTACGCTCACATCAGCCTTGCATTCTTTCCGGATATCCACATTTGTAATACGGTCATACATGGTTTTACCGCACATCCGTCTCAAAGATCTCATTTCCACAGCATTCAGTCTACTTTCATCCTTCCTCTGCCAGTTCCATGCCTCACTGCCATACATCAGGGTTGGTATAAGCACTCCATTGTGGACTGCTAGCTTCGCTTCTTTGGACAATTTCTTATTTGCCCCAACAGCGTTCAGTCCTCCATTAATGGAGTTTCCTGCATTCACCCTTCTTTCAATATCCTTATCAGCCTTTCCGTCTCTTGTAAACATACTTCCTAAATACACGAACTCATCCACTTGCTCCAAGTATTCATCATTCACAACTTTCCTTTCCGATTTTCTTTGCAAATTTTACTTTTTTTATAATTGAACAGTAATAATAATAATATAATAATAACAGTGAACTTATATAGCGCAGTTTTGTGATATTTCACCTCAAGTGCGCTTCATGCTAAATTAATTATGCTAATAAGATTAACTAACAAGGAGACAAATATACAAATATATTCAATGTATTTTTACTTTCGCAAACTTCTTACTTTCGCAAACTTCTTATTTTCGCAAACTTCTTTTTTTATTCACTGTATTTTTACTTTCGTAAACTTCTTATTTTCGAAAATCTAGTCGCTATATACCTATCTCTACGGACACCCGTCAAATTGACGAATTTGGTAATATAACGCTTTTAAATTTGTCCCAATTGTGAAATTATTACTTCTAAGACAAAATAATCACAGTGTAACAATTTGTGTGAAGCAATGAAGAAAGAATGTCAGCGGTGTGAAGGATATTTTGTTTCAAACCCAAATTGTAAATAAGCGTTCGTTGCGTAACACATTCGGCGCATTATGATTTATGGGGCAGTAAAAAGGGGTTTCTTCTAGGGTGAAAGCCTGGCAAAGTTAGTTGACCATACGGCTGCATTAGTGTTAGTAAATAAATCTAACTTCAGTTATATAGTTGTAGTCAGTGGGTGGAGACGTGGAGTCTAATTTCAGTTAAATAAAACATTTATTACAGTAATTGTTTTTATCCGTCGATTTGACAGGTGCCCGTAGATATAGATATATTAAAATTGCCCGTAAACCATTTTACAACAAGATTTCTTAGGCAGGTACTTGGTACAACCTGATGGTAAAATTATAACGTGAAATGCTACTTCCAATAAGCATGTAATTGCTTGAAAACAAAACAAAAAACTGAATGCAAGGTTTTATTCAAATCATGAGAAGGAAAACATTAGTCTTCATCAAAAACAACAATAATGTTAGTTCGGCAACACAAATACACTAAAATCAGGCATTCCAAAAGCATTTTAACATAATAAACAATACATTTCTTACACCACTTCACACAAAAATGATAATCTTATCAAACCATCTAACTCCGAATTGTCTATTATGCTCTGGTGCCCATTAGCAATGCTATTTTTCATTTATATATATCTACGACCTTAGGCACAAAACTAGCACCTATTTGTTAAATCCGTCTTAAAAATATCTCGGATCTGGTAGCCATAAAAAAGATGTAATGAATTTCTCACGATTTGTTCGAGTCGCTAATTTACCGAGATGGCTGCTTTAACTAGAAGATGATATAACCTTTAAAGCAGGCGTTACACGAAAAGATGTGTTGTATAAAGGTTGAGATATCTAAACTAATAACTTTACTTTCAGCTAAAAGAGCATTAATTACTACTTGTAGAATTTTATTTACTCTCCCAGCTTAAATCGATATGGTGTAATAAAATAATTTGCAAGATTTCAGCAGCGGCAGCATTTACTTAGAAGGACAAATAACCTTTTTAAAAGGTGTTACGTAAAAATAAATATTCGAAGCAAAAGTTCGTAGATCTGCTATGCTTCAATTTACTTTTATTTTAAAACTGTGTCGCAATATTTAAATGCATGACAAAGCAATACGTACAAAAAGAAACAAGTTTCGTTAAATACATTTGCGTAAAAATCCAAATTTTTGGTGGTAAACTTAAAAGTAAATAATAATAAATTATAGGCATATTTCATGGAATTTTTTGTTCTTTCCTTTGTGGCTTATGTCATTTTTTTGGATGCTTATGGAAGGTCCTTTTGAGAAAAGGAAAGAGTAAACCTGGGTCTAAAAAGGCCTACGTTATGGGAGAGAGGAAACACAGAGGGAGTTGGTACCTAACCTCAATGACACATATTATTGTCATGCCACCTTTTCATATAACCTACGAAACCGTTACAAATCTAAACTTTTATACATTTTTTTTAATAGCCACGTATTTTCAAATGTGTTTTCCACTGTTTTCTTCCAAACCTTTTTTATTTCGTTTCATAATCCTTTTTCCTTTATCGAATTTTTTCTCGTTGCATGAACTCATCATAATTTGTACATTCAACTAAAAACCTGGCCTCTATTTTAATTTTCATTTTAAGACTTGCTATGACATATAGAAAATGGAAATATTCCAATGATTTGCTAAGCATTCATTGTTAACAATAAATTATTGATGAGGTAATAATTTACATTTGTACAATACCTGTATCATAACACGCAGTGATTAAATTAATGGTAGAACGATTCCATAATTATTTTGTTTTATCTATTTTTTTATACCTACAATATTAAATTAAGCATTTGCCATTTTATTTTAACTACTCAATTACTTCACAGTTAATTTAACGATCGGAAACGCTAAGAAAATACATCAGACGTAATTTATTATATTGTTTTACAAATTATTGCAATGTAGTCGCAAGGCATTACAATATACTACTTCAGGCACGCATAAAACAGAATGGTGGACATATTCTTGGCACTATAATTAATAATTATTAATAAAACACATTGTTAAAGCGAGCTTTCGAAATTTTAGATGGGAAATTAATAATGCGCGGGAAAATAATGTGTCAAGTGTTAGCACATGGGCTTAAGACTGTGTGAAAAAAATGTATTTTTCCAATACTTTGTCCTGGCGCAAGTTCAAGCAATATTCCAAATGGCGTAATATCTATTACTAATAAATATCTCATGGTTAGGCAAATAACTTACGAGTTTTAAAAAAAAGTGCCTTGCAGTAAATCTTTCGAATTATTCGGGTTTCGCGGTTGCTCTCCCGTTTTGTATTTGTGTTTCTATCGTGTTTTTCCCGATAAATGCGTTTAATATTATATTAGAAAATTATAAAGAAGGTTTGCTAATAATTTTAATTATTTCGTAATACGTGAAAATTAACGAAGGATTTTAGTTGAAATGTATTAATTACTTATACGAAACAGAAAGTACGTGAATCCTATAACGCAGGAATTAAATGCAATGTTAACAAGATGTCATATTTTTTCTTAGAAAACTGCGCATCATTTTTTTAGTTGAACAAATACCTGATGAAGATGATTTTCTCCATAAGTTAAACACAAGATGCACCGCCATTTATGATGTAACGCCCATGTCAATAAAAGCTGTATTTCCTTGTCAACATTGACGAATCTCTCCGACATTTCCGTGCATCAGTTCATTGTCACCACTTTCATTCTTACATGTCAATGTATTCATATGAAATGACAAAATTGAAATTTGAATAAGGAATGTCATATTCCGTTTATTTGAATATGGATGGAACAGTTCGAATACACGACTAGCATTCTTTTGTTTTATTATTTAAATAATTTTTCCAACGGAAATTTAAAAAATATATATTTTAAGTTTTAGAAAACGAATGAATATTTAACACTTTTTATCGTTTTATTATTAAAAATATACTCAAGTAAAGTTTATTTTTGATGAATTATCTTGTATAATGATGTTCGTGCGCACGAAATGAAGTTATTTATATAAATTTTGTATTTGTTGAGTATTTTCAATATGATTTAGGAGAATATATTCACAAAAGTTGACTGAAGTGCAAGTTTACTAAATTCACTTGAAATCAACTATTGAAGAAGATAAATAAACAGTCGTGTTTACTGCAATATAATCCATTGACTAAACAAATTTCCTGGAGAATTCTCGACACACCATCACGTTGGGAGAGATTTGTGAATAAATACGCTAAAACATGCATTTTTCATGTTTTAGCAAGTTGATGAAAGGACTAGAGTATTTTTTTTTATTGTATATATTTGAATCATTAAGTTATTATTAATCAAAGATTAAATGCAAAGACTTTTTTTTTAAATATTTGATAATAATAATAATATTTTTACAAAGCGTAGTTTTGGGATATTTCTGTGATATATATTTTTGTTGCATTTACACTGTTTGCATATTTAGAACCGTTTACTTATAATACTTGAATATTAATGTTTTAAGTACCAACATGGTAACTGTCCTCAATCTAATTTCCTTTTCCTTGATTTAACAAATATGTATATTTATCCTTTTTTTCATAACTAAATATTGTTTTTTTTTAATTAAAAATAATAATAATTATTGTTTTAGTTAAATTAAGAAGCCTAAAAATTAAAACGTTAATTTGAATTAATGCGTTTCATCTAGATTTTTATACGCTTAGCTACTAGTATTATTTTAAATTTACATACATATAAGTTATACCCACATCTGAACATTTTTTCAAATGATTTATGATAGTTTTGATTTCTATAAATATTATATATTATCTTCTCCTTGTTAGTTTGTCTTATTAGCTTAATTAATTTACTATGAAGCGCACTTCAGGTGAAATATCACAAAATTGCGATATATTAGTTAATTGTTTTTATTATTTTATTTCATTTCAATTGATTTATTAAAATTACTCCCACAGTGCTCCTAACATAGATTATATAATGAAGCTGTGCTTGTATAGAAGTAAACAAATAATCTTACAGCTAAAATGTACCTAGTACAATCATGCAACATCGTTGTAAGATTTAGGTTAGATATTGCTAAAATATTTACGGGTGACAAATAACAGATGTGTATATAAACGTAATAATTTAAACTTATTCATATACCTAGAAGTTCAATCTACATAACATACTGATGTAAAATAAAACTGGTATCACCATTTTTCATTAAAAAATAATTGTAATGATTATCTGTTGAAATAATAATTTCAACATTTGAAAATGTTTTACGAATTACATCAGAAGTTAGGATTTCTTTGGTTTATTTCGGGCACAGAGACATGCCTACAACACACTTCTACCGATTCAATTATTCAGTGATCAAAACAAATATATCAACTTGTGCAATATGCTTTTTAGCAACACAAAAGAATCAAATATATTTTGAAGAGTAAAAAATGTGTAGCTCTGTCTCGGAAATATATATATATATATATATATATATATATATATATATATATATATATATATATATATATATCACATTTATTTATCTTATAAGCTTTAAGATCGCCCAGGAGTTTATGCTGAAAAACCGTTTATGACCATGCTAAAAATGTAGATATCCGGAAAGAATGCAAGGCCGATGTAAGCGTAATGTATAGGATTAAGAAAGGGACCGATAAATGGTTTGGGCATGTAGAGAAAATGAAAGAAAAAAGAAGTGTGAAAAGAATGGTGACACGAAAGTGCATGCAAGAAAAAGTCGTAGACGCCCGAGAAATACACGGCACGATTAAATGAATCAAATGACTGGTTGGTATCTGAGTGGACAAACGCGTTGGATTCCCACCCGGGCGTCGTGGGTTCAATTCATCTGCTGGCTAAGTCCTCCATCATTGCACGTTACGCTTATTATGATGGTAGTAGGAGTTTTCCAAATATTGTCAGGTTATTCGTAACCCGTGGATGTTTGTCTTTTTTTTTAAAGGAGAAATACTTGAGTCGGGCCATGTCAAGAGTCAGAATAACAGAAAAGTATGGATGAGACGATGTATGAATATAAATGAAGCAAAGAGTGTGTGCCAAGATAAAGTTGTATGGCAGTCTGTCCTCTCTGCCTACATCTGCTGGGAAACGGCTTAACGTTAGTTAAAGCAATTCTTTTAATAATAATAAATAATAATAAAAGTTTTATTCCAGAAGGTATGCAGGAGTAGTGCAATGCAATACCTTCCATGCAATGCCTCCTTGGTTAAATCGTCTCATCAATGAAAAAATCGCATTCATCTTCAAATAATATCTCGACACATGGTTAAGTGAAGACGTAAGAATATTGTGAAGAATCCTCGTGCATGAATTGGATTTGGGCAATACCTGTATGTAAGGACGTGCCACTTTCTCTCAATATATTTACGCAATTATAATGATACAGTAAAAATAAATTCAAGATGGATAATATACGATGTAACCGTGTCATTAACATACATACATACATAGTAAGGGCAGACGGCGCTCAAAGCATTCTTGAACAAAATGATTTTGACATCTTCTCCGAACTAAGTTTTGATAAGCTTTAATAATGTTACACACTCAGAAAAAGAGCAAAAAGAGAGCACTGCTGCAGTCAATTTTTATGAGGTTTGCCGGACTTAATATTATCCATTCAAAGCACATTTCGATGTAATATTTTTGTTAATTCGTATAACCACTTTTCCACAGTATTTTTTTAAAAATATAACATGTAACCTAATAAACCGTTGAGTTATGTTCATTTATTTCGCGTATCAAAACGTGTGGGCGGAGTCAACGGAGACGCGGGATACGAAGAACATTCTAACAATACTTTAAACCGGTGTGATAATTTAGGAGATTTTGTTGTCTCTTTCATTTTCATGGTGTACGACGTAAAAACCCAAAGAGAGTGATCTATCCCAAATTTGTATAGTTTGGGTAAAAAGAATTAGCTCTCTCTCCATATATTGTTACTTCAAAGTTACAAATTAATTTTTGTATTTATATAAAAGATTTTTGAAAAATAATCATCTTAATAAGTTTTAATACAATCATTTTTTGTTTATTTTTTAAATATTATCTAAAGTTCTAAACGGTACGTTATTTTGCTGGAAAAAATCTTATATATTCAGTGAAATAGCCCTTGAAACACTTTTTTATTCCCATAGATATTCAATTTTTGTAACCCAATATTTTTTTAAATTTTTCAATTTATAAAATGTCTTTAGGAAAACATGTTTGAAATAATCGTGTCTGTATATGTATGTAATATTTTATATTGAAACACACTATGATGTGATGTACCTTAAAATAAATACAATTAAAAAATAGAGGCGTTAAGTAACTTGTGAACAAATTCAAAGCAAAGTATCATTTGATATTTCCATCTCAATTTCAGTAGAGAAATTTAACTTTAATTGCTTTAACATTATTAACATAAGTAAAATTCCCGTGCGAGGGGTAGATTATTAAATTAAAATTGTTATTTTCGCACCTTTTTAAATATCGTGTTCATACGAGAGGGGTCAGGTTTATAAGCAAAAAAAGATTAAAAATAAAACCTTTAATTTACACATAGGTGTAAATAGGATACAAAGCTTTTGGATTTAAGGCTGCACAAACTACGTGTAAATTATGGGTGGCGGTGAATTCTATATTTATGTAGGTGGTGTGATGAGTTTTTCATTTTGATTTGAATATTATTGAATATTTTATCGCCTAAGTTCATGTGGAAGTGTTTTCCAAATATAAAAACTTGACTAGGAAAAGGTCGTGGTTTGAATATCTACCGCAGAGCAAAGCAAATTTATAAATTGACGTAAATTGTGGTCTTTATCAGTTTATTGAAGATATTGGAAGCACCGCGATGTTTCTTGATCTAAATGTTTTCTTGGAAGTTTTTTTTTTTTTTTTTAAATCTTCTGAATGGTCTCCCAATTTAGTCAGAGTTATTGATTTGATATCTTGTCACAAAGGTGTTGAGTGCTATTTTTAATAAATTCCAGACATGGATTCAATTTTTTTTTTAAATGTGAATACTGCATAAGAGCCATAACTGAGACTATGTCAACCCCAAGTAGAGTATGTTGTGAGACTGAAAAGAGTAAGAAAGGGAAGGGAATGAGAAAGAGGAAGGTCGGGGGGGTACCTGACTGTTTTGATCTGGTCACCAAACATGACCAACGACATTTAAACCAACGTTTTGATTTTAAGGTGGCTACTAATAGTAATAATTTTTATAATTATTATTAGAAAATGTAAATTCTGCTGTAAAATGAATGCCAATGTACAATAATTAAAACACACGTCATAATTTATAAGGTTTACCCTTCCCTGAGTTGTAAAGCTGGATCAATTTTTGTGAATGTGTCATCGAGGTGTATTCAATAAAAAGTAAAAGTAACGCCCGTTTCACACGACCCCGTTCGAAGGCGTGGTGAAGCCCTCTTCACACTGACCCGCTTAACGTAACAGGTAATAACAGCGTATTGGTTCCAGCGGCGGATCCCCTCTTTAACACCTTCAGCTATATCTGGTAAGCATGACCTGAGAGGCGCTGGTCAGTGACCTACTTAGATACCTACCTACTCTTTACTGCACACCTAATACAGGGTGTCTCTGAAAAAAGTGATCACTAATCATTGATAATAATAATTATATTGCATTTATGTAGCGAAGTTTTGTGATACTTCAACTCATGGGCGCTCTACTTTGATAAACTTAAAAATAAAGATTTTGTGACTCCATCCTAGGGTCTTGTTTTTTTAACAACTACCACAGTGCAGTACTTATATCTTTTCTATATTTATAAATTAATGTTTGTCTGTGTGTCCTCTCGAAAAATCTTTTCTCGAAAACTACTCGAACGATTTCGTTAAAAATAGCACAGTTTGTTTTTATTAGTAACGGAAAGGTTTAAAGAGTAGTTTGAATGAAAGCAAACATCTAAAACTATTGCTATAACGTTTTAAAATTAGTATGAAAAATATTGAACTCGCAATTTTTTATTGAGGTTAACCCATAAATATACCGCTCTGGTTAGCAACAGCTGATACATTTAATTTCAAGTATTGCAATTCGATAAAATCGATCTGTGTGTAGCCTGGTCACGCGTCGGAAAACCTTCTGATTTATTCATATACGCACTGACGGAAAAACAAAAAATATTGTTTATTCAAAACCACTTCAAGAAAAAGACATTTAAAAAAAATATTTTTTTTAGTGGTATTGCAAAGCGTGCCATGTACTCGCTATCATATGATGTTCGAGAGAATTTATTGCTGAAGCGCACAATTTTTTCTGCTTTTTTATTTTAGATTCGCGATATGAAAGCGAATGTGAAAAAAGTGATTTTTTTTTAGTTATTTGTTAAATCGTCGCTGGAAAGGCAAAAGGGCTTAAGCGACACTTTGGTCAAAATGAGTTAAATATGCAGTTTCGATCAGTTTTTTTTGTGCATAGAATGTTCTGACTCTCGATTGATTCTAAAGATTTTCGTGGCGCTTGAGCCATTTGCAATATATTTACCATTTGAGAGAAGGCTCGAGTCAAAAAAAAAAGTTTGGAACTTTCTTAGCTTTTGGTCGCTTCAAGTAACTCACTGAGAGCATTGATTTATCTGAGTTGACTTTTTTTTTTTTCAAAATCCAGCCAGATACTGAAGACTTATGAATTTTACTGTAAAACAGTAAAAAAGCATTAAGGTCTCTGGTGTAAGCTTCCCTAAATGGCGCTTCAGACCTTTTGCGTTTGCCGCGACGATATAATTTAGATTTTAAAACAAAACAAACAAAAAATAAATATGTTACATAAAACTTGTTTCAAATTTCCCTGTAGTGGTATAATCATCCGTAGAACTACGTGCAGACGTTCATTACAGCTTCTTAGTGATGTTAATTATAATTGTAATCGTGTGATTTATTATTTTAAAAAAACTAGAAACGAAAGTCAACGCTAATGTTATGTTTGCGTTAAAGAAGCGTCACGGAATAATAATTGGACACTTAAAATGTTTCGTTATATACACACATAGATCATACAAGTAATCAAAAGGCTACGCACAAAAGATAAAAATTGTAATGAAATATAAGGTTTTTTCATGAATTTGGAGCCTTGCAAAAGTAGTAACAAAATAAAGAAGCAAGCACTTAGGTAAAACTGAAAAAAAAACAAAAAACACACCTTCAACACCATCAACATCCTTACATCTTTCGTATACTCATAGCTAAATAAATTCAATAAAAAAAGATGAACAAACATATTACTTGTGTTATAAATAAATTAATACAAAGCAAACTCAAAAGCTGAGCTTATGAAAGTAAACTAAATGCTGTAGAAATGAGATCCCTGAAGCGTATGTGCGGTAAAAACAATGTATGACCGTGTTCAAAATGTGAATATCCGGAAAGAATGCAAAGCTGATAATGATAATACTATTTGGATGATTTGTATGGCGCCGTTTTTAGAAAAATCACCTCAAGGGCGCTGTACGGTTCTTATTTTCTATTATTACATATTAATTCCTAGTTTAAATAAGAAACTATACAGGAACATACCTGGCAGGTCCTATTAGATAGACACACTTATTACTACGATGACGTTGCTGATCTCAGAGTCGTCTGCCTTAGAAGAATGGTATGGAAGATGTAAGTGTAATTAATAGGATCAAGAAAGAGACGTTTAGATGGTTTGGGCACGTAGAGCAAATGAACGAAGAAAGGAGTGTGAAAAAAATATGACGCGAAAGTGAATGGAAGAAGAAATCGGGGACGCCCGAGGAAGACATGGCATAATCAAGTAAATCAAATACTTGAGTCGGCCCATGTCAAGAGTCAGAATAATAAAAGAATATGTATGAGACGATGTATGAACATGAATGACGCAAAAAGTGTTTGCCAAGACAGAGTTGTATAGCGGTCCATTCTCTCTGCTTTCCTCTGAATTGAAACGGCGTGAAAGTTAGTTAGTTAACTCAAAAACTTCTTATTTCTTAATGTGTTTCTGACTTTTGTGTAATTTGAATTATTTCCATGCTCTTCAATATCTTGCGATTCCCACAGATTCACTACTGTGCTATAAAAAACACTTTTTACAAGAAGGGCACCATCAAAATAAGCATTTTTTGTACTACAATCTAGAAGTGCGAATTAGAAAAAAAATGTTAGAGAGAACAATATTTTTTATGTTTTTTTTAATATTCTGGCATGTTTTATGATCGCAAAGTGTTGAGTAAATTGAGCATTGTTCCTACAGCCTGACGAAGTTAATTTTAATACTCAATAACTATATATATATATCAAGAGAAGGTATCAGATTTTTTGTTATGTGACCCTAACCTATTCATAAACTTCTGAAATAACATTCAAAATAAATTTATTTAAGATTATAATTCCTATCATTAAATCTATTGTGAACATCCTGGCATTAATATAAATAACATAAACATCCTTGAAAAACACCATTAGTATTTATGGGTGTCATAAAAAATAAGTAATCTTTTATTCTTTGAAGCATTTGTCTTAAAATGACGAAAATAATATTTTTGATATTCAAAAAGGCGATTTAATTCATTCATCTAAAATGTTTAAAAGCTCTTTAAGGCTGAATTTTTAACAATAGATTTTGCAGATGCTGAATTTTATTTTTTTATTTGTTACACATAAGATCAAATGTCAGGTCAGTGCAATAAATATTATATTTCAAATTACATAATCTGCCGCCTCTTTAAAGTTTAAATATCGGGTCGCGGTTGCAATGCATAATCTTTGATCTGAAATCTTTTGTTCATTGATAGTTTTAACTTCGACTCGTGTGGCAATGCTTTTATGAATGGAATATATTAAATTATCTTGGTTCTCAGATTAAAATGATAAATCTATTTGAAAAATCATTCCGCGAATGTTGACGAAATTGAAATCGAGTTAAATGTTCACTTTTACTCATATTCATATTAACTAAATGCATTTTTTTTTCATCATCATCTTCGACGCTACGACCCTTGAATAGACCTCTTGGAAACACCTCCACTTCTGCCAGTCGTGCACTGTTTCCCTCCAGTTATTTTTTTTATATTGTTTTTTTTTATGATATAATAATTTTGAAACTTAATATTAATAATAGAAAAGGGTAATTAATAGAGAAAAAAAAAACAAATGTGCAAACAAAAAAATCCCACAGAGGCAAACCTATGCGTAGGTACTATAGATACTTTAACGCACTTTTTTGGGTTCAAATGGAAGTTTCAAACATGGAAATAATGCGCTAGTATTAAGAAAAGAATAAGTGACAAACATGTGATGAATGCATTAAAAATAAAATAAAAGTATGATTTTAAACAAAAAAAGTGAACTGTTGAAAACTGGGGTAAAAAAAATTGAAATCTGAGAATAAATTAAATATAACATTTAGAGTTGCTAATGTAATGGGTGAGTGAAATTCTAAATAAATTAAAACGATGACGGAATTTAACCTTATAAGAAAAGGGTATCCAGTTCGATATTTAACAAATCTTTGATTTATCTTTTAAAGGAATGAAGGTTTAGGTACATTGGCTCTTTAAAAGTTGTACATAATTACTAATTATCATTAGACCGAAGGACGTAGTGTTGGCCAATACGCCGTCCAGGCAAGTTACTATTGGCCACCCAACACGCAATCGTTCTGAAGACTTTTTTATAAAGTAACCTCTGTAATGGTCGGTTTTCATCAAATCGGGAAGAAGAAGGAGATGGGGAAGAGGAAGAAGAAGTTCGCGAAATTCCTGGCTATTCCGATCTAACCACTAAACACGACTAAAACCATTTTAAGCAACATTTCAATTCTGATAAAGATCTTTCACCAGGGCTGCACTAGAAGTATCTACAACCATGGAACGTGCTGCAAATATTCTTTATATTTTACTATATTTCCTCAAGCAGGCTTTTATTTGAAAAAGTAAATTTGACAGTGTAAAAAAAACACAAATTATTTGCACATTCGAAAAGAAAGAATGGTGGTTAAATAGTAAAGAATAGTGTTGTTATTGATTGTATTGTGTGAAAAAAATAAAACCCATTTGCGTGAATTTCACGGCGTACACTCCACAAAAGCACATGAGTACTGCCTACCCTACCGTACTCGCAGAAAAATATGTACAGAATTGGATTGAATAATACGAAATTATTACAAAAAAAATCTACACTTTCAAAAATACGCGCGAAGTTAAGCTGATCGCACCGCCGCGAGCGCTCCACCGACCATCCTACTCTTGCGTGTCAAAAGCAGTAACTACCTATGCTCAAACGTCGCCAATGTCAGAGTAGATTATTCTATGTTCACTAGACTACATAAAATATATATGCATGTATGCTGTGAGCTTTTCAAGTGGCTGGTTTATGTTAGTATCTCTGTTAGTGTCTAAGGCAGTGCTTTTACAGAACAAATCCAATAGTAATCAGTAATACTTCTTGACACATATCTCTATTATGAATAACCCACTGTTTTTCTTACTGCCAACTCTGGTCATAAGCTCTGTGCCCACCATTGACCCACGTTATTTGGATCCGGAGTCAAGGAACTTAACCACTCATGATTCGACTTCTGTCGAGATATACTTTACAGATTCCTTCAAGAAACTTTCCGTTTTTTTCAGATATATCAGTGCTTCCTCACTTTTCTTTGAATGTAACCTCGTTTAATCCATTCCTTTGTCAGAAAAAAACAGTGCACACAAATGCGTAATACCTGTTTATTATGCAGACCTCCCATATTTATATACTCGTATCGTCTTCGATTCATACTTGAGAAACTTAACTTAAGGAAAATATCATAATAAACCAGGCACGATACATTAATAAAAAGTTGTTAGTTCTAATTTGCTCATCATCAAAATTGAAAAATACGCTCGCCGATAATTCGTGAGAAGATATCCAAATAAAAGCATTGCGACACATTGTGCACTATCATGGCAGCAAGGATGAGCACTTAAGGTTGTATATTATGATCATTTAATTCCATCTGCAGACATCTCATTTCATTTCCAAGTAGACTGAGTGGTGTGGCCCAAAGATAAGATCGTATGGAATGGCGAAGAAAGAAGTTGCGGAATGTTGGTCATCTTCTGCTTGATTTGCCAAGAGAAGTGCTTTTCTTTTCCTCTGCCGATTATTACTGCACGCTTCAATAGAAACGTATCGTTTATCCGACGTAACGTATTACGCAAAAGATTGCACATACGTCTGCAATATATCTAACGGTGAGTCGTGAACTCTATTGGGTTTATGATCATTGCAAGACACTCCTTTCTTAATATTCTGTCATCAGAAAAAAAATTACAAAACTGATATTTATATTTCGAAAATGTCACATTAACTCCAGACAGGAGGTCTTGAGGGAAATAATTTTCCTAAGGGCCTGTGTCGTCTTTGAAGATGCTGTGTGGAAGGTATTATTGTATCATTGTATTTTTAGTTTTTTTAAATAGTTTATACCGTAGAAAAGTCCCAACTGCTCCCAACCGTCGTCGACTATGGCATTCCAATTTAGGGTACGTTGTGAGGTTGAAAGTAGTAAGAGATGGAAGGAGATGGGAAGAGAAAGTTTAAGAAATACTTGGCTATTCAAATCTGGTCATTTCAAGCAACGTTTCGATTCTGAATGGTGGTCTTTCGCAAGGGCAAATATACTATATATTATTTTATATGAATTAAATGTGTTTTGAATCATATTAATTAAATAAATTTAATTTGCGCACGCCGGATTTGAACCCGTGACCTCTGTATCCACCCCATGTTTTACCACCTGACCACGGAAGCCGTCTTAAAGCATGTATTAAAAATATATATTTCAACGTCTAGAGCGAGTCTATGGCGTCCTTATTTCGGAATTTCGTCAGACTGGATGAAGTACGAGAGGGGTGGAGAAGGGGACGAGGAAGGTCGGAAAGCATCTAGCTTTTCAAATCTGATCCCTAAACAATACTTTTTATTTATTGACACCGGGTTTAAAATCTGCGACTCTTGAATTCTGAGCCACAGAATAAATCATTGTGTTAAAGAGCATACTGATTTTGAGCTTTTAGAGGATATTGCGCAACATTTTGAATTTGATCATATATAGAATTTTTATTTTTCCCTAATTATAAAAGCCTACAATTAGCCACACCTAAGTTAATCCTCTGCTACTAATTACTTTTTATAATAAAATACGTTACGCTTAAGCTCAGGATATATGCATCAGTATTTATGAGATTAAGAAATGATTGATCATTAAAGTGATGAATTTAACCTTTACACGGTGTAGGAGAGATTCCACACTTAGTTGAATTGCGGCAATAATTCTCGAAACATTAAACATTTAATAAAATGTTTGAATTGAATGAAATTTAAAAAATCAAAACATATTTTTATTAGTTACTAAGCTATGGTGGTAAATTACCCATTAATCGTAACGAGTAAATGATTGCTCAAACATTGGGGTCAAGTTATACGGCATCAATATATCAATCAACATATATGATATAAGAATTATTTTCTCACAATAATTAAACGGCCCGTGAATGAAACCTCTTTCAGGCTACTTAATTTTTAAAAGTCGAATACTCGTTTTTAGATAGTCAAATGAAGTGGGTTGTATAAAATAATATGTAGTAATAATTTCTTTATTTTTTAGTTTTATTTATTTTATGTTAGTTACTTGTACATTCAAATTTACAAGTAGATTATTATTAAATTTTTTTTTTGACTTTATAATATTTTAACTAATGTACTGATTATTATATTGATTTATATGCATTTTAAATAGTTCTTATAGGCTATTTAGAATTTATTGATTGGCATAATTTTGATGGTTTCCGGCAGCGCATTATAACATTTCATCCCTTTATATAGTAATCTATTTTGTGTGTTGGTTTATTCTTTTCTGGTAGTCTGATTTCTTTGCATGCCCTTGAATTATATTTGTGAATATCAACATCGTAGATAATTTTTTCAGAAAAATATTTTGGTAACAAGTTGATCTTCATTTTATGTATAAATATCGATGTGTTTAATTTTAGCATCTGTTTTACTGTTAGCCAATTTAATTCCTCTGACATTTTAGTTCCTTTTGAGTATCTATTTTTTTTTAAAGACAGACAAGCATTCCCGGAATACGAATAACTTAACAATATTTTAAAAACTCTTACTACCATCATAAGAAGCGGAAGATGTTGCTTGTGCAATGATGGAGGACTTAGCCAGCAGAGGAATTGAACGCACGACGACCGGATGTGAATCCGACGCGTTTGTCCACTCGGCTACCGACCGGTCGCTGAGTGAACAAACGCGTACTTTTAGAAAAGAATACGAGGCTTATTTTTTTTTAAGCTTTTGTATCTAAATTCTTCATATAAAATAATATTACTGCTTAATTGAAGATCAAGATCAAGTTGAATAAGTCTTAAATTTTAGCGGTTGTCATTGAAAATAATTCTTATTTGATGGATTAATTTAATAACCGACGATTATGAGCGTGTCCTTGTTAGATTTTTATTAACAAGTTTATCTGACTTGAAGCATTCATCAATGGGTGTTTTGCAGCTATTTAACTTCTAATTGCACATAAGATACTATGTGAATTTGAGAATATGGCTAAATGCCATGCACCACACTTTTTTTTTCAAAACAAAAACTACCTCGAACCGATATTCACCATAAGTTGCCGATGACTTAATATTTCATTTATTATCTCCTGGCATACGTCGTATTCAGTGGCGTGCTCAGAGGTTTCGATTTGGGTTTAAGGTGGGAAAAACAACGGATTAGTTAATAATAAAGATAGGTACCAACAGATGTCACTAATCGTTGTTGCATTTGTACTGTAAAAGCTCTGCCTAGACACTAACAAAGATACCAACATAAACGAGCCACTTGAACGCGCACACAGCTTACAGCATACATGCATACATATTTTGTATGGTCTAGTGAACATAGAAAGATTTACTATGACGTTGGCGGCGTTTGAGCATATGTAGTTACTGCTTTTGACACGTTATATTAGGACAGTCGGTGGGGCGCTCGCGGCCGCAGCAGTGCGATTAGCTGAATTTTGCGCGTAATTTTTAAAATGTAGATTATTTTTTTGCAATAATTTCATATCATTTAATCCAACATAGTTCATATTCTTATACGAGTACGGCAAGGTAGGCAGTTCTTATGTTCCTATATGGAGTGAACGACTCTGGTCATATTACATTGCTTAATAGAAGATGGACTCAAGCAACGTTTCTATCCTGAATAACATCTGTCTCCAGGACGGTACTCAGAACATCTCTCTCTTTCTCTCTCTCTCTTTCTCTCTCTATCTCTCTGGTCAAGTTGCACAAACACTTTAATCGGTAAATATAGAAGGAAATCATAAACAGGAACGCATTTTACTTCCATAAAAAAGCTTAGTATCTCTTCTACCGATTAACATATATAAACCACAAGTTGGTAATATTACTTAATTTTTTTTATCAACGAATACTTAAATGAAAACATTTTAATTCTTCATACTAGCTTGCAAAGGAATAAACCCGCGACGCCTGGGTGGGAACCCAACGTTTTAGACCACCCGACTTCTCGGCTACTAATCTTTCATTATTACAATCATGCATTAACCCCTGACAAAAAAAATATAGTAAGTATTTCGTGGCATCAAAAATAATTAATCAATTTTCGTTGAAAAAATCATTGGCTCACGTTTTCTTAAATGCTTTAATACCCGCATATAAAATCAGTAGTGTCGTTTAGCGAAACATCAATATGAATCGTGAAATGCACTTCTTGTGTAAATATTCTATATAAACTAGGTAACTCTCTCCGCGACCGCCTTCTTCAGTGTTCGCTGTTCATGTATCGTGCTAAAAGGAAAAGCCTTAATGCTAAAGTTCGTGCCATTGAAAATGCGCAATTAATATTCATGTAAGCCCAAAGACAAATCGGCCATAATGAAAAATTTTAATCGACTTAAAATTACAGTTCAATGCAGTTTTTATTAGTGTAACGGTTTTTTTCAACAAATTTATGCTAATCTAAGGATTAATTGATTTAGTGAAAATAAGTTAGAATTTAATTGAGTTAAATTGCTATTTAAGATGCAAAGCATGCTGACAGAGCTTTGCATCTACTAATAGGAATTGTGTGGATTTTGTAAAGTGAATAATGCAGCAAAAAAGTATTTTAAATCAATAATCATTTATCACCATTTCATAATTATTCTTATATGGATGGCTGGGAATTCAATGCAATGAAATTAGTGTATTTACATAAATTAAATAATCAATTTGTTAAAAAATAACTAATTCATTGAATTATAAATACATAATTCTGATCTGGGTGGTGGACATATTTTATAAAATCGTTAATTTGTATGTATCCATAATTTTGTTGTTTTACACAAAGTAATTGTTTTATTTCCATATTAAGTTTTAACTACAAATATGCTTTCAGTGAACATATCATAAATGATAACTCTTCTACATTTTTCAATCACATAACGATCATAATGTCTTCCGTGTAAAACTAATTATCTTAGGAGCATTTATTGGAAGACTAATTAAAACGTATAGCAGCCCACAGAAGCAGGTTTAAAATACCAAACTGCTTTTTATCTTCATAAAAAGAAAGACAAACATTTCCGGGTTACAGATAACCTGATAATATTGAGAGAAAAAACTCCTACTGCCATCATAAAAAGCGGAAAATTTTGCTTGTGCAATGGATGGAGGACTTAACTAGCAAAGGAATTGAACCCACGACAACCGGGTGGGAATCTGAGGCGTCTGTTCAATAAGCTGTCAACTTGTCTGTTTAATCCCAGTGATTGACTGTTAACAAATTAACTAAAAACTATGAATTGTCCAAAGAAGCGAAGCTAGCAGTTCACAATGGAATGCTTATACCAACCCTGATGTATGGCAGTAAGGCACGGTACTAACAGAAGAAGGATGAAAGCAGACTAAATGCTGTGGAAATAAGATCCCTGAGGCGTATGTCCGATAAAACTATGTAGGACCGTGTCAAAAATGTGGATATCCGGAAAGAATACAAGTCTTATGTAAGCGTAATAAATAGAATCAAGAAAGGGACGCTTAGATGGTTTGGGCATGTAGAGCGAATTAACGAAGAAAGGAGTGTGAAAAAAATATATAAGACGCAGTCGGGGACGCTCGAGGAAGACACGGCGCGATCAAGTGAATCAAATACTTGAATCGGGCTATCTCAAGAGTTTGAATATGAGAAGATTATGTATGAGACGACGTATGAATGTGAATGAAGTAAGGAGTGTTTGTCAAGACGGAGTTGTATGGCGGTCCGTCCTTTCTGACTATCCCTGCGGGGAAACGGCGTGATGACTGCTAACAAACAAACAAGGATTGTCTAATAGTATAAAAAGTCAAGGTTTTCGAGGCACGCATATCCTTAAAGAGCTTTGATATCGTGTACGGGTCACGCATCGATCCAACGTTTACAACACGTATATTAAACGTTATGGATAACGTCTACGTTAACATCTGCAATGGTCGCCAATTATGGTCAGTCTGTTGTAATGTCCTGCTCGCGGCAGACAAGTAAGATTACGACCTGAGAATGTTGATTTTTTTCTTTGTTTAAAACCGACGCGTCCGCATTGCTTGCTTAAAATCGAAAGCTGACATTATCAGTGAGGTACTGCGTTCATTAACAATTGCTGACATCTACTCGTATACAGGTTTTCTCATCTATAGTTCTTCACTATTGTTGTTTATCTTTAAGTTTGAACAGAAAGGAGTGGACGGGATCTTAAATAATGACCCACCTTGTAGGATGAAGAGACTGTGGCATTCCCAATGGGGATATGTTGTGAGGCTGATGATAGCAGGAACTGGAAGAAGATGGGAAGAGGAAGGTTGAAAAGTACCTGGCTATTCAGATCTGGTCATCGAATACGGCTAAATACATTTCAAGCAATTTTTCGATTTTGAATGGTGGTCTTTCACAAGGACGATATTTAGAGTATCTTCCACTCTGGAATTTGTCAAATTATTCTATATCATTTTATATAAATTAAGTGTGTTTTGACACATATTAATTGAATAAAATGTATTTTCACACGCCGGGTTTGAGCCCGCGACCTCTGGATTCGAAGTCGAGCGTCTTACCACTCGACCACGGAGTTTGTCAAATAATATAGATTATTTTTATCATTTATAATTAACACAATTGACTATCTTATCGTTAACGTTATTGACCATAATATCTGATCGTCAGATCTGAACTGCCAGGTACTTCCCAACCTTCCTCTTTCCCCTCTCCCTCCCCTCCCCGCTACTTTCAGCCTCGTAAAATACCCCAATTAGGGATGATATAGTCTCACTGGCTTTTGAAGCAGTAGCGACTGTTGTGCAGTTTTGACTTTTTATTAATTATTTTTTGAATCCTTTTTAAATGTTTCTCATATACAAACACTTGAGAAACTGAAGCGATTCTGACTAAAAATTTAAGCACTGTTAAAATGAGTGTTTTTAAATTTCTTCATTATAAACCCCATTTTATCAGTTAGGATGAACAAAGATAAAATTCTTCATGTAATCATTCCAAGATGCATAAATTAGTGTGTCGTTAGGTGTGTTTCTTATACTGAAAGCGTTTAAACCGGTTTGCAGAGCATTCGAACTTCGAACTTTAACAGCAGGTGAACAGTATACGTGTCCACACACATCCAACATCTACATCTTCTCTTTCAACTCTCAACCTGTTGATTTCTGCGACCGGGCAGGTGTAGGTCAACACGGAAAGTGGCTCCGACGAAATGCCCTTTTGAAACTAACGAAAGTGAACAGGTACTTAATAGAAATGGAGAGGTACTCAATCTTAGTGAGCAAGCACTAATTTATCGTTGCCTTATAAAGCTCCACGGATGTGTGTCAATTATTTACAATAAGTGATGTGATTAAAATAGTATTTTTTTATGAGTAACTCAAATTTATTTCACTATGAAAGTTGAACTCTGCCCTGGACACTAACGGTTTTTGAAGAATCGCCTATCGATGTACAGTTGATGATTTTGATACCTCAACTAATTAAGGTTGTTCATCATCATCTAAGCAACTCATTTCATATTCTCATGCCAATATGTGTACTGTACCTGATGATATACCGAATGTGTTTTCAGCTTCAGATGAATTTGTAAAATAGTGGATTGTAATCGATAAACTATACTACTTGATGGAAGTGTCGAATTATGGATGTGGAATGAGATTATGGAATGAAGGAAAAGTGTGAAACCATTCACTCACCGATGAAGTTGAAATTCTTGAATTCTTCTTACACAAATTTGCTACCGAAACAATTCATGAAAAAACACACTTATTTACCTTTCCAACCATTTCGCCGTATCGAATTTCGTATTCAACAACACCGTGTTCGAAACAATTGACAATAAAACAGAATAGTTTCAATGTAAAAACACGTGTTTGCTGGTTCATTTCGCTGGTTCGTTGGTTTTTTGTTTGATCTCTTAAAAAATATTTTTGATTTTGTGAATAAAGAAGATCTAAATAAGTGTGGTATATTTGTGATTCATTTCGTTAATAATACAATTATGTAAGAAGGAATCGTGAACATCAACTTCAACTACATCGGTGAGTGAATGGTTTCCCATTTTTCCTTCATTGCATAATCTTTCCACAAGCTACAATTAGAGACTTCCATTAAGTAGTTATAATAGTTTATCGCTTCCAGTCCACTATTCTCCAAATTCTTCTGAAGCTGGAAACACATTCAATGTTTTATCGCAGCTTCAGATCCAACACCAACCGAGTACAAATATTGGGCTTGCGTTTGTATTAAAGGTCTTATCTGAAAAGCGACCAACGTTTGAACTTTAATTAAAATCAGACGGTCCAAAGAAAGAAATCATTGGTTTGATAAATTAGCAACTCTTCGATGGAGATTTAGTTAATTACACAATTGGCATTACTATCGCAAAGCGTAGATAAAAAAAGGATCTGATGGAGAGGGTGACCCTAAGTTGACCCCTTTGTCACGGTGTGATCCCGACCCAAGTCTAAGACGAGGGATACGGAAATACGTCGAAAGTTAGGCCTTAATTCGTGGAAAGTAGCGCGAAAGATCGTTTACTATTGAACCTACACTAATACAAATACAATTTGTCACCGTGTAGAGGAAGTGGTTTAGACGGTTCCACATAAATCTGTAAAATCACTTTTATTTACTTACTTTCAAGAAAGCTCTAACGGCCTTCGTGGTCGAATGGTTAATACGGTCAACTATAAATTGCAGGTTCAAATCCCAGCGTCCACAAATTAATTTTGTTTCATTAATATGTGTTATTTCACATTTAATTAATATAAAATAATAATCTAGAATATTCGCGACACGATCCAGAGCGGTAGATACACGTATTGCCCTGATGAAAAACCACCATCAAGAAACCAAGCGTTGCTTGAAATGGCTTTAGCCGTGTTTGGTGACCAGATCTAAATAGCCAGGTACTTCCCAACCTTCATCTTCCTCATCGCCTTTCCCTCCCCACTACCTTCAGCCTCACAAAATACCCCAATTGGGGTTGCCATAGTCCCACTGGCTTCAGACAGTTGGGGACAGTTAGGACTCAGTGCGGCACACACGAGGAATAATAATAATAATTAAAAAAAACTTTTTTATAGCTTAGATAAATATCGCTTCGGTGAGGTTAGATTTTTTTCCCATTTATGAAAACAAAAAATCTTTCGGGTCACGAAAAACATTCATCATAATATTTGAGGAATTTTATGAGACGGAAGACTCAGCGATTCACATCTAGTTTCAAAACAAAGCTAAAGCCACTTCAACCGTCCGGGCAATGTTTTATTAATGAATGATCTTTCACCATGACCAAACTAACAGTGTTCCTCGAAGAACGAAATGCAAGTAAAAAAATGTACAAAACAAGCTATTTTTTTAATCCGTGACCTCCGGGCGCCTAGTCGAGGTTTTCACCACTTAGCCACGAAATTCTTTGAATGCCAAACAAAATTAATAAAAAACAAGATGTGTCCGAAATAAAAAAAAAACACTTTTTTATCATTCATTTTCCTGTTTCTATATTTTTTTGATGAATTATGCATCTACTTATATTATCTTTTGACACATAATCCGGGGTCAAAACAAACCATCTTTTTTATCGTTGTTTATATTGTGGAACCTTTTTTCAGCTTGACTATAAAAAATATTTATTTCATAGTTATTTCAACTACGGTTTGTAGTCATACTGCTGCTTGTATTTCAGAAAAATGGCGTTAAAAAATAGTCAAAAGTTCTAATACATATTATTCTCTAGCAAAAGGCGGTTGAAATGAATGATGACTGCGTTAAATAATTATTGTAATACCGGATAACAGTTCAAAATCATTTGGTTGACTTCAGACAATGATGCGAGGCGTGTTTCGTCTAGTATTTCTCTGGAACACCTTCCTTTCACTCGGCGAGACTTACATTATAAATTGGACTTGCAGCTTGTAAGCACATCGTCAATTTCTCCTCATGACATTTATACAATGTTCGACCTATTGAGAATTGCGTTCCTCCAGTATGTCAAATAGAATATACAATAACTATTTTATATGTAATACGAATTTGCTTGTTGATGCAACAAATTGAATAGTGATATATTATTATTTTTTTGTTGAATATGTGATACACTTATATGACTCATCCGGCATTGAGGGAGATAATTTTTCTTAATGCCTATTTCATATTTGGAGATGCTGTGTGGAGAGTCTTTTTGAGGAAAGGAAGGAGTGAACTTGGGTGTTGAAAAGGCCCATGTTAAAGGAGGGATGAAAAACAGAGGCCGGCAAATCGTTTCACAGCTGAGCTGATGAATATAAGAAACGTAAAAGCGAGCCGTTCTCATGTATTGAATGTCAACCGTGTACAAATGTTGGGCGCGCGTTTTGCGAGTTTCCCGACTATGCACCGGTGCCAAAGGGATCAATGACGCAAGTTCCTCGGAGCATCTTCCATTAAAATACCGGTAGAACAAGGACAGCATCCCCACGTGTCGTCCTTTTCCTGATCCTACTCATTTCGCTTACATCAGCCTTGCATTCTTTCCGGATATCCACATTAACACGTCATACATGGTTTTACCGCACATACGTCTCAGGGATCTTATTTCCACAGCATTCAGTCTACTTTCATCCTTCCTCTGCCAGTTCCATGCCTCACTTCCATACGTCAGGGTTAGTATAAGCACTCCATTGTAGACTGCTAGCTTTGCTTCTTTGGACAATTTCTTATTAGCGACAACAGCGTTCAGTCCTCCGTGAATGGAGTTTCCTGCATTCACCCTTCTTTCAATATCTTATAAACTTGCATACGGTTACTACCCGTGGCTCTATCCGACTGATTTTCTCTTGGGTATGCTCCAAACGAACCATCTGCGGGTCAGAAGGGATGCGTACATCATCACCCATTTCTTCAAATCGATAGGTGGATGTTTCGAAAACTTGGCTATCATGGAGAGCATTAACTTTTGTGTTCCAGATGGTTATCGCCGTCATCGACAGCATAGATTGTTTTATCTCCCGGCCTGCAGGACTCACTTTCCAATGGTCAGCCGGTGGGGAGGGCACTCTTGCTGTTGAATCGAATCCCTTCGGATATCGACATTTTTTGCGTCAGCGAAACTGCATTTAAACAGAAAGATTTATTGCTGCTTGCTCAACTTGCTCTTGTCAATATTTAAGAAATTGTATATCCTTTTTCATAACTAATTAACTTTGTTTCTTGTCCTACAGTCTTACTTATTAGATTTTTACGCGCCGACTTAGTGTTGGTTTAGTTACACCGGACGTAGGCCATTAAATTAGACAGATAAGCCGTGGTTTTAAAGCAAGTTTATCGCTTTTCCGACCTTATAACACGCGTAACATTTACACCTCGTTTATAAGTAAGGGGGCTAGTATATATGCTGTGTACACCTTTTTTGTACACCCTTTATACATTTTTTACATATATATATATATATATATATCTTTAAAAACGCCTTGAAATTCTATTTTGTATTAATTTAAATAAATAAAAAATTGAATTGAATTGAATTACATTGAATTGAATTGAAAAGTTAATCTATTTAATATAATTTAATTAGCTACCCATCTTTATGTTTTCGTGTTATCAAACACTTGACGCAAAAACACCGCCTTGAAGTTGGTATTTTACCTACGTGTTGAGTTCGTTAGACGCCATAACGTACGTGTACCCATTGAACTATGGTAATAATCCCATGAATACTGAAAGTTGTCCATTCGTTGTTACATGTGGTAGTTGTTGTTAGTGAAACGGGACAAGTCGTGACTTACCACTGCCAGCCGAGTCTCTTCGTGACCCTGGTCACCGTTGCTCATCATTAGAGACTTCTTCACCCAGTGCTCTCGTACGTCCCTTCCATGATTGAAACGGTAGTATCATGTTGAATCAATTGACTTGAAACATTCTGAAAACTACTTTTACTACTTAAAGCATTCAATGTGCCGCACTCCGTGAATTAATAATCTATGTGACTGGTGCGAGTTTAATTCAGGTTGGTTCTGCAGGGTGGATATTGCCCGGATGATAGACAATCTTCAATAAGAGAAGGTGCAAGAAAAATAAAATAATTTTAAAATCACCATTAAGTAAATACTAGTATTAATTAACGCATTTAAAGAGAGCGCCTTATCGAAAATTATGACTTCAAGGGTCAACGCTCAAAATGACGCTAAAAGTTACTTTGTAGCATTTTTACAAAAGAAATGCAAAAATGATTTATTTGCGAATTTTCTGTGGGTTTCTCTGTTATTTTAGTATGCATTTCATAAAGAATTTAAAACACCGCTGTTTACGATTTGTATTCACTGGAAACCTTAGAGATTTTTCTAACTACCCGTGTGGAATTAACAGATAAATAGTTTATAGTTATGCTTGTGCTAGAAAGACAAAAAGTGTGTATTTTGGGTGCAGATCCTTAAAAGTATTTAAAATTAAAATAAGCATGAAATCCGTTTTGTGATATCTGAAGAAACAAAATCTTTCGAACAATGAATTGTGGCGTTGCGAATTTTTCACAGCTCTTTCTGTGTAGAATTTTCGTGTCAGTGCAACTACGTCCAGCTCGAATCATAATTTCCATTACGAGCGAAGGAGTCAAAAAGGGTGAAAAACTACACAAATATTTATAAAGGCTACTCGGTGCAACTCGTAAAAACTTCGAGCATAATAACATTAACAAAGAAAAAAGATGCTCCTGCAAATCTATTTTGCAACAATCGGAAGCATAATAACTTCCTCTCCTCCCTATCTCTTCCTATCCTTTCTTCAACCTATCAAAGGTTGGCTCTCACCTATCAACTGCCGCATCTTCCTCAATCTTCTCTTGCATTATCAGTTGGGTAATCTTGTATTTGTTGGTAATAATAATATGACTAAGCTGTTGAAGGCTTCTTTTTTTTCTGTATAGCTAGTACGACTTCCTAACGTTAGGACATTAGATAAACAAGCAAGTGTCACTTATAATTTCCAGAGTGGTAGATACTCGTATCGCCCTGGTGAAATACCACCATTCAGAATTAAAACGTTGCTTGAAATAGTTTGGCGACCAAATCTGAATAGCCAGGTACTTCCCAACCATCCCCTACCTCATCTCCTTCCCCTCCCCTCTACCTTCAGACTCACAACATACCCCTATGGGGGGTGCCATAGTCTCACTGGCTCTAGACGGTTGCGAGCAGTTGAGACTCTTGTGCGGTATTCACGTTTTTTTTTAAACAATTTAATTTCGGTTGTGATGTGAGCACGTAACATTGTAAAATTAAAAAATACGTTATAATTCTTATTTTCAGAAAATGTAGAAAACGTATGTTGCTGTAATGGTGAACACGGTTTTCTTTCATGCAATTGATCGTCGTTCGTTTTTCAGCTGTGACATTTTTTTTTTAATATTTTTTTTTGTTTTAAATATTATAATATACCTGAAAAGAAGGATGCAAACATTCAGCTTCTCAAATCCTTCAATTATAAAAAGCCGCGGTTTTTCACGGGCTTGCGCTAGTACAATTATAAAAATACGCCCCAGGTTATTTGTGGTTACAAATGAATGTAAGAAGCATTTTAGTTCAAAGATTTCGGAAGATAATTTGCTATTTAATTGATAAAACATCTAGTGCTGTTTATTATAGGCTAATTGAACAATGCAAAAGTCCATGTTTTATCTCACGGATTGTGAACAGGTTGTTTTTTCAACCACCTCACACCGTATATCACGTTTTGCATATGAACACTAATTGCTTACGATCAGCCTTGGATTTCACGGATATTATATCTGTGTTAACATTAATGAATTATGGGTCCAGTAGTAGTCCGTTCATAAAAACAATATTTAATATTCAGCTTTTTTTATGTAAAGTATAGGATTCACTTGTCTGGAGCCGTCAGGATTATGGCACCCACAATTATTACGAGTTTGCCAAAAGTTAGACCGAAAGTGCTGGTCAGTCATCGTGTGCCGTCGATCGAAATACGTGATAAACAGAG
The DNA here is from genome assembly GCA_022651775.1 of Drusus annulatus. Taxonomy (NCBI): domain Eukaryota; kingdom Metazoa; phylum Arthropoda; class Insecta; order Trichoptera; family Limnephilidae; genus Drusus; species Drusus annulatus. The sequence continues at coordinate 505,171 of JAGWCC010000043.1, read as the reverse complement.
GGAGCTACGTCTGGAGCTTGGAGTAACAATGTATGGAAAGAGAGCTAATTATTTTCACCCAACCTATACAAACTTGCGATAAATCACTTTCTCCGGGTTTTTACGTCGTACACCATGAGAGAGAAAGAGACAACAAAAATTAGGATTTTTTATCCAGTAAAGACCTTTTCCCTAAGAACTCACTAATGTAAACTTAAATTCAGTCAATTAAATACAACCATCAGATGGTGATAGTAATAAGGCCTAATGAACCGTAGTACTAGTTAGATACACATTATGAGGGGTATTTGAATAAGCCCCAGCTAGTTAGCAGAGGATTACGAAAGACTCCATCAAATCAAAAAAATCGTCAACAAAAATAACACACCACTTTTATGTACCGTAAGGATGATCTTTGTCTCCCGCGTCTCCGGGGACTCCGCCCACATGTTTTCATATGCGACTAAACTCGATACAACTAAACGGTTTTTAAGGTTATATGCCATGTTTTTGTTGATAACAATACTGTGAAAAAGTGTTTATACGAATAAACAAAAGCATTATGTCGACATGTGCCATGAATGGATGCATAAATGTCCTAGCCCTAGTCCTAGCCACGCCCAGGTCTGCCGAGTTCGGCAAAAATCATCAAAAACTGACTACACTGCCTTGGATAGGTACCACTATATGTACTCTAAGGTCTGGAGAATACGGCGGGTTGGGTAGGATTCCCGATTTCAACGTTTCTAAGTATGTCTTGACCACTTTCGCAACATGGGGTCGAGCATTGTCGTGCTGAAAAATCACTTTATCGTGTCTCTCGTTGTATTGTGGCCGTTCATCTTTCAAGTTCGGCTCAAATGCATTAATTGCATTCGATAAAAATCGCCTAGGATTGTTTCAATCGGTTTTATTAGATACACTACGCCGAGCTGGTCAAATATAGAGCATCAATTTGGAGCCGTGAATATTCGGTTTGACCGTTGACGTGGAAGCATGGCCGGGAAATCCCCATAATTTTCTGCACTTGGGGTTATTGTAATGAGCCCATTTTTTATCCCCAGTCACAATGCGATGCAGAAATCTCTTCCTTCTTTGCCTTTCAAGCAACTGTTCACAAGCAAACAAACGCCGTTCAACATACGACTACTTGTAAGGACTTAGGGACAGTATTTGACGCTCGTTTAACGTTTCATAATCACATTGAAAATATCTGCAAATCAGCCACAAAAATGTTGGGTTTTGTCATTCATATTTCAAAGGAGTCGACAAATCCTGCAGCGATAAGGCTGCTTTACTTTAGCTTAGTGCGTGGATCACAGGTATGGGGGGCAGAGGACACCGCCTATGTACTAATGGTCGCGAAAATCCAAAAGATTTTTTCACGGTTCCTCTACATGAGAGAGTTTGATTTTTACCCATGGCTGTTTCCAACAGCGTTTATCTCGGGAATGCTAGGTACCTGCAGCCTTAGTTCGAGAAGAGATATAGCATTACTGCTTTTTGCTCATAAACTCCTGAACGGTGTATTATTAATACCTGACATCCTGGCGGAAATTTAATTTTATGTCCCTGATAATTTTACGTGAGGCCGCCAACATAGGCTAGAACTAACTTACCGATGGTGATGCCCTTGGGAAGACTAACTAGGTTAATTAACTGCCTACCAGAAAATTTGGATATTTTTCATACGAGCTACAACAAGTTTAAGCAAGAACTAACTGTTCAGTTCAATTTTTATGCAAAATAAAATAAATAATCAAATATTATAGCTAATAACCCGATTCCTTGCATTTGAATCATTTCCTTCGAGACGATTTTAAATTGTTTGACTTTAAATCAAGTAATGCCTCCATTTCCAAACGGCGAAAGCAAAGTTGCACCCCTATTTTTTTTTCGTGAATACCGCACGAGAGTCTTAAATGTCGGATTCGATGAGAGTATCATCCTCTATCGGAGAATGTTGTGAAGTTGAAGGGTGTGAGGAGGTGAAAAATATTGGCGGGAGAAAGGTTGGAAAGTGCGTACCTGGCTATTGAGATCTGGTCACCAAACATGGCTGAAGCCGTTTCACAACGTTTAGATTCTAAGTGCCAAGGTGATACCGAGAGAACCTACCGTTTGGTAATTTGAAAGTGTTGGGGCAGAAAGAAAAGGGGAATGTGGAAAAGCACTTGGTCATACGATACAGCTATAGCAATTTCAAGCAATTTTTCAATTCTAGTTGATGGTCTCCCACATGTTACATAGGAGCAGAAATCCAGGGGGTGATAAATCATCTAAAAATTTCGAACGGCGAGCTCTGGCGTCATGAAATTATCGCAAAATTGTGTATCTGTAATTTCTAAATTGAGTTATGGAGCTTTGAAAAAAATATTTTAGAGAATTAAAAATTTCAGGATTGATTTTTTTTTAAATGAACGTTGCTATTAAATACGTGCATACATCTTTATGTGTTTGTGCATTGATCGAGGCCTGTAGCAATAGGAAATGTTTTATTAACACGCAATTACGAAACAAGAGAAGATATTACAATCACTATAATTAACATACGAATTGCTGACGAGAAGAGTAGTTCTTTGCTCACTGGACCATCCGATATCCATTCCCATGACTTTTGACCAACCAAACCGGCTTAATTATATTTTTTCCGATGTTTACAATTGCTATGTTGTAACAATAACGAACTGAAGTCGGTGCTTCTACAAACCTAAATGTCAAGGACTTTTAGAATCATCTTTTCATATTATTTATAGTCAATTGCTGGGCGATCGTTGCGGGTGACCTTACGAATTGCGGTGAAATTTAGTACAGATATGTTGGTCAATAACCAACGCGGTACTAGATTATCCAGTGATAAGTAATAAATTATTCAAAAATTAATATTTTATTGAAATGATATCAATAATCTTCAACGTAAATATGAAACAGAAAAAGCTAGAAAAAAATAGAATAACGGTCGCGACCGAGACATTATTAAATATTTATTAAAATATTTATTTACATTTATTTTATTGTTTTCTCACTGTTCTCTTATTTTAATTTATATTGTGTTCTTCCTCTGTATGTATATATAACCGCACGCTTTGTATGTTTTTATTTAGTTTAATTTTGTACCCTGGTGATACTTAGGTTAAGCGAAACCGGTCGGTCATAAAAATTAAAATAAAATCTGTGGTCTTATACAAAGTTACTATTTTATTTTTATGAAATACATCAACCCACCAAGTGATTACTTTTTACGAAAATATGTATTTTATATTTGATTTTTTTATTAGAATTAAATTTAAAGCTTTATACAATTGCGGCCGGGTAGAGCTTTACTTGCCATTACAAAAACGGCTGCCCAAATCGGTAGAAATTGGAAAAAATAATATTGATTCTTTTCAAGAATATACGAGATTGATAAAAATGCCGGTTTAAAAAAAACTTCGGTAGCTCAATTGGCAAAGACGTTACTCCCGGATAGAGTAGAGTTTCCGAGTTAGCTTCTCGGTCGCGATCTAATTATTTTTAATTTTCTGTGTCTTATTTCGTTGAAGATTATTGAGATTTATTTCAACAAATATTTTTCAATTAAATTTAACGAAATCTTTTAAAATGCATTTTTACTCCTCTAAAATTATTCTTCTTCTGATGGCGCTCTCTCTTATTGAAGGTTGGCTATCATCAGGGCACTATTTATCTCGCAGGCTGCATCCCGGAACAACTCTGCTGGAGAAACTGAAAGTTATTCCTCAAATATTTTTTTTTTGTCATGTATGTAGCAAATGACTTACGGAAGAGATCCGTGGTAGGACAGTAAGTTCGTTGGCTCTGGACCCATAGGTGGTTCAGAGGCTTGTTCAAATTCCAGCGTGGGTCCGCAATAATTTGAACCTGTAAAATATATTACCGGCTTCTGTGTTTTCTACAAATGTTTTCCAAAAAGTAAGGTTACAAGGGCTCCTGAGGCCGGGAGAATTTTTCGTTTCAAAGTTGGCGCACCCGTTGTGTAGACGGGATCCTAACGGTCAGTTTTTTTGATCCCGCGTGTTTGTCGGCCATTTTGTTTAATCACAGTAAATTCTTCCGATGAAGAGGTCGTCGCGTGCTGCCGCCGCCTCCCGTCCGTGTGAAATCCGCGCGGTCATCCGTTTTTTGACTTTGCAGAACAATACCCTTCGTACCTTCTACTACGTGACCCAGGTCTACTCCTTATTTTAATTTAAAAGCCCTCTCACACAGCATCCCCAAGGCTTTAGCCATATTTACTGACGAGATCGGAAACATTTTTGCTTTTGCATTTGGATCCCCAAAGATTACATATGTCCTGAAGGGAATAGTTTCCCTCGGGACTTTCAAAACAATTCACAAAACAGGAGTGCCATAGATTCACTGCTTTCAGACAATAAGCGCTTTTGCCTCCCCTATCACTGTACAAATATATTATTAATAGCTATCTTTCACGACAGATCTTTCAGAAATCGAAATACGTTTGACGAAGGCTTAAAATCTTTAGGGTCCAAGAATAAAGGCTCGGCATAAATCTTAAAGTGTATTATATGGGAACCAGTGAGCTGTGTATGATCACTTCTGAAGCGCAGGTCAGAAGGTGCCATAGGTCAGGGTTCAAGGTTATAGCATCTCCAAGGCTATTGGAAGTGTAGTAAAACGTGTGCAGTACAATGGACAGTGGTATGGTACAATCAAATCCTCCTCTGATGAGTCAATACATACGGGTATTACATTCCACTTTAATGTGCTTGACCTAATAATAAAATTTCAAAAATTATTTGATACTCCGTCGTCTTGAAGACAAAATAGATTTATATACAAAGATAACCCTAACTTACTAACTATCTAACTTTGACGGCCCTGGTCAAACATGATAGTGATATGTGCTATGCGTGAATGTTCAAATAAGACCCAACAAAGATTATGAAACATCACTTTCCAGAGGTATTATCAACAGTTTTAAATATTTTTGACCGAACTTTAGAATTTTCAAATTTTTAATGATATAAAGTTATAAAATCTTCCATCATTTTTAGGAAAACCTATATTTTGACTATATAAATCATTTTGATGGTGTATTGATATTGTTTTGTTTAATGTGTTCAAATGTGTTTATTAAAAATGTTTGAATTCCATGTGGGTGGTAACTAATAGGCTATCCGACATTCTTTAACGTCTCCTTGTATCTTTCTATCGAGTCAGTATAAAGTCAACAATACTGACTACACTGTTTCGCAAAGGTACCTCTCCATGTATATTCTAACTCCAAGGTTACAAGATACCCCTTGGAACTAATTCTTTGACCTCAAAATATTCACAAAGCAATTTACGAGCAATCAGTCAGGTTTTCACTTTTAACCACACTCAACATTCTTCTCCATTGAGTTAATAACAATTTATCTCAGCAGATCTTCGCAATACGAAATAAACACTAGCCATAGTAATGTGATGACGTCAAACTTGCTACTTGGGTGGACGCTGCGGTCCGTGGACCATAAATTCTAAATACCAAAGGTAATAAAGCACCAGATGAGATGATCCATTGCCAAGAAGATGTCCATACAAAACGATTAGTCCTTGGTGTACCTTAACAACTTGTTTATTTTAACTCTAGCATTTACCTGATAAAACGAATGATTTCAACACTTTTGGTTTTCCAAGAAAATTACAATTACATATGGCCTAACTGCGGTCTGTGGCTACTTCAATCCGGTGGTTAACAAGGTTTCTACGCTTCGAAATATTGCGTTACTTTAAACGCTTTTGTATACCCCGAATTCAACCGCATTTTAAGGTTTGGTATATTAAACCTTAACAAGATAAAAAGGTTTATTTACTCAATGACAACAGCTTTCACACAAAATTTGTGCAAATTTAAGGTACCTAGAATAAATTCACTTAATTTTACAATAAAAATACAATACGTTTTCATTGATTTAACTTCAAATGCGCAAATCGATGTTCCTTCATTTATTCTGAAACAAAGGTAAATAGGTAGTTAATTAATACCCTCGTCATTCGAAAAGCAATTAGACAGGGACATGCAGTTGATAGAGGCTGTAAATTGTGAATGTCACAAGTAAAACAGAAATCTGTTGGATCCGAAGCTGCGATAAAACACAGAATGTGTTTCCAGCTTCAGATGAATTCGGAAAATAGTGAACTGTAAACGATAAACTACAATACTTGATAGAAATGTTTAATTATGAATGAAAAACGAATTATGGAATAAAGGAAGGAAAATGGGAAACCCTTCACTCACCGATAAAGTTTAAGTTCATCTTGAACAATTTTATTTAGGAAAAAATTCGCGAAAACAGTACATTTAATTTAGTATTCTTATTCACGAAGCACCACATTTATTTTGTATTTTTTTAATATCAAAAAGCAAACCGACCAATCGAAACGAACGAGCAACCACGTTTTTTTACACAATAACTCATCTGTTTTATTCAAAACGGCGATAAAGTGAAATGGTTGGGTAGACAAGGATTTATATGAAAAACATGAAGGTAAGAACCTGACAAATTATCACTTTGAAATCCAACGAAGTCAATATAATGTAATTTCAATAAACGAAAACTTTTTTTACATAACTTCGTTTAAACTATGTATAAATTTGATGGAAATTTAATTTTCCTTTTTTTTCTTGAATCAGGCACAGTTTTACAACTTTTTCGAACTGCACCCCTAATGTTTAGGTGTAAAGACGACTGACCAACCATGTACACAAACAAAATTAATACCACACGCACCATAGAGAATAAAAATACTATAATTGTTAAAATTATTTTAGTACAATGTAACTAAGATTATGATAAGTGATTAGTTGAACGTGATTTTGAATTTCTCTATTCACGTCCGTGACTTAAGTGTGTTTGATCATTATAAGTGGAAAATGCTACTTGTGCAATGGTGGAAGACTTAGCTATGCAGATGATCGAACTCGGGACGCCTGGGTGGAAACCAGACGCTTTGGACTGCTCGAGCAAATAACCGATCATGTTTCGATGGTTTGGTTAGTTAGTCATAAATATAAGGGTCGCACAATAATAATGATTAATTGATGGAAAAGCATAGTTAAAATTTGAATATGTTTATTAGGTTCCGGGTCACAAGAGTCAAGTTGTAGACTTATTTGGTAGTGATGATAACTTGACCTTTCGCCAACATAATTTGCTGTGCGAAGTATGCGGATCCTGTATTTTGTTGTTTTAACATACCGTCGCTCTTCGGTGTTCTTCATGCGCGAAGAAGGCCTCAAAAAGCGGTTATCCTTGATGTCCTGCCAAATCAATTAATTGTAATACCTGACCTCTGACCACGTTTCAAAAAATCTATTGATAATTTGATGAGTCACACGAAAATCGAACGATTACAGAAATTTCCAAACTTCGGCTCCTTAAAAGAAATATTCGAAATTGATTCACGTCCATCCAAAACTGAAGGTTTCTTCGGAGGTCACTGAGTGGTTTCGGATATGATTTTAATGTAATTTCTAATATTGTGAATACCGCACAAGAGTCCCAACTGGTCCCAACCGTCTAGAGCCAGTGAGACTATGGCATCCGTATATCGAAATGACCTGTGGCACTTCATTGAAAATGTTGGGTTTCGTTATACGTACTGCGAAAAACTTTAGAGACAACCGGGTTCTCACAATATTATTTAATTCCTTGGTAAGAAGCAGGCTGGAGAGTGGATCAGTGAAATAACTGAATACTGAATTTGGAGTCCGCACGAGGAAAAGTACTCCCTCATGTTGGAGAGGGTTCAGAAGAAATCTCTGAGATTTCTCTACTTGAGGGAGTACGGTTACTACCCGTGGCTCTATCCGACTGACTTTCTCTTGGGTATGCTGGGAACAAACCATCTACGGGTCAGAAGGGATGTGTACATCGTCACCCATTTCTTCAAATTGATACGTGGATGTTTCGAAAACTTGGCTATCATGGAGAGCATTAACTTTTATGTTCCCGATGGTTATCGCCGTCATCGACAGCATAGATTGTTTTATCTCCCGGCCTGCAGGACTAATTTGCCAATGGTCATGCCGGTGGGGAGGGCACTCTTGCTGTTGAATCGGATCGCTTCGGATATCGATATTTTTTGCATCAGCGAAACTGTCTTTAAACAGCAAGTTTTATTGCTGCTTGCTTAACTTGTATTTACTATTTATCTATTCTGTTTAGTTATAAAATCTTGTCTTATATTATATATTATATGCAGTGTACTCTGTTTTTTGTTTACTCCATATATATTTTTCTACATATCTTTAATAACGCCTTAAAATTTTATTTTGTAATGTTATCAAAATGAATAAAGAAATTGAATTGAATTGAATCCCTAATCGAGGTATGTTGTGAGGCTGAAGGTAGTGGGGACGGGAAGGAGACGGGGAAGGAGAAGGTTGGAAAGTACCTGGCTATTTAGATCTGGTCACTAAACATGGCTAAAGCCATTATAAACAACGTTTCAATTCCGAATAGTGGTCTTTCACCAGGTCTTTAACGATTCTTAGAGTATTGACCACTCTGGAACGTGTCGTAAATATGCCATATCGTCGCTGGAAAGACAAAAGGGCTTAAGCGACACTTTGGTCGAAAATAAGTTAAATGTTATATGCAGATTTAATCAGTTCTTTTTTATGCATCGAATGGTTTGACTTCCGTTTGATTCTGAAGGCTCTTGCGGGCCTTCAGCCATCTAAAATATATTTACTGTTTGGGAGAAGGCTTGACTCAAGCGACACAAGTTTGGGACTTTTTGAGCTTTTCTTCACTTCGTAACTCAGTGAGAGCATTGACTTACCTGAGTCAACTGTTTTTTTCAAAATCCAACCAGGTACTGCAGACTTTAAAAAGAAAAAAAAAACTTTTTAGTGCACCGTTGTAAACTTCCCAAAATGGGGCTTCAGTCGTTTTGACTTTCCGGCGACGATATATTATTTAATGTCAATGAAATGTGTTAAGACACATTTGAATTATATAAAATTTATTTGCGCACGCCGGGTTTGAACCCGCGACCTGTGGATTAGTGGTCGAGCGTCTTACCACTCGACCACGGAGGCCGTCAAATATAAATGCATCTGTGATATTATACTTTTCACCTACCTACACTGCTTTACATAGCTATTTAATTCATATAAATTAATAAAAAGTACGTTTGCGGCACGTTCCAGACTGGTAGATACTCTAAGTATCGCCCTGGCGAAAGACCACCATTCAGAATCGAAACGTTGCTTGAAATGGCTTTAGCCGTGTTTGGTAACCAGATCTGAATAGCCAAGTACTTCTTAACCTTCCTCTTTCCCATATCCTTCCCCTCCTCACTATTTTCAGCCTCACAACATACCCGCATTGGGGATGCCATAGTCTCACTGACTCTAGACGGTTGGGAGCAGTCGGGACTCTTGTGCGGTATTCACTATAAAAACTTAGACGTACTGAGATTCAAAATACAAAATTTTGCAAAACGTAATAGAAAATGTTAACAATTCAACGAAAATTTCGCTTTACAAAAAAAAACAAATTAGATGTTTGACAGCTGCAGAACTTTTTAAATTCCGAATTAAAAATCGCTGGAAATATATTTAAATGAAACGATAATCATAGATTTTTATGTGGCATTAAACTTTAAAGAACTTTTGTAATCCGGAAAAATAGTTAGGTGAACACATCTCGTTTCCATGACATCATTCTACGTTCAGTTATAACATAACCACACCTTGTATTTCGAAAAATTATACAAAAAACCAGTGTCATATAATACTGTCGCTTTTGGGTGAAAACCCAACGAAAGATTTAGTCAGTTATATTAGTTTTCATCCGCGAATTTAATCTTCAATAGTTATTATTAATTAAAGTAATAAACACCTGCAGCTTACAACTTGTAATAATTACACAAAGTTACATCATAATACGAAAGAATAATAAAAAATTAAAATATTTAAATCCTTTGCAATGGATCCAAATCCTGCCACGGAATTCGGGTTACGATAATAAGAAATTGCAAAGGTTTTTAACTCTGGGGACACTCTTTGTACATAACTGGTATAATCTACGATTGATATCAAGCCAAGAAACAACAATCCGATAGTATTAATACCGTAAAACGTCTGCCGTACACTCACTGTGGAATTATCCACGTGTTAGCTACAAGGAAAGTGCTGCCATCTTTTACAATCGAAGAGAACTATTAATTTAAAATACAAACTATCAAATATGATTGGATGCTAGTTAAATACTAATTAATAGCCATCGGAATAGTTTAGCGAAAACCGAAAAGTTTTTAGTTCCAGGGTTGAAATATAATCGAAATTTCAAAATATTGGCGGATCAGTCGACCTTCTTCAACTCGAGTACATTTATTCACTTCTCTAACACTAATAAATATCATATTTTATCGCAAAAGATTTCCTTTTTTATCATTTTAGATTTGCTAAAAAATTACTCTTCGACATAATTTGCAAATGGTACATAAATGTGAGCGATTCAAATTTTAAAGAAAATCCATTATTGACCTAAAATCTCTCAACTCCCAGGTCCCAGACAGACAAATGAAATTAATCATCTCTTTGAAATAAATCCGATATTTTAAAATGTTTGATTAATTACACCCGAATCAATTTTAAATTGAGTTAACTTCAGACACAAATACACCCCTACAATATTTTTGTAAAGTTTATCCCTACAATCAACTGCATAATATACGAAGGTTTGTAATATTTAATTACCTTCTGCCTACTTCTCAAACAATCGTCGAGTTATCTTATTATTCTTCACTTCTACTTCTGACTTATGCATCAGGGATTAACCTCTGGAATGCCGAATTCACGCAAGGTACAATTTCCGTCGAACCTTGCTGATTGTAATTTCATAATAACTCACTTGTGTTTTACAAGATGATGTTTCTGTCAAATACATTATCTTCACATACAATGTTTTTGTGAATTTTTTCAAATTATATATTAGTGGAATAAGCGGTCTATCTGGAATAGCTACTTATATTCCAAGGGAAAAAATCTCCCTCATGTCACTAAAAGAAGTTTCATTAAGAAATGTGAACATTTCTCTGACGTTTTTTATGTATTTCCGCGTGGCTGAATACATTTCTTTTCAAATGAAAATAAAATTTTCCTGTCAATACAAACAGTAATGTCACTTTGAAACTCGTTTTTTTTCTGCCGCACTGACGTAAGCAAACTTCAAATACGTATTACTCGACTTGTAGCAAACTTAACGCAATACAAAATATGTTTATGGATTGGTTATTTTGTTGTCAAGCGATTATGACTAATTTAAGAATGCAAACAACAGGTTTTAAAAGATAAAAACTCTTGAAGGGATAATGATGAATGCCCGGTGACTATTGGTACCTCTGGCATACCAGAGGTTAATACCCTATGATCGGTCAACTTCAGATGGCTGAATCTTGTATCTATTTTTCAAGGAAGTTTTTCTACTTCTCACTTGGTACATTTTTTCATAGAATTCTGATGTTAACAATCTATTTCTCTCTTTCCAGCTGATCGCATCAGCAGCCAGCGAGCCTTCAACAGCCGAGCAGGTCAACTCCGGAATAGGGTCCATCTTGTCCGAGCCCAAGTTCTCTATCGAGGACGAGCTCGAGGAGACAGTCAGCTTCATGAGAGGCACCAGGCAGCTGAGACAAGCCAACAGCATTGGCCATACTCACATCGAGAACATCGACATCAAGTGCACAGACAGATCTATGGATGTCACAATTGAGTTCGCAGAAGCTTTCGGAGGCGTAGTGTACAGCAAGGGACACTTTAACGACCCCAAGTGCAAGTGAGTAATCAAATAATTTTCCAAATAAATTATTTTTTAGGTAATGTCACTATTTTATTTATTCTCCATTGACCCAATCCAATCCGTATCAAGTCTTTGAACCTGTTTTCCACAGTCCTAGATCAGTAAAACTCTTATAAAGTGTCACATAAAAAATATGTAGAGATCCTGTGCTGAGCTGTTTCAGAAATAGTAACAAAACCATATCTCAAAACCTGAAGTTTTGGGGTTAAATCTAGCTTCTTTTATCGTATGATGGGAAGCAAATTAGGACATCGAGATCCAGTCTAAGGCTTAAGGCGTCACCCTATAAACCTTATGAATTTCACCTAGAAATGCCTGAGGTGGGTTTTCATCGACTATATCATCGACCATCATTTGATAGACAATCCATACCTCCTAGAATGCTATAAGTTGTTTGTGCCAAACAACTACTGCCAGGGGCGACACCACGATTTGATCGTATTTCACATGGCAGAACAGACGTGTTGGCTCAGCACAGCATGACGCGGGGTGGGGTACTACTAAATAACATGTCTCTCGATATCTTCAACATAAACCTTAAAGATTTCAAGAGCCATGTTAACAATATCTCTTGGTAAATTTGCTTTTTTTATGTTTCTGTTTATGTGTATTGTAAATCACAGTCTATAATACACAAATATATATAAATAAATATTGTCATCAAAGTTGTAATAACGACATTGTTTTTTACTACCCAAAAACAAAACGTAAAACAATTGGGTGTAATGTTATCAATCCATGATTTTGTTCTTAAGGTTCATCTCTTACGGTGGAAACCAGAATAGTTACTCCTTCTCAGTCCCCCTGAAGGGTTGCGGCTCCAAGACTTCTTGCAAAGCCTGCGGAACTATCGACAACGTCCTCATCATCCAGGCAGACGACACGGTCCAGGAGATCTGGGACACCGCCAGAAAGATATCTTGCTCCAGCGGAGACGATGCTGATAAGACGGTGGTGTTCAAACCATTTGTGGTCGACATGTTGGAGGTTGTGAACGTACCGACAGCGCAAGGCAGCGTGGAGTGCTGGATGGATATACAGAAGGGAGTTTACCCTAGTGTGAGTTCTAAAATAATTTGAATTTGTTGTGGTAGTGTTAAAGACGAATAAAATCTTGTATCTTCAGTTGTGAGTACATAAGATTATATTACTTCTTATGAATTCAAAAAAAATGTTTACATTTGGGCGATTGGAAAATGATAGTGATGTTTTTAAACCTCGGGCAGTTCACCTCGGTCATTGCACCAAGCTTTTAACATTTTCATAGTTTTATTTATTTATTTCTTTCATTAGAAAAACGTAGAAAAGACTTTGATTAAATTTGCATTTTCAAAATTATTAATTGTATTATGGACTTATTTTCTTTGTTAAAACTCATCCAGTTCAACATTCCTTACTGTAGACTTAAAAACAATGAATTCCTGCTCCTCAATCATCACTCTACTAAATTATGGATATCATTCTCCACTCTCCAGAATGTCGAGACTTGTTAACTCCAGCCACGGTCTTGAAATTTTTGGTACCAATCTAAATGATTTTTTGTCATTCTTTACGACTTTACCAAAACCTTTGACTTGAATGTTTTTTCAAATGTACATTTTAGTCCTAGTTTTTCATTGCTTTATTAAAATATTATGTATGCCATATTCTTTCTCTGTTGCTCTTTTTCCCATTTTGTGTTATGTATTTTTTTGTAATTGGACAGTGGTCCGTTGGCATACGAACTTCTCAATAAGAGGCGATGATAATTCCGTAGTTTTCGGGCAGTTCAATTAATGCCATATCAAATGATGACATTTTTTCTAGTGAGTCAATTTTTTTTTGTGAAATGTTTCAGAAGGCTGTGCTTGTCGTAAATATTACATTACTGTTCTGAAAATTGGACAAATAACACTCTCACCAGTTAAAATGGTTGGAAGCTTTGGTATCCAGCTTTTGACACAAGCTTCCCTCAAACGTATCCAATTTTGTCGATTCTTGATGACTCAAAACATTCGAACTCCCAAAAGCAGGCAGTTGGTTTCTTTAGATTGTCAGTTCATCCAACCTGTGGACTGACAACCTCGTTTTATGTTTTTCATAAGGACGCTATCAAATGGTATATTAAATCCAATTATCTTCTTCTAATCGTTCACTTAAACGTTCTTTTTATATCTTGGCAATACCAAGCGTGGCTCTTCGTGTGGTACTCATTCGTTATTTGTGAGATTCCGTGTTTTCATTCCAAACGTTAGCACTGGCAGGACATGAACACGTATTGAATATACCCGAAAATCCCCAGATCTCACCACTCTCTGGCACCATCAAGATTGGAGAAGAGATGTCCATCCTCGTTTACCTGAAGGACCCCAGGCAGCAGTACGACCTGAGGATCAGAGATTGTTGGGCTTACGATGCAGAAGACTACGAAAGTCGAAACACGAACAAACTGCAACTGACCGACAAGGAAGGCTGCCCCAAGTAAGTGGACAATGTTGCGATTGATGTTGCAACATAACCTTTTTTTATCTCCGCTTGTTTAAAGGCTTCTACAAACCCAATATCCGAGTCACTTCCAAACAAACTATGGTGGTGTAGAAATAAGATGAACACTGATGGATTCTCGTCTAGCATCTCTACTTGTCTTACTATAATGTACTACTTGGTTTTTAATGCGATTACATTATTTGACGGTATGATAATGTAAGGTGCTTAATGGTTGCGTTGATACCCTTGATGCCGGCGCAAAACTGGAAGACCCAATATTTGTACATTACTTTTTATGATAGGTCGGTAAAAAAAATGTTGCTGACCATTTTTTACATTAACTCTACACAAGAGGCCCTCAAATGATTTCCCTCGGGGCATATGTCATTTTTGGAAATACTGTGTAGAGACTGTAGAGGGTCTTTTTAAGAAAAGGAAGGAGTAAACATAGGTCTCGGAAAGGCCTATGTTGTAAGCTGGAGGAAACACACAAGACGGTAAATTATTCCACAGTCGAGCTGTTGAATACAAGAACGAGTCGTAGAAGCGACTCGTTTTCATGTGTCGAATGTTAATCGTGTACAAATGTTGGGCGCGCGTTTAGCGAGTTTCTCAACTGTGCACTAATGGCGAAGAGATCAATGACGCAAGTTCTTTGGAGCACCTTCCATTAAAATATCAGTAAAACAAGGATAGCATTCCCACCTGACGTCTGTGCTCCAAAAGTCGCAATCCGTTTGTTGAGATTGGAGAATCTATCGTTTCTGCACAGATTCGAGGGTTATTTTCCTGGCATTTAGGGGCTCCAGACCAGAGGTCGCGGTTCGCACATATAGAAATGAAAAACTAAGAACGTGTTATCGGGAACTGAAACATGAGGAGTTTTTACAAAGTCGCGAACCCTGGTTGATTCCCTGGAATTCGGAAATTTTAATTGGGCGACCTCTGGCGGCCTAGCGAGACCCTTGTTGGAAGAGTGGGTTGTTGGGCGTTGCTGCCTTATTGAAGACCCTCCACGATTCAAGTCATTTTAAATTATCAAAAAGTTCTACAACATCCAATTTTTTTCCACTAAATATGACTGTATGGATGTCATTTGCTTTTGCAGGAAGAAGAAACTGGTGTCAACTTGGCAAACCACGAAGGAAACGGGATCTTCTGGCGCCACTTTGGTCGTCTGGAATAAAATTAGCGCCTTCAAGTTCCCCGACCGAGAGCAAGTGTTCCTGACTTGTAACATCGAGGTAAGAAATCAACAACCAATCAAAAGGTTTTCGCCTTGAAGCAATCTTCGAAAATTTCTCAAAAAAGATGATAATATTAAAGAATAAGTGCAAGCCGGTGATTGCTATGGTATTAGAACCTAGTAAATTTGATTGCCAGTGGAGCGTTCTACACGCTACAGCATTGAACGTCCACGAAAAATTTCTATCTAATTAGGTTTTATTTTTTGTTAATGAATTTTCTACATCTAGCGTCATCAGTTATAGTATTTAAGACAAACAAATTTGGCACAGTTAGAAAATGGGTACGGAGGAGAGGCTGCGCTACATCATGTATATCTAAAGCAGATATTAATTGTAACGTTCGTCTAGCTAGCGGTGTGAGTTTCGATAACATTCCACAACTCGTACAGTCAAACATAGGGGATTTATATTTTATGGTAATTTAATTATCTTTCAAGAATGATTACATTATTAATAATATGTGAAATAAAACGTTTGAAATTTACATAATATTTCTCGTATTACGTATTTTTACAGTAGTAATATTTTTCACTAGAACTGGAATGGAACACTACAAATTTATGACCGGTTGATTTTTCAGATTTGCTCCGGAAAATGTCAGGGAGCCTGTTTAAATCAAGTTACAACAATTCAAACCGAAACCTGCTTCCCGGGATCTACAGACCCTAGATGTAGCAAAATAACGACACCAGCGCCACCGCGTTGTTTCCCTGGTTCAACAGACTCCAGGTGTCCACAAATATCAACGCCAGCTCCGCCGCGTTGTTTCCCTGGATCAAACGATCCTCGTTGCCCAAAAACTCCGCCACCAGTAACACAACTTCAGTGTTACCCTGGATCAAATGATCCTAGATGTCCCAAGACCGTCACTACTCCCGCACCTCCAAACTGTTTCCCTGGATCAAACGATCCTCGTTGCCCAAGAACTCAACCACCAGTAACACAACTTCAGTGTTACCCTGGATCAAATGATCCAAGATGTCCCAAGACCGTCACTACTCCCGCACCTCCAAACTGTTTCCCTGGATCAAACGATCTTCGTTGCCCAAAAACTCAACCACCAGTAACACAACTTCAGTGTTACCCTGGATCAAATGATCCTAGATGTCCCAAGACCGTCACTACTCCCGCACCTCCAAACTGTTTCCCTGGATCAAACGATCCTCGTTGCCCAAGAACTCAACCACCAGTAACACAACTTCAGTGTTACCCTGGATCAAATGATCCTAGATGTCCCAAGACCGTCACTACTCCCGCACCTCCAAACTGTTTCCCTGGATCAAACGATCCTCGTTGCCCAAGAACTCAACCACCAGTAACACAACTTCAGTGTTACCCTGGATCAAATGATCCTAGATGTCCCAAGACCGTCACTACTCCCGCACCTCCAAACTGTTTCCCTGGATCAAACGATCCTCGTTGCCCAAGAACTCAACCACCAGTAACACAACTTCAGTGTTACCCTGGATCAAATGATCCAAGATGTCCCAAGACCGTCACTACTCCCGCACCTCCAAACTGTTTCCCTGGATCAAACGATCCTCGTTGCCCAAGAACTCAACCACCAGTAACACAACTTCAGTGTTACCCTGGATCAAATGATCCTAGATGTCCCAAGACCGTCACTACTCCCGCACCTCCAAACTGTTTCCCTGGATCAAACGATCCTCGTTGCCCAAGAACTCAACCACCAGTAACACAACTTCAGTGTTACCCTGGATCAAATGATCCAAGATGTCCCAAGACCGTCACTACTCCCGCACCTCCAAACTGTTTCCCTGGATCAAATGATCCTAGATGTCCCAAGACCGTCACTACTCCCGCACCTCCAAACTGTTTCCCTGGATCAAACGATCCTCGTTGCCCAAGAACTCAACCACCGGTAACACAACTTCAATGTTACCCTGGATCGAATGATCTTAGATGTCCCAAGACCGTCACTACTCCAGCACCTCCAAAGTGTTTCCCTGGATCAAACGATCCAAGGTGTCCTAATATAGTAACCACTCCAGAACCCCCTAGGTGTTACCCGGGATCAACGGATCCCCGCTGTCCGAGAACCCAACCACCAGTCACCAAACCTCAATGCTATCCAGGTTCTCCTGATCCTCGCTGTCCACAACCCCCTCAGTCGTCAACAAAAACCCCTTCCACATATCTCCCTCCTATTATCACACCCACTCCGCTCCAATGTTACCCAGGATCAGCAGACAGAAGATGTCCGCAAACTACTCCTGCGCCACTTAAGTGTTTCCCTGGATCAAACGATCCTCGTTGCCCAAAAACTCCGCCACCAGTAACACAACTTCAGTGTTACCCTGGATCAAACGATCCTAGATGTCCCAAGACCGTCACTACTCCCGCACCTTTAAACTGTTTCCCTGGATCAAATGATCCTAGATGTCCCAAGACCGTCACTACTCCCGCACCTCCAAACTGTTTCCCTGGATCAAACGATCCTCGTTGCCCAAGAACTCAACCACCAGTAACACAACTTCAGTGTTACCCTGGATCAAATGATCCTAGATGTCCCAAGACCGTCACTACTCCCGCACCTCCAAACTGTTTCCCTGGATCAAACGATCCTCGTTGCCCAAGAACTCAACCACCAGTAACACAACTTCAATGTTACCCTGGATCAAATGATTCTAGATGTCCCAAGACCGTCTCTACTCCCGCACCTCTAAAGTGTTTCTCTGGATCAAACGATCCTCGTTGCCCAAAAACTCAACCACCAGTAACACAACTTCAGTGTTACTCTGGATCAAATGATCCTAGATGTCCCAAGACCGTCACTACTCCCGCACCTCCAAACTGTTTCCCTGGATCAAACGATCCTCGTTGCCCAAGAACTCAACCACCAGTAACACAACTTCAGTGTTACCCTGGATCAAATGATCCTAGATGTCCCAAGACCGTCACTACTCCCGCACCTCCAAACTGTTTCCCTGGATCAAACGATCCTCGTTGCCCAAAAAACTCAACCACCAGTAACACAACTTCAGTGTTACCTTGGATCGAATGATCCTAGATGTCCCAAGACCGTCACTACTCCCGCACCTCCAAAGTGTTTCCCTGGATCAAACGATCCTCGTTGCCCAAGAACTCAACCACCAGTAACACAACTTCAATGTTACCCTGGATCGAAAGATCCTAGATGTCCCAAGACCGTCACCACTCCAGCACCTCCAAAGTGTTTCCCTGGATCAAACGATCCCAGGTGTCCTAATATAGTAACCACTCCAGAACCCCCTAGGTGTTACCCAGGATCAACGGATCCCCGCTGTCCGAGAACCCAACCACCAGTCACCAAACCTCAATGCTATCCAGGTTCTCCTGATCCTCGCTGCCCACAACCCCCGCAGTCGTCAACAAAAACCCCTTCCACATATCTCCCTCCTGTTATTACACCCACTCCGCTCCAATGTTACCCAGGATCAGCAGACAGAAGGTGTCCGCAAACTACTCCTGCGCCACTTAAGTGTTTCCCTGGATCAAACGATCCTCGTTGCCCAAAAACTCCGCCACCAGTAACACAACTTCAGTGTTACCCTGGATCAAATGATCCTAGATGTCCCAAGACCGTCACTACTCCCGCACCTCTAAAGTGTTTCCCTGGATCAAACGATCCTCGTTGCCCAAGAACTCAACCACCAGTAACACAACTTCAGTGTTACCCTGGATCAAATGATCCTAGATGTCCCAAGACCGTCACTACTCCCGCACCTCCAAACTGTTTCCCTGGATCAAACGATCCTCGTTGCCCAAGAACTCAACCACCAGTAACACAACTTCAGTGTTACCCTGGATCAAATGATCCAAGATGTCCCAAGACCGTCACTACTCCCGCACCTCCAAACTGTTTCCCTGGATCAAATGATCCTAGATGTCCCAAGACCGTCACTACTCCCGCACCTCCAAACTGTTTCCCTGGATCAAACGATCCTCGTTGCCCAAGAACTCAACCACCGGTAACACAACTTCAATGTTACCCTGGATCGAATGATCTTAGATGTCCCAAGACCGTCACTACTCCCGCACCTTTAAACTGTTTCCCTGGATCAAATGATCCTAGATGTCCCAAGACCGTCACTACTCCCGCACCTCCAAACTGTTTCCCTGGATCAAACGATCCTCGTTGCCCAAGAACTCAACCACCAGTAACACAACTTCAATGTTACCCTGGATCGAATGATCTTAGATGTCCCAAGACCGTCACTACTCCAGCAGCTCCAAAGTGTTTCCCTGGATCAAATGATCCTAGGTGTCCTAATATAGTAACCACTCCAGAACCCCCTAGGTGTTACCCGGGATCAACGGATCCCCGCTGTCCGAGAACCCAACCACCAGTCACCAAACCTCAATGCTATCCAGGTTCTCCTGATCCTCGCTGCCCACAACCCCCGCAGTCGTCAACAAAAACCCCTTCCACATATCTCCCTCCTGTTATTACACCCACTCCGCTCCAATGTTACCCAGGATCGGCAGACAGAAGATGTCCGCAAACTACTCCTGCGCCACTTAAGTGTTTCCCTGGATCAAACGATCCTCGTTGCCCAAAAACTCCGCCACCAGTAACACAACTTCAGTGTTACCCTGGATCAAACGATCCTAGATGTCCCAAGACCGTCACTACTCCCGCACCTTTAAACTGTTTCCCTGGATCAAATGATCCTAGATGTCCCAAGACCGTCACTACTCCCGCACCTCCAAACTGTTTCCCTGGATCAAACGATCCTCGTTGCCCAAGAACTCAACCACCAGTAACACAACTTCAATGTTACCCTGGATCGAATGATATTAGATGTCCCAAGACCGTCACTACTCCAGCAGCTCCAAAGTGTTTCCCTGGATCAAACGATCCTAGGTGTCCTAATATAGTAACCACTCCAGAACCCCCTAGGTGTTACCCGGGATCAACGGATCCCCGCTGTCCGAGAACCCAACCACCAGTCACCAAACCTCAATGCTATCCAGGTTCTCCTGATCCTCGCTGCCCACAACCCCCGCAGTCGTCAACAAAAACCCCTTCCACATATCTCCCTCCTGTTATTACACCCACTCCGCTCCAATGTTACCCAGGATCGGCAGACACAAGATGTCCGCAAACTACTCCTGCGCCACTTAAGTGTTTCCCTGGATCAAACGATCCTCGTTGCCCAAAAACTCCGCCACCAGTAACACAACTTCAGTGTTACCCTGGATCAAATGATCCTAGATGTCCCAAGACCGTCACTACTCCCGCACCTCTAAAGTGTTTCCCTGGATCAAACGATCCTCGTTGCCCAAGAACTCAACCACCAGTAACACAACTTCAATGTTACCCTGGATCAAATGATTCTAGATGTCCCAAGACCGTCTCTACTCCCGCACCTCTAAAGTGTTTCTCTGGATCAAACGATCCTCGTTGCCCAAAAACTCAACCACCAGTAACACAACTTCAGTGTTACCCTGGATCAAATGATCCTAGATGTCCCAAGACCGTCACTACTCTCGCACCTCCAAACTGTTTCCCTGGATCAAACGATCCTCGTTGCCCAAGAACTCAACCACCAGTAACACAACTTCAGTGTTACCCTGGATCAAATGATCCTAGATGTCCCAAGACCGTCACTACTCCCGCACCTCCAAACTGTTTCCCTGGATCAAACGATCCTCGTTGCCCAAAAACTCAACCACCAGTAACACAACTTCAGTGTTACCTTGGATCGAATGATCCTAGATGTCCCAAGACCGTCACTACTCCCGCACCTCCAAAGTGTTTCCCTGGATCAAACGATCCTCGTTGCCCAAGAACTCAACCACCAGTAACACAACTTCAATGTTACCCTGGATCGAAAGATCCTAGATGTCCCAAGACCGTCACTACTCCAGCACCTCCAAAGTGTTTCCCTGGATCAAACGATCCCAGGTGTCCTAATATAGTAACCACTCCAGAACCCCCTAGGTGTTACCCAGGATCAACGGATCCCCGCTGTCCGAGAACCCAACCACCAGTCACCAAACCTCAATGCTATCCAGGTTCTCCTGATCCTCGCTGCCCACAACCCCCGCAGTCGTCAACAAAAACCCCTTCCACATATCTCCCTCCTGTTATTACACCCACTCCGCTCCAATGTTACCCAGGATCAGCAGACAGAAGGTGTCCGCAAACTACTCCTGCGCCACTTAAGTGTTTCCCTGGATCAAACGATCCTCGTTGCCCAAAAACTCCGCCACCAGTAACACAACTTCAGTGTTACCCTGGATCAAATGATCCTAGATGTCCCAAGACCGTCACTACTCCCGCACCTCTAAAGTGTTTCCCTGGATCAAACGATCCTCGTTGCCCAAGAACTCAACCACCAGTAACACAACTTCAATGTTACCCTGGATCAAATGATCCTAGATGTCCCAAGACCGTCACTACTCCCGCACCTCTAAAGTGTTTCCCTGGATCAAACGATCCTCGTTGCCCAAGAACTCAACCACCAGTAACACAACTTCAATGTTACCCTGGATCAAATGATCCTAGATGTCCCAAGACCGTCACTACTCCCGCACCTCTAAAGTGTTTCCCTGGATCAAACGATCCTCGTTGCCCAAGAACTCAACCACCAGTAACACAACTTCAGTGTTACCCTGAATCAAATGATCCTAGATGTCCCAAGACCGTCACTACTCCCGCACCTCTAAAGTGTTTCCCTGGATCAAACGATCCTCGTTGCCCACGAACTCAACCACCGGTAACACAAGCTCAGTGTTACCCTGGATCTAACGATCCCAGATGTCCAAAACCAGTAACTCCTGCTTCACCTCAATGCTTCCCGGGATCACCAGATCTTCGCTGTCCACAACCTCCACCAACTTCTACTAAATCGCCATCCACTTACCTTCCTCCTGTTTCCTCTCCTACTTCCCTGCAGTGCTATCCAGGCTCAAGCGATCCCAGATGCCCAAGACCTTTCACTACCGCAGAACCACCAAGGTGTTTCCCTGGATCTAACGATCCTCGCTGTCCGAAAACTCAACCCCCACCCACCCAACTTCAATGCTTCCCTGGATCAAACGATCCTAGATGCCCAAGACCAGTGACCACTCCAGAACCACCAAGGTGTTTCCCTGGATCAAACGATCCTCGCTGCCCGAAAACTCAACCCCCACCCACCCAACTTCAATGCTTCCCTGGATCAAACGATCCCAGATGCCCAAGACCAGCGACCACTCCTGAACCACCAAGGTGTTTCCCTGGATCAAACGATCCTCGCTGTCCGAAAACTCAACCCCCACCCACCCAACTTCAATGCTTCCCTGGATCAAACGATCCTAGATGCCCAAGACCAGTGACTACTCCAGAACCACCAAGGTGTTTCCCTGGATCAAACGATCCTCGCTGTCCGAAAACTCAACCCCCACCCACCCAACTTCAATGCTTCCCTGGATCAAACGATCCCAGATGCCCAAGACCAGCAACCACTCCTGAACCACCAAAGTGTTTCCCTGGATCAAACGATCCTCGCTGTCCGAAAACTCAACCCCCACCCACCCAACTTCAATGCTTCCCTGGATCAAACGATCCTAGATGCCCAAGACCAGTGACTACTCCAGAACCACCAAGGTGTTTCCCTGGATCAAACGATCCTCGCTGTCCGAAAACTCAACCCCCACCCACCCAACTTCAATGCTTCCCTGGATCAAACGATCCCAGATGCCCAAGACCAGTGACCACTCCTGAACCACCAAGGTGTTTCCCTGGATCAAACGATCCTCGCTGTCCGAAAACTCAACCCCCACCCACCCAACTTCAATGCTTCCCTGGATCAAACGATCCCAGATGCCCAAGACCAGTGACCACTCCTGAACCACCAAGGTGTTTCCCTGGATCAAACGATCCTCGCTGTCCGAAAACTCAACCCCCACCCTCTCAACTTCAATGTTTCCCTGGATCGAATGATCCGAGATGTCCCCAAGAGAAACCAAGGTGCTTCCTCGGTTCTAACGATCCTCGCTGCCCCGCTCCCCCGACCCCAAGTTCCTGCTTCCCCGGCTCCAGGGATCCCAACTGTCCTCAGATCTATGCCCCGAGCAGCACCAAACTCCCGTCAACTTATCTACCGCCTTACCCATCAGCGAGAAACAACGACATCGATGATTACAACTCCGAAGGCTCGGAGATCGTAGAACAAGTTATTAGGGAAGTGACCAGTGACGAACTATATGACAATGTTAATGCAGTGGCTGAATCAAGAATCAACAGTGACATAGTTACACGTAAGCATTTCATTAGTAATTATTTTTAACTGAATACCCCACATAAATATAGTACTGTGCTCAGAGTTCTGTTGAAACCTCTCATTCTGAAACATGCATTGTTCGTGAAATAGATAAAAAGGTTACAGCAGAGCTATCAGCGGTATGCCTTTCTGAGAGAAATTTCTCCCTCGAAAGATGATGAAATCAATAATGACCGACACTACGACAGTGAAAATTTTTCAAGAAATTAAATCTAACTAAATACAATTATAGCATTTCTAGAAGAAGATGTTGATTGCAATCTTTCTGATCAAATACTGATTTCCTTTGTATATTTCCAGTTGGTTTTGAATCAGCCAAGCTGCAGCCAAAGCCGACCAGTTCAGATGATTTTCAGCAGAGGCAACATCACAATATTGGAAAGCGAAGTGCGCAGAATCCAGACAGCCAGGATGTCTCAGCTGCATCGATATTCACATCGGGATACCTGATGGCTAGTTGCGGCGTCCTCGCTTTAGTAGTTTTAAGTAGTTTGACGGCGTACGTGGCTTACAGAAAGAGATTGGTGAGGAATACGGTTGTGAGATGCGCACCGCAACTTCGATTGTGATGTAAAAAATATTTAAATAACGCGGCCAGTATTCAGAAAGCTTGAATAATCATTCTGCTTCAGCGACAAGTCTTCAAAAATAAAATTTTGGTAAAAGGACTTAAAAAAAAAAAGGATAGTTCGTTGTATGGTACTGCCAGCAAAATTTTATTGAATTTTTTTTTAATGCATGTTTTATTTTATACAACAAAGGTACAGTGTGTATTAAATTAATGCACAGTGTGAACAATAATCTTGACGATAATAATATTATCTTATTTATAATGATGAAATTACTTGTGTGCCATTCTAACCACTTTTCACATGTGAGTGAATAAATTGGTTTGTTACAGTAAAATAAAGCATAATCTGGTTGTATTCTAGAGAAGATACAGATCTGCTTCTTATCCAGTTAAAATAAAGCTTAAATTTGCGTATACGTTTGACTACAAGTCACTGCCTTTGTTTATAAGAATAAAGATAAAAATCTGCTTAAGTTTTACAACACTTTGCATGATGTAGCACCTTTCTCAGAAAGGTAGAGAAGCTTATATGTTTCTTGTAATTATTACATTGTATTATTTTGTAAAAAAGCATTGTATATTGTGTATTTTGATAATATTGGACTGCATATTGTAGTCCTACTGTATTGTAATGGAAGTATTTGTGAACCACTACAAAATAAAAATAAAAAATATTTGAGAAGAAATAAACTTCAAAATGAATTGGTGTTTCATTATTTATATTGTGCTGAATTATTATTAAAATTTTAAAAATCATATTCTTTTACATATCGGCTGTGTTTTGGTCAAGTTTTTTAGCAAGGAAATTTAGGCCTCAGTGGTATCATAAAGCTCATGCTGTTATGGTTGACACCTGATTATAATTTGATCAAATGCTGAAACGGGCCGAGAATCAGTGGTTAACTTGGGCGATTATTTGGAGTGGTAACGGTGAAAAATTCAAAATGGCACTAATCATCGATTTGCGACATTGCAATTGTAATTGTGAGTGTTTCAAACTCGTAACGGTTTCAAACCACTAGGCCTTAGTTTACTTGTGAAATAAAGCCTTTGACCAAAACAAAGTCGATATGTATGTATGTACAACACAAAAAATTACCATGTCCGAAAATATGTTTTAGCAAATATTACTAAGCTTAGAAATGCGGAATATTTTTCTACAACCTGGGCTCATCTCTAAACCAATCTGTTGGATCCGAAGCTCCGTGTTTCCAGCTTCAGATGAATTTTGAAAATAGTGAACTGTAAACGATATACTATACTACTTGATGGAAGTGACTAATTGTAGATTGTGGATTATTAAGGAAGTATTTGTAAGGAAGGAAAAATAGGAAACCATTCACTCACCGATGAAGTTCAAGTTCTTGATTCTTCTTACACAATAGAATTAGCAAAACGAATGACAAAACACCACACTTAATTTAGTCTTCCAATTCACGAAACACCACATTTATTTTATATTTTTAGAAGATCAAACATCAAACCAACGAAGTCGCAAAACGAACGAGCAATCACGTTTTGTTCACACACAAACTCCTCTATTTGACTGTCAATTGTTTCGAACACGGTGTTGTTGAATACGGAATTCTATACGACGAAACGGCTGTGTAGGTAAGAACTTGGGTGAAAAACACGAAGGTAAGAGAACCCAAAAAATTATCACTTTGAAATTCAACACAACCATTATAAAGTAAGTGCAAAATTCATAATTTCAACAAATCAATGAAGTCGAGTTGAGTGCATGCTTGTATGCATTATGTTACTTACTTGATTGCACCACATAGTTCAGAGGTCAGCGAGGATCTTAATAGCCTCCGTGGTCAGGCAGTTAAGATTCTCGACTTCGAATTCAGAGGTCGGGGGTTCAAAGCCCGGTGTGCGCAAATAAATTTAATTAATTTGTGTTATTTCACAATTAATTAATTTAATATTATATATAGTATACTTGCGGCACGTTCCCGAGTGGAAGATACTCTCCGAATCACCCTAGTAAAAGACCACCATTCGAAAGCAAAACATAGCTTCAAATGGGTTTAGTCGTATGTGATGACCAGTTCTGAATAGCGAGGTACTTCTCCACCTTTCTCTTTCATATATCCTTCCCCTCCATACAACTTTCCGTCTCACAACATACCCCAATTGGGTATGCCATGACTCCATGGTTCCAGACGGTTGGGACTCTTAAGCGGCATTTACATTGAAAAGACATTGTCCATGAACCACTGTATTGGTCTGCCCAAAGGTCTGCCAAATGGCTTTGTTTCCAACACCGTCTTTAAGGTATTACAAAATCTTACTCAACCTAAGCTACAAAGAGGAAAAAATGTTCAATTCACCCTACCCTATCAATACATTTAATATTAAAAAAAAAACTATTTTCTAATTTATGTTCGCTAAATACCTTGTAATGATCTTAATAAAATATTAATTCAGTCGGCTCCAGGTAGCCGAGAGAAGTTAATTAGAAAGGATTTAGCTAATATAAATTAGAAATGAAAATCAATAGAAAAACGAATTTATGTTAGGATAGCAAAGCTGCATTTATATTATCATTCAGCAGACCATTTTGTAAAAAAATATATATAAGTGTAATTTCTGAGTTTTGTAAAGATTTTTTGTCAAACCACACCCGATGTGCTAAACGAATTTGTGGTGGAGGTAGTGCCTATTTTTAGATTTCTCACCAAACGTATGGATGAATTGGTGGTTCCTTAATAAAATTTGAAGAACCGTTTGCACCCCAGGAAATCAAAAAATGAGAAAAACGTGATATTTTTTAAATTCAGATTTAGTCACACTTTTAGAAAAAAATTGGTCGCTGGTGTGGAGGGCTTTCCGGGAGTAAGATTTTTTATATTAGTCATGCTCTGAGTGGGTTTATTTATTTCAATAACTGACGTTAATAATAATATTTACTTGAACATCGAACTTATGAGCGTGACATCTCGCAAAATAAAGAAATGGGATTCCCAGTGTCGTTCATGAATTAAAACGGTAAAAAGTAACAAGAATTCTTTAAAAGATGGCAGTACACTGCATATTTACAAAATTAAAATGTTGATAGTAAATCTATAGAGCAAAACGTTAAATAACGTATACCAGGATGTTAGTTGAAGTTTGCCGGTTTTTTCAATAAAGAAAACGCTTAATTCTCAAGGGAATCTCAAAATTTTTTATTCAAAGTATTGACCATCGGATTCTATACATTTTGTCCATCTTTGAGGCAAATCATGGATACCAAAAAAAAATCTCTTTCGAGGCAAACCATTCGACGAGCCATTTTTCGACTTTTTCAAAATTGGCGAAGCGCTGCTCTGCGAGTGAGTGTCCCATCGATGCGAAAAGATGATAGTCGGACGGGGCAAGGTCTGGAGAGTACGGCGGGTGCGATAATATTTCCCAATTCAATGCTTTGAGAGTGTTCTTCACTACTTTAGCTGTATGAGGCATTTCACAAATGGTTTTTCGATTTTCGATTTGTCTCTCGTTCATTTGGTGTGGTACCCATTTTCCATACTTTTGGATCTTTCCCATGGCTTTTAAACGTTGGAAAATTGCTCCTCGGGTCACATTAAGTGTTTGGGCCAATTGTTGTTGCGATTGGGTTGGGTCGTCATCCAATAACGCCTGCAATTCCTCGTCTTCGAACTTTTTCGTTGCACCAGGATGTTCATTGTCTGTTAAATCGAAATCTCCACTTTTAAATTGACGAAACCATGTCTCACATGTTCTAATCACTGGAGCATGTTCACCATAAGTTTCTACCAGCAACCGATGAGCTTCAACTGCTTTTTTCTTTTGATGAAATAAGAAAAGCAACGAATGCCGCAAATGCGATTTACTTGGAACGAAACTCGACATATTCACTGAGGTAAACAACTATGACACTATTATTTTGGCAGAATGTAACTTATGAATTTTTTAAGGTTAATGTCCATAGAAAAATAGATTTTTTTTTTTGATTTTATGGATTCTTTCGTAATCCTCTACTAACTAGCTAGGGCTTATTCAAATACCCCTCATAATGTCTATCTAACTAGTACTGCGGCTCATTAGGCTTTATTACTATCATCATCTGATGGTTTTATTTAATTGACTGAGTTTAATTTTACATTAATGTTTTCTTAGGGAAAAGATCTTAACTGGATTAGAAAACCCTAAGCAAGGGCAAGATAAAAAAGAAATACAAAAGTTCTGAACTTGTTACTGATGTAAAAATTTTTACTTGACTGAAGTTAAATAATTCATGTTTTTTTCATATTCGGGCTGCATCCTTTCTCGTTTGTATCTTCTTTCCTGAGATGTCGCTAGCCGAAGTGCTGAAAGTGACAGGAAAGGATTGGAATTGGGATTGGAATCGTCCACCGCTTCCTCCGCTTTGGTCTGAGAGTCCTCATGCAAGGTCGTTCACACGAGGAATTTGACCTCCGATGCTGCACTATCCTTTGATGGCGTCGGTCAGGAGCTCCATGAGGACCACCAGCTTTTCCGCTTTGGTTTTTCAGTTGGCGAGTCTCCCTCGGACCTTGATGAGGCCCTGTAGGAGAGACATATGATATGAGACAGATGACATCACCTACCAACTGATTGAGTCGCATCGTCGCTACGAAGCTCACGCATTTTTAACGAGCTCCGCTATTATATTCATTTTGTCGTTAAATTCATAATGTCGCGTTCATTCTTAAACGAAATTTCAACAAGTGTAGCTTCACTTCAGAGGCAGTCAAACATCATTGACGAATTGCGTAAAGAATTGTCTGAACAGTATTCTGTTGTCACTATGACAAACTTCGCGAGTTTAACAATACTACGGGAGACCGCGACGGAGCTGTCAAACCAGGTCCAAAGTCCGCAGAGCACAACAAACGTCGACCCAGGTAACTACACCTATACCTACGAGCACACACTAGTTCGATTCCGATTCTACTAGAGCCGGCACTGGCCAGTACGAGCACTAGCGCTGTTCCCGCACTGGCCCCCGCGCGCCCCGCCCGCCCCGCCCGCACTCCGCCGAAGCCGACACACACTGGAGCCGGCCCTGCACTCACACAGGAGCAGCCCGCCAACAAATCCTACAGCGCAGCTCTACGCACGAAAAACAAGGTACTCGTTATCGGGACCAACGACACGAGTGCGATAAAGGTAATTCCTAAGCAAAAATACGTGATTGTTTCTCGGTTGGACCCTAGCACGATGATTGGCCACGTTAACGCCAATACTGCTCTGAGCTGCAGCGCCGAGAAGTTCATGGCGTTTTCGAAAGAATTTCAAAATAGGGGTCAATGAAGAGAAGATCGATGTACTTCTCAAAGAGGAACTCTGGCCCCGAGGAGTGGGTGTACGACATTTCGATTCTACAAAAAGAACTTCTTTGGACCAAGAAAAGTCGTCAAAAGCCCCAAAAACACAATGACTACTTTTGTACCAAAACGTGCGAGGACTCAGATCTAAGATGACATTATTTTCGGAAAATTTTCTTAATCAAAACCACAATGTCATTGTAATTTCTGAGACTTGGCTAAACGAGTCTATATTCAACGCGCAGATTATCGACAGTAGATATATCGTTTTCCGAAAAGACAGAAGCACTGCTCAAACCCGAGGCGGCGGTCTACTGTTGGCGTTGCTAAATGAGCAAGACATGCGAGCAGAGCGACTTTCCCATTTGGAAACGGAGATGACAATCTATGGGTTAAAGTTATTGTTCGAGACATATGTGTATTTATCTGTGCTGTTTACATCCCACCTAAATCTAAAACAAATGTTTATAAGATATTTTTTGAAATGTTTATTAGTAACTTAAGCTTTTTGCTGACAAGAAAATTTTAGTGATTGGTGATTTCAATATTCATTCATCGCAAAATCCTCGTGCAGTGAACACTGAACTCTTATATGTTATGGAACTATTTCAACTGAAACAACTGAATACAGTGCTAAATTCTTTTAATCGTACTTTTTAGATCTAGTTTTTAAGTAACTTTAATATGATTGTAGAAAAATCAGATTTCTGTCTGGTTCCCGAAGATAATTATCATCCAACACTATTGTCAGAAATCAGCCTTTAAACTTGTTAGGCCGTTGAAAAATCTTCATCTCCATTCTGAAAACAATTTCCGCGGTTGGAATTTCAGCAAAGGAGACTTTAAAGAAGCAGCCAACTGCGTGACCACAATTGGCAGGCTATCTTGGAGCTCGTCGACGAGGCAGTTAAATACTTATACGACACTTTATACGCGTACTTTGATCAATGTTTTCCAAGGAAAAAGCGCCGCGAAAAACTATCCTAGATGGTTTACGATATTATCAAGGACATAAAGATGAAATTCACATCATCGGCGGTGGAAACGATCAGCTTTGGAAAGTGAACACGAATTGTTCAAATTTTATCGTACAAAAATTAAACGTAACATTTCAATTGCAAAACTATATCTTGAACGTAGAAAACAATGTCAAACATGATCCTAAATCCTTCTGGAAATATATTTCTGACAAAAAATGTAATGGAGGTTTTTAAATCACATTAACTTCAATGATTGCACATACGAAGGAGCCGACATACCGGAAGCTTTCGCAAAATACTTTAAATCTGTATATAATCAGGAAAAGGTTGATTTTGAATCTTACGTACCGGGGTTGGCTGGATCAACATTTGCGCAAAACATTTCGATTGATAACATCGATACCGCGGATTTCTGTTTAGGAGTTAAAATACTGAAACCAAAAACATCGTTTGGTCCTGACTTAATTCCACCCTTTGTTATCAAGGGATGTTCCGAACCATTGTCTAAACCACTGTTGCATATATATAATACCACGATTCAAAATGGAATTTTTCCTGCTGTGAAACTGTCAAAAGTCACACCTTTACACAAAGATGGCGACAAGTGTCACGCTAGCAATAATTGTACTGGAAATAATTTTGCATAAATATTTATACGCCAAAGTCGAACCGTTTTTGATCGAACAGCAACATTTAGACGCGGCCGATCAACCACTACAAATTTGATGATATTTACAGATTACGTATCTAGAGCACTAACGAGCAAGTTGACACATCATACCACGATTTTGTAGCTTTCGATAAGGTTGATCACCTAGTTCTCCTAAGTAGACTTGAGGAAATTGGATTATCTGTAAATTTAATGAAACTTTTTGTAACTATTTGAACGGAAGAGAACAACTGTATCTTACGGTTCATACAACTCCGACGCGTATCCTACAAACTCTGGTGTGCCACAAGGATCCAATTTAGGACCCTTATTATTTTTAATCTTTATAAATAACATTAAAAATAATATTAAATACGCTCGTTTTTTTTACTTTTTGCTGATGACATAAAATTATTTATTCAAATAAGATCATTGGAAGACTGTAGGCATCTTCAGGAAGATATTAATACAATTATTGACTGGAGTATTGCTAACAAACTCAGTTTTAACTTCCAAAAATGTTCCGTTATGTGCTTCACGAGGTCGACCGTATATTTCAATTACAAAATGAAAGATACGTCTCTGAAGCATACGGCTACTTGTATGACTTGGGAACAGTATTTGACGCTCGTTTGACGTTTCATAATCACATCGCAAATCAGCCACAAAAATGCGGTTTTGTCCTTCACAATTCAAGGGAGTTGACAAATCTTGCAGTGATAAGGCTGCTTTTACTTTAGCTTAGTGCGTAGCATTCTCGAGAGTGGATCTCAGGTATGGGGGCCAGAGGGCCGCCTATGTACTAATGGTCGAGAAAATTCAAAAGAAATTTTTACGGTTTCTCTACATGAGAGAGTTTGGTTTTTACCCATGGCTGTTTCCAACAGCGTTTATCTCGGGAATGCTGGGTATCTGCAGCCTTAGTTCGAGGAGGGATATAGCATTACTGCTTTTTGCTCATAAACTCCTGAACGGTGTATTATTAATACCTGACATCCTTGCGGAAATTGGATTTTATGTCCCTGATAATTTCACGCGTGGCCGCCAACACAGGCTTCTGTTTCTTCCCAGGTGCAGAACTAACTTACCAATGGTGATGCCCCTGGGAAGACTAACTAGGTTAATTAACTGCCTCGCAGGAAATTTGGATATTTTTCACACGAGCTACAACAAGTTTAAGCAAGAACTAGCTATTAAGTTATAACTATATTATGTACTTCTTGAAAACTATTTTTTTTTGTTTTTAAACTTCTTTTTACTTTAATTTTGTGTAATTCTGATTACCATTTTTGTGTTTTTTTGCAATGTCTTGGTGTAAAACTGTTTTTGCAAATATAAAATAAATAAATAAAATAAATAATGTCCTCGTAGGCGTTCGAAGGTTCCTGCTCCCGTTTCTCGGGCTGCGGTACACGTCGCTGCTCCAGTCGGGAGGAGGGCTGACGAGCCGCCGCTGGCGACATTTGCCCAAAACCTGCCGTCTACTCTGGCTGCCGGGGCTGGTTCACGCGCCTCTGGCGCCCTGCGCTGCGGGGCGCTGCTGGGCCTCGATCTACGCCGAAGCGCAGCAACGTACGCCACTCTTTTGGGGCATTCGCTAAAGTTCGCGGGGTGAGGACCTCCGCAATTGCAGCACTTGGCGGGCAGTTCGCGGTCGGTCTTGGAGCAATTGGCCGTGGCGTGAGCTCCCTCGCACTTGACGCAGCGAGCGACGTGGGCGCAGTTCCTGGAGCCGTGGCCGAAGTTCTGGCACCGGTGGCACTGGGTACCATGCTGCAGGTGGTCGCTGCGGTATTTTGTCATTGATACCTTGCAATAGCAAAGGTATCTGGCTGCCGCCTTGAGGTGACCCATGTTCGTCTGCTGACCGAAGTGGGTGAGATATAGGGGGTACTCCGTGCCGGGCGTGGTCATCTCGACCACGACGTTGGCGGGGAAGCCTTGGGCCTCCAGGTCCTCGAGGATGGTAGCAGTGGGCATCTTCGGCAGCCCCCTGATGACGGTTTTCTTTGTTTTTTCGGCATCTGTGGTGTAGGTGTGGAAGGGTTTTTCCTCACCTCTGAGCGCGGTTGTAAGCGCACGGTGCGCCTCGACCGAGCGCACCATTACGCTGATGATGCCTCCCCGGTTGTACCGGAAGTTGAAGGGGGCGGTGCCGATGTGGCGCTTCACCTCGGCCGTGATTTGATTGTGGGTCATGCTGTTGATGGTCATGACCACAGGCGGCACCCTGGTGCTTGATCGTCCTGTTTCAATCGCGGCGTTTGTCTCTGCGGGTCGAAGTTGGTGGTGTCGGGCGTGATGTTGGAACTGGACGTTCGGTTGGAGGAGGCGCGACCGAGGTGTCGTCCCCTACTTCCGATAGGCATTCGTACTTGTTCCTTTGAACAAGTTTGAAGGTTGGTACTGGTGGGAAATGCGGGCGTTTCGGCGTCGCGGTTTTCTGCCACCCTGCCTCCAGGGGTACCGACGCGGACGTGCTGGGTCCGGCTGTCGGGGAGGCTGGCGTCTCGTAGATGAACTCGTGCATGGTGGTGCGCGGGTCGTACGTCATCCCTATTGCTCCCTTCGGGACGTCAATATGGGTGAGCATGGCTGTAATTGAGGAAAACGTGTTATTCGTTTTCCTCGCTATTTTTTTATAGCCAGGGACCCTTCTGGGGTACATGGCGTATGTTGAGAGGGGACGGGGAAGGGCCGTGGCGGGGGTCGTGTCCATCTGTAGGGTCGAGAATCTGAAAGAAACTCGACTTTTGGCGGGGTTAGCGTTGCCTTGAGAAAGGCAGTTTTTGCGAGCGGTTGTCGGCAGGTCTGGTTGCCGGCAGCGATAAACCTCGCGCACACCTCTGGTACGCGTAAGCCTCACTCTGCCAACGCACAGTTCCTCCTTGCGACCTCGTGAGTTTTCTGAATTAGCAGAACCAGGTCTGCTAACCAGAAAATAACACTTGTCGTGAAACCCTCGACTTCTTCCGGTCTCGTCTGTGAGCGTCTGCCGGGTATCGCAGCTCGAGAGCTCCTCTCTAGCTTCTTATGACATAGATGCCAAATCATAGAAATATATACATATCTCTAGCGACATCTATGAGTAAAACCGGCAAACTTCAACTAACACCCCTGGTATACTCCTTTGGCGAAAATACGGGCAGACGTCTATGTAATGTCCATACTCCCGGAAAGGGTAAGTTGACAACAATGTTTAAAAAAGAAAAGGTTTTTATTTTGTAGGTACTCAATAAAGTACATTTATTTCGAAGTTGTATAAGTATATCATCTGGATTAAGCAGATCATAAATTTGCAGCTTTCCCAAGTGAAGCAATTGTGACGGATATTCAAAGAACATAGGAAGGTCTCTAGCGGATCTTTTATAAACACATACATACTTAATATTACTGCAATAAATATAACCTCAAAAGACCAACGGTTTCGTACTTCACTAACTCGAAGTGGAATCAAAGATTTGTTTAGTTTAGCTTTCAGGCCTTTCTATGTTCGATATGGATATGCATACTAAATATATCTCAAACAATAAATCACTTAAACATAATAATGTCCCAGCACCATGGTGCTGATATTAATTGTGAAAACTATCCTAAATGTGATTGATTTTTGATTGAAGAAATTAATATTAAGACAAAAAGTTTAAAATGGTATTTAAATAACTGAAAATGTTTTACAAATTCCATTTGTATAAGCAATGGGCACAATCGAGAAAAACATTCCGGAATGATCGATTATTTTAATAATCAAAACATTCCAAATCATCCTCATAGACAAATTAACCCATTCTTAGGAAGAACCTTGGATGGAAACAGTGACGAAGCGGAAACCCCCTCCCCCTCCTATGAAACCATATTATGTGGAGAAACCTGTGCTTTACAATTGAAGGTGAGCGGCGAAGAGCGGCTGGTTCCAGTTCATTTGCCGTAGAATACCGTTAGCAAACACCCCCTTCTATGAAATAAATGTAGAGGAATAACCCCCGATATTGCAACTGACAGTCCCTTGACAGAAGCTATTACTCCCACGAAGTTCGAGCAAATTGATTTGAAACATCATCCAATCATTGCGATTTTCTGAACCCGGATATTCCGATTATGCCCATGAGTAATTTGTATGGAAAGGTTTGGCGATAGTGTCTTCCATGTAAATAATATAAAAGTTAGCTGTAAATTTAAATCTAAAAAAAACTTTTTGTCATGGAAAATCTGAAAACAATGTGCACCCACCACAGACATTTAGTGAGCCTAAAATTAACACTAAAATTTCACATACATAGTTTTTTAATCAACAAGGTAATGATATATTATACATAGGGCAGTTATTATCGAATGTCATCTATCAAAACCAAGAAAATATAAATTCCATTTATGTATATACATAATATTTTTCATGCAACAAATTTCCTTACGTAAATATTTACATACATACATATAATTTAATGTAAAATACATATAAAAAATGTAAAGTATTGTTGTACAATAATAAAAAAATAAAAAAAATAAAAATACATAGTGTAATAATTATTAGTAAGCTATATCTGAACAAAAAATTTAGGATAAATTCAATTATAAATGAAATTGTGATGAGAAGACAATGAGATTTACAAATATATAGTTATTTTTGGACAACAATTTGTGATGATTGTGGTAGCTACCATGAAAACTAATGCATATTATATTATAGATTTTCCCAAATGAGAACAATCCTTGAAATCCTCAATAGAAACAAAACCAGGTTCAGAAATAATTGAGCCAAATGAAGTCCGAAATCTAAACAAATGATTTTTATTGTGCCAAAAGATTAAGAGATGTACTCACATATGAATTCCAATCTTCACTAGTTGGCTGCTGACGCCATTCGATTTCAGTAAGCAAATAGAATTTAGGCCTACTGTTTTTGAACAACTTTTAAAAATCACCAGCGTAGCACTTTTACACTTAAGGTTTATTATTTTTATATTTTGAAACTGATAATTGGTGGTGTAATTCCATTTTTATATGAATTCATGATTGAAAAATCGTATTTCAACTATGAATAAGTGGTTTTAATCATTAATTCACATTTCACTTAAGGTTTGTTCTTTCAACCATGAAATAACTAAAGCCGTGTTTCAAATCAATTTATGTTTTTTTAATGTAATAAAAATCAGCGTCATCTTCTGTATGTGAGTGATTATTTCAGTTCTTAGTACATATAAAACTATGTTTTCAGTGTTTTTAAAATCAGATATTTTAAGTACACCTATCAGTAAACTTTAATAGGGATGAAACCGTAGTAAAACAGTGTGTTAAAAAACCCATCTTGAGTTTGCAAACTATTAAGTATTCAATTATATCAATTATGTTTAGTGTGTTTTTTTACATAAAATAAACAAGCGACCCCGTTATATTTGGTCAAACATACAATAATATTCACTATCGGTTTATTCAATCTAATACTCATTTCTGTTAGGATTGTCCGGGTTAAATTCACTAAAAAGGGAGAGAACATCCATTATCTTCTTTGTGGCACATTCTGCATCGTAGGGTCTCATTTTTGATAGTCTTTCTGCAACGTGTTTGCTAATGTGAGTGAATTTGGAGGCTTCAGTAGGATTAAGCCTTTCGTCGTTTTCCAGCACTTTGAGAACACTTCGGGCTTCCTCTAGAAGTTGTTCGCACTCCGATTTATCTATTCTTTTCATTTTTTTCTTGCTGCCCGATGTGGAGGCTTTCTTCTTTGATAGGGGCTCAAAGTCTGAATCTGCATTCTGAAACAATAAATGTAATGAGAGTTGAGTGTTTGTGTGTCAGACGGATGTGACACACAAATAACTAGAGCGGGCTAGAGGTCCCAGTCTACCAAGAGGTGAGACGTCACTCCTTTGACCACGTGTGAAGAGAGAGCACACACTCTTATGAGTTTTGCATTGACTCGGTACTCCGTGTAGAGCTCCTCCGATGTGCTCAAGGTGCCTTGTCTGAGTGACAATGCTTCGTCTGGTCCAAGGAAAGGTGGTAGGGCAAGGTCCAGGTGAGGCGAGGGTCAGAAGATGAAGAAGGCGAGATCAGAGAGTTGTTGAGACGATGGACAGAATAATGGTTTAGGTTTATGGCCGCGTCTAATACTGCGACCACGTCATATTAATATTTGTATCGGGCTACGAACACGTCCGAGTTTGCAAATATTCATGAGGAGTATAAAGTGAGAAAAACGTTTACATAAATTGAGTAAGAATTAATTTCTAAATATGTAAATTACGTACACAAAAAGAATCTAAAATAAATATTCCGTCCATAAATCAATACTGACGATTTCGATTGCACTTGCACAACAACAAACACAGGCATTACATTCAACAAATAAAATCACTCAGGCAAATTGTTGTTTAATATACTAACAATGTAAACTGTCAATTGGTTATTTCAACTTTAATCGCGGAACTTGCTTCTGTCTACCTAGTATGATTTGCATCCTCCACAGGGTAGGATATCTGTGAGTGACCTTCACTTAGCCCAGGTTGTTATAGGAACGAAGCTTACAACATACTCAGTCTTCCGATTCACCTCCTTAGGGGAGTGGAATACCTATTAAATAACCTCCACCCACCTCGAGTGTGATTGAAATGCATTTATACATATCTACATGTCCTCAGAGCTGTGAGACACCAAGCTGTGATTGGAATGAAACTTACATCATACTCAATCTTTACATTCTCGATAGGTACGGCCTGCGTCCTCTCCAGCTTCCGCTTGATGGCCTTAAACTCCAGGTCGGCCATGAACTGGCACTGCGCCCACAGGTGCCAGGTGGGGTGGTACACGTCCTCGGGGGTGTGGGAGGTCTTCTTGGTGACCTCTACTTTACGCAGATTGTTGCGGTATGTGCTCTTTATACTGGTCCAGCGCTCTTGCACTGATTTTGCTGCAAAATATAATTTAATTTAGATACAAATATTTTATTAGGTTAATAAATAATTTAGGAGATTTCAGATTATTATCTAATGGAGATAAACCCTTTATCCATTGCAAATTTAGTGTATAAATTCAAGTTAAAGTAGTAATAATAGATGGGTATGAGATTTGTTTTTTATGCTGGGCACTTAGTCAGTCCAATGCGTCAAATGGCGTGGTATACAGCCAAAAAACTGATTGTGAGTGTCGTTTTCTCAATTAAAATTTTGGCATGACGCCAACCTACGGATTTCCAGGCTCACCATAATCCACAGCACCGTGCCATTCGGCATCGTGCTGTTGGACCTGTGTGCGAAATCCGTGGGCCACAGCATCACGCCGCCCTGCCGTGAATGTGAGAACTCACATCTATTTGCGTTCATTCTGCTCTGTTTCAGTTCAACTAAATGTCGTCCGGGCGCGAGATTCTCACCGAATTTATTGAGAAATACTAGGAAGTATTTTCTTTTCACGTGTTTTGCTATTTGAGCATACATAGCAGCGTACGAGGTTTGTTCAAAAGAAAAGGTTAATTTAGAATTTTTCGCGGGCTGTGTACATTCGACTATCGAATTTTTTTTTTTTTGTTATGTTGGTACACATATGTTTATCATATGTTAGCATTATCAGCCATTTTGGATTAGTGTGGTTTGTTTTTGACAACTGAAAAAGTTAGTCACGTTAATCATTAATCAAAGAATATGTATTAAATTTTGCGTTAAAAAATGGAATAAAGTGCTCCAACGCATTTAAAATGTTGACTGTGGCATTCGGCGAGTCTACTTTGTCTCAAAAAAGTGTTTATAAGTGGTATAAGCGCTTTACAGAAGGCCGAGAAGATGTTAATGACGATGAGCGTCCTGGAGTTGCAACCACGTCAACAAACGAAGAAAACATCGAAACAGTGAAGAAAATGGTTTTGGAAAATCGTCGAATTACTATTAGGAAAGTTGCAGAGGATGTTGGCATATCAATCGGCTCATGCAATGCAATTTTCTCGGATGTTTTGGGCATGAAACGTGTGGCAGCGAAGTTTGTTCCGAAATTGCTAAATTTTGAGCAATAGTATCGCTCAGGAGTTGTTGAATGACGTCAACGACGATCCAGATTTGCTCAAAAGGGTCATGAACTGGTGATGAAACGTGGGTAAATGGTTATGACGTCGAAACCAAGGTCCAATCATCCCAATCGAAGCGGCCAGAAGAGCCAAGATCGAAAAAAGCATGCCATGGCATATCCGTAGCCGTCCCCGTCGACCAAGAAATGAAAGCCATTTGAAGTGATTGTGTGTGGGATACATTTTTAGCGTCCTTCCATTTGACTTCAGTCGTTTGGAACCACGCCAAATGAATTGATTGTGAGTGCCCAGCATTAGGACTCAATAGAATTTTTTACTTATTTTCTATGACCTACCAATGTTCGTTAGTTGCATCTTTTAGCTAAGATTTTCACTAGGCTATACAACTTTCTTGTGCTACAAAATTAAATGATAGGTAAATCGATTTAAAACGCTTCTATGCCCATTCGTTATGACAGTGTACAAAACAAGAAATATTATCTGGACTTTTCCCAACCAAATGTGAGAAAATTTCAAAATGTCAACAAAGGTAATAAAAAAAATTATATTGTTTGTCAAAACGCTAATATAACACAAATTATAATTTGCAGGCACGATATTTCAAATTTTAACATTAGAATATAATATACAGCATATAGATTTATGTTGCATTTACTTACTAAGAAATACTTTGATAGGCATTAACAATTATAACATTTGAGGTTGGCAGTATTTTCAATTTGACACAATCAAACATCATTCATTGATTTCAACAGTGCATTTTTAATTTCGTAACTTTGTTTAATCATTGCATTGTTTGACTTATTAAGTTCAGGATAGTCTAAACGTAGCTAAATGAAATTTTATGTTTTTAAGCAAAAAATTTAAAAATGTCGTTTACAACAGTGAGACTCGGTAATAGTCAACCACCTACTTGTTTAAAAGTTGTGAAATAGTGTAATTACTTGTAAAATCTCCGCCAAGTTTTGCTGCGATATCCTGAAATGATGAATTCCTAAGGCGGGCATTGAAAAAGTCTGTATTTTTGTTATTCCAAACGTGATCGGCTTCCTTCACTAGGTCTACAAGCCTCGCTTCGTGCTGAGGGCCCCATATTATCTTATGGGTCATGGTAATTATTAAATATTAACACTTTTGTATTATTATTGTTGTAATCAAATACACTTGTGATATTTCCATATCGAATAAAATTATCAACACACAAACATATCTTTAATACATATATCTATGGCTAAACTCCATAGACCTTTATAGAGCACAAACGTCAAAACTACATGGTGATCCCTTAGAAAACAAGATTTCATTGGATACAAAATGCCATGCGATAATAGACTTTATGAAAACAAATTTTAAAGTTTATTATTGCACAACATTGCAGTGTCCGTTTAAATTTTGTTGTTCCAAGAGGTCAATGGAGTAAAATTCGCCTTGTTTATATTTCATCAGAGTAAAATGCAGACAAGTGGACATTTTAATTGATTATCATTCCATAAAACTAATGGTGGACACTTGTGGATATAAATAAAACATTTTGATAACTGACTAATCCAATAAAACTCTTAAATAGTTTTTTTTCCCTTAAAAGAATCATAATTAAAAGAACTTAAACGCCTATTTTTTGAATTGCCAAAATTTTTTTTAATCTAATTTAATGTTATTATTCATATTGTGTTCTATTTTTTTACTTTTTATTTTCAGTGACTGCTGTTTTAGCATTTAAAGCCATTATTAAACTGGAAACTGGTTATTTATCCAGTTACTGTTGGAATCAGTTCTTGGTACCAGAAAGTAGGGATGGTGATATTTGAAATGTAACGACACAACGTTTCTAGTTACTGGAGACCGACAAAGGGTTAAACGTTTTTTACTTCTTCGTGAAGATGTTTTTTTTATTAAAACTTTCTCATCTAACTGTACAACTTAATGTACAAGTTCCCTTCTTCTCTAAATTAAATACTTATACCTTTAAACCCAATGACGAGGCTGATGTATACGATTAAATTAATTCTAAAGCACTTTTGTATCCTGAAAACCTTTGAACTATAGAAAAAAGCACTCACCGCTTTTTAAAGTTGATTTCTTTCAACTGGTCAAGGATACTGTTTATTGTAACACTGATAATCCAATCAAAATAATTCACTTTTTCACACATAATATAACAGAGGCGTAACTTATTTTTATTTAAAAAAAAATAACAACACTTTCGTTTTTTTTTTTTAAAACGATTTATTTAATACACAATTTTCGATTTAAATTAGAAAGCACTTGTGAAAGGGGAAAAAATGCCAAATTTTGAGAAAGTGAACGTTCATTAGATAAACAATATATTAATAACTAAAATAATCCTTTCATCAAATTTTTAACGTGATTTTTGCATATCGAACAATTTTAGCGACGGTTCACTTTTGGTATTAATCGACATAGCATTAAAAAAACCGCAAAAATCTTTATATCGAGAAATAGATTATAGACACGCATAATTTGTGACCGGACTAAGCGACGAAACGTCAAAAACTGACAGTGGCATGAGCTTGTTGCGCGCTGCACAGTTTGCGCAGGTTTCTATGATGTGAAGTGCGAAGACTGAAAATAAGGATGGACATCCATTATTTTAAATAATGATATTTTACCGATAAATCGAGAAATAAGTCATTTGTAAGTTAAATGCCTAGTTTGATAACCTTATTTCATGTTTTTTACAAACTTGCGATTATTTTAATTATTTACTATAGAACAAAAATAAATTATTTTTTTACGTTTTTACTGTATTACCAACCGGTTAATTATTTAGCTAGTTTTAGAGCCAGTTCTTGGTACCAGCAAGCTTCCGAGACGAAGATTTGTAAGCGGTGTTTTTTTTTTACATGAAAAATTTCTGACGTTTTTTTTATTTCACGTGGGGGAGTTGCTAGCCATATTTTGGGAACGAAAAGCACGGAAGCCGGTTTCTTCATATTTGAAAAGCACGGGTTTTAGGGGAATTACTCGTTAAAAAGAACCGCAACTGAGTTCACCAATCGAGTTAAAAAGCACCGCTTATTCATATTTCACTCGACATTTTCGTTTGCCAAAAATAGCCGGTTCCTCAAAGAAATAATATTGACAGTTCCACCGACCGCTTTGGAACCGGTTTCTTGTAGTTGGGACACCGACAGGAATATCGACCATCTCTACTGTTTAGTATTTTGACTTTGACAGGTGCGGTTAGTTGTGCCATAATCTGAAATCAAATTGATTAAAATGACCTAAATAAATTGGTGAAATTGTGCTTTTAAAATATGAGGTACGCTTTTATTCTTTTATAAAATAACAATATGATGAAATTAAGGCGTATATAAAAAAAAACTGTTTTTGAGGTTATGTCTTAATATCTTTATTTTTATTTTAATTGAAATTCTGCTGTTGATGAACCATATTTATTTCAATACCATCCATCTCCAGTGGCAATAATCCATGAGCATCATCAACATCAGTTGTTTTGTCTACTATCATTCAGAGCCCAGATTTATATTTTTGTGATAGATGAAACTAAATAAATAATTAACGGAAGTTAAACGTCACACAATCAAATAATGAACTTGATTCAACGTTGTTATATGCGCTGCTACTTCATGGCAAGATCAACATAATTCACAGAATGTCAGTAGTCCTTTAAGTGACTTTGACGTTCCAAGATTACCGAGAAGGTGATTTTTCAGACTTGGGAGATAAGTATGTTCCACCAATTTCTCGCTCTTCTGGGAGTAATATGGAAAGCTCTATGATTAGCAGGAACATTGCAAATCAAATTATTGATCCACCACTAATTCCGTGCCAGATTACAGGTGATTTCATACGTAGTCATGATTTGTTAGAAAGAGAAAGTAAAGATGGAATGTACGTAATCCTTGGACATGGAAGAGAAACATATCAAACTCCAACAAAAGGGGTTCTAACTAGAACAGGTTTGCAGGCTGCTAAAAAGCCTCAGGCTGGTTAGTTGCGGCAAATGCAAATTTAAATGCTGTGCGAAATTTTCAGAGTCGATCATACTTTTTACAAGAGGGCTGAGAAACTAAGGGGCTGTGTAATTTTTTTTTCAAAAGTATGTAGCATTAGTCATGGCCCATTGATAATGCAATTAAATACAAAGGAGATACAGACATTTTCTACGGAAGTGACATCTGTGGAATAAATAAGCCTGAAAATAAAACTATTATCATAAACAATGGAGTAAAAGATCATATCGACAGTTTTCCTTTAATGGAGTCCCATTATTGCCGAAAGTCACCTGGTCGAAAGTACTGAATACTGTTCACAGAGGATTGCATCAGCCAGAATGTGCCCCCCGCCTCTCAAATCACATGCAGGAGAATATTTCTGAAAAAAACTATTTCATTTTTTTATATCCCAAGACAGATCAAGTATTTTGTGCAATGGTGCCTCTACTGATGAAAAAAAATAGCCTTGAAAGCAAGTACAGTCACCACATTGAAAGATGAAGTAAAGCTAACTTGGCCAAAGCTGCAGAAAACATTTCTTTTAAACTCGTGAGCTTTGATCTACAGAGTTTTCAACGGGTTCTCATCGGAAATGTCTCAGATGTACCATAGACGAAAAATATGTGCTTATAATATCTGACCCACCTAATATAAATTCTGC
The DNA here is from genome assembly GCA_022651775.1 of Drusus annulatus. NCBI lineage: Eukaryota > Metazoa > Arthropoda > Insecta > Trichoptera > Limnephilidae > Drusus > Drusus annulatus. The sequence goes on along the minus strand of JAGWCC010000043.1, from coordinate 461,217 downwards.
TTTACGTGGACTGAGGTAAATGGGCAACGTGGATCTTCAGAAATAGGTACTGCATCGCAGATGTGGATGAATGGTCTTGATGAAAATGTTTCCGAAGTTTCAATAATTTTTAAGATTGCGAGATCTAAATAGAAAAAAAAAACAACCCATGCATATTGAAGAAGCTGCGATTTGACGATTTTTTGGATTTAAAATCCCTTGCAGAGAAGATTGTTAGAAATCCCACTCTTAATGAAGATAATGAAAAGGTATCATGGTTATGTATTAAATGCTTACTACATTAATCAAGTAGTAAATTAGTCAGGCCTACACTAATTTTACATGCGAGGCAGAAAATATTATAAGCAAAGACTCTATGTCTAACATATCTGATATTGTCTTCTGTGATAACAAGATGCTTGGATTCATTCTTCGTAATGCAAGATCATTTACTGATAGAATCGCAATCCGTAGAACGTAAGAAGCACTTGCAGCATCCTGGAGTATAGTTCCATAGCATGAACTTAGAAGGCTAATAACCCTATGGTTTCAGCATTCCATGCATGACCCTTTACCTTTTTACAGAGGCATGATCACCGCCCTTCTCCAATCTAATGGCGTGTAGCCCTCCTCTAAACACTGTTTAAAGGTTTGTACAATTATGTGAGAACTACACAGCTATCTCCTTTAAAGTATTCAGCAGCAAAATATTTTGAGTATGATTTGACAGTAATTCCGGCAGTATACGGTAAGGCTGTCGACTTCGACAATACATAATACAAAAATAATATTTTATTATGTTTACTAATTGGCCCATTGCAAACTACTTGCCAACAATCCACAGTGTTAAATTAATGAATTGTTCATTTTAATATCAAAATCGGTTTTATGGGCTCTCTGCAATTTAAGGAAAGGTTTTTTTTTTTTTTAATATTAAAACTATTTAAAACAAATAGGTTTATTATTAAAAAAAGTTCTGCTTGGTTACAATTATCATTTTCAAAGAAAGATAAATAAAAACTGTGTTTTTGACATATCTATAAAACTTATATTTTTATTTTAAAGGGTAAATCGTACAATATAACATTTTTATAATTACCAAAACAATTCAAAATCTGTTGGCATAAATTTATTTGTATTTATTTATTGTTTTACACTGCCAGTGGAAGTTGGGCACAAACAATTTAATTTTGATTAAAAAAATCACCACGAAAGCAAATAAAAAATGTTATGGAAAAAGTGAATAATCTTTTAAATATTTTTTACTAACATTTCTTCAACATGGAAAGTAGTTAAATGTTATATAAATATTATATCCAATAAAAATAATCACCCCTCCACTCCTGCTGGTCTACTATCTATAATATACCACCAATTCCTTACGCCTTAAATACATATTAATTAGTAGCTATGTTTCTACTTATAAAAAAACTATAAGTGTTATTAAATCCATCCAGAAACTTGCTTTCCAGTAGCTTTAGATTTTCCCCTACCCGGAGTTAGAGATCGGATTGGAGAGGACCTTGCACTTGTATCAGGAGCTGGCGGAGTGAGAACTGTCGTTGGTATTAGAGCTGGTCCAACTACTGGACTATCGGATGCTCCGGGCTCTGGACTCGAAGGGGAAGATTTAGGAGATGGAGGAGAAATCACAGGCTGAGAATGCTGTTCCGAGGGTCCAGCTTCTTCAGATTTAGGAGAATGTGGCGAAATCGCAGTATCTAGTTTGTGTTCTTCGGTTGTTTCCAGACTTGGTGACTTTGGTGTTACGCTTTTTGGGTATGAATCAGTGGATTTTGGACTGGTGGGATGTGATTCTGGATGGCGGGTTGTGACGAGGGGACTGGGTGTCCCCCTACTGGCCGGGGGAGGACTGGGGGGTGAGTGCTGTCGGAACCTGCTTCCGAAGGTTCCCTTGACCAGGATTTTAAGGGTCGCGTCACGGCTGAGGTGGACACCGATCCACTCTCGGACACTGAAAACATGCAAGATTAATATGTATTTTAAAAATTAAATTTGTATTTTATGCCAGAAAAGCTATATGTACCTATTATTGACAATGCATTGATTTCATAGAACAGAATTATTCTTTAAACTAATATTTACCAGCAATAGTCTTTGCAAGGAAAAAGTATTGTATAACCAAAACCATACTTGGTACAGGGGTACATGATAAATCAAACTGTTATTTTGCAAACAATATAGCGGAAAATCAGCCATTTTTGAGGAAAATTAATGTCAAAGAAGAACATATATCACGGTACAATATTGCTTACTATCGTCACGCTGCTGTGTCTCAACATCTGCATGAACCCTGAAGTCCTTTGCTCCTTCCTTCACATCTAGTTCCTCGTCAGACATCTCCTGAATGGGAGTTCTACTGCGGAAATCCTTTTCAACAGCTGGAGCTATGCACGATTTCTCCAAAGGCTCTTCCTTTTTTTCTACACTTGGCTCTGAAATTAATCCACCATTGTCAAACAATAATAATATGTCAAAATCGTTTGTTCAATCAATTTCAGCAAGGTCAAGAAAAGATGTTGATATTTTTTAATTTGCCATAAAATTTGCCGTAAAACTTTTGATGGATAGTACAGTTATCATCAAAAAATTAAAAATATTGTAAGACCATGTTTACTTGAGTAAACGAAAATATTATGAGAAAGAGACAATTCCAACGTCATGTTTCAAAAAAATTTAAAAAGTGTTGTTGTCCGTGCTATACCGAGGTGCAAGTGTTCTTTGTCACCGTCAGCATCGCAGGTGGCGGTGATTGCCTTTCACAACAACGCGCAGTTAAATATTGACAACGCGGTCATTTCAGTGAGCATTAAATCTCCCCACACATTCCGTGGTTGAACGAATTAGGAACTCGTGAACCTGGAGCACTGTGGGCAGGCTAAATGAAAATTACGAAAAAAGAAGATGATTAATAATATTGTTACAAACCTTCTTCTTTTTCCGGGACTTTATCCTTTTGCTCATCGCTAACTATTTTCTTTGACTTGGGCCTTAGTTTAATCACTGGTGGTTCGGTAGTTGGTTCAAATACCTCGTCTTCTAGGGCAAAGGAAGATGAGGAATCTCCTCTCTTGGCTCTCTCCTCGCGAATAATGAAGTCGGACTTGAGTTTCCTTTTCATGAACTTGGCGTAGGCCACTCGAGTTGGTGGGAGTCACTTCTGACAACTTGGGATTGTATTCTGAATAGGAAAAAAGAAATACATTATAATGGCCAAAATTTCCCTCAAATTTTCTGTGTGATATGCTAGACTAACAAAATCTAGAAACTGATGATCTATTGATGAAAAATACAAACTTCTAAAATAGTAGACACAAATAAATGAGATTATGGAGAAAACATAATGTTGTAGGCATGCTTCTAATGCATGAGAATAACCAATCAATTATGTAAGTTCTTGAAAAGTCGTCAAATACCACCTTAAAATAAAACAATCTTCCAGCTTACCGACTAGCTTATCCGTGTCCATGGACGATGTTGTATCGATATTCTCCAGAATATGCTGTCGAAGAGACTGGCGAGACCTGCGGAGAAGAGCTTCAGACCTGGTACCAATGGGGTCTCCCTTGGATGTGTTTTTGCGAACAAGTGCATTCCAGTCTCTGTTTTTACTGAAAAAATAAAGAAATACATAATCCTGGTAATGTAGCAAACCCAAAACAGTGGTAAGTTGAATAGGAATAATTATGGTGATTGCAGCGTGGTTGCGTACGGTATGCAATACTAAACCTTCAATTACCATTGAATAAAATAAAAACAATAATAACAGGAGTATTCCTGAAAGCGTTGTTGGAATTTGACTTAGAATATAAAAGTACTTGGAGTAAAAATAAGCACTGGAATGGAGGTAAAGTGAATATCTCTGGTATCATCATTATTCAATCTTGTACAAGGTGGGCATCAGAAAGGTAGGAAGAAACCAAAAATTGTAGTATTAAATTATCTTGTTACGTCAATGGATATACATGGACGTAAAATTTTTAAAGTCAAATATTTTATCAAATTATTTCATTGTGACAGGCATTATTCACAGACGAATACATTCCCAAAATCTTTTGGCTTTTATTGCTATTTTTAATCTGATCCAACGTTTAAAAATAGCTACACTCTTACAAAATATTAATTAGACGGATGGAAAACGTTTGTTTTAATGACGAGGTCTGTTCATAAAGTTTCCGACTTGATTTTTTCCCGCGGAGATAAATGAAGCACGTGAGGTATCCTCTATTGGGGATGGGTAGGGTACTTTGAATTGAATAAGGGTAGTATTTTCAATTTGTATCATCGCGATCGGTATTATATTGAATGCAAATGGTAAAATCTGTTATCTTCTGAAGTCAATGTCCTTACCCATTGTTGACTGACCGGCGGCCGATGGCTTTAGCTATTTGACTGAACACATCCTTTGGCTCCTGTTGTGACGTGAGAACTTCGTTGACTATTCCCTCCACTATTCCGATCTGGAAGTCCTTCAACAGCCTTCTCTCCATTACACGGCCCTTTTTACCAGGTACTGGAAATCACATAAAATTTATAACACTTATTTTGTGTACTGTTGAACCAAAGAACAAAGAATGCAAAGTCATAGTAAGACATTGGCCTGCGAAGATAGCCTGCCCGTCAATCTCTAGGACAATGTTTCAGTCCATAGTCCTGTCCTCCAAACTTCTGTTCACACAAGGACAATAGGTCCAGAGCTGGGACAAGACAGTATTGTCCTGTCTTCGTGAGAACTAAGCATTACAAACGCATACTCAACAAGTGAGATAAAATTCAAAATGCATTCAAAAATACTTTCTACAAAAACAAGCTTTTTAGGTACCAGTAGCATCATGTTTATCAACTCTTGGAGTCTGCATGCCGTTCCTGTGCAAGATGTCGATGAGCTCATATCTCAGAGTGCTGATGTCCTGTCGTATCTCCATTACGTCATCTTCAGTCACACCAAACTCGTCTCTCTTGCGTTGCTCTGCTGTAACGTAGCGGCGGACTAACTGTCGCATCACTGTCTCATGTCGCACAAGGGCTTTTTCATGAGACTTTCTCTGTTCAAACAGAAGTCAAAACATGAGATATTATGTTTGGTAACCAAGAATGGACAGCCTTGCAGTGTCTATCCTAATGCAAGTGCCACAAGTAGCATTCGCCATGTTGGTGGACACTGGACACTGCAAGGCTGTGCGTAACGTTGCCTCAAGAAGGAGGAGGAAACAACATTTGTTTCATAACCCCAAAAATAAACAGCATTTGGGCTAATGAAATTGGCTGTGAGAATCCGAAATAATATCCAAGAAAGAGAAGTTTTAAAAAAAGGATGATAAAGGTATTTTCCACAGAGGGTAAAAGACTCGTAAAAAAACATTTTGGAAGTTGATAACTTTGTGATAGAACATTATTGACCTTGCGGTAATCAAATGTACGATCCAAAAGGAGGAGACAAATTGATCTTGCCTATCAAAGTGTTTTCGCGACATGATCTTAAATAATTTGTTTTTAGTAATACTTAGAGAGAAGTATATTTATAATATTTCAGTAATCTTTATCTAAGATATCGCCCAAAACTCTCGTTTGGTGTGAAATTAGAAACCTCTTTGGAACGGGAGTGTAAATTAAAATTCCGTAACTTGACTGATTCATTTTTCCAAGAGCAATTAATATATCATTTACTTACTTGTATGATGTGCAAATGATTGTAAAAAAAATTCTCACCAGAATAGAGTTGGTGTTCCTCCTCGATCTCCAAACCAGCATTTTGCACATGTTTTTGGGCGTCGGAATCAGGTTGAATGGGGGCGGGACAGTGTCACCATCTTCAAAGTATGACATCCACAAATTGGTCCTGGCAAACTTCCATTCCACGTCTGATCTTTCCTGAAAAATAGGATACGCTAAATAAAGACAGTAAGTCACAGTTACTGAAGATACAAATTGAAATCAATGAGATTTCAGCAAGCATGAAAGCGTTATAAATGTTAAAAACAAAGTTACAAACTGTTCTTACATTTCCGCTGTCAAAAATTGCAAACAGTCCAAAAAGGATAAGGAAAACATTTTAACATGTTTTTTTAATGATTGACAATAATTGTAATTGTTACACTTCTAGTTCTCTGGAGATACCAATGTTAGCATTGTGCAGCAACTCACAAAACCATATACATTATGGTTTTTGTGTTCAATTTGTAGAACTCCATATTATATATGTTTAACTAAATGTAATAAGATTAAGTTCTGCTAGTTTTTAGTTGTTTTTTTATGTGACAGCTGTCGATATATATATATTTTTTAAACATTCTTGGCACAGAACTTAAGTTCATGCTAAGCACTTAGATGAATTAAATAATGTAGATACGTTACTGAGACAACGCGCCTGGTTGCACTAAACCAAGTCAACGAGACACACCGGGTCCCTATGCAGGCGTTGTGGATTCAATTCCTCTGCTAGTTAAGTCCTCCATCATTGTACAACCAACATTTTTCGCTTATAATGATGATAGGAGGAATTAAACATAATAATACTTACGGAGATAATTTGATACGAGTTGGACATCATGGCAATGAGCATGTTGAGTAGCACGATGATGTTGATGACGCTGTAAGATCCGAACATCAAGAGGGCCCAGAATCTGGTGAAGCTTTTTAATGCCCGTCAGATCGAAAGTTGTGAGGTCCACCAGGCCGAAAGATGCCCAGAAGAGGGACTGGGAGGTCTCAAATAGGCTGTAGGAAAATAATAAATGGATCAATGAATGTCATCGTAAGTCATTAACCTCTAGTTTGCCGGAGGGTCTTATAGGACCCGCTCATCATTATCTTTTCGGGAGTTTTTATCCTTTAAAACCTGTTGTTTGCATACTTCAATGAACCATAATCGCTTGTCAACAAAATAATCAATCCATAGAGATATTTTGCATTGCATTAAGTTCAGTACAAGTCGAGTAATAGATATTGAAGTTTTCTTACGTCAGCAAAATGACATTACAGTTTGTATTATGTAAGGAAATGTATTCAGCCACAATGATGTTACATAAATATAGACACGTTGTAGCGCTCTCAAAGTGGAAAGCAATAATCACGCTAGTTGGTGTGATCGGTGTTTAAAGCCGATTTAGTACTAAACGGTCACGCGTCGCTTGAGGTCGTTTCGAGCAAGTATGGAACGCGGTCCGAACTTCGGATCTGTTTCGTTCATACACATATTATATTCTATGAATGTCTATCTTTGTCATACATGACCGACATTTGAATGATGAATTTACTGGTAACGTGTGTGTTTTGCTTGCCACATTTTGTGCCAATATTCTAAGGCTATAACGTGACAAAAAATACAATAAAATCGACAAAAAATCGTCACATTTCTTGATCAAACTTTTGTAAGTGACACGAGAGAGAAAAATATTCATTCTCCGAATATAAGTAGCCATTCCATAAAAATCGTTCATGTCATTGACATACAATTAAAAAAAAAAACACTTTATCTGAGAAGATAGCATCATTTTGTAAAACACTAGTGAGTTATTACAAAATTACAATCAGCAAGGTCCGACAGGATGTTGCACCTTGCGGTGTTTTTTCACTATGGAATGACCATTAGATTTCCAATAGCATCGAATGACTCCTTGCTTGGAAATGAGAAACTACCCGAAGAGAACTGCAAGTTCTCGATGGCTGATAAATATTAAAAGTGGGAAGTTTTGAGTGAGGTCTGTTTCCAAAGCTGGAAGCCAGAGGCCTGTGAAAAAAAGAGTTGAGAGCTTGCGTTCATCGTCTTACTTAATATATCGCCTCCATATTGAGCAAGCTTTCTCCTGTCCATCAAAGTCTGGTAAGCCATTGGGGTGGTGAAAGCATTTGCTTTTCTCCAGATCTGCGTAGTACCACATCAATTGGTTCATACCTGGATACCGATAAAGATAAAAGAATTACACATTTAAATAGCTAGCAAATAAAATCCTATCAAATTTGAAAGAGCATTTTGCACAATTTACGTAAAGTTACACCCTTGGAGTAAAAATACATAAGAGGTACCTTTGCGAAACAGTGAGTCAGGTCGGTTGACTTTATACCGAGCAAGAATATATATGGAGAGAGAGCTAAATATTTTTACCCAACCTATACAAATTTACGATAAATCGCTTTCTTCGGGTTTTCACGTTGTAAGCCGTGTGAGAGAAAGAGACAAGACAAGTTCTCACATAAAATAGCACGACCATTCGGTATATAAGCATGATTTCCGTCTCCCGCGTCTCCAGCGACTCGGCCCACTACGTGTTGTTATGCGACATAACTCAACGGTTTATTAGGTTATATCCTATATTTTTGTTTATGACAATACTGTGAAAAAGTGGTCATAGAAATAAACAAAAACATTATGTCGACATGTGCTATGTTTTTTGTTGTTTTTTTTTTTTACGTGAATCCCGCAGAGTCTCAACTGCTCCCAACCGTCTAGAGCCAGTGAGACTATGGCATCCCTAAATGGTATGCTGTAAGGCTGAAGGTAGTGGAGAGGGAAAGAAGATGAGGGAGGGGAAGGTTGGGAAGTACCTGGCTATTCAGATCTGGTCACCAAACACAGCCAAAGCCATTTCAAGCAACGTTTCAACTCTGAATGGTGGTCTTTCACCAGGGCGATACTTAGAGTATCTTCCACTCTGGAACGTGCCGCAAATTTACCATATTTTATTTTATATCAATTAAATGTGTTATGACCCACTTTAATTAAATTAAATTTATTTGCGCACGCCGGGTTCGAACCTGCGACCTCTGGATTCGTAGTCGAGCGTCTAACCACTCGACCATGCAGGCCATCATGGATGTATAAATACCCTAACCTTATCCCTAGCCACGCCCGAGTCAGGGAAAAATCATCAATACTGACTACAGAAGCGCTCCCTCCTGTATATTATTGCTCTGAAATTGAATCTAAGATTCCAAAAAAAATAAAAAAGCTTTACCGCATCCAAAAGCAAACAGCACCAGCGTGTAGATGAAGAAGAATTTAATGATGTCGATGATCATCCGCCCCAGGGAGACCTGCAGCGGCCCCAGGTGGGGGTTGATGGAGAATATGTGGACCAGCTTGAGGTAGTTGAAGACCATCCCGGCGGCGAAGGCCCCCTCGGACAGCAGCATGGGGTCGTAGGGGTCCCAGCGCTCCCGGGGATACCAAGGGTCGAGGCCTCTCGCTGCGTCCCGCTGGAATGATTTTGTTTGTTTAAAGTTATTATATTTATTTATAAATTAACGGACTAATTTCCAATTACAAAAAAGACATAAAACACGAAATGGAAAAAAAGAGCAACAGAGAAGGAATATCACATACATAATAGTAAATGAAGCGATGACAAAAATAGGACAAAATATACATAAGAGAGAACATTCAAGCCATGTTCTTGTCAAAGTTTTGGTAGAGTCGTAAAAAATGACCAAAATCATTTAGACTGCTACCAAAAATTTCAAGACCATGGCTTGAGTCGACAAGTCTTGACATTCTGGACATTGGAGAATGATACCCATAATTAGTATTATGATGATTGAGGAACAGCAATTTATTGTTTCTGAGTCTGCGGCAAGGAATATTGAACTGGATAAGTTGCAACAGAGAAGGTGAGTCAACAAAACAATTAATAATTTTGTAAATGAAAATTAAATCAAAGTCTTTCCTGCGCTTTTCTAATGAAGACATTTTCAAAAATTGTTCAATTTCATCATATGAATAATCGCCTCTTTCTATATTGTTTATGGCCATCATTCTTGGGTGGTAAGACGCTCGATTACGAATCCAAAGGTCGCGGGTTCAAGCTCGGCGTGCGCCAATAACATTTTTTAATTAATATGTGTCATAAAACATTTAATGCATATAAAATAATATGCAGTATATTTGACATTTTGTATAAAACAGACGCCGAGTGTGATCTTCTTAAGTGGTGCTTACTATTATTGGATGGTTCGCACTAGCGTTGTGACTTGCTTTGAAAGAACTATTTCAAAGAACTACTTCTTTTGGCAGCAGTTCCTACTTCGTTCATTGTTCATTGAACAAATACTTCAATTGAAGTTGGTAGTTCATTTTAGCGTTCATTCATTTCATTATCTTCATTCAATTCATTTCATTGAACAAGTACTTCAATGGAAGTTAGATTACAAAGAACTACTTCAATTTGCAGCAGTTCAGTTGTGAAGTCGAACTTTATGCTGGCAAGGAACCGGTCCCAGTTTTTTTCGTTTTTAAATCTCTACCGACTAGTACTTTTTATTTTAGCCATCAACCAGTTCCAGTTCCAGTTCTTTTCACTTTCAAATCCCTACCGACTAGGACGTGTTTTTTTCGGCGAGGAACCGGTTCCAAAAATAAGTGAACAAATGACCGGATACATTCAAATCTCCTTTTTGCAAGTTCGACTTCAATTGAAGTGTTCACTGCGAAAGGTTCATTTTAAAGAACTAGCAATTCGTGAAGCATTCACAAAAATATCGAAGTTTTTTCCAACGCTAGTTCGCACGGTAAGGAATGTGCTAATTAAAGAGGAATCAAAGATTTACAGAGAACTGTCGGATGCGAATGAAAGAGAGTCGCCGAGAATTGAAAACGAAAGAAAACGAAATCGGGGCTCAGAAAAACGAATTACTTATTACCTATGGAGCTTACCTGAACAATGTACCACGAGGCGAAGCGTAAGCTTATCCAAGCAATGTAAAAAACGTTTGTTATAAAGTCCACTATGTTCCACAGGTCGTTAATGTATTCTAAAACTCCGCCACTCCAAAGGGATCTGATTTCTGACCAAACAAGACCTGGAAAGAGAAAGAAAACAAACTACAAATACCAGTGAATATGTAGTTTGCATTTTGGGGTAGTTTGAGTTTCTTTGACGTTATTGAATCAACGTTGAATAACGCGGCTCACTACCCCAAAATTCAAAAAAATTCAATCGTTATAATACTCGTCAATCAAGACGGTAAAATAATGAATTCAATGACTCTCAAGCTCGGAGTAACAATGTATGGAGAGAGAGCTAATTATTTTTACCCAACCTATACAAACTTGCGATAAACAACTTTCTCCGGGTTTTTACCTCGTACACCATGAGAGAGAAAGAGATCACAAATATAATACACCGCTTCTATGTACTGTTGCGATGATCTTGGGCTCCTGGGTCACCGCGGGACTCCGCACACATTTTTTTATGCCACTAAACTTGACAAAACTAAACGGTTTTTTAGATTATATGCTATATTTTTGTTGAAAACAATACTGTGAAAAAGTGGTTTTACGAATAAACAAAAACATTATGTCGATATGTGATATGAATGGATGTATAAATACTCTAGCCTTAGTATTAGCCACGCACAGGTCCGCCGAGTCAAGTAAAAATCATAAAAAAACTGACTACACTGCCTTGAATAGATACCACTCTTTATACTCTAAGCTCCCAAGCATAATAAAGGAAGAGAGGAATAACCGGAATACAACCACCAGATAAAAATACTCACTGATGATGTAAATGATGACGCTAAACTCGATGATACCAGGCATGGCCCCTCGCTCTCGCCTCTTCCAACCCTCGAGGATGGAGAGCATCCAAGGGTTGCCAAACCACTCCAGCACCAGATATTCAGCACGCTGCGATGCCAGGCCGAGAAGTACTGGAATTAAATAAATTATATGTTGTAGTAACATATCGTCGCTGGAAAAGTAAAGGGGCACTTTGGTGAAAAATTAATTAAGTAAGCAGTTTTGATCAGTTTTTTTCTGCATTAAATGCTCTGACTCTCGTTTGATTCTGAGGACTTTTGTGGCTCTTCAGCCATATAATATATGTTTACCATTTGGGAGGAGGCTTGACTCAAGCGACACAAGTTTAGGACTTTTTATCGCTTCAGTGAAAGCATTGAGTTACCTGAGTTATTTTTTTTTCAAAATCCAACCAGGTATTGAAGACTTATGAATTTTATTGTAAAAAAAATAACTTTAAAGTGCTCTGGTGTAAACTTTCCAAAATGGTGCTTCAGCCCTTTTGCCTTTCCGGCAACGATGTGACGATCATAGCTATTCAGATCAATGTGCAATTGATTATTACTGACGCAGCGATTCACTGACGCAGTCGGTTTGCATCTCGCAAGTTAATTTTGTTGGTGCAGTGGTTTGCCTGGGTCATTATACCGAGCATTTTACTCTTTCATCCAACTTTGACATATTTTACAGGAAGGTATGAGTGTATAGTCAAGTTTAGGAGCATGACGTGTTAGCGCTCTGAATGCTGATGGTAGAAAAGCTACTGTTTATATTTTATGTAGTCTAGTGAACATAGAATAATCTACTCTGACGTTGGGGGCTTTTGGGCATATATAGTTACTGCTTTTGACACGCTATGGTAGGACGGTCGGTGTGGCGCTCGCGGTGGTGCTAACAGCTGAAATTACAAGTACAACTTAAAGTGGCAGTTTACCTGGGTTTAAATGCGAAGAATTGCAGTCGGCTTGGAGTGTTTGGAGACATTTGAAACCATTGAAATAAGTTTGAAGTTTGTACACTCACACAAAAAGAATGCATACGATGTGCTGTGGCAGATGAACTTGACGAAAGGCTTCTTCATGAACTGGCCCCACTTGGAGTTGGGCGCCACCATGTAGATGGAACTGTAGACGGGGAACATGGCGCCCAGCTTCATGACCTGCACCAGCTGGCCCATCATGTTCTTGCGCCTGAAGCCGGGCAGACCCTCGTACCAGATGGCGCCCAGGAGTTGCTGCACGTTGGGATGGGCTACGAACTGGAAAAGCCCACATTTGATGTAGTTTCCACCTGACAACTTGTTTAAATTTAACGCTGCTATTGAATTTTACGGTTTTTGTATTTAATTCGTAAAAGTCTATTTTTTTAATTTTTATAATTCAATTGAAAATTTTATTCTGCTATTTTTAGTGACAACTGAGTGGCTGAAAAAAAATTCTGCCCAATAACAATGCTGTTATTGAAGTGTCAGTTTTAGAGTCGAGGTCATTTAAGGTTAGGTACAATATATTAGGGACAGTGCGAGGTCTTTTCTCAAGTCCCCTGGTAAATTATTCAGGAAATGTTATATTTCTTCGATTTTTTCTAGATTGCTAATGTGACCGTTAAAAAAGCTACATGTTTTTATTAGAAAAGAAGATCTCTGTCTGTTTGTACGGTTGTTAAAGTAGGCAAATACAACCAGGCATGAACCGATGTCAAGAAAATTTGTTTGCGCACGTTGGGATTTGAATCCGTCACCTTTGCTTTCATGGTCAAGGGTCTTAACCACTTGACTACGGAGGTCATCAAAGAAAAATATTACCATTTTCTGTTTGTATTTGATCGCCAGCTTGAGCCTGTCCAGGGTCTGCCTCTCTCCGGGGTCCCACACGTCCGTGTCCGCGGGGTTGTAATTGAGCATGATTTCTAGTTCGTTGGAAGTCCTGGCGTGGTCTAGAAGGGCTGTGGCAAAGCCTTGGCATAGGGCTCTTAGTTCCTATAAGTACATACACAATTAATTTCTATATACCTTGTTCCGTATCCAAAATCTTCCTGAAATACCTTTAACATCATCAACACCGAGGATGAATTATGCCTTAGAAAAAATATCAGGTCATTTACGGCAATACGTGGTATGCAGCAATAAGGTTGGCAGCGCAGTAAAGAGATCTAATTTGATTTGCCTACAGTGTAAAAAAAACTACATGGATTTTGTGTAGGAAACCATAAGCATAATTTTCTTTTTATTTCCTTTTTTTCTGTTTATTTTTATAAGCTTGTTGGATCCGAAGCTGCGATAAAGCACCGATTGTATTTTTAGCTTCAGATGAATTTGTAAAAAGTGGACTGTAAACGATAAACTATACTACTTGATGGAAGTGTCTAATTGTAGCTTGTTGAAAGATTATTGGAAAAAATGAAAAATGGGAAACCATTCACACACCGATGAAGTTGAAGTTGAAAGTTTTTGAAGTCTTCTTATACAATTATATTATCAACGAAACGAATCATGACAAAACACCACACTTAGTTTTATATTATTTGGAGATTAAAACAACAAACCATCAACCAACGAGCAATACGTTTTTCACATCAAAACTCTTTTGTTTGATTGTCAACTGTTTTGAACACAGTGTTGTAGAATACGGGAATCGAGTGGCGAAATGGTTGGATAGGTAGGAACTTGGATGATAAAAATACGAAGGTAAGAACCTAACAAATTATCACTTTGAAATCCAATAAAGCTGTTGCGTTATTCTTTTATGTTTTATTTTCATGATAATTCGAAGTTTGGTAAAAAGAACGTTGAAAGAATTTTCAAAATCTGATAATTTTTTAAAACAGTAGTAACTAACTAACCATCATGCCGTTTCCCCGCAGAAGTAGGTAGAGAAGACGGACCGACATATAACTCTGTCTTGGCACACATTCCTTGCTTCATTCACATTCACACATACTCTTCTGTTATTCTGACTCTTCACATGACCCGATTCAAGTAATTGATTCACTTGATCGTGCCACGTCTTTCTCGGGCGTCCTCGACTTTTTCTTCCATTAAATTTCGCATCATATATTCTTTTCACACTCTTTTCTTCGTTCATTCGCTCTACATGCCTAAACCATCTTAGCGTCCCTTTCTTGATCCTATTCATTACGCTCACATCAGCCTTGAATTCTTTTCGGATATCCACATTTGTAATACGGTCATACATGACAGTAACACAATAACAGTAGTAAGTGACATAAAAAAGCCAAATTTATTGACACTTTATCATATATTTAATGAAAAAAAATTGACATTAAAAGGGTTAAGCATTATGAAAATACCTAGATAGATAAACTGACTAATTTAGAGGTTATTCGTTGAATGATCAAATATTGGGAAACTGTATTTGATTTACAAGGAAAAACTCCAATACCTGGTTCACATCATGAGAGTTGACAATTTCTCCAATATTACAGAAGATGCTTTGATGGAAAGAGTGTATTCCTGTCGAGTTGTTTTAAGGGCGATAAAATACAGTCTCAAAAAAGTATAATGTTAACTAACTAACTAACCATCACGCCGTTTCCCCGCAGAGGTAGGCAGAGAAGACGGACCGCCATATAATTCTGTCTTGGCACACACTCTTTGCTTCATTCACATTCATACATCGTCTCATACATACTCTATAGGTAATAGGTATTTGTTTTAATTGATCGTGCCACGTCTTCCTCGAGCGTCCTCGACTTCTTCTTCCATTCACTTTCGCATCATATATTTTTTTCACGCTCTTTTCTTTGTTCATTCGCTCTACATGCCCAACGTTTACATCAGCGTCATACATGGTTTTACCGCTTATTCGTCTCAGGGATCTCATTTCCACAGCATTCAGTCTACTTTCATTCTTCCTCTGACAGTTCCATGCCTCGCTGCCGTACATCAGGGTTGGTATAAGCACTCCATTGTGTAGTGGTAGCTTCGCTTCTTTGGACGATTTCTAATTTGCGCCAAAATCGTTCAGTTCTCCATTAATGGCATTTCTGTCCTTAGAGGTACAATATTGAATAAACAGATCAACTCACATTGTACTCCGCCCTGAACTCAGTCTCCATGCGGCTCAGCCTTCGGAGCTCCCACGAGAGTTGGAAGGCTGTGAGCACGGGGTCGGGCGAGGAGAGCGCTATGAGGGATGGCGCCGTGAGGGCACGGTAAGCGTTGATTCTCGCCTGCGAGTGGCGCAGGGAGTCGCGGGCGCTGGACACCACACACTCGTCGCAGCCACACCT
This sequence comes from Drusus annulatus, assembly GCA_022651775.1. Taxonomy (NCBI): domain Eukaryota; kingdom Metazoa; phylum Arthropoda; class Insecta; order Trichoptera; family Limnephilidae; genus Drusus; species Drusus annulatus. Next base: position 445,451 of record JAGWCC010000043.1, on the reverse strand, counting down.
GCAACAACACATTGCCAACAATTTAATTTCTTTAAAAACGTCCCTAATTTGCTTTGTTTCGGTTTTCTCCTTACTTCTATCGTTGTAACTCAAAGTCCTCACTATCTACTGAAAACCATATACTCATTGTCATAAAATATTTATTTTTCTTTTGTTACTTGTTATATTATACATACACTGTTTGCATTTTTAGAATTGTTTACTTATAATACTTGAATATTAATGTTTTACGTACCAACATATTCATGCAAAACAACTGTCCTCAATCTTATTTCCTTTTCTTTGATTTGACAAATATGTTAATATGAATTCATATGTTTCATCTGAATTTATATACCCTTAGCTGCTGGTAAATTCTTTTATTTAATCTGTTGATGTACACATCCACTGTTATACCCATAGTTAAACCTTTTTCTATCATGATTTATGATAACGATCACGATTTTAGATAGTTTTAATTTGTATACATATTATGTATTATTTTTTCCTTGCTAGTTAATCTTACTAGCGTAATTATTTTAGTATGAAGCGCAGTTGAGGTGGAATATCACAAAACTGCGCTACATAAGTTCATTATTATTATTATACTGACTCGATAGAAAGAGCAAGAATATACATGGAGAGAGAGCTATAATTTTTACCCAACCTATACAAATTTACGATAAATCACTTTCTCCGGGTAGTTTTTACGAGAGAAAGAGATAAGACAAGTTCTCACACAATATAGCTCCGCTTTTAGGTATGTAAGCATGTTCTATGTCTCCCGCGTCTCTGGCGACTCCGCCCACTACGTTTTGTTATGCGACATAACAGGACAGAACTTGACGGTTTTTAAGTTATATCCTACATTTTTGTTTATAACACTGTAATACTGTGAAAAAGTGGTTATACAAATAAACAAAAATTTTAGGTCGACATGTGCTATGAATGTATGTACTGATATCCTAGCCCTAGCCCTAGCCACGACCCAGTAAGGCAAAAATCATTAAAACTGACTACACTAGCGCTCTCTCCTGGTATATTATTGCTCTGAGGACTCGATAGAAAGAGACGAAGATATATTAAAGGATGTTGGATAGCCTATTATTTACCGCCAAGTAATGATGGAAGCTTTTTGTTGATTTTATGTCTTTTTATCATTAAAAATGTGAAAATTCTAAATTTAGGTAAAAAATATTTAAAACTGTTGAAATACCTCTGAAAAGTGATGTTTTATAATCTTTGTTTTGTCTTATTTGAACATTCACGCATAGCACATATCACCATCATGCTTATTTATTTGTATAACCACTGCAAGTTTTTTAATCTACACAAATATAGAAAATAACCTCAAAACCCGTTGACGTAAGTTATGCGACTAGATGATGTGAAGTTAGCGCGGACGGAGAAAATTCTTACATACTAAGAAGTGTTGCAATATTATGAGACGACTTTTCTTGTCTCTTTCTCGCTCATGGTATACGACGTAAAATACTGGAGAAAGTGATTTTTCCAAAATTTGAATAGGTTGGGTAAAAATATTAGCTTTACCTCCTTATACCGTTACTCGACACCAGTAAAGGCGATCATAGTTGAATGGTTCAATGAGATGGACCCCGAAAAGTGGAAAGTACACTTGATAGAGCGATTGCGGTAATAATACACAGAAAAAACGTAGGAAAACAGTTTTTTCATAGGTATTTCATTGGAGTCATCTTGGATCAGCCCGTTCTAATCCACTGCAAAACATCACCAAGTCTGAAAATCAGATGGCAATAGAGGCGATGTTCTTGGTGTTGTGCAGAGTATAGACTTTTTAAAAATCATAGCACTGGACAAAGGATTTTGATTTCTTTAATAAAGTCCTAAACAGTGGAGAGTTGTACGACAGAGTTAGTTGATCTAAACAGAATTGTTTTATCAGCAATTGCTTGGGACAAGATTCAGCAATTAGTCCATTACATGGATTTTAGTAATTTGCTGGATGAAGGATATTTACGTAAATTCTTCGTTGCTAGAGAGCTTTGAATTTTGTCAAGAAATATTGGTTTAGTTGGCCTCTCAAAAGATGACATGAGCCCTAAAGGAAATTATTTCCCGTTACCTTATATTGTTGCGAAAAAAATGGACAAGGCACAGTGGTAAAATTACAATGAAATTTGATGATAAATTGATCAGTTTACCTTACATCGTGGGGCATCGGCAGAGTTGCTCCTCTGTCGAGGAGTATCTTTAGAATCTCATAATGGTTTCTATGCGCTGCCAGGATCAGGGGAGTGATGTCGGGGGTGAAGGTGGAACATGATCTGTCTACTGCTTCCCAACTCTGCAAAGTATACCGTTTAGGACATTTAGCAATCAAATAGCGCAACGAAGACTTAGAAATTAAAGACATTTTCATGAGCGCTAGCAAAGTAAAACACATGTTTAATTTTTAGTCCAGGTCTATTTTTAAATTTTCTTTTAAAAAATCTACAGAAATACGTTCAAACTTTGCTAGATAATGGATTACTAAACACAGTGTGAGGAGGAGTTTAGTCAGCGAAGCCATACTCTTAAATCTTTCTTATCCCTCCGAACGCATTATTCATTCCTTTGCAGAGTACTTCGGTACCAATGCCATTACGTGTAGATAACTATTTGTACGACGATCACATAAATTTCTATTAAAAATCTGCTCTAATACAGTACACCAGACACTCTCGAAAGAAATTAATTAAATTTTCCATAACATATTTTTTTACATGTTTTAATAGAAGTATCTCTACATAGCCTTGTGGAATACCTGAAAAAAAAATACGACTAGGACGAAATACATTACTGAACTTACATAAGGATCTCCTGGTATATGATGTTCTTCTTCCCACTGCAGGAGGAGTTCCACAGCTTCTACGTACTCTTCCTTGATGCTGTGAAGAAGAGCATCCTGAAAACACGTAACTTTGTTAGTAAATCAATTTAAAAATAAAAGTAAAATTAAAGTTCCATAATTTTTAGATTTATTTCAGTAAGCATTTTACGAAATTATTAAATGGTAAACAGATTAAAAAAAATGTAAGATATTACGACCTTCCCAACTAGGCATATGCCTGTATTATGATGGTCTGAATTCTATATAAAGGTATTATGTGAAACATAGTACTGCTCAACAAAAATATCAAAAACAACCATCATCTAGTCAGTCCGGGGATGCCACGATGGACCACAACGGACACAATCTAACACCACAATTCAACCGGTGATAGGAATAGGGATGGTGTAAAGGTCAACTCTACCTCAGGTACCACAGCGTTTGGTTTACGTAATTTCCAAGTCAAGAGTTAAAAGAATGTTGAGTTATTTTTTTTCATCCACATCCGCACAGCCATGTTTTAATTCGTTTTTCAGTGGGTTCGTATTTTGATTTGTGCTGATTGAATTGTAATTAACATAAGGAAACTAACCATCACGCCGTTTCTTCGCAGGTGTATTTGAGAGAATGGACCGCCATAAAATTCTATCTTGGCACACACTACTTACTTCATTCACATTAATACATCGTCTCATATATACTCTTCTGTTATTCTGACTCTCAACATGACCCAACTTGAGTATTTGATTCACTTGAACGTGCTATGTCTTCCTCGGGCGTCCTCGACTTCTTCTTTCATTCTATTTTGCGTCATATATAATTTTAAAACTCCTTTTTCGGTTCATCTGCTCTAAATGCCTTAACCATCTACGCGTTTATTTCCTAATCCTATTCATTACGCTTGCATCAGCTTCGCATTTGTTCCGGATTTCCACATTTTCAACACGGTAATACATGGTTTTACCACACATACGCCTCAGGGATCAGTCTACTTTCATTCTTCCTCTGCCAGTTCCATGCCTCACTGTCATACATCAGGGTTGGTATTAGCACCTCATTGTGGACTGCTAGCTTCGCTTCATTTGCGCCAAAAGCGTTCAGTCCTTCCATGCATGGAGTTTACTGCATTCACCCTTCATTCAATATCCTTATCAGCCTTTCAATCTCTCGTAAACATACTTCCCAAATACACATACGTCTCAGCCATCTCATTTTTACAGCATTCAATCTTTAGGATGGCAATAATAAATCTTGTTTGTAAAGTAGTATTTCTTCTACGCAATCTATGCACTGGTGTTTTTTTTACTAGACCGCGGTTCACTTTTCACAAATACGTTTTTTTTATGAACGTAGAACGTGTAACAAGAACAAGTCAATAGAAATACAATTAAAACTTCTGGGTAGTTATTAATTTACCTTGACTTTAATCCCAGCTTCGAGGAGAAGTCTGATGAGCTCGATGTTCTCGTTCTCGATTGCGGCAATGAGGGCAGACCTGTTGAGAGGGTCCACGCAGTTGATCTCCAAGATTGTCGGCTGGTCGGGGTACTCCTCGAGTAAGCTGGATATCAAAAACAATAATCCAAACTAGAGTACGCGTCTGCTGTATGGGCCCCATACCAAAATAAATATATACAATTATTGAAACAGATCCAAACAAAGTTTCTCAGTTATTCGTATATGAGAATCCACAGCAAGTACCCAAAATTTATGCATCATAAAGATTTGCTCTCTGATAAGCTTTATCAAAGTCTCCAGTCGAAAAGGAGTGGGGCCCTTGCAGTAACAGCATACAAAATATTAAATAATTTGATTGACAATCCATACCACCTGAAATGTTATAAGTTGTTTGTGCCAAACAACTACTGCCAGGGGCGACATCACAATCTGCTGTGCATTCCACATGTCAGAACAGACGTGTTGGCTTCGCACAGTATGACACGGGGTATGGTACTACTAAATAACATGTCTCTTGATGTCTTCAATGTAAACCTTGAAGTTTCAAGAGACATGTTAAAAATATCTCTTAATTTACTTTTACGTTACTTTTTTGTGTTTTGTAAATGGACATATATTAATTTACTTAGTAAAACATCCCAATCTTCCTTTTCCCCTCCTTCATTTTCTTCAACCTGACAACATCCTTAAATGAGGATGCCGTGGTTTCAAATTTTTCCAGTGGTTTCAAATTTAAAATATTTAAAGGAATGTAGGTAGGAATATATGGAGTTGACACAAATCATATAAAAGCATTTGCGTCTTTGTACGAGGGAAGCGTTGTATGTGCTAGAGCAAATGGTGATTTTACGAAGTAGTTTGATATCACAAAAGGTGTTGAGCAAGGCTGTGTAATGTCATCGTAGTTATTCACGCGCACACTTCATTGTGGACTGATAGCTTCGCTTCTTTGGACAGTGTCTTACTAGCGCCAACAGCGCTCAGTCCTCCATTAATGGAGTTTACTGCATTCATTCTTCTTTCAATATCCTTATCAGCCTTTCCATCTCTCTCGAACATACTTCCTAAATACGCAAACTCATCCACTTGCTCCAAGTATTCATCGTTCAGAACTATATTGCACGCTGGTCTCGTACTCTCTCTTTCACACAGCATGACTTTGGACTTATTTTCAATCATCTAAAGTGTATCAAATACTAAATTATGAAAACATAGTATGAAGACATACAGGTTTGAAAATTCAAAAGCAAATATTTCACCTGATACCCGATCGACGTGTTCTATAAATCGCTTGTTCACATGTCTCTACATGAAAATTGTCCAACTGCTAATCATACTCTTATAGGCTTTACCGACCTTATCAGGCTTCCCAGATTTCACCCTTGTGACCGGCTAAGTCCACTGCCTACCGCGTTGGGGCATCGATCGGACGGTAGGCGATACATTGGTCATGTACACCTGCTCAACGAAATAGTTATTTGGATTGCAATAATTTAATCACAAGAAAACAACATTTTTATATTGACTACCGAAAAAGTCCCAATTGTTCCTAACCGTGTGGGGTCAGTGGCACTATGGCATCCCCAATTGGGGTATGTTGTGAGGCTGGAGGTAGTCCGGGAGAGAAAGGGAAGGTTGTGAAATACCTGGCTATTCAGATCTATTCACCAAGCACGGCTGAAACCATTTCAAGCAACGTTTCGATTCTGAATGGTGGTCTTTCAAAGAGTATTAGATTATAGTATCCATAGTAGACCATTGAATATACTCGTATATTATTCTAATCAACATTTTTTTGAATTAATTGTAAAATAACACATGTTAATTTTAAAAAAATTTATCATTTACGCACGCCGGAAATTGTAACCGCGACCTCTGGATTCATAGTCAAGCGTCTTACCACTAGACCACGGAGGCCGTCATTACGAACACATGTCATAAATCACATCCAAACAAACGGTTATTGTGAAATTAAAGTTTAAAAATGTTTTGTCAGACATGCGCCAAAACTTTGGCATTAATTTAGCATGTTAGCCCAATAATGATCGCTTACTTTGCTAACTAATGGAAACTATCCAAATGATTGAATTGCGTTCTTTGATCGGTTAGTAGCTGAGTGGACAAACGCGTCGGATTCTCACCCAGGCGTCGTGGGTTCAATTCCTCTGCTAGCTCTCCTCCAAGTCCTCCATCATTGCTCATGCAACATTTGCTTATTATGATGGCAGTGGGAGGTTTTAAAATATTTTCAGGTTATTTGTAACCCGGAAATGTTTGTCTTTCTTTCTAAAAAGATGGCCTGCGTGGTCGAGTGGTAAGACGCTCGATTACGAATCCAAAGGTCGCGGCGTACGCAAATTTATTTTGATTTGATTAATATGTGTCATAACACATTGAACTCATACGAAATAATATAAAATAAAAGAAATAGTATATTTTCGGCACGTTCCAGAGTGGTAGATACTATTAGTATCGCTCTTGTGAAAGACCACCATTCAGAATTGAAACGTTGCTTGAAATGGCTTTAGCCGTGTTTGGTGATCAGATATGAATATCCAGGTACTTCCCAACCTTCCTCTTTCCCATCTCCTTCCTTTCCCCACTACCTTCAACCTCACAAAATACCCCGATTGGGGATGCCATAGTCGCACTGTCTCTAGACGAGTTGGTATTCTTGTGCGGTATTCACTATTAAAAAAATATGAAAAAAGAAGACTATTACGAAGAATTTTTTTACAGATTGATATCTTATGCATGATAATTATAATATTATAATACTGCTAAAACACACACAAAATTATTTAGTAGGTACCTGTTTTGGAACTATCACCATGAACAAAAATGTTATCTATTCATCGTTAAAACAACGTCTTTCTGCAGGAAGTTCATAAAAATATTATAGCTCTCCAAGGTCGTGATTACATTTATCCGCCCTAACTTCAGAATGTGCCAGAAGCTAAACAGATTTACTGCGATTTAATTTACGGCCATTACTGTCTTTACAGAGAGTGCATTTTTGACAATCTCTTGGCCTTAATGCACCCATTAAAATGGATTTTACGATGCGTTTTTAAGATGCAGTATATCTCAAGAGTCATGGGAATCTACGTATATGACAAGGCTACCGCTTTGCATTTCATTGTATCAATTTGCATTAGGTCAATGCAATGCCAACCTTAATTCTTTCTCAAAGAGACAATCCAAAGAATATTTCCGAAAACAGCTTTTTTGCTTGATTGAGACCTTCGAGTAAGAATATACATAGAGAGAAAGCAATTTATTTTTTACCAACCAATACAAACTTGCAATAAATCACTTTCTCCGGGTTTTTACGTCGTATACCATGAGAGAGAAAGAGACAAGAAAAGTCTTCGCATTATAATGCAGCACTTCTAAGTATGTAAGAATGTTTTCCGTCCGCGCTAACTTCACACCATTGAGTCGTATAACTTACGTCAACGGCTTTTGAGGTTATTTCCTATATTTGTGTTGATTATAATACTGGCAGTGATTATACAAATAAATCAAACATGGTGGTGATATGTGCTATGCGTGAATGTTTAAATAAGACCTAAGTTGTAAAACATCACTTTTCAGAGGTATTTCAACAGTTTTAAATATTTTTGACCGAATTTTTACATTTTTAATGATATAAAGACATAAAATCAACAAAATCTTCCATCGTTATTAAGGCAGACCTTCTGTTATGAGTTTCTGTGTGGTATTCCGACTTTGAAGATCATTTTAATAGTGTGTTGATATTGTTTTCTTCAATGCGTCAAAAATATTTTTATTAAAAATGTCCGAATTGCACGTGGGCGGTAACTAATAAGCTATTCAACTTCCTTTAACATATATTTGTCTCTTTCTATCGAGTCACTATAAAGTCAACAATATTGACTACACTCTTTCGTAGAGATACCTCTTCATCTACCATATATTCTTACTCCAAGATTGAGAAAGATTTGTAATTTATTGCGGTCATTTCAAGGACATCCCGATTCGTCTGGATTTGTACTAAAGCAGTGATTTATTTATTGTACGAACGTAAATTAGTTTTTCTCTACAAGTATGTCAGTTTTATGTTTATGTTATTTCATCAGAATTTTAAACATGTTTCTGTTGAATTAGAATGAAACGTTTTGCGATCTTTGTTATGTGGACGGAATATCAATTTGTACAAAAAAAAAAACAAATTAAAGCTTTTGGTATCGGTCTTCTGTCTAATTTCGGAGAATGAAGCCTCGAGGCAGAATATTTAATTAATTAGGTATGCGCATTTTATATTATTTCATCGTACGCTTTATTATTTTTGGCTTGAATTTTCATTCAAATTTACTATGAGAGATTTCAGTTGTGTCCAAATTTAGGGTACGTGCTGTAAGGCTATTCGAAACGTCGACTCGGACATACCAAAATACAGTTTTACTTCGTAAAAACAGACTCGTGCAAATATTATGACGATTAAAACCTTGCTGATGCATTCGCCGCATTATCATGTACCCTTTCAAAATGTGATCTACCACAAAATGTTATATTTTAATGTAATTTCAACTGCTATTATAATTTGAAAAAAACATCCCTTTCACACAGTAAATTACATAATGAAGTGCTTATACTAACTCTGATGTACGGCATTGAATCGTAAAACTGGCAGAGGAAAGATAAAAGTAGACTGAATGCTGTAGAAATGAGATCCCTGAGGCATATGTGCGGTAAAACCACGTAGAACCGTCTTAAAAATGCGGATATCCGGAAAGAATGTGAGGCTGATTTAGCATAGTGAATAGAATCAAGACAAGGACACTTAGATGGTTTGGCCATGTAGAGCGGATGAACGAAGAAATTAGTGTGAGAAGAATATATGACGCGAAGAGATTGCACAATCAAGTGAATCAAACACATGTCAGAATAACGGAAGAGTACATGTGTAATACTATTATTTATTATTGTTATTTATTTTATATTTGCAAAAACAGTTTTACACCAACACATTGCAAAAAACACAAAAAAATGGTAATCATAATTACACAAAGATTAAAGTAAAAAGAAGTTTAAAAACAAAAAAAAATAGTTTTCAAGAAGTACATAATATAGTTAGAACTTAATAGCTAGTTCCTGCTTAAACTTGTTGTAGCTCGTGTGAAAAATATCCGAATTTCCTGCGAGGCAGTTGATTAACCTAGTTAGTCTTCCCAGGGGCATCACCATTGGTAAGTTGGTTCTGCACCTGGGAAGAAACAGAAGCCTGTGTTGGCGGACACGCGTGAAATTATCAGGGACATAAAATCCAATTTCTGCCAAGATGTCAGGTATTAATAATACACCGTTCAGGAGTTTATGAGCAAAAAGCAGTAATGCTATATCCCTCCTCGAACTAAGGCTGCAGATACCCAGCATTCCCGAGATAAACGCTGTTGGAAACAGCCATGGGTAAAAACCAAACTCTCTCATGTAGAGAAACCGTAAAAATTTCTTTTGAATTTTCTCGACCATTAAGTACATAGGCGGTGTCCTCTGGCCTCCATACCTGAGATCCACTCTCGAAAAACGCACTAAGCTAAAGTAAAGCAGCCTTATCACTGCAAGATTTGTCAACTCCCTTGAATTGTGAAGGACAAAACCAAACATTTTTGTGGCTGATTTGCAGATCTTTTCGATGTGATTATGAAACGTTAAACGAGCGTCAAATACTGTTCCCAAGTCCTTACAAGTAGCCGTATGCTTCAGAGACGTATCTTTCATTTTGTAATTGAAATATACGGTCTTATGTGACCTCGTGAAGCACATGACGGAACATTTTCGGAAGTTAAAACTGAGTTTATTAGCAATACTCCAGTCAATAATTGTATTAATATCTTCCTGAAGATGCCTACAGTCTTCCAATGATCTTATTCGAATAAATAATTTTATGTCATCAGCAAAAAGTAAAAAACGAGCGTATTTAATATTATTTCTAATGTTATTTATGAAGATTAAAAATAATAAGGGTCCCAAATTGGATCCTTGTGGCACACCAGAGTTTGTAGGATACGCGTCGGAGTTGTATGAACCGTAAGATACGAATTGTTCTCTTCCGTTCAAATAGTTACAAAAAAGTTTCATTAAATTTACAGATAATCCAATTTCCTCAAGTCTACTTAGGAGAACTAGGTGATCAACCTTATCGAAAGCTTTCGCAAAATCGTGGTATGATGTGTCAACTTGCTCGTTATTATCTAGTGCTCTAGATACGTAATCTGTAAATATCATCAAATTTGTAGTGGAGTTGATCGGCCACGTCTAAATCCGTGTTGCTGTTCGATCAAAAACGGTTTGACTTTTGGCGTATAATATTTATGCAAAATTATTTCCAGTAATTTTGCAGGTGCGGAAAGTATTGCTACAGGCCTGTAGTTATTGGCGTGACACTTGTCGCCATCTTTGTGTAAAGGTGTGACTTTTGACAGTTTCCATAGTTTAGGAAAAATTCCATTTTTAATCGTGGTATTATATATATGCAACAGTGGTTTAGACAATGGTTCGGAACATCCCTTGATAACAAAGGGTGGACTTAAGTCAGGACCAAACGATGTTTTTGGTTTCAGTGTTTTAACTGCTAAACAGAAATCCGCGGTATCTATGTTATCAATCGAAATGTTTTGCGCAAATGTTGATCTAGCCAGCCCTGGTACGTAAGATTCAAAATCGACCTTTTCCTGATTATATCCAGATTTAAAGTACTTTGCGAAAGCTTCCGGTATGTCGGCTCCTTCGTATGTGCAATCATTGAAGTTAATGTGATTTAAAAAACCTCCGTTACATTTTTTGTCGGAAATATATTTCCAGAAGGATTTAGGATCGTGTTTGACATTGTTTTCTACGTTCAAGATATAGTTATTATGTGCAATTGAAATGTTACGTTTAATTTTTGTACGATAAAATTTGAACAATTCGTGTTCACTTTCCAAAGCTGATCGTTTCCACCACCGATGATGTATGAATTTCATCTTTATGTCCTTGATAATATCACGTGTAAACCATCTAGGATAGTTTTCGTTTCGCGGCCCTTTTTTCCTTGGAAAACATTGATCAAAGTACGCGTATAAAGTGTCGTATAAATATTTAACTGCCTCGTCAACATCGGAAAGCTCCAAGATAGCGATAATAATAATAATAACAATACGATCTATGAATGTGAATTTAGCAAGGAGTGTGTGCCGAGACAGAGTTGTATGGCGGTCTACCATCTCTGCCTACTCCTGCGAGAAAACGGCGTGATGTTTAGTTGGTAAGTTTTTTTGGCCCAGAAAATCTGTGATTTCACTTCATTGGTATCCATTCAAACTTGAAATTGTTTGGAGGTCTATTTATTTAAATTTTAAATAAAAGTAATTTAGTTTAAAACCACTTTATTGGATACATATGTATCACATATTTGGTCAGCCCTGAAGAAGGTTCAGGTAGAGCCGAAACCGGTTGGTTTATATATATATATGTATCCAATAAAGTGGTGTTAAACTAAGTTAATTTTATTTAAAATTTAATTATGTCTTTCCACAAAGTGAGTGCTTCATGTCAAAGTCTATTTATTTCTTTTAGAACCAGAGATTTTTTTCATTCCTCCAGGTAAACCTATCAAGAACAGTACCTTAAACCGAATGTGTTCACTGTTTACTCGCTGGAAAAATAAAATTTTATGGTAAACGTAATGGGGTGTATCATACCTGGTAATAACGGAATACAAAGGATGACCGAAGTTTAAAATGTGTCTTCACTGTGAAGGATCTTAAAATCTTTGATGGCTTGTAGCACTTCATTGATAATGCTGGGTTTTGTTATACGCACTGCAAGGGATTTAGGAGACACCCGGGTTATCTAGATTTTATTCAATTCCCTAGTGAGGAGTAGACTTGAGAGTGGATCAATCGTTTGAAATTCACACGAGGTCAAGCTCTCTTTTATATTGGAGAGAGTTCAGAAAACAAATCTGAGATTTCTCTACTTGAAGGAGTATGGTTCCTACTCTTGAAGAAACAGTGTATGGAACTTGCGATAAATCACTTTCTCCGGGTTTTTACGTCGTACACCAAGAGAGAGAAAGAGACAGCAAAAATAACACACCGCTTTTATGAACTGTAAGGATGATCTTTGTCTCCCGCGTCTCCGGGGACTCCGCCCACGTGTTTTCATATGCGACTAAACTCGACACAACTAAACGGTTTTTTAAGTTGTATGCTATATTTTTGTTGATAACAATACTGTGAAAAAGTGGTTATACAAATAAACAAAAACATTATGTCGACATGTGCTATAAATGGATGCATAAATACTAGCGTTGTGACCGCTTTGAAATAACTACTTCTTTTGGCAGTAGTTCCCACTTCAATCATTGTCCATTGAACAAATACTTCAATTGAAGTTGGTAGTTCATTTTAGCGTTCACTCATTTTATTGAACAAATACTTCAATGGAAGTTAGATTACAAAGAACTACTTCAATTTGCAGCAGTTCAGTTGTGAAGTGAACTTCAAAGCCTACAAAGAAGTACTTCAATTGATTCCAGTTCTTTTCAATTTGAAATCTCTACCGACTAGTACTTTTACTAGAACCGGCTCTAGTTCTTTTCGTTTTCAAATCCCTACCGACTAGGACGTGTTTTTTTCGGCGAGGAGCCGGTTCCAAAAAGAACTGAACAAATAACCGGATAAATTCAAATCTCTTTTTTGCGAGTTCGATTTCAATTGAAGTGTTCACTGCGAAGGGTTCATTTTAAAGAACTAGCAATTCGTGAAGCATTCACAAAACATTGAAATTTTTCCCAAAGCTAATAAATACCCAATCCCTAGTCCTAGCCACACCCAGGTCTGCCAAATCCGGCGAAAATCATCAAAAACTGACTACACTGCCTTGGATAGGTACCACTATATGTACTCTAAGTTCTTGCTCGTGGCTCTATTGTATTGACTTTATCTTAGGTATACTCGAAACATACATTCTAGGGGTCAGAAGGGATGTGCACATTGCTACGCATTTCTTCAGATTGGATGGTCTGAAAACTCAGCTATCATGGAGAGCATTCATTTGTATGTTCCCGATGGTTATCTTCGCCATCGGCAGCGTACTGTTATCTCCCGGCCTGCAGGACTAACTTGCCAATGGTCATGACGGTGGGGAGGGCAATCTTGTTGTTAAACCGAATCGCTTCGGATGTCGATATATTTTGCATAAATGAAGCTTCGTTCAAACAACAAGCATCACTGCTATTTGTGAAATCATATCTTTGTTTTCTGTACACCACGACGGCCTCCATGGTCGAATGGTAAGACGCTCGACTACGAATCTAAAGGTCGGGGTTCAAACTCGGCGTGCGCCAATAACTTTCATTTAATTAGTATTTGTCATAACACATTTAATTCATATAAAAAGTATATTTGCGGCACGTTCCAGAGTGGTAGATACTTCAAGTATCGCCCTGGTGAAAGACAACCATTCAGAATCGAAACGGTGCTTGAAATGGCTTTAGCCGTATTTGGTGACCAGATCTGAATAGCCAGGTACATCCCAACCTTTCTCTCGCCAATCTCCTTTCCCTCCCCTCAGCCTTCAGCCACACAAAATATCATATTTGGGGATGCCATAATCTCACTGGCTCTAGACGGTTGAGAGCAGTTGAGACTCTTGAGCGGTATTCAAATAAAAAAAAATAAAAAAAATAATGGAATATTATGTTTAAATTGCTTTTTTTTACTATCCTTACTTTACAATAATTCAAATTCATATTTCTTAGAGATTTTGTTTACAGTGAATACCGCATAAGAGTCCCAACTGCTCCCAACTGTAGGTGAGACTATGGTATCCCCAATCGGGAAATATTGTGAGACTGAAAGTAGTGGGGAGGGAAAGGAGATGGGGAAGAGGAAGGTTAGGAAGTACCTGGCTGTTCAGATCTGGTCACTGAACACGGCTAAACCCATTTCAAGTAACATTTCTATTCTGGACATTGAAATTTCACCAGGGCAATACTTTGACTATCTACCACTCTGGAACCTGCCGCAAATATACCATATATTATTTTATATGAGTTTAATGTGTTATATATTTATTTATTTACGCCCGTAATAGCCGTTTACATACATGTTAACATATTAAAAAAAAATATAACCTCATTAGTGCAAAAAATTGTCTAAAATAAAATAAAAAAGAGTTTTGAATAGCAGATACAAAAATAACTAAGAATATCAAATAAATAACAGGTTCAAAAATATTGTAAAAGAAAATAAAAAAAATTTATCAAGTGACAGGTTCAACTATTAGTTTAGCACTACCAGATGACTACAACTGTACTAAATTAAACTTATAGTTGACGTGTTAAATATATCAGCGACATCGGAGTATGTGTTTCCCAGATGCAACATTCGTCGCATAGGCGTGTTGAATTGTGAGATTGAAGCAGAATTGCTACAATAGTACGGTAGGTACTGCCTACATGGTGACACATATTAATTAAATAAAGTTTATTTGCGCCGCCCGACTCGAGCACGCGACCTCTGGATTTATAGTCGAGCGTCTTAGCACTTGACAAACGTATGACTATTGGGTACATTGAATGTTTTTAAAATGATAAATAATTTTATTTAATGAAATTGAAAACGTCATGCCATATTACTTTCTACAATCCCCGAAGTGGCTAGCTTCGTCGCCCGACCGGAGACCGTTCACTACGGCAGCAGGGCTCCGTGGTGTCGACTCACCTCCTGACGGTCGCGCAGTCTCCGCGCTCGGCGTGCAGCAGGAAGGTTTTCTCCTGTGCGGTGAGCACGTGCTCGGCGACGGTGCGCAGGTCGTGCTGGGACGCGCGGGCGCTCTCCGTGCCCGAGCCGAGCAGCTCCTCGCGGGACTCGGTCACCTTCATGGCGACTGGGGACGCCTAACCGCTTAGCATCTGAAAAATAAGTTTTTAAAAATGTATCCTTTTTCGGAACACTAACGGAAGAAAGTATTTTTAATTTGTGTCATCTTTCGGGATCCTGAGTGGAGGGTCTTTTTGAGGAAATGAAGAAGTGAACCTGCACCTTGAAGAGGCCCGTGTTCTAGGAGGGAGGGAACAGAGACTTCAGAGTGGTAGATACTCTAAGTATCGCCCTGGTGAAAGACCACCATTCAGAATCGAAACGTTGCTTGAAATGGCTTTAGCCGTGTTTGGTGACCAGATTTGAATAGCTAGGCACTTCTTAACCTCCCTCTTCCCAATCTCCTTCCCCTCCACACTACCTTCAGCCTGACAAAATACCCTATATGGGGTTGCCATAGTCTCACTGGCTCTATACGGTTGGGAGCAGTTGAGACTCTTGTGCGGTATTCATATAAAAATAAAAAAAAGAGATCGGTAAATCGTTCCACAGCCGAGCTGTTGAACATAAAAACCAGTCGTAGAAGCGACCTGTTCTCTTGTGTCAACATGTCAACCGTGTACAAATGTTGGGCGCGCGTTTGGCGAGTTTTACGACTATGCACCGGTGCCGAAGGGATCATCTTCAGATTTGGAGCATCTTCCATTGGAATAACGGTAGAACAAGGATAGCGTTCCCACCTTCAGCATCACAAAATGCCACAATTGGGGATGTCATAGTTCCACTAACTCCAAGCGGTTGGAAGCAGTTGAGACTCTTGTACGGTATTCACTTAAAAAAAGGGTCATTGGGATAAAGGAAATATCTTGCAACTGCAGGATAGTTCAACGCCACAAATGTCGTCCAACTACGTTAGGAACGGATTATTTGCCCTGACGATGGACAACGCAAGGCTCTCTGAAACGTTGGCTAAATAAAGAGGGAAGGTAAAAGATAAGGAAACGTGAAAAACGTTCCACCTACTGTTTCGAAAAAATCCGGATATGTATTTAAAAAATTGATACTTTATCGAAACAAGTATTCAATCCAAAAAAAAAGATAAAACCAACTGATGATTCAAATGCATTGCTTGGATACACAAATTACAACGCCTATCGATATAGAATTATCCATAACACGACATTTTAACATTGCTTAAAAAAGAAAAGCCATAGCAGAGTTTTGCGTTCCTCGACGTATGGCGTAAAATTTTAACGTAACTCCGTTAATTTGATTAGTCGATTTAATTTGAAATCAAATAACCATTTTGAACATTTTATTTAATATTAAAAAATTGAGTTATTTCACACTTTTGGTGCCATATTTGCTAAGGTCAAAGGAGCAATACTTTTTGTTAAATCTCTCTGTTCATTTCTTATGCTACAAACTGATGTATATTTCTAAAATAAGCTTCACAGTGTTATCAACAGGTAACATACCTAATTTGAGATTTGTCTATGTTCGCAATATCCTAATGAAGATCAAATATCACAGAACACACAGCAGTTGGCTTCCCAATTAACGAACAATTTATTATTACAAGGGGCAAAGGTCATAGTTACAATGGTAGACACATAAAACTTATCATTTCGACGAATGGTACTAGGAATTCTATTTCTTGCTCCTATCACAGCATAAAACACAAACACAAAGACAAATCAAATCTGTACGTAATTTATGCAATTAATAAAATTTTAAAATAAAAGTAGTAATAGAAAACACGTATAAAAAATATTCAATTATACAAATTTATAAAGAAAAACAGCTAAAAAAATGACCACTTAATATGTCTGAATAACATAAAAATCCCAAAATTTAACACTAAGCATTCTCAAAATACCTACCTCTATCTAGATTTAATTACTTTAACAATCTTCCTGTAAAAACCGAAGATAATATTCATGAATTGTAAACACAAATTGTTACAAAAGTTTACAAATTTGTGTCATCATTACGTACTAATATTTATTACTATAACTAATTTAACAAAATACTTTTATTTTTACTTTACTTCTATTTTTCTCTGTTGTATTAACTAAACACTATTTTATTATTTTAGCGTAAATTCCCTCACCAAACACAAGCACCTTGTTCTTTATGGTGAGGAACAGCTTATATGCTTATTTTTAAATATTGCAAAAGTTGCACTGTGCAAAAATTGTAACAATTACCTTAAATATGATTGTAAAAAAAAAAAAGTGAGGCTTTCGATCATGTCAGAGGGTAAAGATAATATCTTTACAACTCCTCCTTCAACGGAAACAATCTTCCCAATAAGTCTTCCATTGACATGCTTGGTATAACCTCAAGTGACCAGTTAAGGCACCGGGGCTCCATCGAAGTCAGAGTGAAGTTAGTCTCTCAGAAGCTGGGCGTACTGTACAGGGCCCGCAGATACTTTAATAGTGCACAACTGCTGACCTTGTACAAATTGCAAGTGAACCCTACTGAATGCGGTGGCCACTTTGGGTCTGAAGCCCCTAAAAATCTGAAAAAACCCTTGACTGTGCAGAAACGGGCGGTCCGTTTGATAGATTCTCCTATCTTAACAAACGGATTGCAAACTTTGGAACACAGACGTCGGGTGGGAATGCTGTCCTTGTTCTACCAGTATTTCAATCGAAGATGCCCCGAGGAACTTGCGTCATTGATCTCTTCGGCAGCGGTGCATAGTCGGGAAACTCGCCAAACGCGTGCCCTACATTTGTACACAGTTCTCACGTTCTACGCCTCGGTTGTGGAACAATTTAATGGCCTCTGTGTTTCCTCCCTCCTTCAACACGGGCCTCTTCAAGAACCAGGTTCACTCCTTCCTTTCCTCAAAAAGACCCTACACGTAGCATCGTCAAAGATGACATAGGTCGTAAGTTTATTTATAATACTTGAATGTTAATGTTTTTAAGTACCAACATGTTAACTGTCCTCAATCTAATTTCCTTTTCTTTGATTTAACAAATGTGTTAATTTGAATTCTTACATTTCATCTGGATTTGTGTACCCTTAGCTTCTGGTAAATTGTTGTTTTACTCTATTGATATACACATGCACTGTTATACCCAAACCTAAACTTTTTTTTATCGTGGTTTATGATAACGATCATGATTTTAGATAATTTTAATTAGTATACATATTATATATTATTTTCTCCTCGTCAGTTAGTCTTATTAGCATAATTAATTTAGCATTAGGCGCACTTGAGGTGAAATATCACAAAACCGCGCTATATAAGTTCTCTCTTATTGTTATTATTATTCAGGAAAATTATTTCCCTCAATGCTTCTTGTGTGGAGTTAATGTAAAAATAAAACTAGCTGTATGCAAAAAAATGAAAGGTGTGGGCCTGGGTGCAAAAATGAATAATCTGTAAGTATGTTGCCTGTTTTATGCTGATGATGCGGTGCTTATTCATAAATGTATAGAAAGTGTACAAACAGTCCATCGTATTTAAGATGAGAAAAGTATGTACGCAGAGTGATCCAAACAGGAATGCCTAGTGCCCAAAAGTATGGTATTGTACCTGGGTGGAAAATAGAACAACCTGAAAACTTGTTGTAGTTGTATGCAAATGATGCGGTGCTTATTTCTAACAGTATTGTAGATTTAGGATATCTCGTTTCTAGGGTGAATGAAGTGTGTAAACCGAACGATTTAATCCATGCAAGTTAGTCCAAATTTTCAGTATTTGAGAGAGAGAATACGAAAATTGTGTAATCATTTATAAAGACACATAAAACTCACCCTTTAGTGAATCGTGGATACCATTTATATTAATTATTAATCCTTTCGCAATTTAAAACATAACCGAGATATCAAATCCATAAACGATGAATTAAAATGGTTAAATTAAAAAAATATATTTATAATTGATTTTAATATATATCCTTTGAAAGGGGGTAAAGATAAAATTATTACTATATCGACGCTGGAAAGGCAAAAGGGTTTAAGCGACACTTTGTTCAGAAATTAGTTAAATATGCAGTTTAGATCAGTTTTTTTTTCTGCATCGAAAACTCTGACTCTTGCTTGATTCTGAAGAATTTTGGGGCTCTTCAGCCATCTAAAATATATGTGTATCATTTGGGAGAAGGCTTGACTCAAGCGACACAAATTTGGGACTTTTGTTAGCTTTTGGTCGCTTCAGGTTACCTGAGTTAACTTTTTTTTTCAAAATTCAATCAGGTACTGGAGGCTTTTGAATTTTCTGTAAAAAAAACAAAGTGCTCTGGTGTAAACTTTCTAAAATGGCACTTCAGCCCTTTTGCCTTTACGACGTCGATATAGTACTCTTACAAAAAATCGAGCATTGTTAAATAAGAGAATTTTCTAATCATAGAAAAGGAGTAATAATTATTACTGTATACTTAACCAAATAATGGTATGCAATAACTGAAAGGGCCAAGGTGTAAAAATGCATAATCTGAAAGTATGTTGCCTGTTATATGCTGATGATGCAGTGCTTATTTCTAACTGTATGGAAAGTCCACACACTATCTATCGTGTCTAGGATGAACAAATATGTATTACGAATGATTTAAATATGAATTTAACTATATTTATGATTTTTTTTTTTTAAAGACAAACAATCCCGGGTTACGAATAACCTGACAATATTAAAAAAAACTCCTACTACCATCATAATAAGCGGAAAAATTTTGCTTGTGCAATGATGGAGGACTTATCCAGCAGGGGAATTGAACCCACGACGCTCGGGTGGGAATCCGACGCGTTTGTCCACTCAGCTCCTGACCGGTCAAAATATGTCAAAAAGTTTGTAATAATATTTAAAAAGATCACAAAAAACTCACCCTTTTAATGTATTGTATTATAAATACTTGAAACACAAACTAAGAATGCAATCCGTATGCAATTAATAAAAATACATAAATTTTACTAAAAACAAATCAAAATTTATCATTTTTTTAAAGAGTTTTTTTGGAAAATTTGACGATTCATTTTTTAAAGTTTGATATTTTGATTTAAATTGTTGGGTAGTTCGCCCATGATTTTGACTGGCGTCCGCACAGTTCCGGCGGTGATTGACAGGCAGTGGTGGCTGATTGTGAGAATGGTTCCACCGGTCGGAGGCAGAAACTAATATCATTAGTCTACGGGGTGGCTGCCCCTAGGGGCTGGTGTACCGCAAGGGCAGTGAGAACAAAGCTAGGGGTGGGGGATAGATAATACTAAACGTATGGGAGTTTCGCATTACTGTTCATGCCTGTGCCACGTGCTTGCGCCCATGCAGTACATTTTTTTTGCTGATTTATTATTTTAGAGCAGATTGGGTTTAAAGGAGGGGAAAAACAGGTAAAGCGAAGAAAAGGAAGAAAAGGAGATTCGCACAAATTTTCATTTTTTCACGAGGGCGATACTAAATGTGGTTTCAACTCTGGAGTGAGGTGCAAACATTTAAATTTTAATAACATATGTGAAATCTTGTGTTATATTTACTTGTTCCTGGGCCCAGAACCAATGAATTTACTACTTACTGGAGCAGTAATTTAAAACAAACGGCTTTTTGAAAAAATCATGTTATTAATATTGATCGGAACTTGAATGTTTATTGGAAGTTATAAGCAAGTTGTATTTTGCTACTGTAGATTTTTTTGTGTATATGTTTAAATACAAATGTTTATGGTGACATTTTGTAGACTGCGTTTTTGTTCTAATGATTTTTTTAATTATTTAAGCCCACTCACCAAGTTTAGGGAAGCAATAAGATGGAATTTGGACGAAAACGAAGAGGGTCAGCATTGGGGGTCCATCAGCCGAGGTTGGAAATAGAAGGATTCATGTTTGATTCTAGTTTGTCCCATGACAAAAGGCTTTACAATTATGAACCACTTAATCGACTGTCTACTCGTATATCCTTTTGGGACGCTACTGCTTGAAATACTGAGAAATACTGCTACAGCAAAAATCATGCCAAGAGGTATAATTCTACTTAATAAATCATGTATATATATAAATATATCCTATTATATATGTTAACCAAAAAATTACCAATGTTCAAAAAAACTTGTTAGCTTAAAAATTATATAATTTAAAAATGTTCAGTTGTAAAGAATCTATTTTTGTTGTTTTCCATTGTACTGTAATTGGATTTGATATCTGTTGTACAATAATAATAAAATAAATAAATCATATATTGGCTTAATCTATTATGTATTTTCGGAGTGGAGGATTTTTTTGAATGGAGATTTCTGTTAAGGGCAACAAACTAAACCTTTCATGTCTGTCAATAAATATTTCATTTTTAAATTATTTATATATTGGATCTGAATTTATTTTCGGTGGGTTGGTAACCCTCGGGGAAAAAGAAGCCTGGCAAGTCGTTGGTTATGTTGGTTATGTCAGCAGACATGGCGTGCCTTGCTCCGCAGGGCCGGAACTAGGCACCATGTCTGCACCGGGCGTTACGACGCCTCTCCGCAAGATATCTAAGGCTTTCACGGTGTTTTATTCACACTGTTTGCTATCTGTTTAGTCTACGGTTGATTTTCGTAGTGTCGTCTGGCAATCTTTGTCAATGGTGTTCAATAGTAAAGAGGTTAATTAAGCGAGATTTGAATCAAATTGTTTTGTTTTTATTTTAAAGAAAATTTGAATTTGAACTTACAAAGATTTTAAATTTAAGCATTCAGTTAGTAAATTAATAAACATTGAAAGAAGTCAGTGAGTAGAAAGGAAAACGTTGTTTGTCGTGAGTAACGATACTATAGTATTGTACTATGAAATTAATATGCTTCTTTATATAAAGAGCCTTTTCCAGTTGGTTAAACTTAATAATAAATATTTTCAAATTTTTATTTATTTATTAAAGCCTTGAGAAATGTAAATAAATTTAAAAATAATGTTTTCCTTTTACACATCATAATATAATTTAATTGTTAATTGTAATTCATGCACTTTATAATTTATTGAATATACATCCAGAGTGGAAGTTACTTTTAGTTCGACCTTAGAAAAAAAACCGTCATTCCGAATCGATACGTTGCTTGTAATGGCTTTAGTCGTGTTTGGTAACTAGGGGTCCTAGCACGAAACATCGATATAGATCTTATCGACAATGTCGGTAATATGGAATAGTTCCCGAGCCCGTCACTTACTCACGTCGACTAAACATGTTTAATTTAGTCGATGTAAACTGTCCTTTGTTCTTTGGCGATCTGCAGCAAGCTCGAAAACTATAAAAATTACCGACATTGTCGATAAAATCTATTTCAATGTTTCGTGCAAGGGCCTCGTATCTGAGTAGCCAGGTACTTCCTAACCTTCCTCTTCCTCATCTCATTCTCTTTTCCACTACCTTGAGCCTCAAAATATGCCCCAATATATCCCGATTGGGGATGCCATAGACCTACTGGTTTGAGATGGTTGGGAGCAGTTGGAACTCTTGTAAAAAATAAAATGAGTGAACCGAAATAACAAATTTCATTTTCTAGAAGCGAAAATCGACACCTTCATGCTAGTCCATCCCTTGATAATCCTATTAATTCAAACTGTCCCCTAAAAACATCCCCTTCCCCTCGCTTCTTCCCGCTCCCCGGGGACTAATACAGACGCAACATACATTACCTAATATCGAATACTGGAACACACTTGTTCCAAATCGTATTCTGATCAAATTATGTAAATTATCAATAATTAAAAAATTTAAAAAAGTTATAATCGGCTTTGAAATCCATTCATGTAATTGTTTATTCGGCATATTAATGAACTAATGCAATTGATAGCGGTATAAAATACAGTTAACGTGATTCGATTTTTTTTTTTGATACCGTACCACGTGTGTTCAACAAAGTTACACGTCTAACTAACTAACCATCAGGTTAGCCGTTTCCCCGCAGAGGTAGGCAAAGAGAATAGACCGCACACAACTCTGTCTCAGCATTATTACACATTCCTTCCTGTGTATTCACGTCCATACACCGTCTGATACATACTCTTCTGTTATTCTGACTCTTGACATGGCCCGACCCAAGTGTTTGATTCACTTGGTCGTGTCACATCTTCCTCGGGCATCCCCGACTCTTTCTACCATTTACTTTCGCATCATACATTGTTCTTACAAATTTTTCTTCGTTCATCCGCTCTACATGGCCAAATCATCTAAGCGTCCCTTTCTTAATCCTTTTCATTACACTTACATCAGCCTTGCATTCTTTTCAGATATTTATAATTTCAATACGGTCATACATGGTTTATTATTTATCATTTCTACAGCATTCAGTCTACTTCCATCTTTCCTCTTCCAGTGCCACTGCTCACTGCCATACATCAGGGTTGGTATAAGCACTCTATTGTGGACGGCTAGCTTCGCTTATTAAAAAAAAAACATTATTTGCGCCAACAGCGTTCAGTCCTCCATTAATGAAGTTTCCTGCATTCACCCTTCTTTCAATATCCTTATCAGCCTTTCCGTCACTGGTAAACATACTTCCTAAATAAACAAACTCATCCACTTGCTCCAAGTATTCATCATCTACAACTGTATCGCACGCTGTTCTCGTACTCTCTCTTTCAAACACCATGACATTGGACTTAATTTCATTCATCATCAACTCATTCTACATACATACTTGGTTCATCCTAGACACGAGACAGTATAGATTTTCCATACTGTTAGAAATCAGCACCACATCGCCACCATACTTTAGGCAAAGTACTTTCAGATTGTTTCTTTTTACGCCCAAGCCCACGCCTTTTGATTCTCGCATACGATTATCCATGTAGAGATTGAATAACCACGGTGACATTACACAGCCTTGTTTAACACCTTTTGTGATATCAAACCACTTCGCAAAATCATGATTCACTCTAACACATGCAACGCTTCTCTCGTACAACGACGCAATTGCATGTATACGATTTCTGTCAACTTCATATCGTCACTGGAAAAGCAAAAGGGCTTAAGCGACACTTTGGTAAAAATAAAGTACATATGCAGTTTTGATCAGTTTTTTTCTGCATCGAATGCTTTAACTCTCGTTTGATTCTGAAGACTTAAGTGGCTCTTCAGCCATCTAAAATATATTTACCATTTGGGAGAAGGCTTGACTCAAGCGACAGAAGCTTGGGACTTTCTTAACTTTTTGTCGCTTTAAATAACTAAATGAGAGCATTGAGTTACCTGAGTTAACTTTTTTTTTCAAAATCCAACCAGGTACTGAAGACTTATGAATTTTATTGTAAAACATTAAAGTTCTCTGGTGTAAGCTTCCCGAAATGGCGCTTCAGCCCTTTTGCCTTTCCGGCGACGATATCATCCAAAATGGCCATAATTGTTGAATTTTAAAGATGTCGAATGTGACAAAAATTTGAAATTAACCAATCTTAGTTAAAATTTTGAAGCAAAATGGAATTGCGAAATTCTTCAAAAAGTTCTATGCGTAGATGCATTTTACGTTCAGTTAAATTGGTTAAAGGGCTTTGAGTTACTTACTCGTATGGTAAAAAGTCCGCAAAATTGTATTTCATCATAATTATTTATTTTTGCTTCGTTTTGAATTATATTTACTAGTATTAAGTTTATTTATGTAAAAATAATTATGGAAATTGAAAAAAAGGTGGTACAAATGTATCTTTAATTCAAATTTTCCGAATGTTTTACACGTGATAAACCTTTAAACCACAGAGTCAATCCTGATAATCTTCGGCGGGTGAATCTGACCCGCCACATCATTTACCCCATGCATGGACATGTATGGACATGTATGGACATGTATGGACTTTGGACATGTATTCCGCGAAACGTGACGTATTTTGTAATAACTTTATCATGGAAATGAAATACAATACAAAGTACTGTAGAATTATTTTCCTTATTATGTTTCATTCAGTTGACCTTACCACATCATCCGGGGGCATCTCCGACTTAAAATTCCATCCACGTGTTCTTCGTATATTCTACGAAGGAGAGGAAGGTTGGAAACTTCCTGACAGTTAACAGTTACTAAATAAGGGTTAAGCTTTAACTTTGAAATGTAATCTCTCACAGGACGATATTGAAAGTATCTTTGACTCTGAAAGAAAGCGCGAATAGATTTATGATTATAAACATTAAAAATTTTGAAAGTTGTTAACAAACTTTTAAAATTACGTGGTGTATATTAAAATTATTATAATAATAATTTTTTAATGAGATCATTTAAAATATGAATTAATAATAGTACACATTGATGTAAACAAAATAATAAAGATCAATATTATCAATTCATTTTCAAAACATTCACATTGTGCCTCCATGTTCGAGTGATTACGATCCTTGACTACGAATCCAGATGTCGTGGGTTCAAATACCGCATGCGCAAATACAACATCATTGTTCGAGTGATTACGATCCTTGACTACGAATCCAGATGTCGTGGGTTCAAATACCGCATGCGCAAATACAACATCATTGTTCGAGTGATTACGATCCTTGACTACGAATCCAGATGTCGTGGGTTAAAATACCGCATGAGTAAATACAACATCATTGTTCGAGTGATTACGATCCTTGACTACGAATCCAGATGTCGTGGGTTCAAATACCGCATGCGCAAATACAACATCATTGTTCGAGTGATTACGATCCTTGACTACGAATCCAGATGTCGTGGGTTCAAAATACCGCATGAGTAAATACAACATCATTGTTCGAGTGATTACGATCCTTGACTACGAATCCAGATGTCGTGGGTTCAAATACCGCATGCGCAAATACAACATCATTGTTCGAGTGATTACGATCCTTGACTACGAATCCAGATGTCGTGGGTTCAAATACCGCATGAGCAAATACAACATCATTGTTCGAGTGATTACGATCCTTGACTACGAATCCAGATGTCGTGGGTTCAAATACCGCATGCGCAAATACAACATCATTGTTCGAGTGATTACGATCCTTGACTACGAATCCAGATGTCGTGGGTTAAAATACCGCATGAGTAAATACAACATCATTGTTCGAGTGATTACGATCCTTGACTACGAATCCAGATGTCGTGGGTTCAAATACCGCATGCGCAAATACAACATCATTGTTCGAGTGATTACGATCCTTGACTACGAATCCAGATGTCGTGGGTTAAAATACCGCATGAGTAAATACAACATCATTGTTCGAGTGATTACGATCCTTGACTACGAATCCAGATGTCGTGGGTTCAAATACCGCATGCGCAAATACAACATCATTGTTCGAGTGATTACGATCCTTGACTACGAATCCAGATGTCGTGGGTTAAAATACCGCATGAGCAAATACAACATCATTGTTCGAGTGATTACGATCCTTGACTACGAATCCAGATGTCGTGGGTTCAAATACCGCATACGCAAATACAACAGCATGACACGGGGTATGGTACAATCCATGTCGTTCAACATGCATGCGCAAATATCTTCAACGTAAACCTTTGAAGATTTCCTTGAGACATGTTAAAATATCTCATGACTTAATTTAACAATCATTGTTCGAGTGTTTTGTAAATGGATATATAGTCTGTAAAACACAAAAAAAAAAAAAAACTGTCGTGGCTGCATCACTGTCGTGGCTGCATCTGAATGGCTCAGCTCTCCTTTCAACGAGCGATGGATGCAGATGATTCGGAGACCACCCTGATTAAAACGATATTCACTATTTTATTTATTTTTTCTCACGAATTTATGTTTTTTTTATACATATGTATATTATAATTATTATTATTGTGTGTATCACAACTTGTATTTTATTATTTTCGTAACTAATTATTATTATCAATTATGGAAGGTATTGCATTGCACTACTCATGCATACCTTCTGGAATAAAATTTTATTAATATTATTATTATTAAATAAATTTTATTCAGTTCATTTGTGTTATTTCAAAATGAATTCAATTCAAATATTACATAATACTGTCAGTGTCGCCCTGGTGAAAGAACAACATTCAGAATAGAAACGTTGCTTGAAATGGCTTTAACCATGTTTGGTGACTAGATTTGAGTAGCCCAGTACTTATCGACCTTCCTCTTCCTCATCTCTTTCCCCTCTCTACTACTTTAAACCTCACAACATACCCTAATTAGGAATGTCATAGTCTCACTGGCTCCAGACGGTTGGGAGCAGTTGGAACTTTTGTGCGGTATTCACTATCGAAGAAAAGAAAATGCATCTGTTTTATTATCTTCTATCCTATATTATACTAGATTAATAATAATTATTTCCGCTGCACGACAATCATTCATTTCTCAAATTATTGGTTGATAAAATTATTCTTAAAATCTGTTTTAAATAAATAAACGTGTTGAATGAATTTAATGGATGAAACAAGGGCAGTATGCCGAGACGCAAGTGTTGCATTTCATCTTATCTGCCTACCCTTGCGGAGGAATGGCGTGATGGTTAAACAGCTAATAAATATGATTAAATATTACAAATAATTGTCACTTAGTTAAGGTAATAGAAAAGTCGAATTAGATTTTACAGAAACTGTCTCGTTGTTAATAGACAACGAAAGTAACGAAGCCTCACAAGTTGTCGTAAAATCGTGTTGACTCAAGGTTGTACGCTTGCTGGTGCTTGTAATTCTTCACGAATTATGCTCAACTTTGAAACGGGGACATTAGAGTTCAGATTTTAATGTGATATGAGTAGATACAGTTTGTACATTATATGCGTGTACCGTGGAGTAAGTATATACATGGAGAGAGAGCTAAATATCTTTACCCAACGTATACAAATTTACGATGAATCATTTTCTCCAGGTTTTCACGTCGTATACCATGAGAGAGAAAGAAACAAGAAAAGTCTTCATATAATATTGCAGCACTTCTAAGTATGTACGAATGTTTTCCGTCCGCCCTAACTTCACATCATCGAGTCGTATAACATACGTCAACGGCTTTTGAGGTTATTTCCTATATTTGTGTTGATTAAAATACTTGCAGTGGTAATACAAATAAATCAAACATGATGGTTTTATGTGCTATGCGTGAATGTCCAAATAAGACCAAACAAAGATTATAAAACATCACTTTTCATAAGTATTTAAACAGTTTTAAATATTTTTGACCGAACTTATAATTTTCACATTTTAATGATATAAAGACATAAAATCAACAAAAAGCTTCCATTATTATTTAGGTTTGTGTAATATTTTGAATTTGTAAACATTTTAATGGTGTATTGATATCGTTTTTTTTAATGTGTTCAAATTTGTTTATTAAAAATGTCCGAATTACATGTGGACAGTAACTAATAGGCTATCCAATTTTCTTTAACACATCTTTGTCTCTTTCTATGGAGTCAGTATAAAGTCAACAATACTGACTACACTGTTTCGCAAAGGTAACTCTCAATTTATATTCTTACTCCAAGGCATGTACGGTAGTAATACGTACGCGAGTAATTATTATGTAGGTATGTACACAGGTAAATACAAACTATTGTAGCGTATGTACCAGTAGCTGCCCGGCTTAGCACGTTTTATGTTGCCAGTTTCTCAAAACTATCAATTCTTGACCACAAACTTTTTATTTTAATTTGTGGAAATATTTTGTTCATCGCTTGTTAGATTAAAAAATTGATCATCCGAGAAGAATTCATCCCGCCACTAAACTATTTTAATTTAGAATTACCTTTCTTTTGACTTGTTTGAAGACTAGAAAATTGAACATTTTAAGTGATATAATATTCCAGAAGTTGGTACCTTTCATTAGAAGTCGCGGGTTCAAATCCTCGCGCACGCAAATAAATGTTATTTCACATTTAATAATACATGGTTTATTTGCGGCACGGCAGAGTGGTTGATAATCGAAATATCGCCCTGGTGAAAGAGCATCATTCGGAATCGAAACGTTGTTTGAAATGACTTTAACCGTGTTTGATGACCAGATCTGAATAGCCAGGTGCTTCCTGACTTTTCTATTTCCATCTCCTTTCCCTCCTCGCTACATTCAGCCTCACAACGTACCACAAATGGGTATGCCATAATCTCACTGGCTCCAGACGGTTGGGATCTGTTAATAAATATTAAAAGAATGAAGACCTAACTAAACAATATTGTTTTAGTCTGCCAGAAACCTCCTATTCTTAAAACAAAACCAAAGAACTCCGTTGCTTAGCTGTAAGCTCTTTGGCTCTGAACCCAGAGTTCACGGGGTCAAAACCGGCGAGCTTAAATACAAATACAATATACTCTTGGAGGTTTTTTCACGTAACGAATTATTAGTATTATTTACGTATTTGTTCCACAGTGGAAGATATTATCAGAATCGCCCTGTTGAAAAACTGCATTTCATATTCAAAGCGTCGCTTGAAATGGCTTTAGCTATTATTAGATCTGAATATCCAGTACATACCATATGTCGTCTTCGCCTTCTCCTATCCACCTGAAACGTTCATCAGCTTGAAAAAAATCAAAATTTCTCGAATGGAAGGCACACATTATTTACAAAAAATATAAGCTCCTGAAAAAAAGTCACTACCGCACAAGAGTCTCAACTGCTCCTAGCTAGTGGTAATATTCTTCTACATCTTCTGGTGCCATCTACCGTCGGAGGTTAGCTATCATCAGGGCAATTTTCACTCTGTAGGTTACAGCCCGGAGCTACACTCGTACCAGTCACGCAGATTACGAGGCCATGAAGTGTGACGTCTTCCTCGGCTACGTCTTCCACCAATATTTTCCTGGATCATTAATTTCTTCACCATTTTGAAGAATATTGTGAATGTTGAGGAAAATTAGTAAGGGGAAAAAATGGAAAAGAGGAAGGTCGGTAAGTACCTGGCAATTTAGATTTGGTCATTTAACTTAGCTCAAGCTATTTAAAGCAACGTTTAGTTTCTGGATGATGGACTTTCACAGGGGGGGTTTCTGTGAGAATCTTCCACACTTTTTTATTCTTGTGAATAATAATGAAGGTACGTTGTGAGGCTAAAGGTAGTGGACAGGGTAGGAAGACGGTTGAGAAATACCTGGCTATCCAGATCTGGTCACCAAACGCGGCTAAAGTCATTTCAGGCAACGTGGTCTTTCACGTAGGCAATACTAACAGTATCTACCACTCGGCAAATCTTAAGAGGACAACGATTTAAAGCTGCCTATAGACTTATGAACACGTGGAGCAGATGAACGAAGAAAGTGGTGTAATGAAAACACATGGTGCGAAAGTGAATGGTAGAAGAAGTCGGGGACGTACTACGGGGAATACTGGATAGGGCCATGTCAAGAGTCAGAATAACATAAGATTATGATTTGATTTTATGAATGAAGCAATAAGTGTAAGTCAAGACAGAGTTGTGTGGCGGTTAATCTTCTTTGCCTACCCCTGCAGGAGTGACGGCGTGGTGGTTAGTTAGTTGCTTAGATCGACAAATTGGCTTAGCAAGGAAAGGACAGTCGGACAGCAGAGCCTTCCGACGTAGTAGCTTCAACTAGTACAGATGAAATCAGATTGTGTGTGGGCAGTTTAATATACAAGTATTTGCCTTAATTCATTAAAATTTCACCCACTTGTATTCGTCGGGTTTAATAAATAAGAAATAGCAAAGAATTGCTTGACTTACATTGTTCAGCTTAGACAAATAATGTTCCCGCAGTTAATTAATTGAGATCTCAGACACTGTCGGCAGCGCCGGATCCACCATGAGTTCAAACTGCAAAAAACATAGGCGCCATCTCTGAAGGGGCGCCGTGAAAGTAAAGATCTTATTTAAATAAATTTATTTATTTTTAAATTAACGGACTAAAATCCAATTACAAACAAGACATATAAAACACGAAATGGGAAAAAAGAGCAACAGAGAAAGAACAGCACATGCATAATAACAAATGAAGCAATGACAAAAATAGGACAAAATAAACACAAGAGAGAACATTCAAGCCTGGTCAAAGTTTTGTCTGGTCAAAGTTTTGGTAGAGTCGTAAAGAATGACAAAAATCGTTTGGACTGCTACCAAAAATTTCAAGACCATGGCTTGAGTTAACAAGTCTTGACATTCTGGACATTGGAGAATGATACCCATAATTTGTACGGTGATGATTGAGGAACAGCAATTCATTGTTTCTGGGTCTACGGCAAAGAATGTTGTACTGGATAATTCACTTAAAATGTTAGTTAAATCATATAAAATTTTCCATAAATCATTTTTAAATTACCCACATTATGGCAGAATCATGTTTATTTTATTACTTTGGCGAAAATGTATGGGAAAAAGTTTTGACACGGAATTTTTTAACGAATTGCATTATGGTCATTAGCACGTAAAATCTGTTTTTCTATGGAGTGTTTACGTTAAAATCGACGCAAATCAAAGTCTATAACCAATCAGCATGCCAGTTTTTTCTTCCCGGCAGTCGAAATGAACCGTTAGGGATAGTATTTTTATAGTGAATACCGCACAAAAGTCCCAACAGCTCCCAACCGTCTAGAACCAGTGAGACTATGACATCCCCAATCGGGGTATGTTGTGAGGCTGAAGGTGGTGGGAAGAGGAAGGAAATGGGGAAGATGAAGGCTGGGAAGTACCTGGCTATTCAGACTTGGTCAACAAACATGGCTGAAAGTCATTTCAAGCAACGTTTCGATTCTGAATGGTTGTCTTTCATCTAGGCAATACCTAGAGTATCTACCACTCTGGAACGTGCCGCAAATATATTTTTTATGAATTAAATGTGTTATGACGCATATTAATTGAATAAAAGTTATTGACGTACGCCGGGATTGAACCCGCTACCTTTAGATTCATAGTCGAGCTTCTTACCACTTGACTATGGAGGCCGTCAAAATATAAAAGTAATACTTGTATTCTTGTTCCTGTGAAATTGCACCAGTTACTTTGCACTCATTTGTTTTTTCATAACTCGTTTGAAGCAATATATTTTTGGTTTTATTTTTCAATCATGTGTTACTTTTATATAAATAAATGAATTTTGAAATTTCATTAATCGATTTTTTCTAAAGCTTTTAGAAACTGGTTACAAAAGTAGTGACAGCTTATTTCGGATATTGACATCACTACCGTCAGCTGTTCTGTCAAAATTTATCCTCTCGAATTAACTTTGAAAAAAGCTTTTTTAAAGCTCATTATTCATTCTCGTGTGAATTCATGAAATGTAACGACCTTGTAAATATCTCCCTCGGAGATTCCTTCGATTTGGGGTGCGCAATCGGTACTTGCTGCACAGGGCGCGAGATGTCGCGAAACCGGCCCTGATTACCGGAAGGGATGGGATGCTGCGAAATGATCGTATATTTGTTCGGAGCGAGAAAAAATAAGAAATTCACCTAGCAGCTTTGTGGCGAGCGCGATCCAAAACATTAATTCCTACTGATTATTCTGACAATAGAAATGACCTGTTGATATGCTGGTCACGAACCCGTACAGCTCGCTTTTAATGTGAGAGGCTTTTAGTAAGATTGAAGACAGTCCAAGCATTATTTTCTCCTTTCATAAACTTTCTTGCATCGCATCATAATATACGTTTGAAAGAATAAAGGCGTCGGATTATTTTCAAGTACCCACTGAAACTTGTCACTGAAAAGAGGAAAAAGAGTTTCAGGAGTTGGAAATTAAAATTTAGATTTGGTATTTTCTATCAACTTGCTTATTTCAACACCTTTAAACTGGATTTTTACACAATAAAGCTAACACACAACATATCTTCCCATGTATAGGGATGAAATATTATAATGCGCTGCCGGAAACCATCAAAATTATGCCAATCAATAAATTCTAAATAGCCTGTAAGAACTATTTAAAATGCATATAAATCAAAATAGTAGTATATAAGTTAAAATATTATAAAAAAGAAAATGAAATAATTAGCTACTTGTAAACTTGAATGTACAAAGTAACGAATATAAAAAAATAATAACGAGTGTTACATTCTGAAAACAAAAATATATGTTTTTTTCTAAATAAACGTTTTAAGAACAGGTCTAAACAACAATTTTTCAAAACTTTTTAGTGCCCCAACTGACTAGAGCAAGTGGAAATATGTCATCTCTAACTGCGGTATATTGTGAGGCTGACTGTGAGGAGTGGGGAGGGAAAGGAAATGGGTAAGAGGAAGGTTGGGAAGTACCTGGCTATTTAGATTTGGTCACCAAATACGGCTTAAGGCATTTCAAGCCATGTTTCGATTATGAATGTAGGTCTTTCACAAGTGCGATACTTAGAGTATCTACCACTCTGGCAACAACATGGAGGTTTGTCTTATTTTTGATAGAAGCTGTTCAAAAAAGTTCCATAGCGCAAAGGAAAAAAATCAGACCTCACTGTTCAAGAGTTTTTTCTGCTTAATAAATGATTTTTCATCCGTAGATATCATAATATT
The DNA here is from genome assembly GCA_022651775.1 of Drusus annulatus. Lineage (NCBI taxonomy): Eukaryota > Metazoa > Arthropoda > Insecta > Trichoptera > Limnephilidae > Drusus > Drusus annulatus. The sequence goes on along the minus strand of JAGWCC010000043.1, from coordinate 411,981 downwards.
TAAGAACAAGTGTTAAAAACCTGCCCTAGGAAAAGGAGAAGCATTCATCGGACGGTGTGCCGTTGAGGTGATATTTCACAAAAAATGGCGCAATGTAAATTAACAAGCATGGCTCGTCCGTACAATTTAGAACTTTTCAAACCGATGTTAATGGAAATAATCAAATTTAAAAAAAAAACCGTTCCCTATTTACATAATAAAGTACCTAACTGCATTTAATGTATTTGAGTACATTATTCTATATTTGAAATGGGTGGATTAAAACAAATTATATTTTTTCTTCGCTAGTCAAGTTAAAACACAAAGTTAAAAATTATTCAAGGGTGGCAATAGATTTTTAATTGTGAATTTTATTTTCGGTAAATTAATGCATTGTATTCAGAACCTAAATAGAAACTCACAGGAAATTGACACTTCAGTAGAATGCAATGCTTCAATTTTCTTATTTTCAGAAAAAACAAACATTCCCGGGCTACGAATAACCCTACTGCCATCATAATAATCGGAAGATGTTGCTTGTACAATGATGGAGGACTTAGCTAGCAAAGGAATTCATCCCACGACGCCCGGGTGAGAATCCGACGCGTTTGTCCACACAGCTATTAACCGGTCTCATATTTCCTATCTCGATTGTGTGTGTTATGTCTAAAAGACATGTAATAAAACCATTAACACTTCTTCGTACTTATCAAAGCTGCCAAAAAAAAGAAACCAATTCACGAATAACTATTATGACAGCTTTGCATCCCCCCTTCCCCTGACTGCACAGATACGTTTGTAGATCTGTAAATGTTTACATAAAACGAATCTACGGAACCAAAGCTTACACCATTTGAGGTCAAAAGGTCAATGATTAAATGAAACCTCAGTCACACAAGGAGCAGTTCAATTATGTCGGATCTATTGCAAGTGTTAAGCCTGAAAATGTTTGCCGATGGGAAGAATATGGGAGAGGAAGGAGAACGGGTGGTTTTAGAAAGGAAAGGGGATTCCTGACCTTGGGATCGACGCACACGATGGTTCAATAAAATACGCACCATTTTTGAGACATTATTATAGTTTCACGTGTGGAGAGATTTATTTTAATTATAAATTCTTAATTATTTTACTTGAACATACATTTTTTTATTAGTTGGTAAATTGCCCATCCCACTAGGCATAAGCCTGTTTTGGAGATGGCAATTTACAAAAGTGTTTTTTTTAGCTACATAGTAACATGTTAATATCGAAAATATAGTGCATAGATAATAAAAAATAAAAATAATATTGGTAAATGACAAATTTGAAGAAATAGAATCTACATATTAAGAACCAAATTAAACTTGGTTTTTAAGGTGAGTAATGATATTGCTTTTAAAGCAGCTTTTGGTTTGTATGTTTCTGATGGTGCTGGGCAGAGAATTAAATTGCTTAGTGGCGTTGTACTTAAAACTTTTTTGTCCGTAAACGGTTTTATAGGCTGAGATATTAAAGAATGTTATGTGTGATTGTCTTAAGTTTCTATAAATTTTCCTTTCTTCAAAACATATGGACATCATTAAATTGGTGCAGTGAGATATTTTTACAGTATAGTTGTTTCAAGTTTAGGACGTCTAGCTCCTTAAAAACAAATTTAGTGCTCGTCCTTAAAGGAACTTTAAGGATAACTTTCAGAAATAGATTTTGTATGTTTATATGGATGATATTTCAATATTACCAATATAAACATAATAATAACAGAGTAAATGAGAAAAAAATATATAAACAAAAAAATATTATTATTTTAGTATTATTTTTATTTTTGAGATTATGGTACTTTTAATTTTAAACATAAAAAATAATGTACTAATATAAAAAAGGATAAATGATAAACATGTGATGAGTGTATAGAACAAGTAAGAACATAAAAGTATGATGTTAAACAACATAATGTACTATTGTCACTAACAACTGAGTTAAAATAGAACTCGGAAATGTATAAATTAATTTAATTATATAATATTATATAAGGCATTGAGAGCTGATATTATAATGTACATAAGTGAAATACTAAGTAAATGGAGTCTATACATGAAAACTACAGATGACCTTGTATTAAGATGTATTAAAACTTATAAGAAACACATTAGGTCAACTTGACGGCCTCCATGGTCGAGTGGTAAGACGCTCGACTACGAATCCAAAGGTCCCGGTTAAGACCCGGCGTGCGCAAATAACTTTTATTTAAATAATATTTGTCTTAACACATTTAATTCATATAAAAGAAGTGTATTTTCTGCACGTTCCAGAGTGGTAGATACTCTAAGTATCGCCCTGATGAAACACAATTCATAATAAAAACGTTGCTTGAAATGGCTTTAGCCGTATTTGGTGACCAGATACGAATAGCCAGGTACTTACCAACCTTCCTCTTCCCCATCTCCTTCCCCTCCCTACTACCTTCAGGCTCACAACATACCCCGATTGGGGATGCCATAGTCCACTGGCTCTTGTATGGTTGGGAGCAGTTGGGACTCTTGTGCGGTATTCACTTTTTCAGCTTTTTTCAGCATGCATCGTCATTTTCTTCATAAGTTTAATTGTGATTTTTTTGTGAGGCTGAAGGTGTTAGGGAGGAATGGAGACGGGAAAGATTGGGAAGTACCTGTCTCTTCAGATATGGTCGTGACACGTTCTTGATGACCGACGGCGTAGCTAGATCGATTTAAATGTAGTAAGTGTTTTTTAAGAGTGTCCCATCCATCACGACCTCAAAGCAAAAATATATAATATATGAAAAGAGAGCTAAATATTTTTACCCTCGTATACAAATTTAGGATAAATCACTTTTTCCGGGTTTTTGCGTCGTAAACCGTGAGAGAGAATGAGATAAGACAAGTTACCATATAATATAGCACCACTTTTAGTTAGGTATGTAAGCATGTTTTCCGTTTCCTACGTCTCTCGCGACTCCGCCCACTACGTTTTGTTATGCGACATAACAGGACATGACTCAACGGTTTTCTAGATTATATCCTATATTTTTGTTTATAAAAATACAGTGAAAAAGCGGTTATTTAAATAAACAAAAACATTATGTCAACATGTGCTATGGATGGAAGTATAAATACCCTAGCCCTAGCCACGCCCGAATCAGGAAAAACTCATCAATCCTGACTACACTAGCGCTTCCTCTTGGTATATTATTTGTCTGAGATCACGACACATTATACTTGTAAATAAACATTTTCGCTCCCACGTATTGTTATTATTTTTGTTATTCTTGGCATCCTTATTCAACGTGAAACCCAGTCACAATAAATAATCTACTACTTATCTCATTCTCACATCATCCTCCCACTCTCTCCCCGCTGGTCAGTTATTCAATATTTAGCAATCGATGCTCGCGTAAAGACGAATATTATAGTGGATCGCTCTCTTGAATGAAATAGACTAACAGATTCCCTTCCAGAATGAATAGACGGAAAGGTTTTATGCTAAAAGATGCAGGTCTGATTTTTATAAGTTATTCTTACATCAAATGTAATCAATATAAAGGTAAATTAACATAATGAATTATCAACTTCGAAAGCATTTCTTAATTTTATAACATATTATATAGAGACGTAAGTTTTACAGTCTCCGTGGTCGAGTGGTTAAAATGTTCTACTACAAATCACTAGGTTGCGGATTCAATCGCGGCGGGCGCAAATTAATTAAATGGAATTAATAGGTGTTAAATCACATTTAATTTATAGAAAAAATAAATTATATTTTGACGCCGGAAAGGTAAGGGAGCTAAGCGCCAAAAAAATTCCAAACTTGTGTCGCTTGTGTCAAGCCTTCCCACAAATGGAAAATATATTTTAAAAGGCTGATGGGTCACAAAAGTCTTCAGAATCAAACGAGAGTCAGAACATTCGACGCAGAAAAAAACCTGAACTCATTTTTGACCAAAGTGTCGCTTCAGCGCTTTTACCTTTCCAGCGTCGATATTTGCGGAACGTTTCAGAGTGATAGATACTCTAATTATTGCTCTAGCAAAAGACCACCATTCAGAATCGAAATTTTGCTTAAAACGGCGTCAGCCGTGTTTGATGACCAAATCTGAATAGCAAGGTACTTTTCCACCATTCCTTTCTTGATCTCCTCCCCCTCCATACCCTCAATCGGGAATACCATAGCTCCCCCCTTGTCTACGGGTAGTTGGAACTCATGTGCGGTTTTCACAAAAAAACAAACAGTTTTTATTATATTTCTTCATAATAATATTAAAACCGACAATGATCTCACTAAAAATAAAAAGAGTGGAAAAAGATCGACAGGATGAAACAGCTGTCACGCGTAAAAATAATTACATCGCAGAACTTTTAACAAAAAATTGTTTTTTAAAATTTAAAATAATAATAATTATTGCTTTAAATAAAATTAAAAAAACCTTAAAAACTAATATGGAGTTCTACAAAATAAACTATAAAACCATAAATAAAAATAGATTGACAGGCTTTTATTATTATCTAACTCCTCTTTAATGATATAATAAATTACATATTAAATCATAAAAGCCTGTCAAAAACGCAGAGTGATCCATCTTATAATTAGTAAAAATCACAGTGACCTTTATCCGAAAAATACTTGCCGCCTTTCTCCATAGCACCTTCAAGAACTGCGTTGGCGTCGTTTGGCGCCGCGGCGTCCAAGCGTCTTCCCACCCCCTGTCCAAGTCCCTCTACCCACATCGATTCACCCAACCACCCCCCGCCTACTACCTACTATGTACCTTGTATACCCGGACTAAACGTCTTACTTTATTCAACAAGCCCACTCGTGCTAAATCCCTCACCGACCCGTGACCTGATAGAATCAGATAGATTGATCAGAAACTTCTAAATTGTAATGGTGATTTTTTTGTTCACATGGAAAGCTTCATTTTTATGTCTATATCCACTCTCATTTACTTCTTTACATCTCTTAATAAGCTTTTATTTTAAGCAGCTCAGTATCTGCCTTATTTTAAGGCTTTTCACAACTATATTTATAAACTAGTGTATCATTAAAGTAGTTTTGCATTATTATTAATATTTTTCTTAAGTTTTTTTTTTTGTGATATTTTTTTCATTATTTTTTACATCTATTATTGTATTATTTATATGGCAGACAAAGTGTTGCACCCACTTCTCTGTCAAGCTGAAATAAAACTTTATTTTTATTACATACAAATAAATACATAAGTGCATCTATTTCCATTTTGCTTTTGAAAGATAATTTAGACATTTTCCATTATTTTTTTAAATTTTACTACATATGTATGTGAATACCATACAATACTTAAATTATTATTAAATATATTAGTTTTATAGTGAATACCGCACAAGAGTACCAGCTGCTCCCAACCGTCTTGAGCCAGTGGGACTCTGGCATCCCAAATTACGATTAAGCATCCCCAGCAACGTTACGATTCTTAGTGTAGGTCTTTCACCAGAGCGATATTTTGAGTATCTACCACTCTGGAACGAACCGCAAATATAATTTGTATTATTTTATGTGAATCAAATGTGAAATAACACATACTAATTGAATACAACTTTTTAGCGCACGCCGGGATTCGAACCCGCGATATATTATTTCGTGGTCGACCATCAAAACAACTCCACCACGGAGGCCGTAATGACAAATTTATCTCAACCATTTATGTATCAACAACTCGATATGCTTTATTTCCCGTTGAATTAAATAACATAGGATTTATAATAATGGTTATTTAATAAATTAATGATCTATTTACTGATTATTTTTCTAATTTTGAAACTGTGGTGGAACTCCATTTAAATGATTTTAATAATACAAAATTTGTAACCTTATTCCACTTTATTTTGTTTAAGACCTAGCCAGTTTCACCATATGACGGGCATTTTCAGGTAATAAAACTACCCGAATCTATTTTTAAATTTTATTGTAAAGGCCTCTGTCAGCAATAAAACAAAACCCAAAGTTACAGATGTTCACTATGAGACTCAATAAGCGTCCATTTCGGACACTATTAGTACATATGCCATTGATTTACTTAAAATCGTACCAGTCTGAAAATGTCTATCACAAGGCGAAACCAGTCAGGTCTTAAATAAAAAATAGTGGAATAATAAAGTTTAAAATTTGTTAAAAAGTTGGGATTTTGAAAAGTCGTTCAAATTGAATTTCGCAAATATTTCACGTTGATTTATTAACACAGTAAATTCGCTAAATTATGTTAAATAAATAAATATAGCTAACACCGAACACCAAACCTATTAAGCAAGGAATTATATGCATGGGTATTTTTTGTTGAAATACACTTGAGGTCTGAAAATCAAGACTATTATAAACCAGTTACCGTTTGATGACCCCTTGAATAAACCCAGAACCAATTTTGGTAAACCTTTTAGAATAACATAAGAATAACTTGAGCGTGTTCACAACAGTATATTTGAAACTACGCAAATACGTAGATTAGAGAGGTATAGAAACAGGGTTTTTATATAAACAATTTAATCATAAATTATGGGCGATTTTTTAAAACATTTTCTCCACACAGAAGACCCTGAGGGAAATAATTTGGCTCATGGCCTATGTCATCTTTGGGGATGCTGTGTGGAGGGTCTTTTTGACGAAAGGAAGGAAGAAGAGACCCATGTTGTAGGAGGGAGGAAACACAGAGCCCGGCAAATCGTTCCACAGCCGAGCTGTTGAACACAAGAACGAGTAAAAAAACGACCCGTTCTCATGTATCGAATGTCAACCGTGTACAAATGTTGGGGGCGCGTTTGAAGAGTTTATAGGTAATACGAGACAGGTTAATAGCTGTGTGGACAAACGCGTCGGATTCTCATCTGGGCGTCGTGGGTTCAATTCCTCTGCTGGCTAAGTCCTCATTCATTGCACAAGCAACATCTTCCGCTTATTATGATGGTAGTAGGAGTTTTTAAATATGGTCAGGTTATTCTTTTTTTTTAATTTTTTTTTGTATGAATACCGCACAAGAGTCTCAACTGCTCCCAACCATCTAGAGCCAGTGAGACTATGGCATCCCCAAATAGGGTATGTTGTGAGGCTGAAGGTAGTGGGGAGGGGAAGGAGATTGGGAAGAGGAAGGTTGGGAGTACCTATTCAGATCTGGTCACCAAACACGGCTAAAGCCATTTCAAGCAACGTTTCAATTCTGAATGGTGGTCTTTCACCAGGGCGATACTTAAAGTATCTACCACTCTGGAACGTGCCGCAAGTATACTTTTTATTATGTTTTATATGAATTAAATGTGTTATGACACATATTAATTAAATAAAAGTTATTGGCGCACGCCGGGTTCGAACCCGCGACCTTTGGACTCGTAGTCGAGCGTCTTACCACTCGACCATGGAGGCCGTCAATTCGCAACCAGGGAATGTTTGTCTTAATTAAAAAAAATGGGCGCTCGACGTGTTTAGCATAAAAAGAGTCTGCCAGGAGAAAATATGACGTGAAAATGCATGGTAGAAGAATTTGTGGACACCCGAAAAATATTTACTAATATATCCAGAATTTAACTGAAATAAACCTAACCTAACCTAACCCAAATCTTGCATTTATGTTGCATGATTGAACTATGATTAACACTTTTGCCATATGATTATTTTCTTAATTTATTTTATAATATATATATATATATAAGGAGCACGGTGGGAGTAATTTTAAGAATACAACCTCCTGAATGGGGTCACAAAATCTAAGTTTTTAAGTTATCTTAAGTAGAGCGCAATTGTGGTGAAAAATAAAAAAAAACTGCGCTATATAAATGCGATATTATTATTATTATCTTTCGTATTAACGCTTAGTTTAGTTTTCAGGTTTCTATGGCGTACAAAAGTACATAATAGACTTTCTAAAATTTACAGCAAAAAGAAAAAAAAAACCGTTTTACCCGCTTAAGGGTCAGCACTCAAGATTGACGCTGAACGTTACTTTGTAGCATTCTAATACAAACAAAACAGCAAATTGTTTGTCTGCAAATTTTTTATGGGGAGTTACAAAAATGTCTGAGGTTTCTAGTGAATACAATCTTTTGACTGTAATCCTTTTAAATTCTATGAAAAATATACTAAAATGAAAAAAATTGAAAACCAGCAAAGACATATTTGACCATATAGCATATGGCATATTTTACCTAAAATTCCAGAATGCATATCATAAAGAATTTAAAAGATTACTTTTTAAGAATTGTATTCACTGGAAACTTAAGACATTTTTCTAACTACCCATATAGATTTAACAGATAAATAATTTGTAGTTTTGCTTGTACAAGAAGACTAAAAAGTGTGAATTTTATACATAAGTAAAAAGTTAAATAAAGTTTTCTGGCACACCTTCAGGTGGCAGTAGACGCATTTTTTATTGGCAGTTTAAAAATATACAATTAAAATATTAACACTGTGTTTTAACCACTTTTATTTGATATAACAAATACGTTTCAAAACCGATGATTCCTTCCTCTTGTGTCTCTGTCTTTATTTGTAATTTAATTTTGGAATACGTTGTATAGACCATTGGTGAAACGTGTTAAATAAAGGTGTCAATTTATTTGCTTACATAAAATGGTGCCACAAAAGAACTTTGCAATTATTAAAGAAATGTTTTTTTTCAATTATTCAATATGTATTATCTATTGGATAATGTATAAATTAGATGTCGTGGCATCCCAAAATGACTGTTTAAAGCACACATTTGAACAAAATTTGCATAAACTATAGGAGAAATACGACAGCGCACATTTAAAAAGAAAAATTAAGTGAGTTATGTAATGTGAAGATATATTGAAATCGTCCCGAGTTAAGAATAAAAAAACTGATGTTTTGTTGCTAAATCAACCCGAAGATATCTTATTCCCTTAGAAAATTGGTATAAAAGCAAATCTAAGTACACACCCGGTATAAATTAAGGCTTTGTTTCAAATCCTAAAAAAGTTTTTAAGTTAATTTCTCAAATATTTGACAAAATTCTTTTAAACTGCGATAGAAAATCGTAAAATAAAGTTGATAATTCACCGAGACACTATTGAAGGACAGAAGCCGAAACTTTAAAGAAACCTTTGATTCCCTCCGTACACAAACCTTCCGAAAGTTCAACATTATGCCAGCACACGACTTGGAAAAGCTCTAACTGTTTTTAAAGGCGGCAAACTTACTTGGCTTTCTTAGAGGTCGCGTCATTCGGCTAATAATCATCGGCAAGTTTAAAGTGACAAGGAACTAGACAGAAAAACTAACTTCAACCACAAATCACATCAAATAACCTTTAAACTTTGCAGTGTTTTAATCCTTGACTTGTGGAATTGTCTGTGTAAGCTCAACGCTAATTTCACTTCATCTCTGTCTTCTCTCTTATCTACTTCCACTTTCCAACACAAAAGGTGCATTCGATTTTAACGTTAAGTCAATAGACGGCACCCGGTACCCCCTTTCGATGTAAGATAACAAAAAATCTAAATGATGATTTTCAACCTTTAACAGAAATAATCAATAATGCGCTAAACACCTACAAAACACATCAATAAAAAGTACGTTAAGCCATTCCGTTTAAAAGCAATGTTCATTCTATCTTTTAGTAATAAATGTTTCTTATAATTTGCGATTTACTTCATTAAAGAGAACCATAATTTAAATTTAGTTGTCAACAATAATATGTAAATGTCATTTTTCATTTTTTGTATTTTTACAGAAAGCATAATATTATTTTTGAATACACTCTGACAGCCTGTGTGATCGAGTGGTAAGATGCTCGACTACGAATCCAGAGGTTGCGGGTTTGAACTCGGCGTGCGCAAATACATTTTGGTTAATATACCAATATATGTGTCATTACACATTTAATTCATATAAAATAATATATAGTATATTAGCGGCAGATACTTGTATATACAATGGCAGTGGTAGATACTTTAAGTATCGTCCCGGTGAAAGACCACCATTTAGAATTGAAACGTTGCTTGAAATGGATTAAGCTGTGTTTGGGGACCAGATCTGAAGGGTCAGGTACTTTCCAACCTTTTTCTTCTCCATCTCCTTTCTCTTCTCACTACTTTCAGCCTCATAACGTACCCCGATTGGGGATGCCATAGTCTCACTGGCTCTAGAAGGTTGGGAGCAGGTTGCGGTATTCACTATAAATAATATTTTAAAAACTTATTCTTCCTTTTCTTTTTACATTTTCAGGCATCTCACCATACATTTTTAGTCTTTTATCATTACTTTTCATTCTGTGACTCTGTTTTTTTTAAATAAAAAAACATCGAGATACATATCTTACACATTAACAACAAAGGAAAAATATCAGTGTTATTTTCTATATTCTGGAAATCTAGAAATATTAAACAAGAGAGAATCTCTCCTGTTTCTTTCCACCCCCTCTTTTACCATGACCCATTTACGTCTCAGCTGTTTTTTCGCTTCTCTATCACCTCTTAATCATGTTGACATCTTACACGTAATTGTAAAAAAATACTTATAAAGGGTTTATTTCTTCTCAATCAAAAGCCCGGTTGTTCCGAAATCGACTGACATGTTTATACAAAAAGGGATGGACACTTATTTACAGTATTTTATTTAATATAGAATATTGCTCGTTCCCAGTAAATAATGTATTTAAACAAGGCAAACACCTTATTTTGAAAATATAATAAGGTACAATAAAACAGAAGGGTAAAGCGAAAAGAAAAAAGCATGCTAGAAAATATACCTAAGTAAGGTTATTAATTCTTTTAAAAATACATTTGAAAAGAATTTTCTGGCGAAGGCGACTTCTTTTCAAGGGCTTGTGGCTTTTGTTTTCGATTTTCGCTAATTTCAAAGAAGTTTTTTTGATGATAATTTAATTTTTTTTTTGTTTGTTTTTCCCGTACAAAAAAACTTGTCTAAAACGTAAATGTAATAAGAAATTTCGTGCTTCCTTTGAAATCATCCTTAGGAACTACCCCACTGCCGGGAGGTTGGGAGCCCTATTAACGGATCGCTAATGTCGTTTAGCCACCATATTGTCATTTTAATAATAATGGTTCGGCTAATGACAAAACAGGGTAAGTTTCTTTCTTTGGCTGACGAAAAAATAACGAGAATTAAAACTTTCATAATAACCACCCCCTGCGGCTGAGTCGAAGTGATTATGCCAAAAAACCTGTTTAGTTAACTAATCATCAGGTTATTTATTCACACACTTCTCGCTACGGCGAAATTCATACACACTCTTTTGTTACTTAAGCTTTCGATGTTACCCAATCTAAGTATTTTATTTTCTTGATCGCGTCATGTCTTCAACATATTTTTGGAGGTCTTCAAAATCTCCTTCCATCAAATTCTCTTCCAGAACAATGCGCAATTAAATGTTAACGACGCCAGCGGTTTGTTTTTACTATGTCGTTGCACTGAGAATTTAAAATCCCCTCGGTTTTATTCAATCAGAAAAGTTTAATTGGTTCTTCAGAGAGTCAAAGATTGCCGACATCATTACTACAAACACCAACCATAAGAACTACACAATGTGGCATGACTTGAAGTTGTCTATATGAGTTACGACATCATCGTATGTATCTTTGGTAAGGTAAAAGAGGTAGTCCATAGAAAAGATGGGCTGACCACTTAAAGAGAACTGCCAAATTCAAATGAGTGAGAGGCGCTAATGATCGTCAAAACTGGAGTAATTTGAAAGAGGTCTACATCTAGCTAAATGCCAGAAAGCTCGTGATAAATACCATTAACAATGCGTGTTGGATTTCAAATAGAAAACTTGTTAGGTTCTCACCTTTTTGCTTATCATCCAGTCCCAACAACATTGCAAAAAAAAGAAGAAGAAGACGTTGTTGGTGATCGTCGTGTCGCGGGTTGGTGCCTCTCTGCTTGCTTCGTCGTCGATCATGGCAGGTTGTGTTGTTGCTTCCAACATAGTGTTCAAGAAGAATTCAAGATTTCAAGAATTCTAAAACATCTAATTCATCAGTGAGTGAATTGGCTTAAATCCTTATTTTACCCACAGTATACAATCAAACCTTCCATCACGTAGTCGTTATTTCGTTTTACAGTCCGTTCTAATTCAAAGTTTATTCAAAGCTGAAACGCATTCGGTGTTTATCGCAGCTCCAGATGCAACAATGCATTTAAACCACAGCAAATATTAAAAAAGGAGACTTTCTAGAGAAGGTTGTTCCGAATTGCCTGAACTTCAAAGCTTGCTACAACTGCCTCTGTCATGGATGTATGCAACACCAGGACTAACAAACATTGTTAGTTGATAGTACCTTAGTGAGTAAGATCACACTTTATATTAGAACACGATGTAAAATAAATTTTGATTTGTTCTAGACACACATACACCTGAATAACACGGGATATTATAATTTTATACCAAAAACGTCGAGATTGAACAACAAAATAAGTAAAAATCACAAAATTGACATTTTCTCAAATTCCATAAATTCATTTAAAATCTTGTTACAAAAAGCCTGAAAATTAAAACATAAAATTAAATTAAGCCAAGTAAAATCTTTTAACTTTTTTTGTGATATTATTTAGCCTTTCACATTTTAGTTTATTTGGCCATCGTATTACTATCGTGTTGTTGCACGTACAGAGTATCAGTTAGATAAATAAACATTGTTGTTTATAACTAAATAATTCATAAGCTGTATTGGTACACCATACATGTTGTTCACGCATTTATTAGATATATTAAACACGCCGATTTAATACGACATATTTTATATTTTCGTAGAAAGCCTTTGTGGTTTGACATATTTAATGAAAATAAAATAATAACTTATGTCATTAAAGCCATTAGAATCAATAAAATCAAAGAAAGCCATTAGAATCAATAGTCGTATATTCAATAATCAGTTAAATTTGTCCACTAGTCCAATTGCACAAGCAACATCTTCCGCTTATTATGATGGCAGTAGGAGTTTTTCAAATATTGTCAGGTTATTCGTAACCCGGGAATGTTTGTCTTACTTAAAAAAAAAATCCTGAAAATTCATAAAATTTCTCATTATTCTTTAACCACCTTGTCCGTTGACGTTTTGCCTCTTTCATTTCATAAAATTTTTCTCACTATTATTATTTTCTCACTGTTCTCTTATATTGTGTTCTCCCTCTGTATGTATATATATAACCGCACACTTTGTATTTTTTTGTTTAGTTTAATTTTGTACCCTGATGATGCTTAGGCTTAGCGAAACCGGTTGGTCATAAAAAATAAAATAAAATCTGTGGTTTTTTACAAAGTTAATAATTAATTGTCAAAACGTTATATTCTGTTTGATGCTTTAATGCAAATATTTTGTTTGTGTTTCATAAATAAATAAATAAATAAAAACAAATCCATCAATCAAAACCATAAAATCTAGACCGATAAAAATCAGTACCACGGCGAGAAAATTTCAAAGACCGTTTTTGCTCTGACCAAAAGCCTTCCTTTAGTAGTTGTGTCAACTAATGCCTCTTTCATGGGTTAAATATAATCAGTCTCGTTTAGTTTTCGCCAGACCACTACGTAATTTGATGCGTCTAATAAATCATAGTTTTTATTGCTGTCATCGTGTGACGTATCATACCTTATCCCTGTGACGTCAAAGGGCCAACATTTCAGTCAGTTATTAAAAGGTTTTCGGGACCTTTGATATAAATGTTAAATTTGAATTTATGAATAAAAAATCCTTCTATGACTTATTTCAACTTTTATTTATTTTTTACTAGATCGGTTTCATCTTGTAAAAGGCATCTTTAGACTGAAACAATTCAAAGTGAATCTATGTTATATATGTATACCAGTTATGTCCAGAGTGGACACTATTGGTTTTATTTAGGTAATTTATCACAAACTAAACCAAGCTAGAAATAATTACAAGGAGATACTTAAAAAGTGAATTTGGTATTTTTTGTTAAAAAACCTTTTTATTATTAGCTTTAAGAAATCTCTCTAATTTTTAAATCTTTTGTATTATTTTTATTGTATTATTTATATAATATATTATTTTTAAAAAAAACACTCAAATACACGTAATTCACTTTTACTAGATATTATCTTGGTAATATGCAGCAATTATAATACAAATATTTTGAAAAAAAACGAACGAGTATTGTACTGAAAATTTGTGACTTTCTGTTTTATTTATTTCCCTTTTGAGCTGTCTTCCAGAATATAATAAAACTACCCGAAGGTAAATTTGAATGAAGCTGCTTCTGTCAGCAATAAAACAAAATACCAAGTCACAGATGTTCAATATTATATAGAGTAAATAGCGTCCATTCCGGATATAAAATCATACATACCAAAAATTAACTCTAGAATGTCCAGTCTGAAGATGCCCATTAACAAGGTGAAACCGTTCCGGTTAAACATAAATCAGTGGAAATAAGTTACAAACGTTTTTTAATCATAAATTCACATAAAAATTGAATTGCACCACAATTATAATTAACATAAAATTGCCATACTCCAAATCGGAGGTGTCTTAATCCCACCGACTCTTTAAATTATAACGCTTGCGTTGTTTACACATAAAAATAGGTCTAAGACATCAACTTTATCAAATTAATTTTTGTTTTATTTTTTTCTTACGTCCGAAGATTGGAAGCGATCTCATTTCAAATGTCAACGTTTTACGAAGAATTACGCAGGTTTAAAAAAAATCATAAATTCATATTAAAATTGAATTTCGTCACAAATATATTATCAGTTACGAAAATAAACATAATTTTAATTTTAATTCTCAGCGACAATCGAACCCACGACCTCAAATCTAATGCGTATATCATGAGACACAGTAAACTCCTTGGCTCTGAACCAGCGTGGGCAAATAAATTACAAGGGGTATTTTTTACACGTAGATATTAAAGGAATTAAAAACTACAGTTTCTTCTCATTCTAAAGTCGAGGATTCACTTAGCATGTCCTTGCTGAAATACCAGCAATTATACTATTTTTAAAAAAATTTTTCAAACGAATTTTGCTATATTTAGTTAACAGGACTGAATAGCATCCGCTTCTTCTCCTCCCCAAAATCATTCACCCTCACAAATTTACAAATCTAATTTCCAAAGATCTGCCCTTTCTAATATATCGTATTTCATATTCTTATTTGATTTACCCTACTGTACTTAACTTAAAAATCCACAGTAGGTACTGACACAAAGATAAAGTAATTTCAAACGGCGACATTTTGAATCTGAATGGATTCATTCGCATGGCAATACTGAAGTGATTTTCACTCCAGACATGCTTAGCTATTTCACCCAAACATCATCATCACTGAAGAGTTAAGCCGACAAAAGTATGAAGTGGGCGTGTCCGTGTGCCCGAATTAAGTTAAATTTTTCATTACTTCTGATGAAAGTGATCAAATCTTTTAAAATATCCAAGCTCTTTCTTGAGCAGATGATCAATTTCATTGGCTTGTCTAGGACCTAGGAGTGGAAAGGTCTTATGGAAATTGGCGACATCAGTTTTCTATCAAATCGGAATACATCACATTTCTAGGAATTATCTGTTCAGTGTGCATTACATATTCCAACCCCAAATAACCTCTTTGACCCAGGCCATTTCTTCGCCTATCCAATACACAATGCTATCCCAATATTGGAATATATAGGCAGTACGAAACGGCATATAATAGTGTAGAAGTGGTTGTATCTCAGAACAAATATAAATATAGAGAGAGACCTTACCAATTTTTACCTAACCTATACAAATTTACGATAAATCACTTTCTCCGGATTTTTTCGTCGTAAACCGTGAGAGAGAAAGAGACAAGACAAGTTATCACACAATGTAGCTCCGCTTTTAGGTATATAAGCATGTTTTCCGTCTCCCGCGTCTCCAGCGACTCCGCCCACTACGTTTTGTTTTGCAACATAACAGGACAGAACTCAATGATTTTTTAGGTTATATCCTACATTTTCGTTTATGGCAATAAGTTGAAAAAGTGGTTATACAAATAAACAAAAACATTATGTCGACATGTGCTATAAATGGATGTATAAATACCCTAACCACGCCCCAGTCAGGTAATAATCTCTTTTTTTTTTACGTGAATACCGCACAATAGTCTCAACTGCTCCCAACCGTCTAGAGCCAGTGAGACTATGGCATCCCCAATAAGGGTATGTTGTGAGGCAGAAGGTAGTGGGGAGGAGAAGGAGATGAGAAAGGGGAAGGTTGAGAAGTACCTGACTATTCAGATCTGGTCACCAAACACGGCTAAAACTAAAAAATAGTGGTCTTTCACCAGAGTGATGCTTAGAGTATCTACCACTCTGGATATAATACTGACTACACTAGCGTTGCCTCCTGGTATATTGTTGCTCTGAGGGTGGTATAACTCAAACTAATTTGCGTAGTATTCTCTGGTCATGAGGCGAAGAAATCTCGTGGAACAATATGCAACCCAACAAAAAGAGTCATTGTGCACGTGCGATGTAAATTAAACTATAAAAAAAACTATGTGGCACAATAGTAAGATACTTGGTCAAGGCTCAATACCCGAGAAGCGCAAATGAAAATACGGTCTTTTCACACATAACAAATCGTATATTTGTGCTTCGTTCCATACTTCACCCTTGTGTAAGGTGGAGGATTGGCGTTATCTGCTTTTAGTACATATATCTCACTTACGAAAATCTTTAAAAAATGCTGTCGCTACAAAAAAAAAAATAACCATACAGCTGTTAACATTTTATACATCATATTATATATAATACCTACCCATCGCTGGTTCAGGCAAAATGTTTATTTATGGAGACATTTTACAGCAGGTTTTCAGACATTTAAAAATTCATAGCAAAGGGCTTCCGGAATCCCTTCGACCCACGTCTTTTCATTCTCCTTTCCACCACCCTTCCTCAAATATGTGATATTTTTCAATGTTCATGACGATAACTGCAGAGATTTATTTACGAGAATAAAGAAACTTTAAAATCCAAGTTACACCACCTAGTTCTCACACCTATAAATTCGATGGAAAAGCATTATACCTACTCGAGAATCAAATTCATAACCACCAGACTAAAAGTAAAATGCATAAACTACTACGTTGTGGAGATTATTTTTATTTTATCTCTCAAACACTTTACTGATGTGCGCAAAATCATTATAAATTTAATAATTATAATAATGATAGTGTATATATATTTATATATAAATCTTAATATTCGCATATTTCAGAGCTCCATCGGAACCTTCACTGGCTCAAGCGCACTGAAAGAATCCAGTACAAGTTGTGCTGGATGGTGTTTAAATCCATTAACGAAATGGCCCCACTGTACATCACCGAACTATGCGTTCCAGAAAACATTCTTCTAAGGCAGTCGACTCTTAGATCAGCAACGTCATCGGCTATCGGAAGGCTGATGGAACCCAAACGCAATCCAAATACTAAGTTTGGAGATCGCGCTGCAGGAGTATCGGAGCCGAAGACTTGGAATAAATTCCCTCCGGAACTAAGATGTTTAACGAGCCCAACAGAATTTCGGTCCAAACTAAAAACTTACCTTTTCAGACTCTCATATCCTTAAATTCATTAAAAAAATCTCAACATGATCTGCCTCTAGACGAATCACCTTTAGACATACAAATTTTAACCAACGAAAAATTCAGAAAGTGCATTTTTTATTTCGCTCTCATGCCCTAAATCAGAAAAATAAATCATAATTATAATTTTAAGTTAATACGTGTGTCTATCTGATGGGACCTGCCAGGTAAGTATGTTCCTGTACATTTTCCAATTTAAACTAGGAATTAATATGTAATAATAGAAAATAAGATCTGTACAGCGCCCTTGAGGTGATTTTTTACAAAAACGGCGCTATACATATCATCCAAATATTAATATTATTATATGTATTCCTTAGGATTAGAATTAAGTAAGGGACGCTTAGATGGTTTGGTCACATAGAGCGAAAGAACGAAGAAAGAAGGGTGAAAAAATATACGAATCAAATAAGTAGTTTGGGACGCCCAAGGAAGACACCGCACGATCAAGTGAATCAAATACTTGAGTCGGGCCATGTGAAGAGTCAGAATAACAGAAGAGTACGTATTAGACGATCTATGAATATGATTTTTTTAATTTTTTTTTTTAAATATGAATACCGCACAAGAGTCTCAACTGCTCCCAACCGTCTAGAGCCAGTGAGACTATGGCATCCCCAAATAGGGTATGTTGTGAGGCTGAAGGTACTAAGGAGGGGAAGGAGATTGGGAAGAGGAAGGTTGGGATGTACCTGGCTATTCAGATCTGGTCACCAAACACGGCCAAAGCCATTTCAAGCAACTTTTCGATTCTAAATGGTGGTCTTTCGCCAGGGCGATACAGAGTATCTACCACTCTGGAACGTGCCGCAAATAAACTTTTATTATTTTCACATGAATTAAATGTGTTATGACACATATTAACTAAATAAAAGTTATTGGCGCACGCCGGGTTTGAACCCGCGACCTTTGGATTCGTAGTCGAGCGTCTTACCACTCGACCATGGAGGCCGTCAATGAAGCAAGGAGTGTATGCCAAGATAGAGTTGTATGGCGATCCGTTCTTTCTGCCTACCCCTGCGGAGAAACTGCGTGAAAAAGCGTGATGGTTAGTCAATTATTAGTTATTTTATATATATATATATATATATAATAATAATAATAATAGCTTTTATTTCAGCGGAACAGAGCGGTGGGTGCAATACTCTGTCTGCCATATAAGTAAAAATACATATCAGAAACTTAAAACAGTGAAGATAACATAAAAAACAAAATAGAAAAAATAATGATAGTAATAAAAGTAAAATAAATAGATAAAATCACGTAAAATGATAATAATAATAATAATAATATAAGAGCATTATAATGAAATAAAAGAAAATAACTTTTACGGCGGATTGAGGGAAATTCTCCACCTGTGATGTAGGGGCGCACTGTGCCACTGGACGGCAGCCTGGACGAGAGTGTTCTCAGTTCCTGGTAGCGCTGTCTCGTTCCTGCCATTCTGTATATATATATATATATATATGTATATATATATATATATATATATATATATAAACGCCTTTTTCAATCTTAGCCCTCTAATACCGAAGAATCTGCCATACCCAAAATTGAAGGTGCCTTAATCCCACTGACGCTTTAAGTTTTTACGCCTGCGTTATGTTCACATAAAAATAAGTATACGATATTAAATTAAGCAAATTGCTTTCGTATTATTTTTTTCTTACGTCCGAAGATTGTAAGCGATCTCACTTGAAATGACGACGTCTTAGAATAATATTGAAATAGCCCCGCCCTTGGGAATAAATCAAGGGGAAAGCATTCACAACCATCGAACAATATGACGTCACAAACACTTAGAGTATGTTGGCCAAATATGCTTGAATAAACAACTAAATAATATCTCGCATTACGCCAGTGATATGGAATTTGCTAGAAGTGCCCGTAAATATATATTTTATTTTTACTAAGACTTTATTCATGATTTTTATTTTTAGATTAATTATTGAACCAATATCAATAAGAAGGTTTCGGTAGCTCAATTGGCAGAGAAATCCGAGGTTCCAAGCCTGAGTCTCGGTCGCGACCCAATTCTTTTTATTTTCTGTGTCTTCTTCTTTCTCATATTACGTTGAAAATTATTGATATTTTTTCAACAATCAATATTTTTTTAGTGGTCGCGTTACCAAAGTGGAATATTTTATGAGCAGTTTTTCAAAGCTTTTTTTTCTTCATTGAACATGAATACAGCTAGAGCCAGAGTCATCCAGCCCAGAGTGGTTAATACTCATTAGTATCACCCTGGTAAAAGACCACCATTCAGAACCGAAACGTTGCTTGAAATGGCTTTAGCCGTGTTTGGTGACCAGATCTGAATAGCCAGGTACTTCCCAACCTTCTTCTTCCCCATCTCCTTCCCCTCCCCACTACCTTCAGCCTCACAACATACCCCTATTGGGGATGCCATGGTCTCACTGGCTCTAGACGGTTGGGAGCAGTTAAAACTATTGTGCGGTATTCATATAAAAAAACTCCACAATCCGTACTTAATATTATTATACTGCGTTATTAATATTTTCCTATTGGGGTGTATTGTCTCGCCCAAGCTAGCTTACAAAAATCGTATCTTAAGAAATTAAAAAACAAATTTAAAATACAAGTTAACGCAAGATTTGCATCTGTCTTGACATGGTAACTCCTCCCAGTTAAACAGTTGTAACTGTGGTTCAGATTTTAATCTCAAAAATAGAACTTTTAATTATTTCGTTTAAAACACTTTTTTTAAATTAGTACACGGGGCTTAAAAAGAAAAAAACCTCTCAGTTCTTAACTTTTTTTTTTTAACAAAAAAATTGAAGGTCTTTAGCTCAAACATAATGTAGGTACAAATTTAAAATGAGAGTTCAACGTGTACGTTTTACTAGTTCTAGGTTATCAATTACAACTTGTTACATAAGCAATTGTCTAAAATTTTACCCAGATAAATAAAATAAAATATCTATGTATTTGAAATATTAAATTTGCAAAAATAACTCATTATCGTGGAGAGAACTTTTTTTCAATCTTAACTGAAATCAAAAAACTTGATTATAAAGAATTTTCTTCGTGAGTACGTACGAGTGTGAACTTTTTACATTTAAAACTGATGTTAATCAAATTTATCAAATTTAAAAAATGATATTTTCAAATCCCTACCATCCTAATAAAGTACCTACCTATAATGTATTTTAGCAGACATTATTGCGTGTATAAAATAGGTGGATTAAAAAAAAAGAGCTTTTTTATGAACATTAAGTAAAAAAAAAAAAAATAACAACATAAAAAAAAAAAACAGTGTAACAACAAAATTATATATATACTTATGCATAATGTCTAAATAACGACAACTTCCACATAGGCAAAGCCAGTGCGTGAATATACTTCTGATCAGTCAAATACTCGTAGCAGTGAAAAATCACCTACCATGGAGTGCACATAACTTATATTGGTATAAATATATAAATATATATTTATATATTTATATTTATATATATATATATATATATATATATATATATATATATATATATATATATATTACTTCTACAAAAATTAAAATAAATAATATTGTATCTTGCTAAGTCTAGTTCCATTCTGTGAAACTAATAACAAATAAATTCATAAATCATTAAAGACCAATAGCTACAGATCTTTGCTAGTTGACTGTTGTTATTACTTGACGTATACCAAATATTGTATATGATACAATTCCCACCGGGAGTTAATACGTTGCAGTTTTAACTTTATGGTATCCAATGTGTACCGATATTATATAGTATCTAGTTCATTCCATGTAGCAGCTTTCGGCCAGAATGGTCTTGAGAAATGTAGTACATGGACGTCTTAGAGACGATTTTTCCGCGTAAATCCACAGCGATAAATTTCAATAAATTGTAAAACTGCTAGGGTTGAAGTTGCAAAGCTTTGTGGCATTAAGTAACGCAGAGTGAATAGTGTACATATTTCTGTGTACCATTCGCCAGGAGTTGGTGGGTTTTGATTGTTGAATTTCCTTTTTTTAAATCCTTCGCATGTGAACGTTTTATAAATATTTAAGAACTGTTACCAAATTTAAAACTGACAATTCGTGGTGAAATTCCTTTAAAATGAATTTATGATCAAAATACCATTGTTACTTATTTCCACTTATTTATTTTTGATCAGACCGGTTCACCTTGTAACGAGCATCTTCAGACTGAAGTCCAGTCAGGCAAAAATAAATGAGTGGAAAAATTACAAAGGATTTTAATCATCAATTCTTATTGTTTATTAATTTTAATATCAATGCCTGATGAGGATATTAAAAGAGGGGTGAATGCAGGAAACTCCATTAATGGAGGGCTAAACGCAATTAAAAAAATGACAAAAAAAGAGAAGTTAGCAGTCCACAATAGAGTGCAAGAGAATGTGAGGCATAGAACGTAGACTGAATGCTGTTGACATAAGATCCCTAAGGCGTGTGTGCGTTCAAATCACGTATGGCGATGTTTAAAATGCGGCTTTCAGGAAAGAATGCAAGGTTGATGTAAACGTAATGAAAATGATTAAGAAAAGAACGCTTAGATGGTTTGAGCATGTAGGCCGAATCAACGAAGAAATGAGTTGGAAAATAATATACGACGCGAAGGGAATGAATGAAGAAGTTGGGCACGCTCGAGTAAGAAATGGCACGATCAAGTGAATCAAATACTTGAGTCAGCCCAAGTCAAGAGTCAGCATAACAGAAGAGTATCATATGAGACGATGTATGAGTATGAATGAAGCAAGGAATGTGTGCCGAGACAGAGTTGTATGGCGGTCCATCCTCTCTGTCTATCCCTGCGAGGAAACGGCGTGATGGTTATTCTATTATTTTATATTTATTAAATGTGTAATGACACATTAAAATACGCACGTTTGAAACCTTATTTATTGTTTATTGTTTTTAAAATAGATTACTATGGCAAATGGATAAACAATATAAAAATATATATTCCTTTATAACATCTTTATCAAATACTAGTAGAGGGATTGTACTAAGGCTGCGCGTAGAGCGAGGGATGATGGCAAAGCGAAAGCCATTTATACTTCTGAGATCATGACAGACCCTTTGCATAATGGACCTTACCCTCGCGATACAAATCAGTATTGTCGAGATGCGGATCTATTTTAGGAACAAATATACAGACATGGTGATTAGGAAATCATACATTTGTATTATAATATACAGGGTGTCCCAAAAGTCTATTGTATCTATTAGAGGGCTGGTAGGCCAACTAATGACGGACCAGAATATCAAATATGACCTGAAATAAAAAATCGTTAATTTTCGTGATATTGGCACTTTTTCGCGAAAACTTGAACACCTTCTGAGGATTTCATTTGTGTTTTGTTTAATTTTAAATAAACACCTTACACTTTACTTCAACAAGTGTTTTCATTATAATTCCTAATTGTTGAAATAATATTACAATAAGCTCTTTTTGCAGTAAAATAGCTATATCTTTTTTTTCTAAAGCAGAAATTGTGTTTATTTGTTGTTATAAATGTTTCATGTGTTCTGTTCTTATTGCTTTATATTTTTACCAGTGAAACCGCTTTGTCAAATACTTTCAGTTTCGTATTATTTGACACCGCTATTGCTACATCCATAAAATTATTTATTTACGCCCGTTAAATGCTTTCAAACAGTTATTAAATATTTGGATTAATTAGGACGCTAAGTGCCCAAAAAAACAAATCATAACTGACATTTTATAATGTTATTTTATTTTATAGAAAGTCGAAATTAATTTAGTTTTTAAATAATGGAAACTGTCGAGATTGCTTTAAATTATAAATAAATATTTTTTCAAAGGGTGTGCTACGTATACTTTTATTTGACAAATTAGTATTTTGTTTAAACTACAAGCAGTTTAATTTTTTTATCTTCAAGAAAATAATATACAGTCGAACTTGGTTATAACGATCACGGTAATAGCGAGGTCACGGTTATAATGAGAAATTACAGAATGATTTATTGGTTCGGGCTTATTTTCATACAATCGTGTAGGGTTATAACGAGGTCGCTTCACTGATATAACGTCCAAATAATATTGTCAATTCAATGCGCCCGGGTATAATAAAAAACCCGATTCTCGAAACAGTCGAATAATGTCATAAACAAGACAAAGAAAGCCGCCCCCTGCACAGCGGCGGACTTTCGCAAATCCCGAGGGTTTATAATCCCTGATAGTTGTCGCTCTAAGAAACATTTCTATCCAGTACTGTGCCTACAGTTTATTATTATTATTAGTGTAATCATAAATTAAATCATTTCCTAGTTAGTTAAGAATGATTTTCGTAATTAAAAAAATGTGTTGCTTTATTATATGCAAGCTTTCACACCCTGGGGTAAATATCGATATTAGTAGGTAGATACTTTTTTACTTACCTACGTTTATAACGAGTTATGGCTATAAGAAGCAAATTTGGTTGGTCCCTTGGCGCTTGTTATAACCAAGTTTGTCTGTACACATAAACAGTGCCTAAATATTGTACACGAAAGAAAAAATAGTATTGAATAGCGGGTACATCCAGAGTTAAATAGTTTTATCAAAAAAAAAACTCTATTTTTTATTTCTTTTAAAAAGAAAGACAAACATTCCCGGGTTACGTTAACCTGACAATATTTGAAAAACTCCTACTGCCATCATAAGATGCGGAAGATGTTGCTTGTGCAACGATGGAGGACTTAGCCAACAGAGGAATTAAACGCACGACGCCCAGATGGGAATCCGACGCGTTTGTCCACTCAGCTACCGACCGGTCGAACGACTGGTCTACTAGATGAGTTTAATTTATGACGTTTATATGCATATCTGTTATCTAATACCTGTTTATATGTTACATATTTTACCAATATCTAACCTAAATCTGACATTTATGTTGGATAAATGGATTGGAATTCATATTTTTGTAGTCATATTTTTTGGTAACTTTTTTTATCAACTATATAAGAGGCACTGTTGGAGTAATTTAAAAAACAAGGCTTCTGAATGGTGTTATAAAATCATTACTAGGTTTATTATAGTAGAACACACTTGAGGTGAAATATTACAAAACTTCGCCATTAAAATGCAATGTCATTATTATTAACAACTGCAATAATAAAATAATAATCAGACAATTTTGATAATCCTAAAACAAACTATAAGACACAAAGTTTTAAAGTAGTATATTTTTCTACTTCTAGAACGTAGACAAAATTTTTTACAAAAATTAATCCATCAAGCTGATGTTTTCTCATTTGGAGTAGTTACTTGTTACTCGCCATCCCTTCCAATTCTACCAAACTCCATTGTATCAAGTTTGTTCAAGATGTGCAGTGACAGCTTCGACCACTGACCAAATAATTCCTAGAAGTGTGACTTATAACGATTTGAAAGAAAAAACGTGTCGCCAATTTTCACGAGACCTTGTGACTCCTAAGCCCTAAACAGGCCAGTAAAATGACAATCTGTTTGAGGATTCCAGAGTGGTAGATACTCTCAATATCGCCCTGGTGAAAGACCATTATTCAGAAACGAAACGTTGCTTGAAATGGCTTGAGCCGTGTTTGATGAATAGCCAGGTACTCCCAGCCTTCCTCTTCCCCATCTTCTTCTCCTGCTCACTACCTTCAGCCTCACAACAAACATTGATTGGGGATGCCATGGTCTCATTGCGTCTAGACGGTTGGGAATTCTCCGTAAAAAAAGTGGTAATTCGGTATTTGAAATAAGGAAAAAATTAATTCACTTTGGGCACATACTCGTAGACCCGCTCACAACACACTTCTATCGGTATATCTCTTCAGCGGTTTCAACTAACGGTTATACAGGGTGTAACAGGACGTACGCTACACATATTCGGAGTAAAAAAACAGATGTCATTTTACTCTTAGATGCCGTTTTTCAGAACAAAAATAAAAGTTTTTCGCATGTCACCCCCTAGCTAGAACATAGAGCTAGTTCACTTACCCCCCGCTCTGTCCTTTAGTGTCCAATTTCGCAGAAGTAAGACAGTGCGTATTTCAAATTATTTATTATTTATTACAAACAGGACACTTTCAAGATAAATGGAAATACAGTTACCTCATCCCAATTTTTAAAAAAGGAGATAAAAATGAAGTGAGCAATTATAGACTGATTTGCCTTTTATCAACTATACCCAAATTATTTGAAAAACTTACTTTAAATAAAATCATTCACTGTATCAAACCACTAATCTCACCTAAACAACATGGCTTTACTTAAGGAAAATCTACTTTGTCTAATCTTTTAACATAGCAAAATTATATATCCGAGTCCAGGTCCATGAAGCTACAAGTTGATTCTGTCTACACCGATTTCAGCAAAGCATTCGACAGAATTAATCATGACTTATTATTTTTAAAAAACTTAAGAAATTTGGCATAGCTGGGCCTTTTTTATGTGGTTTAGCAGTTAGCTTCCTCTCATTTTCTTTTCCTTCCCTTACAGGAGTCGGCAGAGAAAACAAACCGCCATACAACTCTGTCTCGGCGCGAACTCCTTGCTTTATTCACATTCATACATCGTCTCATTCATACTCTTCTGTTATTCTGACTCTTGACATGGCCCGACTTAAGTATTTGAATAACTTGATCGTGCCATGTCTTCCTCGGGTATCGCCGACTTCTTCTTACATTCACTTTCGCGTCATTTATTATTTTCACACTCCTTTCCTTATCAATTTTCTCTACGTGCCCAAAGCATCTAAGCGTCTCTTTCTTAATCCTATTCATTACGCTTACATTAGCCTTGCCTTCTTTCCAGATATCCATATTTTTAACACAGTCATACATGGTTTTACCACAAGTACACCTCAGGGATCTCATTAATTAGGTATTTCTCTTAATTATTGTCATAAAATATTTGTTTATGATTTTGTTATTTTCACACTGTTTGTATTTTTATTTTATAATCTCTTGATGCACACATGCATTGTTATACCCATATTTATATATTTTTTAATGATTTATGGTAACGATCATGATTTTAGATGGTTTTAATTTGAATACATATCTGTGGTATATTATTTTCTGGTTGTTATATTAGGTTAGGTAAAAGTGCATAATATAAATTCACTGTTATTATTATTGATGAAGTCTGTCGGGTACGTCATGTTACAGCCTGTATAGCGTGGGTTTCCGGAATGCTACTTTTCCCAAATGCAGGGAAGGAATGCTACCTGAGCTGTATTTAGAAGCACTGCAGCGGGCGGCGGAGGCTCTTGGGAAATCAGAAAAAGCGGAGATATTTATATATGGTATGATAACAGCAAAGTACCAGTTAATCAAAATAATCATTAAAAATGTGACATCTACCTACAATTTAATTTGTGGTAATGTTTTGAGACACTATTTCAAACGTAAGTCTTACTGTATTTAAATATTATATTTATTGTGTCATCGGGATATTTATTAAATTACAAAATTATTTGTTTGATGTTGAACATAAGAATGAATCGTAAAATCGACCCGTTCTCATGTATTGAATGTCAACCGTGTACAAACGCAAGTTCCATTGAAATACCTGTAGAACAAGGACAGCAGCCCCACGAATATATATACCTCAAATATATATTCATAAAAAACATTATATTCGCATATGACGACCTTCGTGACAGAGCATTAAACTCTCTGGCTCTCGACCTATTTTTTCAAAGACAAACATCCCCGGGTTACGAATAACCTGACAACATTAATCAATTAAATATAAATTATTCGCCCACACCGGGTTTGAACCCGCGACTTTTGGATTCGTAGTCGAGCGACTTGCCACTCGACCACGCAGGCAGTACCAACAACATGGAGGTAGTATGGCATTTCCAATGTGTAGACTGCAAGTATGGGAAAGAAAAAAAGTTTACAATGGAAAGAGCACTACTATGAAATAAATATCTGTGTGTTTATATATATACTCGTATGTACGTACATAAATAAACATTTAAAAAAAAAGACAAACTTTCCTGAGTTACGGATAACCTGACAATCTTTAACAAACTCCTACTGCCATCATAATAAGCTCAAAAGATGGCTTGTGCAATGATGAAGGACTTAGCTGGAAGATTATTTAAACACGCGACGCTCAAGGGTAGAAACCCGACGCGTTTGTCCACTCAGCTACTAACCAGTCAGCCACTATCATTCAGTCATCAACCTTACTCTTTCCTTTTTCTTTTCGAATACCCATTTCTTTCAACCTCGTAACCTTTCCCCAAATGCCATATATGCCATAGTTCTACTGGTTTTTTTTAGCATTTGGCAGTTGGCACACTGATTTTTATTCACGGGATTAAAAATCACGGGATGTAACTTAACTAGTTAAATTAACCCATTTTAAATATGAATAATGTCTGCTGAAAAACATTATAAGAAGGTACTTTATTAAGTAGGTAACGATTTCAAAATATTACTTTAAAATTAGGTAATATCACGACCTTCAATAGTTTTTAACCATAAATTCATATTAAAAATTGTATATTCCATGATTAAAAAAATATGTATTTGCAATAATACAACAATTATTTTTTCCGCACGCCGATGGTGAAAATACATTTAGCAACCTACCCTCTTATTAACGTCGCAATAAATATTTTCCTACATTCGCCAGACTAGGTCTGTAGCGATTGTGAAAGGTCTTATATTATTTGTAACAGTACACAAGAAGGGGTGTCAAAACACCCTTCAGAATCAAGGTTTTCGTAGAAATTTCTTATTTTTCCTTGTTTTTTTTCATTAAGATCCTAAAAATTTCGTCGGGGATAACAATCTGGTTTACTTGTCTTATTTGTACCCTGTTAAACAATATTATTTATTGTTTGACAGTCTGAAAGGTAGATAGTAAAGAATTCATCCAGAAAATCACTAGCGGAAAGCAAAGGAGGTAAGCGTGAGTTCTAACAATCGATAAACAGACCCTTATACAAGCGAGCGAACATTGCTAAAAGTTATTTTTTGTGAATTCCAGAGTGGTAGATACTCTAAGTATCACCCTGGTGAAAGACCGAGAAGAATCTAAACGTTGCTTGAAATGGCTTTAGCCGTATTTGATGACCAGATTTGAATAGCTAGGTACTTTCTAACTTTCCTCTTCCCCATATCCTTTCCCTTCTAACAACCTTCAGCTTAGCAACATATCCTACTTGGAGATGCCATAGTCTCACTGGCTCTAGACGGTTGGGAGCAGTTGGGACTCGACATCTCCTTCTCCTTCACACTGAAGGCAGTGTGAAGGAGAAGGAGATGGGAAAGAGGAAGTTTGGGAAGCACCCGGCTAAAGATTGTTATATAAACGAGCGACACTTGCCAAGACAAACGCAAATCGTCCATCGTTGACACCAACTAAATAGACCCAAGAGTCGAAGAATTTTTTTAGTTTAGGTTTTTTATAGTGAATACCGCTCAAGCGTCCTCACCGCTCCCAACCGTCTAGAACCAGAGAGACTATAGCATCCCCAATGGGAGAATTTTGTAAAGCTTAGGGTGGTGGGGAGGGGGAAGTTTAAGGTTGGAAGTTACCTGGCTATTTAGATTTGGGCACCAAACATGGCTAGTCATTTCATGCAACGTTTCGATTCTGAATGGCGGTCTTTCACTAGGACGATACTTAGGTTTTCTGCACAACCTTAACTCCAGGACCTTCCGCTAACCGGTCGACCCCTCTAACCCATTTGTCTACCAAGGTGAAGTTTTAACCCCTATTAAAAATTTGTTATACCATTTTGATTAATTCAATATTTTCATAAATATAAATAGAACATGTATACTTTGTTTTTAACCACTTTTTTATTTAATATTTTGTCTACCGGTTTCGGAAGTACCCTCCTTAAGTAAGTATGGAAGGGTACTGAAACCGGTAGACAAAATATTAAATAAAAAGTGGTTAAAAAAACAAAGTATATATTTATTTATATGGCACACAAAGTTAATGCTTTTTACGAATATATTCAATATTTTCAGGTTATCGCCCGGTACGAATAAAGAAAAAACTTTAAATTAGCTTGTGACTTAGGTACGTATGTACATGGAAGATATGTGCTGCCTTTTGTTGGTTTCTTTTCTTGGAAATAAATATTTTTCTAAGACCGGTAATGTATAATTCACAATACCAATGAATGTACAGTGTTTGTAATTCGTGTACGAATGGGGATTAATCGCGAGTCGACAACCTGCGGCTTGCGAGCCCCTTACGGCTCTTTGCCCTAAATTTACCATATATTTAACAGCCACGCTAAAGCCGTTGTATTTTTTTCAAAGATGAAAATTTCCTGGTTAATAAGCTGGACATATTTTAACTTATCATAATTCTATCATTATATGCGAAAAAAGTTGCTTGTACAATGATGGAGGACTTAGTTAGCAGAGGATTGAACCCAACTCTTCGGACAACTCGGCCACTCAACATGTTAGGTCTAAGTGTACTATTTTATTATACATTTTTATCGGGCTGCGATTATTTGTGTTCTTATAAGTGTGAGTTAGACAAGACTAAATAAACTTGACGATGATGCAGAAATCTGTTTATTTTTTCTGAAGTAGCAAAAACTCTCGAATGGTTAGCTGACTGCATATTTGCAACGTTTTTCTAACTGAAATATCTAGGTCATTACAACTGTTTCAGCTTTACGGTGATAGTTTGTTAATTAGCTGTTTCAGCATGAGTTAATGAGCTTTTGCATACGTATTTGTCAGCATCCAAAAATACACACTTTTGGCTTTCTAGTAGAAATATTATGTACTACAAATGATTTATCTATTAATTCTATACGGGTAGTTTTTTTTTTTAATTCTTATGGATACTGGAATTTTAGGTACAACGTCCAAAATACCTTTTGCTGGTTTTAAAACTACACTTTTTGCTGACATTTTTGTACGATTTTTATAGAATTTAAAATAAAACAGTCAAAAATTTTACTCACTGGAAACCTCAGACATGTTTCCAAATACCCGTTTAGAATTTAAAAGAAATATCTTTTGTAGTTTTGTTTGTATTAGAATGCTACACAGTGACGTTTAGCGCAATTTTCGAGTGTTGGGTCACTATGTGAATAACAAAAAAAGTATTTTTAACATTTTTCTAACTATTATTGTCGACTGTATTATAGAATAGAGTGTGCTGATGTACAAATTTTTGTCGATGATTTGTACAGTTTCAGAAAAAATGTCCAGCTATTGCTTAAAAATATGTAACAATGTTTATGATAATTATGTTGTGTATCTTTTTTGTCTCTCTTTGAATATCTTGCTTTTTGTATCATTTATCATTGATTGAGTTTTTGTAGTTTTATATTTGGTGTATCCTTTGTATTTGTTTATTTATTTACACCCGTTATAGGCTTTTATACAAATGTTAACATCTTTTTAAAAAACAATGACCTCATTAGTGTAAAAAAAAAATTATAAAATAAATATAAAAAAGAGTATTGAATAGCAGATATAAAATATTGTAGATGAAAATAACTAATAATATTCAACAAATAACAGGTTAAACTTTGACATGAAGCACTCACTTTGTGGAAAGACATAATCAAATTTTAAATAAAAGTAACTTAGTTTTAACACCATTTTATTGGATACATAAACCAACCGGTTTCGGCTCTACCTGAACCTTTTTCAGGGCCGACTAAATACGTATTGAATCAAAACAGAATTATAATACTTGGGGAAAAAACATGGGCACATCAACTTAGGTGGGGGTTAAGTAAGGGAGAGGTGGTAGGAGCAGGGGTAGGGGGGTGGAAGGGGAAAAATTTTTAAAATTGGACTGCTGGATAAATCTAGTTGCTTATTAAGTAAATTATTTTTATTTATTTTTAGAGATTTTTTAATTTCGAGTGCTTCTAAATTATTTAGGCGTAGACCTATCCCATTTCTATGGAGTACGTCTATTCCAGAAGATTTGAAAAAAGAGTGATCCATTTCAATTAGGTGTAAAGTGAATTCAGAGTAACCTACTCCATTCAGGCACTTAAGATGTTCAGTCACCCTTGTGTTGACATTTCTTGCCATTCAAAATAAGTGTTGAATTGCGAGGTTGAAGCAGAATTGCTACAATAGTACGGTAGGTACTGCCTTGTAACCGTCTTACTAGGAACATGAAATGAAATCAAGTTTAATAGTTCAGGGCTGTCAATCATTGAATTTGTAATTTTGTATAAGCAAATCAAGTCGGTAGTTATTCTCCGTTCAGACAATCTCAAAAAAATTAAGGTGACAAAGAAGATAATCGTAATTGATACATTCCTTTAATATATCCATTCTGAAGTTAATAAATCTTAAGAATTTATTTTGAACTCTTTCTATTGAAAAGGAATGAATAGCATAACTTGGTGACAACACTGTTGAGTTGTATTCAATTTGTAATTTTTTTCAACAATTACTGTACGCTAAGTTTTTAAAACTGAGTTGTTTTCGCGTAAGTGAGAACATCTGTTAAAATCCGGTATAAATAATAAAAAAAACCTCCCGAAATTATCTACTTTTTCTCGACTATTGGCAACCTATGGTATAGCTTTTACTCTATTGGTGAAACATGTTTCCAGTATCAACATCTCTTACGCCGTGAGACAGTGTTTTTGTTGAGAATCTCTAAGGGAAAGTTCATAAATCATGATTTGTGACTGTTATCAGACAGTGAGCATGATAAAGGACATTGTATGGGGTAACAATGGTCAACCGAGAAGCAGGATATACGTCTTCAGAAAAGACCATACGAGGAGCCGATCCGACCCCCTTGAATCTTAAATAGGAAGGGATGAAGCCATTTACTGTAATTTTAAAAATTTAAAATTGTATTAAGTGATAATTCAGATTGTATACACTCAGTAATAATAAAAGTAAAATAGTATTTGTAAAGCGCATTTTTTGTGATATCTTGCTTCATCTGCGCAATGTTCTCCTCAGTGCTCCTCATAAAGATGATAAAATAAAATTTTAAATTAACATGCTTTTTTTTTTCACGGAGTGAGTTTTTTTTAACTCCTTGAGAATAATATTTGACGACTTGCATGGTCGAGTGACTGCTTGACTGCAAATCCAGAGGTCGCGGGTTCGAACCCGGTATGCGCAAATAAAATATTTTTAATTGATATGTGTCACAACACATTTAATTAACAAAATAAAATAAAAAATAGTAAATTTGCGGCGCGTTTCAGAGTGGTAGATACTCGTATCGCTCTGGTGAAAGACCAACATTCAGAATTTAGACGTTGCTTGAAATGCCTTTAGTCGTGTTTGGTGACCGGATTTGAATAGCCAGGTACTTCCCAACCTTCCCCTTCCTCATCTCCTTCCAGTTCCCACTACCTTCAGCCTTACAACATACCTCTATTGGGGATGCCATAGTCTCACTGGCTCTAGACGGTTGGGAGCAGTTGAGACTCTTGTGCGGTATTCACGTAAAAAAATTAAAATATATGTAATTTTTGTACTTTATATAATCATTTTAATAAATTAAATAGAATAATATATTCAATCATTAAATTACACAATTTTATCATTGATTTTAGTAATCAGGATTGTTTACTTTTTCCCGACTCAGGCGTGGCTAGAGCCAGGGTATTTATACATCCATTCATAGCACATCTCGACATAATGTTTTGTTTATTTGTATAACCACGTTTTCACAGTATTGTTAACAACAAAAATATAGAACATAACCACAAAACCCGTTGAGTTATGTTCTGTTACGTCGCGTAACAAAACGTAGTGGGCGGAGTCGCCGGAGACGCGGGAGACGGAAAACGTGCTTACACACCGAAAAGTGGTGCAATAATATGTGGCAACTTGTCTTATCTCTCTCTCTCTCGCACGGTTTACGACGTGAAAACCCGAAGAGAGTGATTTATCGTAAATTTGTATAGGTTGAGTAAAAATATTTAGCTCTCTCTACATATATATTCTTGCTCTTTCTATCGAGTCAGTATAATAATAATAATAATGAACCTATGTAGCGCAGTTTTGTGATATTCCACCTCAAGTGCGCTTCATACTAAATTAATTACGCTAATAAGATTAACTAGCAAGTAGAAAATAATACATAATATGTATACAAATTAAAACTATCTAAAATCATGATCGTTATCATAAATCATGAGAGAAAAAGGTTCAATTATGGGTATAACAGTGTATGTGTACATCAACAGATTAAATAAAAGAATTTACCAGCAGCTAAGGGTATAGAAATTCAGATGAAACATATGAATTCATATAAACATATTTGTCAAATCAAAGAAAAAGAAATAAAATTGAGGACAGTTAACATGTTGGTACTTAAAACATTAATATTCAAGTATTATAAGTAAACGATTCAAAAAATGCAAACAGTGTAAATATAACAAGTAACAAAAGAAAAATAAATATTTTATGACAATGAATATATGGTTTTCAGTAGATAGTGAAGACATTGAGTTATAATGATAGAAGTAAGGAGAAAACCGAAACAAAGCAAATTAGGGACGTTTTTAAAGAAAGGTCACAGCAATACCATTAACCAGTGACGTCCCAAACTTCTACGTTGAATAAATTGATTGCACCCGGTATGGAGTTGGTTGAGTTAGCTGGTAGTTGCTGGTAGGTACAGACTGATTTCCATTTTCAACAATGGGCACCCAATATTGCCCACGCAATCACCGCCCACACGATTTATTAAGGCGCCAAAATTTTCCTCCAGACCAAAAATAAACATTTTATCATCTTACGAGTATTATACGATTGTATCTACTCACTGAAGAGATACACAGATATAATTGTGTTTTAGACGTGTCCCAAGTAAGATAACTTTTACCTCACCTCTTGTGTAATTGATTAAACATTTTCAATTCTTTCTTAATCAGAAAATCAATTTGATTGACCCGTCCAGAGCCCAAGAGTCGAAAGATCTTGCGTATTGTAGAAACATCAGTTTTCTTTTTAATAAGTGTAGACCTCCATCATCAAGTGGTAAGACGCTCGGCTACGAATCCAAAGGTCGCCGGTTCAAACCCGGCGTGCGCCAATAATTTTAATTTAATGAATATGTGTCATAACACATATAATTCGTATAAAATAATAAAAGGATATTTGCAGCACGTTCAAGAGTGGTAGATACTCTAAAAATCGCCTTGGTGAAAGACCAACATTCAGAATCGAAAAGTTGCTTGATTGAAATGGCTTTAGCCGTTTGTGACCAGATCTGAATAGCCAGGTAGTACCCAACCCTTCTCTTCCCCATCTCTTTCCCCTCCCCACTAACTTCAGCCTCACAACATACCGCAATTGGGGATGCGATAGTCTCACTGGCTCCAGACGGTTGGGGGCAGTTGAGACTCTTGTGTGGTATTCACTATAAACATAAATACAAAACACTTCTGGTGATTATCTGTCTACTCAAACTTTTCCGATGCAAATGGATATATATATTTTTTACTTTTAAAAATAGCCTTAACTTTTATGACAGTTTTAGGACCACCGTGACAGAGTGGTAGATTCTTTGGCCTGGCCCCAGAGTTCGGTGGTTCAATGCCCGCCAAAGTTAAAATAGAAATGTTTTAAATTAATAATGGCATAATGTTTCGGAAATCAATAAAATTTATGACGAAAGATTTTTTTTAAGAAAACATAATTAGGCAGGTACTCTGTGAAATAATAAAATTTCCATTTTGATGTAATTGCCCGGGGTCGCCAATTAGAGCAAAGCGCTCTTGAAGAAAAATAGTGTTGAAATTTATTATTTTTTTTATATTAACGGACCGTCGTCCAATTACAAAAAATACACAAAACGAAATGAGAAAAAAGAGCAACAGAGAAAGAACAGCACGTATATATTTTTTTTTGAATGAAGCAATTACAAAAATATACATTTGATAGAACATTCAGGTCAAAGCCTGAACAAGGTTTTAGGAGAGTCGATGATGTTAGACATTATAAATTGTATTCTTTGTAGATTATTATCGTAAAGAATGACAAAAATCATTTAGACTGGTACCGAAATTTCAAGACCACGGCTTGAGTTAACAAGTCTCGACATTCTGGACAGTAGAGAATGAAACCTATAATTAGTAGGGTAATGATTGAGGAACAAAAATGCATTGTTTCCAAGTCTACGGTAAGGAATCTTGAACCGGATGAGTTGCAACAAAACAGGTAAATTCCCCTCCCCCGTATAAAAATCTACGCATCTATTTTACAACTTTAACCAGGTAATCATCACGTCTTATTCCGAGAGGCAAGCAGATAGGATGGGCCGCCATACAACTCTTTTGTTATACTATATACCATTCTTTTATTCTAGCTCTTGACATGGCCCGACTCAATTATTTGACTGACTTGATCGTGCCTCATTGTTTTTGGACACAATCCTCGGTTCTTCCACATTCGAAAATTGTCTTATTCGACGGGTTGAGGCTTGAAACTTTTCAAATTGCGCAACTGAGTGTTGCTTACTCGGCCTTGGATTATTTTCGCATTCGTAATAGTCGAATCCACAAGATTTTAATTCACATACACCTCAGGGATCTCACTTTTAGTGCACCCAGTCAATATTCATTCCATGCAATACTTCTCATATCATCTGTAAAAAATAAAATATTATTAATAAGAAATTTTTCAGAAAAACGGCGCTATACGAATCATTATATAAATGTTTTAATTATAAATAATGTACGCTTTATTTTGATGTTAATTACTATAGCCATAGCTTAGAGTAACAATATAAAGAGACCGTACTAATTTGTGACAAATCGTTGACAAACTCGCAAAATATAGCTCTCTCTTTATGCTCGGTTCTATACGCATATGAGAAAAAGAGACAAACAATTGTTGAAACCAATACACGATTTGGGGCGTGCTGAATACCATGTCCGTAATATTTGATCTGTACGAGCTTCATTCTGGTTTGGAGTGTCAGGCGAACGGACTGTCAAAAGTGCGTAAATAGTTAAAAACTTGAGTTATTTTTTGTCCGATATCTAGTAAAACATCATGGCCATATGTGCTATACTTGGTTGCTTCAATCGAAGTACAAAAGGACCAAAAACAAACAGTTTTCACACGTATGTACCATAAAAATCGTCTTTTTTAGTTAGATCTCAAATATTTAACATTCTAACCTACAAAACAACTAGTAACTTACACCAATATGTAATTAATCTTTGGACTATTCGTTCCAATATAATAAACTTCCGTTTGAAATGAGTTTTAGTGGATTCGTAATATTTTTAACTTAGAGATATTTACTAGCTGTCACATAAGAAACCATTACAGTGGGGAATACCCATATTGTACGGCTTCTGAAAGTATCCCGGTCTCTTTCTTTCTCATGATACTAACGCTAAATTGTTGGCAAACAGATAAAGACAGAATAATGTTTATCTTTACGGTTTTCTTCGCATCCGATTGGCTGGAAGCATATACGTCATACCTCCCTTGGTCAATCCTTGGTCAAAAAGTGCGGACAAAATTTCGCAATGTTAGGTCTCTACGTTACTCTAAGAGCCATAGCAATGATTTCCAACGAAATATGAAACAAAAGGAAGACACAGAAAATTAAAAAGATTAAGTTGGTGCAACCGAGACTTGAATTAAATATCAACGTAGTTTCAACACATAGTATAATATAAGTAAAAAATGTATAATTTGCAGATATTTACTGTTAAAAAATTGATAAATATCCTTATTAACGAAATAGAAATACACTATATATCTATCTAAATCTATCGTTTCACTTTGCCACTTCTTTTCATACTGCAGTTAATTTCTTTATTACATACTCGTATTACTTATATTTTATATATTGAAATGTTTTGGTTAAATCTATTATATATTTTCGGAGTGGAGGAACGAAAATATAAACGCAATCCAACTGAAATCGTTGATTTTCCTTTTTTTTTCTTAACGATATAAAAACTGCCATTTTTCCCATTTCTAGCTATGTATTTAGTATTTATAAGTTGAACTAACTAACAGGGGTAGGCAGAGAGGACGGACAGCCATATAACCCTGTCTTGGCACATATTCCTTGCTTCATTCACATTCATACATCGTCTCATTCATACTCTTCACATGACCCGATTCAAGTATTTGATTTACTTGATCGTGGCATGTCTTTCTCGCGCGTTCTCGAATTCTTCTTCCATTCACTTTCGCATCATATATTCTTTCCAAACTCCTTTCTTCGTTCATTCGCTCTACATGCCCAAACCATCTAAGCGTCCCTTTATAATTCCTATTCATTACGCTCACATCAGCCTTGCATTCTTTCCGAAGTTATAAGTTGAAAGGTAAACTTTATCAAAAAAAATATGCCCATTTTAGATATGTGATTTAGTGCATACTTAAAAGTTGAAAAATAATATATTTTTGTTATGGTTTAAAAAAAAATTATAGCTTTATCATTTAATATTGTACAACATGAAAATTAAACAAATCCAATTATAAAATAGGACACAAAATGGTAAAGAGACAAAGTTAGTAATATAATATTGAAATATAATCACATTAAAATTAATGGGTACATCATATTTGAACACTGCGATAATAAATTATTGACTGTTTTCAGTTCGGATAATATGCGGGTCCAGATACTCTCTGATTAGATTCGCCAAACTGTCCCGAATATGTAATAATTACACATTGGACTGCCCTCTCCCCCCGCCCCAATCTTGGGTCGGTCGAACTCTACCCCTCCATTAAGGCACGCACGTAGCCATGGAATATGACACCGGACTAGATTATTATATTATCCAAGTAGATTAATTGCACTAAATCACTGTTTAACAACACCCACAGTCCGCTCTAAGACAGGGGTCTAACAACTCATGCGTGTAAGCAAATAATCATTATTAACAAGCCTTATTTACAATTCTACTCTTTACTTCAGGTAAAAACTTACTTACTAACTTTCCAATCTTCCTCTTCCCTTTCTCATTCCCTTCCCCACTACCTTCTAACTAATTAACCATCACGCCGTTTCTCCGCAGGGGTAGGCAGAGAGGACGGACACACACTTCTTGCTTCATTTACATTCATACACCGTCTCATACATACTCTTCGTATTCTGACTCTTCACATGACCCGATTCAAGTATTTAATTTACTTGATCGTGCCATGTCTTTCTCGGGAGTCCTCGACTTCTTCTTCCATTCACTTTCGCATCCTATATTCTTTTCACACTCCTCTCTTTGTTCATTCGCTCTACATGCCCAAACCATCTAAGCGTCCCTTTCTTGATCTTATTCATTACGTTCACATCAGCCTTGCATTCTCTCCGGATACCCACATTTTTAATACGGTCATACATGGTTTTACCGCACATACGTCTCAAAGATCTCATTTCCACAGCATTCAGTCTACTTTCATCCTTCCTCTGCCAGCTCCATGCCTCACTGCCATACATCAGGGTTGGTATAAGCACTCCATTGTGGACTGCTAGCTTCGCTTCTTTGGACAATTTCTCATTTGCGCCAACAGCGTTCAGTCCTCCATTAATGGAGTTTCCTGCATTCACCCTTCTTTCAATATCCTTATCAGCCTTTCCTTGCTTTCATAAACACACTTCCTACCTTCCATACCACTACCTTCAGTCTCACAAAAATCCATTCTGGTTCATTATGATTCTTGCCATTTCCTGAAAGATTATTATCACTAATATCTGTAAATTATTTTGAGCGATCAATTTTTTTTCGGTCGGAAGTTGGTGATCTAGTTTGAAACTTGTCTCCATAGATGGCGTTACAAAACCTTTACGGTATGAAATACGGGTTTAGATGAACGTTCATAGATGGTACTGCACCATCAACTTTTGGGTTATTGTTTGTATTTGTTATGTCTTTGACAGTGCATTTAAGACTGTGTATCTCGTAAGTAAATAACTCTGTTCGTTCTTTAATTGCCAAGTTTTTTTATTATAATCTTAAGATTTTGAATGTCGCTCAGTGTGTCAATTTAATCGAACGTGACCGGTGGTATTGTATTAATATTTGAAACTGCAAATTTGGGAATATTGTTTGGGTCTGTTTCTTTCAGTCTTTATAATATCAGTGATCATTCGTGTATTCTAACTTTCACTCACTCTACTGGTGAAAGGTATTTTTGGCACGCATGTGCAGAAAACACTTATGTTATTTAAATATTAATATAACACGATGAAAAAATTAATGATGAGTGGGATTTTCTCCTAAACAATTTAAGTTAAAAGTGGTACGGTTAGTCTTTTAACAACGTATATATGATATATATTGTGCGCGAATTTTTCAGTCACTCAAGTGTAAATAGTGAAACATACTCTCCTGAACTCCTAAATAAATTAA
The DNA here is from genome assembly GCA_022651775.1 of Drusus annulatus. Classification (NCBI taxonomy): domain Eukaryota; kingdom Metazoa; phylum Arthropoda; class Insecta; order Trichoptera; family Limnephilidae; genus Drusus; species Drusus annulatus. Next base: position 372,152 of record JAGWCC010000043.1, on the reverse strand, counting down.
ACATATTGAGGAGAAATGAATTACATATATCCAAAAGCACTACAATTTGTAATCCACTTCTGAAAGGTAAGGTTTAACAAGCTTTCTTTGATAAAATAAATCTAATCTTAACCTATTTAAGATAAAACGATAAACATTAAGGCTAAATACTTCTAAGAAGAACTAAAAAAGAGCACTTCAAAAATTTCGTAGATTACTTTAGTTTGACGGCTACCGCTTCGGTTGGCAATCACTGTTATACAGAATATCGTCAGACACTGTATCTGGACACTAGAAGTTAATAAGCAGTTAATTGGAGGTTATCGGCAAGATAAAGCCGGAGCTTTTATTAATACAACGATAAAGTTATAAATCATAAATTTTCGCTTCCAAGCGAGATATTTTGTGTCATAAAGGAATTTCTAAAATAGTGGATCGAATTCCGAAGTCGGCGGTTTTTACAACGGAATAATTATTATGAGATGTATTTTGTAATAAATTATGTACACACGTGCTTATCACGGGTAAATTAAAAGGCTCTTCCAGTTAATTAATTAATTATACCCAAAATACGCGGTAACCGCTCAACCACTGGTAATGTTTTATTTCTAAATATACTCTGTGGTAATTGAAAGATAATTTTTAGGAATAATAAAGCAAATACCTAAATTAACAGAGTTATTTTTTTTAATCTCCTACAATAGCAAGATTATATAAATATGTAGAAAAAACCTTTTTAATGTTTAATTTCCCAAAACAATTCGTTGAAAAAAATGGAATTTAAATACCAGCTTTGACTCTGGAATGTTTTTCGTTGTGTTTCAGCGATTCTTAGAAATCCGATTATAATCAAATAGGTACTTCTTGTTGCGAATTATATAATCTCCATAAAAATAGCACAAAATTTCCCCGAATTCTCTGTATTTTGGATGAATCATCTTTGTATTTTCTTTACCTTGAATATAGGGGTATTCCCCAAATAATTCCTAGTAGGTAAGCAAGGTTATCCCCAAACAAGATGAAGCCCGGTTCTCTCAGTTTGGAATAATTAGTAGAACGAGCTTGTCGCTTTGTTTAAATTCGCTTTTTGAAAAACCCTGTTTCATCTTCTAAGTACTTGATTATACTACTCATTTGGCAAAGGCTAAATAACTTGTTAAACTAATGTAATACAACTGGATGCATTTACGAGTGCCTTCCTTTTTACCCATTTTAAAAGTGACGGTAATAAATTGTGCAAGCTTCTAGAATAATCATATCTTTCTGGATTTATCAGGTAATAGCATAAAGACATATCCCATTTACTCAATTTAATTAACAACATAAATATGGTATTTATTTGAACGCATATAAATGTGACTGTTTTTCTCTTGCTGTCTTGTTGAACTCCATTAATGGAGGACTAAACGCAGTTGGCGCAAATAAAAAAATGTTCAAAGAAGCGAAGCTAGCAGAAATGAGATCCTTGAGACATATGGGTCATGTGAAGTGTCAGAATAACAGAAGAGTATGTATGAGACGATGTATACATGTGAATGAAGCAAGGAGTGTGTGCCTAGACAGAGTTATATGGCGGTCCGACCTCTCTGCCTACCGCTGCGGGGAAACGGCGTGATGGTTAGTTAGTAAGTCTTGTTGCAACTTACGACTAAGTTAAACTGAAGTTAGCTGACAAATAATATAAACTTACTTTGTTAAAATGAAATGAAATAAAAGAGTCCCGGTTTATATAAACAAATCAAAAAAACTATTTACTACAAGCTATGATTGTAAAAACAACAATTGTTAAGTACGTATAAACGAAAACAAAATTATGATCAATTTACTAGAAGCAAAATATGTAATAAAACTGAGATTAGAAAAATATATTTTAAGCAAGGAATATGTTGGTAGGTACTTTACAACATCACTAAAATAGTCGAACTTCTTTAATGTTTTTCTTTTTTCTATATTTATAATTTCTCTTCGTAATGCAAATTACCCCATGCTTTAAACTGTATTTTTTAAAATGTAAATCTATAAGCTCGATTACTCTGTATTGTTTACTTATAGTAACTGGTGTAGTGTTTAATTTTCTCGTCCCAGAGTGAGTTTTTATAATTCATCGGGATTGCTATGTAGCAAGATATTTGATGGATTTCAAATAGACAACCTGTTAGGTTCTCACCTTTTTGTTTATCATCCAGTCCTTACCCATCCCGCCAATTTGCCATTCGGTTTATCTTTGAACAACCTTGCAAAAAAAAGAAGAAGAAGACTTTAGTTGGTGATTATTGTGTCGCGGGTTGCTGCCTTCTTCTGGTTTCATCGTCGGTCGTGGGAGGTTGTGTTGATTACAACAAAGTGTTCAAACGAATTCAAGATTTCAAGCAGTCGAAAACATCCAATTCATCGGTGAGTGAATTGGCTTAAATCCTCATTTTATCCACAATATAAAATCGAAACTTTCATCAAGTAGTATTCGTTTTACAGTCCATTATAATTTCAAAGTTCATCCGAAACTAAAGCGCATTCGGTGTTTGTCGCAGTTTCTGGATCGAACAATATTAAAATATAAAAAAATAACTATCATAAGAAAATAAATTATTCTAAAATTACAAATGCAAACAGTAGGTCTGGCGGTCTTTAATCTCTGACTACCTATTAGAGACACGACGTGCTGCACTATAAAGAGGGATAGATACTATTATCTCAAATGAGTTCCCTGAGGCGTATGTGTTGTAAAACTGTGTGCGACTGTATTACAAATGTGGAAATCCGAAAACAACGCAAATCTGATGTAAGGGTTAACTAGATTAAAAAAGCGACGCTTAAATTTTTTAGACACGTAGAACAGATGAACGGGGAAAGGGGCGCCAGGAATATATGGCACGAAAGTGAATCGTAGAAGAAGTCGGGGACACCCGAGAAAGACATGCCACGACCAAATAAATCAAATACTTGAGAGTAAAAACAATAGAAGAGTGTTTATAAAATGATGCATGAATGTGACAAAACCGTGTAGCGGTCAATCCTCTTTGCCCACCCCTGTGGAGAAACGACGTGATGGTTAGTTAGTTTGGTGAATATGACATTTATTCAAAATCATATACCTTATTAATAAATTATTGCAAACACAACATTTCCGTCAGCGAGTACGTCATTTAAATTAAACTTATTAAATATAAAAAACGTTCAACATAAAAGCATAAAGATTACATAAGCTCTATATTTAAATCCAAAAACAACTGAGAATTGAAATGAGACTTGAAAAGAAAAAATTAAACTGAACAAATAAATCGGTATTAAGGCTTAATTTCTAATAAAAAAATCCTCTGTACTTCAAAGAAAGCGTAGGACATGAAAACCTCTTTGTGGAGTCATTTTAGAATCAAGTTTGAAAATACGTAATACCAGAACTTATTCAGGACCCAGTACGAAAAGAAACGTAGACCAACATTGTTCCTGGGAAGGGCTAAAGTTTTAAATTTCCTGATTTGAAAAAGCTTTGTTAACATCACGATACGGAAAAAATGTGATAGAAAAACAAATCACTGTCGCGATTTACCAAAAAAAATCTTAAAAGAAAGGCATTTTGAGATATAAAAAGTATATCACCGTGTATTTGAAAAGATTTACACGCATTTGTATAATGGACAACTTTTTATTTATTTAAAGACAAGATTTTAAATTTGCAAGCAACCAAAATCGCATAATATTAATGATAAAATCGATCAAATTTAATGTTAAACTGTAAACCATTTTAATGTCAAATTGGCTATTGTTTCCTTCTATTTTATTTTAAATAATTACTGAAATAATCTGTAGCTAACGAACTAGAATATTTCCTGATATAATAATACAAAATTAATCTTAATTATAATACATTTTTTGGTTAAAATTATCCAAGTTTTGTTGATAGTGAAAACCGCACAAGAGTCCCAACTGCTCCCAACCGCCTGAAATCAGTTAGACTATGGCATCCCAAATTGGGGTATTTTGTGAAACTGAAGGCAGTGTGGAGGGGAAGGAGATGGGGAAGGAGAAGGTTGGGAATTACCTGGCTATTCAGATCTGGTCACCAAACACGGCTAAAAGCCATTTCAAGCTAATCCATTCCTAATGGCGGTCTTTCACCAAAGCAATACTTAGAGTATCTACTACTCGCAAAAACGTGACGCAAAAATACTTTTTTTTAAATATTTTATATTAATCAAATGTGTTATGACACGTATTAATTAAGTGCATTATAATATTTCCATTAACTAAAATTTTTGGGTGCTAATCATTTACTCCATGTTATTTTTATGTCACTATTATTTTATATTATGTATTACACAGTTATGTAAAAGCCCATAAGGACGTATGGTATATAATAAAATAAATTAAATAAGTTAAATAAATTAAATAAATTGAATAAAATAAATAAATTTAAAAAATAAGTAAATTAAATAAAACTAAATTAATAAAATAAATTAAAGAAAATTAAATAAATGTATTTACATTAAATAAATATTAATTAAATAAAAAATATTGGCGCACGCCGGGTTTGAACGCGGGACCTTAGGATTCGTAGTCGAGGGTCTTACCACTCGACTAAGGAGGCCGTCAATATTGCATTGTATGTTATTGTTACACTACCAGAGTAGTAGATACTTTAAGTATCGCCAAAGTGAAAGAACTTCATTCAAATCGAAACGTTGCTTGAAATGGCTTTAGCTGTGTTTAGTGACCAGATCTGAATAACCAGGTACTTCCCGACCTTCCTCTTCCATATCTCCTTCCCTTCCCCACTACCTTCAGCCTCACAACATACCCCAATTGGGGATGTCATAGTCTCACTGGCTCTAGACGATTCGGAGCAGTTGGGACTCTTGTGCGGTATTAACTATAAAAAATAAAATATTTACAACCCCGAAGAAAGCACTTCTGTGTCCGAAACAATTTTACCTTCAACCAATGTAAATATTTAATTTTATTCGTTTTACTCTTAAAATATAATAAACCGATTAAATTATTTCTTAGAGTACCTTATGCAATCTGTATAAGATTTTTTTTATAATTGCAAAGAATAGTGCCAATTAATTCCAGGTTTGTCAAGATTTTATATTTTTTTATACTAATACTCATGATAGTAACTACACGAGACGAGTATATTGAAAAAAAAAACATCGCTACCTACCTATCAAATGACATTAACGTAAGCAATGCGACTTCTTTTGGAAATGTAAAGATTTTTTCCTAGTATCTACTGACAATTCTTTTGACCAAACCTAACTTAACGATAAACTAAAATGATAATTAAAATCAACTGATTATTTCTAATTTTGAAACTGTTAATTCATGGTAGAACTCCATTTTAATTATACCAAATTATATAATAGTAATAAAAATACCCGAATGTATTTTTGAATGTTATTGTAAAGCCACCTCTGTCAGCAATAAAACAAAACTTAAAGTCGCAGATGTTCACTATGAGACTCAATAAGCGTCCATTCCGGACACTATTAGTATATATGCCATAGATTTAATTAAAATCGTACCAGTCTGTTGATGCCCGTCATAAGGTGAAACCGGTCTGGTCTTAAATAAAAAAAATTGTGGAATAAAGTAAAAAAATGGTATTATTAGAATCATTATAATCAATTGAGTTACAATAATGACTTTTATAAATATCTGTTAACCATCTGAACTAAGGTTATTGACAACCCTTTAAAACAATTCACTTTCCGTTGAAAGGTATTTAAATTAAAGTTGACGGTAAAGTCATTACTGTTAAATCTACACTGGTATATAATTCAAAGTGTAAATTTATGTCTAACATTTAAAAACTATGTATTTACACTACCTTAATATGAAAATACATTGTCCATACAGTAAGAATAATATGTTAAATGCAAAAACCATCCAGAAGAAAATCTGCAGCATCCGATTAAACAACATCTCTGGAACTAATCTCGGAAACCTGCAATAAGTCCGTTGATTAAAAATGTGAAGCGTGTACACTGTGTACTTTTTACTAGACGTTCTATGTAAGATCTACGTGCTTCTACCTACGTCTTACGTTCCACAATTATGCATTATTAAGATGTTTTTAAAGTAAGAAAAATAATTTTATTTATATTAATAAAATAATTCAAAAGTAGACTTCATATTTAAAATGCACGACTAGGTAAATAAGTAAACTGAGTAACTTTCTTCAAAAACTAAATATATCTCAAAAGCATTCAAAGCCCTCACCCAAAAGCACGTGAACAACACAAACTCTTAAATAACTAAACAGTAAATTAATAAATTTAAAAAATACACTCGTGTCATTCAATTGTGAAATTAGAGCCAAACAAACACGTTAAATTTACCAAGTGCAATACTACCTTCCTTTAAAGAAGTTTTTGTCTACAAATTTATGCAGTATAGTACCTACCCCTAGAATATATATATTTTGTAATTATTTAAAAAAATATACCAATACTCGGCTAAAGGAAATGTCGGAAGGAGAATTGAATGGTGTACTTAAGGGTCAGCACCCAAAACTACAGACTTTTTGGCTTTCCAATACAAGCAAAACTACAAATTATTTATCCATTAATTCTACACGGGTATCTAGAAAAATGTAAAGGGTTTCCAGTTAATACAATTCTTAAACAGTAATCTTTATAATTCTTTACAAAATGCATACTGGAATTTTAGGTAAAACGTTTTAAAATGCCTTTGCTGGTTTTCAAACTCTACATTTTATTGACATTTTGTTTTGTTGTTCATAGAATTTAAAGGATTGCAATTAAAAAAATGTATTCACTGAAAACCTCAGACATCGTTGTAACTACCCATAAAAAAATAGCAGAAAAATCGTATGTGGTATTGTTGTATTAGAATGCTACAAAGGGAAGTGCTGGCCCTTAAAGCATCATTATAGGATTTGCAGGAAACTTTCTAATGTTATATTATTTGACTAGTTGTTGCCCGTGAAAAATCAGGGGATGTAATTTTACTGCCGAGAAAAAAAAAGTTTTTCTAGTTCACCTATTTCAAATATAGAATAATGTCTGCTAAAATACATTTTACGTAGTTACTGTTTTAGGTAGTTGGGGATTTTAAAAGATTATTATTATTTTTTGATAATTTCGAGTCTCAACTGCTCCCAACCGTCTAGAGCCAGTAAAATAATAGCATTCCCAATTGGGCATGTTGTAAGGTTGAAGGTAGTGGGGAGGTTAAGGATATAGGAAAAAGAAGGTTGGGGAGTACCTGGCTATTCAGATCTAGTCACCAAACACGGCTGAGGCCATTTTGAGCAATGTTTCAATTCTGAATGGTGGTCTTACACCAGGGCGATACTTAGAGTATCTACCACTCGGGAATGTGTTACAAATATAGCATGTATTATTTTATGTAAATTAAATGCGTCATCACAAATATTTATGAAATAAAATGTATTTGCGCACGCCGGGTTTCAACCCGCGACCTCTGGATTCTTACTCGAGCGTCTTGCTACTCGTCCACGGAGGTTGTCAGTCAATTAACATCAGTTCCAAATTTGATTCGTAATTCGCTTATAAATTATAAATGGTTTTAACCCATACGCCTCAGGGATCCCGTTTCTACTTAATCCTTAACTACTTTGGTATTTTCTTTATCAGTTCCATGTCTTACTGCCATCCATCAGGGTCGGTATCATAATTCCCCTATTGACTACTATTCCCCAATTTTTCTTTAACAAAGCTTTTTTTTAATAAAACCTATGGAGTTATTCTCTAAAAGAGATCCAATCATTCATTAGTCATTATTTTGTAAGTCTTTTTTTTATATATAAGTGGAAGTAATCCGTAAGCTAACTAACTTACTAACCATTACGCCGTTTCTCCGCAGGGGTAATCAGAGAGGACGGCCTGCCATACAACCATATCCTGGCACTCACTCCTTGCTTCATTCACATTCATACATCGTCTCATACATACTCTTCTTTTATTTTGACTCTTCACATGACCCGATTCAAGTATTTGCTTCACTTGATCGCGCCATGTCTTTCTCGGGCGTCTTCGCCTTCTTCTTCCATTCACTTTCGCATCATATATTCTTTTCACACGCCTTTCTTCGTTCATTCGCTCTACATGCCCAAACCATCTAAGCGTCCCTTTCTTGATCCTATTCATTACGCTCAAATCAGCCTTGCATTCTCTCCGGATATCCACATTTTTAATACGGTCATACATGGTTTTACCGCACATACGTCTCAAAGATCTCATTTCTACAGCATTCAGTCTACTTTCATCCTTCCTCTGCCAGTTCCATGCCTCACTATCATACATCAGGGTTGGTATAAGCACTCCGTTGTGGACTGCTAGCTTCGCTTCTTTGGACAATTTTTTATTTGCAATGTTGGTAATTAGGAAAAGGCATAATCATGGACTATTGAAGCAATGACTTGGAAGACGTGATAAAAGTTTGTAAGTTCTGTTTAACCCTAATGACTTCCGATAAAATTTGATTAATTTCATCAAGATAATATCTGACCTTTTGTACTCCTAATTAAAATATCGGTTTTGTTCTTAAATGAAAACGATAACCAAATCCCACAGACCTTATATCTGAAGTAATTATACAAATTTATAATTAATTTTCATTCCTGCATTTATGTATTTCCAGCTTTTGCATAAATAATATGCAAAAATAGTCGGAATACCATTATGAAAACTGCAATGGCGAACCTAATCAAATGGTATGGAAATTTGAGATGTTTTACGTCATATAAAACATAACGTTTGAACATTTTATAAGAAAATGGTTGAGAAGATACAAGGAAAAGGCACATTGTGAGATTGTGCACTTTAAATTGATGTGTGAATCATATATTTTTATTGATTTTTTATTAAACACTATGCAAGATAATTTGACATTTTGTAATAATGATAAGTTGAAAAAATATTATACGAAAATGCATATTATGCGAAAGAGTTTGTGCACCGAAAAACTCATAGATTTTATCACAACAATTTATTGGAAATCTGCTTTCTGAAGCTGCCAAACTCTCGAACGGTGAACTCCGGGGCGTCTTAAAATTGGACGTAGTTATGCAGAGAGTTTCCAGCCCACAAATTGCTAAAATCGAGTTTCACATATTTTCCTTTAGATAAATCCAGAATTTACATCTGCTGAAAACTCTCTGCTGAATATTTTTGATAATCATTTTTTTGCTAACGCAAATTGCAGATATTTGACTTAAATAAAGTTTAAAAACATTATAAAATGTAGTAAATTTTTCAATAAACGCATTGCTAGATTATAAATTATTTATTTATAATAATGCTCAGAAAGAAAAAAAAACACTAATATTCACTTTACAAATACCGTTTACGCATACTCATGCTTTTTTATCGTCATATTTTCAAACGCCTTTTTCTCAGTTTCATCTTTGTGGGGTTGGATGCTTTCTGCATAAGTACGTCCAATTAGTACAACTCTTTTCACTTTTAATTATGTCATCAACGCTTCTTTTTTCAGCTCGTAATTTGTTTTACATTAATAGTCATGAGACATTGAAATTTCAACTTAAAAAAAAAATTTACGCCATATTGTTAAGATATATTTATATTTATGTGCAAAAAGAAGAACGAAATGGGTCGATAAACGCAGATGTACAGGAGAGCCAAAACAAAATAAAGAATATCGTTTTTTGTATGCAATCATGTCATACTATGTCACACACCCTGTCACGACCCTTCCAGGTAAGTATGTTCCTTTATATTTTCTCTTTAAAGTAGGAATTAATATTAACTAGAAAATAAGATCTGTACAGCGCACTTGAGGGGATTTTTCACAAAAACGACGCTATGCAAATCATCCAAATAATATTATTATTATCCTTTTTCAAAAAATAGCACATTATTTTATTTTCTGACACATCTCGTTTTTCCTTGTTAGATATGTATCTAAAGAACAATTCTGCATACTTCAAACTTGATTTTTTTACTCATTCAGTTTTTCCTTACCCACACAGATAAACTTGTTTTTTTGGAAAATAATGTGCTGTCCGATACTTTTTTGCAGTCCGCGAAATAACTATATAAATAATTAACATGTAAATGTGTATAATTTAAAGATAATTTTAGCTAAAGTTTTAGGTATTTCAATAATTTAATGGTAATTTTTGTCATAGTTTCTAAGCTTTGTTAAGCTGCCTCGAGGTGACACATCACAATAAATTGGCGCTATATAAATTAGTCAAGTTTTGTAATTATTATTGTTAATATTATGTATTACAGGTAGAATAAGTATTTATGGGTTAGTGAAGACTAATGCAAGTTCATTTGTATCAACGCTTAAACATTACATAATTTATTTCTACTCGGATCGAGCATGCAAAACTGTGCGGAAGTGAGATATGAGATTCAACCGTACTAAATTATTTAACTTGTTTTCGTAAAGCGAATTTAAATACAGGATTTAGCCTTTTTCTAACCCCTCCTTCATTTCATTCCTTACTTTACCTTACACAAATATAGAACCTATTGGATTATCGGAGGTAAGAGTGGTAGATACTCTAAGTATCGCCCTGGTGAAAGATTACCATTTAGAATTGAAACGTTGCTTGAAATGGCTTTAGCCGTGTTTGGTGACCAGATCTGAATAGCCAGGTACTTCCCAACCTTCCTCATCTCAATATCCTTCCCCCTCCCAGTACCTTCAGCCTCATAACATACCCTATTTAGTGATGCCATAGTCTCACTGGCTCTAGACGGTTGAGAGCAGTTGAGACTCTTGTGCGGTATTCATATATAAAAAAAAGCAAACTCACGGTTTGAAACAATACAGGTTCGGCGACTTCCTCTACGACATTAAAACTAACAGTTCATAATGAAGTGCTTATACCAACCCTGATGTATGGCAGTGAAGCATGGAACTGACAGATGAAAGATTAGTTTAGTATGAATGCTGTATAAATGAGATCCATTAGGTGTACGTGCAAAAATATAACCAAATATGTCCTTGTTAAAAATGTGGATATCCGGAAAGAATGAAATATTTATGTAAGCGTAATTATATGGGATTAAGAAAAGGACGCTTAGATAGTTTGGGCATGTAGAGCGGATGAACGAAGAAAAGAGTGTGAAAAGAATGTATTACGCAAAAGTGAATGGCAGAAGAAGTCGTGACGCCCGAGGAAGACGTGACACGATCAATTGAATCAAATACAGAAGAGTACGTATAAAGAATTGTAGAACAGTAATAAAAATGTGAAGCAATAATGATGAGGTAATGAAGTAATAATAATGAAGTCTTAGATGTAAGTCACTAGTTATAAGTCTCAGTAGTTAGTTACTAGCTATAAGTCCTGATTGTAAGTCACTAGTTGAAAATATTACTTGTAAGCCATTAGTAATAAATTATAACTGTAAGTCATTAGTTACAAGTTTAAGTGATAAGTTAAAGATTATATAAATTAATTTGTAAAGCGCTCTCGATGTGATTTTCCCACGAAAACGGCGCTGTAAAAGTTATCCATTTATAATTATTATTATTATGTATGAGACCATAAATGTATGTGAATGAAGCGAGGATTGTGTGCCAAGGCAAAGTTATATGGCGGTATATCCTCGCGTAAAACCTGCGTATAAACAGCTTGATGATTCGTTAGTTAGTTAGTTTTAGTTAGTGATATTAAAACACTTAAATTCTTGAAATACAGCTCGATTAATTTTAAACAATTGTGTTAAATCCGATATAAGTATCTTGCTTTTACATAATTCGATTGTCAACTATCGTGGATGTCCATTTGCAATGAAAAATTGCATTTGTTCCAATAACTTTTCGGAAACTCGTGCGTAGGTAGTACGTTAGTGTTTTCGCGACCTGATAAATTATACTAAGGAAAGCAGGTTACGAGAAAATCCACAGCGAATAGGAAGCTATTCGTGAACTTTGTTCATGACTCATGACCACCGCATCTGTCCCACATCGGAATACTTTTTGGCTACAGCGGATTTTTCAATTTTATGCACCAATAGCTGTACAACATAACTGCAGTTATTTATATTTTTCTGTAAAATTTATACAACTTCGTTAAAATTTTAATTTATCAAATTTAATACTATTATTATTAAGATCTGCTAGTTTTATTTTTAGTGACAGCTATTTCGGCAATTGTTAAGCTGTGGTGAGGTCATATAGAAACGACTTATTTATATCGTCGCTGGAAAGGCAAAAGGGTTTAAGCGACACTTTGGTAAAAAAATAGTTAAATGAATGGTATAGAAGCAAACGCAGTAATCTTTTTCATCCTAAATTATTTCTTCAAAAGTTGATAAACCGTTTAATACCACTTTTTTTCATGGATATGTTGATACATTTATAGATTTTTGTTTCTAATTTAATGTATCCAAGCATTTTGATACAAAAAAATCTCTGTTTCTTTATTGTATTCATTAAAAAGTTGACAATGCTAAAGAACCGTTTTTTTAGATTTCTGCCTTTGCTTCTAAGTCCCTTAAATTGGTATTTTGATCAGTTTTTCCTGCATCGAATAATGCTCTGACTCTCCTTTGATTCTGAAGACTTTTGTGTCACTTCAACCACGGAAGAAGGCTGGACTCAAGAGAAACAAGTTTGGGACTTTTTTAGCTTTCTGTCGCTTCAGGTAACTCAGTGAGAGTATTAAGTTACCTGCGTTAACTTTTTTTCTTAAATCCAACCAGATACTGAATACTTATGAATTTTATAGTAAAAAAAACTTCGAAGTCCTGTAGTGTAAACTTCCCGAAATGGCGCTTCAGCCTTTTTGCCTTTCATTTGTATAAACATAGCCGTTTACTTTTAATTTCAAAAATATATCATATTAAGCCTATAAATATATTATAGCTCAGTTGATGAGCGATGGATACAACGTAAATTGTGTGATTGGTAGTATTATGATATACATATACTTATTTTAATCAATTCGTTAAACAATGAATAACCTAATTACTTCGAAATTCTCGTAACAGAGTAAAACCGGATCATTCACAAACAACTAAGTGTAACAAAAATATTTTAAAATGTATATATTTTATAATAAAATTTCACAACGTTTTAGCATTTTCAAAAATGGTTATGTTAAAACTAAACTACATTTCAATATTGCGTATTAAATTAAATTATGGCGCTAACACGTCCCCTTTGTAGTATTTTATTACAAGCAATAAATACTACAAATAATTCATCTGTAAATTTTCTAAGGGTAGGTAGGAAAATATCTAAGGTCTCGAGTGAATTTTTTTTATTAATAGAACACATACACTTTGTTTATAACCACTTTATTATTTAATATTATGTCTACCGGTTTCGGAAGTACCCTTCCATCATCAGGACAATAATAAAATTAACCTTTATCCGCCCTGGTGAGCAATATATATTTATATAAATATTTTTAAATTCTATGAAAAACATAATAAAATGTTAGTAAAAAGGTACAATTGAAGGCATTTTCGGACGTTTTACTTAAAATTTCAGTATGCATTACATAGAGAATTTAGAAAATTACAGTTTAAGAATTATATTCACTGACACTTTTTTAAATACCCGTATAGATTTAACAAATAAACTATTAATAGGATTACTTATATTAAACGCCCGTGAGGTGATTTTCCCACGAAAACGGCACTATAAAAGTTACCCATTTATTATTTTAAACATAACACAAATACATTACTCCTAATTATTTCTCTCAGAGCCTAATATAATAATTAAAAATCCACCTATAATATACGGAAACGTAGCACGTAGCTATAAAGCGCCCGTAATATAAACATTTTATTCACCCAGTGTACCTTGTCAGGTAAAAACTACAATCATAAACAAATTAAACATTATGTAATGTTTGTCTGCATTTTCGGCAAAAATTTTCCACATCGGTTTTCACAACGATGTTTTTATTTTCTTATATTTTATATGACACCTCATAAAAGCTCCCATTTTGGTGCTGAGTGCAACCAAGGGGTCTATTACATTCGGCTAGGCATCGTTGTGGGGCGAGATTACGGAAAATATTTTTTTCTGTAGAACAACTCTTTAGTATATTAAACCAAGATTTTTGTTTTACCATAGAGCAAACAATGTGACTCTCTACTTGTTAGGTAATTTAGCAATGTTGTTTCATAGTATGTAAGAAGTTGGCATAGGAAAATACAGAAATTGAAACAAATTCTATTAACAACATAAACCCAAACCTTTATTTTAAGAGACTTTATTTTTATATTGATTTACCGGTTTCGAAAGTACCCTTCTATCATCAGGATAATATTTAAAATAAGTGTTTATATTATAATTATGGCAAGCCACAAAGTCAATGTTTTTTTACGAATACGAAATATTATTTAGCTTACATGAATCACGAGTCTAAAAATTTTCATTTGAGCGACCTTTTCATTGACTTCGATTGGTTCCGAAATATATCAGGCTTCTTCTTAAGGCTTTCGTCTTTTTTACTCTCGCCTGAATACGGTTTCAGAAAAGGGAATACTACGCACGGAAAGTTTATAATAATACCAGTTACAATAAGTGATATCCTGGATAAGTTTTCAGTTTATTTCTTATTAAAAGCGTTCGTGTAAGTTGGTGAAATGTAGTTTTAAGTCATAATTCGTTATTGTAGAACAGCATCCCAGACAAAAAAAGTTCCGACGCCAAATTTATGCTTCTCTGGACACTAACAAAATTTGAATATCTTTTCAAATATCACAAAAGAAAAACCTCTCTTTGGATCCCTAATTTGGCCCAAAGACGTCATGAATACCAATATTTACAAGAGTAACACATGAAAAATACCATTAAAAGATGTTTTTATGCGTACAAATAAAAATATATTTTTGTCAACTTGCCGAATTTTGCAGTCAATGGATAAAAAGAGTAAGTGTACGCCTCGTTGATGAATCACGTCACAGAGGCTGCGAGGGGGAGTGGGTCCACCGCCACCCTCGGCGCGCGGATCGCAGATCGCCGAGCATAAAAGCCTCCGTCGCAGCGCCCAACTCACAGAGCACCGAGAACAGGCACCGCGACGCATCCTGAAAGCTCTGAAACATCCAACAAATAGTTTCAGCTTTTCAGCAACACACAAGTGCTGGACAACTAACCTACCGATAGCGAAGCTCAACTTTATCAACATTTAGCTGATAAATAATATATCAAACATTGGAAAAAAGTCTCAAAGTCAATTGTAGTTTTGAAAGTTTAAAAGTTTTGTTGAATTAAATTCGTATTGTTATTAATTATTAACCTGTGCCGGATTCGACGAGAAGCAGAAAGAAATATGGTAAGTTTGTTTGTTTTCTTTGTTTCAATCTACGTAATGTGTTTATAAAACTTTGAATTACAGTCGTTTTGTCCTCATTTTGTCAAGAGTCGAGTCGATAACGTCTGGAGATAATTAGCTAAGTGTCGACGAAAAGTTTTTTTTTGTAAATTATTATACCGATTGTTTTAACTTGAAAAAACAGTTATTCTTCGAAGGTTTTTGCCATAGTGAATACCTCATTTACTTTGAAAATAGTTTATCTGAATTAAATAACACAAAACGTCTTCCAAATAATCAGTTCTTATGAAGTGCGCAATAATAGACAGTAATCATTGGTTCGTTTGTCTGCACCTTACAATTTCTTGATCCTAGACTATTTAATATTTTAGACGCTATGAAATTCTTTATCCTTTTATAAATATTTGGCAATTTATTTATTTCTAATAAATTAAAGAATTTCTATGGAAATAGTGTTTTTATAGTTAAGTTGAAAAAAAAACATTTTTTACAAAATACATACTTATATAAAAATATAATCATTTTGTTTATAAAAATCTTATTTGGAAGTACATGTCGTAAAAAACAAAATACTACCAAAGACATAAATTCCTAAGATTACACCTCATTTAGTTAATAGAACTTAAATAAGACTTGTTTTACTAAGATTCTTATATTCCAATCACCTGGATAAATATCAATACTAAAAACTGTTTTATTTTCAAATTTGTTAAAGACTTCAGTTTTGTATAATGTTTTTCTAAATTTTGTTATTTTACTTCTATAATCTTTGTAATTTAACGTATTATTTATGTCACGCAACAAAGCATAGTTATGATTAAAAGATAATTTATTTATGTATCATATTAAAAAAAAGAAACTCAATATTAATATATAATATTTGAAGACCGTAATAAGAATTATTCAACGCAAAAAATTAAGTAGTAAACGTTTTTTAAAGTATAATATTAAAAAAATCTTTAAAAAAATAGGATCACCCACTAATCCAAAGAAAATAGTTACGTTTGTTGAGAAATTTTCTGCGAAATTTTAAATTTACGAGCTCTAATGCATTCCGTTTGTTTGTTTTTTTTAAATCCTAGAATTATAAAATCGTTAAAAAATTCATAAGAACCGTAATTTAAATGAATTGTTAAGTTTGTTTCTTTACTAAGAATTCTGTCCAAATCTACATACCTCTTTTTGGAGAATTCCATTTACTCAGGAAGACCTTTTCAAATATAATCAGAAAAACCTTTAGTACTTAGCATGAATTTATGATTAACAACCATTTTTTTTTAGGGAACCGTTTTTCACCTTGCAACGGGTCACTTCTGATTGGTAAAATTTTAAGTATTATACGTAACTCTATGGTAATTATAAAATTTACCAAAATTCTAAGTCACACGTAATCAATATTAACTAGAATCAATGGCGTTCAATCCTGACACAGCTTTTAGAAATATCACTTAACATTTTAGCAGTCTGAAAATTCCCATAGTAAGATGAAACCGGTCCGGTCAAAAATAAGAAAGTGGAAATAAGTAAGAAAAGTGTTTTTAATTTTTAATATCATATTGAAATGGGATTCCACCACGAATTATCAGTTTCAAAACTAGAGCTAATAAAAAACAATCAATGTTCAGAAAAGCAAAACATATTTATAAATTATAATCAATCCGTTCTGCGATTGACTCTGACTTTATTTTACGCAAGTAATTGACAAAGTTTATGTTAATTAATTCTTTTCAAATCATACTTACAATTTTGAGAACATGCCACAAGTGATTTTTAGAAATACATTTATTTATTTCGAAATACCCGATAATAAAGCCCATTGAGATTCTTAACTTCGTGTTTTCAAAAACGATTTTATGAAGAAAAACAATTTTCATAGAAATTGGTTATTTTCGTACAGAATTACGTTTTTTCATTAAAATTTAACCCGTTTCATAGAAAATTACTTGAATTTTCATTTGCCATTAAACTTTACGAATATAATTTTCATGGAACATTGCATATTATCATTTGATTCTATCGCACTGTGGAAATTTTAGGTGCCATTGGTAGAATCTTCAGTAATCGTAGTTTAGAACCAAAAAGTCACAAAGTAAGCAGACCAAGAGATTTTTTAACCATAGGCCTCTCAGAGAGTAACATTTATTCATGATTTAAAATGTAACTCAACACCTACCGCTGTGTATTATAAAGACTCCAAACATAACCGATTTAAAAAAAAAATATTACGTGAGTGCGATTGCACCAATGCGAAGATGTGCATTCCCCTAAGCGTGTAGCGCACACCCACCATTTCAACATTATCAACTCTACGCCATTAATATGTATAATACTCGTTCATTCAGTAATTGTGATTTTTTAAAATTATGTAACTTCCGTTTATTATTTATAACCAAAATATATCTTATCATACACTATTTTCAGTTGGGTGAAATAAAAGTTTTTTTAAAACGAATTGATATTTTGAGTTAGTAAATGTTGCAACACTTTATTTGTCAACTGAAATAATTTAACACGGCAAAAATAATTCAATAAGCGTTACAAGTTATATTATTTCAATTTTTTTAACTCATAATTCGTGGTGAAATTCCTTTTTAATATGAATGTATGATTAAAAAACTTATTCCCAATTATTTATTTTTGAACAGACCGTTTTCACATTGGAGCAGGCATCTTCAGACTTGTAAAATTAAAAGTAAGTAGTCTATGGTATATATAACACCCATCTCTGGAATAATCGCTGTTGGCTCTTTATAATAATAATATGCCATTAATTTATTTTCAACTCTACCAGTCTGAAGATGCCTTTTACAAGGTGAAACCGATTCGGTCAAAAATAAGTAAGTGGAAATATAAACGTTTTCAAAAATTTTTAACTGTTGAATTATGATTATAAGCTCTGTCATACATAGTAGTTACTACCCGGCATGATTTGACATTTAACATCATTTTATCGAAATATGAACTTCACATGTTCATTAAAATGAATATCCAACAAAACCTTTTTAAGTTTATTACCTTATTTATATTTTAAACGGTTGTAAGGCTTAACATAAAGTGGAGATTCAAAGGAGATTACAAAATCCGGGAAATTGAAAAATACAGGAAATTAATAAAAATGGTGATTATAAAGTCATTAAGATAACAATGGGTTTGAAAATATTTGGTTACAGTATAAAAACTTTTGTGTGACGATACTGTAATAATAAATCGATCATCTGGATGTGAATAAATGATATGTGTGGTCAATGTATCCCGACATCGTCGTTTCAATGCACCTGTGAAACAATCCGGCTGAGTTTTAATGGCTCTTCTCCGTCGATCCATATCTTTCACGTCCCCATAGAATCACCGTAGAATATGCTCCAGATATTGATATGTTATTATTTATTACCCATAAAGCTAGAAGTGCTTTCTCTCCATCGAATTATACTGTTCATTTTTACGGAGGCTCTTCGTTGTACTGTTTTGAGAAGTCGCGAACATATTTTTCTGACCTTTTCTCACATCTAATGGCGTTAATCGAGTATATCATTAAGGCTTTAACTGTCACCACGTATTTAGTATTGTTACACACTTGCACAGGGATTTAATAACCAATTTAAAAAAGTTATCAAAAGCTAGGATTCAGATAAAGCCTTCATATCAACGATTTTTGGCGAAAAACGGCGATGTACGAATTGCTCTGGGTAGAAGATCGTTAATATACTAGAGTTTCTCAATCTTGTTTGACTCCCCGCACCATTCAAAATCGAAACATTGCTTCAAATGGCATTAACCGTGTTTGGTGAACATATCTGAATAGCCAGGTACTTGCCAACCTTATTCTTTCCCATTTTCTTCCCCTACTCACTTCTTTCAGCCTCACAACATTCCTAAATTGAGGGTGCTACTGGCACTGGCTCTAGATGGTTAGGAGCAGTTGAGACTCTTGTGCAGTATTTACTCTGTATACATTATTTTTATTCTTTCGCAAATACACCCCTATCTTTAGTTATCTCTTCCTATTATTAGTTTGGTCCACTTCCCTATCAGGGGTTGGGTACAATCAAGGCAATCTTCTAGGTATGCTCGGTTTTCACTCTTGCTGCTCAGAAGGGAAGGGTATGCCGCCACCCACTTTTCAGACGGCTGCGGGGTTGTTTCGAAACCTCTGCTACACTGTAGAACTTGCGTTTCTATGTTCCTGATGACTATCAAAGACGGCATAGATTTCCTGCCCGTAGAACCGACCTGCCAGAGATTCTCCGGTAGAGGGATGCATATTGTTAATGAACAGAATCGCTTCTGATATCAGTATATCTTGCGTCAGTGAGGAAAGATTTTAATGAGAAATTTTACTGTTTCTTGAAAGAATCTCAAGTGACGAAATCTTAACAGCCTGCAAATCTCTACATATCTCTGAACTGTTATTAACTTTGGTAACTGCTAAATGTGAATACCGCACAAGAGTCCCAACTGCTTACAGCCATCTAGAAACAATGGGATTATGGCATCCACATTGAGGTATGCTGGGATACTGCAAGTAGCGGGAAGGGGAAGGAGATGGGGAAGAGGAGGTTGGGAAGTAACTAGATATTCAGATCTGGTCACCAAACACGACTAAAATCATTTCAAGTAACGTTTTAATTCTGAATTGTGGTCTTTCCACTCTGGAACATGCCGCATATGTACTCTTTATTAATATTATTGTGAAATGAGACATATTAGTCAAATTTATTTATTTTTCGCACGCCGGGATTAAAATCGTGACCTCTGAAAACGTAATCGAGCGTCTTAACCACTCGACTACGGAAGCCATCATTCATCACGTATATTACTTTATTATTATTATTATTAACTCAGAGCACAACTACTAAATAACCTAACATATAACTTTTTAAAGAAAATCAGTTGATAAATCGGTTGTTTTCACAGGTATAACTGTAACATGTTTTTTTATTTACCAATCTAAGTTCTCTACCATAACTGTAATACCGTTTTTGTATGGTCAGTTAAGTTTAAAATTCAACATCATTACTCCAAGACTTGGCAGTGTCCATATATCGAGTAAAATACAAGAAGAAAAGAAAGTTAGCTATGCAGGAAATCTATGGAAATGCTAGGAATCGAATCCTCTACCTAACGACTCAAGGACAAAAACGTATACCAACCACCATGCTACGGAATCGTGAAGTATTTCCTTTATATTTATCACGTGTATCAAATAAATTTAATAAAATACTTTCTTTCCCCTTCTGCCTAAAATATATCAAATTTTGTTGACTGGTTTTTTTCATATACTGCTCTAATAATGTTTGCAGAAGAAGCTCATCCGTTATCTAATATGAAAATAATATACTTTCCAACAAACTTATTTGAAAATAAATGAAAGGTTAATTCATGATAAGATGTAATGGAAAAAAAACCATGCTTCGGATTCTTGAAAAATCATAATACTTCCCTTTTGTATAACATTCAAACTTTTCAACTTTACTCTTGTATAAAACGAACACGTTTTTTAACAAAATGGTACGGCTGTGGTACGAATGGTCTCATAGTTCACTATGAGATTACTTCCCGATTTTGTCCCAGTTTTAAAATAATTTTACTAAAAATCTTCAACAGTATGATTCAACCAGCAAACGGTTATTTTTCATATTTTGTGAAAGTCCAATGAAATATTCAAAGCGCGTGATTAAAATTACGTTTTGAGATTTTTAAAAATTGGTAAGGATGCTTTCAAAAATTAAGACCCTGAATACTGCGCAAATTCAACTAACTAACAAACCATCACGCCGTTTCCCCTCAGGTGTAGGCAGAGAGGACGAACCGCCATACAACTCTGTCTTGGCACACACTTCTTGCTTCCTTCGCATTCATACATGCTTTTCTGTAACTCTGACTCTCCCGATTCATATATTTGATTCACTTGATCGTGCCATGTCTCTTTCAGGCGTCTCCGATTTCTTTATCCATTCACTTTCGCATTATATATTCTTTTCACACTCCTTTCTTCGTTCGTTGTAATTTTAATATGTAGATTCTGTATCTTCAAATTTGTCATTTAATTATATTATTTTTTTTTTTTTTTTTTGTATAAACTATATTTTCGATATTAACATGATGTGTCGTGGCGCTTTGCAGCTGCCTGACGTGTTTTAGTATTTCTTGTTATTTTTCGCCAAATAAGTAGGATATTACGAAAATTACTTCTTTAAAATTCCTGTACTGTATGACAAATTCAGAAAGTCCATTCTTTTAATTTCGCTCCCATGCCCTAAATCGAAAAAAAAATTATAAAAAAAATAAATAAATTAATAAAATAAAATAAAAAAATTAAATTAAATTAAATATTAATCATAATCGTAATTTTAAGTTAATAGTTGTGTCTATCTGATGGGACCTGCCAGGTAAGTATGTTCCTGTGTATTTTCTTATTTAAACTAGGAATTAATATGTAATGATAGAAAGTAAAATCTGTACAGCACCTTTGAGGTGATTTTTCACAAAAACGGCGCTATACAAATCGTTTAAATATTATTATTATTAACTATGTAGCTAAAAAAAAAACACTTTTGCAAATTGCCATCTCAACACAGGCTTATGCCTAGTGGGATGGGCAATTTACCAACTAGTAAAAAATGTATGTTCAAGTAAAAGCGTCACTTTCTTGATCCTATTCATTACGCTAACATCAGCCTTGCATTCTTTCCGGATATCCACATTTTTAATACGGTCATACATGGTTTTACGCATATACGCCTCAATGATCTCATTTCCACAGAATTCAGTCGACTTTAATCCTTCCTCTGCCAATTGCATGCCTCCCTGCCAAACATCGGGGTTGATATATGCACTCCATTGCGGACTGCTAGCTAGACGAGTTGCTTCTTTGGACATTTTTTTTATTTGCGCCAACAGCGTTCAGTCCTCCATTAATGGAGTTTCCTGCATTCACCTTTCTTTCAATATCCTTAGCAAATTTAATGATAACGAATACTGTTATAGGTCAAATTTTAAAGCACCTTTCATTAACAAACCTCACCTTAAGGACGCTTATCTTTATTTTGTATCATTCAAAATGGTACATGACTTCTAAGAATAAGAATTCACTTTTTGTAAAAATATTGCAACAATTTCCACATATCTTAAAAAAACTATGAAACTTACAAAAGCAAGTCAGGCAGCTACTGAGCACATAGATAAAACGGTTGTAGATCTCGCTGTTAAAGTAATTGCTGCTATAGAATGCAAACTTTCTGTTTTACAGATAAAATCGTGATGTTTGGTTGTTCTAATTTTTTTCTCTTAATTTATTAAAAAAATTACAATTTACATGAATTTCTCATTCCCTTCAATAAAGTGTTATGTAAACAAACAATTAGAAAACAATGTGGCCTCGTGTTCAACGAATATGTTAATTTATTATTTACCATTGTCTTAGAATTGTATTCTACCTTTATTAAACAAATCTCATTAAGAATTGAGAATTTAAGCCTATTAATAATTATTGTCCTTTATTCGTGAATTTAAAATTAATATATTGGGAACAAAAAGCAAGGGGTTTTGATGGTATTTATAGGTATTTATTCACACCCTCCTGACAAAACAATCATCCTCGTATTTCGTCAATATCCATGGTGAAGAAAAAATACCTTTGAGAAACGTAAAGTATTTTTCGGAAAACAAATGCTCGGGGAAATTCTTTTATGCTACGACAAAAGGTTTTTTTTATTTGAAAAACGTTGTCACAGGATCTGGTGAGATACAAGAGAGAAATCATGAGCCTGTGCTGACAGTACAACGGCCTCCGTGTTCGAGTGGTAAGACGCTCAATACGAATCCAGAGACAGCGGGCTCAAATACATTTTATTTGATTAATGTGTGTCATAACACATTTAATTAATATGAAATAATGTACGAGGCCTGTTCAAAAGAAATTGAGAATTTTGAATTTTCGCGGGCTGTGTACATTCGACTATCGATTTTTTTTGTTATGTTGGTACACATTTGTTTATCACATGTTAGCATTATCAGCCATTTTGGATTAGTGGTTTGTTTTTGACCACTGGAAAGGTTAGTCACGTTTTTGTGTGTTCTTCGATTTTTTACTTTTGGAAAAAATGTATAGTATTTTTGGGGCACGTTCCAGAGTGGTGGATACTCTCAGTATTGCCATGGTAAACAGCGAAACAGTGCTTGAATTAGCTTAAGCCGTGTTATGTAACCAGCTCTAAATAGCCAGGTACTTCCCAACCTTCCCTTCCCCTTTCCCATCTCCTTCACCTTCCCACTACCTTCAACCTCACAACATACCCCGATTGGGAATGCCATAGTCTCATTAGCTCCAGACGGTTGGGAGCAGTTGGGACTCTTGTGCGGTATTAATTATTTTAAAAAGTATGAATGAGAATATTTGAAACAAAATACTTTATATGGTTTTTTTTTCATAGAAAGACAAAAAATCCCGGGCTACGAGTAACCTGACAAAATTTGAGAAACTCCAACTAACAACATTATAAGCTGTTTTTTTTTTGCTTAATTTTGCGATTGTTGAAAACTTAACTGGCAGATGAATTATACCCATGACGTTTGGTGAGAATTCGACGCATTTGTCCACTCGACTACTGTCTAACCGACCACATTGTATTATTTTCTGTCAGTGAAACAAATATTTAAAAAAAAAAAACAAAACTCATAATGGAAATTACGCTGCGAACGTAAAGTAAATTTCCCAATAACAAAATCTAGACAGAAAAGCCGTGCAAATTATATGACGCCAGATCTCGCCGTTAGAGAGTTTTTTCCACTTCTTCAGTTTGTACTAAAACAATTTATTCCAAAGGTATTTATTGATACAATTTTTACAGAACGTAATTTATGGTTTATTTTTTGGCAGCTTGTTAATTATGTTTATTTTAGGTAAGGCTATTTAAAAGTAACTGCGAGATAACGGCAAACTTCAAATGAAAGAAAGCCGTAAAATATTCCTTACAACGCTCGTAAATTTGTTTTCGGTTCCGATAAATCGAGTTTTGTTCCACAAGTGGTTTTTCGTGAACAATCAAGGGTGATTATACCGCGTACACCTCAACTCCAGAACTAAGAGAGGCTGGCAACTTATTATATTCTTTGTTTTCAACCCTTAAAGTGGTAAGAGAAGAACACACAGTGTCGTGCGTATAACCCAGCCTATAAAATCCTAAGGCTACTGAACAATTTAGTATTTTTTAAGAGAGACAAACATTCCCTGGCTACGAATATCCTTACATTATTTGAAAAACTCCTACTGCCATAATTATATGCGGAAAGTGTTGCTTGTGCAATGATGTAGAACTTAGCTAGCAGAGGAATTGAACCAAAGACGCCCGGGTGGGAATCCGACGCGTTCGTCCACTCCGCCACTAACTGGTCAAATAAAGATAAACCAATAGAAGTGAGTTGTGGGCGTTTAAGTGTGCCAGAAGTGCCTTAACTTAATTTTTCTTTACTTTAGGTTAATTAAAAAATTACGAATATCGAAATACTTTCTTGAATTGAAAATTTATTCCATTTGTCTGCTTAGGGCCTAGGTTTCGAAAAGTCTTATGCAATATGGCGACAACCGTTTTCTTTTAAATCAGTATTCAGCCGGCGTGGACGAGTGGTAAGACGCGCGACTGCGAATCCAGAGGTCACCGGTTCAAACCCGGCGTGCGCAAATAATTTTTATTTAAAAAGCGTGTGTCAAACACATTCAATTCATTTGAGAAAATGTATAGTATATTTGGGGAACCTTCCAGAATGGTAGGGGTACTCTGAGCATCGCCCTGGTGAAAGACCACCGAATTAAAACGTTGCTTGAAAAGGCTATAGCCGTGTTTGGTGACCGGATCTGAATAGTCAGGTACTTCTCAACCTTCCTCTTTCCCATCTCCTTTCCCTCCCCTCTACCACTAAGCTCACAACATACCCCAATTGGGGATGCCATAGTCTTACTGGCTCCAGACGGTTGCGGGCAGTTGGGACTCTTGTGGGGTATTCACTATAAAAAAATATAAAGTAAAAAAAAAAACAGATCACCCTTCTAGAGATTATCTATTCAGTGAACTACGTAAATATTTGAAACATTGAAGGGTTTTAGTAAATCGTTCATAAACATTTGGACACATTGTGATGTGCTTTTTTGTATTTTTGGTGTCTTTTTTAGACAGCTCTTGTTAGAAATTTATTTTACAAGTGTGTATTTTCAAAACAAATTGTTTCGTAAAAAATGACAGGAAGCTTTGAGCTTTGTCAGTAGATCTGTGGTTCAACTATACAGTCATATTTTTCGAGCCATTAAATTTACTATGCATACGTTGTATCCTTGACATATATCCATAAAAGAAATTCGCTTAGCAAGTTAAAATTACGAGGGGCTAAAATAGTCCCCCAAAAAATTTTGCTCGAGAAATATAGTTAATACCGTACAAGAACGGAAACGTACAAAAATGGCGCTATAAAAGTTATCAATTTATTATTATAAGAGTCTCAACTGCTCCCAACCGTCTGGAGCCAATGAAACTATGGCATCCCCAACCGGGGTATGTCGTAAGGCTGAAAGTAGTGGTGAAGGCAAGGAGATAGGGAAGAGGAAGGTTGGGAAGTACCTGGCTATTCAGATCTGGTCGCCAAACACAGTTAAAGACATTTTAGGCAACGCTTCGATTCTGAATGATGGTCTTTAACCAGGACGATACTTAAAGTATGTACTACTCTGGAACGTGCCGAAAATATACTACATATTATTTTATATGAATTAAATGTGTTATGACACATATTAATTTAATGAAATTTATTTGCGCACGTCGGGCTTGAACCCGTGATCTCTGAATTCGCAACCGAGCGACTTACCACTCGACCACGCAGGTCGTCAAGCAATATTGAGTAAGAGAATTACTTTGTTGTAAGTCACGAATTAACTATATTTCAAAGCCTACCGGTTTCGGTTAGACCAAGCACCGTCAGGGATTCATGTCATGATGATATGATACAATAACTTAGACGAGTTACAATAACTTAGATAACAAAGTGGCTATTTCATTGAATTTAATGTCGAACCACAAAGTGATTGCTTCTTATAAAAATAAATAAAATAAACGATAACACAAGATTGCATTGTTATTCTTTGACTACTGACACTTCTACAGGTGTCAAAGGTTTTTTCTTCTGTAACTAGAATGCCAATTCAAGCAACTTTTTGATTTTGATTGATTATCTTTCAACGGGGTGATACTGAGAGTACCTACCACTCTTGTAGAGATTACTTACGACAATTCATCGTATTCAGAATATTACCGACATTTTTTATAAGGAGTATATCACGCTAATCCATCGGAAATTAAATAAGTCGTTCAACTTATATTATCAGGTTACGTACAAAAATAAAGACTAAAATGCCACAAAATATCGTAAATTTACATTCCTGACGTCACGTGAACTGTTTTCATATCACAATTTTGTCAAACGTCACAACTTAGAGGCTGGACAAGTTTCTCATTATAATTATGTTTTAAGTGATTGAAAATGTGGTTGTTATTAGGGATGGTTGACATTGAATTGAGTGTAACTGCGGTTCCGGTTTCCGGAGACAAGCGTGGAACCGGTTATTTATCCAGATACTTTTGAAACCGATTCTCAATGGCGGAATGGTTGAAAAAAGCACCAGTTCCTCTCTAAATGTTATGACTGCATGAAGGCCATTCCAACTAAAAAGCACCGGTTAGTTTTAAATTTACAGAAATGCCATTTTTATGATATTTTAAGTATCTCCCTGGTGAAAGACCACCGTTCAGAATCGAAACGTTGCTTGAAATTACTTTGGTCGTGTTTGGTGACCAGATCTGAATAGCCAGGTACTTTCCAATTTTCCTACTTCCCATACCCTTCCACTTCGGACTACCTTCAACCCCACTACATATCCTAATTGGATATTTCATAGTCCCCTTACGGTCGGGAGCAGTTGGGACTCTGGTGTGGTATTTACTGTAAAAAAGGAACTGGTTAAAAAAATAACCGGTTCCCGTAGAAATAATATCGATGGTTCCAGTGACCAACAAGTCACCGAGAAAAAGTAACCGCGACAGGAATATCGACTGTCTCTAGTTGTTATTATTTGTTTATCCTGTTAATAAATTTTTACCAAAATTTTTTTGGCGCCGATTAATTTATTTAGACGAAAGCAACATTTGCGAAATTTGAATCAAATTAAACGAATTCAGAATTTTTTATGAAATTATTGACTGTTGCCGTTTTGTTCTCTTGAATTGAATACATTTTTGAAAAAGTATTAGATGGCGATAGTGAAATTAAGAAGTATATTAATACTTTTAATTTAGATGATTTCACATTTGTTAGAAATAAGTCATTAAGAAATTCTGTTATACCAACACTCAACCTTTGATATAATTATAATAAATACAAAGAAATAATGGACGCATTTTGGTAACCCTTTTCCAGCATTATTATTTACTTACGAGAACTTACAAACTTAAAATTCAAACCTTTCTTATGAAAACATCGCTTGGTCGAACGAATAAAGAAGGTTTTTTTTTAATGCTGGGGTGAGTTGAAAAAAAACGAAAGTAAAAAAAAAGCATTTCTACGATAGCACAAAATTAGATATTTTTTTAATAAGGAGGTTTAATTTATTTTTATTGTAACATATTTTTTGATTCCTTCAAATTTGACAAGTGAAAATCTCACCATGTGAATATTGTTCTCTACACTGCATTATTAACGTGGTAGATTTTGACTGATGGATTAAATCTTTTATGTTAGATATTGAGCTTGGTCAATTTGAGTATATTTCTGAAGCTTGAGCATTTAAAAATTGACAATCCTTTGTCAAATCTGTTAAATCACTGTCTTTTTATAAACAACAGCGTACCCGAACATACCAATCTCAAACGTTTTTAATTTCAATTATTATCCTTAATTTCCACAAAGAAAAGATTCTAAGCCCTTGATACAAATTACAAAAGAAATGTTTATGTCCATAATTTCATTCAAACCACTTTGTCAGCTCAAATTTAGTTTTATTTGTGTGTTATTAATGCTCTGTTTACCAACATTTTGATATAATACAGCTCAGAGATTCGTCGACGAATTAACTATCTGAAAAGGAAGGCAGAATTCCTGTATTCCGGGAATTGCCAAGTCGACATTTTTGGTCACATTCACATCTCCTTAGTTAAAATCTTTCCCTTTTTATGTCATTTTTTACATCTAAGAAATAATTCTTCTTCATCTGTTTCCCTCGCTTTATCTGGGGTTGGCCACTATCAGGGCATTCTTTATTCGTGGATACTGCAGCTCGGAATAACTTAGAGGAACTACCCTTCCACGCAAGTTCGATGTCACGGCATGACGGCCTCCGTGGTCGAGTAGTTAAGACGCTCGATTACGAACCTAGAGGTCACGGGTTCAAATTCCAGCTTGCAAAAATATATTTTATGTAATTATTATATGCTATTACACATATAATTACTATAAAATGATTTATATTATATCTCCAGAGTGGTTGACACTCTCTAGGTATTGCCCTGGTGAAAAATAAAAAAAATAAAAATGACTGTTTTTCCTTAAATTTTATTGAATTCAGCTTTACTTCTCGATTCATCCTTCATTTTGACTAGAAATATGAAAGTTTTAATTTTGTAAAGGAGATGATAGTGACATGAAATTAACTACTTGTTGTATTTAAACAACGTTTGCCATCACTTTTATAAGTACATTAAATTTATTAGTATGTAGGTACTACGCCATCTACCTTGCTTCATCTATTAATGCTCAAAGGTGCTAAATCTGTGAGAAATATTTAGAATGCAAGCGGATTTATGTTTATTTATTAGTGTCTGTATCAAAATGTTTTTTCCTCAATAAAAAAAAGAAAAAAAAGACAACCATTCAGAATCGAAACGTTACTTGAAATGACATTTACCGTGTTTGGTGACCAGATCTGAATATCCAGGCACTTCCCAACCTTTTTCTTCCCCGTCTCCTTCCCTTCCCACGATCTTCAGCCTCACAACATACCATTTGCCATAGTCCCACTGCATCCAGACGGTTGGGAGTAAGTATTTGGGGTTCTTGTGGGATATTCACTTTAAAAAAAAAATACTGTTTTTTTTCTAATCGTGGCATAATAACTTTGGGATATTGCTAATTACCGTTAATCTGAAAAACATTCCTCGTAGAGCTTTTTAATCTACTGCATGTAATTTTTGAAGGCACTATTTCGAAATAAATAAAATCATAACCTAAAGCTCTACCAACCGTGTGAATCACTTATTGATATTGAATCAAACCATTAACTTTGATGGGATATTGGCTCGTTTGCGGTAAATTTAAAATTCGATCAAAAACCCCAACGTTTTAATGCCTGTGTGCATTAAGCTTCGATTTTTTTTATACTTTATTTTGATTTTTTTATGGTATGCCGCACAAGAGTCTTTACTGCTCCCAACCGTCTAGAGCCAGTGAGACTATGGTATCCACAATTGGCGTGTGTTATGAGGCTGAAAGTACTGGGGAGGGAAATAAGACGAGGAAGAGGAGGGTTAGGAAGTACATGGCTATTCAGATCTGGTCACCAAACACGACTAATGATATTTTTAAGCAACGTTTCGATTCTGAATGGTGGTCTTTCCCCAGGGCAATACTTAGAGTATCTACCACTCTGGAACGTGCTGCCAGCACACTTTATATGATTTTATATGAATTAAATGTGTTATGACACATATTAATAAAATCAAAATTACAGGCGCACGCCGGGTTCGAGCCCGCAACTTTTGGATTCGTAGTCGAGCGTCTTACCACTCGACCATGGAGACCGTCATACAAAACCGAAACCATTTAATTTTTTTCACGATATTTTTTATACCTTTGATAATCTTTTTTTTATTTTTTTTATTATTGTACAAAAGATATAAACCCAATAACAGTACAATGGAACAACAAGTAAGCAATTTCAAATTATAAATTTTTTAAATTAACAAGTTTTTTGAACTTTTGTAAATTATCTGAAAATATATCAATATATATATATATAGATGATCTATTTAACAGAATTATACCTCTTGTCATGCTATGCTGAGCCAAAACACCTGTCCGACCATAGGGTATTCTGAACATGGCATGATTTCTGCTGCGACAGTATTTTTCTGGTACGAATAAGCAGTAGCATGCCAAGAGGTATGGACAGTCGATTAAGTGATTTATAATTTTAAAGCCTATTGTCATGAGACCAGCATTGCGCCTAGTCTCTAAGCTTTGATAATGTGTCTCCTCGAGTAGTTCCATGTGATGCATGAACATAGGGTATGTTCCGTGCGAACGCAAGTACACATACCTGAGGAATTTTTTTTGAATCTGTTCCAACATATTTATGTATTTGGTTTAATGTGGAGCCCAGACAGTGCTAGCGTACTCCAACTTGCTTCTGATCACTCCATTGAAGAGGGTTGTCATCGCATTTGTGTTATTAAACTCTTTGCACCTTCTGATTACAAAACCAAGAAGTTTATAACAATTTGAAGTAAGCTGCACTATATGACTCGAAAACGTTAGCCTGGGATCAAAAACCACCCCGAGATCTTTGGTGGTAAATACGCGGGTTAAAATTTCACTATTCATAATATATTTGAAAAAAAAGGATATTTAGATCGGCTATATGTCATAATGACGCATTTTTTTATATTAAAATTTAAATTATTGTTTCTCGACCAGTTCGAAATTTCATCTAGGTCGGCTTGTAGTTTGTCAAAATCTTCATCCGATTCAATCTCCTTTAAAAGTTTGAGATTGTCCGCAAACAATAAGCACGAGCTTGTGACGTATGCAATCCTGGATGTCGTCTATCAGGATAAGGAACAATAGGGGACCGAGATTTGAGCCTTGTGGAATACCTGACAGAGCTGCGAAGTTATCGGACTCGTATCCATTTATTGATACGTACTGGCTTCTATCTTTTAGATATGATGAAAAAAATGTCAGTAACGATTGGTTGAATCCTATTTTGTACATTTTTCTCAGCAAGATATCATGGTCTACGCGGTCGAATGCCTTGGCAAAATCCGTATATATTACATCCGTCTGGTGTCTGGCGTCTAAACCTTCTGCTACCCGTCTAGAAAGCGATAGAAGATTGGTCACGGTAGATTTTTTAGGTAGGAATCCGTGTTGATTCTCTCTTAGAAACGGCGTGATTTGAGCCCGTGTCTTATTACAAATAATAATTTCAAAATTTTTCGGAATCGTTGATAATATTGCCACAGGTCTTTATGTTGTTACGTCTGTCTTATCACCACCCTTATGTATAGGGATAACCCTTGTGGTTTTCCAGCACTGTGGGAATGTAGATGAGACAGAGCAGAGGTTAAATATATGGCATAGTGGAGCACTAATGTTTGAAGAAATGAACGAGATGATGGCAGGAGGAATGCCATCCGGTCCCGTCGCCTTGTCAGGCTTGAGCTTCCGGATACAGGATTCTACTTCCTCGGTTTGAGTGAGTCCGAGTGAGACATCGCCCAGATTCCAGGGCGATTCTGCTTGGAAATTGACTTGAAGATTCGGGGCTACTTGACTATAGACGGAGTGAAAGTAGTCCGCAAACCTTTTTGACACTAGATCAGGGTTCGAAAAAAGTTCACCTTCGTCATTTAAGACGCTTGGTGAAGTGACGCTACTCTTTTGTGATCTGATATGGTTCAAAAAAAATTTTACGTCGTCTTTGATCCCATTCTGAACGTTCTCCAAATAAAGTTTTTTTGCATTAGTTATATCTTTTTTAAGCTCAGACCGAATCGTTGAAAAAAGCAGATAATCAGATTGCTTTCTGTGCAATTGATATCTCTTTCGGTACGATTCTTTACATTTTAGTTTATCAATAATATTTTTATTAAACCATATCGGATATGACATATTAGAGACAAATATTTTCTTTACCGGTATACATAGTTCAAAAATACTGAGCAATACATTATAAAAATAATCCACCGCTTCGTCAATACAATTCAAACTATAAAATAAGGTCCAATCAAAATGCGACAACACATTTTTACATAACTCTGTATTTATATGTATGTATGTATCTGTATCTTTGCGGAGTGAAAGAGACCATATTTTTTACGGAAATGTGGTATAAATATGTTGTGTTTCATTAAAAACCGTCTCAAATTTCAAATAGCTATTATTTTATCATTATTTTGAATTGCCTACACTTGATGTATGGGTGAATGCAGAGAAAAAATGGGAAGAGCAATATTGATTTGCCGCTTTGGCAAACATAAATAACAATAAGAACTAAGTTATTTGTGAAAAAGAATCTTTATATTCTTCTTTTTTATTCTACAACCTTCAAACGCACACATCTACATTTAGCAACAGAGAAAAACGCAGATGTGACATTATTTCTATTCCAGTGATTTTTGTTCCACTGAGCTTTACCCGAGGTTCTTGAAACCTTTTCACCAAAAATCGAATGAAAGATAATTATTAAAAACACTTAAATTTGAAACGTAATAAGAAGCTCGTCAAAATTAAGAAATTTCTCGATCAGCTCTGTAGCAAAAGGGGGAAAATTTTCTCATGAAAATTTTATTATTCTGGAGATACTATCATCATCGTATTGGTTAAACCGTCATTTGTTTAAGAAAAGTTGTTAAAGCCAATGACGTTACAAACATATAGACACATTACTGTTTTGGAATATTTACACGAAATGTGGTTTTCAGTAAATTCGAACATTGGTCGTGTATGACAAGGATAGACATTCCCAGAATATGTGTGTATGAACGAAATAGATACAGGACCGGACGGCGTTATATCGACGAATAGGGAACTCTCTAAGCCGACCTACTGGCAGTAGGTTGTCTTTCTCATACTTATGTGTTAATGTGTTGCTACGTTTCATCATCTCACTCTCTCTATAGCGGTGAAAATCTTCGGGAAACAGTGAAATTAATTGTTTTATTGACGGCCTCCATGGTCGAGTGGTAAGACGCTCGACTACAAATCCAAAGGTCATGGGTTCAAACCCGGCGTGCGCAAATAACTTTTCTTTAATTAATATGTGTCATTACACATTTAATTCATATACAAAATAATTAAAAAGTATATTTGCGGCACGTTCCAGAGTGGTAGTTCTCAGTATTGCCCTGGTGAAAGACCACCATTCAGAATCAAAACGGTTACTTGATTGAAGTGGCTTTAGCCGTTGGTGACCAGATCTAAATAGCCAGGTACAATCTCATTTTCCTTCCTACTACCTTCAGCCTCACAACATACCCCAATTGGGGATGCCATAGTCTCACTGGCTCTAGACGGGTGGGTGCAGTTAAGACTCTTGTGCGGTGTTCACTATAAAAAAAATGTTAAAATATATATTTATTTATATTTTGAAAATAATTAATAATTTGCATGTACTTAAGAATGAAATATTACTCCTAGGATTTTACTAGTGTTTGCAGCGTAATAGTAACACATGTTCATAGCACACGAGGGCATTTTGACACTTATTTAAGCGACTTTTTATATATAGTATACGACCTAAAGCGATGTGTGATAGTTTAATACTAAATCGGCTTAATCCAAAGAACGGCAATTACCGTATCTTTTGCTTGCCACTTTGAGAGATCTACAACGTGTCTATAAGTTTGTAACGTCATTGTACACTTCATTACTAGTTATAATTTTGAGTAAAAAGAAAAAAAATGTTTTAAGTTGTTTATAATTCATTGTAAACTAAACGCAATGTGATATGTTTTTTTTTTCTTCAAAAATATAGTAAATAATATTTTATTTGAGTTGAATATGAAATAACACATATTAATTTAATTAAATTAATTTGTGTGCGTTGGGATTTGAACCTGCGATCTTTGGATTCTTAGTCGAGCGCCTGAACCACTCGACCACGAAGGCCGCCGAATGGTTAAGAAGGTTGCCTGAAACTAAAACCATAGGTTTTCGTATAAAACTGTATATAGCACCTCGCGGTATAGCGCCTTTTCTCATATAACAACTTCCGCCATCTGATAGTATTAAAACCGTAAGCCGTCTTCTGCCACGTTCGATGTAAAAATTGCTCGTACATACAAAAGTTTGAATTTTCCTTCCGATTACGGTCCTTCACGATTTACTCACTATGTTCTTTTCGATGTGTGTGTCGTGACTAAATCACGCGTTATTATAGTTGCCCGACGTCACCGGTAGCACACTATATCACACAGGACAGGATAAAGAGTTTGCACGGAAAATTCAGTTCGGTTATAAATCATAACTTTTAGGGCAGCTCGCCCAGGGAGCATTTAGTTTGAAGTTACAACTGTGACAGTCACAGGTAGAATTATGCTAAATGTTACTAACAAAGTGCATGCGAGTTGCGGTCTGATTCGAGATCCGCGGAGATAGGAACGAATGTAGTAATATTATGAGTGCTGTTTCTAATTATACGGGTACGTGACTAAATTACACGTGTGGAACATTTAACGAGTTAACCAACAGAATTGTATGTGTTAACTGCGTGAATAATTTACTTCACTCTCTTAATTTCCAACCTTCATTTTACCCATCTACTTCCCTCCCAACTCTTGTCACCCCCACAAGATACCCCCCGCTTGGGTACGCCATAGCCTCACTGGCTTCGTGGAGTTGAAAATCTTTTGCCGTGTTCACCATATAAATATATTTAGATGCACATAAATAGAGTTCTGTCACTATCTCTCGATGTACGTACAAGAGTGACCGTTAGGTACATAACGATCCACATACTCTTAAATAAATTTAAAAAATGCACACACATTTTTACACTTGCCAACTCAACGATTATCTCATAACATGTGTATTAGAATGAATCTCTCTTATATCTTATCTTTTTGTTTATCATTGCTCACATTATTTGCGTTATTATATCATATATAATGCGTCACACTACTTCAGTTTGTACTCATATAACTCCTTAGGATATATAATACCTTGTCCTATATGTGGGGTGTACATAAATGCTTAGCTTCTTGGAGACTGTTTTTATGAGATCTTTGTTGAACAAATAATTAAATAAACATATGTATTTCTTTAACTCGTCTTGTATCAGTGTTAATGCTTGATTAGACATCGATTTCTTACGAAAATACAACATGTTTTTACATTCAGATGTGTCTTTACAAGTTAATTTGTAAAAACACGTAGATTTCTTAAAACCAGTTTATATTTATCTGGAACAAAAGTTCTAAAGCACCACGCACGTATGAAAATTTAATATTTTTTACTATTGCTTTATTTTTGGAAACCAATTAAAATATAATAATAATAATACGATCAAAAAAGATTGTTATATTTGATGATTTATAAACAACAAAAAAAATGCTTATTTATTATTACTAAAGCAAATTTAGCTCACGAATCATCTTTTTTTAATACACAATTATAAATAAAATATTTC
This sequence comes from Drusus annulatus, assembly GCA_022651775.1. Taxonomy (NCBI): domain Eukaryota; kingdom Metazoa; phylum Arthropoda; class Insecta; order Trichoptera; family Limnephilidae; genus Drusus; species Drusus annulatus. The sequence goes on along the minus strand of JAGWCC010000043.1, from coordinate 336,465 downwards.
CTGCAGTATATGTATTTATTCACAATTTCACAATAAATGGCTTTTTGTTGAATAACTTTTAAATTGGTCGCCATCTCTGTTCAGAGTATCTTAAGGATTGCTAAAGTAAAATGGAAAATTTTTTTTATATAAAAAAGGTATACTTCCCATTTTAAAAATACAACCCACACACACAAGCGGTCAATAAATTCTCAGCAGTCACCTTACTCAAGATGACGGAGAATAGGAGACATTAGTTTCCTCATAACTCCAAAAATTTTGAATTAATGAATGAACAAGTCTTTTAATGATGTGCCTACTTCCATATTTTTAAGGCTTCTATATTATTTGCTAATGCCAGGGTTCTAGGTTGCTTTTCAACAAAAGGAGAGATAATATAGCAATAAACCATTTTGACTATAAAACTTTGGTTAAAGACTTTGCACACATTACCACACACATTACCTTAACAACTTTAATTCGTATCTTTATGTGACACAATCAAAATACTTAAAAATTACATAAACACTCTCATTGTCAAACAGTGTTCAAAATTAAGTCAGCTGAAAAAAAATTGCGAAGAAGTGATTATTTGTGAATTTATAGCGTTTCTTTAAAAACAAAATTTCTCCGTTAAATTTCAAAAAAGAGTTTTGCGAATTTTCGTCAGATATAAATCCCCATTATGTTATACGAGAGAGAAATAAAACTTTTGTCGCCGCACACAAAATTCAATATTTTTTTATGACTTCATCAGTTTCGGGAAATGCATTGTTAAAATGGAATTGATATCATAACTATTATAATGATTTTATGAGATATTACTGATTCAACGACTGGAAACACAAAATTTTAATTGTTTAATTCAAATTCCAGATTCCGTTTCAGAATTAATTATTTTTTTTTAATATGCTGGAAGTGATGCGTGTAAGAATAGTAAAAAAAATAATATCATAATAATTCTCAAATATTTTTTACAATGTCATAAAATATCAACAGGCTGGAAAATACGTTAAAAAAGTCGTTAAGAAACTATACGAAGCTGTACACGTACATTTGATGGCCTCCGTGGTCGAGTGGTTAAGACGCTCGATTGCGAATCCTGAGGTCGCAGGTTCGAATTCCGGCGTGCGCAAATAAATATGTTTTATCTCACATTTAATTGGTATAAAATAATATATAGTCTTTTTATACTTTCGTAAAAAGCAATCACTTTGTGATTTGACATATTTAATGAAAATGAAATAATAACCTTGTATAGTTATTATGTATGGTATATTCAGATCTGGTCAAAAAACGCGGCTAAAGCTGTTTCAAGCAACTTTTTGAATCTGAATGGTGGTCTTTCACCAAGGCGATACTTAGATTATCTACAACTCTGTAAGTTAATCTAAACGACAGAACATTCCAAGCATTTAAGCGCATACCAAGATAACATCAGATCTCTTTGAATTTGAACAAGCGTGTACTGCAGTAGAAAGTAAGTTCCAGTTTTTCGGACTAATTTTCATTCGACTTTTGGAAACATTTACGTAGTTGCTTAAGTTTTTATTTTTATTTTTAGTGACAGCTGTTTCGGCGTTTAAGGCCATTATCAAACTGTGGTTAGGCCACATGAAAACGACTTATTTAAATGGTTGTGGTTCCTTGTTTAAATTCTAATTGGTTGAACCACAATTCAATTATGTAAAAAAATTAAGTCCTACGTATTAAACACAAATACTATTAATACATTTAAATATACTTGATACAAAAAAACTGGAGCAATTTTAAACAAGAAGTCTGTTTTAATATTTTTTAAATATCTGTTTAATCCACTTTAGTAAGATTACTTCAGCATAAGTTACAATGTTGATTTTTAAATTGAAAACGCTTCGTGCGTTTGTAGATATCATTATTCTAACATTCAGTTAAATTTCTTTGAAAAAAAAATAGTGGGGAATATATTAAGTCCTCGTATGTTTGTGACAGTTTTTCGATGAAACAAAAATGAAATTACTTGAGAGATATTTTTTGTCTGTAAGCTACGTAAGTGTCTATTGTAAAACGTATGTACACCCCCTTCTATCTGCGAAATTAATATTGACAGAAAGAGTCATTCCATAATGGTATTGACATTCTGGTAGAGTTTTTTTTTGCTCTTTAAGTATTTAAATCATAAATATTTCCGCAATGCTGGTATAAAAATTACGCGTAACCTAGATTTTAAGTGATTAAGTTTTTTGGTTAATTCTCTGACTTTGAAGGTTGTGAAGCAAAAAAGGTCATATGTGCTTTTGGTTTCGCACCCTGAATTATCCTGTAAATTAGGCTTACGCAGAATATTTTTCAAGTAATCACATTGTAGGTGTTTTTTAAAATGGGTAAAAGAAATATTATCATAAAAAGATGGTAATTATGTAAACCATAACAACTACAATAATATAATAGTTATCAAACGTTTAACTTAGTTTTTAATTAATTAATATTCACCACAGTATAATGTGGATTCAGTGAGGCACTTTACTATGGGGTTAATTTATTTTACTTGTCGATAGAATACTGTTTAAACAAAATGATTTATTTTAATATTTTCCCCAAAATTTGTTTAATTTATGATGATTTTCTTAGTATTTGGGCTCTCCGGGTTCGGGAAAATCTTTTACCGGAAATTGAATTGAAAAAAAATAATCCATCACTATTCACATTCTCCTCTAGTCGATCTCCGCCTACATTTTTGGCAGAGTATATTATCTGTAAACACCATTTTAATATGTAGATACATGAATTTAAAACGAGATATGATAATATAACGTCTTAGAAGAAAGAATACACAAAGGAAAATTGAAGATATTGGAAAAATATTTAAAAAAGTGTGGAAAATGGTAAACATTGGATAAAGTGTAAGGTTTGGACGAGAGATGTAGCAAATGGAGTATCGTCGATAGAATTCTCTGCATTTTATTCAGAAAGTAGAAATAGGGTGGTTCGGTGCGGCAGTACAGCAGTGGTTCCCAAAGTGGGTCCCTAGGGGAGGAGTCGCCAGGGTGGCCCAACGGTTTTCGTTAACCGCAAAACGTTTCATTATTATGTGACCAACTATATATTTGATAAATAGACGATTGATATTTGAACTGCGGGGTTCTGTAGGGTTTCGCGATTATTTCGATATGTCTGGTTCGGACACGTTCATAAAGAAAATTTATTAAAAGCTTTTGTCAAACCACACCCCACACCCTTATTTTTTCGTGAATACCGCACAAGATTCCCAGCTGCTCCCAACTGTCTTGGGCCAGTGGGACTATGGTACCCCTAATTGGGGTATGTTGTGAAGTTGAAAGTAGTGCAGAGGAGAAGAATATGGGAAAGAGAAAGGTTGGGCAATATCTAAGTATTCAGATCTGGTCACTAAACCCGACTAAAGCCATTTCAAGCAACATCAACAATCTATTCTGAAAGGTGATCTTTCACCAAGACGATACTTAGAGAGGTTACTCTGGAACGTGCCGCAAATATATTATATCTCATTTTATAAGAATTAAGTGTGAAATAACACTTACGACATATAAGTTCAATAAAATTTACTTTGGGGATTTGTGCCGGTGACCTCTGGATTTGTAGTCGAGCGTCTTAACCACTCGACCACAAATGCTGACAGAATCAATTACCAAATAGAGTCAGTAGTGACTATTTCTCTATTTTCCACCAAACTTATCGAAAAATGATGGTTCCAGAGAGAATGGATTCTTTTAAATTTTTTTACAAATTTGGAAACTAGATTTTTGCCAACTACCCTCTCAGATATTTAACATCGTTCCGGTGACATAACGGTTAGCAGTATCGCGATGTAACTGGGGTTCCGCCAACATTCAACATGCAATCGGCCATTTTGGGTTCCGTGGCTTAAAAAGTTTGGAAACCGCTGTAGCAAAGCAGAATATAGTACAACGTTCGCAGTTCTAAGGGCAAACCTTCGGGTTCAAGGAACAATTATTACTGGTGGTGCAACTGTTCACGTAGAGAAGATACATACAAAAAATAAGAAACTGTTCCAGAAATGAATTCAATTGTAAATAGTAGTGATTTGTTATGTCGTGTACACCGTTTGCTTGACATACATCAATTTTCATAGTTAATTTGCTATCCCAATTCTAAGCTGCAGTAAGTTTTGAGGAAACTTACCTCTTGACTTGACTCTCAAATCCCCTTAAATTCAATAGGTTTACCTTGATACCAATCTTATGTTTCCTGCTTTAATAATTAAACTTTTTTCTGTTCAGTTTCCTTAGACTTTATAAAAAAAATCGTTATTTACAGTATAGTATTGAACAACTTTTATTTACATAAACTGATCAGGTAAAATTTAAACGAGAGATTTTTGTTAGTAATCTGACCATGGGTAATGTCAGTGCCGCCTTTTCACCACGTTTCTTACTAAGCGACCGACGAATCACCTTTATATATATGAATCTCAATCAAATTCCTGTGCTGTGCTACAGATTTAGAAGACCTACTTTGAAATTTTATCTCATGCCCTAAAAAAATACATTTGTGCATGTTTACAGCTTTAACCTTTGATTTTCTGTTGTGAAAATTTCACATAAAACTAATCTTGATAAGTTCTAGTAATTTTATTGTTACAAAAGTATTTTTACGGTGACAATTCAATTAAGAGTTTTAATTCGAGTATTATCTGATTTTCTGATCTGAAATATGTTCAGAGGGTCTTTTAATGCCACATCTTTCTTCAGTTAACCTCCTTCTATAATTACATTGGGATTTTTTCAAATTATTTTTTCATCAAAATTAAGATGATTTGATTATTTTTAATTGACTTATTGGAATCTATTATAATAATAATATTTGGACGATTTGTATAGCGCCGTTTTTGTGAAAAATCACCGCAAGGGCGTTGTACAGATCTTACTTTCTATCATTACATATTAATTCCTAGTTTAAATAAGAAAATATACAGGAACATACTTACCTGGCAGGTCCCATCAGATAGACACAATTATTAACTTTAAATTATGATTATCATTTTTTTTTTTTCCGATTTAGGGCATAGGAGCGAAATTAAAAGAATGGACTTTCTGAATTTGTCATACAGTACAGGATTTGGTTAAAATTTGCATATCTAAAGGTGATTCGTCGAGAGACAGATTATGTTGAGATTCTTTTAATGAATTTAAGGATATGAGAGTCTGAAAAGGTAAGTTTCCAGTTTGGACCGAAATTCTGTTTTTAGTTCCGGAGGGAGTTTATTCCAAGCCTTCGGCCCCGAAACTCCGAAAGCGCGATCTCCAAACTTAGTATTTGGATTGCGTTTGAGTTCTATAAGCCTTCCGATAGCCGATGACGTTGCTGATCTAAGAGTCGACAGCTTTAGAAGAATGTTTTTTGGAACGCATAGTTCGGTGATGTACAGTGGAGCCATTTCGTTAAGGGATTTAAACACCATCCAGCACAACTTGTACTGGATTCTTTCAGTGCACTTGAGCCAGTGAAGGTTCCGAAGGTGCTCTGAAATATGCGAATATTTAGATACCCCGGTGATAAGCCTTGCTGCAGCATTAAAAACTGATTGGAGTTTATTAGTTTGGTATTTAGGAAGGCTGGCGTAAATACCGTTACAGTAGTAGTCGAGCCGTGAGACTACATACGAATTGATTAGAAGTTTAGTTGCTTTAGTAGTATAGCTTAATAATAATAGCAGTGAACTTATATAGCGCAGTTTTGTGATATTTCACCTCAATTGCGATTCATACTAAACTAATTATGCTGATAAAACTAACTAACAAGGAGAAAATAATATATAATATGTTTACAAATCAAAACTTTTAAAAATCATGATCGTTATCATAAATCATGAAATAAAAAGATTCAGATATGGGTATAACAGTGCATGTGTACATCAACAGATTAAAATAAATTACCAGAAGTTAAGGATATAAAAATCCAGATGAAACGTATGAATTCATATTAACATATTTTTTAAATCAAAGAAAAGAAAATTAGACTGAGGACAGTTAATATATTGGTACTTAAAACATTAATATTCAAGTTTTATAAGTAAACGATTCTCAAAATGCAAACAGTGTAAATGAACAAAGGAACAATAAATATTTTATGACAGTAAGTATGTGGTTTTCAGTAGACCGTAAGGACATTGAGTTGTAATGATAGAAGTAAGGTAAAAACCGAAACAAAGCAAATTAGGGACGTTTTTAAAGAAATTTCATTTTGGATGTATATTTCACTTTTGTGGATTTTTAACGTTCACACAAAATTATTTTATTGATTAATGAAATGGTAATCAAAATATTTTTATTATCTCCACAAAAATGAGTGACAGATAAACTCGAATGAACACACAGTATTTACAGCCAGCGTGTAAATTGAGAAGGAAGAATAAATATAATTTTATTACACTCTCGAAGAAAGCATTTCTTGCGGTTTGTCATGCACGATAAAGCAGATATAAACAAATACTTTGCTTTAAACCACAAAACATAGCTATGTTATATGTTTGAATTTTATAATATTTACTTGAAATTTATTTAGTATCTCAATACTTAAACAAACTTTATTTTAACAGTTGTATAGCATTGTACTTTGCGAAAGGAGGTATTATCTTTTGACTTATTTTCAAATGTATTATTTGGGTACCGTTTAGGGACATGAATTCGATTAGTTTCACTAGATCATGTCTATCTTCATTGGGTGTCTCCGACATTTTCCATTCACTGGCGCGGTAAGTATCCTTTTAACACTCAGATTTTTCACGTTTTAAAAATGACGCTTTGCTTAGTTATTCACAATGAAAAACCATTTAATTTCGGTTGTGATGTGAGCACGTTACATTCTAAAATATACCATTTTTATTTTCAGTACAAATAATGATTTTATGCCGCCATTCTCACAATAGTTAGTGGTTGAATGGTAAAAATGAATGAAAAAAGGGTGCAAACTTCAACTTCACAAATTCTACAATTCGTGTAAAATAAAATATTCAAAACTCGTTAATTCGCATTTCATCCAACAACGAAATTTACTTAATTTGAGTAGTGCCGTGTTGGAAAGCCATATTTCAGAAATAAACTATATTTAGTAGCCACATCTGGATGCCTAGGTACTTCCAAGAGCTTTCACCTTCTCGTAACACCAGGTTGCCATAGTTTCTTTAGCTCCGAGCAATGAGATTGTCGTATTATACGTTTTGGCACAAAAAAAACCACCTTGCACCGCTTAAAAAATCAGTTGCTCTAAAACTTGATACAAAAGAAGGGAGTTTCTTGGGAGTTGAAAGAAGAATTCAGATTTCTTGTAGTGTTGCATAATTTAGTTGCGTTTGCTACTGCAGCACAAAGGTTAACTACCCGTCACAAGTTTCTAACAAATTGACTGCATAATCTTTCCTTTTGTTTGACTTAACCTCGATGAGAAAGTTGCGGTAACTTTCTACTTTTGTACGGGAAGAAAATCTCTGGGTTCTTGGTAATCTCGCTAACCTTTGGATGAAACAAAGCCTCCTGCTCCCGTGGTGTTTGAGGAAGTTGTTGGGCGAAAAATAAGTTAATATCCTTGCGATAAAAATGTACACTCGAATGAATCTCTCCATATTCAGCGATCGATTAATTAACACAAAAGAAGATTTAATACTTTGGTTCATTGTACAATTCTAGTGTAACAGAATATTGGTAACTGATTTATTGAACAACACGCAAAATAGTATTGGTGACACAGCGGTTCACCTGGGTCCTTTTACCAAGCGTTTAACTTTTAATACGAATAGATTTATATACATCATCTGATTATATTTTAAGAATAATTATAATTGGCACTATAGCACTCCTGGTTACCTATAGGAAAAGTCTCCTTTCCTACCAGTCTCCTTCCAACGATAAAGCCTCCAAACACTTCTTGTCTTATAATAGAGAAGACTCTTTTATGGTTAGTTGGTAGATATCCCATCCTTGTAATTAGTATGGCTCTTGGTTATAAATGAGCCAGCCACAATTTTCTTCGGAAGCTCCATAAAATTGTATTTAAATATTTCCCCAAAATATGCATTACCCAATTTTGGGGGCCCAGAACTGAACCGTGGCATTTTGGTATTTGGTTAATTTTGAGAGGGGTCCCGTTTTATATATACTTTTAAATAGTGGTAAAATCTTAAAAATAAATAAAAAAACATCCACGTGAAAAAAAGTGGTTAAAATCAACTAATCAGCAAACCTTATTCTATCAGTCTGTTCAATACCCAGAGTGGCGTAACTTAGTTTCAAAGCTTCGAATACATAAATCATATCATGTTGAACTTTGATGAATACTTTAATGTATTCAATTTACTTTACTAACGAAATAGTAAAGTTAGTGGTAAGAAATAGCAAGCCTTCGGGAAATAATTAACGATGGTGGTGACCTCAGTTTAAGATTATTCGTTGCGATATGCATTAGAAGCAGTATTCATCACCAATGTCAGGGTGAGGAGTCTCGGAGTTCTTTTTCACTCCCCATTAGTGCTGGGTGTTGACGATAATTCGAACAAATGTCATCATAATTGTCAACTGTTAAATATAACCGTTAAAAATAACGCCGAAGTTGACGCGACAATATTGATTTTAAAACAGTTGGATAGTTGATGCCGTTGGGGTGTTATTTTATAACAGCTATATTTTACTTTCCATCGGTATATTCACTTGACGCTAGACGCTACTATACGAGTATATGCGTTACGATAGAAAAAAATACAAAGACGTCTAATAGTGAGGTATATAACCAAAAAAACATTCCAAATTACACACGAAGTATACACTCTTACACATGTTTGTTTATTTGGTGCCAAAGCTAAAACAATAGGTACCTACTTATTGACTGTTAAAAAATGCTTTGGTGTAAACTTACCAAAATGGCGCTTCAGTCCTTTTGCCTTTCCAGTGACGATGTGTACTGAAAATAAGAAATATATATTTTTAAATTTATTATATTTACTGAAAGTAAGAATTGTGTATTTTTTAAGTTCAGAATGTTACGTTCTTACCTCAGATCACATTTGAATTTATACTGTTAATTATAAAATAATTAATCCGTCGTTTAGATGTTTTTTTTTAATTATGCTTCGAATGCTTGGGTAAAATATATTTCTACATTTAGTCAAACGATTTAAACATCGCACAATTTCTATTCAAAAATTGCTAAACGCCTTTTCACGTTGTTATGGTGCGGGATTGGAGCCTACTTTTAAATAGGCACCAAATATAATGTCCGATAAAACTCGTGGTTCTTACAGATCTACTTATCTTTTAAATGCCCTCCCGGTAGCTCTAGCGGGTAGAACGGGTTTATCGTGTTTGAAATTCGTTTATTTTGATTGAGAGAGGACCTTCCTCTTCTTTGTTAAAGTAGGGAATTACGAAAGGGGCCCATACTGGACAGGAATTTAGGAAATTTAACAATAATATACTCTTAAATGCCTTCTAGGTTATATTTGAGGAAAGTGATTCTACGCCCGGGAAAAGCTTGATTAACTCGGTGGGTTACGTTAGAATTGGATACTCGTAGAAACAATTTTACTAAATTGCTTATTTATCACCGATACTGGAAAACACGCGGAAACTGCATCCTCGGCCTCCTTGGAGTCCAGTCCTACAGCCGCGGTGGGCACCAGCCGAAAAATCCAGCTAATTCGCTCATCGATGTCTGCTGCGGGAATCGTAGCGTCTCTCGTCTTACTCCTGGCACCCGATTATCCCTTGTAATATTTAATTGAATTTACAATTTCACAAGCGAACAATTTTTCCAACGGTGGCAAACACTGTTTTTGACTCGGTACCATATTAACTCTTATTCGCAGTCTAATGTTAACTAACTCTCCTGGCCGTTTCATCCTCGCTTCTGGCGACTGTTGCCGCCCGCCACATTTTGGCTTTTAGGGAGGCTAATAAACAAAAAATAACGCTTTGGTAAATAGGTTTTAATCAGCGCAAAAATTCTAAATCGCAGTTGATAGAATTTATCGTGTTACATAACATCGTGCATTATCCAAGTGATAAATCATATGCTAGAAAAAGGGCTAGAAAGGAAAAGGGACAACTGATTTTTCGGATTCATACTATTTTCATTCAATGGTGAAACCGCAAATACAGCGCCAAGCAAAACACGTCACTAGTAGATTTTCCGAAGCATCGAAAGAAAGCAGCATAAGCAATTCAGCATCCTTTGTACGGAATTTTCTGTATCACGAGATCCACATCTGGATAGATTCTCTCGCTTCACCTTAGCACTCGGCAGCTCCCTCACAGACGCACAAGGAAAATCTCATCCAATTCTCGAAATGGATTTATCGCATGAGAGGTTATTATTTGATTGACGGGGGATGCAACAGGTACACAAATCATAACACAGTAAACAACCTATACTTTTTGATATTTTTTTTAATAATACTGCATAAGAGTACTTTTTTATTTTTTTTATGGTGAATACCGAGTCCCAACCTCAAAGAAAGAATATTAATATGGAGAGAGAGCTACGTATTTTTACCCAACCTATACAAATTAACGATAAATCACTTTCTCCGGGTTTTCACGCCGTAAGCCGTGAGAGAGAAAGAGACATGTTCTCACATAATATAGCACCCCATTCGGTATGTAAGCATTTTTTCCGTCTCCGGCGGCTCCGCCCACTACGTTTTGTTATGCGACGTAACAGGACATAAATAAACGGTTTTTTAGGTTACATCCTATATTTGTGTTTATAACAATACTGAAAATGGTTATACAAATAAACAAAAACATTTTGTCGACATGTGCTATGAATGGATGTATAAATACTCCAGCCTTAGTCCTAGCCACGCCCGAGTCAAGAAAAAATCATCAATACTGACTAAAGAAGCGCTCCCTTCTGTATATTATCTCTCTGAGCTCCAAACTGCTCCCAACCGTCTATAGCCAGTGAGACTATGGCATCCCCGACTGGGGTATGTTGCGATGTTGAAGGTAATGGGAAAGGGAAGGAAATGGGAAGAGGAAAGTTACGAAGTACCTGGCTATGGCTATTCAAATCTGGTCACCAAATACGGCTAAAGCCATTTCAAGCAACGTTTCAATTCTGAATGGTGGTCTTCCACGAGGGCGATACTTTGAGTATCTATCAATTCAGAACGTATTAATTAAACAAAATGTATTTGCCCACGCCGGGTTTGAACCCGCAACCTCTGGTTTCGTAGGCGAGCGTCTTGCCGCTCGACCACACAGGCAGTACTAACTACATAAAGGCAGAATGGCATCTCCAGTGTGTACATTGCTAGTATAGGAAAGAAAGAGAGTTTACAATGGAAAGGGGAATACTGCTAATTGGATATCTGTCTGTTATATATAAATATACAGGTATATATATTTTTTTTTGTAAAGAAAAACAAACATTCCCGGATTACAAATAACCTGACAATCTTTGAAAAACTCCGACTGCCGTCATAATTAGCTTAAACTGTTGCTTGTGTAATGATGGAGGACTTAGGTAGCAGAGATCCAGTTCAATATTGTTGTTGAACCAAATCGTCCGGATGCCGGTATAAATTTTGAATCAACGAAGCTTCGTCCAAACAACAAGCATTGCTCCTATGTGACGGCCTCCGCGGTTGAGTGGTTGAAACGCTCGTCTTCAAATACAAAGGTCGCTGGCTTAAATCCCGGCATGTCCAATTTTAGAATTAATGTTCTATAATATATTTATATATACCATCTTGCCGTTTCCAGGGGTAGACAAATAGGATGGACCGCCGTAAAACGCTGTGTCAGTACACACTCCTTGCTTCATTCACATTTTTATATCGTCTCATACATACTCTTCTGTTATTCTGTCTCTTGACATGACCAGAGTCAAGTATTTGATTCACTCGGTCGAGCCATGTCTTCCTCGGGCGTCCTCGCCTTCATCTACTATTTACTTTCGCGTCATATATTCTTCTCACACTCTTTTCTTCGTTCTTCGTTCATCCGCTCTACATGCCCAAACCATCTACGTATTCTTTTCTTAATCTTATTTATTATCAGCCTTGCATTCTTTTCGTAGAACCACATTTGTAACACGGTCATACGTGGTTTCAGCACATACGCCTCAAGTCATTTCTTCAGCATTTAGTTTACCTTTATCTTTCCTCTGCCAGTTCCGTGCCTCACTGCCATACGTCCGGGCTAGTACAAGCACTCATTCTGAACCGATATTTTCGCAATTTATTAAGGAAATTAATTTTATTAAGTAAAAGCTATATAATGTTTAAATGAGTTGTTTAAATATATTATGTTGATCGCATTAACGACATCGATTAATGACCTGAGTATTTGTGAGCAGAAAAAACGTTTTTGGAAATAAATGCGTATTATACTTAGGAGTCTTTTTGAATTCCAATTTTAGACTTTTATGAATGCTGATTATTCGCGCGAAATTCCCAACAAAACGTTATTTGACAATCTTTTGACGCAAGACGGGGTGATCAATATTGCCGATCAATCATCTGGTAATACTTTAATCTGTCGCTAATAATTCCATAAATAATGTGACAATCCATCCTGTTGTTGAAGTTATAACCAAATTTCACAATGACAAAAGAAAAGAGTGTTTTATGATCTTCAAAACGAATTATGGTTTTTTTGTTTGAAATTCCACGGCCAAAGGATGATTTCTGGCTTTTAAACTTTGTTTTGATTTTACCATGTTTTATGTGACTACGACATCTTCAATGCAGAGCCTTTAGTAAGGATGGAGAGGGGGGAGGAAGGAGATGAGACGTAATAAAATTCGGAAGAATTTACGAAGATATTTCAGTTTTTTTTTTATTATCCTTTTCGGCAGTTACAAAATTGTTAAGGCTACCAAAATATAAGCTAACGAATGAACAGACATTTTATTTTTATATGCGTAACAACAACATTTGCAGTACCGACGCTCTCTACTTTAAAAAAAGTTATGTGAATTCCTACCAAAAGACCCCACTGCTCCCAACTGTCTGGAGCGAGTGAGATTTTGGCATCCCCGATTGGCGTATGTCATGAAACTGAGGATAGTGGGGAGAAGAAGGAGATAGGACAGAGGAAAGTTGGAATTCAATCAGTTGAATCGAATGAAAAATCAACATCAGATAGTTTGTACGCTTAACATTTCACTAACACTGAAACTTCTATTTTATTGGAATGAATGCATTTTATGGATTAAAGTCACTGAAAAAACTCCCCCAGATTAAATTAAACCTTTTTTTTAAATATGGGGAATACCGCACAAGAGTCCCAACTGATCCCGACCGTCTAGAGCCAGTGAGAGTACGGCATCGCCGATCGGGGTATGTTGTGAGGTTGAAGGTAGTAGGGAGGGGAAGGAGATGGAAAAGAGGAAGGTCGAGAAGTACCTGGTTGTTCAGATCTGGTCACCAAAAACTGTTAAAGCCATTTCAAGCAAATTTTAAGTTCTGAATGCTGTTCTTTCACCAGGGCGATGCTCAGAGTATTTTCCACTCAGAAACGTGCCGAAAATATACTATATATTATTTTATAAGAAATAAATGTGAAATGACACATATTAATCAAATTTATTTGCGTGCGCTGGAACTTAAGCCCGTGACTTCTGGATTCGTAGTCGAGCGTCTTAACAACTCGACCACGGAGGATCATATCGCTTTGAATGTAGGCCCTTCGTAAATGTCTTCAGTTTCGAGGATTATTTCTGATTCACCCGTTCGAAGCTGTCGGTGATTTTATAAGCCGTCATCCTCATCTCATATGTGGATGACCTTTGTTTCTTATCATTTTTGAGACGCTTGACTACGAATCCAAAGGTCGCGGGTTTAAATCTGGCGTGCGCCAATAACTTTTATTTAAATAATATGTGCCATAACACATTTAACTCATTAAAAATAATAAAAGGTATATTTGCGGCACGTTCCAGAGTGGTAAATACTCTAAGACCACCATTCAGAATTGAAACGTTGCTTGGAATAGCTTTAGCTGTGTTTGGTGATCAGATCTGATTAGCCAGGTACTTCCCAATCCTCCTCTTCCCCATTTCCTCCCCCTCCCTACTACCTTCAGCCTCACGACATACCCCAATTGGAGATGCCATAGTTTCACTGGCTCTAGACGGTTGAAAGCGGTTGGGACTCTTGTGCGGTATTCACTACATATTTATATATAATATTACAATATTCATTATATTTGATATTATAATATGTATATAAATATATATATTGAAAATAATAAGTAATTTGCGTGTATTTACGAATGAAATATTACTTTTAAATATTAACTATAATTTTTTTATTTTTTTATTAAGAACGCCATGCGATGATGTTGTATTGAACAAACAATTATAAGCCATGATATTGTCTACCCAATATAGATCCGCGTGAGTGAATATATGATAACAGACTCTATTTGCTAAATTGATTTAGTTAACTGGTAAACAAGGAGAACAACAAAATTGTCTCTCCATTATTTGCAAAAAATCGCAAACAATAATTAATTATCGAAAAGATTATCTTATCCATATATAAAGATACAACGTGTATCTGTTAAGAGAAAAAAATGAGAATTTTTGTTATTGCCATGAAAGTGTTTATAATAACTCGTATGTAACACTGAGATAATTAATTGAGAAGATCTCTATATAATTGTCATTTTTATTGTTTCGTTTTCGTCCAATATTTTTCTATCAATTTATTTTTTACCAATCAAATTAGACAGCAACTGCCATGATAATCAAATAAAATGAAAAAAATCTTGACAAAAAAAAAAGTCTGGCTTTATCATGTAGAGCACGCGTATACATTCAGTATTTATTAAAAAATATAAATATCATAACTACTCAAACAAACGAGAAAATCTGTTTTCCGAAGCAACAAAAACCCTCGAACGGTGAGTTCTGGTGTTAGAAATTTTTTTCTTCAATCTGGAATTACTATATCAACTGTTTTTAGGTTTATTGACAACTTCATCACGAGTTGCGAAAACTTCAAAAATACAAGTGACCATATTTGTTTGATTTAAATTTTTCAATACTAACTAACTAACCATCACACCGTTTCCCTGCAGGGGTAGGCAGAGAGGACGGACCGCCATTCAACTCTGTCTTGGAACACACTCCTTGCTTCGTTCTCATTCATACATACTCTTCTGTTATTTTGACTTTTCACGTGATCCGATTCAAGTATTTGATTCCCTTGATCGTGCCATGTCTTCCTCGGGCGTCCTCGACTTATTCTTCCATGCACTTTCCCATCATAAATTTTTTTCACACTCTTTTCTTCGTTCACTCGCTTTACATGCCCAAACCATCTAGGCGTCCCTTTCTCGATACTATTCATTACGCTTACATCAGCCTTGCATTCTTTCCGGATATCCACATTCTTAACACGATCGTACATGGTTTCACCGCCCATACATCTCAGGGATCTCATTTCCACAGCATTCAGTTTACTTTCATCCTTCCTCTGCCAGTTCCATACCTCACTGCCATACATCAGGGTTGGTTCAATACTAATTAAGAAAATAACAACAATATGAAAACGGATTTTTGAATCTCGGATAAGGCCAGAGAATAACATCTTGTAATATCTTTTATACATATGCTTAGAAACATTTTTTATTGTTTATGCTTTTTAACACAAACAAACAATTACAATATTTATTCATAAAGAGCAAAAATAATTTCATCGCAAGTTTTATTTTGACACAAAAAAAAAAAAAATTTCAAACTTTGCATTACGGAGAAACGCGCTTTAATTTATAAATATTCCGACTGATTCATTAATCTTAACATAGTTTAAAACAGTTTTACTAATGCAGTAATAAAAAAAAAAACAGATTTTCTCATTGAAAAAACAGTTTTTCTATCTTTGTACAAACTTCAGTTTAAATATCAGCAAAAAATCTAATTCATAATTTCAGACGGTTTCAATTGTTCTCAAAGGATTTGTATATTGTCGAAATTTGTTAATATCTTAAGGCGAAATACAGAAATATCTTCTAGGTGCTTATTATTATTTTACAAAAATAATATGAAAAAATATTGTAAGTAACAAAAAATGGCAAAACACGTGTACAATTATTACGTGGTTGACATTTGACACGTGAGAAAGGATTGTTTTTTTTATGACCCATTTTATGCACGAAAGCTCAGTTTAGAATGATTTTCCGACTGTTGTGTTTCCTCCTTTCTACAATCTATTAAACAAGTTCACTCCTTCCTTTCCTCAAACACACCCACCTCACAGCATCCCAAAAGTTGACAAGTTGACATAGGCCTCTTGTGTGGAATAAATATATTTGTGGAATAATATTAGTCAAGATAAAATTAATACACTTTTGATTTAGGGTGATAAAACTAACCATTGTGACAAACAAATAATATTTTGGTTTATTTGTATATCTGCTAATGAGGTTTATTTGTGGCAAGCTGTGGTTTTTTTGTCGCCAGTTGAGATAATCGAATTTTTCTTTCTCCTTGAATAGAGCCTCTTCAAGCCTTCGCCAAGATACTAACCGAACTAAGAGAACTGGAGGTGGGGGCGATCAAATATTAGTTTAATTATACAGGGACATCTCCCCCTAAGACGGCAAACAGTGGCCGAAAGGAAATTATAAATTAACGGGGCAAATCCAACGCAGATTGTATTATCCGAGCCCCTTGGCCTCGGGAGCTATCAGGGTAACAGAAGTGGCTTGGTTAATATTTATCCGCACGCAGGCAATTGGTTACTAGTTAATTAACCAGATCATTTCTAAGACTCTGCCAGTATTGTCTATATAACGAGTCAATTATAAAAATATAATATTTTTTGTTTATACAACGTAATGAGTAGTAGCCGTGAACGCGGTAGCATGTTGAAGAATTCCAGAGCCGCTCATTATTAAAGGGAAATCAGTTAAAATATCGTCATTTGATGGGTTATATTCGTTTAAACCACCCGGTAGTACAACATATGTATTGTGTAAACTACCAGAGGCCTGCTCTGAACAATTTCTCAATTTTGTATTATATTTTAATAAAATCAGTTTTCATTACAGAGAATACCAAAATAGACCTTTTTTGTGCATAAAAAATATATCGGCCTTTCCGTCTGGACGTCGTGTGATATCAATTGCATATATTTATGAAATAGGTTTTGGAAACATACTTCGTTAAACTAATGCGAGCGGTGCAGTTATGCTGTAAAACTATATACGTGCCAGGTGGTGTCCACTGTGATGTTGTTACTGTAAACTATGACATAAAAACATTGAGTTTGAATGGAAAGGCTTAAATCAATCTTACTAAAACAAACATACCTCGCATACTCTTCTTTGCCTTTTTTGTGCTAAAATACTTGAATTGATTTTCCAGCTACGGACTAGCGACTAGATTATGAACCCAGAGATCGCGGCTTCAAACCCATTTAATTCATATATTCTAATATATATTTGCGGCACGTTCCAGAGTGGTAGATACTCTAAGCATCACCCTGGTAAAAGATCACCATTTAGAATCGCAACGTTGCTTGAAATGGCTTTAGTCGTATTTGGTGACCAGATCTGAATAGCCAAGTACTTCCGAACCTTCATCCGTCCATCTCCTTCCTCTCTTCACTAACTTCAGCCTCACAGCATATCCTTGTTGGGGCTGCCATAGTCTCACTGGCTCTAGACAGTTGGGAGCAGTTAAGAATATTGTGCGATATTTACTATTAAAAAAAATCATACATTAAAAAAGATTTCTATTTTGATTTAGCTTTGTTTTTAATTTGCTGTAATAAAAGCCCCATTCAGAATCGAAACATTGCTTGAGATGTCTTTATCCCTGTTTAGTGACCAGATATAAATAGCCATGTACTTTCCAACTTTCATTTTCTCATCTCCTTCCCCTCCCCACTACCTTCAACATCACAACATATCCCGATGGGGATGCCATAGTCCCACTGGCTCTAAAAAGTTGAGACTCTTGTGCGGTATTCACAGTAAATATATACTCGTATATATACAAAAATTAAGTGAATATACTCTTCCAAGAGTGTATTTAAGTAAAAAGTTTTGTAGGAAAATAGACGATATTAGAAAAATCAAAAACGTAGTTTCAATTTTAAAGGACGCCTTGGTAAAAAGCGAAAACGTAATTTTTATTTGGAGATACGAGTATTAAGGGTAAACTAATTTTTATAACAGAATATTTCGGAACAATTCCAAATGTAATAAAATAACTAGAAGATTCTTACCTTTCTGTTATTGGATCGTTCGATTTATCATAGAGGAATCAAGAGTGGGCAGAAAAAAGATTATGCATTACGGTGTATTAGTGAAAATTTAAATATTTTCATCGAATTCACATTGCTATATAAATTTTCTCCGTTGAAATCTGTCGATGTGGAACGAACATTTTCATTACAAAAGTGGATTTTTAAAAAGGGGTTTGTTTTATCTCATCTCTTATCATAGTGTATTATAAAAGTCATGTTGATGTCAAAACAAATTAATCGTGTACATGTTATTCAAATTCACAATAGGAAAGCCTTATTTATCATCTTATTAGTATTATGAATAAATATCGATGGTATTTTTACAAGAAAATAGCTTAAATCTGATGGATATCCCCAATATAGGCAGTTTTGAACTTTGCAGTAAACGATGATTTACAATAATTCAAAAAACTATTTTTTTTCGACAACATACTCGACTCCTTGCCTGTTAAAATCGGGAAACGATCTAAAATAAATGTTTCTTAGATTTGTTTTTTTTTTTTAAACATGTTTTTCCCTAGTACTGATTACCGTCCTGTTTTTGCCCTTGCGTCTGCGGCTTCTATTAATGAGTGTAACTAGGGTAACAGAGATTACTTGGTTTATATTTACTCGTCAATATAAGCAGTTGATTAGAAAGTTGAAAGATCGAAATGTTCCCTTTCTTAACAATATTTTAGACTCTTAAGATTCACTCACTCGAGAGTAAAACATCGACTTATAAATTTAATTTTAACAGGAAAACAGAAGTGGCTGAGTGAATAATTTATTCACACGTGTGCAGTTTTTTAACATTATCTCCACGTAGGAGGTCATAGGGAAAATAATTTCCCCCGGGGCGTATGCCATCTTTGGGGATGCTAAGTGGAAGATCTTTTTGAGAAATAAAGGAACCTGGGTCTAGAAGCGACAAAAGGTTAAAATGCAGTTAATTTGTTCAAATCAGTTCTAAAACTTTCGTGTTATTATCAATATCTTTAGCCAATTAGAAAGTTAAAATAATTTGCATTTAATATCAACAGGGTAGCAGAAGTTATTTATATGTTCAATTTGTATAACTTCATTTTTTATATAATTCAGTTGAATCAAATTTAATATTATTGTTATTTAGTTCTACTAGTTTTAGTTTTTTGTGACAGCTGGTTCGGCGTTTAAGCCCATTATCGAACTGAAATTTGATCAGTAATATTTTAGTTTAATGATAATATATATTTTTAAACAGTTGTCATTAAAAACAAAAAAACTAAAACTAGCAGAACTAAATAATAGTAATAAAATTTAATTCAACTGAATTATTTAAAAAAGTAGCAGAAGTTGTTTGAATAATATTTATTCACACATAGGCAATGTGCAAATCATTTCAAGAAGTCGTTTTAATTGTATCAGTCTATTATAATGTTTTAAGATCAAAATAAATTTTAACTGTTATTTTCATTACTACCCTTCTTTGCTTTTTTGACTTCGTGCACACGGTTTTAACTGTGTCGTTATAAAGCATGTTTACCACAACTTACACTCCAAGTTTGAAGTGATTTTATTCAAGCTTCAGTGTTAACTTAACTATATATGTGTTGAATTTCTAGAGTAACGCAACCAATTGCAGGTTGGAGCGGTATTTCAAGTCTGAGCTATTGTTTTGTGCAATGTGCGTTATGCTGACAAACAAAACATCGTTTGTTTAGTAATCTAAAATAATGAAAGTTTCAAAAACAATATCAACATTTTTTTAACGAAATATGAAATTGAAGAAGATACAGGAAGTCAAAAGATTGGGGTGCGACCGAGATTTGAACTTCCGTTACTTCCGAACAGAGTAGAGGTTCCGTATTATTCACATCGTTTCAACATTTGGTATTAAAATAAAGTAAAAAGCTTTGATAAGTTATTCCGAATTAAAAAAATAAATATAATGTTGGCACTCGAATAAAACCAAGAATCATTATCATAATGAAAATCTGATACTGCTGTAAAACGAAAAACGCTTGTAATTTTTTGCTTTAATCATGTCCGTTAGCAATCGCTATTGTGAAAGTATATTTTTCCGACGGAATGTTTTCATCGGTAGACATTTTGTTTCTGTATTTTTGGACATTAAGTTTTGGGCAATTTTAACGACCGAGTATGGAACTCAACCGGAAGTTGCTCCATCAAGTTTATTGGAGTGAAATATTTATGATGATCCCTCAAACATTCAACCGATATTTCTGCCAAAAAGACTAAATGAAGTTCATAAAAAAACATGAAAAGGTCTATTGCGTGGAGCGTGCATATGTAATATTTTATTTTTTAATGTCTCTGTGTAAGTAAAGGGCTTGTTAAAATTTCCTAACCTTTGCATGTGGCTTAAAACAGTAAAGCCATGTTTGCATAAATTTGAATATTTATGTTCTCGTATTTTAACCGAGAAGATTACCAAAATTTCAGACTGAAAAAGAATTCTTTATTTTTTATGCATGCCTTTACGTTAGGGCTTACCTTATCATCCAACACGTACTAAATATTGACATTTATGTCGTTATATCCAAGATACACAGAAAAGTTATTTCATCATCATGTTTTTATTCCAGTGAAATTAAAATATTTAAAAAATCTATGTCATGCATAAATAACTAACTCCTTTGAACTTATCTAAGGAGCTTTGTTTGTATTCGAACTTTAAATTACTGTTTTTTGAAACCTAGAAAGTTTGTGGTGAAACTTTCTGTAAGTCATTATATTTATTCACACTTTATAACGATATTTAAATCGTTTCCGCAATGTATATCATCATACGAACATTCCCATAAACAAATGCTACTGCAACTTGAATACACAGTTCTACATGCATCGTTTTATATGTAATTTTCCCTTGAAGTTGAGATATATCTTAAATTTTAATATTTTAACTAAAAATGCTTTCATTTACTATGGTTTCCACCAAATGATACATTTAAACTGTTTTCGTTAGCTGTAATAGCAGAACTGTTTACGTTAAACCTTTTCACAGCATAATAATATATATTTCGTTATTTCTGTACAATAAAGTGCATTTGAAAACGTTTATATAATTTATTTTTTTTAATATTGAAAATACCGCTCATGAGTCTTAACTGCCCTGAGCCAGAAGGACTATGACATCACTAATATAGGTTTGTCGTAAAGCTAAAAAAAGTGGAGAGAGAAGAAGACGGAAAAGAGGAAAATGGAAAAGTATTTAGCTCTCCAAATTTAGTCACCAAACACGGCTAAGGCCGTTTCAATCAACGTTTCTATTTTGAATGGTGGTCTTTTACCAAGGTGATACTTAAACTATATTCTTCCCTGGAAGTTTCCGCAAATTTACTTTAAGAAAAAATATATATAGTGAATACCACACAAGAGTCCCAACCGTCTAAAGCCAGTGGGACTATGGCATCCTCAATTGGGGTATGTTGTGAGGCTGAAAGTAGAGTAGAAGAGAAGGAGATGAAAAAGAGGAAGATTGGGAAGTACCTGGGTATTAAGATCTGGTCACCAAACACGGCTAAAGCCATTTCAAGCAACGTTTCGAATCTGAATGGTGGTCTTTCTTTGGCGGTATAGAGTATCTACCCCTCTGAATGATATATTTATTAAATCCTCACTGCCCCAATAAAACTGATAATACTCGGCCATTTTTGTGAAATATCACATCAAGGCCGCCCGTACACAGAGTTACAATCTTGTACTAATCTGTTAATATTAGTATTTGACTTTGTAAATGCTTAAGCTGAATGTATTTATTATCTGTGATCTCAATGTCGCATGTTTATTGTTTTGAATAAGTCTTTAACCACTTTAAAATAATCTACATATGTAATATACAATACAAATTATTAATACCATGTAGAATCATAGAGCGCCTGGGAATATCTTTGATAACTACAATACCCTCGTAATTAAATATCCGACGGTTCCCTTGAAACGTATAACAAGTTGGCTCAGTTTGCAGAAGTAATTCGGTTTTAGGTCCTGTATCACACGTATTGGAATTGTAGAGTCTATTTTATACTAAATAATGCGCATTGTTTTCTATTGATTAATAAATAATAATAACTAATAAATTAACAAATACGCTTACCGACAAAATAGTTTTAAATACAACGCCAATAAGAAATTCAATTCTCTGCCTAGTACCATCAGAAACATACAAACCAAAAGTTACTTTAAGAGCGATATCATTATTACTCACCTTAAAAACCAAGTTTAGTTTAGTTCTAATTATGTAGATTCTATATCTTCAAATTAGTCATTTACTTATATTATTTTTATTTTTATTATGTATGTACTATATTTTCGATATTAACATGCTACTATGTAGCTAAAAGAACCACTTTTGCAAATTGCCATCCCAACACAGGTGTATGCCTAGTGGGATTGGCAATTTACCAACTAATAAAAAAATGTATGTTCAAGTAAAATAATTAATTTAATAAAATAAATAAATAAATGTTCTGGTCAATTGAGTCATTTTCTTCTTGTTTGGGGGTAAGGTACGACGTCCTCGGTGGTCGAGCGGTTGAGGTCCTTCACTACGAATCCTAAGGTCCTAAGCACAAACACATTTTATTTAATAAACACGTGTTTTTTTCACATTAAGTTAATACAAAATAACATATATATTTGCGGCACGCTCTATGGTAATAGATACTCTCGGAATCGCCTTGCTGAAAGATAATAACCAGATCCAAATAGACAGATACTTTACCACCTAACTCTTATATCTATCTACTTCCTCTCCCACTGTTTTTTTTTACAATATTCATCGCTTTAAGCCACCCATTTCATAAACAGAATATTTTTTTCAAAATACGTTATAGGTGGGTACTTTATTAGGCAGTTAGGCATTGGAATAAATAATTTTCAATCGATAGTTTCACTTTTTTATGGTGAATACCGCACAAAAATCCCAACTTCTCCCAACCGTCTAGAGCCAGTGAGACTATGACATACCCAATTGGAATATGTTGCGAGGCTAAATTTAGTGAAAAGGGGAAGGAGATGGGAAAGATGAAGGTTAGAAAGCACCTGGCCGTTTAGATCTGGTCACCAAACCCAACTGAATGGTGGTTTTCCACCAGGACGCCACATAGAGTTTCTACCACTCTGGAACGTACCACAAATATTCTATATGTTATTTAATATATGAACTTAATATCTTTGAAAGAGAGAGTACGAGAACAACGTGCAATATCGTTGTGAATGATGAATATTGGAGCAAGTGGATGAGATTGTGTATTTAGGAAGTATGTTCTAGAGAGACGGAAAGGCTGATGAGGATATTGAAAGAAGGGTGAATGCAGGGAACTCCATTAATGGAGGACCGAACGCTGTTGGCGCAAATAAGAAATTGACCGAAAAAGCGAAGCTAGCAGTTCACAATGGAGTGCTTATACCAACCCTGATGTAGGCCAGTGAGGCATGGAACTGGCAGAGGAAGGATGAAAGTAGACTGAATGCTGTGGAAATGAGATGCTTGAGACGTATGTGCGGTAAAACCATGTATGACCGTATTAAAAATGTGAAATCCGGAAAGAATGCAAAGGTGATGTGAGCGTAATGAATAGGATCAAGAAAGGGATGCTTAGATGGTTTGGGCGTGTAGAGCGCATAAACGAGTGTGAAAAGAATATATGATGCGAAAGCGAATGAAAGAAGAAGCCGAGAAAGATATGGACGAACAAGTAAATCAAATACTTGAATCGAGTAATATGAAGTCAGAATAACAGAACCTGAGTATGTATGAATGTGAATAAAGCAAGGAGTGCGTGCCAAGACAGAGTTATATGGCGGTCCGTTCTCTCTGCCTACCCCTGCGGAAAAACGGCGTGATGGTTAGTTAGTTAGTTAATATCAGCCACAAATTCGAAATTTTTACTCTCGTGCGTATGAAAGTACTCATCAAAATAAAATAATGTTTTCAAATGCCATAACGTATTTAGGCAGACATTATTCTATAACACAGGCATTCGTCGACTTACGACCGCGATCGGTTCCAGCAAATAGGTCGTAAGTCGATCTGGTCGTAAGTCGAATCATGCAATAATTTCCTTACATATACGCGTATTAATCGCGCTGCGTGATGATATTATTATGCGACGAAAATGAAGTAATAAGTACAGTAAAAATGGATACATATTTTATTCTTTTTTTTTGTGAAACCACACAAAGTTTTGTTCAGCTGCTCCATGAGATTTTTAAAATGGGTGGATTAAAGTTAAGTTACATTTTTTTCGGGTAACAACTGGTAATAGCATGTATTCTATAGTGATCCAACCTGGTTCCGTACATCTTGATACTTCGTCTACCTCCTCGAACCACCCTGAACAATTTGAGTGGAGCATTCTTAATATTCGGTGTTTGCCCGCAGAATTTTGAATGAGTCAATTCACTGAAGTCTTACTTCCTGGCCGTACTAAGTCACCTCCATAAGGTGGCCTAGGCACTTACACATCTTTCTTCGAGGGGGGAATCTAATATACGAGATGTAAGACAGTCAAATAAATAAAATGTATTCAAGAAGACGAAAGGGTGAAATAAATAGTTGCATTCAGCCTGTTATAAAAATAGTTCATATTAAAAAAAAAACATTTTAAACATTAATATTTATCGCTATTTAAAGTAGATATAGTGTCATAGGTTACTATAATAATAATTTCTTTATTAAATTCCTTATACATGACAAACTTTTAAATTTAATGCATATAAGAAATAAAATATAATTTTTACAAAATAATTGATTTTTGACATTCTTTACGACTCTACCAAAACTTTGACTAGACCATGGCTTGAATGTTCTCTCTTATGTTTATTTTGCCTTATTTTTGTCATCGCTTCATTTATTTAATGTATATGCTATTCTTTCTCTGTTACTCTTTTTTCTATTTCGTGTTTTAAATGTATTTTTGTAATTGGACATTGGTCCGTTACTTTATAAAAATAAAAAAAATATTTAAGCAAACCGTCCCGAATACACTGTTTCGTGGTGAAAGACCACCATTCAGAATTGAAACGTTGCTTGAAATGGTTTTAGCCGTGTTTGGTGACCAGATCTAAATAGCCAGGTATTTTCCAACCTTCCTCTTCCCAATCTCCTTCCCTCCCCAGTACCTTCAGCCTCACAACATACCCTATTTGGGGATGCCATAGTCTCACTGGCTCTAGACGGTTGAGAGCAGTTGAGACTCTTGTGCGGTATTCATATTAAAAAAATACATATTAAAGTACCATATAGATACGAAAAAAAATAATTCAGGCAGTGGTGATGATCAGGTTAATGAGGAGAAACTCTTTCAAGAATCAATAGGATTTCATTTCTGAATCTCTCCTTACTGACATGAAATAAGTCGATATCGGAAGAGATTTTGTTCAGGAGCAAAATACTCCTCCCCACCGGCAGAACCATCGGCAGGTTGGTCCTACAGGCAGGAAGATAGAATAATCTATGAATACGCTGTCTTAGATAGTTATCAGGAACATAGAGACTTACGCGCTCCAAAATAGCAGGGTTTAGAATATAGCCTCTCAGCAGTCTGAAGATGTGAGTGGCGGCATACCCCTCTCTCCTGATCTGTAAGGAGTGAAGTCCGAGCGTGCCCAGGAGAAAGTTCGTCGGGTAGAGCCACGGATAGTGGCCGTACTCCCTCATGTATAGAAATCGAGATAGTACTATAGTAGTACACTGCTCACATAATATAATTTACCAATCAGCTTTTCTATTCTGAATGGTGATATCTCACCAGGGCGATACTGAAAGTATGTTCCACTCGCGGAGGTTGTTACAAGTAATATTTTAGATGAAATTTATTTGTTAGAGTGCATTTAATACAATCAGCTTTCTATCATCGTAATATAAACTGTATGTACACTAAACTGAATTGTGTTTTGCGCATCTTTAATCAGTTACCACTTGAGGGGCTGATGAATAAAATATATTTCAGTGACTTCGGTAGTATTTTAATATTATTTGGTATTTTTTTAAACTTTTAAATTCCCTATGCTTACAGTTGCAGCATTATATGTTTTTGAACGCTTTGAAGTTTTTTTTTCTATTCTTTCTAAAGATATTAAAAATGTATAGCATTGTTTTACAAATTTGAACTTATTTGGATTTTGTTCCTGCGTTGTCAAGTGTTATTGTCAGTGACATCAAACCCAAAATAAATAAAAAGTGTTGATAAAAAAAAACTCAATTGATTTATATTTAATATTATTGTTAATAATTAAACGAGGAACCTAAAACTGCATTATTTCGTAACTTTCATGGAGCCTAACCACAGTTTGATAGTGGCACTAAATGCCGAAACAGATGTCACTAAAAATAGTAGAACCAAATAATAATAATATTAAATTTAATTCAATTGAATTACATATATTTTTTTAATGGAGTTCTACAAATAAAACGCAATATATATACATAAATAAGTGTTGACTTACTGTCACAATCACTAAATGTGGCAAAAGACAACAAACATTTTTTTTTAGTAAATTAATACATCATTATCAGTGTCAAAAAAAAGATTTTCAAAGAAGTACGTATTATTAGTATTTGACAAATAATATTACGGCTTCTTTTTTTAATGCGGAAATGCTTCCATAAAAAAAACAATCAAATGTTATCTAATAAGTCCACAAAAAATAACTGGCAAAAAAGTGTTCGTTATGAAGACGTTTCCATTTAAGGCCTTTTGCGGGCATTTGGCATGATGAAATTGAGGTATATTGGTTTCTTTAAAAACTTTTAATCAATCTAGTTTCGCTCGGGGATATAATATATCGCATTTCAAAAATACATAAATAATAAAAAGTGTATTTGATGGTCTAAGATCTAAAGAAGATTTCATTTCGTTCAACCTCATCTATCGTACCCTTGAAAACTCGAATGTACATTTCACTTTGAGTGTTTCAATCTGTATGCTTTTGGAGCGTGACGTGTTGAATGAATTAGTTTACCTTTTGATTTGAGGAATGTAAAAGCTTTCTGTAGCTGAGCTTTTCGACTTAAAGATGGTTTTATTATTATGTATATACGAGTATACGAATCGGGAATTATTTAAAAAGGCAAAGAGCATTTTTTTATATTTGTAATTAAATCGACCGGCGTTGCACAGGATAAGATTTGTACGAAAACGTATGATAGTTTAATGGAAAATCTCCTATTTTTTTTAAAATATCTATCTTATAATATGTATTTACTTGCTGATTAAAGTTTACCACCAAATACTTGTTTTAAAATGATTTCCACACAATGGTCCTAATTGCCTGGAGTCCGTGGCTCTATAGTTTTCCCGATCGGGTATATTGTGAGGCTGAAGGGAAGAGGAAAGAGATTTGGAAGAGGATGGTTAGGAAGTATTTTGGCTAGTCAAATATGGCCACTGAACACAGCTACAGCTATTTAAGGCAACATTTCGATTTTAATACCAAAAAACATCTGGAAAGGATGCAAGGCTGATGCAAGCGTAATGAATAGGATCAAAAAAGGGACGCTTAGATGATTTAGGCATGTAGAGAGAATGAACGAAGAAAGGAGAGTGAAAAGAATATATGACGCGAAAGTGAATGGAAGAAGAAGTCGGGGACGCCTGAGGAATACACGGCACGATCAAGTGAATCAAATACTTGAGTCGGGCCGTGTGAAGAGTCAGAATAACAGAAGAGTATGTATGGTACGATGTATGAATGTGAATGAAGCAAGGAGTGTGTGTCAAGACATAGTTGTATGGCGGTCCGTCCTCTCTGTCTGACGGTTAGTTAGTTAGTTAGTTGAGATCCCATCAAATTAAAAACATGTCTTACTTTACAGATAGTGTCAAGGCACGAGGAAGTTTGAGTTCAACAAATTTTCGTCAACGTTTTACTGTATTTTAATTTGATGACAGCTTTTATTTTTTTTTACTCTGCATTTATTAGTATTATATTTTCGGTAATCTGAAAGAAATAAGAAAAGCCTATTAGCGCAACCTCTTGCACATAATTTGCTTTTTGTACCGTAAAGAGTTTTTCGATAATGAATCAAAGAGTTTGAGAGGGTTGATGGATGGTTAGAAAACGTTATTTTAGTCCAAAGAAGCTTAAAAATATATTTTCAATGAAGAATGTGTTTTTTTATAATTCACATTTAATTTATCATTTTACTTGTCTTCACTGTTGGGTGATTTTCCGAGTATTTTATTAATTCGAGACATTTTACCATTTGATTAATTATTGAATCCGATGATTTACGGCGAAAAAAGCTTTTTTCCTTGAATATCAACAGAACAATTTTAACATTAGCGTTTGTATTTTACAATAAATCTTTTATTCAGATGGAACTACGATTAACAATATTTGAGTCTTAAGTTACGTTACTTCAGCGTGTATACAATTGAATTTAAGACTTTATACACAATTAACGAGATACTTGAACAATGTTTACTGTTAATAGTTAATAATCAACTTAGCTAAAATCTCCAACTTTAGCAGCAATAATGTTGATTTCAGTAAACTTTGCGAAAATCAAACCGATTACTTGGAAAAGACTATTTGAGTTCATGTAAAATTCAGGTCAACTGCCAATTATAATTGAATAACCAGTGAACCGGTAGCTGTTTTCTTACGAGGAATTCAGTGATAATAACAAAATACAAAATTGAAACACTTCAAAATAACTATAGGAAATGTGATCCTTAAAAAAATGTTGTAAAATCATGTTTGGCGTATTACAAATTAGTCTGTTCTAACTAATTAACTAACCATCATGCCGGGTCCCCGGTAGGCAAAGAAGACGGGCCGCCATACAACTCTGTCTTGGTACACACTCCTTGCTTCGTTCACATTCACACACCGTCTCATAAATACTCATATTTTATTCTGACTCTTCACATGATTCGATTTAAGTATTTGAATCAATTGATTGTGCCATGTCTTCCTCGGGCGTCCCTGACCTTTTTTCCATTCACTCTTAAATCATATGTTATTTTCACACTCCTTTCTTCATCCATTCGTTCTACGTGCCTAAACCATCTTAGAGTCTTTTTCTTGATCCTATTTATTACACTTACATCAGCTTTGCATTCTTTCGGGATATCCACATTTTTAACACGATCATACATGGTTTTACTGCACGTACATCACAGGGATCTCATTTCCAAAGCATTCAGTCTACTTTCATCCTTTTTCTGCCAATTTCATGCCTCACTGCCATACATCAAGGTTGGTTTAAGAATTCCATTGTGGACTGCTAGGTTCGCTTCTTTGGACAATATCTTATTAGCGCCGACAGAGTTCAGTCCTCTATCAATGGAGTTTTCCGTATTCACTCTTATTTCAATATCCTTATCAGCCTTTCCATCTCTCGTAAGTAGTTAGTTCTAAAACAATGCAAAACTAATAAAAGGAAAGTAAAGAAATTGACGAAACATGAGAGGCAAGAGACAAAAAAGTGTTTGAAAACGTTGAGCAGTTGGACTGAGGAAAGAACCTCAGAAAAAATAATATTTTAGTAAATGGGTCGAAGAAGAAATCGGGAATCACAAAAAACCTTTCAGAGGTAGTAAATCCAATAAACCGAGATGACACGGTTAAATAAATAGGTACAGAATGTCGTTTTAGTAAAAGGTAGTAAAATAAGAGACATGTAGACGGACGAAAGAATGGTGTAACTGATAGACGAATCAAATATAGTGCTTAGTTTATCAGCATAAACGTGATCTCTACTACCCAAAAACAAGACTTTCAGGACGTTGTAACTGTACTCGTATTTCATAAGTGATATTTTCTTAAATAATTTTATTTATCAATGGAAACATGTTTTCCGTAGATTTTGGATAAATATGTCTGACAACAGCTAAACATCAGCATTACATAGATGGCAAGACGTATTGTCTATTTTCTTTGTCATGATCTATTTGTGTGACATTTTCAAAGGCAGAGGTAAATTTTAGGTGTTTGATTAAAAACTGAGAAATATTATTTTTGTTCGCATCGTGTTGAACTGTAAGAAAATCTGTAAAGACATGTACTATTAGGGAATCATATAATATCCTAAGAATGAAACAACGTTCGCTTTTGTTACATATTTCAAAATGGAAATAAATAACCAGGGTTTTTAGTTAATTCATCGACTTTTATAAAATATCGTTTATTTATAGATTTTTATTTTATTCTTCCGTTTACAAGAAGTCGAATATTTTGATTTTTTATATTATATTTGCGATATTTATTTACTACACGTGTTGCAAAATGTTATGTTATTTGTATTACCTTTTTATAAAAGGGTTTGAGAGTTTTCTAAAGATGTAAGTATTATTTCTGCGAGTCGTTTCAGAGGGATTTCAACGCTTCAAAAAACTATTATTAGTTTGTACTTAGTTTTTCGTCATGCTCCATTTTTTCACTATCGTTAAGAGCATATCTTCGCTGGAAAGGTGAAAAGGCTAAAGCGTCGTTTTGGGAAGCTTAAACCCGAGCACTTTTTAGGTTTTTTTGTTTTTCAATCAAATTCATTAGTCCTCAGTACCTGGTTGGATTTTCTACAAAGAGTTGATTCGGGTAACTCAATGCTCTCACAGAGTCACCTGAAGTGACAAAAAGCTAAAAAAAAAGTCCCAAACTTGTGTCGCTTAAATCGAGCCTTCTCCCAAATGGTAAATATATTTTATATGGCTGAAGGGCCACACAAGTCTTCAGAATCAAATAAGAGTCAAAGCATTCGATCCAAAAAAAGAATCCGACCAAAACTGCATATTTAACTAATTTTTGACCAAAGTGTCGCCAAAGACTTTTTGCCTTTCCAGTGACGATTTAGCATTTTGATTTGCGAAACATTATACGGTATATTTTCATGTATTAATTTAACTTCGAAACTGATTAACCAAAGAAGATGGAACGCCACAAAAGCCCTGTCTTGCCGTACACTACGTATTTCTTCAAAATATGAAGGTTCTATCATACACGCTATTTAGTTCTTCCGATTCTTGACTTGATTCAATTGGTCGTGACACGTCTTCCACGAACGTTCCCGGCTGCTTCAAGCATCCACATGCCCACAAAATATATTCTCCTAACGCTCTTGTAACAGTCTCTCCGCTTTATACTTTTAAATCATCTATGGTAAATTCTAACCGATTTATTCGTAATTTTACTTATTACGCTTATATATGTTTTTTCGTATCCCCTCATTACTGATGAATTAGTCGTACGCGTTTGACCACACGTACGCCTCAGTAATCTGATGTCTACTTCATGTATAAATAATAAACAAATGATTATGACTAAGATACCCACCTTTATTATGCTGATACAATTAGTACCATATATTTTTTAAATATATTGTGTGGCAAGGTTTATAAAAAACGAAACATTTCTATTTCAATATCAGCAAGAAATTACTTGTGAACTTTCTCGTTTAGTAATACTTACCCAATTTAAAATGTATCTTTCGCAATCCCAGTAAGTAAAAGTTCGGGTTGTTCGCAATTAAATCCATCGAAAAGAATCGTTCACCCGGAAACCTTAAGTACCCACCCACATCTTGCAGTTGATTCGATAATAATCAGCAAATAGATGTCGCGGTTGGGCAGACTAGCGGGGACGCAAACCTTTTTGGTAATGACCCCATTGTATAAAAAGGTCACTCTGACTCTAAAAGACCTACAAAACTTTGCCTTGTGAATCCAGTGGATTGAAGGGTAATTTGTGTACATAACGACCCTTGCAGTCTCTTGAAATTCCACCCTCACCCTTTAGTTAGTGATCATCAGCACTTTAATTAATATTGTTACCTGCCTCCATAAGTTGCTGTGTTTTTTTTTATTTTATTCAGTGAACGAATTTTCGTTTTCTTTTATTTGATTAATCATAATGGTATGTCTAAACCTACAAAAATAACGTCAATGTTTTCATAGATTAATTATTGTATATTTGAATCGAACAACAAGGTGTTTTTTTTTTAAATGAATAGTTCAAAACTCATAGTGAAAATTATGTTAAGAGCCAAAGATAATTGCGTTAAACTATAAAATTCTAACTAAAAAACTTTGCAAAATTAATGACGTCAGAATTTTTCCTGCTTCAAAAAATACGTTGCTGCGTTTTTGTCAAGATAAAAGTTTGTAAATTGAAAAAATTGCAGTTTGTTATTTCTAATATAGCTATTTTCCGCAATAGCGACAGTTTTTTTCATAAACTGACTCTCATTATTTGATAAAGCGTTGTATTAGTAATTAATTTAAAATCGAAGAACACACAAAAACGTGACTAACCTTTCCAGTTGTCAAAAACAAACCACTTATCCAAAATGGCTGATAATACTAACATATGCGTACCAACATAACAAAAAAAAACGATAATCGAATGTACAAAGACCGCGAAAATTTAAAATTCACCTTTTCTATTGAACAGGCCATGATAAAATAACAAATTTGATTTGTAATAAAATTGTAAAAGATTTAAGGATGGTATCATTTTAAGAACTTTATTTCAGCTAAAAATGTTGCATGTAACGTCAAAATATTTACTTTATATGGTAGTTTGGTTTAACTTGTAACTAAACGCATTCAAGTTTTTATCCAAATTTACCAGTTTGGAATAGAGCAGTTTGTTAAATTTTGATTTATCACTATTACTCGTGCAGAATAAAGCAGGAATAACGTTAACGCAAGAAGGCTCCTGGGATTTGATATTCATGCATTTAATTAGCATTGAGCGTGTTTTATGAGCATTTATTTCCGATTCAGACATTGTGGGCTACATTTTCACCAGTGGAACGGGAACTTGCAATGCATTTTCCGGTGTTTTATTTAGGTCATACTGAACCTACCGAAAAATGAAAATGAATTTATCACTGAAACTTTTATGTTATTTCCCGTTATGAATAAAGTTTGCTGTCAACTGTTGTCGAAGCTTTTCGACTCTGGACGCATAATATAATTAATATAAGTAGGTTGTATCTCATTTACTGAAAGTAAAATAACAGATCTTGCCTTTATGCTCTAGCGAAAGTTCAGTAACTAAATCTTGCATGAAATAGCTTTAACCGTATTAAGTGATCAGTGGCGAGGAATTTCCCGACATTCCTCTTTCTTACCTTCTTCTCCTTCCCACTTCATTAAACCACTAAACTTACTTCAAACTAAATAATTGGCTGATTTTTATAGCCCCTTTTTCCTTCTTGAAAATGGGACTATAAAATTCGCCTCAAGTGCGCTTAGTACCTTATTATAATAATAATATTTGATAAGTTTGTATTGCGCTTTTTTTGTGAAAAATCACCTCAAGAGCTCTTTACAAATCTTAATTCCTAGGCTATATCTCGTTACTAACTGCATTGATATTTATTTATTTTATGTACAAATATAATATAGAGAAGTCGCCTTACCTGGCAGGTCACTTCAGGAAAACATAATCATTTTATTTATTTTTACTTTTGAGTAAGATATAATTTTGCACTCAAAAGACGTGATACTGGCCAAATTATGGTTGGTATTTAATTGAATTATTTATTTTTTATTGTTCGATTTTAGGACATTAGAGCATTTTTCATAAAGAGCTTTCTGATTTTGTAGAACAGTACAGAAATTTGTGACAAGTAGACTGAATGCTCGACCTATTAAAAATGTGGATATCCGGAAAGAATGCAAGGCTGACGCGAGCGTAATGAATAGGATCAAGAAAGGGACGCTTGGATGGTTTGGGCATGTAGAGCGAATTAACGAAGAAAGGAGTGTGAAAAGAATATATGATGCGAAAGCGAATGGAAGAAGAAGCCGAGGACGCCCGAGAAAGTCATGGCATGATCAAGTAAATCAAATACTTGAATGGGGTCATGTGAAGAGTCAGAATAACAGAAGAGTATGTATGAGACGATGTATGAATGTGAATGAAGCAAGCAGTGTGTGCCAAGATAGAGTTATATGGTGGTCCGTCCTCTCTGCCTACCCCTGCGGCGAAACGGCGTGATGGTTAGTTACTTGGAGAAACAATGAATAGAGAGATAGCTAATTATTTTTACCAAACCGATACAAACTTGTGATAAATCACTTTCTCCGGGTTTTTACGTCGTACACCATGAGAGAGAAAGACGCAACAATTATAATACTCCGCTTCTACGTACTGTCACAATGATCTTGGGCTCCTGGGTCACCGTGGGACTCCGCCCACATTTTTTACCATGCCACTAAACTTGACACAACTAAACGGTTTTTTAGGTTAGATGCTATATTTTTATTATTTCTAATTTTGAAACTGTTAATTCGTGGTGGAATTCCATTTTAATAATTTAATAAAACAAATTTATAACTTTATTCCACTTTTATTTTATGACTGGACCGGTTTCAGCCTATGACGGCCATAAAAATAGTATATAAGCCGTAGGTTAACAACAACTTGTACTAGTCTGAAGATGGCCGTCATAGGCTGAAACCGGTCCAGTCATAAAATAAAAGTGGAATAAAGTTATAAATTTGTTTTATTAAATCACGCTATATTTTTGTTGATATCAATACTGTGAAAAGGTGGTTATACGAATGAACAAAAACATTATGTCAATATGTGATATGAATGGATGTATAAATACTCTAGACTTGGTATTAGCCACGCCCAGGTCCGCCGAGTCAGGTAAAAATCATCAAAAACTGACTACACTGCCTTGGATTCATACCACTCTATATACTCTAAGTTTAGTTAGTTAAAATGACATTACCTATGGCCAAACTACTCGCACTGAAGTGTGAATAAATTTTGTTAAGTACTACACTCTAGCTTATGATTTTTTCACAAGGTTATTTATCCAAGGACAGTGAGTAAAAAAAAGTGTACGTGGTAAAATAAGGTCACATCAAAATCTCTCAACTTTGTTAATGAAATATCTTGTCTTGTAAAATACAAAAGTTTCGGATTTTGCGTTGTGATTAATGATTAAATATTTACATTCCCCTGGGGCCGCGAGACAACGCGCGTCGCCACTGGGAGGGCGGGCGATGTACACGAATTAGCAGGGGCGCAACCAACGGGGTAAGGGGCTTGGCGAAGTAAAAAGCTGGACCTTCGGCCAAATATCAGCCGCCGCCCTTGGTTTAATAAGTAATCATAACACGATTTAGGAGAGAAAAAACATTTAAACCTACGAGTTTATCTAACAACGTTGTTTATTATGATAAAAGACATTTTTTATTGTTGTATTACTTGACTTGACCCAATTTTCCATATTCTCTTTTCTCATTGAACAATTTAATAAAATTAAGCAAACAAGATTATGTCATTTTTTATTGTTCAAACAATTTTTTAAGCTTTATAAGCTCGTTAACTCACGATAGAAATAATGTTACGAGCCACAGATAATAACGTTCTTCTTAGACAGAAAAAAACTGGTTTCATGACGCCAGAGTTTACTATTCTAGATATTTGCATCTTCAACGCACAAACAACAAATAAAAAAGGTGTACTCGCTTTGTTATTGTTAAAAAGTCGAATTGTTCATAATTTGAGGCTCCATATATCATGATTTAATAAATAGATAAATAAAATAAGTAAATAAAGTTTTATTTCAGTGGAACTAATTTAACTGCCACACAGATAAAAATGTGAAAATTTCATGATGCCAGAGCTCACCGTTAGAGATTTATTGGTTCAAAATCAATTGTATCCCAGAGTGGTAGATACTCTCAGTATCACCCTGGGGAAAAGCCCTCATTTAGAATTACTGAAACAATACTTAAAATAGATTTAACCGGGTTCGGTGACCAGATCTGAATAGCCAGGTACATCCCAGCCTTTGTCTTCCCTAACTTTTTCCCCTCCGCGCTACCTTCAGCCCAACAACGTACCCCAATTGGGGATGCCATAGTCTCACTGGCTATAGATCTTGGAGTAAGAATATATGGAGTGGTACCTTTGCGAAACAGTGTAGTCAGGTCGGTTGACTTTATACTGACTCGATAGAAGGAGACAAAGATTTGTTAAAGGATGTTGGATAGCCCATTAGTTACCGCCCACATGGAATTCGAACATTTTTAATTAACATTGTTCGATCCAGGAACCGCGAATCGATTCCGGAAGGAAATGGAATGAATTTAGTGGACTGTAAAGGCGAGGTAGTACTTGGTAAATGACTTGATTTATCTGGGGAACAGTAGTAAGGAATTACGTCATCTTGCTCACCTTGATTTGTGTATCTGCTAATTGGCGGCCAACCTCTCTGTTCCGGTGATAGTGTGAAATGACTTCCAGGGCCGGGCGATGCTTTTGAAGGAGGTACCTCCTTCTCCGGGCGCTAAATGTGAAGTGAAGTGGGCCGGTCTCGACCGTTCGAATGATACGATCCGAGAGTGGGGGTCAAGTAACAGGCTGATTAACGCATATTTTACACAGCCATGCCAATAGGGCCGGACAGGGTCGCAAGGTGACGTATAAGAAATAGATAAGGATGGGGTACAATTGAACATCACATTGGAATCCACAAAATGTCAATTCTAGGGCCCAACAAACATATTTGAACACATTGAACAAAACAATATCAATACACCATTAAAATGATTTATAAAGTCATATCACACAAACACTAATAACAGAAAGTTTTCCTTAACAACGATGGAAGGTTTTGGTTGATTTTATGTCTTCATATCATTAAAAATGTGAAAATTCCAAAGTTCAGTCAAAAATATTTTAAGCTGTTGAAATACCTCTGAATAGTGACGTTTTAGTGATAGTTTTAGTCAACACAAATATGTGAAATAACCTCAAAAGAAGGTGAAGAAAGAAGTAAAGTGTGAAATCAGCGCGGACAGAGAACATTCTTAAAAGTGTTGCAACATTATGTTACGATTTTTCTTGTCTCTTTCTCTCTCATGGTATTCGACGTGAAAACCCGGAAAAAGTGATTTATCGCAAATTTGTATCGGTTAGTAAAAATTTTAGCTCTCTCTCCATATTATGTTCTTACTCCAAGCTTTAGAAGATCGGAATCAGTTGGGACAAGTCGAGGAGTCTATATGAATATCTAGATAAGTAATACTTTTTTCACAAAGGTGATAAGTTCCATTGCATTAAATTTTATTCGAAGTAATGCAATCTGCAAAGCTTGGAGCGTAAACTTTCCTTCTGAGAGATCCTTTGTGTTGGAATACTCAGATTCTGATTCACTCGTTTCGAGTTATTTAGTGTTCCAATGAAAGCTTTAAAGTTCTGACTTCTTCGGAGAAATTTCACCAACCTGATAATCCATGAACTTCCGACTCGAATTCAGTCAGTTGAGTCGAATGAAAAATCAACATCAGATAGTTTGTACATTTCACATTTTATCAACACGGAAACTTTAATTTTATTTGAATTAATGCCTTTTATTTGAGCTTCGTCACCATCGCCAACAATGATCTTCTACTATGCTTGATCAAAGAAACAGAACAAACTTAAAAAAATAAAAATATATAGTGAATACCGCACAAGAGTCCCAACTGCTTCCAACCATCTAGAACCAGTGAGTCTATGGTATTCCTAATTGGGATGTGTTGTCAGGGTGAAGGAAGAGGGGAGGGGAAGGAGATGAAGATGGATTTAGATCTGATCACCAAACCCGGCTAAAGCCATTTCAAGCAACTTTTCAATTCTAAATGGTGGTCTTCAATCAGGACAATACTCAGAGTATCTACCACTCTTGAACGTGCCGCAATTATACTCAGTATTATTTTATATGGATTTAATGTGTTATGACACATATTAATTGAATGAAATTTATTTGCGCACGCCGGTTTTGAACCCGTGACCTCTGGATTTGTAGCCGAGCTACTTACCACTCGACCATGCAGGCCGTCAAACTTTACCTCTTTTATCAGAAAGTAATCACTTTGGGATTTGACAATATATTGGGCTTAATGCCCCGAATAGGCTTAGGTTAGCGAAACCGGTTCACAATACAATATTAATGGCTGAATAGTTTATTGAAAGCGACTGGATTTTTTTTTTAAAAACGACTTTGTACAAATAAAAGTTTTTGCCTTATTTATTCCATTGGAGTGATTTTCAATTTACCTTCTTGATATTCATGATTATTATAATATTGATTTG
Organism: Drusus annulatus; assembly: GCA_022651775.1. Taxonomy (NCBI): domain Eukaryota; kingdom Metazoa; phylum Arthropoda; class Insecta; order Trichoptera; family Limnephilidae; genus Drusus; species Drusus annulatus. The sequence goes on along the minus strand of JAGWCC010000043.1, from coordinate 298,214 downwards.
TACCACACTTCAGATTTGAATCAAATTTATTTAACCTAGAGGTTACTATTTGGTTCAAACTTGTAGCTATAGTACTTTCTGTTTGACTTTTCAAAGATTATTTTCTCTTTGAATATTTTTCGTCGAAATAGTTGATTCGGGTTCAGTGGTTACCAAGAATTTATGAAAATTGCTCCTTTTAAACTCTTCTTGGAAAACCTCAGGTCCTGTATATAGCATGGGTGGACTAAAAGGAAGCGTATTGCATATAAATCGGTCAGGTGTACCTAACGCGTGGTTTGAAATTGGACAAAATTAGTTTTTGGTTGATTCACATATTTTATTTAAATATTCGTCTTATGTGATCTACTAAGCTCGTTGCGGGTAAGGCTTTTATCAACTGAGGGTTGAATAAAACACATAGTGAGAATGGAAAGGTGATTAGTTATGAGTTTAACACATTGCATTCTTGTAAAATTAATATATAAGTATATTTGCGGCATGTCCCAGGGTGATAGATACACTGAGTATCGCCCTGGTGAAAGACAACTATTCACAATCGAAACGTTGCTTAAAATGGCTGGTCACTAAACAAGACTTAAGCCATTTTTAGCAACGTATCAATTCTGAATAGTGTTCTTTCACCAGGGCGATTCTCAAATAATAGTAAATCGACTATTATTTTGTATGAATGAAATGCATTATGACTCATATTAATTAAATTAAAGGTATATGCGCACGCCGTGTTCGAACCCGCAACCTCTGGATTTGTAGCCAAGCGTCTGACCACTTGACAAAATACGCCCTGTCAGCAATAAAACTAAATACTAAGTCACAGTGTTCAAAATTATATAGAGCCAATAGCGTCCATTTTGGACATAAATATAATATTATATACCATAAATTCATTTCAAATTGTACCAGTCTGAAGATGTCTTTTACAAGGTAAAACCGGTCCGTACATAACTCTTTCACCTCTCAGACATCTAGACTCCACTAATATGATTCATTTGGGTACTATTTGTGAATCACAATATTCAACCATAAGATATTTTTATAACAATATCGTCGGTCGAAATTGCTTTAAAAAGCTCCACGATGAGTCAATGTCTGATGGAATTATCCATTCAGTTGCGTCTAATGTTGCGCCGGAAAAACCTTTAAAAAATCGCAAAACGTAGATAAAAAAAGCGTTAAGTCGTAAAGTGTATTTCACGCGTTTATCTGGAGCACCTACGCCTTTTGGCCCAGAGCCAGGCGGGCCATTTTAAGATGAAACCACTGACTTGCATTTTATTCAAAGCCTTCCCAATCTGGCGGAATATCGATTTTCCAAAACGATTTCATATGTTAAAATAATCTCTTCAAACATAACCCAACACCCTCAGAGCAAGAATATATATTTATTTATTTGTTTATTAACGCCCTGATGGGCTTTTAATAATAATAAAATAATAATATTTGGATGATTTTTATAGCGCCGTTTTTGTGAAAAATCACCTCAAGGGCGCTGTAATATAATAATTTAACATAAGTGCATAAGTACAGAAAATAATACATTTTAATAAGGATATATATGAAATAATACAGTAAAAGTGAAAAGTTTTGAGAAATGAATAGCAAAAATAAAACAATAATAATTAATGATAGTTCCCATACATTAGTGACAAGTAAATATTTAATTTAAAAGTCTTTTAAATTTTGGCAAATTCATATAAAAAATGTCAATATTTGAGATAAATTCATTCCCGAGTGTATGTAGGCGAGAAATGGGTGTATGTATGTGGTAGTTGGTAGTGAAATTATTGTTGCAGAAAAGTATATTTTGCCGAGTTGCTCGCTGAGGTACTCTGAAGTTGATAAGGTGCAGGAGTTCACAGCAGTCGAATTCGGAGAATATGGAGAGAGAGCTGTGGAAATGAGATCCCTGAGACGTATGTGCGTTAAAACCATATATGACCGTATTAAAAATGTTGATATCCGGAAAGAATGTAAGGCTGATGTAAGCGTAATGAATAGGATCAAGAAAGGGACGCTTAGATGGTTTGGGCATCTAGAGCAAATGAATGGAGAAAAGAGTGTAAAAAGAATATACGATGGGAAAGTGAACGGAAGAAGAAATCGGGGACATTCGAGGAAGACATGGCGCGATCAAATAAATCAAATGCTTGAGTTGGGCCATACCGAGAGTCAGAATAATAGAAGAGTATGTATTAGACGGTGTATATATGTGAATAAAGCAAGAAGTGTATGCCGCAACATAGATGTGAGGCGGTTCATTCTCTTTACCTACCCGTACGGAGAAACGGCGTTATAGTTAGTTAAATTTTAAAGGACTTTTTACGTATTTTTTTAGTATTAAAATACTTGTGATTTTTTTACAAAATCTATAAGCAAACTACCATCTCTCGGTATTCATATTTTGTGTTTTTTTTTATCTCTTTTGCATTGTAATTGGTATAAAACTGTTTTTTCAAAATAAAAAAAATCCACAATAAAATATTTTTATAAAATCATAAATAATTTTCAGTTCGCTACAGTTTGACAAGCGTCTGTTTTGATTGAAAAGTTTCTCCGGATAGCTGTAAATACGTGACGTCAACAGACTATTGTCTGATGCCCGCGGAACCTTCGAGTCACCATTTACGTTATAGAACTATTCGTACAGAAAGTCTTCGTAACCTTCCCATGAGCCAAAATACCTTTCTGCCAATGGCTGATGCTAAAACATCTAATTAATTAATGATTCAGTAATTCATTTTTATGTTATATTTCTAAAATATGTATGATTTCTGGACAACACTCAATGTTTGTAATTTGTTACACATGAAGGTCATATTTTTTCACTGAAAATAACTTAATTAAATACTTTTTTTTTTCATAAAACAATAATTTTAAATTTCATACAATGATTCTATCATTGGTTATTGTTTTAAATGTTTGATTTGAAGGACTCCATTAAAAAAATCATAATTCAATTAAATTAAATTTCAGATTATTATTATTTTGATCTGCTATTTTTAGTAACAGCTGTTTTTCTATTATAAAATTGTCTTAAAAATGGCCTTAAAAATGGTCGGCAGTTTGATAATGGCCTCAAACGCCAAAACAGCTGTCACTAAAAATAAAAACTAAAAAAGCAGAATAAATAATAGTCATAATAAATTTTATTCAATTGAATTTAAAAAAAGTTTATATTAATAGTTTTTTTCAATGAATACCGCACAAGAGTCTTAAACGCTCCCAACCATCTGGAGCCAGTGGAACTATGGAATACCCAACTGGGGAATGTTGTGAGACTGAATCTAGTGAGGAGGAGAAGGAGATGGAGAACGAGGAAGGTTGTGAGGTACCTGGCTATTCAGATCTGGTCACCAAATACGGCTGAAGCTATTTCAAGCAACGTTTCGATTCTAAATTTTGGTCTTTCACCGGGACGATACCTAGTGCATCTACTACTTTTAAATTAATATTAGAAGCATTTACTTGTATGACGAGTATACTCGTACATCAATATGACAATTTATAAACAGTTAATTATAATATGGACAGTCGTAGTTCATTATAGATTGTATACAGTTACTAATAATTAGGTATTTATACAAACTAGTATTAAGAGTAAGTAATATATTGTAATGCAGATGATAAAAAAAAAATATAAACCATTTGAAAAAATATAAATTAAATCGTCAAGGAAAACATTCAAAATAAAAGGATTCTATCAGTAATGAAAGCGAAAGGTTTTTTGTTCAGAATGTCTTTCAAATGTTTCTTGATAGAGTTTTATATTTGGATTTTATCATTAATGCTTCTGATTTCTTCAGATAATATATTAAAATAACATTTTCCTTGCTGAGTAAAATGTTGTTGTGAAAAGTGGTTTATTTATGTCTAGTACGATTTTCTATTATAAATGGATATTAATCTTTTTCTTTTATAATTTGCATGATTGAAAAGTTCACATAAAATAAGTCTTTATATGTAGGAATTTTCTTAGACGTAGAGCTTTCTTAGTATAATTTTTATTATAAGTTTTTGAACAATTTTTTGAATCAGACTTTATTTATAAGCCGCTCCCCAACTAATTGTGGAATATTGTAGAATAGACAGAATTAATAATGTATACTTAATAATTAAACGATGTGCTTTTATTGATGAATCGTATGTATAATCAGACATCAGCAATAATTGATCTTCTCGATTCATCGTCAGATGTGAATGATGGTAATTAGGGCTTCACTAGAACGTGTTGAAAAAACTCCATATAATAAAAGTTACTTTTTTTCTGTTAGAGCTGAGTAGACAAACCTTAGAGTATATAGAGTGGTCTATCTATCCAAGGCAGTGTAGTCAGTTTTTGATGATTTTTACTAGACTCGGCGGACCTGGGCGTGGCTAAGACCAAGGTTAGGGTATTTATACGGGTACATCCATTCATATCACATATCGACACAATGTTTTTGTTTATTCGTAAAACCACCTTTTCACAGTATAGATATCAACAAAAATATAGCATCTAACCTAAAAAACCGTTTAGTTGTGTCAAGTTTAGTGGCATAATAAAAAATGTGGGCGGAGTCCCGCGGTGACCCAGGAGCCCAAGATCATTGTGACAGTACGTAGAAGCGGAGTATTATATTTGTTGTCTCTTTCTCTCTCATGGTGTACGACGTAAAAACCCGGAGAAAGTGATTTATCGCAAGTTTGTATCAGTTGGGTAAAACTAATTAGCTCTCTCTCCATGCATTGTTTCTCCAAGAGACAAACACTTCTGATCCCCACCCAAAAGTCGTGGGTGCAATTCCTCTGCTAAATTTGTCCTCCATCATTCCACCAACAATATTTTCAGCTTATAATTATGGCAGTAGGAGGTTTTCAAATATTGTCAAGTTATTTGTAACCCGATGGTGCTTACCTTTCTATTTAAAAAAAAGGAACAAAAAAGTATTAAAAAAATATTCAAATCTGATCATTAAAACAACAGATATTTGTTACGTAACTAATAAAAATATATTTATCGGTAGGTTTGCATTATTAATGACGTGATGTAACTTAAGTTAAATAAACAATTTAATCAACAAGTAACTGATTTAACAATACTATTTTGCTTACTTTATTTCACTATTTTTTTAATTTAAACTGGACCGATTTCACTTTGTAATAGGAATCTTCAGACAGGTACGAGTATAATTTGAAGTGAATCTATGGTTTATATCTTGGAGTAACAATATATGAAGAGAGAGCTAATTATTTTTACCCAGCCTATACGAATTTGGGATAAATCACTTTCTACGGTATTTACGTCTTACATTATGAGAGAGAAAGAGACAAGAAAAAATTCGCAAAATATCACACCACTTTTTTGTATTGTAAGGATGTTATCAGTCTCCCGCGTCCCCGGGGACTCCGCCCACATGTTTTAATATGCAACTAAACTTAACATAACTCAAAGATTTTTTAGGTTATGTGGTATATTTTTGTTTTTAACAATACTGTGAAAAAGTGGTTTTAGAAATAAACAAAAACATTATGTCGACATGTGCTATGAATGGATGTATAAATACCCTAGCCCTAGTCCTAGCCACGTCCAGGTCTAGCCGGGTCCGGCAAAAATCATCAATACTGACTACAGCAGTGCTTCCTCCTGTATATTATTGCTCTGAGGTTTAAATACAATTTATCTCCGAAATGGACGTTATTGGCTCTATATCATAAAAATTGGATGAATGAAGTTACAAATTTTGTATTATTAGTATTATTATTTTATAGTGAATACCACACAAGAGTCACAACTTCTCCCAACCGTCTAGAACCAGTGAGACTAAGGCATCCCCAAATGGAGGTATGTTGTGAGGCTGAAGGTAGTGGGGAGGGGAAAGAGATGGGGAAGAGGAAGGTTGGGAAGTACCTGGCTATACAGATCTGGTCACCAAGTACGGCAAAGCCACTTCAAGTAACATTTTGTTTCTGAATGGTGGTCTTTCACCAGGGCGATACTTAGAGTATCTACCACTCTGGAACGCGCCAGAAATCAACTTTACGTTTATTTATATGAATTGAATATGTTATGACACATATTAATTAAATAAAAGTTATTTTCGCACGCCGGGTTTGAACCCGCGACCTTTGGATTCGTAGTCGAGCAGCTTCAAAATTAGAAATAATAACGAGTAACTGTTTACTGAAGAAGACTAATGAATGACCATTTTTTTTTCAGAAATCAAAAACCTTGCATTTGAAATGTGTTTTTATACGAATATAAATGTAATAAATTCTATATTTAAGTACACTTAGCTTTTTTATTTACCGTTAACATCAGTTTTCTTCACACGTAACATAAAATGACAGATTAAAATTCCGCTCAGAATCAAAACGTACAATAAACATCGATAACGTCTCAAATAAAAGAAAAATAACTCCCCCTTATAATACCACACAACACGTATCTTATGTAAGCTGACATCGCTTACCGATAAGAGAGAAATATAGATTTAAACATAGATAATATTCTAACCCTTTATAAGCCATTCATAAGACTATAAACTAGCTGTATTGACATTTATTATTATCGGATGGTAGAGAATACATTATTGGCGTCATCATCAAATTTATAATAAAACAATATAGTTTCGGTTGTGATGTGAGCACGTAACATTCTAAAATTTAAAATTCTTATTTCTAGTTCATATCGCCGCTGGAAAGACAAAAAGACTTAAATGACACTTTGGTCAAAAATAAGTTATACAATATTTTGATTAGTTTTGATTCAGAAGACTTTTGTGGCGCTTAAGCCATTTAAAATATTTTTTACCGTTTTGGTTTAATGTAACGGTTTTTGATTAAATGAAATAAACACAAAAAACAACAGCATTTAATTTCTTTGTCGACTAATTCTCTACGACGCCATTTTATAAATTACTACTAGTGTGTTCCCGAATTTGCCCGAGCTTTAGAACTTTTATTATAAAATCATTTTTACAAAATAAAAAATGAGAAATATGAAACAAACAGTGTGACGATATCAAGTCGACGTCATGCATTGTAATCCAACAGTGAAATTTAAATATTTCTACGCTCAATAGCTCGTGATGGAAATTAATTTGTAAACTGAAAACAGTTGCGTTGACCTAGAAAATCTGTGGACATTTCATGATGCCAGAACTCAACGCAAAATGGTACATGAATCATATATTTAAAGCATTCTGATTAGAATATATTTGTTTTTGTATGTAATCATTAGATTAGGTAGGAATACACTCTTAGTATTGCCCTGGTGAAAGACCACCATTCAGAATCTAAAAATACCGCACAAGAGTCCCAACTGCTACAAGCTGTGAGTTAGTGGCATTATGGCATCTGCAATTAGGGTATTTTGTGAGGCTAAATATAGTGGGGAAGGGAAGAAGATGGGGAAAAGGAAGATTGGGAAGTAATATAATAATAACAGTGAACTTATATAGCGCATTTTTGTGATATTTCACCTCAAGTGCGCTTCATGCTAAATTAATTATGCCAATAAGATTAACTAACAAGGAGAATAAAGTAAATAAAATAAAATAAATAAATAAATAAAGCTGATAAGGATATTGAAAGAAGGGTGAATGCAGGAAACTCCATTAATGGAGGACTGAACGCTGTTGGGGCAAATAAGAAATTGTCCAAAGAAGCGAAGCTAGCAGTCCACAATGGAGTGCTTATACCAACCCTGATGTATGGCAGTGAGGCATGGAACTGGCAGAGGAAGGATGAAAGTAGACTGAATGCTGTGGAAATGAGATCTTTGAGACGGATGTGCGGTAAAACCATGTATGACCGTATTACAAATGTGGATATCCGGAAAGAATGCAAGGCTGATGTGAGCGTAATGGATAGGATTAAGAAAGGGACGCTCAGATGGTTTGGGCATGTAGAGCGAATGAACGAAGAAAGGAGTGTGAAAAGAATATATGATGCGAAAGTGAATGGAAGAAGAAGTCGAGGACGCCCGAGAAAGACATGGCACGATCAAGTGAATCAAATACTTGAATCGGGTCGTGTGAAGAGTCAGAATAACAGAAGAGTATGTATGAGACGATGTATGAATGTAAATGAAGCAAGAAGTGTGTGCCAAGACAGAGTTGTATGGCGGTCCATCCTCTCTGCCTACCCTTGCGGGGGAAACGGCGTGATGGTTAGTTAGTTTTTTTTTTTTTTTTTAACAAGGAGAAAATAATACATAATATGTATACAAATTAAAACTATCTAAAATAATTATCGTTATCATAAATCAGGAGAGAAAGGTTCAGATATGGGTATAACAGTGTATGTGTACATCAACAGATTAAAAACAATTTACTAGGAGCTAAGGGTATAAAAATTCAAATGAAACAAATTAATTCATATAAACACATTTGTCAAATCAAAGAAAAGGAAATATGATTGAGGACAGTTAATATGTGGGCACTTAAAACATTAATATTCAAGTAAAGTAGCTGGCTATTCATATCTGGACACAAAACACGGCAAAGCCATTTCAAGCAACGTTTCGATTCTGAATGGTGGTCTTTCACCAGGGCGATACAAAGAGTATCTATCATTTTGGAAGGTGTCTCAAATATACAACTTATTATTTCCTAAGAATAAATTGTGAAATAATATATATATATCAATTAAATTAGAAATTAAAGTAACTTTGTTTTAAACCACTTTATTGGAAACATACACCGACCGGTTTCGGCTCTACCAGAACCTTCATCAGGGTTGAATAAAGATGTATTACATCATCTAACACATCTTTATTCAACCATGAAGAAGGTTTAGGTAGATCCGAAACCAGTTGGTGTATGTATCCAATAAAGTGGTCTTACCACAAAGTGAGTGCTTCATGTCTAAGTTTACATATCAATTAAATAAAAATTATTTGCGCACGCCGGTATTTGAACGTGCGACACGTGGATTCGCAGTCGAGCGTCTTAACCACTCGACCATGGAGATCGTCGAGTAATAACAATAAAAAAGAAGTAGAAGTTATTATGAATAAATAATTAAGTAGAAATAAAATCGAGTCCAACATTCTTTCAATATTATATTACAAACGAAATTCTCTCCATCTTTTGCTGTTCGTTAAAAATTCTTCAACAAATCCTAGACATCGCGGAATCTTTGCCAGTTTCTTCGTTTTAAATCTCGCATTTCAGGAATGTCACGACGTGAATTCCGGGAAACGGTAACGAAGTGGGACATTGGTTAAGTGCAGTGCATCACGTGGCAAAGAATACTCCGCTTGCCCTCGGACGAGAAACGGGACAACAGGAAACGGGTGAATCGGAAACCCATAAGAAATAACAAGAGAAGGAAGCTGCCTTCAGGAATGTTCACTTATCTGAAGAAACGCAACCGATTGGCTGACATTTTTCAGAGCTTTGAAAATAGAAGAACGTTTTGCTTTGCCCTTTAAAATTATTATTTTTGTTTTTCTTGTTAGTATTTTTCGCATTTTGACGACGGATTCAAAAAGAAAATTCAGTTTCTTTAAGAGTTTTAATACATATATTATACCGTCGCTGGAAAGACAAAATAACCTAAGCGACACGTTGGTGAAAAATGAGTTAAATATGCAGTTTTGATCAGGTTTTTTGCTGCATCGAACGACTCTCGTTTGATTGATTAAATTGGCCATTCGTGTCAAAATATTTTCATAAAATAATGGCAAATATTAATGAACTGAATCAAATCAATAGATTTATACAATTACAATTGTTATATCGTCGCAGAAAAGTTAGCTGTTAAGTTAAATGTGCAGTTTTTATCAGTTTTTTTCTGCTTCGGATGCTTTGACTCTCTTTTTATTCTGAAGACTTTTGTAGCCCTTCAGCCATCTAAAATATATTTACCATTAGGGAGAATACTTGACTCAAGCGACACAATTTTGGGGCTTTTTTTAGTTTTTTATCGCTTCAGCTAACTCAGTGAGAGCATTGAGTTACCTGAGTCAACTTTTTTCTGTTCAGAATCCAACCAGGTACTAAAAACTTAAACAATCTTAAAGTCCTCTGGTGTAAACTTCCCGTAATGGTGCTTCAACCCTTTCGCCTTTTTGGCGATGATATGTACACATATAAGTTAATAGCCGAGTGGTCCGAAGCATAGGGTTTCTACCGAGATGTGCTCAACCCCCCATAATTGCACAAGTAATATTTTCCGCTTATAGGAATGGGAAGAAGAGATGGAATTTAAATACAGTCCTGATTGCCCTGACCCAGTAGAACTAGGGCAACATAAATCGGCATATGTTGTAATGCTGAATGATTGGAGATGAAAAAGAGATGGGAAAGAGGAAGGTGTGAGAGTTCCTGGCTATTCAGACCTGGTCACCAAACACGGTTAAATGTATTTCACACAACGTTTCGATTTATTTATTGTTTTTGTGTATTTGTAGAGCTTAATTTAATTTATTTTTATAGTACAATTGAATTAAATTTAGTATTATTATAAATTAATTCTGCTATTTTTAGTAACAGCTGTTAACGGCTATTATCAAACTGCGTTAATATGAACCACAGTTGATAGTGGCCTTAAACGCCGAAACAGCTGTCACTAAAAATAGCAAAAGTAAATAATAGTCAATATTCAATTGAATTATATATTTATTTTTTTAAACGTTTCGATTGCAAATGGTGGTATTTCGCGAGGGTGAAGTGAAATATATGTAGTATTTTATAATAAATAATGTGAAATAACATGTTTTAAATAAAAATAGTTAAATGCTTACACCGGAATTCAAACCTGTGACCTTCGGATTCACAGCCAAAGATCATAACCGCTCGACCATGTATTTGTGAGACTCACAATAAACCTTTGTTCAAATATTTTGTTGAACTATTTTATAAATCTCTGTTCGTTATAAATAAGGGTTCGCTGTTTAAAATTGTTATAAGCATTGAACCCTTTTGAAATGACTAACGAAGCTTTATGTGGGCAGAGCTCGTAAAGCCTCACAAGAATAAAATGTCTACACGTCTTCGTTACCGCAAAAAAGCACGTGTCATCGAAACAAACAATGACAGAAAGCGATTCTGTTGTCGAAACGGGCCAAATCTTAAGTCATCCGGGGGGCGTTTTAAGTGACTGCTGCCTCCTAATAAATCACCGTATTGTGTACGCTTCTATTTCAAAGAGGTTCAGTGGCATTAGCGACAAGTAATGTCTCAAACATTTTTTAAAACTAAAGTTATTTTTTGATAATATATGACGCGAAAGTAAATGGTAGATTGGGGATTCAAGTAATATATGTTAAACAACATAATTGAATTAGTAACTTACGAGCACGTGTTGGCATTAACCTTGAATGTCCTTAGAAAAAAACAAAAGTATTAAAGTTACTATTTTTTTATTTATTTACAAACTAACGGACTAAAGTCCAATTACAAAAAAATACAAAACATGAAATGGGAAAAATACAGCATAAAGAACATTCAAATCAAAGCCAAGGTCAAGTCAAAGTTTCGGTAGAGTCGTATTGACAAAAATCAATTAGGCTGCTTCCAAAAATTTCAAGACCACGGTTTGAGTCAACAAGTCTCTACATTATGGACAGTAGAGAATGATACCCATTATTAGTATATTGATGATTGAGGAACAGCAATTAATTGTTTTTTAGTCTACGACAAGGATATTGAACTGGATGAGTTAAAATAGAGAAGGCGAGTCAATAATACAATTAATAATTTTTGGAAATGCAAATTAAATCAAAGTCTTAAATGAACACATCATTTTAAATAAACTACCCCGTGTACTACTAAACAGAGTGGTAGATACTCTTAGTATCGCCCTGGTGAAAGACCACCGTTCAGAATCGAAACGTTGCTTGAAATGGCTTTAGCCGTGTTTGGTGAACAGATTTGAATAGCCAGGTACTTCCCAACCTTCCCCTTCCTTATCTCCTTCCCCTCCCCACTAACTTTAGCCTCACAAAATTCCTCTTTTGGAGATGCAATGAGGGTCTAGACGGTTGGGAGCAATTGAGACTCTTGTGCGGTATACACGTAAAAAAAAAAAAAACTATTTACTGATACGTTCACGTAATTTAAAATTTATTATCAACTAACGTCTCTTTGAATTCGTACAAAATATTAAATAATTCTCGCATATTATTTTAAAGCCCAGATTGTTTAATACAAAAATAAAGTATGCCTCACTCTTGCTGGACATCTCCGAAATCTGAAAATTTTTGAATGGAAAGAAAATAAATCAAAACATATCTCCAGACCCTCCGGCACCAGCCTCCCACCTCCCACCAGCAATAAGTGCGCCCGCTGTCCCACAGACATTTTCTCCCCTCTTTCCCTCCAGTCTTTGTTTATCTCTCAGTTGAGGAAAAACAGACAGCCCAACTGTCCAATGTATCTCTTGACATTTCCCACAAGTTGTGGAGGAATAATCGCATCGAATATGTCAATTTAATGCAAAATGCACTATTTTTCGGTAAACGTTCCATATTATTGTTAAAAAACATCATGAATTTATGACGGCCTTCGTAGTCGAGTGGTAAGACACACGATTACGGGTCCAAAGGTCACGGGTTCAAACCCGGCGTGCGCCAATAACTTTTAATTTAATTAATATGTGTCATAATACATTTAATTCATATAAAATAATAAAAAGTATATTTGCAGCACGTTCCAGGGTGGTAGATATTCTAAGTATCGCCCTGGTGAAAGACCACCATTCAGAATTGAAACGTTGCTTGAAATGGCTTTAGTCGTGTTCGGTTACCAAATATGAATAGCCAGGTACTTCTCAACCTTCCTCTCCCCCATCTCATTCCCCTCCCCACAACCTTTAGCCTCACAAAATACCCCGATTGGGGATGCCATAGTATCACTGGCTCTAGACGGTTGGAATCAGTTAAGACTCTTGAGCGGTTTTCACGTAAAAAAAAACACGTTCACAGTTGATGACGGCAGTATGATGACAATGTTGATTTGAATATAGGTTTATACGCTTCCTTGTTTTGACTGCGGAAAAATGTGTCTGCGGTTTATCCTTTGTAAGGGTATTTTTTATTTATTTTTTGTAGTGAATAATACCGCACAAGAGTCCCAACTGCTCCCAACCGTCTAGGTCTAGAGCCCGTGAGACTATGGCATTCCCGAATGGGGTATCTTGTGAGGCTGCAGGTAGTGGGGAAGGAAAGGAGATGGGGAAGAAAAAGGTTGAGAAGCACATGGCTATTCAGATCTGGTCACTAAACCCGGCTAAAAGCCATTACAAGCAACCTTTCAATTCTGAATGGTGGGCTTTCACCAGGGCGATACTTAGAGTATCTACCATCATGCAACGTGCCGCAAATGTACTATATTTTATTTTTTATCAATCAAATATTGTTATGACACATATTAATTAAATTTAATTTATATGCGCACGCCGGTTTCGATCCGCGACCGCTGGATTCATAGTCTGTCGTCTTACCACTCTTCCATGCAGGCGGCTGTCAAGGTGTGTTCCATATGCCAGTTATAATGCTTATTGTATTAATCGATTAAAGATATTATACATATTTATTAAATTAACTAACTAACTAACCATCACGCCGTTTCCCCGCAGGGGTAGGCAGAGATGACGGACCGCCATTTAACTCTGTCTTGGCACACACTCCTTGCTTCATTTACATTCGTACATCGTCTCATACATACTCTTCTGTTATTCTGACTCTTCACATGACCCGATTCAAGTATTTGATTTACTTGATCGTGCCATGTCTTTCTCAGGCGTCCTCAACTTCTTCTTCCATTCACTTTCGCATAATATATTCTTTTCACACTCTTTTCTTCGTTCATTCGCTCTACATGTCCAAACCATCTTAGCGTCCTTTTCTTGATCCTATTCATTACGCTCACATCAGCCTTTGCATTCTTTCCGGATATCCACATTTTTAATACGATCATACATGGTTTTACCGCGCATATGTCTCAAAGATCTCATTTCCACAGCGTTCAGTCTACTTTCATCCGTTCTTTGCCAGTTCCATGCCTCACTGCCATACATCAGGGTTGGTATAAGCACTTTATTGTGGACTGCTAGCTTCGTTTCTTTGAGCAATTTCTTATTTGCGCCAACGGCGTTCAGTCATCCATTAATGGAGTTTCCTGCATTCACCCTTCTTTCAATATCTTTATCAGCCTTTCCGTCTCTGGTAAACATACTTCCTAAATACACAGGAACTCATCCACTTGTTCCAAGTATTCATCATTCACAACTATATTGCACGCTGTTATCGTACTCTCTCTTTCAAACACCATGACTTTGGACTTACTTACATTAATCATCAACTCATTTTGCATACATACTTGGTTCATCCTAGACACGAGACATTGTAGATCTTCCATACTGTCAGCAATCAACACCGCATCGTCCGCATACAATTTATTAAATTACCTACTTTATAATAGTGCTATGACAGGAAAACACATGTCCACCAAAAACAATTTCAACTTTCCACATAAAAACACTTCCATTAGTGAGAAAAAATAACATCAACCAGCCAATACAAGTTTTCGTGGAACCCAAAACGTAGAATGGACACGTAACATACAATATTATACGTATTAATAGCAACTACCCATCATCCATCATTTAATATTGACAAGTTATTCTATCACCCACAGCCTGACGTACGAAAAGGTAATGGAGTCCGCGAACTATCAATATTATTTTGCATACGCATTCCATCAATTAATTTATTCGGCCACTGCTGACAAACCTTAAACCGATTTTTACACATTTAAACTAAGTAACTAACTAACTAACCATCACGCTGTTTCTCCGCAGAGGTAGGCAGAGAAGAGATCGCCAATTTAAAAAAAAAATATTATATGAACACCGCACAAGAGTTTCAACTGCTCCCAACCGTCTAGAGCAGAGTTTCCCAAACTTTTTTGTCCCGTAGACCACTTGTCGATTTTTTCTGTTTTGTATAGACCCCCTGCTTTCCTAGTATTGATTTTTTTTAGCGTTGGGAAAAACTTCAAAGTTTTGTAAACGCTTCAGGAACTGCTAGTTCTTTGTAATAAGAACCCTTCGCGGTGAACACTTCAATTGTAGTCGAACTCGTCAAAAAATAGTACTAGTCGGCAGAGATCCCAAATCGAAAAGTGCTAGCAAATCAACAAAAATTCCTCTCCTGAAAAAAAGCACTAGTCGGTAGAGATTTGAAATCGAAAAGTACTAGCAAATCGGCAAAATATCTTTCACAAAAATTATTATTATTAATATAATTTGGGAATTAAAGTCCATTATAAGATAGTGTTAACTAAGTACCTACATAGGTACTATCTGTGAGGTGGATTATTACATTTGCGGGAAGCCAACATTTTGGTGACGGCCTGCCTAAATTGACGTGGACCCCTTGCAGGTCGGAATCGACCCCTGGGGGTCGATATAGACCACTTTAGGAATGACTGGTCTAGAGGCAGTAAGACTATGGCATCCCCAAATAGGGTATGTTGTGAGGCTGAAGGTAGTGGGGAGAGGAAGAAGATGAGGAGGAGGAAGGTTGGGAAACAATCTGGCTTTTCAGATCTGGTCACCGAACACGGCTAAAGCCATTTCAAGCAACATTTCGATTATAAATAGTGGTCTTTCACCAGGGCGATACTTGGAGTATCTACCACTCTGGAACGTGCCACAAATATACTTTTTATTATTTTTATATGAATTAAATGTGTTATGACACATATTAATTGAATAATAATTATTGGCGCACGCCGGGTTTGAACCCGCGACCTTTGTCGATACCAATACTGTGAAAAATTGGTTATACGAATAAACAAAACATTATATTGACATGCGCTATGAATGGATGTACAAATACCCTAGCCTTAGTCCTAGCCACGCCCAGGTCTGCCGAGTCCGGCAAACATCATCGAAGACTGACTACACTGCCTTGGATAGGTAGCACTGTATGTACTCTAAGGTTACATTGTTATGCTAATAAAGCAAATAAACATGCAACATGTAGATATTCAACAACCCTTAACTGATCAGTTTAGGATTGTTGCAAACTTAATTACAGTTTCACTGGCTCTAGACGGTTGAGGCAGTTGGAACTCTTGTGCGGTATTATTCTCTATAAAAAAAAATTAAGAAACCCTTACAAGAATAAACCTGCAGTCACATTTTCGTAGTCAAAACCACGAAGCGCATAAACCTATATATGTGAATCAACATTGTCAAAAAGAAAGCATGGAATTTATCTGAGAGGAATCGGAATATCGTCTCTGAATATATCTCTCATCTCTATTGAATTTAGTGCGGATGCTGTGAGCCTTCGGAGAAGACGAGACAAGGAAAGTGCACAGAATTGAGTGTTCGATGCTACGCTTTGTACCTACACCAGAGATGCGACAAACAGCAGAGGGTGTGCCAGTAGAGTAGGAAATACAGAGCTTTTTTTACGACTAACTTTTAATTTCCGTCATAAATATTAATATTTCCGTTTTAAAGAAATATTATCATTGTGTTTCTTAATTATTCTTTCTGCTACCGTAATAAAATTATTTAAAATAATAATTTAGTCAGCTTAATAAAGGACCGTTTAGTTACTTAATTACCTCGGGGTGCTTTCCATCGGTTATTGTATAAGTTACCCTTTTATAAAAGCTGTGGCTATCGTGGTCGAATGGTTAAGACGCTTGACTGCGGGTCGCGAGTTCAAATACTGGCGTGCGCAATATTTTTTATTTAAATAATGTGTCATTTCATTTACCAAAAAATTTTGTCGAATATATTTTTATATTTTATAAGTCCTTCTGCCATCATATTGAGATAAGCGGAAAATGCTGCTTGTTCAATGACGGAAGACTAAGCTAGCAGAGGAATTGAACACACAACACCCGAGTGAGAATCTGACGCGTTTCTCCACTAAGCTACTAAATGGTCATTAAAAAAAATTGTAAATGGTGTATTTGCGACACGTTCCACAGTGGTAAGTATCGCTCGTGATGAAAGACCACCATTCAGAATCGAAACGTTACTTGAAATGGCTTTGGTCATGTTTGGTGACCAGATCTGAATAGACAGGTACTTCCCAACCTTCCCCATCTCCTTCCTCTTCCCACTACTTTCAAAATCACAACATATCCCACTTGGAAGATGTCGTTGTCATACTGGCTTCAGACGGTTGGGAGCAAAACCATTTTGTGGTTCACTTAAAAAAAAGCTTTATTTGTAAAACATTAATTTCAAAATCAAACGTCTATTTGTAGCTAAGTATACAAAGTTTTCCAAAAAATACATAACTTATAAATAGAGTATATCTACCTTTTTTTTTAAAGCATAAAAGAGTTTGTTGGTAGAAAAATCGGAAAAGTTCGAGCATTATTTTAGAAACAATTAATTAATTGTTCTCGGTGATTACAATCTATAATAATATCTAGAAGAGCCAGGCCTTGCATGCTCAGAGCAATTAATATGCAGGAGGGAGCGCTTCTGTACTATCTGCAGTCAGAATTCATGATTTTTGCCTGACTCGGCTAGACTAGGGCTAGGGTATTTAAACATCCATTCATAGCACATGTCGACATAATGTTTGTGTTTATTTGTAAAACCACTTTTTCGCAGTATTTTTATTTTTTTTTAAATAGCATATAACCTAAAAAACCGTTTAAGTTACGCTCAGTTTAGTCGCATATCAAAACTTATGGGCGGAGTCTCCGTAGACGCGGGAGACGGAGAAAATTGTTACATACCTAAAAGCGGTGTGATATTTTTTGATTTTTTTGTTGTCTTTTTCTCTCTCATGGTGTACGACGTAAAAACCCGGAGAAAGTGATTTATCCCAAGTTTGTATAGGTTGGGTAAAAAAAATTAGCTCTCTCTTCATATATTGTTACTCCAAGTTGCGTGAGCAGAAAACAACAAGTCTTAGTAATGCATGCATACTTTAATCCAAATTAATAAAACAAACAAGATTTACTAAACCATAGAAAATAAATTCTTTTTTTTAAACCCTTGCTGAAATTGGCAGATTTGTTTTGAGCCATCTTGTGTAGATGTGACGTCGCTTTGGTTTCGGATGTATTGTTATTATTTTCATTGGACTAGCTTTCCAACTGATTTCCAAATGGTTTCCATTTCGGGCGGAGTGCAACGGTGAAAATGGGGTCAGTCGAACGAACGTTAGCTATCCAGCATCACTTTTAAAGGAACAACCGTTTAATTATATATGCATCTAAAATGACAATATTAACAAGTAATAACCTTTCACTTTATTCGTGTCCTTCCCCTCCCCTCATTCAACAGCCCTGAATTGGGGATGCCATAGTCCCAATGGGCCAGGCAATTGGGACTCTTGTGCGAATATCTAATGCGTATTACTTAAAACTGTATTCATTGTATTGACATTGAAAGAAGCTCACAATATGGACAAAGAATATTTTTTTATAAAATATCGGTTACATAGGAATTACAACGAATTTTGAATCAAACACAGGACTCAAACAGGTGCATTGCTTGAATAGAACATGTTTTAAGCTTCCTTTTCCACTTGAGAAAAGAAAACTTCAACGAAATATTTTTTTTATGTTTAAAAAAATTGAAAAAAATCTTTCGGCTATTCCATTTTCTTAAATAAATAAAAAATAAAACACCATAAAATCTTTCAAAAGTTCAAAATACAAATATAAATGCACACATTTTTATCCCATTTTCGCTAATAATAATAAGTAGACGCCCTTGAGGTAATTTTTCCACAAAAACGGCGCTATAAAAGTTATCCATTTATTATTATTATTATTATGCAAGATAAAAAACTGTTTTTCAATGACGTTTCTCAGGACATATCATCTAGGAAGTGTATGCATATGCACCAATACATTTCCTCAGTGGATTTATTTTTATTAGACACTTTTATACATCGCCGTTTTTGCATACATTTGTATCACCCCAAGGGTGCTTTTCGAAACCGGCATTTTTCATCGATCTCATTCTTCATTTGAAAATTCTTAATATTATTTTTTTCCAATGTTTAATGAAATCGATTGAAAATACCAGTTTCTTATAAGGTCTCGGTGGCTCAATTGGCAGAAGCGTTACTCCCCGGTAGAATAGGAGGTTCCGATTTCGAGTCTCGGTCGCGACGGTTATTTTTTCTGTTTTATATTTTCGTTGAAGATTATTGATATTTTAACAATTTAGAAAATCTCTTCTTAGTCGTCCTGTTAATTTCTTGCATCTATATTCAGTCAAACGAATGCCTATTATCTTATCTGTATCTTTATATTATATTTTTCACCTTGCCAAGATAAGGTTAAATTTTTATTTTTTATTTGTATAAACTATGTTTTTTGAGTTTCGAAAACAAGAAGTAAATAAATCATATTACAGTCTGTTTTTTGGTGTAACGCGCGTTCACACGGTTTGTTTAATGTCCCCTCATTTTTCCACCAGAAGGTCAATTTTGACATTATTTTTGTTGGTCTTGAAAACTGTCGCATTTAACGTGAATTGATGTCAGAATCTTACCAAGTTACTTAAGGCCAGGCGCGAAGATGAATTTGATGAAATTAACAATAACGAGCAACACCATTAAGCCTCCTTTGGTTACAGCCAGTCGCGCTGTACGAGTATAACCGCGAAGTATTGCCCCGGGGGGGAATGGCGGCCATCGGATACCTGGCCTTACGACCACCCTGTATTATAGTGTAACGAAGATTCTCGCGTTTCACCCTACTAACTATACAGATAAGTTATTACAAAAATTAAACATAAAAATATTTACATACATTCTTATATTCATACTGCCAGTGTTATTTTGTGTGACTCTTGAGGTATTTGGTCGTGTTACGTTTCTTTCTCTTCCTAGAGGCTTTCGTGGTCGAGTGGTAAGACGCTTGACTACGAATCCAGAGGTCGCGGGTTCAAACCTGACGTGCGCAAATAAATTTTATTTTATTATATACGACCTTATGGGCTTTTACATAACTGTGTAATACATAATTTAAAATAATATTGACTCAAAAATAACATGGAGTAAATGATTAGCACCCAAAAACGTAAATAAGTAAATAGAAATATTAAAATGCAATAAATAAACATTAATATTTTTAAAAGAGGTATGTTATTATAACCTTCTTGTAACTAGATTCAGTGCAGTTGGATATATCTACTGTATCTGCGAAATAATTACCCACTGAATGCAATCTAGGTACAAGTCATACGTCATAAATCATATGTGTCTTAACACATTTAATTCATATAAAATAATATATTTGCGGCGCTTTCCAGACTGGTAGATACTATAAGTATCGCCCTGGTGAAAGACCACCATTCAGAATTGAAACGTTGCTTGAAATGGTTTTAGGCGTGTTTGGTGACCAGATCTGAATAGCTAGATACTACTCCAAACTTTCCTCTTCACATATCTTTCCTTTCTCCACTACCTTCAACCTCACAACATACTCTAATTGGGGATGCCATAGTATCACTGGCTCCAGACGGTTGGGAGCAATTGGGACTCTAAAATTTTAATTTAAAAAGCCAACGTTTCGGACAGTTTTGCAGTATCCACCATTACATTTACCCCGATGGTCAAACTGTGATACTGTCAAAAGGTTCATTTGCAGAATTTGTGAAAAGAAATTAAATATTTGAGCCCATTTTAGAATTGTGTTGTGCCGATGTGAGCCAAGTAAATAAATGTCAAAGATTGAAGGGGAAGTAGAGGGGTTCTAAGATTTTTCTAGATTTTACAAAATAAAAGGTGTCCAAATGTTTTTTTTTTAAATTAACTTCTAATTTAACTTTTTACTATTTTTATTTTTAATAGGACAACCTCGAGGCAATTCAATTTGGGATAATATCACATATCTATATCTAAGATCTCCTTACCATACATATTCAAGTAAAAAGTGAGCAAAATAAAATAAATGCAAAGGAAAGGAAGTAGTAGGAAGGTGGAAACACAAAAATAAAAAATTCTACAAAGTATCCAATGTATAGAACCTTTCCAATGTAACTAAGTGTAGGTAAATTGAAAGTAGTTATGCAGAAAGCGTCCAACCCACAATTTGCCAAAATCGCGTTTCACATATTTTCCTATAAATATATACGAGATTTCTATCTGCTGAAAACATCGAAGCTTTCTTGGTGATTTTATTTGACTTAAATTGAAGTTTAAAAACATTAAAATGTAAGATAACATAGGAAATACAATTTTTTTTTAAATAAATACATTAACAGATTGCAAATAACCTATTTATAACAATTCTCATAAACAAAAAGAACTGATGTTCACATTACAAATGCCGATTACGCATATTAATACTTTTTTATCGTTATATTTTAACGCCTTTTTCTCGGTTTCATCTTTTTGGGGTTGGATGCTTTCTGCATATCTACGTTCAATTATGAATGAATTCGTCTTCGAAAATTTGCAAAAATAAGCGGGAATCAACAATGACTGAGCGAATGAGCTTTATGTCGGAAAGGTCCCTGTGACAAGGAACCGGTTCTACAGTTGCAGCACTTTTCTTTCCCCAAAAACAAGAGCCGGTTCCAAAAAGAACTGGATAATAAACCGGTTCCTCGCCGGTCACCGGCAACTTGAACCCTAAAAATATATATATTAATTATCTGATAAATACCGTAAAACGTCTGTCGTGCATTCGTTGTGGAAGAATCCACATACTAGCTACAGACGAAAGTGCTGCTATCTTTGATATTCAAAGAGAACTAATAATTTTGAAGATAAAATCTGATGTTTTATTAATTGCTAGTATTTGATGGATCTGAATCGTTCTTGATTGGCTTTCCTATTCTTTTCGTGTTCGCCATCGGCAGGTAAGTAACAAGTTGATTGTATCAGTTCTAAGTACAGCAGTAGGTTGGTTCAGTCCACCTTCATAATTACCTAACTAACCGTTTCGTTTCAGAAGCGTTTTTAGGTTTTTAAGGCAGCGTAATCTTTGAGGATAAACAGAGAGTTAGAGAAACAAGATAATTGGATTGTCGAGAAACTTGGGGAAGAAAGCAATCAGAAGCTTTTACGGGTGCTTTTGCGAGAAGGTCGGATAGACATAGATTTTTTTCTGTATTATTTTTTTCTAAAACACCTGCTAACCTTTTTCAAATAACCGTGTGATTTTTAGGCTAGCCTGGAAGGATTTATATTTTTAATTACGTGTTATAAAAGCAAATATAACAATCTCTACCAACCTTAAATGTTACTTGTAAACATGAAAAAAGTTTGATTTCCTGTTTTTATCTAAACATGTTGAAAAATTGAGATTTCTGTTTCAAATACATAATTTTTTAATGTATCATTTTGACTTTAAAAATGCCACCAAACCTCTTTTAAAGATTATTATCTTTCTTTTCATAGCTGTCAATTAACGTCGTAATAAGAATTAAAAATATAAATATTCACCGACTAACTAACTAATCACGCGGCTTCTCAGCAGGAGTAGTCAGAGAGGATGGACCGCCGTACAATTCTATCTTGACACACACCGCTCGCTTCATTCACATTCATACACCGTCTCATTCATACTTTTTTGTTATTCTGACTCTTGACATGGCCCGACGACTCAAGTATTTGATCCACTTGATCGTGCCATGTCTTTCTCGAGCTTCCCCGCCTTCATCTACCATTTACTTTCGCATCATATATATTCCTCTCACACTCCTTTTTTCGTTCATCAGCTCTTATTCATTACGCTTACATCAGCCTTGTATTATTTCCGGATGTCCACATTTTTATCACGGTCATAGATGGTTTTATCGCACATACGTCTCAGGGATCTAATTTTTACAGCATTCAGTATACTTTCATC
This sequence comes from Drusus annulatus, assembly GCA_022651775.1. Lineage (NCBI taxonomy): Eukaryota > Metazoa > Arthropoda > Insecta > Trichoptera > Limnephilidae > Drusus > Drusus annulatus. The sequence goes on along the minus strand of JAGWCC010000043.1, from coordinate 275,427 downwards.
CTTCCTCTGCCAGTTCCATGCTTTACTGCCATAAATCAGGACAGGTTTAGAAGCACTCCATTGTGAACTACTAGCTTCGCTTCTTCGGGCGTTTTTTTTAATTTATTTGCCCCAACAGTGATTAGTCCTCCATTAATTAAGTTTCCCGCATTTACCCTTCTTTCAATATCCTCATCAGCCTTTCGATATATCTAGAACATACTTCTTTAATACAAAAACTCATCCACTTGTTCCAAGTATTCATCATCATTCACAACTATATTGCACATATTATAAATAATCACTACTGTATTAATTCTCGGTAATAAACGATTAAAAAAATACAGACCACAATATGTATTCATACGAAAACGTCAAACAATTTCGACAAAACAACCCGCAGAGAATTTCAACAATGGATGATGGTGTAAATCTTTTTTTCTGAACCAAACCAAATTTGAAACCAATTGTTACCATGAAAATAACCTACCTATTAAGAAAGTAACTACCTAAGTTACTATTTAACGGCCTGCGTTAGTACTGCAGGTAATTCAACTAAATTCAAGTCGTGTCTGTGAGCTATTTGAGTCAGCCCATAGATGGAAAGCCTCACGGTCCTTCGATAGATCCCTTATGCAGGACCTCGCATGTAATATTATTAAACGAAAGCTGAAATATCGTGTGTGGAGCAATTTATCGCCGCCATTCATTACTCAAACACTTCCGAGAACTTTAAGTGCAAATTTCGCCTTGTAAAATGTATGAGAATTTATATGATCTGGATATAAAATGGTTTCCCTATATCTATACCATCAATAATTTACGTTCACTAAACCTAAAATGCAACTCCACAATCTGAATTTCAGCAGTTAGCTTTCTGACGGTGATTAGCATACAAGGGAAAAGAATTTACAATGATAATTTAAGCTGACCCTTTAATCCCGTACGGTTTTTTTCTGAAAACGTTTTATTTTGTTTTAAAAGATGGCGGTTTTAAATTAGTCAAGTTTTTAAAAGCGATTTGAATAAGCTCAAATAACTGATTTAAACCACATAAAATTTTCAGATGTTTATTATAATTGACTAATTTTACACACAGCCTCACACGAGTCTCGATTATTTTTTTTCTTATTGAATAACCAAGCACAAAACAAACAATATGACATCCTGTCTTAACACGTTCATTGCTAACTAAAATTCGTACATATTAATTCCATATGAATGACGGATCAATTCAAACTGACAAACAGTGACGAGTTTTCCTGTGCCCTGTGGAACGACTCAAAGCCACGTGGCTGCGTCTGCTTTAGATCGGTTCAAAACGAAGAGGCGGCACAATGCGCGTGGCGCGTTGTGCGCATACCGTTCACATATATGTCAATCCACGACGCGCGGTGTCAGCAATGGACGTGTTAAAATATATTGATTAAATTAATATTTTTTATGATTTTTCAAACCGTCTATTTGAAAAATATAATTCGTTTAACCATAGCAAAAGTCAGTATTCTTCATAAAAAATAGTTTTTGAAATAGTCTTAGTGATTTGGGAGCTTTTAAAATGAATAAGAGGTATTAAATGACAGCGATATACAAAAGAACCAATTTTATTTTCTAAGCTACTACCACACCTCAATTCCTTTCACCTTTGGCGTTTTATCTTTTTTCTTTTATATGTTGTCTCACTATTTCACGTGGTCGAGTGGTAAAACGCTCACTACGAATCTAGAGGCTCGTCGCTGGTTTAAATCACAGCCTTGCCCAAATCGTAATACATTGAATTTATATAAAATAATAATAATAATAATACCAAAGTTTTATTCCGAAGGTATGCAGGAGTAGTGCAATGCAATACCTTCCATAATTGATATCAATACATTGTAATAATAATAGTAACAAAATAATAATGAACAGAAATTCATAAGAAATAAATAAATAAGTAAATAAAAAAATAAAAATATATGAAAATAAAATAATAATAATGATGATTTCGCGATAAAAAAGTAAAAAATAAAAAAATAAAGAATGTAAGTAAGAAAATATTAATGGAGTATATTAGGCCTCATTTCTACAAAACGCCATCAAGAGGGAGTCCATCCTGGCAGCGTTAAGATTGATGATAATGTATAGTATATTTTCGGCACGTTCCAGAGTGGTAGATACAAGTATTGCCCTGGTAAAAGACCACCATTCAGAGTTGAAAGGTTACTTGAAATGACTTAAGCCGTGTTTGGTGACCTGATCTGAATAGCCAGGTACTTTCCAACCTTCCTATTCCCCATCTCCTTCCATCCCCGCTACCTTTTTGGGAGGGGGTGAGGATATGGGGAAGAAGAAAGTGGGGAAGTACCTGGCTATTTAGATCGGGTCACCACTCTTTCAAAGCAACGTTCCGATTGGTGGTCTTCACCAGGGCGATACTAAAGTATCTACCACTCTATTATTATTTTTTAATTAATAAATTGTGAAATAACACCATTTTTTTTTAAGCTTTGCTCGTGCTTTTGAACCGGCGACCTCTGGATTTGTATAGGGGTATTTTAACCACTCGACTACGGAGGCATCATTACGCTACGGAGGTCTTATCCTTGACGGTGAAAGTAAACAAATCAAAATGCATCATTCCTAAAAACCAAACTGGACGTATTGCATCACAGAAAAGCTTTTAAAATCTATTGGGACAACGAGTAGATACGTTTAGTCAGCCGCCGAATGACTTTTTTCCCTTGCGTTAAAAGCTTCGTGAAATAAGTACTCGTCAATAAAATATTCCAATGAAACTTTCGACAATAATTATTCGTTGGATACCAGAATCAAAGAAAAAGTTATCACTGTTTAATTTTCTCTTGGTTTAAACTGAGGTTTTTCAAACTCAAATTGATTGTTCCAGTAGTATTTTTATTTTTAAAAAAATCATTGTTTTAATATTTAAGAGAAAAAATTGCTAAATTTTACTTTTTTTTAAAAGTGAATACCGCACAAGAGTCCAATCGTTCAGAGCCAATGAGACTATGGCATCCTCAATTTGAGAATATTTGAGTCGGAAGGTAGTGGGGAATGGAAGGAGATGGGAAGAGAAAGGTTTGGAAAGTACCTGGCTACTCAGATCTGGTTATCAAACACGGCTGAAGCCATTTCAAGCAACGTTTCGATTCTGAATGGTAGTCTTTCACCAGGACGATACTTAGAGTATCTACCATTCTAGATAGTGCCGCAAATATAGCACATATTATTTTTATATGAATTAAACTTGTTGTGACACATATTAGTTTTTTTAAAATTATTTGCGCACGCCGTGTTTAAGCCCGTAACCTCTGGATTCGTAGTCGAGCGTCTTCCACTCGACCACAGAGGCCGTCACTCTAAGATGATTATTTATGTATTTTGGCATTTACTTATAAAGCCTCAGACGAAATATATTTGTGGAATATAATTACGAGATACTTCGCTGTTTCGATATTTTTACACTTATCTTAGCGTTCGCTCAACATCCCTTTGTGAGAGCGGCCGTAAATGGGTGTTCATGTTTGACCTCGCGAATACTTGTTGATCATATTTACCGAACGCAGGTGTGTTTGGAGGTGTTGAAAGATTGTTAGCTAAACTTATTTTTACTCAGTTTTCAAGTTAACACTTACAATATAATTTTAGCACTGTGTCTTTTCTATCTTTAAGAAAAAACCATAGATCAAGAATATCCTTTGAGACCAGTTCATTGTAATTAAAACTTTGAAAGGAATCTCACCAAATACACGCACATATTAATGCGTTGTATTTTTATGAAGTGATTTTCTTTTGGTACTTAAGCGAACCATAACTGCTGAAACTTAACGATATTAAAGAATAACCGTTTTATGAAGTTTGACTTAGTTCTATAGTTGTAATGATATTATATTACATCTTATCAGAAAAGGCCATTACATTAAGGTATGATTTTTGTAGAATTACCACTCTAGAGTAATAACTTTCTGTGGCCAGAAGGAGTATAGCATCCCGAATTTGAGAAATGTTGTGAAGTTGAAAAAAGTTGCGAAGAAAAGAAGATGGATAAGGAGAATAATATTTAATAATATTTGGACGATTTGTATAGCGCCGTTTTTGTGAAAAATCACCTCAACTGCGCTGAGAAGGTCGGGTAGTACCTGGCTACTCAGATCTTGTAAGTAAATATGACTAGCGATCTTTCAAAGAACATAAAAATTGTAAATATTTGGCAAAGGCAATTTTTTTTTTAAATGTATATCTGTGTATTTATTAATATTTTAAAGAACTTTTGATTTTGAATGCAATGAGTGTGAAATTTTCTTGAAAGTTTTTTTTTACGTGAATACCGCACAAGAGTCTCAACTGCTCCCAACCGTCTGGAGCCAGTGAGACTATGGCATCCCCAATTGGGGTATGTTGTGAGGCGAAGGTAGTGGCGAGGTGAGGGAGATGAGGAAGGGGAAGGTTGAGAAGTACCTAGCTATTCAGATCTGGTCACCAAACACGGCAGCTAAAGCCATTTCAAGCAACTTTTCTCTTCTGAATGGTGGTTTTTCACCAGGGCGACACTTAGAGTATCTACCACTCTGGAACGAGCCGCAAATTAACTTTTTTATTATTTTTTATTAATTAAATGTGTATGACACATATCAACTAAATAAATTTAAAAAATACGCACACCGGGTTCGAACCCGCAACCTCTGGATTCGTAGTCGAGCGTCTTACCACTTGACTATGCAGGCCGTCAAGCAAATGATTTAAATTAAAATTATCAAATTAAAAAATTATATTTTTAAATACCTATAGTGTATTTTAGCAGAAGTTATTCCATATTTGAAATGGGTGAATTAAATCAACTAATATTTCGTTTGGGAAATCCAAGTAATAAAAGTCAAAGTCACGTAATTTTCCACAGGTAACAACTAGTACATTTCATATTACTTAGAAAGTAAGAATGCTCAAAACTGTGCCCCAGACATCGCGTCTTTCGCGGCGATACTAGTGGATATTTCCGTTATCTGACTTATTTTCGTATTCGTGTAATAAGAAGTTAAGCTATTTCAGGTTTACCATTCCCAGCAATACGGGAGGAATATTCCGTTAACTAGTGGATTCCGAACAAAAATTTCACTTTTTACCATCACGCTGACATTTTTTTTAAAGGTAAATACTGCACAAGAGTCCCAACTGCTCCCAAACGTCTAGAGCCAGTGGGACTATGGCATCCCCATTTGGGGTTTGTTGGGAGATAGAAAGTAGTGAGGACGGAAAGAGATGGAGAAGAAAAAAATAAGAAGTACCTGGCTATTCATATGTGGTCACCAAATACGGCTTAAGCCATTTCAAGCAACATTTTGATTCTGAATGGCGGTCTTTTACCAGGGCGATACTAAGAGTATCTACCGTTCGGGAACGTGTCACAAATAAAATAATATATTATTTAAATGTCAAATAACATACTACATATTTTTATATTTACGCACCCCAGGATTTGAACAAGCAACCACCAAGACCGTCTCAGCTTTCCTATGTTATGAAAATCTCATCCCCGAAATCGCTTCTTCTGCAGCGTTACGAAACTTTCACTATTATCACATATTTTACATTTTAAACTAGATTGTTGACACTGACGTATATCGAAAAATACTTTTTATATATCTAACCATGTTAATCACTCTGTAAATGTTTCAATATAATAAATAAATAAAAATTATCTCCGTAAGAGGTAAGAATTGTTACTACCCTTACAAAAACTTTGATGCATGAAAATATTTCTTATATAACGCCCCGAAGCTTGGGGAAATTCCTTCAAGCCCCAAAGCATTTCGCATTAAGTATGCAAACATAACAGATTTTTTGCACTTTGAAATTTGCATCTAAGCGTTTGTATTATTTTACACCAATATCGTTATCGAGAAACAGCTCTACACTAGAAAAAACTGCATTATGATTTTCCTAGTTGTTCCTGATTGGAAAACTCGATGCTGCTCAAACCTTTATGTAAATACAAGTTGTGTGCAGTTTATGATTCATGTATATTATTTTATGGCTTCTCTGAGAACAAATTAATTTTCCATTACTCTAAACAGTGTTATTAAATGTAGTATTTTAATGAATTAACTTATTTGACATTTTGCAAAGTTAAGCTGTAAGCAGTTTTTTTTTTTCACCATGATCTTACAAGTTGGTGAGACGCTCAACTACGAATCCAAAAGTCGCGGGTTCAAACCCGGCGTGCGCCAATAACTTCTATTTAATTAATATGTGTCATAACACATTAATTACATATTAAATAATAAAAAGTATATTTGCAGCACGTTCCAGAGTGGTAGATACTCTAAGTATCGCCCTGGTGAAAGACCACCATTCACAATCAAAAGTTGCTTGAAATGGCTTTAGCCGTGTTTGGTGACCAGATTTGAATGGCCAGCTACTTCCCAACATTCCTCTTACCCATATTTTTCCCATCCCCACTACCTTCAACTTCACAGCATACCTCAATTGGGGATGCCATAGTCTCACTGGCTCTAGACGGTTGGGAGCAGTTGGGACTCTTGTACGGTGTTCACAATACAAAATAAAAAAATGAAAAAAGTTTAAATAATAAAGAAATATTTGAAGTTCTTAATTTGTCTTTAAGTAACCACTCTGGGATGATGTTTTAAATATTTAATATAATGTGGACTCACTTAGCATAAATAAGTCATTCAATTGAAAAAAGGCTCCTAAAGTATTCCACCTTCATCCTTATTAATTAAATTTGTCTGATGAATAAAATTTATTCACGGTACGTTGGACCACGAAGATAATATTTGCAATAGTATTTTGGCAATTTACACTTTGCAACGGAAACGAAACGGCCGAAAGCTTAGCAACACAAAGAAAGCGATAGCCAAAGAACATTTTCTTGAATTTATTGGGCACCTAATTCTAAGGCAGAACGTGCTTCGGCGAATATTACAATTCGTAGGAAGCAAATGCTCTCTGCTTTGACAATGTTTATGGCATAACATTCGTACTCTGTATAAAAACCGAACATTGTTCAATGTCAGAGTAAAATCTGAAAGCTTACGTAAATAATATATGCAGCTTTAAAAAAATCATATGGCAATGAATTACTACGAGCAAGACTAAACCAATGAAATTATGGCTTTAGGTTTTCAGAAAAACCTAAAAACGGCTTGTGTTTGTATTATAAACGGCAAATATGTGTGGTCAGTTTAGCATACACATTCGGTCACGAATACTATTGAATATATTATAATAAATTGGAAAAAATTTAAAAACTTTACAAAATTTGTCACTTCCCATTTCGAGTTCGATCTCACAACAAATTCCCCGTAATGGGTTTCCTTTTTGGGAAAAGGTTTTTGTTTACATTATAAAGCATGTTTTTTTTTTAATTATTACATTCAATGTCAACAGATTTAATAAAATAACGTCATCAATAATTCTGGGCGAAATTACACTAATATATATATATATATATATATATATAAAAAAAAAATATATATGTATATATTAGCTCAGTTCTCAATACATCAATTTTAAACATATCAATTATTTTGATTAGTAAAAGATGCAACATTGTGTAAGTGATATTCTCTTTTTTACGCTTTGATCATGTCGAAAAGAGAATAAACTGAAAATTAAAAATAACACTACGTAATTGTTTAATGGTTATCTCTACTCAGAAATGCAGTATTCCGAAAACTGTGAGACTTGATTTTTTTGCCAACCGAATTTTCCCACTAATAAGGTTGTGATGCGAATCTAACGTTTTGAAAAATACAATGAAAATCTTTCGTTTAGTGCTTAAAATAGAATGTTATTTTTTTAATATTTAAGTGCCAATAAAAATACAAACATACACATTATTTGGGAACAACTGCAGGTAATATATTAATAATACAACCGCTACCCCTGTCAATTAAATAAATTATCTATTTTAGAAAATAAATTAAACTTTTCATCACATGTCAACACAGTAAAAATTAAAGGACTAAAATGCTCAGCTTCATTCTCCGAAATGCCAAAGACTATGGAAATATTTCAACATCAAAAAATTGTAGTCGTCTTTAGTTCGAAGTCAAGTTGAATATATTTTTTCTATCTGGCTCCCTAACTTTTAATTCCACTCAGACCCCATCCAAAAAAATCTGTACAAATTTCTTATTAGAATTACTATTTACTCAATCTACCCATTTGAAACATAAACCACTTGATGACATAATTAAAGTTATTAAAAAAATCAAATCAAAAATATTTATCTTTAACTTTACTTTTATTTATAAAATTGGCAATGGAATTATCGACATCCCTTATTTACCTAACGTTGTTGCCTTTCATATTCCTACGAGAACTACTCGAACCATAATTCTATTTAGTTGTAACAATAATATCAGCACTGAGTCTTTCAGATACTCCCATGTACCTAAATTGCATGTAGTTGGTAATACTCGTACATACGTAGAGGTGTCTGATATATTTGACTATAAAAGTAGATGCAAGAAGACTATGATATAATACATCTTCAATCAATAATAATTTTAATATAATCAAACAAATACAATTTAGGTAATCCATATATTGTTAAATGTACTTTTTTATTTATTTATTTATAAATTAACGGACTAAAGTTCAAATACAAAAAAAAGACATTTAAAACAGGAAATGGAAAAAAAGCAACAGAGAAGGAATAGCACATACATAATAATAAATGAAGCGATGACAAAAATAAGACAAAATAAACATAAGAGAGAACATTCAAGCCATGGTCTAGTCAAAGTTTTGGTAGAGTCGTAAAGAATGTCAAAAATCATTTAGACTGCTACCAAAAATTTCAAAACCATGTCTTGAGTTACCAAGTCTTGACATTCTGGACATTGGAGAAATATACCCATAGTTAGTATTGTGATGATTGAGGAATAGCAATTCACTGTTTCTGAGTCTACGGCAAGGAATGTTGAACTGGATAAGTTGCAACAGAGAAAGTGAGTCAATAAAACAATTTTTAATGCAAAAATAAAATAAATAAATAAACCTTCGTCATTTATATTGCAAACTAACACATTTCGAAACTTTACCGCATTTTTAAAGAGAATTCGCATTAATTTGTAACATTGTGTACTAGACCGTTCAATTTGAATTGCTCCAAATACTCTGTAGGAATATTGGAATTCGAGAAATTCTGTTATCAAGGGTGCTGTGTTCAGACGACTACTAAATAATGAGGTTAGTTTAACAATAGCATCTATTGAATGTTAAGTATTGCTGGTAACGCTCCATTTCACATTTAATTTCTCTCAGAAGTACGAATACTTAATACTACCAAAATATAAACATGAAAGTCCAATGGAGTTAAAGTTGTATGTAAAAATATTATGTACAAACTAGTTGTTGCCACCCGTGAAAAATCACGGGAAGTAACTACTCAACTTGTCAAGAATAAATATTAGCTTCTTTAATTCACCAATTTCAAATATAGAATAATATCTGCTAAAAGACATTATAGGTAGGTAGGGATTAGAAATGATTATTTTTAAAATATGATATTCCCAATTAACGTCAGTTCCAAATTTAAAAAGTTCACACTCGTTCGTACTAAAAAAGGAAATGATACAAAAATTTGTTAATTACAACATTGGTATTAATTTATTGAAATATTGTGAAAGCCTAACCCCTTGCATAATATTATAAAGGTAATTTCACCCCGATCTACATTATAAATTGTAAAAAAATACGCCACTAACCCTAAGATATAAATTAGAGACCTTTTTACTAAGGGCAATATGTGCTAGTAAGAAAGTAAGTGGGTAGCTGCTGTGGGTATCGAACTCTACCCGCTCGACTGCTAGCCGAGAACCCTATCCACCGGGCTAGCGACCACCTTTGGTAAAGGCAGATGAAGTTTTTAAAAATATATGTACCTATATTCATACCTTTCTGTAGTTACATTATGTTATTTAGTTATTCGTAACTAAACATGAAAATTCGTTTAAGACGAGATTTTTTAAAGCCGAATGTATTCTTAACTAACTAACCATCACGTCGTTTCACCACAGAGGTAGGCAGAGAGGACGGCTTGCTTCATGCACATTCATACGTCGTCTCATACATACTCTTCTGTTATTGTGACTCTTCACATGGTCTGACTATTTGATTCACTTGATCGTGCAATGTCTTCCTCGGCGTCCCCGACTTTTCTTCCATGTACTTTCGCGTCATATATTATTTTCACATTCCTTTATCCGTTCATTCGTCCTACATGCCCAAACAACCTAAGCGTCCCTTTCTTGATTCTATTTATTACGTTTGCATCAGTCTTACATTACTTCTGAATCTCCACATTTTTAACACAGTCATACGGTCATATGGTTTTACGCACATACGCCTCAGGGATGTTATTTATACAGCATTCAGTATACTTTCATCCTTACTCTGCCAATCCCATGCCTCAATGCCATACATCAGGGTTCGTATAAGTACTCCACTGTGGACTGCTATCTTCGTTTCTTTGGTCATTTTTTTACTAGCGCCAATAGAGTTAAGTCCTCTAAATGGAGTTTCCTGCATCCACCCTACTTTTAATATTCTTACCAGCCTTTCCATCTCTCTAGAACATACTTCCCAAATACACAAACTCATCCACTTGCTCCAAGTATTCATCATTCATCATTCACAACTATATTGCGCGTAGTTCTCGTACTCTCTCTTTCAAACGTGGAAGAATGTATTCTTTTAATTTCTAATTAATTAAACCGGCACGATATACATGAATTTTAAAAATAATTTTAACTTTTATTTCCCTTGTACCGTCTGTATAAGCTTAGAAAATTATTATCCCTTTTATATAATCAATCTCTATAGGTGTAAAAACATAAAAAAGTGACCTACAATCTTAGATCTAAGAGAGATCCTCCATCTGTTGTCCATATTATATTTGCAGCAGCCCATCCTTTATTATTAAAGGTTTTGTATTCCAAAATTTAAGACAATTTATTAGCTTATTTTTAATTATGATATTTAATACTAAATTTGACGACCTCCGTGGTCGAGTAGTAAGACACGAACTCGACTACGAATCCAGAGGTTGTGGGTTCAAATAATAATATGTGTCATAACACATTTGATTCATATAGAATTATAAATAGCATATTTGCAGCACGTTCCAGAGTGGTAGATACTCGTATCTCCCAAGTAAAAGACCACCATTTAGAATCGAAACGTTGCTTGAAATAGCTTTAGCCATTTTTGCGACTAGATTTGAATTGCCAAGTACTTCCCAACCTTTCTCTTCCCCATCTTCTTCCCCACCCCACTACTTTCAGCCTCACAACATAACCCGATTAGGGATGCTGTAGTCTCACTAGCTCTAGTTGGGAGTAGTTGGGACTCTTGTGCGGTATTAACTATAAAAAAAAATAGAACATACAAATAAAACAAACCATCGCATTTACGTTAATCTAAAACGACTTATTTTCTACAGAGTCTCAACAATTATCCGTTTTTCCATAGTGATAGAAATATTATCAAAGTGAATAATAATTTTCTTAGCTACTCACTTCGCAGGAGAACCCATTCATTATTTAGCTAGGTACGCCACTGCACGTTTACCTGAGTTCACCTGTTAATTATGAAAGCTTCCGACTGCGCCACTCGCCCCCGCTGAAAGGAAACGGGCGCATCCAGCTGGTCGGGAGGGCAAGACCTCAACGTGATATTCCCGCTATACAACACGAGATAATATAATATGCATCAGTGACACACCGCAGAATCATGCTCAACCATCAGAGATGAACTCAAAAGGCGGATTTCCTGTAATTCTCCGGTAAACGGAAGCATGCACTTCATAAAAGCACTTCCTACCCTGCCGTACTCATATACAAATATGAATTATATTGGATTATAATTGAAAAATTACAAATACACTTACAAAAATACGCGCGAACTTCAGCTAATCGCACCTCCGCGAGCGCCCCAATGACCCTCCTCCTATAACGTGTCAAAAGCAGTAACTACATGTGCCCAAATACCGCTAACGTCAGAGTCTTGGAGTAAAAATATATGGAGAGAGAGAGAGCTGATTCTTTTTACCCAACCTATACAAATTTGGGAAAAATCACTTTCTCCGGGTTTTTACGTCGTACACCACGAGAAAGAAAGAGACAAGAAAATTTCCCAAATTATCACAACGCTTTAAAGTATTGTAAGGATGTTCCTTGTGTCCCGCGTCTCCGTTGACTCCGCCCACACGTTTTGATATGCGGCATAAATGGACATAAGTCAACGGTTTTTTAGGTTATATGCTATATTTTTGTTTATAACAATACTGTGAAAAACTGGTTATACGAATAAACAAAAACATTATGTCGACATGTGCTATGAATGGATGTATAAATATCCTAGCCCAATTCCTAGCCACGCTTAGGTCTAGCCGAGTCTGGCGAAACACAACAAAACTGACTTCAGCAGCGCTCTCTCTTTTATATTAATGCTCTTAGGTCAGAGTAGATTATTCTATGTTCACTAGACTACACAAAATATGTATGCCGTGAGCTGTAGCACAATAACAATCGAGGACATCTGATGGTACCTCTCTTAATCAATTAATCCGCTGTTTTTCCTACTTCCTACCCTGATCAAAAACTCTTTGCACGCCACTGACGCTGAACAAACATGCAACTGGACCGATATTTTTTTAGGGGTAATTTGCTCTTTAAATAACATTGGCAACTATCCTCGTAAACTTAGTTCTATCCTTAGCAAACCGGAACAGATTGCAATTATCTCGAACACCTCTTAACTGACAAATTTTTGTTTGTAATAACCATAGCCTTTTAAAAAACTTTGATCACTGAAATATAATAAAAAACGCTAAAAAAATAACAGATTTGCTCCATGGGTAGACCTAACAACTGTGAATATGTACTTAGATACGTATGTATGTTCCTCCCCTCAAATAAATGCACAGTCGTAATAACTTAAAAATATACATTATTTGAATTAACCTTTTGATCAATTCGAATTTCAGGTCAGTAATTTTCATTTATCATCCGATGACGATAATTATAAGGTAGGTACTTAAATAAAAATTAAACAAAAAATCTGACGAGGGATTATTAAATATATAGTAATGCCCAAAGACCTAACCTAACTTAGTAAATATTGTTTTTTTTTTAAATAGAAAGCGTTCATTTGTTTCCTATGTCTATTTATTATTTTATTTATTATTATTATTTTACTTGAACATACATTTTTTTATAAGTTGGTAAATTGCCGATCCCATTAGGCATAAGCCTGTGTTGGGATGGCAATTTGCAAAAGTGTTTTTTTCGCTACATAGTAATACTCGTATGTTAATATCGAAAATATAGTACATACATAATAAAAATAATATATAAAATATAAAGTAAATGACAAATTTGAAGATATTTAATCTACATATCAAGAGCTAAATTAAACTTAGTTTTTAAGGTGAGTAATGATGTTGCTTTTAAAGAAGCTTTTGGTTTGTATGTTTCTGATGGTGCTGGGCAGAGAATTGAATTGCTTAGTGGCGTTGTACTTACAACTTTTTTGTCCGTAAGCGGTTTTATAGGCTGGGATATTAAAGAATTTTATGTGTGACTGCCTTAAGGTTCTAGAAGTTTTCCTTTCTTCAAACATATGGAAATTATTAAATTGGTGCAATAAGATATTTTAAGAGTATAGTTGTTTCAATTTTAGGACGTCTAGCTCCTTAAAAACAAATGTAGTGCTCGTCCTTAAAGGAAATTTAAGGATAACTTATGATAATTTTTGGATGTTTATTAAAGGCCTCAGGCAATTGTTGGTGGTACTATAATGTGTCTATATCGTGGACGGGAAAGGCAAAAGGACTGAAGCGCCATTTTGGTAAGATTACACCAGAGCACTTTAAAATGTTTTGCTGTTTAACAATAAAATTCATAAGTCTTCAGTACCCGGTTAGATTTTGAAAAAAAAAGTTAACTCAATGCTCTCACTGAGTTACCCTGTCACAAACTCGTGTCGCTTAAGTCAAACCATCTTGCAAATGGTGTATATATTTTGGATGGCTGAAAGGCGACAATAGTCTTGAAAATCAAACGAGAGTCAGAGCATTCGATTCAGAAAAACTGCAAATTTAACTCCTTTCTGACCAAAGTGTCGCATAAGCCATTTTTCATTTCCAGCGACGATTTAATATATACGATAAAGTGATCTGTTTAACTGCCTTTCCGGTCCTATTGAAACATTCACGTATAAAAAATTTCCCCATAATGTTTTTTTGTTGGATTAAACTACTGCAAATACTTCAATAAACTAAAATATAGGAAATAACCTAAAAAACTGTTAGAAATTTGTTATTCCGATTAATTATGTGAAGTTTGCGCATATGGTGTTATTATAAAGTGATTTATCCCAAATTTGTATAGATTGGTTAAAGATATAAGCTCTCTTTCCTTATACATTGTTCCTCGAAGGTTAGAACTGAAAATAAAATAAAAAAGAAACTTTATTCTGATACTGATACATATATCAACCGGTTTCGGCTCTACCTGAACCTTCTTCAGGGTTGAACAAATATGTATTGTACATTTTTATTGTTTATATTTTAATACATATTTGTTCAACCCTGAAGAAGGTTCAGGTAGAGCCGAAACCGGTTGGTATATGTATCCAATAAAGTGGTGTCAAAAGAAAGTTACTTTTATTTAAAATTTAATTTTGTCTTACCACAAAGTGAGTGCTTCATGTCAAAGTTTAAAAAATAATTATTGACAAAAGAGAAAAAAAGGACAGCTTATGAGATGGAAGGAATTAATTTAGTTTTATTTAAAAGAACTTAGGCCTTAATTTGGTAACACGTTTGTCCCTGACTATTAATTTTATAAGCTAACAACTGGAGCATACTATCTTTATGAGAATAATGTACATCGCACTGAAGCATCGCGAACGCAGTCAACTTGTAATTTGCAACACTTAACGCAAATCGGCTGCATCGCTATAGAGTTTAACGAGAATTAGTCGAGTAGCATTCGACTGCACCTAATATCTTAACTACTACGACATTTAGCATTAAGTTTTAATGATGGCAGCGGCACGTGTGTAAGTTATCATCAAAGGATGTCAGGGAAGTATAAAACAACAACGTGGATCTTAGCTTTGCAGTTTCATAATGGATTCCAGTTATAATGTTTAATTTCAAGCTACATGAATAGCTGAAGGGATAAACTACTAGAATTGTATTGACCGACGTAAGATCAATTTTCCCTTACTTCGAGTGTAATTAAAGTAAGCATTTTTTTTATAGTGAATACCGCACAAGAGCTAACTGCTCCCAACCGTCTAGATCCAGTGAAACTATAGCATCCCTAATTGGGGTATGTTGCGAGGCTAAAGGTAGTGGAAAATGAAAGAAGATAGGGAAGATGAAGGTTGGGAAATACCTGGCTATTCAGATCTGGTCACCGAACACGCCTAAAGTAATTTCAAGCAACGTTTGGATTCTGAATGGTGGTCTTTCACCAGTTCGATACTTAGACTATCTATTACTCTGGAACGTGCTTAAAATGAATTTAGTCATGTTTAGTGACCAGATTTTAATAGCCAGGCACTTCCCAACCTTCCTCTTTTCGTCTGCTTCTCCTCCCCACTACCTTCAGCCTCATAACATGCAAAAATGGCTTAAGCTGTGGATAGTGACCAGATCTATATTTAACAGACAGGTGTTTTCCAACCTCTTTCTTCTTCTCTCTTTCCTCTCTTTATCCTCTCCACACTCCTCTCAGTCTTATAACATACCCTAATTATATAATTAAGGATTCCATGGTCCCAATGGTTCTGGCAACTGGGACTCTAGTGCGGAATTAACATAACAAAAATAATATTCGATTTGGTATGCAAATTGCTTGGTCAGCTCTTGCATATATTGCATGTACAGAGTGTTGAACATGATTAGATATATAAAAATAGTATTAAGATGTACGTCAGTTTTAATAATCCAGTTAAAAATATTCACAGCATGTATAATTTATGGTTATTATTTATCAATAGGTGAATAAGCTATATAATAAAGAAAAATATCCTTTAAGTTATCAAAAATATAGGGGTAAGGCAAAGTAAGCCAAGGTCTCTAAAAAAACCCTTTGTCTTTAAATTACATGCATAAAACATCTGTTTTATATTTCCACCTGTATGGTGATTTATTTTACATCCACTTTCAAGCCTTCTATGGCGTTATACACCTTACCATAAGATAATTACGTTTCTATATTGATGCATTATGGTATCAATGCCCGTTAAGTAATGGTAGAATTAATACAGGAAAATAAATCGATTTTCTTCTCAAGAAAAATGCCTATTCAATTTTTGTTCTCAACCAAAATTAATCACTAGGCCACTATGCCAGCGGTCTAACAGAAAAATGTAACATTCACATATTAACATTTTAATGGTAGTATTTCTCGAGGGAAATTCAGAATGTGTTCACGACAACTTTTTTGGATACAATTCTATTTATTTTTTGTGCCATCGAGCAATGCATCATTGTGCCCGTGAGAAAACAAACATAATCTCATGCCATCTAACCGGAATGAGGGTAGCCTGAAATCAAAATTCTATCGAGGCTTCTAACTAATAGAAAAGCTCAAAGATCAAAATGTATAATAAGAACTAGAACTTACTGCCATACTTCATTGGTGATAAGACGACCCCGATCGCAAGACGCAATCTCACTCTTAAATACCATACAAAGTTTATTACGAAGATGTGGGTCATGTAACCAAAAAAAAAACATTTTTCATCTGTTATTTATATGTGCAAGCAGCTGACACCCATTCTAGAAGTTTTTGATTGGCGCTTTCAGCTATTTTTTTCATCAATTTTATGACGTCATCAATCATAAGACGCGATTCATTGTAAGATTTCGTCGATTGTAAGATGCCGTCGATTGTAAGATTCCGTCGATTGTAAGATTCCATCGATTGTAAGATTCCGTCGATTGTTAGATTCCGTCGATTGTAAGATTCCGTCGATTGTAAGATTCCGTCAATTGTAATATTCCGTCAATTGTAGAATTCTGTCGATTGTAAGATTCCGTCAATAATAAGACTCGCCCATAATTCATTCAGACACCAAAATTTAAAAAATATGTACGTCTTAAAATCGATGCTATACGGAAAATAAATTTGCAAACAAATTTTCCGCAAGCTTTAACGAGGAATCTGTTTGTTCCAGACTACCATGCGCCTCTGCCTACTCCTGCTGGTCTCGCCCCTCGTGTTCTGCGTCAAGGAGCTGCCTGGGGAGGAGTTGCCCTCCAAGGACAACCCCCTGCTGGACGAAGAGAAGCCTTACTCCGGGGATGAGGAGGGCAATCAGATGGTTAAGAGGTCCATCAGTGAAATAGCAGCCAGGAGAAGGAGCGCGCTTGATAAAACTTTCATGAGGTTGGTATGCCAAAATTTTGGGTTCTTAACACTGTCCAAAAGCTCACTGTTTCGAAATCAATAGATTACAAAAATACAACCTTTTATCAACTTCTTTTCACTTGTTAACCGTCTACCTTATTTTTATATGAAGATCTGTGGCCTGTGGGATAGAATTCTTATACAGATGTTCTCTGTTAAGATTCTCTCAAAAACTCCCTGGTGAAAAACCACCATCCAGAAACGAAAATTTAATTTCGTTCGACTAGCTCCGGGCATATAAAACATTATTTTTATTTCTTTGCAATAATAAGCTCTGTCCGGCGCGAAGTTTTTTGTCAAAAAACATTTATGAATTCATCGCTATAAAATTTCTTGCTTCGAGGAATGTACGAGTATAATCCTTTGATAAGGTCGTAATCCTTTACGATTGGATAAGAGGTTTAGCATCTAACCTGATTTAGGTCTTTAACCATTTTATTTTGTAGTGTATTGTAAATTCTAGTTAACTGGTACTTTTTACAAGTTTCTTTTGATTTTCTCGCACGTTTATCAATACGCGTATGACGGAAAATCGTGTTCCGGAGAACGGTATTCCCTTGGCGCATAATTTATGGTCAATTAGAAAATAAGAAAGATTTATAATTAGAATGAAAAACAAACATTTTCATGACCCAGACAACAACGTGTTCCCCTTACATAATTAGTGGTTAATTTACACGTATTTAATTTGACTATTTCAAGTGCACCCATTAATTATTTTTTATAACAAACATGATTTCTGTATATAGATTTGGACGCTCCGACCCTGACATGCCGACAGAAGCCCGAGTGAAGATGGGCGGAGGAAATCTGATGCGGTTTGGCCGCAGCAAACAGTCCGGATTCATGCGCCTCGGGAGAGCCAAGAACTCAGATTTCATGAGGTTCGGCAGATCGCCGGGCAACTTGATGAGATTCGGCAGAAGCAGCGGTAATCTGATGCGATTCGGCAGGGCAAACAACAATCTAATGCGGTTCGGAAGGGGAGGCAACAATCTCATGCGGTTCGGACGCGCAAACAACAACCTGATGCGTTTCGGAAGAGCCAACAGCAACCTGATGCGTTTCGGAAGAGCCAACAACAATCTGATGAGATTCGGAAGAGCCAACAACAATCTGATGAGATTCGGACGATCTGACGAGGACTTCGCCAACTACGAAGCCGACCCCAACTTCGAAGACTTCAACGCGGAAGAACAAATCCCCACAATTGCGTCAGACTCTTACGTCAGGGAAGAGAGGTCAGCCAAGGACCAACCGGAACCAAAAGCAGTCAACTACGCCGACAGGAAGAACGACAACTTCATGCGGCTGGGGCGCTCCCTGCTGCAAAAGAACTACGAAAAGAAGAAGAAGGCGACAACGAAGACAGCGCGGAAACAAGCGACAAAGAAGCCAACGAGAAACTGAAGATGTACATTGACGAGAACTACATGCGCATGGGCAACAACATGGACAGCCAAGACGGCGACGCGTTCGACATCTTGTTTCCGGAAGAATCTAGGAAGAAGAGGTCCCTGGTGAAGAAGGCCGAGCAGGGAGCTGGAGCCAACGCGGAGCTGGATAGCAAGGCGGACGTGAAGGGAGTCAGGCTCGTCCACTCCGAGGGAATCTCCAAATGCAACAATTCGTGAAACTCTGGCCCTTTCCGACGTTTAGAGTGCATCATTCAGTGGTCGCTCGGCATTAACAAAATGTTATTTTCACTGAAGTCCTATATATCAAAGTATTTTAACTAAATATTATGAATCATTTATTTCTGAAATGGCGTGCTCCTCGTTGCGAAGAAAGTATTATGATGTCTTTGAAAATGTATAAATGACGTTATTTAAAATATTGATATTCCTAATCTTTAAATTTTTACATGAATGGTTAATTTATTACTGCGTTAAAGTGTTTTATTATCTTTTAAGAATTCAA
This sequence comes from Drusus annulatus, assembly GCA_022651775.1. Lineage (NCBI taxonomy): Eukaryota > Metazoa > Arthropoda > Insecta > Trichoptera > Limnephilidae > Drusus > Drusus annulatus. The sequence continues at coordinate 256,072 of JAGWCC010000043.1, read as the reverse complement.
TTTTTTTTTAATTGTCGATTAGAATTACTTTAAATATTGTTAAATCCACCTTTTAATCAACAAATTTTAGATCGAGGTGTTTCGAATTTTGTCACATTTAATGATCATCAAATCGACGATCAAGACCGTTTTGATTTTTTTAAGATTTGAACATTCCCCGCTTAACGACGATTCTCGACCCGTTTCAGCACTCGATCAAATTGTGATCAGCTGTGAAGCATAACGGTAATATTGTTATGCTTGTCACAATTTTACCAAAAGCCTAACTGGGCCGAGAAATAGTATTTGATGAGGACCGTTCAAATACCTAAAAATGAAAATTGACACTAATCGTTGATGTGATGATTATTAATGTGACGGAGTCTGAAAAAAACCAAGCTTAATAATTTATACGTCCACAAAATTATTTTGGGATATCCACACTCAAAAATACATTATTCTTATATGCATCACGTTCTATTTTCAAAATAAAAGGTTTAACATTTCACCATGCAAACAAATTATCATTATGACTAGCATTTCATATGTATTTTTTATATTTATTTTACAATACTTGTAAGAACATAACGAAGTGTTAAATTATTAAAATGTATAATATATCAGTAATATTTATAAATTTATTTTCAATAACTAGACATAATGTCATGAAAATAACATAACTTCTACTTAAACAAATTTCGAGTCATTTTGATATTTATATTCCCGTAAATACCAACAAGATAATAATAAACAAGAATTTCCAAAAGAAAAATAGTAATTGAAAATTATTTCTTAATTTGAAGCGCACAAACCATAAAACAACACGAAAATAAAATAAAAATTACCATCAAAATCTGTCTTCTTTTAAAAACATCTCTTCTGCGAACATGGATATTTATTTAACCGAGTATTTATTTTAATTTAATCTACAGACAGTGTTATCATAAATGGTACATTTCAACTGGGACATTAATTAATTAAATTTAATGAGATAAATTCGAGTACTTAACAAGTGAAATAAAAAGATTTAAACTCATAACGAAACTGAAATAAACGAAAATCATTTATGTTAATTTCTCACGTAACCAATCATCATTTTGAAGATGTTTTCTGAAATCAAATCCGTTACAATATTGTATAAATTGTGTAATTCAAAAATAAACGCATGGAGTGATAAGGATTGCGCGATTTTCAAAATGGCTCAATTCAAATGTATACATAAACAGTTATGTTAGATTTATCCGGAGATAAGAATATTATAGGGGTCATTCCATATTCAGTTGCCAACATCCGTCCGAGCGGCTAGATATAAATTGATTTCCTTAGACCTCGTAAATCTGTCACTTATTGCAACTCCTGCCGAGATATTTCATTAAATATTTAATAAACTCCCATCGTTCACTGTTTCTCTTCGGCTCTCTGCTTTCCTGGTAGAATTTTCGCCATACAAGGGACGCGAATATCCTACCCTTGGGTTATATTATCCTAATACTAAACTTCTAGCGTCATCTCGTCAATATTATGTCATGTTTTCCGTCATTTTATACGTTTCTTAACTGACATAATATAAATCGTCAAATGTCAAACAAGCTGTAACTATGATAACCCTTTACCGCACCTAAACAAACATTAAAATATTTTTACTTAGATCAAACACTATCAAAAAGTTGTAAGTATAATTCAAAGCCATTTCAAAATAGGATTAACATAAAACAAACCCTTACAAAATAAACTCAACAACAATAAATAAACTTGGCTAAATTGTTTTATATTTATAAGTTCGTAAAATGCAAAATTTTGTGGCTGGTCAAAAATAAATAAATTGAAATTTCCTCTAAATCTGTTTTAATACTGTGGTTTATACCACATATGGATTTTTTCCACTGGTGATCGGTTTTGAAAGAACCCTTAATTAATCAGGAGAATAGAGATTCTGAAACAATTCATAGACAGCAACTTATAAAAACAACGTTTATCTTACGTTTTGATTACGTAAAGGTTTATCTAAAACCGATAGAAAGTAAAAAGAAACGATGTCGTTGTTAAAAACTAACTAATTGCTTTATTCAATCCCAAAAATATTTACAAAACTTGGTCCCATTTATCGGTAAAACTATTTTCTCATTATTATTATCAATTTCGATTCTGGTTCGCTAAGACATAACTGTTCGGTTTTATTGTATTATTCAATGAAAGCTCATTTAATTCAACCACAATAACTTAGATAAATGCGCAGAATTATTCACACCAGCGCTGTAATCTTGAAGTGAAATGGCCGGTCTCTAATTTCAGTTATAAGCTGAAACTTAAGCGAGAAGTTAAAACGTTGTTTTGCGAGAGAAAGAGAAAAGCCTCCGTTTAACACCGTTATTTAATTTTCATTACTTTGATCACTGAAAAGTCAACGTTAATTTTCAATTTTATAATAACGTTATTTTTTGTTGGGGGTTTAGTTTTATCGAAAAGTTAACTTAATTAATTAATTTGTTTTTTTTGTGGGTTTTTCAGGGCATGGGCAACAGAATATTGCGGTGTTGATGGGTTTAATAACCTGCTTAGGGTTGAATTCATCAACTTTCTCAAAGAGCTCATTACGTGGCAATCTTACAAGTTAATGGAGCGTCGCACTAAATCTTTGTTGGGATAAGAAAGGAGACACAACTTTCATGTCCCTTTACCGCCAGGAGCGAACTAGCCCAGTAAGCTTTTCCCGCTAAGAAACTTCTGGTTTCTAGATGTTTATCTTCTTTAAAAACCTTTATGGCTTTGGTTTACGTATGTTTTTTGTAATCACATCTTCAGATCATTTTTACAGTGTTTAATTTTCAGACTGTTCCATTTTCAAAACTGGTCCGTTTACGTACTGGTACCTATATAATATTCATAATACTTCATTTTCAGAAATGACCATTTTCAGAATTTTTCATATTTAGACGGATCTATTTTCAGACTGGTCAAGTGCAAAGGTGATCATAGAAAAAGGAAATCGGTTTAATCAAAAATGAATGATAATAATACTTAAAATGGAACAAAGTTTTTTTTTTTTTTTAAATCACTATATTACAATAGAATTTTCCACGAATTAAGACAAAAAAAGAGAAATATTATAGAGCTGACTTTTTAAATCATCCAATCGTACGAATTAATACCGTTTCTTTGATTTTTATCTCTCGCCTAGGAATACAATCGGTTTATAAATAGCATGGAAAATTTTCACATTGATTTTAACTTCTCAAAAAACTCTGGTATCGGGAAAATTTAATTTTGATATTTTTACTGTCGGGCCACCACTCAAAATAGCCATCGGATTATAATAACGCATAACATTTTCTCCCGGACGTGCAATTATTAGATTTGTTATCAGATGAGACATACTAACCACTGAATACAACAAAGTTTCCTATATTAAAAGGGGGTATTTTTAATACAATCTTGATTGTTTGTCTTATGTTTATCGTCAGTCTGCGCCTTTTAAACGAGTTTTTTTTTAATGATTTTATAACACTGCATCGCAATTGACAAAATATTCACTTCGAACGGGAAAAATAACTCGGAAGGCTCGAAGCATCTTCAAGAATTGTATCACCCGCCGGGAAGCTGTGCAGATGAACGCTCCAAAGTTAAAACACATCGTAAAAAAAAAAAAGCCCCGCCTTTGAAATAAAACCTGAATTATGGACAAGTTCCCGCGGAGGACATCCTGTACTCGTGTGTTTTATTTGCGGTTTATTATCTCTTTACGCCTGAGTTTTTTTTGGCCACTCCATTCACTCGTGCTCCACGATGTGTTCTTTTTTTACAGCATAATTCCAAATAAATAGAATGTTACCCACGGTGATGTTAGAATGTCATAAATCTTTCACATTCCGGAAACTCTATCACTATTCTGATTCCTACAAAAAACCATATCATACTTTCACAGAGGCTCTTACGTGACAAAAATTTATTTTTGAGGCTGGGTCTTTGATGAAAAAACTATGAATTACCTACAAACACCGTTTTTTCACTCTCTGTTACACACTATTGAAAATCTTTGCCAAATGCTTATTTGGCTGGTAAATATTTGGCATGGATTAAAATTTGCTATGGTTTTTGTTTAATTATCACAATTAGGTACTGTTATATACTTTCTGTCTAATGAGTAAAAATCTTATCTGCATAAAGATGTTCATAATAAAATTCTGTTTTTTTTATATTAACGTGATTTGTTTAACATATACTTTAGATTTTTTATATTTGAGAGCATGAATCTTTTTAAAATAATTAATTATACATTGTAACTTAGGATTATAATGTGAAAGAAAGTATGTATAATAAAGGGGTAGCCAATAGCCATGTACTATATTTATATAAACTCTATACTCAACTGAAACACAGTATTAAATGGTAATTATAATGAACTGTATGTACCACTTCTTACATCTCTGTACAATTGATAGTTTCAAAAACAGTTTAGATATTATTATTAATAAATAAATGTATTGGGGCAATCAACACCTACCGATATCTTTTATTCATTCCTGATTTTAACACCATTACCTATATATTTAAAAAAAATGTATTCACTATTTTATTCTCTCTCCACTAAAACCGTATTACGAAGGGAATATTCTAAAAGAGTGCAAAGCAGTGTAAGCGTAATAAACAAGATTAAGAGAGGGACGCTTAGACGGTTTGGACATGTGTGTCAGGTATGCAGTGAAAATTATATGGAAGACGCGCACTTAATTTATTTATTACAGAAAACATGTTTGTCATTTTTTTTTAATAGAAATGTGTTGACTGTTGAACTAGATTTTTTTCCCGTTAAACCTTTCCGTGTCTGAAAGTAAAAATCGAACATAGAATCCCAAGGGGGGTAGCGAGGTCACCCCATTTTTATTGCTTATCAAAGCATTTTCATGATATAACATTTGGTAAATTGTTTTTGGTAATACTTAAAGAGAAGTATATTCATAATATTTCGGTAATCTTTATCTAAGATATCGCACAAAACTCTCGTTCGGGGTACTTTAATAATAATGATTTCTTTATCAATTCCTTATACAACATTTAATTTATTTTTTATTTTTTAAATAACTTTTAAATGTAATGCATATAAGGAATGAGATTTAATTTTTACAAAATAAATACAAATATAGTACCATATGGATACGCAAGAAAAATAAAATTTCAGGCAGTGGTGATGATCAGGTCGATGAGGAGAAACTCTTTCAAGAATAAATAGGATTTCACTTCTGAATCTCTCCTCACTGACATGAAATAAGTCGATATCGGAAGAGATTTTGTTCAAAAGCAAAATACTCCTCCCCACCGGCAGAACCATTGCAGGTTGGTCCTACAGGCAGGAAGATAGAATAATCTATGAAGACGCTGTCTTAGATAGTCATCAGGAACATAGAGACTTACGCAGTTTAGAACCCCCCTTCGCAACGGAAGTGTTTCAAAGACAGTCAATAGACGGAAGAAGTCGGGAACACCTCAGGAAGACGTGACACGTTTAAGAAAAACATATTCTTTAATCGGGTAATGTCCAGAGTAAGAATAAATAAAAACATACATGTATGGGAAGATTTTACCTTGTGAATGACGCACGGATTTTGTGCCAAAACGGAAGAGTTGTGTGGTTTTCCATCCTCTCGGCCTACTCCTAATGAAAATTGTGAGATTATTTTTGTGGAGGCTCGCAACATTTAGGCCTACTACAGACGAGGAGATTAAAAAATATTAGAGCAAGAGCGGGACGCTTAGATGGTAGGAACATGTGAAGCGGATGGATGAAAAAAGAGTGTTATGAGTTTATGTTATAAAACGCAAGTAAATTGATGAAGATTTTGTGCTTGCTCCATGGTAAGACGCTTGACTATGAATCCAGCGGTCGCGGGTTCAAACCCGGCGTGCGCAAATAAATGTTATTTAATTAACAAGTGTCATAACACATTTAATTAATATAAAATTATACATGGTATATTTGCGGCACGTTCCCGAGTGTAGATAGTCTAAGTATCGCCCTGGTGAAAGACCACGATTCAGAATCGAAACGTAGTTTGAAATACCTTTAACCGTGTTTGATGAACAGATCTGAATAGCCGAATGCTTTCCGACTTTCCTCTCCCTTATCTTCTTCCCCTCGCCACTACCTTCAGCCTCGCAACATACCTCAATTAGGAATGCCACAGTATTACTGGCTCCAGACGGTTGGGAGCAGTTGGCACTCTTGTGCGGTATCCAAATTACAATATTAATTACACGGTCCATTCATAAGCTTCAGCACAAAATGACAAAATTAAAATAGAACGAAATAAAATCAATGGTTTCGATTTCACAACTTTTAAAAAACATGATTTTAGATTTCAACGTGGGTTCAAAAGAGCTTCGCGGCTACTTTGTAGGCCAGTTTGCAACCACTGCCTTAGATTGCCAATAAATCTTCCACTATCGAGAAGCGATCGTCAATTCGAAGAGAATTCATTTTCATCTCGTCGAACGGTTTCCGAGTTTATAATAATGCGCACGCAAATACATACTAATAATGAACCCTAATTTCAGTGAAATCTTCACAGGCACTGAATGGATAAGCAGATAAAATTGTTTTTTTTTTTTTTTTTAATTTATTTTTATAGTGAATACCGCACAAGAGTTTAACTTTACATCATTGAGTCGTATAACTTACGTCAACGGATTTTGAGGTTATTTCCTATATTTGTGTGGATTAAAAAACTTGCAGTGGTTATACAAATAAATCAAACATGATGGTGATATGTGCTATGCGTGAATGTTCAAATAAGATTAAACGTTATAATTTCTCCATGTTAAATTCCCTAATATCTTTTAATGAACATCTTGTTTACTTAATTCATCCGGATAAGATGTTTACTATAAGGTATTTCCCAAATATAAATTAGAACATGGAAACCGTTATAGTAAATACAAAAAAAATAACCATAAATTGCGCAATACTTTTACGTTGATTTGCTCCCTAGGATGGAGGGCTTGTCACAACTGTCACAAAAGATAAAAATTAAAACTAGCACAACTTAAATTCAATTGAATTTAATATATTTATTTTGCCCTCATCTGGTTACGGTAGTTTTGTGTCGATATTTGGTAGTCATTATTCAAATAAAATTTAAATTGAGTTTTAAAGCTATTATAAACCCCTAATCAATATTTATACCATTGTGAGTAAACATCAGTGTTGGATCCAAAGCTGCGATTAAACACCAAATGTGTTTTCAACTTCAGATAAATTTGGAAAATAGTAGACTGTAAAATGAAAAACTATACTACTTGATGGAAGTGCTTAATTATGGGTGGGAAAAGATTATTGGAAATAGGAAACCATTCACTCACCGATGTACAAGTGGAAGTTCTCGATTCTTCTTACACACAACGAATCACCACACTAAATTTAACATCACTTGAAGAACAACAACAAACCGACGACCAAGCGAGACACCTATGAACGAACACATTTTTTCACATAACTTTCTTCTATTTCGATTGTCAATTGTTTTCGAAGACAGTGTTGTTGAATAAGGAAATCACATAACGAAATGGCGGGATAGGTAGAATATGGATGAAAAACATCAAGGTAGGAACCTATCAAATTATCAATTTTAAATCCAACGGAGAAGAGATTTAAATTTCTTATTTACAAATTGTCGATGATTTACACATTCTCAAATATCGGCAATAAACAATTGTATTTTAGAACAACCTATAATTATTAGTTATTTGTGTAAACAAGCGATAATATACATGTACGCATCGAAACCTTGTACAGGTACCATAATAAAATAAAATTACTAAGCATAACCTATACATATACGAAATAATCTATAATTGTAACTGACACCGCGAAAACTCGGATAAAAATGCAAAAACAAACAAACAACATGAAATCAACAAAAACAAAATACAACAAAACGATGAATAATCATACCGGTAACAAATAAATTTTGACAACTGGCCGACGGAATGTTCCTTGCGCAGTTTTAACTGTCACTACACGCACGACTTGATCATGACCAGGATGGCGTTCCTCGATACGCCCCAACGGCCAGTGCAAAGACGGAGGTTTTCTGTCATTCACTAACACCAAATCTCCATTATTGAGATTAGGTGATGACGTGACCCACTTGCCGCGCTGTTGAAGGGTGTGTAAATACTCCTTCCTCCATCTATTCCAAAATGCCTGAGTTATTTTTTGTAACGATTGCCAACGCGACAGCCTATTTAAAGGTATTTCAGACCATTCCGGTTCAGGAACCGATGTGAGAGGAGCCCCTATCAAAAGCGCGAGTTCGGATGGGTCAGACGATAATTGGGAAAGTGGACGAGAATTCAAAATGGCTATTCGGCAAAAAATGTTGTTAATTCCTCAAAAGTAACTACTTGTTCACCTATAACCATAGACATAAAATACAAGACAAATACAAATCTTACGAAAAATGGGGCACCACTGGTACCGTCTTGTTTTACGTTTCACTCGCGTATGAATTCAAAGAATATGTGTGAATGGATGAGATAGCTATATGAACGTCCCACGCTATTGTTAAAATCGGGTATCACCCAACTAGCCGTGGTTGTCTTCCACATCTTATGTATTTCTGCATTCGTGGGTAATTATGAATGGAAATAAACTCCATGAGATATGTTTTTTCCTCCCGAATGATTTTTACACCTCTCAAGGCATTTGTTGTCAGAAAGAAGCCTACAGCGACGTGTTTGTGACAGCTTGTCCGTCGAACGAATGTTTGTGTGATACTAAACGCAGTAAATCTCAGGTATGTCTCGCGGACTCGGTTTAGTGCATTCACGCGCGTTGTCTCAGTAACGTATCTACATTATTAATTTAATGCATCTAAGCCTATTACACGTTTTAAGTGATATTTTACGGATTTAATTCCCGCTTCATATATGATTCCAAAATAAAGTGCAGAAGTGGGATAAAAACACCATTTGATTTGACGCGTAGTAACGGCAGATGAAAGATGTTCACGAGTTGTTAGGTGTTTGTTAGCACCAACGAAATTTTTGTGCAATTATCACTAGTGATACTATAACATTATCCCCGTCTAGCTATGAAGCGATCAAAAAGTCGAGCAAGCAACAAAGCACAACACAATCCCAATCGTGGAATAGAGAGGGTTTTTACTGGAGCCAACTTTGACTCGGCAATCAAGGGGCAAATTTTAAATCCTTGTTTCAAGTGTTGGTACCGAATGTACACAACGCAAGCATAGTAATTTTCGAACGCATCTGCAAAACCTACTAATTGATAAGTATTATAAAGACTCTCTCCTATATAGCGCGGAATTTGAATGGTGGCTAATGCTGATAAAGACGACACCGTTTCCGTCCAATGAGATTGGATTACGACAGGGACTGGATCGTCACAGTTCAATTCAAGTTTCCATTCATCCAAGCGGATCAAAAAACAATACCTAAAATCTTAATGCTATTGGCATGATCCAAATCGCATTCTATAGTTAATTCCCGATATGAGATTGGAATATTAGAAAGCAATTCTCTACAATTACTAGACCATTTGCTTAATTCAAAACAGCCAAGATGAAGTAAATCCACCAAGTCTTGCTGCAATTTACGCGGCGATTCAAGCGTGGATAATCCAGTTAAAATATCATCAACATAGGTATTTTCTAGAAATTTTTTTGATGCCGCCAAAAACTTGACATCTGTTTCTAATGCAAGTTGATGTAAGGTACGTATAGCGAGAAATGGTGCAGAAGCAGTTTCGTATGTTACAGTTTGAAATTCAAATATTTTAATCATTTGATCAGATGATTCACGCCATAAAATGTGTTGGTAGGGTCTATCTTTTGGTCGAATCAGTATTTGTCTATACATTTTGCAAATATCTGCTGTAAAGACAACTTTGTGCGTTCTGAAACTAGATATTAACTTCACAATATCTTACTAAAGTTTAGGTTCTGTCAAAAGTATATAACGACTAATTAGAGATTGTTTTTGAAGTTGGGTCATTTTTGCAGAGTGACCTCTTCTTTGGGTGGAAAAACTTTAGTATAATTCATTTGAATTTCGAAATAAATTTCCATTTTTTTTTTGTAACGCGTTTCTAATTCTTCCAAAAAACATTTTTATTTTTACCGCTTTCCTAAACTATGTAAGATTCTGCGAAATCATGTTTTATATTTTCAATATCCTTTAATTAAATGTGTAAATATTTTTTGTCAGTAAAATTATCGGAATCCACCGCCTTTATTGAACAATCAAAAATATCACGAATTCCAAAATTAGCCAGCTTATTTCTAACAATCGCGTTGCCCGCCACTTTTATGTTACCAGCCAAATAAATTCGAGAAACCTTTCTAATAAACCACCGAAAAAAATATACACAAATAACGAATAATAAAATACATATTTTTTCCTGCTGGTATCCCCAGTGAAAATATATTTTTAAAAGCAATGTTCGAAATATTCAAATGAGAAAGTGTAAATACGAATTTCATACGATTTTTCACTTCAACAATGATAATTTGTTAACCTCAAATTCCTAAATGTCTAGATATAAGGAAGACAGGATTAAGATCTTTTAGGATAACAAATACAACCAAACTAATCCCATCAAGTAGATTAACTAATAAAAGATAACAAAATATCAGGCTCGGTTGAATCAAAACGTTAAATCCGAAGCTGCGATAAAGCACCAAATGCGTTTTCAGCTTCAAATGAATTTGAAAAATAGTGGAATGTAAAAAGATAAACTGTACTACTTGATGGAAGTGTCTAATTATGGATGTGGAAAGATTATTGGAAATGAAAAGGAAATGGAAAATTCATTCACCGATCTAGTTCAAGTGGAAGTAATGATTCTTCTTACACACAACGAATCACAACAAAACAACACCACAATTAATTAATATTACTTGAAGAACAACAACAAACACAGACGCCAATGAACACGTTTTTTTCACATTACTTTCTTCTTCTTCGATTGTCAATTGTTTTCAAACACAGTGTTGTTGAATAAGAAAAAAAGGATAGGTAGGAACTGGATGAAAAACATGAAAGTAAGAACCTATCAAATTATCAATTTGAAATCCAACAATCATCATTTGAAATATGGACAGTAAATGTGAGGCTAATTGGCCTTATAGAAATAAAAGGGGCTTTAGTCAGTTACAGGCCCTCGCCATGTATGAATCTTCTGTTGTTAAAGCGCCACTCGGGTGATAGTTCACAAAAATGGCGCTATATGAATTAGCCAAGTATTAACTGCAAAATGCCTACATGTACGCCAAGATACTGCGCAAATCATTATGGAAGAGATGGAAAAAGCAATGGTCTAACCTTTATCATCACCAAGTAGAGTTTTTCAAAATCAAAATTCGTGAAAATTGACTCTTTTAATGTTAAAAAAACTACATAAATGTTTAAGCCAACGTGGGCGGATATTATATTATATTATACGGTTGGTTCGTCGGAACTGGCCGAAAGCATTAGATGCCTGGTTCGTTCACGATCGGGAGTCGGTCGACATTGGCACTCGCCTCACCCCTGCCACTTTCTCTGCACAGAAACAATATTTTACACAGACTTTCCACGAAACGTGGACTCTATTTATATACTTTGATGATTTATAAACATTTCTCAAACTTATGGGCCAGGGCTTGTTGAGAGTGAACTGTCGAATAGGGTTTTGGTCAGACCATAAGGAGAAACAAATATAAAATTACTTAACTGACAATCAAGGATAAGATAAGATGAAAGAGATAGGTAGTAGAGAAAGCTTCAAAACCCATGTAACTAGTACTGGTGCGTTTCCACCTAGTTATTACTTGCTGCAACCTGTAATATATACTACATATTACCAACCAATTGATGGTGGCCAACCTTCCATAGTAGAGGGCACCAGAAGAACAGGACAATTCTCGGTAAACAATATTCGACGGCCTGCATGGTCGAGTGGTAAGGCGCTCGACTATGAATCCAGAGGTCACGGGTTCGAACCCGGCGTGCGCAAATAAATTTTATTCAATTAATATGTGCGATAACACATTTAATTGATTTAAAATAAAATAAAGTATATTTGCCGCACGTTCCAGAGTTGTAGATACTCTAAGTATCGCCCTGGTGAAAGACTACCATTCAGAATGGAAACATTGCTTGAAATGGCTGTAACCATGTTTGGTGACCAGATCTGAATAGCCAGGTACTTCCCAACCTTCCCCTTCCTCATCTCCTTCCCCTCCCCACTACCTTCAGCCTCACAACATACTCCTATTGGGGATGCCATAGTCTTACTGGCTCTAGACGGTTGGGAGCAGTTGAGACTCGTGTGCGGTATTCACGTAGAAAAAAAAAACAATCTACTTATCAATAGAATTGTTAGTCACATCCTAACAAAATCAATCACCGCTTGAGCTTTCCACAATTTGTTTTCATCTGCAACGAATGGTTGGGAAATAGTATTGATGAAATGTAAAGATGATTGCAAAGTGAAGTATTGGTCTAAAATGCCATTGTTGACGAAATCTGATCCAATACACAGTTTGCTGAGAAATCTGTGTGAAACCGGTGGAATGGTATACACAACCTATGATTACAATTTAGTGAATACCGCACAAGTCTATGTGAGACTATGGCATCCCCAATCGGGGTATGTTGTGACGTTGACGATAGGGGGGAGGGGAAGGAGATGGGAAGAGGAAATTACCTGGCTATTCAGATCTGGTCACCAAATTCAGGTAAAGCCATTTCAAGCAACGTTTCGATTCTGAATGGTGGTCTTTCACCAGGGCGATAATTAAAGTATCTACCACTCTGGAACGTGCCGAAAATATACTATATATAATTTTTTTTAATACAAAATTTATTTGCGCATGCCGGTTTTGAACCCGCAACCTCTGGATTCGTAGTCAAGCGTCTTACCACTCGACCACGGAGGCCGTCAGTCACAAATCTCAAAGGTTTTTTAGTCACAGCAACACAAGAATCGTTTTATTTTATAGACGATCTTAGTCCACCTAACATTGTTCTGAGAAAATCTAGTATTTTTTTTTTAAATCCTTTGTTTCTTCAACGTTTTACTGATGAATATTATATTTTGTATTTGCATCCTGTATTCCATTGAATTAATTGACAATAGTTTCAACTTAATCTCCCATTTCCTAGATTTAATCAATAAGGCAGCCATCCACAGTTTATTTAAAAAGCAAAACTTGTCCGGATTAAAATATATGTTATTTTTCAAATTAACTAAATGCAGTTCCACGGAATATAATTGAAAGTTGTTATTATGTGTTCATAGGTTATAAATGACCTGTGTACAAATATACTATAGTTTCATTAGCTATATATGTGAAAAAATAAGCAATTCACTTCTTGTATTAACCACTTTTACGTTCATTGAAATGCCCCCTTGAAAAATATACACCATTACAAAAATATTTTAAAGTTATTAAAATGTGACAAAGGCTAACCCAAAAATGTATATAAGTAGATATGACACTAGGCGCTAGAAGTGTTACCACTTTATTATTTATTTATTTTATTTAAGTAGAAAACACAGATACAGACAGTGATTCAAAAAATATACATTCACTGGAGTATTCACCTGCATCCCAACTATTTATCACGGATAAACAATTATTAAACACATCAGTAGATTGCAAGTGGCTGTTTTTTGTATTGCTATCCTAATGACTCTGCCCTAAAATGTTGATTTACTGCTAAAACCGAGGCAAAAACACTGTCAAAAAACCTGTAAAAGCCCACAAAGAACTTTTTCATGGAAAATGTATTTTTATTTCATTAAAATAACTGATTTTTACCTAAAACATGAAGTTCACAAAACACAACCGTCATAAAGAGTTACACACTACGAGACAGTGTTTGGCTGATTTCGGCAAATTTCAGCAAGGTTCGTGGGCACCTTGGAGTAAGAATATACATGGAGAGGTACCTTTGCAAAACAGAGTAGTCAGTCAGTCATCATTTTATGTCTTTATATCATTAAAAATGTGAAAATTTTAAAGTTCGGTCAAAAATACTTAAAACTGTTGAAATACCTCTGAAAAGTGATGTTTTATAATCTTTATTTGGTCTTATTAGAACATTCACGCATAGCACATATCTCATGTTTGATTTATTTGTATAACCATTGCAACTTTTTTAATCAACACAAATATGGGAAATAACCTCAAAATTCGTTGACGTAATTTATGAGACTCCGTGATGTGAAGTTAGCGCGGACGGAGAACATTCTTACATACTTATAAGTGCTGAAATATTATGTGAAGACATTTCTTGGCTCTTTCTCTCTCATGGTATACGACGTAAAAGCCCGGAGAAAGTGATATATTGGTTGGGTAAAAGTATTTAGCTCACTCTCTATGTATATTCTTACTCCAAGGTGAGCACCATGCAATTGTCGTACATGAAAGTCCCATCTGCGCGACACATACATCCCCACAACCAAATGGAGAAAAGGTTGTAAGTTGCCGTCTGTATGGGCTGACCAATCTATTTCATATACAGAGGTATATGTGTCAAACTCGTTTATATTGATAACATCCACATTGGGTTCACCAAGATTCAATTCCTCATCACTGTCATAATTTCTGCCGATGTCAGAAGCAAATGTTTGATTGAAGAACTGTGCATCAATATTTACCAAGAACTGAACCAGGTGATGTAAATCTTTCAATCATGCAGCCTTGATAGGCAGTTGTCCATCATACAGCTTCTTTAGTGGAATTGGGTCCATGATTTTTCCCTTCTCATTTCTGGCTTTGACATTGTGAGGCAATCACAACAACTTTACAATAATTCCCAAAGTAGTTAGCCTTGTGTGAAACAAAACATGGCTCACTTGTTTCGATCTTAAGTATTCTGAACGGCCTAATTGGCATCGGGCAGTCAAAGATTTCACAAAACGTAGTGTATCCTACTAGGCTATTTAAAAAAAAATCTTTATACATTTGGTGGAGTTTTTCTGCTCTCAGAAGTTGGGCGTGTTGTACAGGGCCCGCAGATACTTCAATAGTACACAACTGCTGACGGATTGCAAACTTTGGAGCACAGACGTCAGGTGGGAATGCTGTCCTTGTTCTACAGGTATTTCAATGGAAGATGCTCCGAGGAACTTGTGTCATTGATCCCTTCGGCACCGGTGCATAGTCGGGAAACTCGCCAAACGCGCTCCCAACATTTGTACACGGTTGACATTCAATACATGAGAACGGGTCGCTTTTACGACTCGTTCTTATGTTCAACAGCTCGGCTATGGAACGATTTGCCGGCCTCTGTGTTTCCTCCCTCCTTCAACATGGGCCTCTTCAAGACCCAAGTTCACTCCCTTCCTTTCCTCAAAAAAACCCTCCACACAGCATCCCCAAAGATGACATAGGCCCTGAGGGAAATTGTTTTCCTCAAGGCCTCCTGTGTGGAATTATTGTAAAAAAAAAAAAAAACTGTTGACCCTGTACAAATCGCAAGTACGCCCCACTGTTGAATTTGGCAACCAACTCTGGTCTGGAGCCCCTAAATACCTGAAAAGAACCTTTGACTGTGCAGAAACGGGCGGTCCGTTTGATAGATTCTCCTATCTTAACAAACGGATTGCAAACTTTGGAGCACAGACGTCAGGTGGGAATGCTGTCCTTGTTCTACAGGTATTTCAATGAAAGATGCTCCGAGGAACTTGCGTCATTGATCCCTTCGGCACCAGTGCATAGTCGGGAAACTCGCCAAATGCGCGCCCAACATTTGTACACGGTTGACATTCAATACATGAGAAGGGGCCGCATTTACGACTTGTTCTTATGTTCAACAGCTCGGCTATGGAACGATTTGCCGGCCTCTGTGTTTCCTCCCTCTTTCAACATGGGTCTCTTCAAAAACCAAATTCACTCCTTCCTTTCCTCAAAAAAACCCTCCACACAGCATCTCCAAAGATGACATAGGCCTTGAGGGAAATTATTTCCCTCAAGGCCTCCTGTGTGGAGTTATTGTAAAAATTTTTTTTGTTCCTCGGGTAAATATGTTTTAGATGAATCTCGTAATGAATAGTGAGATTTTCTTCCTTTCAGAGATTTTATGAACCTCATATTTCTTGTTTTAGTTTCATCAGATAACGTATGATGTCTGTTTCCATGTTTTTTTCGACCACCAGCTGTAGCATTGCCAAATTCAAACAAAATTTTCTATATGCTTTGAAAACAGCGTCGGCGATTACATACATCTTGTGACGAGCCATCTACAAATGTGCTTGAATTCTGTAACCGTAAGATGAATGATTAAAACTTGCCTCGGTTTTACGAGTCCTATTGTGCCGAGGAGCAAAATTTGAACGTGGAACAGTGAAAATATTGGCTAAATATTTAATCTATTCACTGTAATCCCCTAACTGATTAAAAATGCGAAATTATTTTCTGTCATTTGTCGGAACTGATGGTTTGAAAACACTTGAAGCGCTTACACTTGCAGTCTTCTCTGGTCTCGTGACTGCTTGAACGTAATTTCATCTTAACATCAGTCAATCTGCCTGTTTATTGTCTCTTCTTTACTCTTCTCGGCTCATCACTTCCCAGAGATAAGTCCGTATCACTGATAAATGAGATATACACGAATTGAAAATACTACATTCGCTCACAAGGCGGAAGATAAACAAACACTGAATAGATGGGACTTGCAGCACGTGGCGTGGAGGTGTTTTGAACTCTGATCTCTTCTAGCTGTCAGCGCGCTGGGTCCTTCTTTAGCGGCATCACATATCTTTCTTCTTCATTTCCTCAGTACAGGGAACTTTCTTTCGAAAAGTGAATACACGCTTCCATTTGTTTCGTAAAAATGCACAAGCTGGCATTACAGACTAGTTTTCAACCAAAAATGAACTCTGATCGTTATATCCCATCACCCTTCGTATAGGTTGTGCAGGTGCTACAGAATCACAGAACGCATCACAATCTTTAATATATGCAACCTCAACTCCAGAAACTGTACGGGAAGAGATTGGGCCTGCAATCAAATTCAATTATTTATATTTTAAAAACATTGCAATTTTAACATTTCAAGACGTTTTTAAATAAAGTGAGTAAGGATATATTAATGTGCACAAAAGTCATAAATAAGAATAATCAAACTCGAAGAAATATGAATTAGAATGAATGTAAAGTAAAGATAGTAAAAAAAAAAACAATTTAAACATAATATTTAATTAAAAAGGTGTATAAAAAACAAAGTTATGAATAGACAAATACCACCATTTATGCTAAATATATCGACATCCGAAACGATTTGTTTCAACGAGATTGCCCTCCCACTGGCATGGCCATCGGCAAGTTAGTCAATGGACGAGATCGCTGAAGTAGCGCAGGACAGGGACGCCTGGGGGCGCCTGGTTGAAGCGACGGGTCCCCGAATAAGATGACGTAAGACCTGTCTGCCAATAATGCAAGAATATTAATAACAAGATACTTATTTTCACTGGAATATTCTTCTATATTTCCGAAATTAAAAATAAAATACACCTTCATTGGTTTTTGATGGTGTCTGAATTTTAAAAGGGTTGAATTAATGTCATTGACCATAAAACTAGAGAAAAACGTTCTTGTAAAAATTAAGTGCTATGTTCCAGGGTTTAGAATAAACCCCACCAAGCTGGTGCTCATTCGAATTATATTGATAATAATTCTCCAAATGCCAAGACCGGACGAAATAAATGTATTGATTTATTCGATTGGCGTGTTAGTTAAAATAAAATAAAATACGGTATTGCAGGAAAATTGTGAAATCATACCATTTTATTTCATATTTACTCTCCGCACAAGACGGTCCTTTCCTCTCATGACTTCGTTGTTTGTTGTTTTGAATTTGAAGTTTCAGTGTTTTCTGTTTTGACGTAAAGATGTTCGATATTCCGATGGCGATTACTTTGTCTCGGCGACTTGTCAGTCACTACACTACTGTCACTAGTATAAGCGAATATTTTTCTACCGAGGAGCAGGTTAATTTTGGAGCCGGTTCCTATTTTGGTAAAATAAAATGCAAATATTTGAGAATAGCCGGTGGTTTTTTGCTGAAATGTCGTAAAGAAACGACCCTGATTTAGTTTTTTTTTCACTAGAATTACCCATTTTAGTTATATAATCAATAATCAGGACAATTATTGAATCAGACTATTAAAATAAGTATTAAATTTACAAATGTCTGGGTTCTCTATTTATTGGAAAAAAAATAATGTCACAATTCGCAATTTACTATGTCCGTTGTAGTTTTTGTTTATACGCATGCGTCTCTGTTTGATATGAAGTGAAACGCGCAGCGCCAGCGATTCACTATTAGTTTACAATGCGCTGTTGTTTAGGACAGTCGATTTTTTCTGTCAGAAATCTAATTTTCGGTTTTAAGTTAATCAACAGTTTTGTGCAATGTTATTATACAATGTCGATTAATATCCTAATTTCCTCGCTTGTAAAAATGCATAATTTGTCGGAAACGCGTTAAAAAAAGTTAATTACAGGATTATTTAAATTATTTTTCATTCAATAATAATGACAGTCCACTTTGCTGTTCGGTGTTTTTATATCAATCGAAAATTGTGTATTAAAATTAAAAACAAAAAACAAATGAACAGTTTAAAAAAAAAACATATTGTTTAAGTGTAGTATTTTTTTTTAATATAAGTGAGAAACGATTTTTTAATATTGTGTGCGATAAGTGTAACGAAGTGAATTATTTTTATTGGAATATCAGTGTTACAAGAAACAGTATCTTCGAAAGGTAGGTCTAAGCTGAGCAGTCGAGGAGAATCAACATATCAAGTAGTGAGTGATTTTTTCTTTAATTAAAACATTTTCAGTGATTTGGAATTTATTTATTGCCTCACCATTAAGTTAAAAGTATTTATTTTTAAATTTACTTTAAACTGTTTTTTAACATTTTTTGAGCCTGAAATCTTAGGGGTTTATTATATGTCTTAAGTAAAATATTTTTAAAACATAAAAATAACTTTGTTACGATTTTTTCTTCTTTTATTAACTTTTATTTCTTACTGGTAGCACTTTTGATAGCCCACCACACTCTCCAGTCGCCATAGAGAAATTGAAATTTCGTTTGTCATTATTGAAATCGCTGCCGGTTTCTACATAAAAGTTCTTGAAACGTTTGATTTTTCTATAATCTTTAAAAATGGTATGTGTACTAATAATGAATATTTTATTCAGTGTTGTTTCTTTTACGAAAAGGTTGTTATTATTTGTTTCGTCAAGGATCGGCAAGTTGTTATCCATTATGCCAAGTCACTCCTAACCTATTATAACTTTACGTATATTCGTACAAAATTTTCAATAATATCATATGCAAATGTGTATTTGGATTAGCTGCTGATTGAATTCACAACTATTAAATATACAGTTAATTTATTAACTCGACCATATTCAAATGAATTAGTGTTTGCAAAGTTCGAATGTTTGAATAAATATTCAGTTTTTGTTGTCACTTACAGATTTATGCAAAAATAGGGTCTGTGGCTTTCATTTCCCCCTTTTTTAAGTTGTTCAGTTAGTTTTGGCATGCCTCCTTCGGTTTCTTCTTACACTACTGTGTATGGGATACAAGCATTTGTTTTCTGGACATGTACCTCTTGAATTAAAATTGGACTAATACACCAATTATTAATGTATGTTCCCGATTAAAATATGTCTCCATGAGTGTCATAACTACACTCGAAGTACCGATGTGTTACATATTCTGTTGTTTGTCCAGCATATACAATAAAATTCTGAACATATCCCGTAGCACACAACAATTTTTTCAAAATTCCAAAACGCCTAGCTTTATTTATGGTTTTAAAGTTTATTTTGTAGAACTCCATTTTAATTTTTAGGTTTTTTACTTTTATTTAAACAATAATTATTATTATTTAAATTTTTAAAAAACAGTTTTTAGTTAAAAGCTCTGCGATGTAATTATTTTTACGCGTGACAGCTGTTTCGCCTTCTGAGGGCATTATCAAACTGTCGCTATTCTTCGCTATTCAAACTGTCATTATCAAACGCCTAGCTTTGATGGAATATATTGACGAAATGACAGTCTTTCTTTTGACAGTAGCAAACTTTCGTCAATGTGTAATATCTATAAACTGTTATATTATATTTTACCTGTCTCAGAACAGACATCGTCTAGTGAGACCCGTAAAGTACATGTATTTGAAACAACCGATTTAATGCCAATAAACGCCTGGGTGCGGAAACGAAAATGAATGTCGGTTCTTCATCATTCCAGTAGATGTCACCGTGGGTTCCATAGTTAAGATTTTTTGCTATTTTTTATTGTATAATCCGCATTATTTACAGGTCAGCTTTGTGTCTACAGTGACACCTACGTATTTAATTTCATCCAACCTTTTTATAGTTTCCTCATCAATATACACATTTAGTTCCTCATTTTTTATTTTCCATATATTCAAGTTGAGTTTTAATTATGTACTCCATCACCTGCTCATACTTTGGTAACATATGCACAGGTCGAAAGTCGTCACATTTTTTAGTGTTTGGAATTTTTGGAATCGGTATCACCACATACGTTTTCCATGATTGTGGAAATTTTCCTGTTTCTAATTATTTGTTTATTAAATTAAGAAAATGTTCTCCTATTATAGGTAACGCTATCCCATCTTGGCTGGACTTCAATTTGATGTTCGGTAGTTTTTTTTTTTTAGGTTCCTGACTTTATTTTCTCAAACTGAAATTTGCAGGTTTTTTCTTCAAAATTAAAAAAGGTTTCTTTTATGATATGGATGCTTTTTTAAAATTTCTTGGATACTAGAAACAAAATATTTATTGAAGTTAAACACTATGTTATTTTCCTTAATTAATTCTTTTGGAAATATGACATGTTTTTTTCCATATCTTTACAGACATTTTTTATGAGCGACTTCTTCACATTTTCGTTGGATCTCCCCTTTCCAGCTCAATTTTTTAATGAATTATTCTTTCTTTGTTTTATCTCGTTCATATTGCGTTTGCCTTAGTTCTTTAGAATTTAGAACCATTGATTACTTGTTGTAAATAATATGCTTTGTTTAGGATTTTTTTTATTTATTGGTTTTTAATATTCTTTACTATAGTTACAGTTTTTTTTAGTTAAAGTTATTACTTTTTTTTTTTTTTTTCTTAAGAAGTAATCACATGGTGGTTGGACATTATATTAAATAAAAGAATACTTTGTTTTATTTAATATTTTAAAGTTATTACTTCTTTCCAGTCTTGAGTCAATAATTTTTTATTAGTTTACTCTTATTGTATCTTTTGAAATTTCTTCTATTAATTAATTTTCTGGTATTTTTTTTGGTGTCACTACATTATTGACACCTACTATATCTGTAATTATAGGTGTGTCCAATATTTAAATCATATTCATTTGATAAAACAAGATCGATTGGTGTACTGGTTGTTTATGTTATCCTTATGTATTGTTTGACTAATTGTTTCATTCCTACAATGGTAATAATATTTTCTATTCAGGTACAAAATCTCTTCAGTATCTAATTCAGTGTTGGAAAATATTTGTATGTTATTGTTTACCTTTTAAGAGATCTCTGGTGACCTGAAAAATCGATTTTCTTTTTTTCCATTTCAATTATTCTTATCTGCACTGAACATTCATCCTTCCAAGCATAATGGTCAGTTGGCAATTAAACTTTGGACATTCATTTATGTTTTTACAGTTAATGCATTGTATACCGATTTTGCAGTTTTAACTGTTGGGTGCTCCGGAACATCTAGTGCATACTTTATCAGTTCTGCAGTCTAGTGCCTTGTGTATATAGCCATTGCACTTATAATATCTTAGAAGCGAAATATCGTCAAACATTCAACATCTATCCCATCCTATGTTTACTTTACTTTCTTGTATCATTATTTTGTTTGTTTTTCTGTCAACTTCTACGAAGATGCTGTAATGAATGTTACCTCGCTTAGTTTTCACTTCTTTTATATAATATGTAATCTTAATTTTAGATTATATTGTTTCCAAGTAATCATTTTGTAATTATTTTTTTTGATTTAATTTCATCTGGAGAATATTTATGTATTAGGCCAATACTTGTAAGTTTAGGATTCTTATGTTTTGGTGTGATTACATGTATATTTTTATTCATCATTTCATTTATTTTTCTCCAATTTTTGGTAATATTTGTTGCAGCTTTTGTTGTTTCAATTATTACTGACCCTTATTTAAAGGCTCTCATTCCAGTGATACCAACATTAACAGGATCAATTTTCTGTTTTATTTCCTCTTTTGTATGTTTCTTGCATTTTATTGGTTCTCTACTAATTTCCCCATTTCTTGTACAATTTTGACTCCATATTTGATTTTATGTCTTCAATATTTTGATCGATTTTGCATGACAAACCATATAACCTTTCGATTCTTTCATCGGCTTTGTCAGGTGGGGTTTTTTTCTATTCTTGGACCCTGGCCTCAAGATGATTCATCATGTCGCCCATTGCCTCGGCAAGGAAGGTCTTTTGATCGTTTGACAATACATTGGAAGTTATTGTTTTATTAAAATGTTTCACTAGATCTTTCGCATTATTCAGCCTCTCTTCTGGTGACAGCGGAGGCATATTTATTTACTTTTACTTATGTATTTTATTAAATTATTGTTTTTATTTTATTTTTTTGTTTTTTATTTTTATTATTATTTATTATTATTTATTATTATTATTACTGTACATTAGAAGAATGTGCGATTTATATAATCAACATCAAACTTCAATGAATTCCGACATATTCTTTGATACAAGTGGTACATTTGGTAGAAAATTGAAAGCTGTGTTCACTTAGAAAAAAAAAAAAAACAACAACAACAACTTAGTGTACTTATTATTTTTAATTTAATTTTTTTCTTAGACACTGCATTTTCTTTATTTTTTCTTTATTTTTCTCTCTCTGTAACCCTTAATTAATCGATTTACTTTTATTTCCCTTTAAATTTGTATACAAATATTCGGTAGAGATGCATTTATCAGCTACAATATGTAAATCAGTAAGAAATGGTTGTGATACAGGCTAATTCTCCAGTGTATGTATTTTATACTTGTTATTAATTTACTGTCTGTATCTGTATTTTCTTCATTAATAAATAAATAAATATATATACTTCGATGAAAGAAATTATTTTAATACAAATTATTATTAGTAGTGCAGTGTAGTAGGAGTGTTAGAAGTGCAAAAAAAACTAATATTGTAGGCTAATTTTTGTTTGGCTTTCTCCTTGAGATATGTATATTTACGATTTCCAGTTCCGCAATCAATACGACAGCGACGTGACTGTATGGAGCCCCCAGGGCCGTCTGCACCAGGTGGAGTATGCCATGGAGGCCGTGAAGCTGGGCTCGGCCACTGTCGGCCTCAAGTCCACGGAGTACGCCGTCATCATCGCGCTGAACCGCGCGGCGGGCGAGCTCAGCACGCACCAGAATAAAATCGTGCCCATCGACACGCATATCGGGATTTCTTTTGCGGGGCTCACGGCCGATGCTAGGATGCTGAGGTATGATTGTGTTACTTTATTGAAGAAGTGTTTGTAGCCTATGTTTCTTTTTTTAAGTTTTTGTAACTCGTAGATTGACTGTTGCAAATTCTTCTCGTTAATGTACATCGGATTATATGCTTTTTTGGTAATTAATGCATATTTTCACCATTTTATTCCTTTGATCATATTTTTTCCAAGCAAAAATGAGCCAAACATGTAATCGCAGTGACTCTGCGGTGCATGGGAATGCCCTATATTATATTTTTGTATGCCCCCCCCCTACAAAATCAAATCCCCAGAAATGTGAAAAACCCCCAGATTTCAGTTGTAAACTAATCTTCTAGTTTTGTTTTGCATCTTCTAATCAAAAATGCCCTAAAGGCAATGCAAAGATTTTTCAAAAATTGTTCAATACCTGATTAAAATTAAAAATAGTAAATTGGAATTAGAATCAGAAGAGTATGTATTAGGGTGCTTCGTAAGTGACCTGATTTACCCTCATAGCAATAATATACCAGGAGGGAGCGTTAGTGTAGTCAGTATTGATGATTTTTAACTGACTGGGGCGAGGCTAGGGCTAGGATATTTATACATCCATTTATAGCACGTATCGACATAATGTTTTTGTTTATTTGTATAACCACTTTTTCACAGTATTGTCATAAACAAAAATATAGGATATAACCTAAAAAACTGTTGAGTTCTGTCCCGTTATGTCGCATAACAAAACATAGTGGGCGGAGTCGCCGGAGATGCGGGAGATGGAAAATATGCTTACACACCTAAAAGTGATGTAATATTATGTGACAACTTGTCTTATTTCTTTCTCTCTCACGGTTTACAACGTGAAAACCCGGAGAGAGTGATTTATCGTAAATTTGTATAGGTTGGGTAAAAATTTTTAGCTCTCTCCATATATTTTCTTGCTCTGTGCATTTACCCCATTTTTCCAACCCCTTATTCAGAGATAGCTGCTGATATGATTTTTTTTCTCTAACATGTGTTCTCCACTTAGTGTAATTTTTTTTGTTTGTGTTTAATCATTTCGGACATCTTTTGCCCCCAGTCGCTACATGCGTACCGAATGCCTGAACCACCGCTACTCGCACGACGCTCCGATGGCCGTGTCGCGCCTCATCACCGCCGTGGGCAACAAGATGCAGATCTGCACCCAGCGCTATGACAAGCGCCCGCTCGGTGTGGGCCTCCTAGTCTGCGGATATGATGTAAGTTGTTTTTATCCCTCAGGCAGAGATGAGTGATGAGCGTATGATGGTGCTAGCAATTTGTGAGACAACTCATAAGGCTACATATGTACAACTAGGGGAACTATTTCGCCACCCAGTGGACACCGCTCTACGGAAGAAGCTGTAAGAGAAGTGAATTATTGTTGATGCGGGTTTCAAAAATGCTGCTAAGTCATACGCTCCTTATTACCTGAAAACGTTTCACAGAAACGATTCTGTCTCAAGCTGCTGACATCAACTGTGAATTGGTGTAACCTTGGAGTAAGAATATATATATGGAGAGAGAGCTAAATAGTTTTACCCAACCAATACAAATTTGCGATAAAGCACTTTCTCTGGGTTTTTATGTTGTGTACCATGGGAGAGAAAGAGACGAGAAAAGTCTTCACATAATATTGCAGCGATTCTAACTAAGTATCTAAGAATGTTCTCCGTCCACGCTAACTTCACATCATCGAGTCGCATTAATTACGTCAACGGATTTTAAAGTTATTTGCTATATTTGTGTTGATTAAAATACTTGCAGTGGTTATACTAATAAATCAAACTTGATGGTGATATGTGCTATGCGTGAATGTTCAAATAAGATTAAACAAAGAGTTTTAACAGTTTTAAATATTTTTAACCGAACTTATGAATTTTCACATTTTTAATGATATAAAGACATAAAATCAATAAAAAGCCTACATCATTATTTAGGCAAACCTTCTGTTATTAGTGTTTGTATGATATTTTGACTTAATAAATCATTTTAATGGTGTATTGATCAGTGGCGGCTCGTGACTTTTTAGTGTGCTAGAGTGCTAAGATTGAAAAAAACGTCATGATTGATGTTGTTGTGGCCGAAAATGAATTTAAAAAAATACATATGTAAATGTATATTGTATGAAGATTTTCAAGATTTTTCAGTTTGGGGGGGTCATTGACCCACCAAAACTGAAAAATCTTCATACAAAATATGTATTTTTTTAAATAAAATAAAAATCATTTTCGTCTACAACAACATCAAAAACGTCGTATTTTTCAATCTCAGCACTCTAGCAACCTAAAAAGTCACGAGCCGCCCCTGGTATTGATATTGTTTTGTTTTATTTGTTCTAAAATGTCCAAATTCCATATGGGCGGTAACTTATAGGCTATCCAACATCTTTTTACATATCTTTGTCTCTTTCTTTCGAGTCAGTATGAAGTCAATAATACTGACTACACTGTTTCACAAAGGTACCTCTCCATGTATATTATATTCTTACTCCGAGGGTGTAACACTCGAGTCTTGTAAGTCTGTCGAGTTTTGTATTTGATATGTTTATTTGCTTCAGGACAACGGCCCGCACATCTTCCAAACCTGTCCATCCGCAAACTACTTTGACTGCCGCGCCATGGCCATCGGAGCTCGTTCGCAGTCTGCCCGAACTTACCTGGAGCGCCAGCTGAACGAACTTCCCACGTGCGACCTTGCCGCTCTGGTGGCTCATGGACTTAGGGCCATTCGAGACACTCTCCCCAATGAGATGGAACTTAATACTAAGGTTTGTTAATCTTTTTGTGTTTTATCACAAAATTTAAGAATTTGGCCGTTTTTCCCATCAATCTTTCAAATTTAGAAGCAAATCTTATTTGGACGTAGTTATGCAGAAAGCGTCCAACCCATAATTTGCCAAAATCGTGTTTTACAAGTATTCCTATAGATAAATACAAGATTTATATCTGCTGAAAACATCGAAGCTCCAAATGCAATAAACTTTTGGTAATTACATATTATTTTTTACCACATTGCAGATATTTGACTTAAATCGAGGTTTAAAAACATTATAAAATGTAGGATAACATTAGAAATATATTTTTTTTAATAAACACATTGACAGATTATAAATAACCTATTTATAATAATGCTCCTAAAGAAAAAAAAACACTGATATTACAAATGCCGATTACGCATATTAATGCTTTTGTATCATCATATTTTCAAATGCCTTTTTCTCAGTGTCATCTTTTTAGGGTTGGATGCTTTCTGCATAACTACGTCCATTTATAGCTTATCTTATCTTACTATATTTTGTTACAAAATCGGTGTTGCCATAGTTATGAAAAAAATGATATCTACATTTTATTGTCAATTTGTACCTGTCTACCAGTTTTTTTTTAAATTTCTAGAACATCTCTATCGGTATTGTGGGCAAGAACCATCCCTTCTTGATGCTGGATGATGAGGAGACTGCCAAGTACCTAATGCTGGTGGAGGGAGAGGAGAGGAGGGGCCCCCTTGCGTCCCATGCCGTGCCCCAGGGCTCCCAGTCGGGGGAGGGGGACGAATCGGGCGAGCGGGCCGAACCCGTGCCACAGGTAATAGAATCAAATATCCCCTCTTGATGCTGGATGATGAGGTGACTGACTGAAGAGTGAGGAGAGCCCCCCTGGCACTCCACATGGTGCCCTATGTCATTCTTTGTCATATTTTGATTATTTTTACTGCCATCTACCTCTCTTTTTATGAAATTTATTTATCTTCATGGTGAGAATCTTGGATGGAGGAAATTAGTAGAGTAAAATGTCGACAGATGGCGTTTGAAATTATTGACATGGCGTAAACGCCTGCCATCACCAAGCAAGCTCTTGAAATAATATTTTACTTCAATGCTAAATATCGGTGCGAATCGATATTTGTGGAATTATGCATGGAATAATGTTTGCTAAACCTTGAACTTTCAAAGTTACGCACATTTAGTTTTTTTGCAGGTTGGCTGCACTGGTCTGCAATCATAACTTAATCGATAATATTTTTATTTAATATCCATATGGTTTATTTCAGGTGGCCATGGACACAGAATAAACCCTGAAAGTGACAGACTTGGACATCATTCAGATCAGCTGAATTCCTTACCCTCTCCAAATTCTCAACTCTCAGTGAATTTTTCTAGCAATCCTTTGGTATTCGGCTTACACTACCCAGTATTTGGCTTGTCCAAGCTCATTTTGAAACCTCTCCCCTTTTTTGTGAAATTCAAAGACCTTCCGTGGCCGGCAGTAGTGAACTTGTAAAAAATTCTGAATTTTCAATTCCCACAATGTTTTTTGTTGTTTACTGTTGTCGGCCATGGAAAAAAAGGTATAAAAAATGCTGGCGTTTTAATTAAACCTGTGCACTATTATTTAAATCCTCCATGTTAAATTAATACATTTTCTTTCTGTATTGATATTTTACCGAATTATTGTCAATTTACATTAATTCTACTAATAAATTGAATAAATAAAGCGTTTCTAACTTTGTAAAAATATCTTTTATTTCTTAACATCTATTTACATTATACAAAAATGAGTATTTATAATATTTACCTAATGTACAAATGTATAAAGTATAATCATGTAAAATCGTTGTATGTATTTAATTTCAACTCATTCTTAAATTATCAACATTAATGTAAAAAAATATGTTTATATTCGTAAAGAGAGCACCATTTTAAACATTATTTCGTTGTACTTTTCATTTTATACATAACTTTATAAGAATAAAATAACTAATCTATAATTAAAAAGGTTCAAGAATAGTAAAAATAAGTTTTTTTTATGGGTAAATCATTGATAAGAATACAGAAGATTGGTCTTTGAGGTACGTTAAATGACTCTAAATATGAACAATTAATTTACAACTAATGTTGCTCCGTACATGTTGCAATTAAATTATGAAACGATTGTAAAAGGGTGAAACTAAATGCCCTGACAAATTTCAAGTTTTTATAAGAGTCAAACTTTGTTTTGAGCTCGAGGTTTTACAAATAATGGGAATGAACAATAAAATCTAATAATTCTTACACAATTGTAAAAAGGATGTCTTGTTAGGCAATTTCATTTAGGAAATACTTTTTCTGTTCAAATGTGCCTCCAAAACCTTAGGATATCATTTATCTAAAACAATTCAAGCCCTTTTTTCATTTGCTAGCTATATATTCAGTGGCCATATCTAATGATGTCTTTCTTATTGATGTATAATATTTACTGTAAGAAGCAGTAGGAATTGATTTGTAAAAGAAATAATTAATTTTTCTCCAAGCCTTCAATAAATTTTGTTGAACACCGTTACTTTAAGATCTAACACCTAATTAATAAACTTTTCTGTTTTTAATGGAAGACAGTCAACAGTCAAGGAAGCCAATTTGACTTGAAGAATACTAAACAAGTTGTCATACTAATGTATCCAGGGGATAATTTGGTACATTATTAATATTGTAGTTAACATTTACAAATTGGGTTTTACTTATGTCTAAAGGTAAGTTACATAAAGCATTGTCGTCGTAAGGCGTCTGCATGGCGACGTATTGCACATCCGTGAACATTTGGTCACTATCCCCAATGGTATTTTGGATTTCGAGCGTTTGGCTCTCCAAGTCCACGTCCTCCATTTCTTTAGCCAAGATGTCCAAGAGATTCTTTCTCTTCTCCAATTGGTAATCCGCACGCTCCATTTCGATTGCTGCGTTTTCTATTTCTTTTGAGCTGTTGTCCATTTGGGACCTTAGAGTGTTGAGCATTGAAACTATTTGATCTTGGCTGTCGATGTAGCTTATTTCGTCTTCGCAGAGATATCTTCTGAGCTTCACGCCTAACCTAACAATCAGTTCCTCTTCTCTCTGTAATCTTTTGTTGACGATTGTCAGTTTTTCTAAGATGTCTACCTGTTGTTGTATTCTGCTCAATTCGTCTGTTGATGTTTCTGAATTGTCGTCCGATTTGGTTTGTACAATTCTGTTGGCATTGATCTGGCAGATGTCTGTTAGTTCTTTAGTCAGGTAATGTTCTCTGAGGAGATGGCGTCCTCTGGACCTACGTTTGTTGGCACGAGGAGGACTTCCACTAACTCCCACTCCGCTATCGCTATTAGCAGCTGGACTGTCCGTTGCTTCACTACTTCTAGCGTGGTTATCTAAGCCTTCGCCAGCTTGAACGGTTCCGCTATCGTTGATCTCTGTAGCTTCCCTGTTCTTGTGATCATACTGTGCTATGTTGTTTAGTTCGCTGATTCCGGCAAGTTCGTCTCTTCTGTCGCCGCTGTGGGTAAGTTCGTTGTTGTTTCGGGCGATGTCGCGAAGGTAGCTCTCCAGGAGATAGTTGGGACCGTGTTTGGCCATCCGGGTTTTGTGGGTCTGCTCCTCAAGATGGCTGATCTGCCTGTCCTGCTCCCTGTAGCAAAAATATTTATGTTAGCAACTATATTAAAAAAAAACTGTTTGAAAAATACAGTAAAGAAAATGGGTGTTGGTAACTTTGAAGTATAATTCATAATGTTGTAAAGGGGAGAAATGATTTGATACATCAAATATTTTTATTGCCTTCTTGGTGCTATTTTCTACTGCTCTTCAATTTCACCTGTTTCTTCCAAGGCTACAACCATACCTTGGATCTCTGCAGCACCCCCAGGGGTGTGATTTCATCACTAAAAAGATACACTGATGTAAGCGTGATCTCTACTGATAAAATATAATAACCTCAATAATACAAATAAAGAAAATTAGAACTGTGCAGCGCCCTTGAGGTGATTTTTCACAAAAACGGCGCTATACAAATCATCCAAATATTATTATTATTATTGCATTTATATAGCGCAGTTTTGTGATATTTTACCACAAGTTCTCAATGTTAGACAGTTGACTTCTAGGCCCCATACAGGACAATAAAATTGATTTTCTATTAAAGAAAGAATTTCAATATTTGAAAATGATCGGTCAATTCCACACGTAGTAAGATAAAATCGACCTTACTTCGGGTACACAGACACGCAGACTTAAATCAATTTATCTCTTCGTTAGATATCGTCAATTTTGGTAATCACTGAACTAAAATGACGCGTAAAACTGCAGTGCTACAAAGCTAACCAGAAAATATGTATTAAATTGTCTGTATTATCACATCTTGCCCAATTATGGTATTTTCCTGCCACTGAGAGCTCCATTGTAAGTTCTCTTTTAAGGGGAAGAGGTCACAATTGAGCAGTCAGCGGTTCTCCTTAAGGTAAGGTTAGTAGGTGTAATGTAAGTAGCTACCTCAACCTGTCGGCCTGCAGTGTGAGCGCGTCGCCCTGCGCCTGCAGTAGCTGCGGGAACAGCTGCTGCGGGCGGGGGCGCCGGCGGTGGCCTGGGGTGGCGCGCCGCTCCCGCCCGCGTGGCGAGGGCGGGCTGCCGCGGCCTGAGTCGCCCGAGCTGTCCACGTAGCGGAGGGTAAACCGGATCTGGGAACAAAAGAAATAGATGCTTAATTGGTTTTTGAAAGCGACATTCAATTTTTTAATTTTCTCGTCAGTCTCCGGTTCTCGGCCGTTTGAGCTTTTGATCAAATTGTAACCGGCTGTCAAATATAACGGCTATGCTTGTCAGCTGATTTTTGACCAAAAGCTGAAAGTCGTCAGGAATCGGTATTTGACGAGGAGTCTTCAAATGTTTAAATATTAAATATTGCACTGATTGTCGTTTTGTGACGATGTTAAATATGACGGTCGGTCAAACAACTGGCCCTAATCTGAGAAGGTGAAGGATCATATACTAATTGATGGCAAGATTAGTCAGTAATCAACCGCCATGCGAACAAATCCCCATTGTCTGCTGATTTTTTCAAAATCGTTTATTGCACGAATTGGTGAACATGCAAATACCATTATATACGAGTATATACATATTTATAACATTTCCGTGTTATGTGTTTTATTGCTAAAACCTCAAGTGAGTTGGAAAAAAAAAAATTTACTTTCCATAAAATATTTCTTGGGAAAGTACTAAGAGTGATAAGTGATAAGATTGTCTATTATTGTTTATGAATTGAACACTCTACTATGTCCATGCTAGTATTGCTAGTGCAACGGAACCTCGTATTGTTAGTAAATTGATTTGCCAGTGTTTCTTGACCAAACAATACATTTTAACTTGATAAACGAGCATGTCTTGCTATACGGGCGATTTATTTGCAAAATGTGGGAAACAATGAACATTTCGTAGAAAAGCATCAGCCGAGTAAAGCTGTAGCAGTGCGAGGAATGAATATATTCAACGACAGTGCAATGTCGTTTCCACGAAAACCGAAATAAATTTAATAATCATTAATACAAATTCGTTTACATGTATGTAGTTTATTTTAAATATTAATAACATAAAGTGCATTACTTGAAGGAACAATGTATATTCCTTCAGGGAATTTTCATTATATTTCGTATGAATAATTTTTATATGAATATTTTGAAGTTTTGGAACGAACCATCTTAGTTTCCATTATTTCTATGGAAAACTTAACTTTGATACACGAGTGTTTTCAATTGCGAACACGTTTCTGGAACGAATTATGCTCGTAAACCGAGGCTCTAAACTTTTGTTTATATTGTCTATGTTAATTTGTTTGTTAGTTCCTCCTTTGACCACCAACATTGTGAACTGTGATTTTTACCGCTTCTTGTACTATATCCGACTAACCAGTTGAATAAACATATTGTTATTACTAAAGAGTCGTCCTCATTTAAACCTACAAATACAAAAGATAATTACTCACCCACAATCTGGAATTAAAACGCAACTAACTTCTTGCCTATAAAACTTTTCGTGGAGAAATCGTAACTATACTTCGTAGATCTCAATTTCCATAAAAAAATATAGCATCACGAAATCTCGAATATGACGTTACTTTGCGGTATTTATCTACCCATATATACGGAGGGGGTTGTGGAAAAACATAACATGATGTTTAATGCTCTTTAGGCATATAATATTGTGGCGTTTACTGCGGTTTGTCACGAACCCGCCGGCAAATAAGGCGATGGCGTGTCGCGTACAATAACTAGGCCCGGCGCGTTTTCGCGTTGTCAACTGGGCATGACGAATTTAAAAAAATTCTATAACGACGCACACGTTACATCTTTTAATAGTCTGCCCGTTAAACCCAGAAACGGTCAATAAAATGAAGACATTCTACGCGCTGGCGGGAATGAAGAAAACCAACGATGTAACAATACCGATATATCGAATTCGCTAATACGTCTTCGCCGATAAAGTGATAGTTGGTTGTTCGCTGTATCGCCGTTTTGAATATAACAGCAACAATTCTAAACAATTGAAAGTTAAAACTGACTAGTTTTTTTGCGAAAAAGTTTCGTTTGTAATATAATAAACGTGGTGTTTGGTGGATCAGAAGACTAAAATAGTGTTTCGTGGATTGTGCATCGTTTTGTAAAACAAACATTGTGTGAGAAGAATAATCCCCAAAGAACTCCAGCTTTATCGGTAAGTGAATGCTTTCCCTTTGCTTTAATATTTTTTCCACAGGTTTAATCGGACATTTCCATCAAGTATTATAATATTTAGAACTTTATCGTTTACAGCCCACTATTTTTCAAATTCAACTGAAGCTGAAAACACGTTCAGTTTTTCATCACAGCTTCAGATCCAAGAACAAAACAACGTTCCCTCTTTTCTTTGATTTAACCATTTATAATTTTGAAACTGAGAATTCGTGGTTCAATTCCATTTTAATGTGAATTTATGATTAATAAACTACTGTAACTTGTTTATTTTTGACTGGGCTGATTAGATTAGTAAACATTAATTTCACCAGTCTAGAGATTAATCACACATACATATTACTTTGATTTTGTTTGAGACTCTAGTTCTATTTTAACATTTTCTTTATAATTTTATTTTTTATAAATACTTCATTGTTTGTTTTATTTACAATTTGTCACAGTGTGCTGCTCGTATCAGTATCGTATCGGTATTATATCGTCTAAAACAGGTATCTTTACATTCCTACTAAAATTTATGCGTGAAATACACACTTTCTGCGTAAATACCGAAATTCCGAATTTCAGTATTCTAAAGATGGAGGAAATGATTTAAGTTTTTGTGAATTGATCCAGTAGGCTTATCTACATTAAATCTGTAGATAGAAGCAGTGTTGGGGATCTAAACATAGGTAGCTGGACTGCGTAGAGGTAAACACCGCGATCTTAGACACGAGGATCTGGAGGAAAACCGGAAAATACCTAATGCGGTCGAGACTCTAATGGTTGTAGAGCCGATGACTAACGTATGAATTATTGATCCGTGTAACATGTATAACCGTGCAATCCTAACCGTCCTCGTTCTCTGCCCTATTCTTCCGCCAGAAAGCGTTCCATCACCATCACCATTGGAAGGAATATAACTTGTTTCCCATAAAACGTGGCAACCTTTTGGTTTTGGTTCATATGTCATAGATATCTATAAAAAAAGGTGGAAGATAGCCGACCAAGAAAGAGGCTTTTATATTAAAGGCTGCGAAATACAGAAGTGTTGAAAAACCTTAAAATAGGTTATCAGACGATATGGAAGCGAATACCGAATAATTTGAAGGATTCCGCCAGAAGTGGAGTTATTTCCTGGAAGCGACCAAAACGTCCCGAGGGTTGAAGCACCGATGACGGTGACATAAGTGGATTATTCAATAATCTAACTTTCACTTGGATTATATTTGGCATGTCATTCCCACAAAATTGTTCAGAGTCACCGCAACTTAACCACCGAGATTAATTCAAACAAAGAGCAAGATTATGCTGTAATGTGATTAAATTGTGACGGGTAGTTCTAAATTGTGTGACGATTGCAAATTAAACTAAAATTATATAACATTACTAGCAATCTGAACTCTTTTATCGAGTTCAAGAAGTTTATTTTCTTTTACAAGGAAGTTCACAACCGTTGATAATCCGACTATTTATAAAGAATCGTGGGTAAGATAGTGATGTAACTGGCTTAAAGTACAGGATTTTTTATGCTTACCTCGCTCTGAGCGTCTCCCCACGCATTCCAAATGTCCAAGATGGTCGCGTGTCCGTCCAGAGGCTGTTCCATACTTCTCCACCTCTCCGTGATGACCCAGTCCGCTTCGCTCGAGCGCGCGTGCCCGGGCTGGTGTGGCAGCAACGCGCGCACGAGCTCGGAGCAGGTCGTGCCCGCCAGCACGCCGCTCACCCACAGCTGGCGGTCATCCACCCAAACGCACACTTCTTCCCCAGCTTGCTCGCAATCGTCTTCGCTCTCGTCTGAAGCTGCGTTGCTGTAATCTGGAACTAGTTGGTCTTTGGTTCCCGCGGTTCTGTGTCCAGTTGCATCTAAACCGTCACTGTAGACTTGCGGAACGCGATCGTTTAGCCGTTCCTTGAGTCCGATGGTTCTGTGTCCGGAAGTCCTTGTATCTGCATGTTCATTACCGTCGTTGTACAGTGTTGGGACGCGGTCGAAACCTTCTTTGATTCCTATTGTTCTATGTGCTGAAGCTCTCGCCTCGTATACGCAGTCCCCCATAATCCTTTCATTGGATTCCAAGCGATCCCTCGATCTGTCTTTGATTCGGTTGGTCTTTGCTTCGGCTACCCTGTTGGGCGGTGCGCGTTCCGAGGAGCGGTCGCCACCGCGGGAGAGTCTGCGGTCGGGCGTGCGGTCGGACGCGCGGCCGTGCGGGCGGCCGGGGGGGTTGCGGGCGCGGTCAGTGGAGCGCTCGAAGGGGCGGCCGGATCGCTCCGCCCGCGCCTCCCGGCAGGCTGCCTCCATCGCGCCACACCTGGAAAAAATAAAATAAATCTTAACAAATTGAAAAAACAAACTTCGTGCAAATGCTTAACTGACAGCCTCCAAACTAGGGATTAACAAATACTTAATCATGATTAATTTGCTCGGAATCATGAGATGATTTGATTAATTGCGAAGAAGATTATCTTTAATGCGACTGAAAAGATTTTTTTATTTCAGAAGATGCTTAAGTTTTAATGTCAAGGATAGGACACTGAATGGATACACTGATAGAAATGCGTTGCGGGCGTATCTGTGTGGTCGAAGTTGGGTCAACTTCCCTAACTTTGGGTGACTTTGATCAAATCAGAGTGGTAGATACTCTAGGTATAGTCCTGGTGAAATATCACCAATCATAATCGAAACGTTGCTTGAAATGGCTTTAACCGTATTTGGTGAACATATCTGAATAGCCTGGTACTTCCCGACCTTCCTCTTACTCGTCTTCTTCTCCTCCCCACTAACTTCAGCCTCACACAAGCTTCGGATGGGCGAGGACCGCTTAGAGTTGGCAAAACTGGAGACATTTGGGGAGGCATGGTTTGGCATCTAGATAAAATCCAAGAAATGTGATGAATATTCGCCTAACTTATTTTGTAACAGTCGCTTCGATAAGGTTCATGCTTCAGTGGTGGTGATGAGTCAAAGATTTTGCTTGAAACTCGGTTACCTCTTATTACAGCTAACACGCTGTGAAGGAGCTAATACGCCATTATAGTTTCATTTATGTCGAATCTTATTAAGCAGAAAATCTTTGTGCTGAAGCGGCAAAATCTGTCGAACCGTAAGGTCTGCCGTCATGAAATTTGTTATACTGTTTCTGTATTGAATTTATAGGCCAAAGCAGCTATTTTAAGCTCGAAATATCGTTCCCGTCTTGAGATATGGTGCTTTGAAATATCTATTAAGTTTTCAAAAAACATCCGTTACTCCCAGTGCTATTATTCAAGGGGGTTTCAAGGTGTCCAGAAACTTTTCGAACTCCAAAAAAAAAAAACTTGAAATATGTTGTTAAATTTTATCATAAATTAACATTCTTCATTTTGATTAAAACAATAAAAAAAGGTTTTTTTGTACCAACGGCCTCCGCAGTCGAGTGGTAAGACACTCTACAACTACAAATCCAAAAGTCGCGGGTTCAAACTAGGCGTACGCAAATAACTTTTGTTTAATTATATGTGTGTTAAATTTGATTCATGTAAAAATAATACATAGTATATTGGCGGCACGTTCCAGAGTGGTAGATACTCTGAGAATTGCTCTGGTGAAAGACCGCCATTCAGAATCGAAATGTTGCTTGAAATGGGTTTAGCCGTGTTTGGTGACCAGATCTGAATAGCCAGGTACTTTCCAATCTTCCTCTTCCACCTCTCCTTTCCCTCCCACTATTTTCAGCCTCACGACATACCCCAATGGGGGATGCCATAGTCTCACTGGCTCCAGACGGTTGGGACTCTTGTACGGTATTAACCATGTAAAAAAATATACAAGGAGGCCTTAAGGGGAATATTTTCCCTTAGGGCCTATGTCATCTTCGAGGATGCAGTGTGGAGAGTCTTTTTAAGAAAATGAAGGAGTGAACCTGGGTTTTGAGGAGGTCCATGTTGAAGGAGAGAGGAAAATCGTTCCATAGCTGAGCTGTTAATCACAAGAACGAGTCGTAAAAGCGACCCGTTCCATGTATCGATAATAACTGCATTC
This sequence comes from Drusus annulatus, assembly GCA_022651775.1. NCBI lineage: Eukaryota > Metazoa > Arthropoda > Insecta > Trichoptera > Limnephilidae > Drusus > Drusus annulatus. The sequence continues at coordinate 219,041 of JAGWCC010000043.1, read as the reverse complement.
GAAGGATTTAAGAAGCCCCTGTGATCTGATGTAGCCTTGTGGTCACGTGATTTAGTATTCTACCTGTTAAAGCCTTTTTGATTTGAATGTTCTTTAGCCACAAAAAACTTTTTTCTTCACCCCTCAGCGCTCAACTTCTTTCATGGGCGATAATTTTTTTTTTTAAAGAAAGACAAACATTCCCGGGTTACGAATAACCTAACAATATTTGAAAAACTCCTACTGCCATCGTAATAAGCGGAAGATGTTGCTTGTGCAAAGATTGACGACTTAATTAGCAGAGGAATTGAATTCTCGACGCCTTGTCGAATTGTCAACTCGGCTACTAACCGGTCATTGCTGCAATCTATTACTCTTTTAGCTTTGCGTTGGTCGCCCTCCTCACATCGACAGGTAGTTAGGTACCTGTATCTTCTGCCTTTATGAATAAATCGCGTGTTTGACTGCACTCAACCCCGTGTACCTACGTACATATCGTATTATAACTTCCATACAAAGCTTCGCCGCTTTGAGTTTTCGCGGAAAGTGATTAGGAATTTGTATTCGTCCAAATGGCACGTCACGAAATCGGTGAAAGCATAGTGCGACCAAGACGTGACTAATCAACAATGACTATCGACATTTTATCGACACTAGGTGAGTTAATCATTTTCGCCAGGCTCCAGTCGAACATTGGACAATAGCAAATCAGACATCCGATCGAAAGCATATTAAATCGAAAAAAACTGTTTAACCCAATTTTCCATGCCAATAGTTTTTTTAAAGAAATACAAACATTCCCGGGTTACGAATAACTTGATATTTGAAAAACTCTTACTGCCATCGTAAGAAGCGAAAGATGTTGATTGTGTTATTATGGAGGACTTAGCCAGCAGAGGAATTGAACGCAGATGTATCACATTATATCTTTGTTGGAAAGGTAAAAGGGCTAAGCGAAACTTTGGTCAAAAATGAGTTAAATATGCAGTTTTGATCAGTTATTTTTTCTGCATCGAATGCTCTGATTCTCGTTTGATTCTGAAAACCTTGTGGCCCTCCAGACATCTAAAACATATTCACCATTTGGGAGAAAGCTTGACTCAAGCGACACAAGTTTAGGACTTTTCTAAGCTTTTTTTCGCTTCAGATAGAGAGCATTGACTTACCTGAGTCAACTTTTTTTTCAAAACCCAACCAGGTACTGAGGGCTTATTGTTGATATCGATGTTTTAGCAAACAGACATTGTATAGGTATATACTTTTTGGCCAACATTAATAAAATAAATACTAGACTTAACTAAGAAAAATCCAGATGTTTTTATGCTAAAATATGGCATCTCTAAATAGCACCATTTAAAAAAAATGTACATGTTTCAAACTTGGAAATCAATTTTCCATGGCCTTACGAATAACAGTTTTTCAACAATGGTTTATGAATACACGATACTAAACAGATAATCCAAAGAAGGGTAAAAAATCTTAGCCGATTTGATACTCCTAGGCCCCAGACAGGCCAACAAAAATCATTATTTGCTCAAGAAAGAATTTTAATTGGTGAAAATGTTCGATCAAATTCACCAGAAGTAGGGTAAAAATGGGTTTAATTCAGGCACACGGACACTCCCACAAAGTACTGACATCAGCTAATCTCTTTGGCGATCAGTGTATAATATCTTTGTTCTGAGATATTTTTGCCTTTTCGATGACGATATATTGATCTCACAGAAGTGTGTTTGCCTTCTGCGTGAAAAATATTGAAACAAAATAAAACGTCGTACAAGTCAAGTCACAGTTTTCAAGTCACAATGTTCTACCCTATTCCGTTGAGTTTCTTAGTGCGGAATGTACGTCAGTCCCACCCTGTGAATATAAATAGTGATGGCGTGCCGGGCCTCGAGCCAACACTGCGGCATTACCATCGATCCGTCAACAGAACCTCATAGAGCGTCCATAGAACCTCCGTAGAGCCCCCAACAAGGCTCCGTGCCGAGTACCTACCCTACCTAAGCAACCTATCAACAACATTATCAACCTGTCATTTCTCTGTTCAAAAATATTTATGAAGGTTGTGATGCGATGTGTAAGAAGAATCAAAAACTTAAATATCAACTTCATCGGTGAGTGAATTGGTTCCTTTACTTCCTTAACTTCACAATTTCTCCACATCCATAATTAGACACTCGAGAAGTATGGTTTTATCGTTTTACAGTCCACTATTTTCAAAATTCATCTGAAGCTGAAAACACATTGGGTGTTTTATTACAGCTTCGGATTCAAAATTTTGGATTATATTTTAACTTTTTTAATTTTATTTTTATTATTTGCTGCTACTTTGTTTAGACTGCTACTTTAAAAAAAAAGTGAATACCGCACAAGAGTCCCAATTGCTCCCAACCCTCTAGAGCCAGTGGTATGTTGTGATGCCGAAGGTGGTGGGGAGGGGAAGGAGATGGAGAAGAGGAAAAGTAAGGTTGGAAAGTACCTGCCTATTCAGATCTGGTCACCAAACACGGCTATAGCCATTTCAAACAACGTTTCGAATCTGAATGGTTGTCTTTCACCAAAGCGATACCATGAGTATCTAGCACTCTAGAATGTGCCCCGAATCAATACATAATACAATAAATCTATTTTAATATGAAATGTTATGACACATTGATTTCAAAATACATATTTGCGCACGCTGAGTTTGAACCTGTGACCTCTGGATCCGAAGTCGAGCGTTTTACCACTCGACCACGGAGGCCGTCATCTCACCGTTTCCTCATTTTTCTGTGTAACACAATCATTTATTCTTTTTTTTCACTTTATAATTGTCTATAAATTATCTGTAAGGGTTTATTTATCTGCTACTCGTGTTGTTCTAGAAATAGTTAGAATGCAGGTGAATTTTCCAGCTAATGCAATTTGTTTTATTAATTTTACTGTCTGTATCTGTTTTTTCTGCGTATATATTTTTTCATAACAGAACCCCAATGGCTTCCAGCTATTTATTTACTCTCGGTTTTTTGCCACTGACAAGTGTCGCTATTTTTTAAATTATGCAAATACCGCACAAGAGTCCTATTGGCAAGATTGTCTATCACTGTCTGTGGATCGATGACTCTTCCACATTGTTTATACTCAGAGCAATAATATACAAGAGAGAGCGCTGCTGTAGTCAATTTTGATGAGTTTTCCCGGACTTGGCTAGACCTGGGCGTGGCTAGGACTGGCGCAAGGGTATAAATACAATTATATATAGCACATATCGACATAATGGTTTTGTTTATTCCTATGACCACCTTTTCACAGTATTGTTAATAAACAAAAATATATCAAATAATCTAAAAAACCGTTGACTTATGTCCATTTATGTCGCATATGAAAACGTGTGGGCGGAGTCAACGGAGACGCGGGACACTAAGAACATCCTAACAGTACTTTAAAGCGGTGTGATAATTTGTTGTCTCTTTCTTTCTCATGGTGAACGCCGTAAAAACCCGCAAAAAGTGATTTATCCCAAATTTGTATAGGTTGGGTAAAAAAAATTAGAAAAATTAGAAAAATTTCTAAAAAGAATTAGCTCTCTCTCCATATATTGTTACTTCAAGTTTATACTACTATGATCGATATTGTCTATGTGATACTTACCACTTCCGTGCATTGTTATTTATAAGCTTACTGCCAGAATAATTGATCTAACTAATCTAAAGTCATAATGAAATCGTTCTCATTTATTCAACCAATTAAAATGAGCCTGGGGCCAGTGAGGGGGTATGTTGCGAGGCTGTAGGTAGTGGGCTGGGAAGAATATGGCGAAGATAAATGTTGTAACGTACCTGGATATTCCAATCTGGTCATCAAACACGGCTTAAGTCATTTCAAGCAACGTTTAGATGAATCTGAATGGTTGTCTTTCACTGGGGCGATACTGAGAGTATGTTACCGCCAAGCTAACTACTTAACCGCATTATGGCAAGTGACTTTTTGACGCCAGCCAGTTAACTGAGTATTCATCTGCATGTCGTATATGTCGCATCTCTACAATACTCACTGCGGTCGGGAGATCGTTAAAGTCTTCGCCCCCTCATATGGTGGCGTTTTTCTAAATGCACGCTCAACTAGTCGCTTGTCACGAGCGTGAAGATTTAGTGCACGTACGTACTAAAGCGAACTGCCCAAGCGTATAATTCAGTGAAAATTTAGAATTTAAGTAATCCTGTACAGTCTTTTGAAAGAAACACGATAAAGAGACAATCGTCTTGGTTAAGCACCACCATTATGGGTTGGCGAAAAGTTGCATGGAATGGATTTTGATATAATTAGTGACCAGACCAACTAGATCTGAAAAGTCAGGATTGATCTACCTACCTCTTCCTCTTTCCATTCCCTTCTAGAAAAATGTCTTTGGCTGAAAATATTGCCCAAAGGTTGTGGGTACCATGGTCGCAGAGTAGTGAGTATTTTAATATATTTTTAAATAATATATTATTATGTGTGTTTATTATTAACATTATGTTTCCCATGAATCCAAAATCAGTCATCGGAATTATTAAGCTTCAGAGATTAATGACCTTTTACCATAAAATTAAAACTATGTTATTCAGTTGTTCGTGTCAAATCGCATCACTATTTCAAAATTCGTGTGTAATTTCAATTTGTAATGCGCGTGCCACTTTTTCAAACCTCGTCTAAAATCGTCGAAACGTCATTTTGTCGCTGGAGCCATAAAAAAATCGTCTTTGGCACTGGAGGTAGTAAATAATATTATTTTATTACAGTTTTCGCAGGTGTCATTTGCGTGGGAACAAATCGTATGAAAAAAGTTGATGAAGTGTTTATATAAAAGTTCTTTGCACCTCCGAGACATTTCTTTGTTTTTAAAAAACACGAAACCACTTCTAATTGAAGAGGTTCTTCAACTGTCGGCAACCAAAGAAGGATGATATTACCCATTCAGCAAAGTGCCCAATTATCATTTGGTTCTTAAAATGTTTTTTTTTTTGGTTTTTGGGGTATCATGCGTTAGTAAACGTACACATTTAAAATGTTACGTTTTAGTGAAACTTTAAAAATAATGTTTCATTTTATTATTAAGGCTTGAGTCTTTGGGATTCGGTAATAAAAATGATTATTCTTTTTACTTGCTTTTTATAATATCTTACGAGCGATCTCTCGTTTCGCAGGAAATGCCTGTCGCACGCCAGATTGGCCAATTTTCTACAACCATGTAAATATTCAGCAAATCTGTCACTATACATCTGCTGAAATGTAAGACATGAATATAATAATTATTTGCAAAACGAAACAATAATTTTTCAAATTATGAAAATGTTGTAATTGGATATCTTATTTCCAGAAAAAAATGATTTGGAATAAACATTTAGAAAAATATTATAAACTTTTTTTAACGTTCATGTTCTACGCAAAATATTTTATACAGTTATACCCAGTGGTGTGTATGGAGTTTTTGATCAGGATAGGCAAAATGAAAAACAGCGGATTAATTGACAGTAGAGATAAGTACCAACAAATGTCACTAATTGCTATTGCATTGGTTTTGTAAAAGCACTGCTTAGACACTAACAAAAATACCAACTTAAACTAGCCACTTGAACGCGAATGCAGCTGACAGGATACATGCGTACATATTTTGTATAGTCTAGTGAACATAGAATAATCTACTCTGACATTGGCAGCGTTTTGGCATACGCAGTTGCTGCTTTTAACACATTATGTAAGACGGTCGGCAGGGCGCTCGTGGCGGTACTAGCCGATCTTCGCGCGTATTTTTGAATGTGTAGATTTTTTTGCAATAATTTCATATTATTTAATCCAATATAATTCATATTTTTTTGTAATTACGGCAGGGTAGGCACTGTTTATGTGCCTATATGGAGTGAGTGCACGCTTCTGGTTATACCTACAGTTTAAATTTATTACAACATTTATTCATCTTGCCCATAATTTCTTACATTTTATGATATTATTGTATTATAGAAATAATTTTACAATTTCCAGTCGTATAATACGATTTCACTCATCATATTATAAATGTATATATTTCTCGTCAATTTTTCACCAGTTACCGGTAATAATCATCGTGGGAATAAATTCTGTTAGAAACAGAACAGATTGGTAGATCCGAAACGTAATATTTTCGATTTGATGATTCAAAATTCAATATTGAAATTATCTGAGAGAAACACCCGAAAAGATTTATTACCTACCTAAGCCGAAATTATGTTGGACATCATCGAAGTGTGTAAGGATTAAAATCACGTCCATCCTTCTTCAAATATTAGTGTAATGCCATCAAAAGCACGTAAGCATGTTTCCAAATAATTTATAGCATCAGAATGATGAAGGTTTGAATTCACCTACATTTTGGAATCCCTGACCCCTTGCCTCGGATCATTAGCCATTCATCTTGGATGACAGTTAAACGTACAATATAATTTGAGAGATGTAATGACCTAGAAAGACGTTTTTTCCACTAATTCCTTACGTCCGCCGTTCACTTAGCTCTCGGAACAACAATCTTTTATTTTTATTATCTTGAATGTGGGGCCATTTTAATAAACTGTACACAAAGACATCAAAATTATCAGTGGCGTAGTTTTAAAAACCCAGTCCCCCAGGAAACTTTTGACCGCGCTTTACTTTTTGACGGTTTGGAATTGACATTTTTTATAATAAATACGGCACAAGAGTCCCACCTGCTCCCAACCGTCTAGAGCCAGTTAGGCTATGGCATCCCCAATTGGGGTTTTTGTGAGTCTGAATGTAGTGGGGAGAAGAAAAATACGGGGAAGAGGAAGGATATGGGGAAGAGAAAGGTTGGGAACCACCTGTATATTCAGATCTGTTCAGCAAATACGGCTAAGCTCATTTCAAGCATCGTTTTAATTCCGAATGGTGGTCTTTCACCAGGGCGATCCTTAAGAGTATCTACCACTCTGGAAATTGTTATATGTTGAACAACGTTCACCGAAAGGAGGGTAAGCTCGTTCCCTGCTTTACTTCGCCACCGACTAGCCAGCTTCTGGGGCAGGACTCGGAACTCAACCAACGTCATTGTTGTGTCTGCATCTGAGTGGCTCAGCTCTCCTTTCAATGAGCGATGGATGCAAATGATGCAGAGACCACCATATAAGCTATTTTTATTTATTTATATTTGACTGTAGTTATTTTAATTTTACTGTTTTTAGTTATCATATTTTACATTATTATGATCATGGAAAATGGCAGATTAGGGATTGCACCAACAACCCTATCCAAAACTAAATACGAACGTGATTTATTCACTGGAAACTTCTAACTTCGAACCGGGCGACCGCTCTAACTTTGGAACTCGTACTTACTACAACCTTCATATTCACCGTGGTTATCCTATACTTAAATACGGTATTTTAATTATTGGATTATCTTTACGTTTTTATGACAAATCACCAGGAACTCCACAAGGATCACATCTTGGACCTTTTTTATTTCTTCTGTACATTAACGATAACGGTAATTAATTTCAAAAGACAAGTTAAATAACAACGAATATCAAGAGGTTGGTCACACAGATTAACTCTTTCTTAACACAAAAATGTAAAATAATATTATATTTTGACGAAAATACTAACCTAACAATATTCCCATGTAAAATTAATGGATGGGACTTGAAAAGGCGCGTGAGATTAGGGGCATGGGAATCATATTATCATCATTAGAAATCATCGTACTAAATGAAGACCGGGTACATTAAGTTAGTAAAATAATAATTGTCATCATTGGTGGGGCCAAAACCCCATCAAGTCGTAGGACATCAGTCTAGCATTTGGCGAGTTTGAACTTCAGAGATCCTAGGTCGCTACACCTGCTACCCCATTGAAAATATTGTTTTCATTTCTACCAAATGTAAGAATTTAGAAAACCATACGAGATAACATGAACATTAACGATCGTTCGGTCTAAAAAATACCGTCTTATAGTTCATAAATCAAAGCGCGTTGCAGAGAGGTAATAATTATAAGGCACAGAAGACACGCCTTCAAATTTTCTCCGCTAATTACTTATCTATCTTTGATAGGTTTAATCAAAATTAATGAATGGTGAAATTATTTTTGAAAGCTTAGGTTTTGTGTTTTATTATGTATAATATACAATTCTTTTACATATCAACTCAATTACAACAAAAATATTAAAAATGGTTGGCTTCATTCTCAGAAATGCCAGAGACTTAAAGAATATTTCTACACTCAAAATATTGTATTCATCTTTAGTTCGTAGTCAAGTGGAATATATTTTTTCTATCTGGTCCCCTAACTATAAAATCCACTCCGACTCCATCGAAAAAACTCAACATAAATTTCTTAGAAATATAAACTATAAACTTAATCTTCCCATTGAAAATATTAACTAACACTACTTGATGAAAGAATTACATATATTAAAACTTTCAGATCGAAGAACTATTTTTGTTTTGACTTTTATTTATAAAATTGTCAATAGTATTATATACAGCCTTGAGTTATTGAACCTTATTTTCTTTCACATACCAACGAGAACTACTCGATCCAATTTATTATTTAGTTGTAACAATAACATCAGGACCGAGTCTTTCAGATACTCGCTTGTACCTAGATTGTATGTAGTTGGTGATACATACGCAGAGGTGGCTGGTGTATTTAACTGCACGGAATGTAGATACAAGAAGGCTATTACATCATACATCTTTATTTAATAATATTTTTATGTATTTAAACACTATTTTTACTACCCTACAACTATTCCTTATTTTATTTGTGCATATAATTATCATTTTTTTCACTGTCAATTGTAAACCTTTAATGAAAAAGTCCTCATGGGCGGATACAATAAAAAAATAGTATGGATACTTGGAAAATTATGCAAACATTTACACCGAAAATAAATGATTTTTAAATGAGGACCTCGATCTACATACCATAGATGTATAATCTTGATAGAAGGGTTTTTTTGTCGAATCGCTTAAAAATATAAAATTGCAGTAGGCATACAAATAATAAAAATGCAACATCTAGGTAGAATCATGATTGATACCAATACAAAGTGACCAAAAATATATTCCAAGTGAATGTTTATGGTAGGCTATGCAGAGAAATACGTTGTACTTTATGACTTTGAAACAGATTTTTTTTATTTGGGCACGTTGAGTTTTGACCCCTCGACCTTCTGGCCTCAGAGCCAAAACCTTATCAATCTGCCAAGGAGTTTGATTAAAGCATCGCAGTGCATTTTTATATCACTTAATCGACAGTGATCCGCTCATCAAAGTAAAATGTAACTATCCACAAAGGAAGACACCCAAAATGTATGTAGGAGTTAATACGTTACCAGTGTTTTGTGAATAACTCTAACACATATGTTGAATGTATTTTGCATGCCCAACTACGGTTAAGTCGTAGGTAGGGGCTAGCAGTTAGATAGAGATAAACTCTTAATTGAACATGTGATTAAGCTTTATTACATTACACTAGTGGGTGGACGAAACAGCAATTTTTCATCACGTGCTTACATTTATTGTATGACAAGAAATGACGGCGAATAAAACCAGATTACAAAAAATCGCACAATTTTTAGCTATAACCGAATAATTAACATTTAATTCTATTTAAAAGCAAGCTAGCAGCTTAGAAAAAGCTTCGCAAAGCTGAAACACAATTAATGTTGTACGCATTAAGTTCGATGATGTATTTTCTTTCAACAGTGTTATGTGTCAATAATTATAAAATACTAAGCTGACAGTTCGTTTTTTAATGTTCTATTGTCACAATTTTCTCATAAATGCTTCCATTTACTGCTAAAATGCCATTTTACATTAAATGATGCCAAAAACACATAAAATTAATATTGTGGTCATTTTCTTTTATAATTTTTGTGTTCAATTTGTAGACCTCCATTTGATTCTTGTGTATAATTCAGTTGAATTAATTTTAATATTATTATTATTTAGTTCTGTTAGTTTTAGTTTTTGAGTTTGTGTCAGTTGTTTCGGCATTTAAGGTCATTATCAAATTCTCAGTTTGATATCCGACAGTTTGATAAAAGCCTTAAACGCCGAAACAGCTGTCACTAAAAACAAAAACTAAAACTAGCAGAACTAAATGATAATAATATTTAATTTAATTGAATTGAATTATATAAAAAAAAGGATTAAAAGTGATAATTTTTCCTGACTCACTTCTGCAGGTTACATTACAAATTAAAATGTCAATTAATAGTTGTTCACGGATTAGATAGAACACCTGTATTTATGTGTGTATTTTGAAACTAAACTACACGACTATTGAAATTGGTTTATTATAAGTACGACTTCAATTACCGACTTAAATACAACTATAAACATTTAACAGAACGTTTTGGATTTTAATGTGCGCCTTAAAGTGAAATAATAAGATAACATTTACGTTTAAATGGATGAATTAGATCTGTATGATTACATTTTAATTAATGAATATAAATTTAATGCATGCATTTAACTGTAGGTATTATTTGAATTTATGGGAGTATTACGTTTTATTGAGGTATGTTTTGATGAATACGGTTAATTCTACTCATTATTTAGATTATCATCCATGCTTTGAAAATAATGCATTATGTATCAGATCGGGCATTTTTTTAATAAAAAAAAATGGAATTGAGTTTTGACTACGACGAGATGTAATGTTAAAAGACGGGGAAGTAATTCTGGATAAGGCTTGATAGAAACTATTATATTTATTTAGCAGTTAAACATAACACATCACTCAATAAGTTCGTAGGATGACTGATTAAACAGTTGTTTTAGGTTAATTTGATTTTATTCATCAACATAGTCTCCTTCAAGAGTGATACATTTATTCCTATGCTTCTCGATGCCTTTTTTTGTTTAACAATTTATCTTTTGGCCTCAAAGTAGGCTTCAGTTTCGGCAATCACTTCTTCATTAACTCTTTCCCTGGAGCATTCTTGTAAGGTCTGCAAGCAGGTGGTAGTCGCTGGGAGCCAGATCCGGAGAATACGGTGGGTGGGGAGCAATTCAAAATGCAATTTGTGCAATTTTGCTATTGTTGCGATCGACTTATGACGCTCTGAATCGTCGACGCTTTGTTGTTTTTGATTGACTGTGAGCAAATGCGGTACCCACTTCGAACGGAGCTTTCTCATGGAGAAATGTCGATGCAAAATGGTGAATACACTGCCTTATGATATTTTTAAGGTGTCGGTCAAAACTATTTTTTGGACTTTTTTATGTTTTCTGCAACAACTGCCGAATTCGGGCAACCAGAGCATTCAGCATCATCGGAGTTTGCACGGGCGCGATTAAAATCAGCAAACCACTTCTCTACCACTTGTCTCGATGGAGCAGAGTCCGAATAACACTTGTAAAGCCATTGCTTTGCTTGAACGATATTTTTCCCAATTGAAAAGCAATGTTCCATCAACACACGAAACTTACATTTTTCCATTGCGTTGAAAATTACAAAAGTGGCATCACAAAAACCATTGTAACTTGTGAGCTAATCGTCAGATTGTTTAGAAATTTTAAGAAATATTATTTGAAGGTTGGTACTTCTTAAAAAGCATATTGATTTATCAATAGTAGCGCCAACTATATTTTATCCTATAAGCTTAGTGAGTGATCTAAAGTTCCAACTTTTAGATCACCAGGACAATCACGGGAGTCAAGCACGCGAATTTTAGAAAGCCGAGAGGGAACGGAGTAATGTCAAAACTTTATCTGCATAAGAGAGGAAGTTTATGTTTGATACTTGTGAGAATTGATGGAATCACAGTTTGTTGTAATAATTCTTTTTATCAGTGGTTATATCAGTGGTTAGTGGACTTCTTTAATTTGACTATTACCCTGATTTGAAATATTTTCATGGTGAAAAAGCAATTTGTCTACATACTAGAATGAATTTGATTATTAGATTTGTTTGAATCAGTACCTACTGCATGTTGGTTGGTTGGTTGGCTGCAGTTTCCAGTACAGTGAGCCAGTGAATCACCGCCTGAAGTAATGTAGTATTATTATCTATACGAGTGAACGATCGTTGCTAGCTTCCCGTAACGCAGTTTGGTCAAAGTTTTAACAAAGGAGGAGGTCAAAGCTCCCAGCAGCGATGTGTGTCCGCTCCGTGAATACTGTATTGTGTCAGTACCTACCGATGGTACATACTGACAGTTCACTGTGAACCAGAAGACCTAATGATCATATTTATTAAAATATTATGGTAATATTAAAACTTTTTTTTTCAGAACTATTCACAGATGAAACAGCGTTTAAAATGAGTCGATCTGTATTCGTTTTGCTCCATAAAAAAACACAAAATTATTAGCTTATGTTAATTATTAAAACGATATCAATAAAATTCAATGAAATTTGATACAGAAGAAGACACTGAAAATAAAAAAAAGAATTAGACCTCGACAGAGACTTGAACTGGGAACCTCTACTCCCCCCGGGAGTAATGCATCTGCCAATTTAGCTACCGAAACCTTTTTAAAAACCGTCATTTTCATCAATTTCATATTTATTGTAAAAAAATATTTTTCACCAATTTCTTCCAATATAGGCAGTCATCTTTGTATTGGTAAACAAAGTTCATACATCGTGTCATACATACTCTTCTGCTATTCTGACTCTTCACGTGGCCCGATTCAAGTATTTGATTCACTTGATCGCGCCATGTCTTCCTCGGGCGTCCCCGACTTCTACTTCCATTCACTTTCGCATCAAATATTTGTTTTATAATATTAATATTTTATAATATGACGGTTTGTAAATTAACACAATCATTGGATTTGTTAAACCATAATTTTTGTAATATGCCCTTTGTCATATTACAAAATAAAATCGTTTTAATATTTTTGAATTTCCTTTTAGAGCGCCAAGCTTCATCGTAATATTGAATACTTAAATAATATTTAAAATTTTAGAAGAAAATAATAATTATATTTTCGTAAAAAGCAATATCGTTTGACATATCATATTTAAAGACATTTCTCAGTTGACGTTTTGTCTTTTTCAATTCATATTATCTGTCTCTTTCTCTCTGTTCCTTTGTTATAATTTAAATGTTATTTTATTGTTTTCTCATTGTTCTGGTATTTTATATTTGGTTCTCCTTCTGTATGTATATGTATGTACAACCGCACACTTTGTATTTTTAGTTAAGTTTAATATTTTACCCCGATAATGCTTAGGCTAAACGAAACCGGTCGGTCATAATTTTTTAAAATAATATCGGTGGTTAAAAGTTATTTAAAATAATTATCATATTTTATTCCACAGCTTACCATCTTTCTTTTTAAATATTGATCATTCTAGCTTGATTCGTTGGTTTCATGCTTAAGGAGTTTTGCAGCGCTAAGGCTGGTCTAACAGTTTAACGACTGTAACTGTTTACCAGTTGATGTGTTATTTGAATGACGGAATCAGACAATGAGACTGTTAAGTTAAGTGCTAACTTGTTCTTTGTCATTTCCACTTTATTAATTCGGCGTGTAGACGAAGATTGTGCATTTCAAATTATTTAGGTAAAACATTTTTGAGCCGTTCATTTAAGTCGGGCGTAAAAGGCATACGAACGGTATAAGGCTTGGTAATATCTCAACTGTTAAACTTGAAATCTCTTTGTATGCCCCATTTTAACTTTTGGGTTTGGTTTTGAATGACGTTATCTCAACACGATAATAAAGATGGTAGTTTTTTTAAAAAGAAAGGGTTTATTTTGTTATTTTTATGCAAAAATAGTTTTAAACCAATACATTGCAAAAAGACACAAACAATGGTAGTCAGAATTATGTAAAGATAAATGTGAAAATAGGGAAAAAGTAATTTAAAAACAAACAAAAAGATTTTAAGAAGTACATAATAGATAGAACTTAATAACTAGTTCGTGCTAAAACTTGTTATAAGTCATGTGAAAAATATCCACATTTCCAGCGAGGCAGTTAATTAACCTATTAAGTCTTCACAGAAGTATCACCATTGGTAAGTTAGTTCTGCACCTGGTAAGAAATAGAAGCCTGTGTTGGCGGCCTCGCGTAACATTTTCAGGGACATATAATCCAATTTCAGCCATACTGCATGCATTTATACATTTGAATGAACTTAAGTTGTTACAATATTTTCTCTGGTATTATGTTTCTTTTAAGTTGTTGTTTCGCTCTAAAATAAAATAGTATATCGACGATTTGAATATACGACTCGAATTGAGCAACTGTAACTAAACTTTAAGCCAGTATTTTTAGCTGCAGAGAGAATCTTTAAACGTTTTTTTTTTAACATCGAAGCTTTTTTCTGCTTTCGATCGTTTAAACCGCTTCGTTATTTGCGTTGTGGGCATGTTCCGGTACCTGGTAACTGCTAACACGTAGCACGTAGTGTGTGGGGCGGCAGATACTCCAATGAATGAATCGACTAATGATAATAATTGAAGCGGCGGCCATCCTATGGTAATGCACGCCGTTTATGCGGGGTGAAGGAACTTTGCTTAGAAAAATAACGGGGCTCTGTGTTTCCTTCAGCAAGCAGGCACTGTCCCTTCGGCACTTGATTGAATTTATAAATAAACCGCGAGAATGTTTGACACTAGCCTTGAAGTGGCGATATAAGGAGGTTTCCAATACGATAATAATAATAACAGTGAACTTATAGTTGCGGGTGAAGGAACTTTGCTTAGAAAAATAACGGGGCTCTGTGTTTCCTTCAGCAAGCAGGCACTGTCCTTCGGCACTTGATTGAATTTAATAAACCGCGAGAATGTTTGACACTAGCCTTGAAGTGGCGATATAAGGAGGTTTCCAATACGATAATAATAATAATAACAGTGAACTTATATAGCGCGTTTATGCGGGGTGAAGGAACTTTGCTTAGAAAAATAACGGGGCTCTGTGTTTCCTTCAGCAAGCAGGCACTGTCCCTTCGGCACTTGATTGAATTTATAAATAAACCGCGAGAATGTTTGACACTAGCCTTGAAGTGGCGATATAAGGAGGTTTCCAATACGATAATAATAATAATAACAGTGAACTTATATAGCGTTTATGCGGGGTGAAGGAACTTTGCTTAGAAAACAACGGGGCTCTGTGTTTCCTTCAGCAAGCAGGCACTGTCCCTTCGGCACTTGATTGAATTTATAATAAACCGCGAGAATGTTTGACACTAGCCTTGAAGTGGCGATATAAGGAGGTTTCCAATACGATAATAATAATAATAACAGTGAACTTATATAGCGCGTTTATGCGGGGTGAAGGAACTTTGCTTAGAAAAATAACGGGGCTCTGTGTTTCCTTCAGCAAGCAGGCACTGTCCCTTCGGCACTTGATTGAATTTATAAAAAAACCGCGAGAATGTTTGACACTAGCCTTGAAGTGGCGATATAAGGAGGTTTCCAATACGATAATAATAATAATAACAGTGAACTTATATAGCGCAGTTTTGTGATATTTCACCTCAAGTGCGCTTCATGCTAAATTAATTATGCTAATAAGATTAACTAACAAGGAGAAAATAATACATAATACGAATACAAATTAAAACTATCTAAAATAATAATAACGATATAAGGAGATGGCTAGTATTTTTACCCAATCTATACAAATTTGTGATAAATCACTTTCTCCGGGTTTTTACGTCGTATACCATGAGAGAGGAAGACACAAGAAAAGTCGTTACATAATATTGCAGCACTTCTAGGATTTTCTCCGTCCGCGCTAACTTCACATCATCGAGTCGCATAACTTACGTCAATGGATTTTGAGGTTATTTGCTATATTTGTATTGATTATAAAAATCGCAGTGGTTGTACAAATAAATCAAACATGATGGTGATATGTGATATGCGTGAATGTTCAAACAAGACCAAACAAAGATTATAAAACATCACTTTTTAGAGCTATTTCAACAGTTTTATGGAAAATTTTTTGATCGGACTTTTCAATGATATAAAGACAAAAATCAACAAAAAGCTTTCATCATTATTAAGGCAAACCTTCTGTTATTAGTTTTTGTATGATATTTTGACTTTATAAATCATTTTAATGGTGTATTGATATTGTTTTATTAAATGTGTTTAAATAAGATTATTAAAAATGTCCGGATTTCATGTAGGCGGTAACTAATAGGCTATCCAACATCCTTTAATATTTCTTTGTCTCTTTTTATCGAATCAGTATAAAGTCAACCGTCCTGACTACTCTGTTTCGCAAAGGTACCTGTCCATGTCTTCGAAGACACACCAGCATTAAAAGTTATATTTATTTAAACAAGTAGCGGCAGTTTGCGTATGGACGAGTCCCATTAGCATGGCGATGTCATTTTTTTAATAGTGAATACCGCACTAGAGTTTCAACTGCTCCCAACCACCTGGAGCCAGTGAGACTATGACATCTCCAAATGGACGTAGTTATGCAAAAAACGTCCAACCCACAATTTCCCAAAATCGGATTTTACATGTTTTCTTATAAATATAGGAAAACATGTTAAACTCGAAACATATAATATATAATACGAGATTTTTATCAGCTGAAAATATTTAAGCTCCAAATGCAATAGGTTTTTGGTAATTCATTTTTTTACTAATCCACATTGCAGATATTTGACTTAAATTCAAGCTTAAAAAATGTAGGATAACAAAGGATATACATTTTTTTTTACAAATACATTGATAGATTATAAATTTCTTATTTATAATAATTCTCACAAAGAAAAAAAACACTGTTATCCTCTTGGCAAATGCCGTAATATGTATCGTTATATTTTCAAACGCCTTTATCTCGGTTTTATCTTTTTGGGGTTGGATGCTTTCTGCATAACATGGTTCAATCGGGGTATGTTGTGAGGCTGGATGTAGTGGGGAGGGGAGGGAGGTGGGAAAGATTGGGAAGTACTTGGTTATTTATATCTGGTCACCAAACACGGCTAAATACATTTCAAGCCACGTTTCGATTCTGAATGGTGGTCTTTCACCAGGGTGATACTGAGAGTATCTTCCACTCTGGAACATGCCGCAAATATACTTTATATTGTTTTATATAAATAAAATGTGTGATGACACACATTAATCAAATAAAAGTTATTTGCGCATGCCGAGTTTGAAATCGCAACCTCTGGATTTGTAGACGAGCGTCTTACCACTTGACCACGGAGGTGGTCTATAGTAATTTTCAAAAAATATTTTTGTCAACACTTTTTGTCGAAGAATTAAAAATAACTCTCTTACCCTGGCTCCTTTTTTACGTGAATACCGCACAAGAGTCTCAACTGCTCCCAACCGTCTAGAGCCAGTGAGGCTGAAGGTAGTGGGGAGGGGAAGGAGATGATGAAGGAGAAGGTTGAGAAGTACCTGGCTATTCAGATCTGGTCACAAAACACGGCTAAAGCCATTTCAAGCAACGTTTCAATTCTGAATGGTTGTCTTTCACTAGGGCGACACTTAGAGTATCTCTCACTCTGGAACGTGCCACAAATAAATCATGTTTTATTTTTATACCAATTAAATGCGCTATGATACATTTTAAGTAAATAAAATGTATTTGATCGGTTGAAAATGGTTTTATGGTTCGAACCCGCGACCTCTGGATTCGTAGTCGAGCGTCTTACCACTCGAACACGTAGGCCGTCCTAGAATAGTCTCTCGTCACGCCACTGAAGTGTTGTTAACTATTGCACACTTCACTAAATAACAACCCTTCGCAGGGCGTAAAGGTCTAGGGTAGCCATCACTATTCTGTTCGCAGTCCTCCCTTCAATATTTCAGCGATCCACCTTTGCAAAGGTCAGGTAGCCGATTCGCTCCAGGAGCCTTCTGGCACATACAAAGGTCAACAACTCGCATTTACTTGTACAAGTTAAGTACATCTCTTCGCTCTCTTCCTCGTTATGCTGCCTTCTTTTTCGCACGCATTAATTGTTGACTTTTATGTACTGTCTCTGTATGTTATTTTCCGTGTGCCATTTACGATGAGAGGAGAGATTGTAATGGAGATATCAGCTATATGCCTTCTCATGGAATTTTTATTAATTTAATAATAAATAAGACGTTGTGCCAGTGTGACAATGTAACAGTGTGACGTCTGAATGGAAATATAATATTATGGCATTGGCGCTTTGAATATAATAACGCTTGATTAGATGGTAACTTCATCACCATAGAACGTTAATAAATATTAATTTATTTGTAATAATTCATTGATCAATTAAGTTGGTCTATAGTATGCTCATTTTTTAGAAATGTTGTGGGGCTACATAAACTGAAACGGGAAAAGAGATGGGGAAGAAGAAGGATAAAAAAGCAGATATTAACTAAACATAACCAAAGCAATGTTTTTATTCTAAATGGTTGTCTCTTGTCGGATTGTCAGTTTATCTCTCTGTTTAGCTACCAAGCTATTGTACACTATGTGCTCAGAGGTATACAATCCATATATATACACACAAACACCGCCTCTCCTGACGCACTCGAATAAAAATGTGAATTATATTGGATCAAATAAAATGAAATTATTACGAAAAATAAATCTCCCACTTTTAAAAATACGCGCAAAGTCGGCCAATCGCACGGCCGCGAGCGCCTCACCGACCGTTTTACTATAACGTGTCAAAAGCAGTAACTACATATGCCCGAACGCCGCCAACGTGTAGATTGTTCTATGTTCACTAGACTATACAAAATATGTATACATGTATGCAGTGAACTGCGTGCGGGTTCAAGTGGCTCATTTGTGTTAGTATTTTTGTAAGTGTGTAGGCAGTGCTTTAGAGAACAAATGCAAAAGCAATCGGTGATATTTTTTGGCACCTTTTTATATTATCAATTAATTCAGTGTTTTTACTACTGCCTACCCTGATCAAAAACTTTGTGCATGCCACTGTGTGTGCTTATACAATTCGTAAGATAATTAAAATAAACTATGAACTCTATGCTATGTAAATATCTTTATTTACGCAAAATCATTACGAAATATTTTGTTTATTTAGTTATCGAGTCATTGGCTTTTCAAATAATAGCATTTCACACCTACATATCGACAATCATCACATCACGGACACGTTTGAGATCCTTCGGCTATAAAATACCCGATTCCAGCACTGAACAGATGCTCCTTAGAAGTGCGATCTGTATCGATATTTATTTATTTTTATAATGACGGACCATTATCCATTTACATTAAATACACAACACAAAATGCGTAAAACCAGAGCAACAGAAAAGTAATAGCACATACAGCATCTGGTAGTATTAACACCGTAAGCCGTCTTCTGCCACGTTCGATGGAAAAATGGCTCACACATACAAAAGTTTGAAATTTTCTTCTGATTGGGGTCCTTCACGATTTACTCACTATGTTCCTTTTGATGTGTGTGTCGGGACTAAGCCACGTGAGAGCGGGTTTTTATTTGCTAGTATATTATTGATACGCTAAAAGTCTAGACGCGTCTTCTGCCAACATATTTGAAAACATATGATACACTGGAAAATACGATGCATTGGAAAAATTGCTCATACGTAAAAGAGTTAGAAATTTTATTCCGATTACGGTCCTTCACGATTTACTCACTATGTCTTTTTGATGTGTGTGTTGTGACTAAACAAGTAATGTATGAATGAAGCAATTACAAAAATTAGACAAAATGTATTATACATTTGAGAGAACATTCAAGTCAAAGCCTGGACTGGGTTTTGGTAGAGTGAATGATGTTAAAAATAATAACTGGCTAGTAGCTGAGTAGCAAAACGCGTCGGATTCCCATACGGGCGTCGTAAGTACAATTGCTATGCTAGCTAAGTCCTACATCATTGCACAAGCAATATCTTTCGCTTATAATGGTGTAGTAGTATAGTAGTGGACAGCCAGATTTGAATAGCCAGATACCTTTTAAACTTATTCTTCCCCATCTCCTTCCCCTCCCCACTACCTTCAGCCCCACAACATACCCCAATTGGGGATGCCCTAGTTCAACTGGTTCCAAACGGTTGGAAACAGATTCGCAACACATTGTATTCACATTAAAAGAAAAGAAGCGAAGCTGTTTATCTATTGAATAATGGTTTTCGATATTAGCAAATGTTTGGTAAATTTCACTTAATTTAAAGAAAAATGTAACTTAATTCTGGGACACGGACATGCCCACTACAAACCTCTATGTGTTTTATCTTCGGTGGATTTCAAGTAGCAGAATTTAATACGACTACGTTCCTGCCGCCGAGAGCTCCGTCTCGATCTCTCTTTCCGTCACACGCGCCGTTTGTGACAATGAAGGAGACGCAGCAGCGGAGCTATCGGCGGTGCGTCTTTATTCGTCCCACGTCGACCCCATTCTGCGGCACCTACTTGCCTCAAAATCGCAAGCACCATTTTCATTTTTATGACAAAATGCCACACCCAGGTTTTTTGCGAGCCCCGCGATGAATTATGTACATTGTACACGACTAACGATGCCCAACATGCAAAAACTACAAATTAAAACAAAACACATTGTATTCCAATGATATAAATTTAATTTCGATATTCTTCGATAAGTTATTGAGCAGGTATTCAAATTAAACTTGTCTCAGTGACCTATTTACGAAATTACTTATTTACAGGTATATCGTAGTAAACTTATAAATTATAACACACTATGATGCATATCATTGTAGCAAGCTGTTTTTTTCTTCTGATTTTAGTAATGTTTTTAAATTGTAAAAAAAATATTCTGTTGAAAAATGTTCCTTCACAATTTTTCTGCTGAAAATAACAGATTTTTAAATTTTAAAATAAAAGTAACATTGTTTTGATACCACTTTATAAAAAACATATAACAACCGGTTTCGGCTCTAACTGAATAACTCTTGAAATGAATGTAATTAAAACTAATATTCATTAATAAATGTATTTGCGGTTCACGTTCCAATGTGGTGAATACTCATGTAATTACCCCTTAAATATAATTTAAAGTGACAAATTAAACATAATCAAA
The DNA here is from genome assembly GCA_022651775.1 of Drusus annulatus. NCBI lineage: Eukaryota > Metazoa > Arthropoda > Insecta > Trichoptera > Limnephilidae > Drusus > Drusus annulatus. Next base: position 198,097 of record JAGWCC010000043.1, on the reverse strand, counting down.
ACCGAACTGTCAATTGTTTTTGACATAAATTCATCTTATATATTATTTGATTCTCAACTACGTCAGAGCTGTATTTGGCCGCGCGGTCAACTCGCCCATTCCGGCATATTATAATATTAGACTCCCCGAGCGTAAGTTCGAATCCATCTGGAACTATTTTTTTTTTGTTTTTTCTTTTTTGCCTTTTGGTAAAATTTAAAACTACTTTTATTTAAAATATTATTCCTAATTTTTAACTAACCATAATCTGCAAAAATGAAGCGTACACCCCCCCCTGGACAATCAAATCGTACTCTTTTTTGATCGAATTTCTGATGATGAAGATGATAATGATGTTCTTCCATCAAATACCGATCCAGTCCAAGTGTCCACTATCATTCCTGAAAATGAGCTAAAAAGTGTGTCGAACTGTGATACTGCTGACTATGTCAAACAGCTATCTGAAAGGGTCCAAGCTGCGATGGCAATCATTTCTGATCCATCATGCAGAGCTACTAAGGAACAGCAAATTAGAATTCAAAAGGAGCTGATTAGCTGCCCCTCTTCTGACTCCAGAGCCTCACAATATCCCTGCTTGCCACCAATAACTAGAAATAATGCTGCTCCTGGCCCTTCTAGACCGTCAGTTCTGGTTTTTCCGTCCGGCAACATCCAGGCAACTTCAGAAGCTACCATAAAAAATTGAAGACCGCGATTAATCCCACAACACTGGGCATTCGGGTAACTGGAATGCGAGGATTGAAAAGTGGTGGGTGTTAATACACCCTAGCACTTCAGCTGAGGCACGTAACCAGCTAATGCTTCAGGTTTAGCTGAAGCTGGCCTCAAAGCAACGGTCCCTCCAAATCGCCTTCCCCGCATTGCTATCCACGATTTGCCGCAAAATACCCCAGCTGATGTGATTATTAATGCCATCCATCACCAATCTTTAAATGACACTGGTCTCACATTGGACAATCTTAAAGCCGAAATATCATTTTCCCACAAGTCTGGCCCGCGCACTGGAAACTGCATACATATATTTAGAGTGCCTCCATCTGTAAGGCATTCTTTAATATCGAGCTCCAAGCTGGCAGTAGACTGGCAACTGCACCGTGTCAGAGACTGGGTCGATAGCCTTAAATGCGGCCATTGCCAGTTGTATGGGCACATAGCTTCGAAATGTCAAGCAGAATCAGCCACCTGTCCTCACTGTGCTAAAGTTGGACACAACCGCGATGCGTGCCCTAAAAAGGATAAAACCCCAGTATGTGCCACGTGCACTTTCTTCCGAAACCGGCCTCCCACAACACTGGATCGAAAGACTGCCCCGCCCGCCAAGCTGCCGAGCGACGCGAACTATCTCGTGTAAATTTTTTAGATTGAACGAAAAACGTCGTCTCGTGTATAATGATTTCTCTTCTTATTATCAAAATGTGGTTTAAATACAAAATTAAAAACCATTAGATGTAACATCAATGTATGCCAATACGATTTTATATTTCTTAGTGAAACATGGTTGTCCGATAATGTTGCATCGGTTGAACTAGAATTTTTGATTACAACATTTTTCGTAGTGACCGCTCCTCTTCTTCAAACAAGTCTAGAGGAGGTGGAGTCATGATATGTGTTAACAAAAAATACTTGTCATATTATTGAATCCTCCAATAATGTTTCTGATCAATTATTCATATGTGTTCTTCTTGGTAGCAAAAAACTTTTACTTGGTTGTGTCTATATTCCCCCCCTCTTCTCCTTTGAAGTGTATAAGTCACATACTGAATTAGTGGAACGCGTGTCTAAAAATTCCGATTCCACATTTATTTGTGGAGATTATAATTTACCTAAACTATTGTGGACAAATGACAACCTAGGTGTGAAAACTGTTAGTGGTACTCTTTCCTTGCAAGCTACTACAATTGTGAATTTCTTCGCCTATATGAATATGTTCCAAGTAAATTCAATAATAAATTCTCTGGGTTCGTGTCTCGATTTGATTTTTACAAGTATGCCTAGTGTCTCTGTATATGAAGCTTCGGACTCATTGTTACCAATCGATAAATACCATCCATCTCTATCTATAAAAGTTACAAACTTTTTCAAAATTGATTCTTTAACCATGTATTTTTTATTACAACAAATTTAATGATGGCGACTATGTCAGCATGAATAGATATCTTGCCCAGTTTGATTGGTCATCTCTATTTTTCAATTCTAATATTAATGATGCTGTACTTAAATTTAACAAATGTTTAACGGATGCTGTAAATTTATTTGTTCCACGGGGAATCTACTCCAAACCTAAGTTTCTAAATGGTTCAGTATGAAGTTGAAGAAAGCTGATATTTGAAAAAAAAGAAAGCTCACAAATTGTTTAAAGATTCAGGCAACTTAAGGCATTACCAAAAATTTAGTAATCTTAGGGAATTGTCTAAAGTTGAATCAGCTAAGTGCTACAAATCCTTCATAGAAGTCACTGAGTCAAAATTACAACTAAACCCAAAACAATTTTGGCAATTTGTAGCACAAAAGCGGACTGAAAATGATATCCCTTCAAGTATGTATTATAATGAAACTCATGCCACAAACGGACTTGACATAGCTAACCTCTTGCCAAACACTTCTCCTCTGTTTATTCTAATATATCGTGCACCACCCCTTCATACAACTATACAGAAAATGTTGACATGAATAATTGCCAAATCTCACTTTTAGATGTATTTAATTCGTTAAAAAATCTATCTAGTAAGAATAGCACTGGCCCTGATGGAATTCCTGAAATTGTATTGAAAGAATGTAAATACATCTTATCTAAGCCACTTTCTATCTTATTTAACCTATCACTTTCATCTGGCTCATTTCCTGACTCATGGAAAATTTCATATATTAGGCCTATTTTTAAAGTCTGGCAACAAAGTCCAACATTGAAAACTACAGACCAATTTCGATTATATCCCACATTCCAAAAATATTTGAGTCCATCATTACAAAGAAAATTACCCCGTATTTAGAAATGTTCTGATTGAGGAACAGCATGGATTTAGATCTGCTAAGTCTACCACAACAAATTTACTTTTCCTTCACTAATACCATTGTTAACGCTCTGGAAGTTAACTCTCAGGCAGATGTTCTCTACACTGATTTTTCTAAAGCCTTTGATAAAGTTAATCACTCAATTCTTTATCGCCAAACTTCATGCTATCGGTATTAGAAATCCTTTATTATCTTTTCTTCAAATCTTATTTAAATGATAGACAACAAAGAGTCAAAATTAATAACTTTGAATCTATTAATATTAAAGTAACGTCTGAGTACCCCAAGGTGCCCATCTAGCTCCTCTCCTTTTAACATATTTATTAACGACATTGCCAAAGTATTTTCTTCCTCGCGTTTTTGGCTTTTTGCAGATGACAATAAGATCCCTTAAAATAATAAAATCTTTTCATGACTGTATTCTTCTCCAAAGTGATATTGATTCATTTAATGAATGGTGTGAAACTAACTGCCTAAAATTAAACATTGATAAATGTAAAATTATGTCATTTCATAGAACTCTTAAACCGATCCTCTTCAAGCATGGAGATTGGGGCGAAAAGAGGCGATTATTCATATGATGAAATTGAACAATTATTGAAAATGTCTTCATTAGAAAAGCGCAGGAAAAGACTTCGATTTAATTTTCATTTACAAAATTATTAATTGTTTTATTGACTCACCTTCTCTGTTGCAACTTATCCAGTTCAACATTCCCTTGCCGTAGACTCAGAAACAATGAATTGCTGTTCTCAATCATCACAATACTAATTACGGGTATAATTCTCCAATGTCCAGAATGTCAAGACTTGTTAACTCAAGCCATGGTCTTGAAATTTTTGGTAGCAGTCTAAATGATTTTCGTCATTCTTTACGACTCTACCAAAACTTTGACTAAGACCATGGCTTGAATGTTCTCTTATGTTTATTTTGCCTTATTTTTGTCATCGCTTCATTTATCTCAATTTATATGCTATTTCTTCTCTGTTACTCTTTTTTTATACTTTTTCCCCATTTTTTTCCCCTTACCACTATTTTCAGCCTCACAAGATATCCCATTTAGGGATGCCATAATCCCACTGGCTCCAGGCGGTTGGGAGCAGTTGGGTCTCTTGCGCAACATTCACACATTGAAAAAAGAAATTATTCTATTAGTTAATCATTTACTTCAGATGGATTCTGCCAGGAATCGAAACAACAGAAAAATATTAATGAAACGATGTATGAATCGGAATGAAGCAATTAATGCAAGACAGAGTGCAATGCTCCTTTCTCTCTGCCTACCTCTGTTGGGAGGTGGCTTGTTGGTTTTGTTGGATACCATAAAAAATGACAACGACTAACAAAATAACAAAAAAACGATTCTTTTTATTTATAGTTTTTGTGTTCAATTTGTAGAACTCCATTTTAATTTTTAATATAATTCAATTGAATTATATAAAAAATTAAAACGATTCTTTTTTATTGCATGATCAGTTCTACATACCGTCGCTAGAAAGGCAAAAGGCCTTAAGCGACAGTTTGGTCAAATATGAGTTAAACATGCAGGTTGGATCAGGTTTTTTTTCTACATCGAAGACTCTCGTTTGATTATGAAGAGTATTACGGTCCTTCAGCCATCTAAAATATATTTACCATTTGGGAGAAGGCTTGACTCACGCGACACAAGTTTGGGAATTTTCGTAGCTTTTTATCGCTTCAGGTAACTCAGTGAGGACATTGAGTTACCTGAGTTCTTTTTTTATTCAAAATCCAACCAGGTACTGAATATTTATGAATTTTATCGTATTATGAAACAAAAAACTATGTGATCTGGTGCAGTGGCGGCTCGTAACTTTTTAGTGTGGTAGAGTGTTGAGATTGAAAAATTCGACTTGTTTGATGTTGTAGTCGAAAATTTTTTAATTTTTTTTTAGAATTTTATTTTTTTGTATGAAGATTTTCAGGATTTTTTTAGTTTTGGTGGTGCACTGCACGGCTTGCTGAAAAATTTTCACACATAAAATGAAATTAAAAAAAAAAAATTAAAAATCATTTTCGGCTACAAACAGCATCAATAATGACGTTTTCTTTTAATCTTAGCACTCTAGCACACACAAAAGTCACGAGCCACCACTGCTCTGGTGTAAACTTCTCAAAATGGCGCTTCAGCCCTTTCACCTCTCCGGCGACGATATTAAATTCTCTAGGTTCTTACGTAAGCGCGACTCAGTTGAAAAACTGCGTCACAGCGCCCGATCGAACATTTCTCAATTTCAACCACCAAAATATTTGAAATAATGACCGCAATAATTTGAACCAGAATCTACATCTTCGTGAAAACTCCGCCGTCGTAATTTCGCGTTCGTGGTTCGGCACGGCTATATTTCCGTCTCATTACCGGCGCCGACCCTTTTTCCCCTCTCGGGGGTTCAAGGCGGCGGTTTGTCGACCGGGAATTCTAAGGGCGGGGGGTGCCACCGGTAATGGTGGCGAGTCACGCCAACTTGTGCTGCTATAGGCCCGCGTCTGAAGGAAAGCTCAAAATACCCTGGCCTATGCTTTATATACAACCTACGTCATGGTGTAATGAAACCGTATATGAGTAGTTTAAAAAATGTTTGGGGAAAATGGCTGAATTCGAGTGCCTGTAATTACGCATATGAAATATGTGCGTGCGTATATAATTTACTTTAATTTGAATAGAATCTGAAATAAAGGTTTATACTTGAATAGGCTACATTAAAGTAATATATTTTTAGGAACGTGCTTATTCTATTATCTACAACACTGAGCTTTGGTGTTACGAATTTTGAGGGCCTCCGTGGTCAAGTGGTAAGACGCTCCACTAAAAGACCAGAGGTCGCTGGTTCAATCCTAAAAAATACATACTCTTCTCTTCATCTGACTCTTCAAATGGCCCGATTCAAGTATTTGATTCACTTGATCGTGCCATGTCTTTCTCGGACGTACCCAACTTCTTCTTTCATTCACTTTCGCATCATGTAATTTTTTCACACTTTTTTATTCGTTCATTCGCTCTACGTGCCTTAACCATCTAAGTGTCCCTTTCCCGGCGTATATTAAAAAAATATATTTATATTTGCTATAACACATTAATTTTTATAAAATAACATACTGTGTATTTGCGGCACGTTCCGAAGTGGTGAATACTTTAATAGTAAAATCGCATTTATGTAGTGCAGTTTTGTTACATTTCACCTCAAGTGCGCCCTGGTGAAAGACCACCATGAACTTTGCTTGAAATGGCTTTAGTCATGTTTGGCTACCAGATCTGAATAGCCAGGCACTTTCCAACCTTCCTCTTCCCCATCTCCTTCCCCTCCCTACTAATTGCACCATCACAACATACCTCAATTCAGGATGCCATAGTTTCACTGGCTCTAGACGGTTAGGAACAGTTGGGATTTTTGTGCGGTATTCACCATACAAAATAAAATATTTTTTACCTTCAACACAATTATATTTAGTTCTCTTATTTATTTCCTTCGTGAGCTATGAAGCTTTGGAAACAGGTAATACACTTTAAATCGAACACATTACCAGTAACAAAATAAAGCTCTGAAGGGAAAAGTTTACTTTGAGTAAAATTATTTATCGTATTTTTTTATCTCTTTAATCAATAATAATTTAAAACATTAAAACACTATTTTTTACTACTCTAAATATTCCTTATTTTTTTGTCAAAATAATTTTTAATTTTCTCATTGTCGATTGTAAACCTTTTTAAGTAAAAGCCCTCTCGGGGGTTTACAATAAAATAAATAAATACATTTTCTTAGGATAATTACCGTTTGTCTATACAAACAATAAAATAGATTAAACATGTCTTACATAAAGTGTTATTTTATATTAAAGATTAGCCAGTTTTAAGACGTTGTCAATATAAAAAGTTTTGACTTGAATTTAAAAATGTATTTCTTTTTACGAAATTTCGTACCAATGTCAGACGAAAAACTGAACTTTTCTTTAAATTAATAATTAGTGTACATAAATCAATTAAAGTCTTCTAGTAATTGTTTCTATCGCTTTATAATGTAACAGCTGTCAAGTAGGTTCCTGATAAATTCGCAGAGCAATTAATATTATCGTGGCAGGAAATCTATACCAACGTCTCATTTACATCCAATTACTTCTTAAGTTTTCACGCCTTTTCCCAGAGTCTTGTTTTATGTTGTTACGTTGCAAATCAGCACTGAAAAAGATTTATTAGGACTTCTAGTTGATTTTTTTTTATCTCCCAACGATTGTAAATTTCGCAAGTTTTGGGCAGAGATAATGAAACACTCTATTCTTTATTCGCTTTAAAATACATCCTCTCCCATTTATCCGACTCTTTGATTCATTTGGTCGGGATATGGCGTCCCCGACTTCATATTCCATCTTCTTGCCCATTGTATATTTTATAACACTACGTTCTCCACCATTTTTTTTCAAAAGTGAATACCGAACAAGAGTCCTAACTGCTCCCAACCGTCTGGAAACAGTGAGACAATGGTATCTCCAATTGGGGTATGTTGTGAGGCTGCAGGTAGGGAGGAGAGGAAAGAGATGGGAAAGAGGACGGTTTGAAAGTACCTGGATATTCAGATCTGGTTACAAAACACGGCTAAAGCCATAAAGCAACGTTTTGATTTTGAATGGTGGTCTTTCACCAGGGCGATATTAGAGTATCTATCACACTGGGACGTGCTGCAAACATACTATAAATTATTTTTACACTAATTAAATGTGTTATAATACATATTAATAAAAAAACAGATTATTTGCTCAGACCAGTCAGTCGCGACCTCTGGATTCATATTCGAGCCTCTTACCACTCAACTACGGAGGCCGTAACAGTTTTCTTCAAATTTGTTATATCCTCTTTTCCATTCTCTTCTATTTATCCGACTCTCTAATTAATCTAATCGGGCCATGTCTTTCTAGGGCGTCCTCGACTTCAAACATCATCTACTTGAACGTTATCTAATACTCCGTTCCCCGTCCATGTTTACATATCCAAAGAACCTTAGCGTTCATTTTCTCATTTTGTATCCTTACATTGGCCATGCATGCATTTTGGATCTAAAAAAAAATAAAAAATCAGAAGATTTTATTCAAAATGGATTTGACTAGGCTTATATCGAATATTATTGAATAGGTATATTCACATTACGAAGTTTTAAATAGTCAAGCAGCTATTCACTAATCACTATTGTGTTAACACTAGTTGTTGTAACTTGACTTGCCAAGAAAAATATAAGTTGCTTTAATCCACCCATTTCACAAATCGTCGCTGGAAAAACAAAAGGGTTTGAGCCACACTTTGGTCAAAAATTAGTTGAAAATGCAGTTTTCATCAGGTTTTTTTTCTGCATCGAAATCTCTGACTCTCGTTTGATTTTGAAGACTTTTGTGGCCCATCAGCCATATAAAAAAACGATATTCACCATTTGTTAGAAGGCTTGACTCAAGCAACACAAGTTTGGAACTTAGAGCTTTTTGCCACTTCCGGTAGCTCAGTGAGAGCATTGAGTTACAAGAATTAACTTTTTTTTCATAATCCAACCAGGTACTGAAGACTTACGATTTTTTTCCGACGGCGACATAATCTCCTTAAACACATTATTAATAGGTCCTATTAGGAGGTCGTGATTTGAAAAGGTTAATTTTTAAATTTGATAATTTCAAATAAAATCAGTTCCCAATTTGAAAAGTTCACACTCGTACGGTCGTACGTACTCTCAAAGGAAATTATTTATAGTAATATGTTTCAACCACTCCAATACGTACGAACCAATATAAAATATTTCGCCATAATAGGCATTGATTTTTTTCTATACAAGCTCAAGTTGGGTACTGAGTTAAAGTGCCTTACCTTCTATTGTTTTTTACCATCGGAAACATATTAGGTAACACTAGCCTACTTGACTCTATTTTATGGTCAATCGCTTTTTTAAAAGCGTGTCGCACTCGTTAAATATTCAAAACTACATCGTCCATCAACCGGACCAGCATTAGACAACTAAACCACTATGTAGTTAGTCAAAGTATATTCTTACTTCAAACTGCCTTGCTTTCAAATTATTATTGTTGTCCAGAAAATTACGCCTAACAACTGTACTTGCCCACGGCTCTATCAATCAATCTTTGACGTTTGATTTTGAATGAAGTATTATTACGTTCTTATCTGTAGCGGCTTTTCCACAATCTGTTGGCTCCTATGTGGATTTTAACGGAACATAAAGTCATCATGGCGGTGTTAATACGCGTGTTGAATAGTTAGACCGTCAATAATGCCTTAATGTGCCGGTATTTGGTCATTATACTCAAGCGTCCCTGGTGTGCGGCAGTCACAAGAATATATGTCGCGATTAAGTGAATCAAGTACTTGAGTCGGGCCATGTCAGAACAACAGAAGAGTATGTATGAATGAGAATGAAGCAAATTCCCTGAACGGAATTAATCTTCCCAACAAGCCATTGACATGTTGGTCTAACCTTATGTGACCAGTTAAGGCACGGGGGCTCCATCAAAGCCAGGGTAAAGTTAGCCTCTTAGAAGTTGGGCGTACTGTACAGGGCCCGCAGATACTTCGATAGTACACAACTGCTGACCTTGTACAGATTGCGAGTGCGCCTCTAAATACCTGAAAAAACCCTTGACTCTGTGCAGAAACGGGTAGTCCGTTTAATATATTCTTCTATCTTAACAAACGGATTGTAAACATTGGAGTACAGGCGTCAAGTGGGAATGCTGTCCTTGTTCCACCGGTATTTCAATAGAAGATGCTCCGAGAAACTTGCGTCATTGATCTTTTGGCACCAGTGCGTAGTTGAAAAACTCGCCAAACGCGCGCCCAACATTTGTAAACAATTGACATTCAACGCATGAGAACGGGTCACTTTTACGAGTCGTTCTTATGTTCAACAGCTCGGCTGTGGAACGATTTGCTAGCTTCTGTATTTCTTCCCTCTTTCAACATCACCCTCTTCAACACCCAGATCTATTCTTTCTTTTCCTCAAAAATACCCTCCACACAGCATCCCCAAAGATAAAATAGGCCCAGAAGGAAATTATTTCTTTCAAAGCCTCTTGTGTGGAGTTATATGGCGGTTCTTCCCCTCTACCTACCACTGCGTGGAAACGGCGTGATGGTTAGTTAGTTCGTACATATAATATCTTATGGATTAAGATATTAATGGGGAAGCGTGCCATGTTACAAGTTTTATTCTAAATGCTCAGAAAAGTTGGGTAGATTGATAATTATATTTAATATGATATTATGTTCCCGGAAAACTGCGCTGAAATTCTGCCCACTCCCTTATCTTCCCTCTGTTCTTATAGGTGGTCTCTGTCTTAGATTAGATTAAGGTTTTAATTTATATTGGTCTGTCACTATCGTCAATATGTTATTTATTATCGAACTGTTAAATGTTTAAAAAAGGTAATCGTCTCACGCTATTAAGTAATGATTGATACTAATTTGAATGTATTCGTGCATAAATATAGTAAGATAAAATTGAGTGGTGTATTTGACACAAGCTTCATCAAGCAAAACCCGGCACATATTTAAAAGTTTTTGTTTTATTTAATTTATCATTTCTTTACGGTCAATGGCCATTTACAAACATTATTGAAATATACACTAGTACATATACACCAACCATTATTTAAGGAATACATTAAACACACTGATTATCCAGCAAAAACAAAGCAAAGAGTATGCAGATAGGAACTTACAAGAAAAAAACAGTTTAATCAAAGTTTTACAATTGGTCTAGGCACTATACAGGATGTCTATTAGAGTCATCAGGAAAAAATATATCAAACCTCACACGTAATTATAATAAACTGCTAATCTACAATTAAATAGCATGTGATGAACATATTTTCTGGGTACACTGAACAAATAATATTTAGAAGTCTGATCCATACCGACTGATGAACTGATGTCGCCAAGACCTTTCTACTCATATAACCAAGAAACGCTAATTCATATTATTTTTTCTTGCTCCAAAAATAATTTAGATATTTGAAATTGTCCCATCTTCACATGGCCCGACTCAAGTATTTGATTCAATTAATCGTACCATGTTTTCCTCGGGCGTCCCCGACTTCTTCTTTCATTTACTTTTGCATCATATATTCTTTTCACACTCCGTTCCTTGTTCATTCGCTCCACATGCCTAAACCATCTAAGTGTTCCTTTCTTGATCCTATTAATTACGCTTATATCAGCCCTGCATTCTTTCCAGATATCCTCATTTATATATATACATGTACCTTACATTCTATAGGTGCTATGACAATATTTTATGGTAAATTGTGTGCTTTTAAGGTCACAGAAGCCTGTGTCTGTGTGTTTGAAGGTAATCTTGCACCCTTCTGTTATTTTATAAGGCAATTGGACCTCTAGCTTTCATTGTACTACAAGCAGTCTATAATTCGGGAACCAACAAAAAGCCAAAAGCATTCGCAGAATCGACTAAATCCTGACAGTTTATAATCACATCCCTATAAATCATCGAAGACTAAGATTGTAAAAGTGTTCGGCTGCAAGGGCCATTTTTCACGGCCACACCTCGACAGGTAGATTGCCGCCCCCTCCCCTAAACGAAGGCTGTATTGTAGTAAGATAGGTAGAGCCTTCTCTGCCCCCTGACTAGTATTGACGTCATCAGCCCAGTCTTATCAGATCCGCTGGTTGGAAGGGTGAACCGGAAGGGTCGGAAAGCGTAAGGTATGTGAAAGTCCGGGGTTAGATCTATGATGGATTAGATACTAGGAGATTTGACCGCCCTTATTTTAAGGGTAGTTTTGATTTACAAAATCGGAACACTAAATTTTTTACATTTCTTTAAAAGCTCCAATAAGTATCTTGAAGGTTTTAATAATCAAATTATTAGTTGTTAACATCACGAAACTTTAAGGAATACCTTTTTTATATGAACGCCGCACAAGAGTCTCAACTGCTCCCAACCGTCTAGAGCCAGTAAGACTATGGCATCCCCAAATAGGGTATGTTGTGAAGCTGATGGTAGTGGGGAGGGGAAGAAAATTGGGAAGAGGAAAGTTGGGAAGTACCTGGCTATTCAGATCTGGCCACTTAGCACAGCTAAAGCCATTTCAAGCAACGTTTCGATTCTGAATGGTGGTCTTTAACCAGGGCGATACTTGGAGTATCTACCACTCTGGAACGTGTCGCAAATATACTTTTTACGACACATATTAATTAAATAAAAGTTATTGGCGCACGCCAGGTTTGAACCCGCAACCTTTGGATTTGTAGTCGAGCGTCTTACCACTCAACCAAACTACAGATTTAAGAACTGAATAAGCTTCCGATTGAATGTTATATATATATCCCCTGTACTTATTGATTCCTGTAAAGAGTAATTACGTATACGCTTCATAAAAAAATATTTATTGACGGTTATATTATATTATTATGTTTATTGACGGTTAATACTATACTCCGTAAGTGACATATAAACCTTTAATTGGGAGTGAAAAATCTCGCACTAAAAAAATATACCTGAAAAATTGTGGAAAACTGACAAAAAAAAATTGAATTCAAATATAATTTATCTTATGCTTCCGATGCGATTGTTAGGATATTCGCGTTTTTCTTTTTAAAAACACATGGAAAATAATAAAAAAATCGAACAATTTACAGTAATTAAGGAGCAACATATATTATACTTACCTAATTTATTTTTTTGGTGCTGTTAACACTCCCGTTCCGAACGGGGTTTTAGATGTCACCCCGAACGAGAGTTTTGCGCGATATCTTAGGTAGACCCCAACTGGAATATCATGAATATACTTCTCTCGAAGTATTAATAAAAACAAATTATCTAATATGATGTTATAAAAACGCTTTAATAGGCAAGATCAAATGGGGTAACTACGTCATCCCCTTCGGATCGTACGTTTTATTTTTACTCCCAGGTACGGAAGGGTAAATGAGATAAATTGTGTCTACCTACTCCACGGATTAAAAATGTTAATCGGCAAACTTGGTAAATATTTAAAAAAGACGATAAATCTACAATTCCTACGTAAATTTTCCGCCATTACGTTCACGTTGCATTCCCGTTGTGTTTCACCATAAAATTTATCCAAGTTTTTAATTCCCGCTCTGCATTTTAATTTGCTGGGATTTAGTGCTGTGTGGCGCAGGTTTATCGGGGTTTTATGGCGGGAGTTTCACCGGGGGGTGGTACTATGGGTTGGGGGTCGTTGTGGTCACCGGGGGGAGGGGTGTAATCGGTTGGAAGGATTTATCCACGGTGATGATTTGATCCCCAGTTTACGGCCGGCCATGTTGCCAATTTGGCGATTAGGCGAGTGCATAAGATACCCTGGCTTTATTGCTCGAAGAACACTGTTAATTAAATTGAAGGTAAATAACTGCATTTAGAAAAACATTTTTGTATCACAGTTCCCTCATTCTCGTTGCAGAGGGTAGAATTATTGACTTGGAGCCTAGCGGTCAATAGTCAGCGATGCGCAAATGACACGTTATCGGATTGTTATCTGTTTTTTCCACAAATACGAATGAAGGATATACTGACAGTAATGCATTAATTAAAACGAGTTTTGAGATTGTAGCATTCTAAGTGACAATCCTTTTTTCTTTGCATTTTAAGTTGTAGTATTTTAGTTTGTTCTCTACATTTTTTTATCTATGATTTTGATGGCCTCCGTAGGCGAGTGGTCAGATGCTCGACTACGATTCCAGAGGTCGCGGGCTCAAATTTCGACAGGCGCAAATATATTTTATTTAATTAATATGTGTTATTTCACATTTAATTCATGAAACATAATTTATAATAAAGGTATTTACGGCACGTTTTAGAGTGATATATACTCTAAGTATCGTACTGGTGAAAGACTCCCATTCAGAATCAAAACGTTGCTTGAAATGGCTTAAGTCGCGTTTGGTGATGCATACTTAATTATTCTACAAATTTTGTTTTTTTTCGTTAATTCCTTCTTTGAGCCTGTGCTTATTATTGTCCAAGTTTTTAATGTTTTGTTTGTTTTTATTTATAATTAAGTTTGTAGTTTCTCTTCTCAATACTAATAAACTCATTTACATACTGTAAAATATGTAAAAAGTATGAGTTTGATTACTCTGTACAAATTATGCATAATTGTAGTAACTTATGTAATGTGAATTTTCCTTGTCTCAAAGTGAGTTTGTACAACTCATCGGGATTGCTGGTTGCAAGGTATATTATACTAAATAAACACATAAATATCATCGTTGGAATAGCAAAAAGGTTTAAGCGACATTTTGTGAAGAAATTAGTTAAAAATGCAGTTTTGATCAGCTGTTCTGTATCTCGTTTGATTTTGAAGACTTTTGTGGCCCTTCAGCCATCTAAAATATATTTAGCATTTAGGAGAAGGCTTGACTCAAATGACACAAGTTTGAGACTTTTGTGGCTTTTTGTCGATTCAGGTAATTCAGTCAGAGCATTGAGTTACCTGAGTTAATTTGTTTTTTTTTTTTAAACTTTTTTGTTAATCCTGCCAGGTACTGAAGAATTTTGAATTTTATTGTAAAACAAACAGAAAAACTTTAAATTTCTCTGATGTAAGCTTCTTAAAATGTTTTTTCAGCCCTTTTACCTTCCCCGTACATAATTGTTATGCAAAAAATATATAACTCATCTTTAAGGAACTACAGTAGGTTTCCCATCAAACGATCACAGGGAATATAATGCAGAAAACTAAAAATAAAGTAGTTTTACTTCTTAATAACCAGATAACATCACAACTGTTTAGATACATATTGCAAGTCTCGCTTCACAAAGATGCCGATGAAGGTTTTTAAGTTGCTTCAAATTACACCCTTCGGCGTTTTGCAGCTTTCATTGACTATGCCAAAACACTCTATCGAATGTGTGCTGCCACCACAGAAAAAAAAATTTCTATAAATGTGATATATACCGATGAAGAATATCGAGGTTGCAAATTTATAAAAGGCATTTCGACTCCCAGGCCTCAGACAAGTCAATGAAATTAGCTATCTGCTCAAGGAAGAATTTAAATAATATTTGAAAATGATTGACTAATTTCAACCGAAGTAAGGTAACATCAACCTTATTTGTGGCACACAGGTTCACTCACAGCACACTTCTATAGGTTTATTTATTATTGCCACAGTTGCCAAATGGCATCGCGCATCGCGTGATCGTGACGAGTGGTGAGCCCGAAACTATCGGGGGATCGCGATTTCACAAATTGGCCGAAACAATTAAGGTATGATAATTGTTGACCTATCGGAAAAAAATCAAACTGTAGGCCTTCGATTTCTAAGTTCAGAAAATTATCGCGTTGTATTCGGATGCATGAATAAATTATTTCAATGAAGGACATCTCAAAAGTTTGTTTGTTAAAAAAGTACGTTCCAGGCAGTATCGCCCTGGTGAAAGATCGCCATTCAGAATCAAAACGTTGCTTGAAATGGCTGAAGCCGCGTTCGGTGACCAGATTTGAATAAACAGGTACTTCCCCACCTTTATCTTTCACATCTCCTTCTCCTCCCCACTACCTTTAGTCTCAGAATGTGTTAGCCTTGAATGCAACCTATTTTCTGTAATGATTTAAAGTGATTCATATTATTGTTATCGCACAAGAGTTCCTACTGCCTGGAGCCACTGAAACCATAGCATTCCCATTATTTGAGTAAAATAAGTGTACAGCAATATACATAACATTGAAGAAGCCTGATGGCCTCCGTGGCCGGATAGTTAAGATGCTCGACTACGAATCCAGATATCGCGGGTTCAAATAAATTTTATTCAATTAGTTTGTGTTATTACACAGTAAATAAATATATAGTTTATTTGTGGCACGCTCCAGAGTGGTAGATACTCTAAGTATCACCTTAGGGAAAGACCGCTATTCAGTATCAAAACGTTGGAATGGCTTTAACCGTGTTTGGTCGTCAGATCTAAATAGCCAGGTGCTTTCCAACCTTCTTCTTTCATATCTCCTTCCCCTCCCCACCGTCCTTAGCCTCAGAACATACCCGAATTGGGGATGCCATATCCCTCTGGCTCTAGACGGTTGGGATCAGTTTGGACTTTTGTGCGGTATTCACGTAAAAAACGGAATTTACAGATAAAATTGTCCGATCAATCGTCGGGAGGTCCGTGTATTTGCCGTCCTGTAGCAAGGATTAGAAAAGGAAGGCTTTCACGGGTAACATGTTTAGATGTGTGTGGCGGAGCGAGGCGCCGCTGGAGCTACCTCGGAAAAAGGGACCGTCTAAACATCGCGCTGTTTCTCGCTGAGCGGTGGAGGCAGTGCGCATGCGCAATCAGGTAGCGCACAGGGGCGCACTCACTCGGGGGGTTGCCGAAAAATAATGCGACCAGCTGAAGAATGCAAATATTCTTGACACCGTTTCGCGTTTTTATTATTAATCGTAAATTCCACTGCATTCAGACCTGTGAGTGAGTTTTTGATTTTGGTCCACGGAGTTAATATTATTGACATTATATAATTTGTTTAACGATTTGAACATATAAATGATTTTCTAGCAAAATTGATTGAACCGATTATCATTTTATTTGTATTTATTTATCATGTATCCATTTTTTTTCACTAATCTATTAAAATATATTTAAAAATGGTAAAACGAAGCACATAAGATTACAACGCAAGTATATATATGGTATATATATATATATATATATATATATATATATATATATATATATATATATATATATATACTTGCGTAGTATAGTAATTTTGATAAAAATTGAAATCTTCATATATATAAAAATCATAGATTTTTCTTAAATATTTAGCACAAATCCTACAAAAAGCGCCAAGACTTGAGGCTTCTTTTAAGGCCTTTGGAAGGCTATTATTTTTATTTACCCTTCACAAAACACTACCGAATTATACCGATATTTCAATGGAAAATGCTCCGAGAAACTTGCATCATCCACTCCTTCGGCACCAATGCGCTGTAGGAAAACTCGCCAAACACGTGTCCAACATTAACACACGTTTGACATTCGATGGTGAAAACAAGCCACTTCTATGACTCGTTCTTGTGTTTAACGTTTCGGCTTCAGAACGATTTTCCGGCTTCTATGTTTCCTCCCTCCTACAGCATAGGCCTCTTCAAGACTCAGGTTCACTCCTTCCTTTACGAAAAAGAAAGACCCTCCAGACATCTCCAAAGGTAACATAGGAGATGATTTCAGAGTGGTGGATACTCTTAGGATCGCTCTGGTGAAAGACCAGCATTCAGAATCAAAACTTTTGCCTAAAATGCTTTTTTAGTTGTTGCTAGAAATGGTTTAAGTCGTGTTTGGTGACCAGATCTGAATATCCAGGTACTTACCAACCTTCCTCTTTCCCATTCTCTTTTCTCCTTCCCCTCCTCACTACCTACAGTCTCACAACACACCCCGATTGGTGATACCATAACCTCACTGGCTCTAGATGGTTAGGAGCAGTTCGGTCTCTTGTGCAGTATTCACTATAAAAAAAGAAAAAAAGGTTCTGCGGGAAATTATTTCTCTCAGAGCTTCCTGTGTGGTTAAAATAAATTGATCTCTTATATTAGAACACACAAACGATGTGATCTAACACGAGATGAAAAAATAAAATAAGTGCATAAATAATTCATATTAACTGCAGTTCCGACTCTGGTCAGGTTGTTGGTCAGCGGGTGTGCATATCCGTGTATCCGTGTAGCGTGATGCATTACAAACCAAGGGCCCTGTAATCACCGCCCGCCCATGCCCGTCTCAATTATAATAGCGATAGTTCTATACTACCTCTACACTGTAAACCCTGCGCCACTGGCCAGACACACTACCTCCCTGTATGCTGTACTGTACTGTACACTATACCTGTATACTGTACGTGTATACCCCTGCGGGAGTGGTAAACCAGTCTCGGCGGAGCCTTGCAAAACGGCAGTGTAACAATAAAACGGAAACGGGAAACCGGAATCGAGATGCAGAGATCTGATCCTTGATCTTCCACTCACACCTTGTTCGGTGTTCTAAAATAACATAGTGGATGAATAATCCAACGTCTCATGGTTGCGCAGCTACTTTTACGTGTTAACATGACTAACTAATCGTTTTCCTTAAAGTATTACGTTTGTGAAGCGTATAAATGATTGGCACGCGTGCCTTAATAATCAATGTTGCTTGTTGTTCGTATTACTTGTAACCAACTATCCTAGCGTTTAAAATTATTGGTGATGCTTAAAGAATAATAATCTCAAGTGAATTCCACATAAGAGTCCCAACTGCCAGTGAGACTATGCCATACCCAATCGGAATATATTGCGAGGCTGAAGGTAGTGGAGAGAGGAAAGAGACGGGAAAGATTAAGGTTGAGAAGTACCTAGCTATTCAGGATCAGGTCAGCAAATACAGCTTAAGCCACTTCAAGCAACGTTTTGATTCTGAAGGGTCGTCTTTCACCAGGGCGATGCTAAGAGTATCTACTACTCTGGAACGTGCCGCAAATTTATTTATTTATTTATAAGTTAACGGACTAAAGTCCAATTACAAAAAAGACATAAAACACGAAATGGAAAAATGAGCAACAAAGAAAGAATAACACATACTCGTACATAATAATAAATTAAGCAACGATAAAAGTAGGACAAAATAAACATAAGAGAGAACATTCAAGCCATAAATAAACTACAAATATGAATTGAATGTTTTATTCCACATATTGATAAAATACAATTTATTTGCACATCTCGGGATTTGAACCCGCAACCTCTGGATTCGTAGTCAAGCATCTTAACCACTCGACCATGGAGGCCGTCGTTGATTAATTAAATCATAGTATGAAAAACTTATACATGTATATTACTTGTATTTATATACTTATTAACGTTATATTCGTATGTATATAAGTTTATGGTAGTGCATATAACTACTTTTAATTGGTTTTATCATTATTTATCAAAAGCTGTTTAAAAAATTGCTGGTCACAACTTTACACACAAAAGTAAAACACGAATAGTTCTCATTTTCTGCATTTGCTTTTATGTCAAAGATTTCAAATCACCCCTATAACGATTAACTTTTCTTTGCTTTCCTTACCCTTAACCACGTTGTAAAATAACCGACCCTTGTACTATGAAACTGGGCGGCTTGGTTCTGTGTACGTTGGGGTGGTTTTCACCCCGATAGGGTGGTAATTATGTGCCTACAAATCTGATAAGGGTTGCCTGGCAACCTCAAGTAACAACAGATACAATCTCTCGGAAACTTGGCGAAAGGGGTGTTTAGTGGTCGTACAGGTTTTCAAGCCTTCACAGGGGTTATTTTATATTTTAATGCGTTCTTTAATCTTTTATCCGTAAATTTTCTGTGATATGGCGCTGATGAAAATTTATTGCTGGAAATTAAACAGTACCCGGTAATGTTACGTGGAATATTTTTTCTACGAATAAATCTCTTTTTAACTGAATAATCGCCGAAAAATGCAAATCTTATTGTGTCGATTTACATTCTTAATCATTTTTAGGGATTATTAAGCTTTTAACAGTAAATTACTGCACGTTCTGAAAACCATAACGTAAAAAAATATAATTTACCGCACGCGTGCAGAGAATGAAAAACTAAAAGATAATTTTTTTAGCTAATTCTTTAATAACATTGGTCAGTTTAGTACTTTTTTTAATAGGATGTCAATTTTCTTACATTTTTTTAAAATTCAAACCTTAACTTTTATTTTTAGTTTTCGAGTTCAATTTGTAGAACCCCATTAATTTTTTTTATTATAATTTAATTGAATTAAATTTAATATTACTATTATTTAGTTCTGCTAGTTTTAGTTTTTGTTTTGAGTGAGGTTTTTTTTTTTTCGGCGTTTAAGGCTATTATCAAACTATGGTTAGGCCATATGGAAACGGATAGTTTATTTGATTTTGGTTCCTTGTTTAAATACTAATAACCGTAAAAAACAAATTACCTCCACTTTGAAATAGAACATTTTTTTTGAATATCCATTTAAGCCTGTCCGGCTTTATAAAATTTGCCCTACCCTTTTCTATATATTTTTTTTAATTTTTTATTTATTTATTGTTATTATTTTTTTTTTAACTTTCAACAAAAATTCTAGCATGAGCTATAGAGCTTTGAAATACATGTTTATATTTTAAATGTAATGTAGGAAACTCAATTAATGGAGGACTGAACGCCATTGGCGCAAATAAGAAATTGTCCAAAGAAGCTAAGCTTGCAGTCCACAACAAAGTGCTTATACCAACCCTGATGTATGACAGTGAGGCATGTAACTGGCAGAGGAATAATGAAAGTAGACTGAATGCTGTGAAAATGAGGTCCCTGAGACGTATGTGCGGTAAATACATGTATGCGTAGTTAAAATAATCAAGAATACGACGCTTAGATAGTTTGGGCATATGGAGCAGATTAACGAAGAAAAGAGTATGCAAAGAATATATGACGCGAAAGTGCATGGAATAAAAAGTCGGGAAACCTGAAGAAAACATGGCACGATCAAGTGACTTAAATACTAGAGTTGAGCGATGTCAAGAGTCAGAATAATAGAAGAGTATGTATGAGACGATGTATCAATGTGAATGAAGCAAGGAGTGTGTGACAAGACAGAGTTGTATGGTGGTCCATCCTTTCTGCCTACCCTTAAAGGGAAACGATGTGATGGTTAGTTAGTTTAGTTATTTAATGGTCTTATGGTTTTCGAGGCTTTCGCCAACAACGCCATACAGCCACGGAGGGAGTTCCACGGCGCCCAATGTAATTACGTGTCTTTTCACATGTCCACGTCCGATGAGTATGAAACGCATGGAGGTTGTGTTTTGTACCGAGAAGGCAGGGAGGCCGTGATCGACATGTCGATGGGGGTAATGGTAAATATGGCGACAAGAATTATTAATGAACGAGGATTTACTTTGACGGGTTACAAGGAAATCTGGACTCTAAATACACCCGTCAGGAAAACAGAAATACACGATTGGAAATTTCATCAATTAATGTCGTAGATTCAAAAATATATCACAGTTACTGCATATGCTTTCACAACTTAACTGTTTGAGTATTTGCTTTAATTATTATATGAAATTTATTTTTCATTTGTATTTAGGAGAAAACACAGATTCAGACACAAGATAACAAATAAACAATATTAAACATAAATCATCCAAACTTCGTCTGTATTCAAACTATTTCCAAAAGTAAAATAAAATAAAATGCCCGTAAACCTAGTGTTAATAAGAAAATTCCTTTTCAGCCCTCTTTTGTAATCATATTTTTAAGAAACATTTATAAAAATGGAAAACCCATGTGTATCTAATTATTTAAAATTGTTGTTACACAGATCATTATTACGGCAGCGCTTGCGATTGAATATTCAGTCGCTAACGACATAATTAACTAGTTGTAAACTCCCATGAGTTAGACGTGACACATTTGGTTCAATCAATGTTATGCTTCATAAAGGCTTTCCGGCGTTCAGCACAGTTAATCATGTGAACAAGCATTACGTAAATGCATAGAACCTTATGTTGAAATATCGTAGTTAATTCGTACTATGGTGTGACATTTTGTTTAAATGAAGTTGTTATGTTTACATGGAAACATTATGCTGGAATAAAGTCTCAATTTTAATTGACCTCGTATTATGAGTTCCTACAGTTAATAACATACATAACTTTGCAGGCCGTCAAAAAATGAATTATCCAATGGACGATTATTTTTTCCAATAAATAGTTTTCTTTCTGTGCAATAAATTTACAGTGATCCTTACCATAAAGTTAAACAGGTCGACTTTCAATGGGTTTTACGCATACATTCGTAGAATTTTTCGTTTCCAAGGTGACAAAGTTCGGGAGCCAAGGTAAAACAAAATGGAGTTTTAAGTGCAATAAACTAATATTTTGGATAAATCTTATAGTTTGAGTTTAATCGAAGATTAGAGAATGTCAGACATTGTAAGGAACATTTATGCCAGTTACTCTTTTTTTGCAACTCTTTATTTTTATTTTTATAGTCAATATCGCGCAAGAGTCCCAACTGCTCCCAACCGTCTAGATCCAGTGAGACTATGGCATCCACAATTGGGGTATGTTGTGAAGCTGAAGGTAGTAGGGAGGGAAAAGAGATAAGGGAGAGGAAAGCTGGAAAGTATATGGCTATTCAGATCTGATCACCAAACACAGCTAAAGCAATTTCAAACAACGTTTCGATTCTAAATAATAATGGTTCACAAGGGCAATACTTGGAGTATCTACCACTCTGGAACGTGCCGCAAATATAAAATATAGTAAAACTATATACTATTGAATATGAATTTATTGTTTTATGCCACATATTAGTTGAATACAAATTATTTGCGCGCGCCGGGCTTGAACCCGTGACCTCTGGATTTGTAGTCGAGCGTTTTACTGCTTAACTAAGGAAGATGTCAAAACTCAGTATTTTTAACATGGTTTCGTATTGGTTGTATTAAAAATTAAAGTAAAGCTTTATAATGTTTGAAAATTACCTGCCTCTTCGAATTATCTGAATTATAGAAAAACATACGAAGGGAATATCTAATTCCATGAAAGCATGTCGTTTGATGGGGACAAACAATCTCGTAGACGATAGCCAGAAAGCCTTGTCCTTAGAAAAACAGTAATTCCATCTGGTTCATAGATAATTCATTCCTGAAACGCTTCGTCAGAACTTCATCAAATAATCATCCGTTCTTAGTAAAAACCGCTTTTTATTGTGAAAAGGATTTTACCTCAGTGTTTGAAATTCAAATTGATCGCCTATGATATGTTTTTCACACTAAACAAATATTTTAGAATATATGAATAGTAATATTCAATGAATCCATACATACATACGAGTATTTATTTTATTAATATTTATTTATTTATTAATACTTTATTTATTTTTATTAATGTTTAGAATTAATACGACACAGAAATATCCAAGTGAGACAGACATGAACCAAATCCATGTTTCATATTTCAACAAAATCAATAAATAAATAAAATATTACAGAAAACATTACACTAAACTTTGCACGGTTATTTATTATTCATTGCAGGTTTCGCTCTTTACCAGGAGTTGATTTCTTTTGTATGAGATAAATCTGCTACCAACATGAGGATTGTTTTTATTTTATTTTATTATTCATATGGTAAATAAGAAAGATAATGTTGTGATAAAAACGAACGGAAGAATTAAGACATATTATGGTGATTGAGTGCTTAGACAATGGATACATTATCACCTCTTTCACAGTCATTACGCAAATTACCTATGACAGTTCAAATGCATAATAGCTTCCAGTGTTGAGTATGGTATCACTTTAAAGCTGTTTGTGATGGATAACTTCCTTAACAACCTTTGACACTTGAAAACTGGCGATCACCAATCCCTGATTACTGGGGATTGCTGGTTCTGGCGGCTGAAGAGCGCTAACTGCTGCCGACGAAGGATGGCTGGTGACTGATGGCTGCTGATGGCTGATGATGAATGGGTCAGCCTTAAACTGAGGCATTAGGAAATCCACGGGCATAATAACTCCTGTGAATTCTCCCAGTGCCAAGGTTCAAAGCCGCCAATTAGTTCTTCTTGTTAGAACAACGCAGCTTCAGAAAGATTAATCACACTTCATATTGTTCATTAACAATGATTTATATAACGTCATGTTGCATACTCAGAGCAAGAATATGTATGGAGAGAGAGCCAAATATTTTTACTCAACCTATACAAATTCACGAAAAATCACTTTCTCCGGGTTTTCACGTCGTAAACCGTGAGAGAGAAAGAGACAAGACACGTTCCCACATAATATAGCACCACCATTCGGTATGTAAGCATGTTTCCGTCTCCCGCGTCTCCGGTGACTTTGCCTACTACGTTTTTTTATGCGGCATAAATCAGCGTTTTTTAGGTTATATCCTATATTTTCGTTCAGTACGATACTGTGAACATATGGTTTTACAAATAAACAAAAACATTATGTCGATATGTGCTATGAATGGATGCATACTCAAGCCCTAGCCCTAGCTACGCCCAAGTCAGGCAAATATCATATATACTGACTAAAAAAGCGCTTCTTCCTATATATTATTGCTCTAAGGTTGCATACAAAGCGTAATAAGATATATCTGACAGACCTCCCAACATGTTTCATCTTAATTAAAAAGAGTATAGGTAATTAGTTTTGTATATTGTAAAATGGTGAATGCCATATTGTCAACGTGTACTACGTTTTTGAAATTCAATGATGGTTAAATTTTTTAACGTGTTGCAACGTGTGAAAGATTTTATTTGTCTTAATAGAAAAAAAAGTCGTCTTTGAGCAAAAAGCATTTACCCTTTTTATCCAAAATTCGCTTTGGAAATGATAATATGTCTCGTTATACGTTGTATACCTTCAATCTAGGCTTTTTACCACCATAAATATGATAATAACCAAAAAACACTTTAGTTATTCGATAATCACTTAACATAAACATAACCAACTTCTTGCAGCTAGAAATGTTGTTTTAATCATAAATAACAATCTGCCCCAAAAACCCAGTAAATTTCGAGTTTATCACTTAGCATAAGTCATAATATTAACCTGACAGGAAGTTGTGTTATACACGATAAATCATTAATCATCGTCAATTTATTCATAGAAATGTATAATATTGTACCAATATAGTATACGAGTATTGAAAGTTTTTTCTTGATTAATAAAATGCTCTATTCTATAACACTAACGTATGTAACAAGTTATCAGTTTAACCTCCTACAAACTATTATATTATTACGTATAAAACTTGCATAATATTGTAAAATCCATTAAAAAACTGCACCGCCAACAGCCTATAAACTCTTTCCAAAGAACAGGAATAATTACAATTTCAAACAATTTAGTAATTTAATGAATTACGAGTATATTGTTCGTATCCTGGTGTAAACTGGCTAGATTAAAGGTTTTAATTAAAATTAAAAGTGTTTAACTTAAAAAAAAATATTGAGATGTACGACAATGTTAATAATCCAGTTTAAAATGTTCACAGCATTCAATCATTTTATCTATTTTTGAAACTGTTAACTCGTGATAGAATTTTATTTATCTATTTTTTTATGGCTTGTAATACAAGAGTCCTGATTGTTCCTAGTTGGGGTATTTTTTAAGGTTGAAGGTAGTAGAGAGGAGAAAAAAATGGGGAAGAGAAAGGTTGGGAAGTACCTGGCTATTCAAATCTGGTCACCAAACAGGGCTAAAGCCATTTCAAGCTAAGCTTCAATTCTGAATATGGTATTTCACCAGGGCGATACTTAAAGTACCTACCCCACTGGAACGCGCCGCAAATAAATTTACGTTATTTTATATGAATTGAATGTGTTATGACACATATTAATTAAACAAAGTTGTTTGGCGCACGTCGGGTTTGAACCCGCGACCTTTGGTTTCGGAGTCGAGCGTCTTACCACTCAACCACGGAGGTCGTCATTAAAATTAAATCATGGAAATGAAATTTCACCACGAGCAGCTTCGAAATAAGAAATAATAACGAGTAACTGTTTACTGAAGGCGTCTACCACTCTGGAACATGCCGAACAAATACAGTATATTATTTAATATGAATTGAATGTGTTACGACATATATTAATTAAATGAAATATATTTGCGCACGCCGGATTTGAACCCGTAATCTCGGGATTGGTAGTCGAGCGTCTTACCGCTAGATCACGGAGGCCGTCGTTCTATTTCAATAATTAAAAAATACTAAATTTTAAGCTTTATCCCACTATTTTTTATTAAAACCGGACCGCTTTCACCATTTAACGGGAATCTTCAGACTGGTACAATTTTAAGAGAATCTTTGGTTTATCTACTATTTATGTCCAGAATGAACGCTTATTGGCTCCATATAACATACAATTTAAAAGTTTGTTAAATTTGTTGATCATTGTAAAATTGACTCACCTTCTCTGTTGCAACTCATCCAGTTCAACGTTCCTTGCCGTAAACTCGGAAACAATAAATTGCTCTTCCTCAATCATCACTCTACTAATTATGGTTATCATTCTCCACTGTCCAGAATGTCAAGACTTGTTAACTCAAGCTTTTTTGAAAATTTTGGTTGCAGTCTAAATGATTTTTTTCATTCTTTACCACTCCAAAACTTTGACTTGACCTTGGTTTTGATTTGAATGTTCTTTCTTATTTATATTTTATCCTATCTGAATCATTTAATATTATGTACGTGCTGTTCTTTCTCTGTTGCTCTTTTTTTCATTTCGTGTTATGTATTTTTTTGTAATTTGACTTTCGTCCGTTATTTTATAAATGAATAAGTAATAAATAAATAAATTAGTACGTCTATAGAATTGATTAAAATAGTTTCACTAATTGTGTGTGGACGTTAATAATTAAATGTCTTTTCATTTTCTTAGGGAATTAATTCTAATTAAACGTACGACTTTACAGCGAAGAAGTCAAAAATAGTAACTCGGTTGTTATAATAGATAAACACCCATAATAATAATAATATAAACACGAACATTTACGAGATGCAATTATTGTTGAATTTATTAACTGTTATATCTAAGCTCAGAGAAGATTTAAAAATTCCTATAAAAAGTTATGGGCTAAGCATTTGAATACTAGCACTCCTTAGCTTAAATTTATAGTCAAAGAAACGTTCATCTATAAAACAGAATAATGGGTAGTAAAGTGCAGAATTATTACACAACTATCAGAAATATTGTGTTTTCTGATTAAAGATTGCAGAATGGATTTTTTTTCTGTTTTGATGCATTTATACAAGGGGTCAGGAAACTCGGGGTACAAGCGAACGACTAGTCAATTAATAATCATAATATTTGGATGATTTGTATAGCGCCGTTTCTGTAAAGAAATCACCTCAAGGGCGCTGTAACTTGCACATTATATTTAGAGTCAATTTTGAGGTATAATTTGAGCTTTCGTTTTGCAGTAAATTGAGTTTGAAGGTGATTTTAAAAAATCGAATTCGTAATATTTAGTCGCGACTGGTTTACTTTAAGTTTTTCGTTGTTTTTTTATAGTGTGTTGAGAGAAAACAAGGCTTCAATACTTTCTCAACCCAAAGGTTTCCGAAAAAATGTAAATAAGTTTTTTTTTAAAGTATTTAAATGATTAGATTGAAAAATATTTTAATATTAAAATTGGAATTAACTAAACTAAAAAAAACAATGATCACGACCGAGACTCTCTAATTGAGTAGAGGTTCCGAGTTCGTGTCTCGGTCATAACCATTTTTCTTTTTGGTTTCTGGCTTTTTTCTGTTTCATATTTGTGTTTTAGATTATTGATTTTATTTAAATATTTAATTTAAATTATTTTATTTGGGTTCTCTATATGCTGCAGACGATCGCTTATTTGCATAACACGTTTAAAAATAAGATTTGTTTAAAATCAGAGAATATAAGAGACAATTGTAACTGTGACCTTTGTGCGAAGAAAGCAAACACAAATATACAAATTATTACACTATATCATTAAAACATTATTAAAGTCCTGAATGTAACAAAAATAATTTATAGATTAAAGATTCACAATTGCTAATTAATATTTTTAGATTTATTTACAGATATTTAATATCCAGATTGACTTATTGTGATTTCTAGATCAATATCGTAATTGTCATTTGGAAAAGAGAACATGCTTCAAAATAGCTTTTTAAAATGAATTAATAACGCTTTTTTGAAATGTGAAACAATCAAATCTAACCAAGCCTTTGAAACTTCACACGTTTCAAAGACGATTGTTTAAATATAAACTCCTATCACGTTTTTTAAAATGTATTCATTTATCATTAATTTACATGAAAAGTTTTAATTTAACACTTTTTCTCATTTTGTACATCGTTTCATTTTTATTTTACCATATTACAATTCGACATGTACTAAAGCTTCATAAAAAAAACTCAAGCAGAGTGGGAAATACTCTTGGTATCACCTTGGTGAAATACCCACCACTATTCAGAATACTAACGTTGCTTGAAATAGCTTTGGCCGTGTGACTAGACCTAAATAATAAGGTACTTTCCAGCCTTCATCTTTTCCATCTCCTTCTTTTCCCTCTAAACTTCCTTCACCCTCAAAACATAGCGATGATTAAAGCAGTAAAAAAAATCTTTTGATTTCAAGACTACCATAATTCAATAACAACATTGTAAGCCAAATTTTGAATAAATCAACAACGTCATTGATTGTGTAAATACATTATTAATGATAAGCTCAAAGTAATATTTATTTCTGCTTCAATAACCAATCTAGTATAATATAATAATAATATGAAGTCGTTGAGTCTCGACTCTAAGTTGGAACGCAAACACTTCTACCCTCTCTTCTCTGAGTAGCTCTCCAATGGAACACGCCTCGAATCTTAAACCAATATTATCCTAAGTTTGAATTTACTTTGACTTCTGTAGCCGTAACGGTAACCATAGCGTCGTGCTGTACGTTAAATACATTTCACATATCTCTATCATTTAACACGAGATGAAAAATTATTTGCTCGATCGTTTAGAGACGAGAAATTAAATCATTACTCGTTGGGTGTTAATAAAATTAAAATAAGTCCCTCCAATACCTGACGGCCTCCGTGGTCAAGTGGTTAAGACAAATCCTGGCGTTTGCAAATGCATACAATAGTATGTGTCATAACACATTTAATTCATATAAAATAACAAATAGTGTTTTTCTAGCACTTTTCAGAATGATAGATACTCTTAAGTATCGCCAATAATAATAACCACCATTCAGAATCGAAACGTTGCTTGAAATGGCTTGAGCCGTGTTTGGTGACCAGATTTAAATAGCTAGGTACTTCCCAAACTTTACGTATGCACAACATACCCCAATTGGAGATGCCATAGTCTCACTGGCTTCAGACGGTAGAGAGAAGTTGGGACTTTTGTGTAATATTTAATACAAAAACTAAAAATAAAAAAATCTTATAAATGAAATGTTTTTTTTCGTAGTCTGTGGATGGGTACCATCTGTCAATTTGATTTTATTGATCTTGAGTCTTCAAGATACACAAGCAGGTTAGAGAAAGCTCAAACGTGTACAAATCATTTTACAACAAAGCTGTCAAGATTAAAATATAAGACCCGTTCTAACACAGGAAATGTCGAACGTGTACAGATGTAGTACACGTTTGTCGTTCGGCCATTCACCACTGACGAAACTATTTCTAATGTTAATTTATTTTTATTTTTATAGTGAATACTGCACATAAAACCTCACCGGCTAGAGCCAGTGAGACTATGGCATCCCCAAATGGTGTATTTTGTGAGACTTGTGCATCTACCATTGAAATACCAATAGAATAGTACTGCATTACAACCTGAAGTCTTATTCCTAAAGATTCATCTTTTTCCCATATTTTCTTCAGATTCTACGCAGCGGGACTATTATGCGCCCAACACAGTTGACATTCGATGTGTGAGATCGGGTCGCTTTTACGACTCGTTCAAGTTTTCAATACCTCGGCTGTGGAACGATGTTTCCTCCCTCTTTCAACATGGGTCTCTTTAAGACTCATGTTTATCCAAAAAAAAAAAAATTATCATGTTTATTCCTTCCTTTACCCAAAAAGACACACAGCATCTTCAAATATGGGAAATAATTTTCCTCAAGACCTTCTGTGTGCAGTCAATGTAAAAAAGAGGATTCACATACTTTTTAATAATTCAATGATTAATGATTCTAAAATAACCATTTTTTCGTAGGCAAAGTGGTGTGGTTCAACTGCTTCTGTTTTCAAGTCACGTTTTTTTGTCGTTTTTGTTTCGATGAATTCGACAAGTGGCCAACTGTCTTCGATTTCTCCGCAGATTTATTATTCTAGACCAAGTATTCATCCAAAGTAGCGTTCTATCTCTTTCTCACACCCACAATACAAGACGACTTTCAGTCGGCAGCACGGCACGGTCAAATAATTCTTCTAACGTGTCTGCACAAATCATTTGGCTATGAATAAATAATTTACATATATATCCTGGGCGACAGAAATCCGTTGAACATCATCGCCTCATCAACATAACCATACGAGCATTCGCCGTCCAGTGTCCTCTGTGTATTGACAGTCGCGCGGGGTGTCGGCGATGCGCCCTGCATGGGAAATTTGTCCACGAGGTGTCGGGCCTACTATGGGGCGTGATACTATGTCCAATATTCTGAGAATAGGAGGTTGAATCAAATACCTTATTAAATCGTGTCGGTGAGGCGTTGGTGGGTCGTTTGAAGGTATACACCATCATATATGATTCTTCATAACGATCGGGCGTAGTAGACTATCGCCCCTGTCTGAGAGTAATGCAACTGGGTTTTCTTCAGTAAATATCTCATTTTTTTAACATGAAACCGTACAGGAGTTCCAATTGGCCGGAGCTGGTGAAAAAATGGTACCTACATCGTTGAGATGGTCTTAGACTTAAGGATTTAGAAGGGTTGAAAAGTACTTGTATATTCAGATATAACTATTTCGAGCAAGATTTCGATGTCTTCGAGTAAAGGTCTTTCTCAAAAGCGATTCGCAGGTGTTTACATTTTAAGTATGAACCCTGCAATGCTAATTCAAGCATTGGCCTAAAACCGAAAACAATATTATCCAGTTCAACATTCCTTGCCGTAGACTCAGAAACAAGGAATTGCTGTTCCTCAATCATCACAATACTAATTATGGGTATAATTCTCCAATGTCCAGAATGTCAAGACTTGTTAACTCAAGTCATGGTCTTGAAATTTTTGGTAGCAGTCCAAATGATTTGTGTCATTCTTTACGACTCTATCAAAACTTTGACTAGATCATGGCTTGAATGTTTTCTCTGATGTTTATTTTGTCCTATTTTTGTCATCGGTTTATTTATTATTATGTATGTGCTATTTCTTCTCTGTTGCTCTTTTTTCCATTTCGTGTTTTTTGTGTCTTTTTTGTTATTGGACTTTAGTCCGTTAATTTATAAATAAATTAGAATGACCGGCTAGTAGCTGAGTGGACTAAAGCGTTGGATTCCCACCCGGGCGTCATGTTGAACACTTCTTCTGCTAGCTAAGTCATACATCATTACACAAACATTTTACGCGCATTATGACGGAGGTAGCAGTTTTTCAAATGGACGTAATTATGCAGAAAGCGTCCGACCTACAATTTGCCAAAATCGAGTTTTACATGTTTTTTCTATAGATAAATTCAACATTAATATCAGCTGAAAACATCCAAGCTCCTGCAATAGATTTAATGAAATATTTTTTTTTTACTAACACACATTACATAAATTTGACTTGAATTGAAATTTGAAAACATTATTAAATGTAGGATAACATGAAAAATACATGTGTTTAATAAACACAATAATATATTAAAAATGAACTATTCATTAAAATGCTCACAAAGAAGAAGAAAATAGTGATATTTACTTTACAAATGCCGATAACGCATATTAATGCTCTTTTATCGTCACATTTTCAAACGCTTTTTTCTCAGTTTAATATTTTTGGGGTTGGATGCTTTCTGCATAACAACGTCCACATATTGTTAGGTTATTCGCAATTCGAGAATGTTTGTCTTTCTTTAAAATTAAATTAGATTAAAAATAATCTTCCATAGAACATTAAAAAAAAAGATTTGGGACACAGTCAAACCTAATTACAATATACCTGTTTTATAAAAAATCTAGTAGTTGTAGTAACTAGTAATGCTTAATATATATATTATACATTACTGTGTGCACCTAATGTAAATGGTAAATACATTTTATAATGGCACACATTGTACAAGAATGGCTAATAGTTTTAATTAACTTCTCCATCAGCCATATTGCTATCTGATGAATGAATAATCAGCAGCGTATAAGACAGAAATGACAATGATTTATATCTCAATCAATACGTGACATGTCCGTACTATAGGAACACGTTTCGAAACCACAATACGAAGAACTTAACACCTGTCCTACACTTCAGCCATTTCCGCGTCGATCTACAATGCGGCTACAACTCTCTTATTAGGAGGATGATAATTATTCGATTAATGCTGCATTCCTGTACAATAATATAAACGCATTTCTGCAAAGTATAATGGGCGCACTGGTGGTTATCCATAGGAAGCTTGTGTGCAGAAATCTCCAAGACAAACATAAATTATAATATTTCTACGCTTTAAACAGCGCCCCACTAAAACTTTATGGCATAAAACTTCGTCCATGAGAGCGGAATCCAGAACCAATACCCGTGCCAATGGACAAACTGTTCCCATAGGATACTTCATACAACAAAAAAATCTTTCTATTATAGTGACAGGCAGAAACGTGCACTTTATGAAAGCACATAAGCACTGCCTACCCTGGCATACTCGCATACAAATATGTATAATATTAGATTATTTAATATGAAATAATTACAAAAAAAGATACTCGTGAAAATTAGCTAATCTCACCGACTGTCCTACTATAACGCGTATAAGCAGGACTACATATGCTCAAACGCCGCCAAATTCAGAGTAGATTATTTTGTGTTTGCTGTACTACACAAAATATGTATGCTGTGAGCTGTTGCCCGTTCAAGTTCGTTTGCGTTGTTATTTTTGTTAGTGTCTAAGACAGGGCTTTTACAGAAAAAAATCAATAGCAATCAGTAACATCTGTTGGTAACTATCAGTTTTATAAATTAATCTGTTGTTTTTTTTTCCTACTGCCTACCCTGACCAAAAACTCTGTACACGCCACTGGTGATAGGTATCATCAGACCTCAAATATTAGTCATTTTGAGCGGTGTTCTTTCTTGTAGTATCTATATGAACCATAAGAAATTGGTCAAATGTCTTGAAGAGATTTGCTATATTGTTGTGAAATTTAAAAAAATGTACATATTTTTGTTTTTTTTTCTGTTTTCCCACATTAAAACATTTTTTTTTGTCTTTGAATTTGCCAATCTAACCGACAACTAATTGATTTTTAATTGAACGGTGTTTTTTTTTTCTGTCTTTAAACTCTGATTAAATTTTATTAAGAATGACCATGAACCGCCACTGATGACTGCCGCATCAAGTTGCGTATTTCTGACCATATTGCACGAAAAGCTACCACTGCACAGTAATAATAGCAAGTAAAGTTCAAACGAGAGCCACACACCTTGCACAATGTGAAGATCGTTCAAGATTATTAATTGCACTATAATTTTCTATTACGTTGGCAAATAA
This sequence comes from Drusus annulatus, assembly GCA_022651775.1. Taxonomy (NCBI): domain Eukaryota; kingdom Metazoa; phylum Arthropoda; class Insecta; order Trichoptera; family Limnephilidae; genus Drusus; species Drusus annulatus. Next base: position 164,854 of record JAGWCC010000043.1, on the reverse strand, counting down.
TTTTGTTATTTCGCGGGAGATAGCCTTTCTACAGCACGGGCAGATATTATTGTAACATTACGTAATATTGATGATAGCATCACGTTCAGGGTAACTTATTTGCGTGGAAACATTGTAACGATTTTTTTGTTTCAATTGTTTGCGTTCATTTGAATATTGTACGCTTGAACTGGTTATTTGCAGTGTGGTTCTTAAATGTATCAATATTATTTATGGTTTTAAAGTTTATTTTGTAGAACTCCATTTTAATTTTTAGGTTTTTTACTTTTATTTAAACAATAATTATTATTAATTTAAATTTTTAAAAACAGTTTTTAGTTAAAAGGGATGTAATTATTTTTTGAAACAGATATTTCGCCTAAGGGCATTAAAACTGTGGAGAAACCACATTATTTGAACTATTTATATCATGTTTAATGTTATTATTATTTTTATTTTTAACTACCAATGTCCCCACAGGTTTTTCTGATAAATTGTAATTGTCCACATTAAGATGGGGAGTTTCACCTAAGGGTATACTATTGTTTGACAAAAGGAGGGGCATTGGTGTTTCCTAATTCGTTTTAAGAAACGGGGTTTTATTTTTATTAATTTGGTTGATAATTATATCTGAATTATTTTTCTTAATTTTCGGACTGAAGAATGGATCCCATTTATTAACTTAAAGTTTGGATCATTTGAATTTTTACTAAACCGGCCTTTTGTTTTCTAAATGCAGAGGAGTTATCTTGTTATTATTTTTAAAATGTGGATTTTCGTTTAAGAGATGTTTGGCAAATTGTGAAGCTTATTTTATTTTTGTTTTTAAATGCTCTTAAACGAAGAAAGGATCTTAAAGGACCGGCCGGTTTGTTAATGTATACAGCATTGCATTCATCACGCCTAAGAAATAAATGACACGATTTTTTAATTAAGTGACTTGGGTTTTGAATTTTTGATGAGAAGATCCAATATTATTTTTGTGCGGAAGGCAATATCCAAGCCACATTTTTTGAGAACTTTAAGCAAAGTTTTTGTAGATGTTGGTCCGTCTTGAAACATCCAAAATTATTTATTTTTGTATTAGTCGTCGGGTAAATTAAGTTAAGGTTATTTTTATGTTTTTTACTATTTATTATTTTTTCAACACTATCCTTTTTGAAAAATATTTTTAGCAATAGTTAAATTTAGATTTTTCTCTCCCTCTCATATGATGCTTTATCCAGTGGTAAAGGTTTCAGTCTATGTACCATTGAATGGTACTGTGACAGTTTGTACCATGGGTGTAACTTGAGGCTGAATATAGTGAGAACGAGGAAGAAGAAATGAAAGAGCAAGGTCGATAAGTATCCACCTTTACGTTAAAATCTGGTAATTGGACATAGCTAATACCTTGAAGAGAAACAAAAAAATTTCTTCCAATCGGGGACGAGGTAAAACGGAAAAACTATACTTAATCATTTATAAAAACATGAATATCATGTTTTACCGTCATTGGATTTGAATCAGCAACCACTGAACCAAAGATAGGAAACCTGTTATCTGAGACATAGATGTCTTGGTCATCATTTAATTTATTTTATATTTAGTTGGTGACTATTGTGATTAGGCGTAATACTATTTATTCAATGAATTAGTATCTACAGGTTTCTGTATTACGTGTTTAAATTATCTTGACGGCTTAGATTAAGAAAATGATAGACGTTACGTGTCATCGTAAGTATTAATGTTACCTCACCAAGAACCCTTCTCACTGAGTGCCCTCTTAAAGTAGTCTTGAGACTTGGGATGACTCATCATGATACCCGAGAGAACAGTTAATTATATGCTTACTTCTTAATCGGTGTGTATCAAATAAAATGCATAATTGAGATGGTATTTTCAAGACTAAGCAAATTAGCTGTGGTTTAAAACGATAGTACAAAAAAGTTTTATGTTTATCTCGAATAATAATTAATGAATGCTTTCAGACAACTATCACTTTCTTTGTATGGTTTTATGTTTGTTTTTATTGTTTATGGAGCAAAATCATCAATTTAAACGGCTTAAAGCTTTCTCCGCTCCGGATTTTTTTAAAATTATAATTAATCGGCTGTTAAAAAAGCTTAAGTTGAGATATTAATTAAATTTATATGATTATTTTTAAAACGCTTTGAGTCTTTGTATTTGGGTCAAATACGAAATATAAAATAATATTCGTTTATTGTAGGAATGTAAACCACATAGGTAAAATATAATAATATTTCATTACTTAGCTCCGCTCTAATTTCAACAATGTTTTTAAAAATCTGTTTATTCATCAAACAATTACTGAAAAAAAATTAAACAAAAACATGGGATTTTGTTTCTGCTTTTTTGACAAGTGAATTGATAGTTCGAAATGTTTTAGTTTATTGTGAAAACCTTGGTACTGGAAGCCACAAATTCTTATGTTGATTTAGGAATAACAGAAATTCTGAGAGCTTTCATGACGTCCGAGCTCACCGTTCGAGTTATATTGCTTGTTGAATTTTTTAGGTTCTTACCATCTTGTTTTTCACCCAGTTCTTACCTTAACCAACCATTTTACAATATTTGAGAGTTACGTGAAAAAACGTGTTCGTTCGTTGGTGCCTCGTTTGGTCGTTCGGTTTGTTGTTGTTCTTAAAGTAATTTTAAATTAACTGTGTATTTTGTTGTGATGTTCGTTAATAATATAATGTGTAAGAATAATCAAGAACTTCAATTTCATCGGTGAGTGAATTGATTTCCTACTTCTTTCATTCCATAATCTCTCCACATCCATAATAAGACACTTCCATCAAGTAGTATAGTTGATTGTTTTACAGTCCACTATTTCCCAAATTCATTTGAAGCTGAAAACACATTTGGTGTTTTATCGTAGCTTTGGATCCAACACTGCTGCTTCACTCAATGTGCATTACTTCTTTTTAAGATTTTCCAGAGTGTGTTGATCGAGTTATACATTAAAAATTACAGCTCACAAATAAATAAAAAGATTTAACGCCCAATTTAAATATTCATAATGATAAAAATATTAATACCATGCTTTTAAAACTTGTCACATTTGTTGCACTCATGCCGAAGAAGTCGACAAAGTCATAAAGTTTTTTATTCATAAAATCAGATGCGTAAACATGTTTAAATATATTTTTTAATATAACTCACCATTAATCTTTACTTGCTTCTGATCTCCTGTCCACTTCTCGCGGTGGTCCTGTCAAATCTGCAACCAAAACATACAAAAATATGTTAATACGCCAGCATTATTGTATTAATTTATCCATTCATCACGAGAGCATCCAGTTACAGTTACAGAGGATGATTTATGGACCGCGGATCAAGGCTTTACTGCGCGAGGTCAAAAGGTCGCAGTTTCAAATATTCACAAATTTTCGAAAGTTAAATTCGGAAAGCTTTAACCTCGAGTATCGAAAAGAGACTCTTTTTAATGCTTTCTTGGTAGAGCGGTAAAGTTCTTACTTAGTCCAGAGACCGAGGAATCAAACCCGACATTTTATTTATAAAAAATGTAAATACTGCCCTGAACCAGTGGGACTTTGGCGTCCCTAATCAGGGTATGTTATGAGGCTGAAAAGAGAGAGTAGTAACATTAGATGGTAAGGTGGAAGGTTACAAAGAACCTGGATTTTCAGATCTGGTCACAAACCACCGCCAAAGCCATTTCAAATAACTGAATGGTGGACTTTTACCTGGGCTTTAATGAGAGTATCTACCACTTTGGGTATTTTTTATAGTTTTTGTAGTTAAAAGATGATAAGAACGAGATACATTCCAATATTTTCCTGTTTTATTTCACTTGTAAACGTCTATTCTCAATCGGGGTGTTATAGCCCCACTCGCTCCAGGCAGACACATTTCACGAGGCTTGTAGTATAATTATTTCCATAGAAATTATCATACAAGATAATTTTTCCAGCCTTTGGGTAAGAGTTGTTAAGGCGGCTCGTTACCGTTATTCAGATAACCTTTCGCGGAAAGCCTCATTAAGAATAAGATCAAGAAAGGCACGCCTATTGCGTCAATCAGCCTCGGGAGGCGGCTGTTCCCAGATAACACTTGAGAATGCAACGCAAAATGGGCAAAACATAAAGGTTGGAAATTCAATGAGCTTTTAATATTTTTCTTCTTCGAAGAAATAAGATATGCTATTACAATTCAACGCTTAATATTATCTATCACTTTGCCAAATGCCTGTGACGACTGTTTTTTTTTTTTTTTTAAATATTCTCATTGTAACTAATTTGTGTGCTTAAAATGAAACATTGTGGAAATGATTACCAAAATGTATTTAATATTGACAAAAGTAGGAATCAAAAACATTGATGTTGTCTATTACGATTAATATGTTTTTTTTTTTAAACATTTCATACACACATAAATAATAATACGTATTTTCTAAATACAGCCATTCGATTAGTAATCGTTACAATAAATTCATAACATAAATTTCAACTGTTTTTTTTGTATTTTCATCTAATTTATATCATTTGATAATTTGTCAAATATATTTACAGCTCCGTGCATCAATTAATTTTGACTTTATGACTTTTTCTGAAAGGTGGTTTTATTTGGTTTAACTTTTTATCACATATTCCAGTGATGCATGTCCATTAGTTATTTGGTAGATCACAAAATAAAGGGTAGAAGTAAATAATTTGCTTAGTGATTTTAGCTTTAAACCCAGGGGTTAGGTTCGAACTTAGTGCATATTTAAAATATGAAAAAAATTAACCCCTTTTAAGTTGTTCTTTCGCTTCGTTTGAGAAAGAAAGATTTTTACACATTAATTAAGATTTTTTGGGTTACTTTCATAATCAAACTGTTGAAAAATTATAATTCAAATTTAAACTTCGTTTGAACTGGCTTTAACTATGTTAAATTTAATTTTTTTAAAGATTCAGATTTTTCGTGAGTTTTATTATCCCTTTGCATTCCTTTTACATCTCTTAGCACATGGCAACATTTCACAATTGGGGGTGTCAAAGTTCTTCAAGCTCCGGTCAATACAACTCTTCCCAAATGATTACAATGATGTTTTTTATTTATTTAAATTGAATTTAAAGGTGAGATAGAAAACCGTTCCACTTGCATAACTATATTATCCAACGGTTCACCAGTTCATATAGCACCTGCCTATAACGGCTCTCCTAGTATGCTACTATTAATTTAATAGGCCTGGTACTATTTAGCGATTGTCTGGTCGGCGGGTGATGGCTAAGCCTACCTTGGGCATCTAGCTAACACACGCCTCCGCATCTAGCGGATAGCTGCTCAATGAAAGGTAAGCTTATCTGCCAGTTAGTTAGTCATACAATTCCTGTAATAAATTTTTCAGATTTAAGCTTTCAAATGAACGGGATTATGTTTGATTGGTGATACAATGGAGAAAATTATTGCTGGATTTTATCATTTAGTATTCAGTGCAGACTTCCTATTACGTAATATAGAGATTTTAAAAGATTCTCTCGCTGAATGTCTTATTAAAATGTTCGGTGCTTGGAGTAAGAGTATACATGGAGGGAGAGCTAAATATTTTTACCCAACCTATACAAATTTACGATAAATCAATTTCTCCTGGTTTTTACGTCATATACCAGATATATATCAGATTGATGAAAACAAAAAAAATCGCATAATATTGCAGCACTTCTAAGAATGTTCTCCGTCCGCGCTAACTTCACATCATCAAGTCGCATAACTTACGTCAACGGATTTTGAGATTATTTCCGATATTTGTGTTGATTAAAGTTTTCGCAGTGGTTATACAAATAAATCAAACATAATGGTGATATGTGCTATGCGTGAATTTTTAAATTAGACCAAACTCAGATTATAAAATATCACTTTTCAGAGGTATTTCAACAGTTTTACATATTTTTGACTGACCTTTAGAATTTTCACATTTTTAATGATATAAAGACATAAAATCAACAAAAACAAATTATTTAGGAAAACCTTCTGTAATTAGTGTTTGTGCGATATTTTGACTTGTTAAATCTTTTAAATGGTGTATTGATATTGTTTTGTTTAATGTCTTCAAATGTGTTTATTGAAAATGTCTGAATTCCATGTGGGCGTTGACCATAGGCTATTTAATATATCTTTGTCTTTTTCTTTCGAGTTAGTATAAAGTCAACCGACCTGACTACACTGTTTCGCAAAGGTACCTCCCCATATATTCTTACTCCAAGGTTCGGTCTTACTTCCTGAAAAATCGTATATGAAATAAGATTCCTAATATTTAATTAAATATATATTTTGATGCTTTTTGATTTTGCAATGTTGGGTAGAAAAAAGCTCAGATATCAGATTTTTTTCCTCATTCTCTGATTTTGTTAGAATATTACACGATTCAACATACCACACATACAGTGTCAGCAAGTCTATATCTGTACAGGAAGAAAAACTTTTATAAAAACTGTTAGAACATTAGTTTTCTACTTTTAGCATAAAAAAGTAAACTATTTTTTTCGTGGATCGATTTTTCAATTGATTAAAAGATAAACTTTAAATTATGATATCACATTACACGCAGAGTTTGGTAAAATTAAGTGTTGTTTACAAACACTGAATAATATATTTTTATTTACACCAGTTTATTTAAATTAAGTGCGTGCTTACTAATTGTTGGCCACCGAAAAATGCGGCAATTTTTTAAGCTTGTTGGCTTTAAATCATTAAGTATAAATATTTTGTTTTGTGAGTACGTACCTACGTACTACGTAAAAGTGTGAATTTTTCAAATTTAATACAAATGTTAATATAAATTATTAAATTTAAAAAATCATATTTTTAATCCTTACCTACTTTATAAAGTACCCTCCTATAATGTATTTCAACAGACATTATTCTATATTTGAAATGGGTGGATTAAAACAACTAGAACAAATTCTCAGCAAGTCAAGTTACATCCCATGATTTTTCGTGGGTATTTTATAATGGTTTTCAATTTAAATTATGTAAAAAAAAACACTTTTGACGGGTGTTTTCCGCCTTGAAATAGCCAAAATTGCATCCGATATTAGTATACTACCCCTTACACATAGATTTTATTTTTATGTTCGATCACTTAAAAATATATATATAATTCATTCATAAATATAAAACTTTCTTCACATTTTGAGATAGACCTATGTTAATTACGTATTTGCAGATGAGTAATTTTGCACAAGGAACGTCGATGTTAAAATCATTCTATCGTTGAGGAAAGCTCGAGCGGCGCTGTTTGGTGTCATGAAACCGGTGTCAATATTGCGGCGCCCCGGGTGCCTTCTGCGAACGAGAGATACTTCTATCTTCGGCCCGTTAAGTGTTGACATTTATCGATAATAATTGACGATAGAATAATCAGTCACTCCAGGCATACAGTGAGTGCACATTAAAAGTTTCCAGGTAATGGCACTAGGCACAATAACCGATTTACCAGTATTATAATAATATTTTACGAAGTAGTTTACACCTGTGAAGCACTAACTTCTATGTTTTGCACTACCTGCGCCGTACAACAAAACTTTAGAATGCACTCGATGACTTGGCTGGCGGGTTTTCTTTAGGGCAAAACTTTTAATGAAAAATAATTCAAATATCCACCTAACTATAAAGTTAAAAATCTGATCGGAAGTTTTACCAAATTGAGGTAATTTTGAGCTCTGGCACCATGAAATTTGCTAGCTGTTTCTGTCTGGTATTTCAATGTCATACATTAAAAAAAAATTACAACGTCATATTATTAAATATTATACTTTTACCATTTATCACTAGGAGAAAAGAGTTTTAAAACTTGGGCGATGCTGTGCAGTAACTATTTAGGGTGTGTCACCACCTCTGAGTAAACTTCCGATTAACTACTCTTTAAGTAATTCTAATCAAAGGATTAACACGGCGGTAACTGGTAAGACCGTTTCATCATCGTCAAGCAGCTCCAATTAGTCAATTGTAGAATTGAGTGCTAAATATTTTAAACAGATTTACGCGTACCGTAACTCGGCTGTGATGAAATAAATCATATACACTACTCGGCGAGTTGCGCTGATCGCCAGTTTACTTGATTGATTACTTTCTACGAAATTACAATATTTGTATATTTCCCAAGGAACAGGTCGCTCTTCTCAATTCGGATTATGGCCACGAGATATTTTTCCACCTCGGGGCTACATTTTTCTTTTCAAGCATGCGGCCAGACTTATGGACGTCCATAAAATTAACATTTTATCTTTTTCTGACTAACACTAGCTGATCTCATGAAGCGGTCGTATATGGATATCGGTATCACCGCATAAGACTAGACAAGTTTCCCATCATTCAGTTGTTCCTTATTAATTATCGCTTTAGGAGTTAATCAAGAAATTGTAAAAACACATAAATTAGAAATTCATACCAAGAAACAATCTCTAAGAGTATGTTTGCCACGTTTCATCCGATTTGCACGAGTATTAATCCATTGTTATAATGGGAACATCAATTGATTCAACGATTTAATATTTAATTTGAAACTTCCGATTGAGTTGCTGTGCAAATTATCAATTTTAGGCACTTTTTTAAGCAACCTTTACGTGCACAAAATATGCCGTATATTATTCATGTAATTTAAAACAATATTTTCTCTGCAGGAGGTCCTGAAGTTTCCTTTGCGGTCTATGTCATCCTTGAGGATGTTGTGCAGAAAGTATTTTTAATAAGAGGAAGGAGTGAATCTGTCTTGAAAAGACCCACGTTGAAAGAAGAAGGAAATGAGGTGAGTGTTTAATTTCGTTCAATAAATTAGTGATTCATACAAAGTGACCATCTTCTCACGAAAAAAATATATGTAAAATTAGTTTGCCTAAGTCATTGGGTAAATAAGTGGGTACTGTAATTTAATAGCTATTTCTTTGAAAACAATAAAAAAATACGAAATCTACAAAAATAACTCTTAACATGACCCAACTCAAGTATTTGATTCGTTTAATCATGCTATGTCTTTCTCCGACAACTTTGACTTTTTCTACCATTTGGTTTCCCGTCATATATTCATCTTACACTCATTTTATCTCTCTTTACATGTTCAAACCATCTATCAGCCCTTTTATATTTTTTCTCTTTACGCATACATCAACCTTGACTTTTTTCCGGAATTCCACATTCGAGATACGGTCATATGTGGTTTTATTACACGTAATCCTCAAATCTCCGAGGTGTAGGTATGGTAAACTTTTCTACAGAATTCGATTTATTTTCATCCATCCAGTTTCATGCCTCAATAAAACATATTAGGATTGGTATCGCCCTTCCACGGTTGACTGCTAGCTTCGCTTCTTTTGTCAATTTTTTGCTGGCAATTACCACTAGTAAAAAAATAAAAATTCATAACTTAAAATTGAATTGAAAATCCAATGTGTGTTATAAAGGAAACAATTGAAGGTATGTACAATAAAATTTAAATTTCAAGTGAATGGCTTGAAGCACTCAATGCTACTATTACACTTTATGTATTTCTGGCAGAAAACAATGAACCTACATTTGTTTTGGGCTTAAATGAATTTGATGGGCCGTGAGCAACAAGGTTATGGTGCAATAATCATAAGGAAATGACTGCACCATAAAGAGTAACCTGATCTTGTACCATCAAAACGTGGAAACTCTAGGCGAAATATAATAACGGTTGTAAAAACTATAATCGTAAACACAAGAGACTTAGCCAGGGCCGCCGCAGAGGGTACAGCCGCCCGCGTGCGAAAATAAATACGTTTGTTTGACAATATATATATTTATTGTTCTTATATGCATGCATATTTTAATGAATTACCACAAGGTTTCAAGATCTGGCAGCAGTTGATAAGTGTTATACAAGTCAATGTCTTCATAATTTTAATACATTCTGTGATATTACCTCAAAAGCGTTTAACAACGCTAGAAAATTACTAAACATATAGCTAAGATTACCACAAAATTACATAGATTTAATTGTATGTGAAAAATTTATTGATAATCTAAATACATGATGAAAAAATTGAACTAGACTCAAGTACGAAATCATTTCTAAAACCATCTGTTTTATTGAGCTTTAATAATTAATCTCGCTCATTACGTTTATATTGGTTATTCATTAATTTTCAGATCTCCTCATTGGTAATTTGTTCATGCATGGTTTTACTCACAGAAACCTCAGTCCAAAGTTTTTTTTCTTCTGAGTGCCTTCTTCTTTCGGATGTTGGCTATCATCAGGATAATCTTCACCCTGTAAGCCGCAGTCCAGAACAGCTTTTCGTTCGTACCAGTCATGTAGATTCTGAAGCCAATTAGTCATTCTAGTTTTGTCTGACTTGAATCATATTTTTGTAGATAAAGATACTTAAAGAAAATAATTTGTTTGAAATTATTTATGGCTAATAAATAATTTAATAAAATTGCCGTATCCAGTGGAAAGCAATGAGTTCAAAATGCAGCTTCTTAATTCGACCGCCCGTGTGCCCTGCACACAACGCACGTAAGGTTACTTCACCCTGTCTGCATGAATATCAGATGCAAGTCTGGATATTTTACAGATTAAATTAAAGATAACATACCGAACCACTTGTCATACGGTTGTAAATATTCATAATACAAGGTCACACAGATAGATAAACACCTGAGATGCCCATAACGAGTCACGTTTTTATTCAAAAAATTGCACTCTTGAAATGCCATCGGTATAATTCGTGGTTAAATTTTCCGAAGCTGTTTTGTGTTTTGTTTCCTGTTGTGTTCTGTGTATTTAACGTGATTTTTTATGTCAAAATTTAATTGGCTAAGTAAAGCACAGTAAAACCGAACAAAAGAACAAACCGATTAAATTTTAGTAGTCGTGATAACATTAAAATTAAATCAGCGGTTAGATTAACTTAACATTTTTATGTGTGGACAGAAATACGCTGTGGACAAAAAAAAGTGGTTTTCTTTGAAAATGCATTTATTTGTGTTAAACGTACAGTCTCTACTGCCTGAAGCCAGTGGGACCATGGCATCACCAATTTAAATAGTAACGTAAAGCTGAACAGTGTGTGGAAGAGAAGAAGATAGGGAATATAAATTTTGAAAAGTGGCTTTTCTGATGTGATCACCAAATAGAGCTTATTAAAACACTTTAAGAATCGCAAGTTTTGATTCTGATTTGATAGATTCTCCAGGATCATACTGAGAATACCTTCCACTATTTTTTAAATTTTTTTTTACGTGAATACCGCACAAGTCTCAACTGCTCCCAACCGTCTTGAGCCGGTGAGACTATGGCATACCCAATAGGGGTATGTTGTGAGGGATGAGAGTAATGTGGAGGGGGAGGAGATAATGAAAAGAGGAAGGTTGGGAAGTACCTGGCTATTGAGATCTGGTTACCAAACACGGCTAAAAGCCATTTCAAGCAACATTCTAATTCTAAATGGTGGTCTTTCACCAGGGCAATACTTATAGTATCTACCAATCTGGAATGTGCTATATTTTTTATGTTTGTAAATTTTACTACATTTTTATGTCATATCCATCAAATGAGTTATGACACATATTACTTAAATAAATTTTATTTGCGCACGCCGGGCTCAAACCCGCGACTTCTACATTCGTAATCGAGCGTCTTACCACTCGACCATGCAGGCCGTCGATGCTGTAACTAGTAAACAAAAGTATTTAAATAAAATGCATTATTATTTACCGTCATCTGATTCAAATCCACGGCCTCTAGACCCAAAGCCAAGTAACTTATTACTCTGTAGTACGCCTCTAAGTCTCTGTTGGTTGACATTTTGGGAAACAATGTAGAACTTAATTACTGCGAAATTTTGTATCACATTTAAACGTCATCAAGTCAAGTCAATCACTTAATAGAAAATTTATGGCATAATAAAGTTTCTAATAAGTAAAACCCGATTTTCCAGTTCTCGTTTATGATATTTAATGAATATTGAGTCCCTTCGCATAATACGGTAGCTATATCAATGGACCCGTTCTCCTGGATGTATGTTGAAATATGGATTTAAATAATCAATAAGTGCACTTGAATATAAATGAAAAACTAATAAGGTGCGGTGTTTATTCTTTTAAAACGGAGAAGACATCTTAACGACCTAGTTTGTGAGTGGACCGCATCGTGTTAACGATGTTGCTAAATTATATTACAATGTGTAAAACTGTGATAAAAATACAATCTTATTAAACCGAATGCAATCACGTTTTTAAAGAGGTGAGAATTTAATGTTAAAAGCGTTGAGTTGTAATTGTAAGATATTAGTTTGATATGTTTATTCTTTATTTATGCAACTTTTTTATAGATTTTATACTTACGTGTAAGGTGTATTTTATTGTCCATTTTTAAGTTTTTTAACAAAACAAGATGAATCTGTCTGATATCGGCAATAATGTATGGCAGTGGGATAAGGAACTGGCAGAGGAAAGAAGAAAGTTGACTGAATGCTGTAGAGGTGAGATCCTTGAGGCATGTTCGTAGAAAAACAATCTTTGATCACTATGAACAAAGAAAGGAGTGTGAAAAGAATATATGATGCGAAAGTGAATGGAAAAAGAAGTCAGGGACGCCCGAGGAAGACATGGCACAATCAAGTGGACCAAATACTTGAATCAGGCTACCTGAAGAGTCAGAAGAACAGAAGGGTATGTGTGAGACGATGTATGAATGTGAACGAAGCAAGGAGTGTGTGCCAAGACAGAGCTGTATGGCGTTCCGTCCTTTTTGCCTATCTTTGCGGGGAAACTTCGTGATGGTTAGTTAGTTAGTTAGTTATGAGGTTGACAAATAATGCCAGGTCGATGTAAGCATAGTAAGCCCGATTAAGAAGAGGACGGTTATATGGTTTGGACATGTAAAATAGATTGAGGAAGAAAGGGAGAGTAGGGGTGTGGGCATCACGCTTTTGTTATGTTCTAAAATAATTTTTAAAATACCACCCTTAATTCTTTGGAAGAAGTTGGGGATGCTTCGCTAAGACATGGCACGATTAAGCGAACCAAACGGTCGAGTGAGATCGTGTCAAGAGTTGGTAAAACGGAAAAAAATCTTTTTTTATGGGGAACCAACAACAGGGTATGGCTGACTTAAAAACAGCTCAGTGGGTATCGAGTTTAAAAGTTGCAGTTGCATAGAAGTTCAATAAAATTAGACCAATTTCATGTCTACGTCACTCTAACTAATTGGTCGGAGAACTTCAATCCATAAACAAAACGCAGCAGCAATTAGCTAAAATTATTGGCCAATAACAACAAAATAATAATTCCTTCGATGTGACCTTCGTCCACAGTATTAAATCAAACACCTTTCTCTGAATTCTCATTTTATTGAAAGGTTATCATTATTCTTTATTGTTTCACAACCTGCAGTTAAAATAAAAATAAAACATTATGATTAATAAAAGCGTGATGTTTTGAAATCACTGTCGATTTTTTACACTAGCAATGAGATACCGACAGCGAAATGTTGATAGTTCGCTCGACGAGCCAATGGTTATTGCGAAATCCTCAGCTTTACCTTGTGCGTATAATTTGCTATTTTTTATGCCAAAGCAAACGTGAGGAGAAAGATTTTAACGTAAGAATTTTGTAATGTGTCGTTTCAACCTTGTGACATAATTAGATATACGGAGCTTTAATTAACAAGTACTCTTTTGACGTGTAAAAATGTCTCGGTTCACCTTGACAATTTTTTTTGTCTCTGATTTGTTCTTCCAATTAAATTCTATTGCGAGTTTTGGTGAATATATTCTCAGACACGCGTATTTAAAGATTTTTAAAAAAATACACAGACGGGCAAACTCCGCAACAGATTGGTAGAAACATTAACTCCAAGTTCAAAGAAAATTATTTATTAAAATTATTAAAAGTTTGTCAAAGTATAAAAAACAATTATTGAAATAATATCAACAATCTTCAACGTAAATATGAAATAGAAAAAATGACGGTTACGACCGAGATTCGAACTCGGAACCTCTACTCTATCCGGAAGTAATAATCCTTACTCCTCGATAGAGTAGAGGTTCTGAGTTCGAGTTTCGGTCGTAATCGTTATTTTTTTCTATTTCATATTTACGTTGAAGATTATTGGTATTTTTTCAATAATTAACATTAAAAATAATAAGCATAAATGCTTTAAAGTTAATTCTTATTTAGTACAAATGACATTTCAGTTTGGAAGATTCTTTCAATGTTCTCCTGTCGAGAGATTCATGGCTGCAATTTGACAGTTTTGTCTCACTTTTCGTAAAATATTCTCAATAACTATGCATTTTTTGACCTAAGTGTCTTCAAAATTATAACACTTTATTGTGGATTTTTTAAATTTTAAATTTACAAACTCCAGACAAAATCGTCGGAATCAAAAGGTTGTTTCTTGAAATTGTTTAATAATATCTGAATAACCGGTTCTTTCCTAATCTTATACCAGTGGTATTCATCATGGAAATCATTCCAATTGCCGTGTATAATGTGTCCCTAAATTAATCATTCGAATGATTAATTAGAACTGCAAAACTCGATAGTTACCGACTCAGTAATCAATAACTGCACCACACGAAAGCTCAACGCATACATCTAAACTGTCGAATTATTCTCACTTCCACGCGGCTGGCCTTAAGGTGAATAGTGTGTAGAATGAATAGATGAAGTGTGCACTATTATCGTACACGAAACATAATAATAAAAAAGTGCGGCCGCTAACAAATAGTTCCCGAGTACCGCAGCTAGCGGCTAGCAGCTAGCAGCGGGCCCAGAGTCACGCACCGTCATTAGGAAACTAATCTGGGCCTAAATCTCGAGTGAGTTAATCATAATCAATCACGTGACCCTAAGGTTCTGCCGGAGTATTATAAAAGCTAGCCAACATTACACCGACGTTTAAATTCTTGATTGCAATAATGCAAAGCTACGCGTTTTGTTTGAATCAAAATTCACGAAGCTAATTCAACAGAAGGACTTGTAAAAACCTGATCTATTAAACACGATTACTTCCTTGTACGCACGTTCTAACGTAAGACTTAAAAACACTTCAGGTGAATTAAGAATTTGAGACATTTTTAGTATTTTTTCAAAGCAAGAAGCTTAAAAAAATGAGTACTTAATAAGGTTATTTCAAGTTTATTTCGATTTAATAGTTTGATAAAATGAAATTGCACCCTACCAGATACCGCGAACTTCCTCGGATGGACAATTTAAACCGCTAGATATAAAATAAAAAAAGGTTGGTAAAATTTTATTATTAAAAGGTTTTATACCAGCATAACTGGGTGGTTGGTGCAATACCCAATCTGCCATATTGCACAAGATGAATAATGTTGAAAAAAAAGTGCTTTAAAATAAAAGTTACAAAAATAAAATATTCACAAAGCAAATAATATAAAAATTTAGTTAAGTGAATAATTTATTTTTTTTTTAAGAAATATTGAAAATTATTAGACTATGTATACAAGAAATAAAGTTTCGTCGTAAAATAAAATAGAAAATCTTATCCTAGACGCCTTTTGTTTTTCTGTTTAGTTCGGTAATTTTTTTTGTTTTCATTAGATAGACACCAATCACAGAAAAATAAATTGAAAAAATATTCCTAATTATTTTCAAGAAATATCAGATTGTTAAAAATGGCGCTAAGGAAATGGGTTTTGGTGGCAAAACTGGTTGAAGCATCCTTTCGGAAAGGGGAAGGTTACTAAATTGAGTCTCAGCGGCGACCTTATCCCTTTTCATTTCTGTTTATTCTTCTGATACAATTTATTTAAATATTTTAAATGTTGTTTCAGTGATTGATTCATAATGAAGCATAAAACTTCATAATACTGTTACTGTATGTTTTATGTTAGGAAAGAGCTCAGTTGCATAGAAACGATAAAAACCTTATCTACATATCTTTAAATTATTACATTTGCCTATTATTTAGGTAATATCTCATGTAATCAAAAATACTTACAAAACCTCCGCAGCTAGCTCACTCGGAGAGTTCTAATCGTGTTTTCAGTTCGTTTTAGGCGGACTAGAGAAAACCCGCTTATTTAGAATAAGGGAATTACATACACAAATAATACAGTAAGGAAAATATAGAAATAAAACAAGTTCTCTTTTGCTTTTAAAATGGCTTTCCGTAGAAAGTTTATATTTGTACAATTGATTCTACGCTCTAGGAAAAGCTTATAACCTTCTTTGTGGACTCGGTTAGAATTTACATTACTGAATTTAGTGGTATTGTATCAAAAATAGATTAACCTAAGACTCTAAACGAAATTATAAAACATGAACGATACCCCTGGCTCATACATGGCCCTCTGGATGTGCTGGATATGCGACATCTGCAATTCAGAGAGGAAACGAGCAAGACACTCGATCTGCAAGCTCGTCCATTCAGGCGGGAAGCGGTAATAATCACTGAATTGATTACTTAAATAAGATTGAGTTTATATTAAACTATACTTTCATAGATTATGTAAACAAATGATTTGAATCCAATTTCCAACAACACTGAAATTAGCAGGTCAGACACGACCTTATCGCTCGATGCTCTCCTCCAGAAGAAGGGTACTGGCCTCTCCCGAGATTATCGGTAGTCCCCGTATGTGATAAGGACCGCCTTTTAGACATTACCGAAATTGCCAGTAGATGTAAAGAAAATAAAAATTGGGTAATCACCGTAAGAATTATCGGGGTTAAAAGTTTACAATCACGAAAATATCGTTTCATAACACTTCCCCGTCAACACAACGAAAAAACCGCCGTACAACGAAGGTTTTTTCATCTAAACTCTTCAAAGCAAACCCATGATAAAGCCACAGTAAGATTTTTGAACGTCGTCCACACAGAGATTCAGCATTAAAAACCTAGGCAAAAGGTTACATGATTACATAATACACAATACAATGAACATAATACAACATAAAAATTAAAATACATACAAGTACAAATAAAAAGTAACATATTTACCATAATATAAACAATCAACATAATACAACATAAATATTAAGACATTCAAGTACCAATAAAAAGTTACATATTTACATCATACAATGAACATAATACAACAGTAAATTCAAAAGACACACAAGTACGAATAAAAGGATACATTTTTAAACAGTACATGATATCAACATAATACAACATGAATATTAAAGATAAATACAAGTGAGAATATTCATTGGTCTGTGAAGCTAAACGAGATTTATAATTATCAATATTATTTACTTATTATAGCTTTGTAAACATAAGCTATTTTCTGATCACTTTGAAATGGTTTCCCGCGACACCTTGAACCAATTTCAACTTAGGGCATCTTGCCCAGCACTTTTCACCATTATTTTCTTATTATTAAAATACCGAAGATGGTTGACTCTACCTACCTAGGCAGACCAATGAATGACAAATATCAAATTTTATACACAAAAAGAAATCCACAAAGCAAGAGCAAAATTAGAAAATATTTGCAAAAGAGAACAAAGAAAAAAAATAAAGTGTACACAGAAATGTTATATAGACTGTGGTGTCTAGGCACTACACTGCAAAGTGTCCTGTTTTATATAGACTGTGGTGTCTAGTTTTGCAATTCACTGCAAAATACTCATTTACATACACATAATATAGATTGTTGCGTCCAATATTGCAATTCACTGCAAAAGACCATTTAATACATATGATAGAAAATAGATTTTTTTATTTTTTTTTTTTTTTTTTTTTTTCGCTTTTTTATGTTCATATAAATATAAGAAGTATACAAACAACGTTCCTATGACCACAATTCACTGTGATAGAACTTGTTTTTTTTATTTTTTTATATCAGTAAATATAATAAGTATACAAACAATCGTTCCT
This sequence comes from Drusus annulatus, assembly GCA_022651775.1. Lineage (NCBI taxonomy): Eukaryota > Metazoa > Arthropoda > Insecta > Trichoptera > Limnephilidae > Drusus > Drusus annulatus. The sequence continues at coordinate 147,046 of JAGWCC010000043.1, read as the reverse complement.
ATGACCACAATTCACTGTGATAGAACTTGTTTTTTATTTTTTTTTGTACATGGCATTGTTGTGTCTCTGTTACAATTGTAAAAGGACTCTTTATGAACTCGCATGAAAAAAAAAACATGATCAAGATACATCTAATACATTCACAGTATTACAATTCAGTGTAAAAGGACTTTTTATAAAAAATACACATTAAAAATATGCATAAAAAATATATGTAATATAGATGTGTAGTTTTCAAGCTTTACGAAGGGCCAACCAACGATATCTAAAATAGACGTTTCCCTTCTTTCTGACCGACCAGGTCAATAAAAAATTCACTCATTAATAGAGCAAGTGCCAAAGGCGCCACCTGTATTTTTTAAGGCTGAATAAGGAAACCTTTAAACCTTCTTTATAAAAGTATCTGTTTATTTTTTTTTTTAAACAGACCAAAAAAAAATTGTTTCGGGCAGGCCGAGACGTATTACATATGGTACGGTAAACGAAAACGCTTATCAAATTGGTGTTGAAAGTGTGTAGTGTAACCAGCCACATTCGGTTAATTACTCCGAAGTGGTTAGTGTGGTAGTATATACCATTTTCAAGGGTGCACCCCAGAAAATGGTATCAAGTATTGAGTACGTGTGTGCTTTGTGCTGTGTAGACTTACTTACTTTAGATATGTGGATATAAATACATATGCTGATATGAAATATACAACCCCTCCGGGCAATCACCTGTTATTTTTTTTTAGGTAAAAATAATAAAAATCCATAATTTATTCTTTTGTCCTATATTGTTATCATAAACTCATTGGTCATTAGTTACTCACGCAGTCTGAGTTTGCCGCGATGCGCTATTATCGTGGCGTCTTGTATATTATTATTTAAAACGTTTAGCTCGAATTTGAGCTTGTTTACATTAGTTTGTAATAGGGTAGATGTAAAGACCGACTTAATTACTGACCTCGGAGATCTGTTATTCTTTTATCTTAACAGTTTGGCACAAAGGACCGTATTCAATTACGTCTTTGAAGTGACTACATGAATCCTTTATTTTGTTTTGTATCGATGTTTATAAAGCATTCTCTGTTATTTTATAGTAATTTAATTATGACTCATACCAGAGATGATGTATGTTCGTAAAGATGATGAAATAACGAATTCGACCATGAACAGCGATTCAGACGATAACAACAGTGAGTGACTCGGATTCTGAAGTCCGTCATTTGCGAACCTAATATTGTTCCCACCGTGTTTGCATCTCCACAGCCATTCAAAGTATTTTTTTTTTTTTTTTTACAAAAATTAAGTCTCAAATTCATTAATTATTGTACACCTTCCGACAATACATATATTTACATATATATAGGTATATGTTTGTGTGTATATATTTATATATATATTTACACACACACACCCATACATACACATACACATACATATATGTGGATTAAAACCAAATATGTTTCTAAATGCCGGTCTAGTCATTTAAATTTCACGCCGCTGTACCGTTGTCCCTAGTGACGTGTGTACTCGTACTCGTAATCATATAAACACTAAGTTGGTATTAGTAAGCGTCGTTGAGATGCCGCCTGGTTTCTTGTTACGTTTCTGTTTAAGATATTAGAGGCGCATCCGGAGATTTATTGTATATTTATGTATTTTGACGTATTTAGGATAAAACAGAGAACGCATTGTGATAAGTCAATCGTTAATTTGTCACGCAAATGAAAGAGTTGTAGCAGTTTAAAATGATGAGTCAGGGTTTTCGAAAAAAAAGGAGTGCCGCGTATGAATATTATTTTGTTTACTTAAGGATCGTGGCATAAAGATTAAGTGCTCTTGAGGTGATATCTTTTACCATCAGTGCTATATAATTTAGCCAAGGATAACAATTATTGGCGGTTTACGCACGTGATTTATTATTTCTTGGGACTAATTTTTGTATTGAACCCGTGTCGCGTTAATCCACGGGATTCTGTGGGATTATTTTCCGCGGAGCTGCCTAGCTTAACCATATCTTTGACATGGTACTTGCCCAAGAGTTTTCCTGCCTCGTCCGCCAACATATAGACGACGTCGGAAATTTTCCTCACTACTTTGGTTTTTACAAAGCGCGGGGCGAGTTTCGCCGAGAAGTATGCAGCGGAATTCGACTGAGCAAAATTTTTTCTCCAAACTACATCCCCTACTGCATACGTCACGTGTTTCCTCCTTAGATTATATCTTTCGGAGCTCTTTTGGTACGCGGTAAACAAAGCATCACCGACATCGCCGTACACGGCGGAGAGTTCTTCCAGTCGGTTAGCATAATCGTTTACAGTTAACGTAGTTCTGGGAAATGGAGTCTCGTGAACAGAGCCATGGACCGACTGCTCATAACCATGATCTAAGAAAAAAGGCGTGTATCCAGTTATAATATTTACAGAATTATTCAAAGCTGCTTGTATTTTATCTAGATGTTTGCACCATGATCGTTGATTCTTGTCCACCAATATGGCTAAAGCCGTACCAATCGTCTGATTGTATCTTTCCACCACGTTATTCATAGGCGTATAATAGCTGTTACAATACACGTCTGCAACCCCATAACTACACAAAAAATCCTTAAACACTTTTGAAATGAATTGTTTTCCATTATCACATATAATTGTACGAGGCGCACCGTGCGGTAAGAAAATACGTGTTTCTATTAGCTTTATTATAGCTAGCGCCGTGGCAACTTTAAGTGGGAAAATCCAGCAAAATTTGGTGAACACATCGACAACGCTTAAAATATGCATGTACCCGGCGAAACTTTTCGGAAAAGGTCCTATCAAATCGATCGACAGCACCTGAAGGGGTCTATCCACTCTTTTCTGGGTGCTCATATGTCCCAAAGGAGCAGACGTGTTATGCTTGTATGCTTTGCATACCTCGCACTTTGATATGTATTCGCGCACCTGGCGATACAATCCCGGCCAATAGTGTCTTAAATTAAGTCTTTTATATGTTCGAAAAATTCCGGGGTGAATAGCCTTATCGGACTCATGGTTTTCCGCTATCAGAGCCTTCTGTTGTTCAGAAGGTACGACGAGTTTCCATGAGTAATCCTCAAGTACAGATAGCGGAGCTGGGCAATGCCGAAATAATTGTCCCTCGCGAATAGTGAAGTTAGTGCATTTCTGCGGGGAATTTAGACAGTCTTTATAAGTTTTTTGGTACCAAACGTCAGTGGTACTCGGTAGGGTGCAGATGGCCGAAATTACGCCTGGTTCTATGCGCGAAAGAATGTCCGGTAACACGTTAAGTGCACCTCGGCGGTGTACAATTTCGAATGAATACTGGGAAAGGCGTATGGCCCAGCGAGCCAACCTCCCTGTGGGATTATCTAGCGAGTGCAACCATTTTAAGCTCGAATGATCAGTTATTATTGTAAATTTTCCGCCTTCTATGTATCCGCGGAAATAACGCACCGATTCCAGTACCGCCAATAGTTCTCTTTCGGTAATGCCGTAGTTCCGCTCATGTTTGTTTAAGCAACGGGAAAAATAGGCGACTGGGTGTTCACCATCGGGAAAATTTTGCGTCAACACTCCCCCGATTCCCACATTCGAAGCGTCCGTGTGTATGCTAAAATCGAGATTAAAATCAGGGCAATTCAACACGGGCGCTGACAATAAAGCGGCTTTGAGAGTCACGAAGGCCTGCTCGGCTTCATCGGACCACTGAAAGTTGCTTACTCCTTTGCGGCAACCGGTGAGTTTAGTCAATGGTTCGGCTATGGCGGAAAAATCCTTAATAAATCTCCGGTAGTATCCGGCCAATCCTACAAAAGATTTTATTTGCTTAGAATTGGTTGGACGGGGAAAATTTTCTATTGCTTTTACTTTCGCTGGGTCTGTGCGGAGGCCCTGGTTATCTATAATGAATCCCAAGTAGCATAGGCGAGATTTGCAAAACTCTGACTTTTTGTAGTTTACTGTCAGTCCGGCCGATTGTAATCGGTCTTGCACTAGGTGCAGGGTGACTATGTGTTTGTCGAATGTATCGTTCACGATTATTAGATCGTCAAGGTAGCAAAAAAGTTGCTCATCTAATTCTGGTCCAAAGAGTTTGTCGGCTAATCTTTGTAATTCCGCCGGGGCGTTACGTAACCCGAAGGGTAGCCGAGTGAATTCGAACATTCCTCGGTTAGGTACTACAAACGCTGTTTTTTCGCACGAGTCTTTGGCCAACGGTATTTGCCAAAATGCTTTACTTAGATCTATCGAGGAAATGTACCTCGCGTTTCTCAATCGATCGAGAATGCGATGAATGAACGGGAGTGGGTAAGCGTCCGCCTTAGTTATAGAGTTCAGTTTACGGGAGTCCAAGCAAAAGCGGGCTGAGCCGTTTTTTTTTGTTACTATTAGAGTAGGATTCGTCCATGGACTACGGCTAGGACGAACAACGCCTAATGCCAACATCTCATCTAGTTCTTGCTCTAATTGCTGCTGCCTGATTGGCGAAAGGGGATAGTACCTTTGCTTGATCGGGGGTCCTGTTGTTTCTATGCTGTGTTCAATAAGATGTGTTAGACCCAAACCACATTTTTCGAAAGAAATATCTTGAAATTTTTTCATAATATTTTGCAGGCTTGCAGTTTGTGAAGGAAGAAGGTTTTCCACTGGGATTAAGGTTCTAATTTCATCTATTTCCGGTAGCTCGGGAATGATTTTATTCGGACCGACGACCTTAGGGGCCACGTTAAAAGATCTCCAGAAATCGGTACCTAAGATAAATTTAGGCGATAACGAAGGTATCACCAGAAAGTCTATCACAGCAGTGTGCCCACTGCAAGTGACCGGCAGGGAAAGTACACCCAACACCGATTGGTGACTAGCGTCAGCTGTGATTACCGGTAAGTCGTAGGGTTTCATTGGTACACCAATATCAATGAAAGAGGTATAAGAATTTCCTCCTAGGCAACTTACATTTGCCCCCGAGTCTAATAATCCAGAAAAGGGCACGTCGTTAATAGTGAATTGAGTGTAAGGGCGACCATCCGCCGCTTCCGTGCATGTAACTTCCATAAGGTGTGCCGTTTCTTTTAAGAATTTGGAATCATTCAGCCACTCAGTCTGATTGAGGCTCGCGTCACCTTGCCTCGAAAGAGAGATGTTTGAGTGGCTGGTAATTAGTTTTTTGGGTATTGTAATTTAGGCGGGGGTTTCGTGAAATCTATCCCCACGGGGAGATCACTATTCCTTTGTTCTAGAGGCAATGCAGGGGCATGTTGATCACAGTGGGGACGCAGCGGAGGGCTATTATTTCTCTGATTCTGTGAATTCGAAAAACGATGTTTGTTTTCCCACAATTTTTTTTTATACAACTCGCAAGTGTTGCGAAAGTGTCCTGATTTTTGGCAATGGTAACACACGCGATCTGAGGGATTTCTCATACGGAAGGGCGCGTTACGAGAGGTTGTGTTATAATTGTTTGCTGCACCAGCATTGCTTGATGAAGCTAAACTATTTAGATAATTGGTTCCCGGTCTCGGTTCTCTGGGCTGACGAGCTAAATTCTTCTGGTAGCCCTCGAAATTAGAACACACGGTTTCTAGCTGTGTCGCCGAGTTAATAGTGTGTCCAGCTAGAATACTTGCATAGTGGGGAAGTAAGCCGTGCTTAAAAATTTGTACGAGCTCCTCTTCCGACATAGGCGACTCGAGATTACTATTTTTATGTCGCGTTTCTGTGAAAAATTCTAGAGCGGTCTTTCCGTTGCTTTGTTTAGCCGTATAAACTTGCAACTTACGTGCGTACTGCAGATTCGGTGATTCGAATTTACTAATAAGTAGTACCTTGAGTTCTGACCAGGAAGAACTCTTTTGGGGCAATGAGCGGAACCAAAGCAGGGCAATCCCCGCCACGAGGTCGGTAAAGCATCTAGAAACTACTTCCGGAGAAACACTCCGGGCCGTGATTAATTCATCAACGCTATGAATGAATTCTCTAACATCTGTTGTTCCATTAAATTTCAGGTTCCAGGAAACAAGATTTGTTATTCTTGGTTCTCTTAGAATATATTTGATCTCTTCGCGTCGCTCCGAAACCTTTGATTCCTCGGGGATAACTATTTCCGGTTCGTCGTTCAATGGTTTGATTTGGCGGATAAAAACCTTGTTGAAACAACGAGCTTGCTTGCGCAGTGGAGATAATTTGCGTCCACCAACGATTCCCCGCTTTCTTAACGCCTTTCTCAGTTGAACTAGAGTCAAGGAGTCTATATTGGCAACCCACGTTGGGTTGCGCCAGTGATAGGTGACGACTTACTACCCGTTTAACCCGTCGGGTATTCTCGCGTTACATATCTTTAAATTATTACATTTGCCTATTATTTAGGTAATATCTCATGTAATCAAAAATACTTACAAAACCTCCGCAGCTAGCTCACTCGGAGAGTTCTAATCGTGTTTTCAGTTCGTTTTAGGCGGACTAGAGAAAACCCGCTTATTTAGAATAAGGGAATTACATACACAAATAATACAGTAAGGAAAATATAGAAATAAAACTAGTTCTCTTTTGCTTTTAAAATGGCTTTCCGTAGAAAGTTTATATTTGTACAATTGATTCTACGCTCTAGGAAAAGCTTATAACCTTCTTTGTGGACTCAGTTAGAATTTACATTACTGAATTTAGTGGTATTGTATCAAAAATAGATTAACCTAAGACTCTAAACGAAATTATAAAACATGAACGATACCCCTGGCTCATACATGGCCCTCTGGATGTGCTGGATATGCGACATCTGCAATTCAGAGAGGAAACGAGCAAGACACTCGATCTGCAAGCTCGTCCATTCAGGCGGGAAGCGGTAATAATCACTGAATTGATTACTTAAATAAGATTGAGTTTATATTAAACTATACTTTCATAGATTATGTAAACAAATGATTTGAATCCAATTTCCAACAACACTGAAATTAGCAGGTCAGACACGACCTTATCGCTCGATGCTCTCCTCCAGAAGAAGGGTACTGGCCTCTCCCGAGATTATCGGTAGTCCCCGTATGTGATAAGGACCGCCTTTTAGACATTACCGAAATTGCCAGTAGATGTAAAGAAAATAAAAATTGGGTAATCACCGTAAGAATTATCGGGGTTAAAAGTTTACAATCACGAAAATATCGTTTCATAACAAGTTGGTGACTTATTATGAAGCTTTCTTCTGTGCTTTCATGTTGTACATGAAGGCTGCGTGTCACTGTTAGTGAAATCAGCTTCGCAACGAATCGGGAGAACGATTCGTCAAAAATAATTATCGGGTTCTCGAACATTATTCATGTACAAGCGGAATGCTCATGTTAATAATATTTTGTCGTTATTTTACATCGAGCCCTGTTATAGATGACATTATGAAAATGTTACGGATTAAGTAAAGAAAAGAAATGTATTGAATTGACACGATCGTGATATTACTATGGCGTTTTTTAAATTATAGTGTGACCACACTTTGAGATTAACGAGAAGCAATTTTTATCGTAAAGCGAGAATCAGCACTTAGGTGACTTGTCACTTTTTCGATTTTCCTATAAACTATTGTTACATACACGCGCTTCACGCTCATACCACGTAATTTCAGGAGCTTTTTGTTGACAATTTGAAAAAAGAATGGTTGAAAGGTTTTTTACGCAGAGCTATTTTGCTGTAATGAAGTAACATTTTTTATGCAAATAATTTTGCTCGAAGTACAAAATGATAGGTTCATGTTTTCCATCCAGTTTCTACCCATCCCGCCATTTCATAATTATTTTTTTTTATTCAACCACACTGTGTTAAAAAACAATTGACAATAGAAACAGAATAAGAGTTATGTGAAAAAACGTGTTCGTTCGTTGGTGTCTCGGTTGGTTGTCGTTTTGTTCTTCAAGTAATATTCAATTAAATGTTGTGATTCGTTGTGTGTAAGAAGAATAATCAAGAACTCCCGCTTCAAAAACATCGATGAGAGAATGGTTTCCCGTTATCCTTTCATCCAAATAATATATACACATCCATAATAAGACACTTCCATCAAGTAGTATAGTTTATCGTTTACAGTCCACTATTTTACAAATTCATCTGAAGCTGAAAACACATTCGGTGTTTTATCGCAGCTTCGGATCCAACATTTACTTACTAAGGCTTCATGATTCATTCATATTAGGAGCGTGTCCGCATAACGCTTGAAAGATGAGCGCGTTTACATTAACTGTTAGTTAATCGAACGCAAATAAAAAAAAGTTTTTCCTCCGGACCATTATGATTTTTTTTCTTTCGATTTGAATGAACAATCACCCTTGAAGTTTCGCGGTATGAGCGTAAACACAATGTGTATCGATAAAATGAATTTTACTGATTTTAAATATACCAAAAATGTGTATTCAAAGAGTTCGTTCTGCGAGTTACAATTATGTTCGTCATTTGAAGCGATTCAAATCTTTTGTATGGAAAATTCCCCACACATTATATTGTGTTTTTCAATTGTTGCCAGTAATGGAATCGAAATCAGTTTTCGCTTTCGTAAAAAGACGAAGAAAATTGTTTTTACGAGTTATATAAAAGCTTTGAGAATATAGTATCGCCTTTATATGTTTTTATTAACGAGGTTGCCATTCGTGAGGTATTAAAAAGTTGTAGATAAGTATTTACTTTAAAAGCATTTTGCAATATTGAGCGAAATTATTATTGGCAACACCATTGTTTTTTTTTTACTTAGATTTAAAAAAAGTTTCTTGCTTCATTTGGTTATTTATTTTGCAAAAAAATACCCACAAAAACTTGCATTTCATGCAATTATAACCGTTTGAAATATTTGTCCATAAGTCTTCATACAACTGTCAAGTATATTAATGAATATTATTAAATACAGAAAAGGCATAAATATTCTTCTCATTCCTATTAAATCAGCTGTTGTCAGTGCTTCAAGTGAGTGTACGCTTGATTGCTGCGCCCATTTCAGGTGTTTGTAAAGAATTTTATTACACGAGATTTCTTAGTTTTAGTTTTATGTATTTTATTTTAGTTACTTGTACATCAAAGTTTACAAAGTATCTAATTATAATTAGTAGAAAAATCTTAGCGTCGTATTAGTGAAAGTTTTCACTTCAGAATTGAAACGTTCCAGTAATCTTCAGTGACCAGATTTAATAATTAGCTAAGTACATTCCAGCCCCGAAATTCTTTAAAAATGTCATAGTTCCACTGACTTTGGTGCAGTTTGTGATTTTTTGGTAGAAATCATAAGATACGTCAAAATTAATATCGGCTATTCGCCCTTGTTTAAATAACTACTAGTTTTTCATTTAACTATCTCAGGTTTAATAGAATATCTTTATTAAATGCCTCCATATCAGAGGACCGAAGATTGACAGATCTCCAAAATTTTACGGTTTTGCTGCAGCTGATGCATGCAGTTTAGTTCCTGAAGAATATTGATTTACGTAAAAGGAGAATTTTTTAAAAACATAATGGCACTACTAAAATCTAGTTTTACGAGTAAATGTTACAGACCTAAGTACTACGGAGGTTGGCGATCATCAGAAAATCTTTACCCTGCATGCTGCTAGCCGGAATATCTCTTCGGAACTGCGCTCGTATCAGTCACGTGTTATTCTTTTTTTATAAAATAACAACAAAAAAATTAAGATTACTTCTTTCTATATGTAGTACGCTTTCAAAATTTTTGGCCATTCGATGACGAATTTTCTAAATTTCTGATCGGAAGATTTTGAGAATGTGCCTTTTAAATTCATTTACTGCTTTTATCCTTCGTGTTATTTTCTGGTTTATCGTGCAGGTTTCCATGTACAATTGTGAAAAGCATTAACATTATCATATAACTAGGTGGGGAAATATTACAAGTAGGACAGCTTTGAAAAGGTGACTTGTCATAACATTTGAAAAAAAAACAATAGAAGAATGTTCTTTCATAAAATTATTTGTATGGTACCGTACCGCCTGGAGAATCGAATATTCATTCTCCATACCGCTGCCTTCCATTGTACCGCCATGAAACTATAGAATACAGGGTTGTTAGCTCACATAGGGTAAAATTGAGGGTAGTAAATCCCGAAAACCAAACAAACATGCCAACTTTCCCAACTCTGAATTATTCAGTAATTGAATTTGTAAGCGGTTCTGTTTGATCGAAAATTTTGAACCATGAAATGAATTATTCTATAATTAAACTCAAGAAAGATTTGTTCAGATAATTGTTTGACCGACCTAAACAATTGCAGACAATTTTTCATAATAGAAGGTTTTATTTAATAATGACTTTGTTAATGGATTAACGTTAGAAAACATTTGAGAAATACTTTAGTGAGTTTCTTGCCTCTTTGGGTTGAGATCGTGACCCAATCTCTGAAAATTGTTGAGTTTAATATCTTAAAATGACTTTAGCCGTGTTTGGTGACCTCAATCTGGATAGCCAGGTACTTCCCAACCTTCCTCTTCTCCTTTTCCTCTCCACTACCTTACAATTTCATAAAATACCCTGATTGAGGATGTCATAGTCCCGTTGCCTTCAGACGGTTCGGCGGTATTCATTATTTAAAAAAAGACCGATGGTAAAAATACATGGTAAATATTAAGAGGACCAATTAAAAAAAAAATCACCTTAAGGTGCATTAATCAAGGCTTGGTAAAACGAATGGAAAGAGATACAGGTATCAGCAGAACTTATTTCGCCTATAATTCGAAGGTAACAGGGACGCCCCAAAAATATATGGCACTATGAAGTTAGTCTTACAAAATCATAGGCCATTGAAGCTAGTAATATGTACCAATAGAGAGCTGTCCAGTATTTATCCTAAATTTCACCCCTTGCGGAAAATCGAACAAAAAATTGATTTGTTAGATGGTTTAAAAAATATTATATTACTTTGTGTTTCACAATCAAATCTCATGTGCACGTAGTTTCAAGTTGGTAGAGGGTGCTGAAATTCCTCAAATTTTACTTAATACGTACATAGAAATAGGTGAGTATCATTAATCCTATCCATTACCCTACCTTCACTCTGTCTCTTACCCTACCTTCCCCATAGCCATAAATTACAACGAAATATGTAGTAATCACCGCCGCGATCAAAAAAAGACTGGTATAAGATCAGCGCCAGACATCATTATGTAAATTTCCACCGAATCGAATTTCTACCATTCGGTTTATTTCGGGGAAAATTCATGGCAACGAAACGGATTTAACTTTCTAATAACAGCCAACTCCCTCAGGGGTCAGTTCAACACTCCGTTATTCTGTGTGGTCTCTCATTATACTCTATTTTCTTTCCGATTCACCGATTTAAAGTTTCCCCAAGCAATATTTCTAACCACTGCGTGATTCAATCGCTAATCCGGTTGATATTGATCTAACTACGGTCTTCAATGTATTCAGTAACTACGTAATTTAAGGCTTTCCACGTATATTTCCACCCGGAGAACGGATGTGTAACGGGCAGGTTTATCGGTAAAGAAAAAAATATTCAAAAGAAAGATTAATAATGGAAGAATGAAATTGTGAAAATATATCACAGTACCCCACCTCCGAGGTGTAATAACTTGCTTTTAATAAACGGATAGAACTTAGAAAAATTATGTTAACTAATCATACACCAATTTTATATATCTTCTATACCTACAGGAAAACGCATTACAATATTCCTGTCGGAATATTGTAATGCGGTTTCTTAGAGATATGGAAGGATCGCTTTATCGATTGTACTCTTCGATTTTTTTTTACATCGTTCTTATACTTATCTGTGATTTGAAAAAGTATTTTAATTGGCTAAAACATATTCTCATGATGTCAATGAAAATATTACTGCGTGGAATTCTTTCCGTAGATTTCAAGAGGAAAACCACGGTAAAAGCGCTTAGTAGCTACAAACAGAAAAATCGTCACATAGCATATACGAAGAAACTGTGGACTTGTAAAGAACTAAGGCTGCCAAAGTATCAAAATATCAAAAATTAAGAAAGGAATAATGCACCTTTTAAATACATTTATGACAATTTGACTGCAGAAAAGCGAAACATTTATAAAATCTGTAACCTACTCGTACCACTACACATCGCAGCTGCCATTATGGCCAGCCAAAGTTGACGCGGTTAGCGGCAAAGCACAAGTATTGTGCAGAAGACAATCGTCATTTATTTCATGGACGTTACTTCTGTACACACTTCAACAATGCAAGTAGATAGTATTATATGAAATGAAATCAGATTGTAAGCTTGAGTACAATACATTCCCCGCCCTCGTATTTCCACTCCGTCCAAGTTGTCAGTCATTTCACGAGGATTAGTTTGAACATTGTTAAACCCCTTTCTGGAAGTATGTTTAAATATTATGTACACAGTGCTGAAATGTCGGAGTTAAGTCAACGCTTTAGTTGGTCGCGTGCGGCGTCGGTTTGTTTGGGCGCCGTCTCCATGGCGACGGTGTGGTTTCGCCCCCCACCCCACCCTCCACTATCTCCTTCCTCTTCGCTTTCCCCCGCCGGCACTACCTGGCAAACACTGCAGACAGGTCTACAGCAAAAGGTTCCCAAATATAGACGTTCTGTGTTGCCAGGCCTTGAATTTTTGAAAGCGGAGCCTTATAACGATTAAGTGATTAATCATTTGGAGTAGACTTAAAAATTAAACGTCAAGATTTACACGTGTAACGAAAAGTTTTCTCAAGATAGGTGTTATTAGTTGCACCTTTTTTTTAAATATTCATTTACACGTTGAGTGCAATAAAAATACTTCCTAAAAATAATGTTTAAAACTTGTAAGAAGTTGACATATTAATATGCACACAATGCACTTACTGCATAAACCAGCTTAAAGTTTAATCAAATGTTCAATTTAGAGTTAGTTCTCCATGTTACGCATGCATACCTACAAAAATCAATAATATGTATGATATTGCTCAATTCGGGATGCTATAGTATCACTGGCTCTAGACGGTTGGAACCAGTTTGTACTCTTGTGCGGTATTAATTTTGTTAAAAAAATGCTCTATATCTATTCATACACATAATTATAATGTTTCTTGGAAATCAAGCTTTTTTTTCTTAAATCCATATTCGTATATGCACATATTTACATGCACATAAGTTTTGTTTTTACGTGATCTATATGTATATGGACTCACTATCACTTACCTAAGAACAGGTTCTAATTACCTAGTAAGGCAGGTAATGTAAAAAAAATGTAAGAAACAAAAAGTTAATAAATCAAAATAAACTATAAAAAACCGTACTAAATAATATCTTATATTTGTAACGTAATACATTATTTTCTAATTTTATTTATTTATTGAAGAATGCATGCGGAATGGTTGTATCTGAAACGAATATATTTTAAGCTCAAGGAAGGGAAACATGTTTACGTTTTTAAATTTTTTTATATTTATAAATAATTTACGTAAAATGTTTTCACTTCCCTGGTATAGTGATAGTGACTAAAGCTAACGGTGTTTGCGCTGAGGGTCGTGTATTGGCTACTAGTGGTCTGAACGAGCCCTTGATAAATTCCCTGCATTATTAATGAAAGCTAAATATATTCGCGAGATTGTTTTCAACAGACTACTTCCACACCCAAATGAAGGGCGCTCACACTTTACGCAACTTCATAAAATGGAAAATTAAATATCAACGAAGGCTCAATATTATAACCGACACACTATAAATTAAAACCATATTTCCTAAGTTTTTTTAAAACATTGTTTTGGCAAGAAAGGGCGACGTTAATCAAAAGGTTATTTGGAGATTCACTATACTATTTTAAATAAAACGGAAAAACTTTGTAAAACACCACTTTATTGTTTTACAAAGTTAATGGTTTTATTCAATATACAATGTCACAATCCCAAGTTTTTGCTCCCTTCGAAAAAATTCACTATACTGTTTAAAACTGGAAACTAATTTTTTCGATTCGTTTCCCCCATTAAATTACCCCTACAAAATCAATTTCCTCAAAAAACTACCAACTTTATGATAACGATAGTGATTTAAGATAGTTATAATTTGCATACATATTTTTTTTGAGGAAAGACAAACTTTCCCTGTTTACTAATAATCTGACAATATTTGTAAAACACCTACTACCATCACAATAAAACGAACATGCTGCTTGTGCCATGATGCAGGATTTAGCTAGCAGAGGAATTAAACCCAAGTAGCCCGGGTAGGATTCCGACGCGTTTATCCACTCAGCTACTAACCGAACAAAATAATTTATATAGTATAAAACATATCTGTTTTTTTAAATTTATTTTTGTCTCGTTAATAACAAGATTAGGTTAGGTAATTTAGTGTGGAGTGCACCTGAGGTGAACTATCACAAAACTATTATTATTCCACTGTGAAAATGCTTTAACAGTTGATGAGCTCATTCCTCAATACCCAAACTTCGTAACCTGACAAACCAATGTTGACATATAAACGAATTTTGTACTCTCAACCCTTATTTAACTTAAATCTGAGTATATTACAGTCCTGTATTTCATTAACATAATATTTAAAGTAGGTGTATTTTCTTACACCCTCCCTGCCTCCTATTAAGTAATCTGTGTATAGATAAATAGATCATTATAAGGGAGAAAAAACTAATAAAACCTTCCCCAATATTTGATATCAGCTTTGTTGAAAGTGGTCGTTAGGGCCAAAGGCAAAACGTTTTGTTCTTATCTTGAAAAAACTAAGAACATTAACAGCTTACTTTGAAAAGTCAGGCGAAGTTGCTTTGAGACACGCGATTGCTTCGTATTAGCCAAACCGTGGCTGCCTTATACTTCGCTACCCAGTAGCTCTGCCTTCAGCTGCGGTACTTAAAGCTTCGAAGGAACTTAAATTCTAGGTTAAAAGTTATTATACTGTAACGATATGCTCGCATGGCCATGAGAACCAATGAAAATACTATCAAATTTGTAATAACCATTTGTTATTTTTTAGACTTTTTTACGAAATAAATTACAAGTGGTATCGGAATGGTCGTAGAATATTAAAAGCTTTAAAACATGTTAGAAATGAATTGTTGATGAAATTAAAAAATAACTTGGCAAAAGACCACGAATATTATTTAATTTTTTATGACCGACCGGGTTCGCTTAGTCTAAGCATCATCAGGGTACAAAAACAAACTAAACACAAAATACAAAGTGTGCGGTTATAGTATATACATACAGAGGGAGAATACAATATAAAATAAAATATTAAAACAATGAGGAAACAAAGAATAACGTTTAAATTATATAAAAGAATAAAAAAAAATAGTTTCATTTTGTACCCGTGAATGATGCTTAGGTGAAGCAAAACTGGTCGGTCATAAAAATTAAATAATATTCGTGGTCTTATACAAAGTTTTTTTTCCATTTTTTTAGATATGTCAAACCACAAAGTGATTGCTTTTAAATTTTTTTTATTTTCTTCTATTTTATCAACGCCTTAAAGACATTTACAATACATTTTAGTTATTTCAAGGAGTACAATAAATGGGTAGAATATAACATCAAAGCAAGTGTATTGAAAACATACTATTTAAAACGCAAGTATATAAATATAGCGTAGGTTTTACAGTTAGTTATATCAACATAGTATATTTCACAAAATAGTGTAATACGTATATAATACATAGCATAATAAATTTCAAGGAAATTACTAAGTAAAGTGTAAGTATATTGCAACGTAGTGTAGTTACAAGTAGTTATATTATTATGGAAGATTTGAAAAAAGAATATAATTTAAGTTATGCTCTTGAAACTAGAAATCTATTTTAAATCACGTAAAACGACTGATTTGAAAAATTATTAGACTTATTTTGGTTGAGTGTGTCAAGTATTTTAGTTAATAGGACTTGTTAAACTAGCCAAACACTCACCAAAGATGAATCTTCATTAATTTTAATATAGTGTTTTAATTGCAATATAAAAGGTAACTTTTAAACATACCAATTTCATTTCGGTGGAACTGGATTTATCCAGTCTGTTTGATGTCATGTCTGAAACAAATTAACAAACAAATCTTAGTATTTTTAATAATAAGGAGACATTGTATTCAAGTGAAGTTGTATTTTCGGATGAGGTTACAGCTCTAAGTTATAAGCTCTCAGCTATAAGTCAAAAGAAGGGAAGGGGGCTGCTTCTTTCCTCCAAACACTCATTATATCACCTCCATAATCTTTAATTTTATTGTGGATCATGACTGTCGTCATTGGAAAAGTAGTAATCATCTATTTGAAAAGTATTTTTAACATAATTTTGCCACATACCTGCAAGGCGTCAGAGGGTAAAATGCAGTATTTTTTGTGAGGTGATAGAAAGTAAAATAAAAAACTCTGTTTTCCATTGGTTTTTTTATTCTTGATTTTATGTATCACCTTTTGAAGTTACTGCACTTCACCCTCAGATACTCCGTTTAAAGATTCTGGCCTTATATAGCGCCATTTATGTGACATTTCACCAAGATAACGCTGTAAACCCAAGCTAAGTATGCGTGCTTAAAAAAAATCGTAATCAAAATTCAATCAATTCATATTGTACCTAAATAGAGTACCTCAACATTTTGTGTTACTGGTAATGAGCAAGATTTACCGAAATAAATACGTAGTTGAGGTAATATATTCCATATTCATTGAAAACATTACTCGTGTTCATTGTAGGTAATGTACATATTGCCACAACATGTAGGCATTAAATATTCAAGCGGATATCCTTTGCGTTGATAATTCCGATTGTTAACCTCGTTTTAGAGTAAATACTGAATAATAAAACACTGTCCCAACAAACACACGAATCATTCCACAAAGCGCATCAATATGAACATTACTCTGTAAAGTTATTTTTTCTTTCAGTGGATCCAAATGGGTCAAATAACATCATACGCATTGTCTATTATGTGAAGAGATTTAAAGTACATTACCGATTACATTAATTACATAAAACACTTATCTAATTAACCTTAAATGCACCTTTAATGTTTTTGTTTAAATGAAGCATTGGCATAATTTTGACAGAACAGATCACTTAACATAGATTTCGGAAAAAAGTCTTTGTAATATCTAATTAACGCAGAGACGAGTTCGAACTAAACATTAATCATATTTGAAATGCAATATTAAATGTGTTGTCATATAAACCAAACACTTTCTTATGTGAGATTATAAACGAAACTAAACGCATTAACTTTGTTTAAAAAATGTATTTTTCTCATATTTTTTATTCTTGCTGGGTTTTGTTTTGACTATTGCTAATTATTGAAAAAGGTTTCAATTTATATTTAATTCTAAATTAAAGTATTATATAAAACATGTTTATGCCTTGGTGAAGCTTTAGTACAGTTAACATTGACAATTTTAATTAATAGTGATGTTAAACGAAGCAAGTACATTTCATTATTATCTTTTTATTTATTTATTAATAAAAGTTTCTCTTACTACTTCATAAACCACTGCTCCACGTAAACGTAGAAATATTCCAAAGAACTCCATCTTTTGAAAAGATGTTAAACTCCCACGATGGCCAACGTACAACTGATTCACAAGAACCCAGCTCGAGGAGTTATAAAACCTACTGTGTTTAAATCATGGTTAAAGCCTCCACCATCCACCAAACCACCACCCATTCGTACTGTTCCCGCACGCGAAGAAATCTACCCTCACCTGCCGTAGCAAATCGCTACCAAATTATTATTAAGCTACCCCTAACTAACGACGTCTACCCTCTCACACTCCTGCGCCCCTAACTCTCTCAGCACCCTCTCACCCCATCAGCCTGAAATAAGCTATGACGCATGGGGAGCCCCCGGGTCTACATGAACTACGATTTTGGGCGCCATCGTCATGCAAAATGCCGACTGTAATTTATAGCATTTTTATGATAATTTTCGGGATCAAAAAAATATTTAGTTTTTGTTGGTTAGTTCTATTTCGTAATTTGGTAATGTTCTAATTTTTATAATTATTAACATTTTGTTAACAAAGTATCACACATAAACTCGTCCCATTGTTATTTATATCAAATAATTACTGACAGCACGGGCAACAATTGTAACATCGTGTATTTTAAATGTAAAAAATACATCGGTTGTAATTTTCTTATTTTAATCCATACTTTTAAGTCACTACTTATAAGTCTCAGTAGTTAATTACTAGCTATAAATCTTAGCTGTCAGTTATTAGTCATAAGTCTAAGTGATTGGTTAGATAAATTGTGTTGGAAAGCGCCCTTAAGGCTATTTTCACACGAAAACGGCGCTATACAAGTAGTCCATTTATTGTTATTATTACGTCAAAAGTTAAGTCAAATTTAAGAATAAACCTTAAAACCTGATATCCTCAGTTTCCAATTCGTAGATTTATTAAATTATTTTCCTCTTATTTACTCACACGTGAAAAAAATATTATGTCTTTGTACATGCTCCTTACTTTATCTACATTAAGACATCGTTTCCTATATACTATTTTGATATTCCGACACTTCACATAAACATACTCAAATATTTCATTCGTTTGATCTCGCCAAGTCTTCCTAGGGTGTTTCTGCAAACTTTTCCCATCCACTTTTGTGTCCTCACATATTTTCATTCTCCCCGTAGCAAATATTTATTGGCAACTTAAAATTTTCTAACCTCTTTTGAGTGTTTATTCGTGCATGAATAAACCCTGCGATAACTTCATTAGGTAGTATTTATCAACTTAAAATCATTATCAATTGGACCTTAGTTACAGGACTTGTGATTTAGTTTTAACCGATAAACTTGAAGCCTAATAATCACAAAGGTAAAATAATCTAATGGACTGCCAAAGGTGGGTGTTTTTAATTACTTAGCGTCTGATTTAACCCCTGTTATGTTAACGCCCCCTACCCTAGTATATTTCCACCCCCCGGCTGATCAGCTGGTCTCTGATCGCCATCTTGTATTCAGGGCAGTTTATTGGGGAAAAGGAAACATTAAAAGCAGGAAACACTCGACCGGAAGCTGGCCGCCATTTTAGGGAGAGAAAAAATACCAGGCATGTTGGAAGTACCAACGAATTATTATATTTTGGATGTAGATAGAGAATGTCGTTAGGATTAAAATTTCACATAAACATCGGCCCGCATATGAAGTGTTAATAAATCACCACCTTCAAAGATAAACCATTTGTAAATGCCTTGGCTGGCATAATGCACGCGCATTGGCAGTCGGCGAGTGAGCGTTGAGGCAAATGAACTGTTTGTCAAACCACCAAGTCTCACAATAAATAAGAATTCATTGCATTTTAGTATTGTTTGAATGAAATCGTGTCGTAAATGTGCGAATCCAGTGGAACCATGGGACTTTGATTTTGGGAAATATTTAGAGACTAAATTACGTGGAAAAGGAGGTAAATAAGAAAGAGCCAGGTCGGAAAGTCCTGGCTTTTCAGATCAACTCACAATTTTTGTTCGCTATTTGATATTGGATATATGGACTTATTTTATCTGTTTTCCACACTCGTACATATTTTTGTATTTTTGGTTTTATGTAATATCTTAAGATTTTTTCTTTTATCTTATTTATGTGTATGATCTGTGTTTATATTATTTATTTATACATGGTAAAAAGAACTAATCTAACGATGAAAGAAATAAAAATATAGATAAAGCCCAAACAATTACATGCAATCGTTCAATTCAGTAGTTGAGTAGATGAACGTGTCGGATTCCCATCGAGCGTCGTGGGTTCTATTCCTCTGCTGGCTAAGGCCTCCATCATTTCATAAAAAACATCTTCCGCTTATTATGATAGCAGTAGAAGTTTTTCAAAAATTGTCAGGTTATTCTTAACCCAGGAATGTTTGTTTTTCTTTTAAGATAACAAAAAACACGCCAAATGCTAGTTTGTAATTTGCCACATGAAAACGGGCGCTTCTACGACTCGTTTTTGTATACAACACCCCAGCTGTTGAATGATTTGCCAGGCACTGTGTTTCCTCCTTCCAATAATATACATCTCTTCAAGAGCCAGGTTCACTTTTTCCTTTCCTCAAAAATAACCTCCACACAGTATTTCCAAAGATAAGTGGAGTGGAGTAACTCCACAAGTTAAATATTTTAAGGAAATCCGTTTGTTAAAATAGGGGAATCCATCAAACAGACCGTCCGTTTCTGCGCAGAGTCTACAAAGGCTTTTCCAGTATTTTAGGGCTCCAGATCAGAAGTGGCTGTCAAACTCGACAGAAAATAGTTCTTGCGTAATCTAAGTGGCTGTCGAATCGGCGCTGTAAGCAGTCACTCATACATCTAACAAATGTGACACAAGGTATTTAACACCTGTAAAGACCACCATTCAGAATCGGGTTTGAACCCGCGGTTTTTGGATTCGTAGACGAGCGAGTCAGGTTATTCGTAACCCGGGGATGTTTGTTTTTCTTTAGAAAAAATCGATTCTGAATGGTAAAATTTCAACAAGGCACTACTGACTATGTCTTCTAACGCAGAAAAAGATGTGAAAATCTACTACATTTACTTGATTTTACGAGGTATGTCTTGTTTGCATTAAATTAACTCTTAATTGCACCATTATATTTACTTTGTTTGGCTGTGTTCCTCTGCGCGTTATGCGAAATATTTGGTAAATTCAAAATTAGGGTGTTTTTCTAAATTAGAATATCGGTGTGTTTCACCTTGGTTCTGGCTTAATGCTGTTGCCTAGCGACGCCACAACATGGAACAATCATTAATTCCGTTTTTTGGCAGGCATGAATCAAATAACACAAATTGGTGTTTTCTAGAAAACTGTAGCGGGTCATTGAACTTTGACAAAAAACCTAAGAACCTTTGAAACTGACTTTCATAATTATTGAATAGGAGATATTATTACCCATCAAACTGGTACACTCAGGATAAGTCTGTATTTTCTTTATTCCACAACCAATGTAAAGTGCCCTTGAAATGATTGAATCACTAAACTTCGCCGCATAAAGCTGACTATTTTTTATTATTATTATTAATTTATTTTTTTTTTCGAAAGAAGCAAAAACTTGGGGGTGTGACATTGTATATTAAATAAAACAATAAACTTTGTAAAACACCACTTCATTAGAGTTAATCACCAACCAGGTTTCGCTTTTCTCAAGCTTCTTCAGGGCTTTTACATCAATACGTTGATGTAGAAGCCCTGAAGAAGCTATTTTTAACTAAACTAACCATCACACCTTTACCCCGCAGGGATAAGCAGAGAAGACGGGCTGCCAAACAACTCGGTCTTGGCACACACTCCTTGCTTCATTCACATTCATGCATCGTCTCATACATGCTCTTCACATGGCCCGACTCAAGTATTTGATTCAGTTGACCGTGCCATATCTTACTCGGGTTCCCCGTCTTCTTCGTCTATTCACTTGCGCGTCAGATATTCTTTTCAAACTCTTTTCTTCGTTCATTTGCTCTACATGCCCAAACCATATAAGCGTACCTTTCTTGATTCTATTCATTAGGCTTACATCAGCTTTTTTATTTTTATATGAATACCGCACAAGAGTCTCAACTGCTCCCAACCGTCTAGAGCCAGTGAGACTATGGCATCCCCAAATAGGGCATGTTGTGAGGCTGAAGGTAGTGGGGAGGGGTAGGAGATTGGGAACAGGCAGGTTGGGAAGTACCTGGCTATTCAGATCTGGTCACTTAACACGGCTAAAGCCATTTCAAGCAACGTTTCGATTCTGAATGGTGGTCTTTTACCAGGGCTATATTCAAAATATCTACCACTCTGGAACGTGCTGCAAATATACTTTTTATTTTTTTCTATGATTTAAATGTGTTTGACACATATTTATTAAATAAAAGTTATTGGCGCACGCCGGATTTGAACTCGCGACCTTTGGATTCGTAGTCAAGCGTCTTACCACTCGACCGTGGAGGCCGTCAAATCTATACTATGTACTCTTTTCAGATTTCCACATTTTAAAGAAGGTCTGACATGGTTTTACCGCACACACGCCTCAGGGATCTTATTTCTACAGCATTCAGTATACTTTCATCCTTCCTCTGCCAGTTCTATGCCTCACTGCCATATATCAGGGTAGCTATAAGCACTCCATTGCGAACTGCTAGCTTTGCTTCTTTGGGCAAGTTTTTATTTGCACCAACAGCGTTCAGTCCTCCAGCAATTCCCCTTCTTTAATATCCTTATCATTCAATACAATACAATATCTTACGTCTCTCGTAAACATACTTCCCAAATAAACAAACTATTGGTATTAACGTTCTTAATTGAATTACTATACAACGTAATCATGCAAATTATTTCGTTGCAAGTCTACGGTTATTAAATTCAAAGGTTTCGATAGACCGAATCAAATAGTTGATAATAATATCAATCAAAGCTGACAGCAAACATACGTTCCAAGTTTCTTGTTCCATTCATGTTTCGACTGTCTTTTTATACCTCTTTCTCCGCTCCATTCTCCTGGTACGGTCTAATACAATTTACCGAAAGAATTGACTCAAAACAATGGAATCCATGGCGCCAGACCTAGACACAACTTATACGAGCGAATAATAGGAAACTAGTTTAGTTTTGATACACACGTCAAAAGAGACGTGGTGAGTAAATCGCGAAAAAGCGTAATCGGAATAAAATTTCAAACTTTTTTACGTGTGAGCGAGAATTAACAGTATTGTTTTTGCAGACATTAGCGATCTGACTAATCGTGTACAGAAGACGGCTTAGCGTATTAATACTATAATTCATATAAAATAATATATTTTTTTTTGCGGCACGTTCCAGAGTGGAACATACTAAGTATCGCCCTTTATCACCATTCAAAATAAAAACGTAGCCTAAAATAGCTTTGACCGTGTTTAGTGACCAGATTTGAATAGCCAGGTACTACTCAATCATCCTCTTCCCGTCTCCTTCCACTCCCCACTGCCCTCAGCCTCACGACATACCACAATTGGGGATGCCATAACTTAGCTGGCTCTAGACGGCTGGGTGCAGTTGGGACAGGTATTCACTCCTTGCTTCATTCACATTCATACATCGTCTCATACATACTCTTCAGTTGTTATGACTCTCAACACGGTCCGAATCAAGTATTCATCGGGCGTCCCCGACGTTTTCCTCCATTTACTTTCACGCCATATATTATTTTCACACTGCTTTCTTCGTTTATTTGCTCTACATGCCCAAACCATCTAAGCGTCCTTTTCCTAATCCTTTTCATTACGCTTACATTCTTTCCGGATTTCCGAATTTTCGACACGGTCATAATAATAATATTTGGATAATTTGTACAGCGCCGTTTTTGAGAAAAATCACCTCAAAACGTGGTTTTACCGCATATCCTCTTCGAGGATCTAATTTCTATAGCACTCAGTTCACTTCCATCCTTCCTCTGCCAGTTGTATGCCTCACAAACAAACAAACATAGGGATGAGTATTTCAATTCAGTTGTCGAGATAATCCAGGAACAATACGGACCCATGTGATGCAGGCTTTTGGCGCAAGTTGCATAACTTGTGAACCACCTTTACGATAATATTGCCGCGGGCTAGTTTTTTTCCCACGAGATCCGAGCAAGGGTCCGACTATTGTTTCGAAACGTCGGCAAGGCGATTAGCGCCGTACAGCCGGGTGTGCGCCGCGGCGGGGAGGCGAAATGCGACATGTGACGGAATCCCAACCATTGTTCCGCAGAACTGTTCAAATGTTAAAAGACGGAGAGTAATGCTAATGTGTTTCTGTCCGGACTTTGTTATTTATTTTTGACGTTAATGTGAAAGAGGCACAAAATAGAGAGTTTTTTCTGAGTCGGGCTTCCCACCCGGTTAGTCTTAGTTCGAACGATTTGAGGAGCTTGTTAAAAATGGGGTTACGGGATAATTGCAGGGAGAAGAGTGATATAACGAAGAGATTTGAAGAAAATTCTTCTGTTACGAGATTTTTTTACCACACCTTTTTGTCACTGTCTGCTTTTTAAAATTTTATTTCTTTAAATTGTATATATTTTGGAGACCAACAGCTTACATATAAATTAGGTAGAATATTACATGGGTATTATGAATATGACAATTCATAGGTTTCCACTTGGGTAACTATATATAAGTAAATGTTTCCTGTGGTGTTTTGTGCCAAGGGTTTTTTTTTTAAATATTTTATATATCTTCTAGAGCCAGTGAGACTATGGCCTCCCCGATCGGGGTATGTTGTGAGGTTGAAGGTAGTAGGGAGGGGAAAGAGATGGGGAAGAGGCAGGTTAGGTTAGGTTAGGTTAGGTTAGGTTGTCTTTCTAAAATGTAACGCAACATTTAAGGCTGACAAAGCCATTGTAATCACGAACTGTGGAGTTTTAAGTATCGAAGTGTAAAAAAATAGGATAAGATACCAAATTCATTATTACATATTTTTTAAATATTTTTTCATTTGAACCTAAGATTTTGAAGCTTTGAATGAATATTTAAACTCAAAAAGGTGAGGCTAATCGTAGTTTGGAGGGGAATGAAATGGGGAAAATAAAATTTGGGTCTTCAGACCTGGTCACTAAACACGGGTAAAGCCATTTTAAGCAACGTTTCGATCCTGAATGGTGGTCTTTCACCAGGGCGATACTTAAAAGTATCCACCACTCTGGACTATGCCGCAAATATACCACTTTTCTTTTTTTAATGAATTAAATGTTAAGAAACATATTGATTAAATACATTTTATTTTTATTTTTATTTTTTTTTTTTTTACATGAATACCGCACAAGAGTCTCAACTGCTCCCAACCGTCTAGAGCCAGTGAGACTATAGCATCCCCAAATTGGGTATGTTGTGAGGCTGAAGGTAGTGGGAAGGGGAAGGAGATCGGGAAGAGGAAGGTTGGGAAGTACCTGGCTATTCAGATCTGGTCACCAAACACGGCTTAAGCCATTTCAAGCAACGTTTCGATTCTGAATGGTGGTCTTTCACCAGGGCGATACTTAGAGTATCTACCACTCTGAAACGCGAAAAATTTTCGAACGCGACCCTTGGATTCGTAGGCGAGCTTCTCACTACTCAACCACGTATCGTTTTTTATTATCATTTGGTTATTTTGGCAAAATATTGTTTTTATAATATCATTGAACCTTTTCCATTAATTTTTAAAATTTCGTTTTTTACCTATATTGAAAAGAAAAAAAAAAGTAATATAATAACGTGTTTGTTTTTATAACCTCTATGTATCTTGCAATATAAAAAAAGCAAAACACTTTTTAAAAGATATTTTTTTTCGGCGTGTGAGCACTTACTTTAGTATTTGTGAATCTTAATACGGCAAAGTTTTCCTTTTATCAAAGCTGGAGAACAGTCGTTACAAATGTAAGGGTTCAACCGATAATTTTACGCAAATTGCAAATCAGAACATTGTGTAGTTTCTGCTCTATTGATTTACATTTATCCCACACCTAAGAGTGTTCGGTTCAATAAACCATAAGAGTAATGAAATAATCACAATTTTTTCTTTTTTTAAATGATTAATTTGTTGTCATTAACGGTACCTGATTAATTACGATCAATAACAGCTTGAATATATTTTAATGTTGAATAATATAATTCCTAATTGATATCTTCTTCTAATATATTCTTCACGCCAACGTAATCAACAATTTAGCATATTTTTTACAAGCAGAAGAATGTATTTTTACGATAGCGTTAAAAAACTACGACTGAACGTAAAATTGTGAATTTCATAGTATCAATGCCCAATTATATATTTTTCTTATAATATCTGCACCGACTTGAATATTGACCCTGAAAAGGAGGCTGTGCCATGGACCTTTTCTTCAGAATTGATTACACGACTTGAATTTTGAATGATTTGTTCTTAGAAAGGTTTTTTCCTCGTTCCGCCCGAAGGGAGGGTATCGATCAAAACCCAAGACCTGCTCAATATTGATGCATTTTTTATTCCTCATATATCTTACTCTTGGTTAGTAAACCTGAAAAAAATTACCATGTTAATGTTCTGGCCTACATTTGATATTCTGAGAAACGGATTAAGTCTAAATCGTGATGAATTCGTCTTACTTTAAACTTATCTGATGTTATTTAGAGAAATATAATTGATTTATTTTTACAAACATAAAATTTGATAAAAATTAAACAAGAACTTTCTTAAAGACAACATATATTTTTTTATGACCGACCGGTTTCGTTTAGCCTAAGCATAATCAGGGTAAAACATTAAACTTAAGATTCTTACGCCAAACAAAACCGGTCAGTCATAAAAAATAAAAGAAAATCTATGGTTATCTCACATACAAAGTAATAATTTAATTTCATCAAATATGTCAAACCACAAAGTGATTTCTTTGTACAAAAATATGAATAAAAAATAAAATATTTCAGTATTTCTGGAGGCATTGGGATATTGAAAAAATCAAAAGAATAAATTTCTGAAGCAGTAGGAACATTATGAAGGAACGGAATTATGAAGTAAAAGGTTCTAGAAAATCTGCCCGGAGACCATCAAACTATGGCATTTCCAATTGGGCTATTGTGAGACTGAAGAGAGTGACAAAAGGAAGGAAATAGGGAAAAGTTAAATCGGAAAGTACCTGACTATTCAGATTTGGTTACTAAACATGGCTAAAGCCCTTTCAAGCAACGTTGATTCTGAATGGAGGTATTTTTCTAGGCTAATACACGTTGACAATTAGTGTTCTATTTTTAATTTTTAAATTTGAAAAGGTACAACACAATAATCTCAACTTCCCAGAGACAATAGAACTATAGCATCCCCAATCGGGGTATGTTGTGAGGTTGAATGGAGTGTGGTGGGAAGGAGATTGGAAAATAAGAAGATACGGCTAAAGTTATTTCAAGCAGAGTTGTTATTTTTAATGGTGGTTTAACACCAGGGCGATACTGAGAGTATGTGCCACTAATTATTAATGTAGGCTGTCATTTTACAGATTGTGCCTTAACTGCAACCGAGTCCATAGCGAGCAACGATTCTTCCGCTTATATCGTTAGACATAAATCATGAATTTACGATCCCTATGTAATGTTTGAAAAAAAAACTCTAGATTAGTGAGTTTCGAAAGAAATAAAAACCATAGCAAGAACCAGAATCCATTTTTCCGGTAAAGCTAATAGGCTTTGCGATTTTCCCACAACATTCTTCTATAATAAGATCCTTTTAAAGGCGCAGTTTCCGGGTAAACCTACATGCTTACTATTTACACACGTAAAGCCGCGGCGGCGGAGTAATGCATTCAGTTTCCCAGGCTCGGGTGAGGTTTGATGCTTGCCCCATAGTTGATATCCTGCCCATAACGATGTACAACAATATTCGCCAGTGAAATAAATATTAATCATTTCGTCAACCGGAAACCAAATTTCAATTAAACACCTGGAACGTGTGATTTATTTGTCTACCTGCATCAGACAGTAGTAAATACTCTCAGTATCGCCCTGGTGAAATACTACAATTTAGTATCGAAAAGTGGTTTGGAATGGCTTTAGTGTTTGGTGACCAGATCTGGATAGCCAGATACTTACTCACCTTCCTCTTACCCATCTAATTCCCCCTCCCTACTACCTTCAATCTCACAGCATACTCTGATCCGGGATGCCATAGTCCCACTAGTAGTAGGGACTCTTGTGCGGTAATCATATAAAATAAATTTTAATAAAGACAGAAACATTTTCCAAAAAACGAGATAATATGCACATATTTCTGATATTATTTAATTCAGTATTGTGTCGAAAAGAGAGAAGAATACATTTTTAGTAGGTGAAAAGCTACAGTGCCCTTGAGGTGATTTTTCACGAAAACGGCGCCATACAAATTATCCAAATATTATGAATAATTAAGAATCTAAACTATATTTGAAATTGGTCTAGCTTTATTTAATAACCAGATATAAATAGTCAAATTCTTCCTACCAAATATATTTTCTTCCCATATTTTTCAACTGCGTCATAATATTGTCCACTTGGGGTGTCTTAGTCTCACTGGCTCCAAGAATTAGGAAGCTTGTGCATCTTTAAAATTTAAAACAAAAACTAACGGAGCAGTAAATCGTGCAACCGTTTTATGTGACTGTATTTGAATTGGGCACTCTTAACCATTTTTTTTTTTTTTGCTTGTTTGTCAAACTATCGTTCGAAAGCTCTCCAGCGTAGATGGATCGACAACAATTTCATGAAGCGTCTCTTACGCGTTGAAATCACAAATAGTAAAAAAACATATATTTAAAAAAATATGGATATAAGTTACTCTGTATAAGTTGAAATTTGACCACCTGATCGATCATATTTCTGCAACCACTTCCTCGACGTAGCATATTGCAAATGCGCGTCTGACTTGCGCATCAGGTAAATTTGCGACTTCCGGATCAGTGAATATCAATCAGAAGGACTAAAAAATGATTTCCTGTTTAGGCGGCCAGATGGAGCTGCCAGGATGTCTGAGAAGACTCTGAAGAGAGGTTCCCAAGAAAGAAACCTTTCCATTTGACTGCTTTGAAACAAATGTAAAAAAGAGAAACCATTTGACATGGTTTTTAACTTTTTTTCTGAAAGCATTGACAACTGTCTAATTGTTTGAATTATTTTTAAATAAGCAATCCTCTGAAAGTGTAATCGCTTGTTTATAGTAAAAAAATGTAGATCGTAGATGGTTTTAACAACAGCTATACTTTAAGGCGAAGGATTCGTAAAATTATTTTTGTGTTTCGTTAGAAGGGAGAAAGAAAAACTTTTTCCTTAAAATAAAGCACCCAATCTGCAAGGTTACTCAGATCTTCTTTGATGTGAAGTATAATGGCTTTAGCTGTGTTTAGGTGACCAGCTCTGAACAGCTTGGTACTTCTCAAATTTTCTCTTTCCAACTCTTTCTCCTCCCCACTAACTCCAGCCTCACAACAAAACCCAATTGGAAATGCTAAAGTCCTACTGGCTTTCAACGGTTGAGAGCAGTCGGGATTCTCGTGCGGTATTAACAAAAAAATCTCATTGTTGAAACACGAGCAAAATCGTGTCTGAAAATATTAAATAATGTCCTTCTTTTGTCCGTTCGATGCGTTTTGTTTTTAATTGCATTTAAAACTAACAACAATCGTTAAATATTTTAAGAGTCTTTGAGAAATATTATTTGTAACTCTGCAAAACGCCGTATCAAGAATAAATCAACATATTTATTTCGCCGCATAACGTCAATAGCACTGATCAAAAAATAATAAATAACTGTACAAGCTCCTCGAATGTAAGCAATGTATTATTATTCATCGATGAAATACCACACCTGATCGCTAGTAATATCGTCGGAATCGACGCCAATGAGTGATTTACTGAACGCTTTATTCATACAATATGCCGTACTGCCTTACCCTATAAATAATCTCACATGGGTGTGTCAAGTCAATCCGGTACCCCTGTACCTGCCTAGCTGCCTAGCTACCTACCTGGCTGCCTAGCTGCCTATCTTCCTACGAGTAAATATGCTCATAAGTATGTGTTTATAATTATGATATGCCCCGCTGACGGTTCATATTTTATTTGTAGCGGAGATTAAATATTATGGTTACTCCTACTGAAGCGAGTTCTTCATTTACGATACGTGTTTTGTTTGTACAGTGTGTAGATGTAAAGCGTGAAACTTGATTGATTAATAGGCTTGTCGGCAGAGCAACGTACCCTACCATCAGTATTAAAATACTTTGTGGAAATAGTTGTCAATGGCTAAGCGAAACGATAAAAAATACCTTCTAAGGATTGACAAGCTTGAATCTAATATCCGTTATATTTTGTATTAGAGCCATTGTCGTATAAAAGTAGAACTTGCGCTTAGTAACAATAGCCAAATAAATTACAAACTCATTTTAAAAATAAACAAAATAGGAATATTTATAAAATGTATTTTTAAGATATTCTTTTTAACACGTCTAATGCTGACACCGCGCGTCGCGCGTTGAAAGACGTGTGACCGGTATGCGCACAACGCGCAACGCGCATGATGCCGCCTCTTCGCTTTAAACCGATATTATTATATAAAACAGATGCAGCCATGTAATTTCGAGTCGTTCCACAGGGCACGGGAAACCAATCATGTTCGTCAGTTTGAATTGATCCGTAGTTCATACGGAATTAATATATACGAATTTTAGCTAGCAATAAACTTGAAAATCACTATTATTAAAAAACTTATTACGTATTATTTTTTGCACTGTTTAAGAACAGTAAAAGCAATAGTAATAATGAACTAAAATAATTCAAAATATTGACCCCCCAATGATAAATTTTTTTAATCAAATGTAGTTTTTTCCGCCCGGTGTGTCAGTTGATTTTACACTTTGGTATAAATAAAACATTCGTAATATGCAACAAAATATTTTCTTCTTGCTTATTTTTTCCTAGTTTATTGTACATATCAAAGCTCCAAAGCTCATTATGGACCTACAACTTTCAGATGGTCAGTCTATGAATTTTTTACGATAAAAATTTTTATGCACACAGGATATTCCATTTTGCAGTTATGATTTAATACCAAAAACGGAAATTTGAATAAATTTATAAATTTCGGAAATAAAAATACCAATCTGTTTAACTTAGATTTGTTATCTTTTCTGGAGTCACCTGTACTTGTAAAGTGTAACGTACGCAGGTTGTATAGTTGCGCGATGTACTATGTGTGCCGGTACCAGACAGGTAGGTCCCCTGCAATGAAAGTGAAGGTAGTGTCCTTATAGGGAGACAGGTGTGGCGGACAGAGTACCAGAGGTGGGCAAACGATAACAATTTCTGATGGATGGTAATCGCTGCTCAACTGCCTCTGATATACTGCACTATATTCTGCTGCAGCGTTTTTGTGTGCACTTGATTGTTACAATATTTTTCATTTATTGCTTATCTATGTAGATTTATTTTATGAGTGTAAATGTTATCTTTCAGTTGATTGATTAAGTATACGCTGAGTGCGAAAAAAAGGTTGTTTCAACATTCTTCTTAAGTCGTTGCTTAATTACTGAGAGTCGTGAGCCCTACTGCAACTACCCTGGTAAAGAAAGCTTCTTTGCTCTTTATATGACCATCTAAAAAAATCGTGAAAAAAGTGGGAATGCTGCCCTTGTTCTACCTGTATTTCAATGGAAGATGTTCAGAGGAACTTGCGTCATTGATCTCTTCGGCACCGGTGCATAACCGGGAAACTTGCAAAACACGCACCCAACATTCGTACGCGTTTGAAATTCGACGAATGAGAACAGGACGCTTTTACGACTCGCTCTTGTGTTCAACAGCTCGGCTGTGGAATAATTTGCCGGTCTCTGATACTTGTAAATTAAAGTTTACAAAGTATCTAATTATAACACACATTTTTTGTGTGTTACACACAACTTATAGACTACTTGATATTGCTGATGTATTTTAAATGATTTATACGGCCTATTGTAGAATTAATTACTGGCATAATTTTGATGGTTTCCGGCAGCGCATTATATTATTTCATTCCCTTATAAAGTAAACTATTTTGTGTGTTGGTTCTTTTATTTTTTGTATTTTTTTCCTCCTACAATATGGACTTCTTCAAGACCCACGTTCACTCTTTACTTTTCTCAAAAGATCTTCCACATCGCATTCTGAAATATGACATAGGCTCTGAGGGAAATTATTTTCCTCAAAGGCTTTCTGTGTGGATTTAATGTAATTTTTTAAAAATAATATAAAATTACATATAAATCAAACAATATTATATTACTCTTTGAGTATTAGCCAATTTGTCACGTTAATATTATAGTCGGTACCCTTGCCTTGGTAAGTTGACAACTATACAGGTATTATGACGTCACAACCTCTCCTGCGGAATAACCAGTTTTCCACAGATATAGAACTTGTCAATAATATTTCCAAGCCGCTCTTTTTTTATTCGAAGGACACCGGGAGCCGAGAGCCTCCGCCGGGGAGCCGCCCCACCCGCCCTTCAGGCAGACGTGCGGTTATTCCTGCAGCCAGCTTTAATAACAATTACCTGCAGTACCTACTTACTAGCTCACTACCTGTGCAGGTAGGACGTAGCACGTTCAATGGATTATTAGTTTTTTAATGCATTTTGAAGTGATTCTAAATTGGTCGTTTATAGGCTTTTTGAAATAAGGCTAAATTGAGAAGTTTTTTAATCCAATTTAGTAAATGCTTTTCTCTTAGTTAAGAATAAGAAAAAGTTTTTTTGTAAAAGAAACCTCTCAGTTTGAAAAAGGGAATCTTCGAAAGATAGTCTTTGAATGAGAGAATAGTTGGACTTATCATTGTGGAATATGTTAATTTTTTTCGACACTTGAGCAGTTCAACAGCAAAAAAAAAACCTCAAAATTCAATCTTGAGGATTTCAGAATTAAAGATGAAAGATTCTTAATAACCGACACATTAGTATTAACAAACATTTTTTTCAGAAATGGGTATTTGTATTTTGTTTTAAGTTGATTATTGAAACTCTATCTGTCATAGTGTCAACCGAACCTAGAGGTCAAGGGTTAAAATCCTGGCGTATGCAAATAAATGTTATTAAATTAATATGTGTTATTTTACATTAATTTAATATGAGATAATATTAGGTTTATTTGCGGCACGTTCTAGATCGGTAGATACTCCAAGTATCACCCTGGTGGAAGGCCACCATTCAGAATCGAAACCTGGCTTGAAATGGCTTTTGCCATGTTTGGTGACTAGATTTGAATAACCAGGTACTTATCAACATCCTTCTTCCCCATATCCTCCCCTTACCCACTAATTTCAGCCTCACAACATACCCCAATTGGGGATGCTATAATCTCACTGGCTCCAAAAGGTTTTGGAGCCAGCCTCTTGGCGGTATTCACTTAAAATATCTAAATAAATACAAAGTGGTAAATCGCGAATGGAACTGACTGTTTTTGTTTAAACTGGCTGAAATTTTACTTTAGAAGACAGATATTTACTGTTTTTTTTAAGTTTTTTTAATAGATGTTCTAATAATTAACCCCTCTAGGATCCATCCCCTCATCAACGACTACCGCTAGTTGAACCAGCAATAGTTGAAAGACAGTGTTTACAGTGAGATTATGGATGCATTATACAGGCTGCCAATCATGCCGATGATTGCTGGAGGCTCTTAGTTACCTTACCCAACTATTACTCGGCATCTGTTTAGCATCATATTATCTCGGCAAAGTGGTAAATTCTTTGTATCTGACAAATATATCATAAGTTAAGTACAAAAAAAGGGTTTATATGAAAACTTATTTACTTTTATCGATTTATTATAATACGAAATATTTAAAAATCAGACTAGTAAGAAACCACAGTCACTTGATATTTGTTGCGAGATGTTTCTTAATTAGATCTAAATATGTAGTCACGTATTTCTCCATTTTCCTCTTACCTTTAGAAGCCTTAAGGGGTGCCATTAAGCTACTGATTCTCGGTAGATGACATTATTAAATTTATTTTTTTGCATTAAAAAGCTCACACAGTTTTTTATTTTATTTTATTAAAAAAAAGACACCTTCCTGTACAATGACAGAAGATTTAACTAGTAGAAGAATTCAACCCGTAACGCTTGGGTAGGAATCCGATGCGTCAGTCCACCAGTTACTAACCGGTCAAGTTGATTTACTGATTTTACTATTTATAAGTAATTTTATATCGAAAGAGTAGTACGTGCGTACACCAATAGTGGATAAGTAATCATATATTGTTACATAATGCATTTTTTAAACACATTTCATAATAATGTTAAATAAATACAAGAAACGTGTTACTTATCTTCTTTGTGCAAAAATCTGTTGTTTCCAATTACAGTTTTCCGTTGCAAAAAAACAAATAAAAAGTGTAATATATAATAACCCTTCCACGAGGAATAAATCATATGAGGCGGTGCCTAAGGGCTATTTGAAGCAGGTAACTAAACTTATAGGTGTTTCAAGCCACCCAATAATGGAAGACCATGCAAGTTAATGGAAGAAAGAACTAATATGCAAAAATGATAAATTAGTCTACTATGGTGGACATCAGAGACATAAGACTGTAATGATAATCACTGACGTTTTAGTATTTTTTTTATTGAATTTAAATGATTACAGCTTAAAAAAATATTTACTGGAAACCTTAGACATTTTCTCAACTGCCCATGTAGAATATACAGAAAAATCATGTGCAGTATTGCTTGTATTAGAATGAAACAAAGTGACGTTTAGCGCCATGTCAGCTCAGTACTCCAAAATGGCACTAATCGTCACTTCGTAGCATTCTAATATGAGCAATACTACAGATGTATCTGTAAATTTTCAATGGGTATTTAAGAAAATGTATAAGGTTTCATAAGAATAAAAAATTTAAGCTATAATCTTATAAATTCTATGAAAAACAAACTAAAATGTCAGTGAAAGGTGCAGTTTGAAAACAAACAAAGGAATTTTTAACATTTTACGTAAACTTCCAGTATGCATTTCATAAAAGAATTTAAAAGATTAATGTTAAGGAATTGTGTTCACTGGAAACATTAGACATTTTCCTAGCTACCTATGTAGAATTTACAGATAAATCACTTGTAGCATTGCTTGTATTAGAAAGCCAAAAAGTGTTTATTTTTGGGTGCTGACCCTTGATTAAGTGTAAAAACAAACGTATGCGTGGATATGAATGAAAGCTCACAAAAAACGAGAAATCGTTTTCGCGCAGTCCAAAGAAAGTGATCAGAAACGCCGAGCTATTAAGTCTTCAAGCAGCCGATTCGCTGGCGGCTTATTATTTTAATGAAGTCGTCTTTGATGAAAAGCATAAATGCAGGTGGTCCGCGGCGCGGTCACCCACGGTGTCCCGGGTGTAATTGTGCGCGGTAGCCGCGCGGCGGCTTACCCCCGCGCCCGTCAGAGAAGCCACGCGAATGCCAGCATTCGCCGACCCTAGACGGCTCAACTAGTTATTAGTTATACCTGCAGATGAGGCAAAACGTCGAAAGAGGTTGGAAAAAGTCGGACGTAAGAACGCCTTAACTGAGCTTGTTGAACGTGCGGTTCGCGATTGGGTTTGGGTCTTGGAGTTATTGCTAATATTTTTACCCAACCTATACAAATTTGCGATAAATCACTCTCTGTATACCATTAGAGAGAAAGAGACAAGAAAAGTCGTCACATAATATCACAGCACTTCTAAGTATATAAGGATATTCTTCTTTCCGCGCTAACTTCACATCATCGAGTCGCATAAATTACGTCAACGGATTTTGATGTTATTTCCTATATTTGCATTGATTTAAAAAATTGCAGTTGTTATACAACTAAATCAAACATGATGGTGATATCTGCTATGCGTGAATGTTCAAATAGAACCAGAAAAAGATTGTAAAAAGTCACTTCTCAAAGGTATTTCAACAGTCTTAAATATTTTTGATCGAGCTTTAGAATTTTCACATTCTTAGAAAAACTTTCTATCATTAGTGTTTGTGTGATATTTTGACTTTATAAATCATTTCGATGGTGTATTGATATTGTTTTGTTTAGTGTGTCCAAATATTTTTATGGGTAATAAATAGGCTATCCAACAAATTTTAATATATCTTTGTCTCTTTCTATGGAGTCAGTATAAAGTCAACAATACTGACCACACTGTTTCGCAAAGGTGCTTTTCTGAGTCCTCCAAGGATTGGATCAAACTTAACAAAGTTCCCAATATTATTGCTAATATTAATCTTATCTTCTTGATAGCTCCCCTTATTGGAGGCTAACCATCATCATTTTTATTCTGAAGGCTGTAGCTTGGTAAACTGCAATATCAACTATAAAGCAGAATATTTAACGGCCTCCGCAGTCGAGTTGTTTTGTTTTAGTTGATAAAATACGTCATGACACATTTAATTGATATATATATATATTTGCGGCATATTGAAATGGCTTTGGTCGTGTTTGGTGACTTGATCTGAATAGCCAGGTGCTTCTTAATCTTCCTCTACCCCATCTCTTTACCCTCCCCACCACCTTTAGCCTCACTAAAATGCCTACCTTCAGACTCTTTAAATCTCTTATTTCACATTTAATTCAGATAATATATATTTGCGGCACGTTCCAGAGTGGTAGATACTCGTATTGCCCTGGTGAAAGACAATACTTCAGAATCAAAACTTTGCTTGAAATAGCTTCAGCCGTGTTTTGTGACTAGACCGGAATAGCCATACTTTCCAAATCTACTTCTTTTCCATCTCCTTCCCCTCTCGGCTCTCTTCAGCCTCACAACATACCCAATTGGGGACGCCATAATTCTACTGGCTCACGTCTTAAATATCTGTTTGTTTATCTTACTAAAAACTCTCGAACGGATAGCTTTAGCGTCATTTGTGATTTTTCGAATGTTTACAACTCTAGTAGTATCGGATAATAACTACTAGATTTCTTATAAAATAATGGTTTGATTTCACTAAAATCTGTGCAGTTCGCAAGGCATTTTTTCAAACATCCCCTTCCGAGTAACACAATAGCGGTGGACCCAGCAAAGCATGCGTGCTTAGAATAAGCCACAGGCTATAGAATAATAAGCTCACCTGAATAACTCGTAGAATAATGCCGGGTATATAAAAAATTGTCTACGAAAAGCGATGACGCCAGGCAGCTACTGTGCAAATCGATTGGCCAAGATAAATGGTCGAGCAGCAAAAAACCTACCTTCGGGAATAATCAATGAGTTCTTTTCTGCTAATTATTATGACAAATGTTTCTGTTGTGATGTGGTTTGCTTCTAGACAATACGTTTTACGTTAAGTACTCGGTGTAAAAACTTGTCTAACCTTGTTGATGTGTAAATTTAAAGATGTATTTTTATGAAGTGTTTGGCATTGTCTTTTCAAGAATGCATGAAAACTTTTTCTCTTTCAGTATGTACTAGATGTTTTTCCTGTTGACTTATTGATATTAAATTATTGTAAACTAACCAACTAACTAACCATCACGCCGTTTCATCGCAGAGGTAGGCAGAGACGACGGACCGCCATACAACTCTGTCTCGGCACACACCCTAATGTTATTCTTTTGATATGGTCTCACTCAATTATTTGATTCACTTGATCGTGTGTCTTTCTCGTGCGTCCCCAACTTCTACTTCCATTCACTTTCGTGTCATATATTCTTTTCACTCTCCTTTCTTCAATCATTCATTCTTCATGCCCAAACCATCTAAGCGTCCGTTTCTTGATCCAATTCATTACGCTTACATCAGCTTTGCATTCTTTCTGGATATCTACATCTGTAACACTGCTATACGTGGTTTTACCACACATACGCTTCAAGGATCTCATTTCTACAGCATTCAATCTATTTCATCCTGTCTTCTTCTATTTACTTTTGCGTCATGTATTATTTTCACACTCTTTTCTTCGTTCAATCGCTCTACATAACTAAACCATTTAAACATCCTTTTCTTGGTCCTATTCATTACGCTCACATCAGCCTTGCATTATTTCTGGATATCAGGGATTTTGTTTTTACAACATTCTGTCTACTTTCATCCTTCCTCTGCCAGTTACATGCCTCCCTTCCATACGTCAGGGTAGGTATAAGCACTTTAACAATTAAAAAGTTGTAATATTATAAATTTGAACAAAGCTTTTCTTGGCAAATATGCACATGGTTAAAGCACTTATTCTCTTGCAATAAACAAAAGAAAAACACCTAAAACAGGGTAAAACACATATCACACAAATATTAATCACTATTGAAAAAAACCGTCAGAAAATGCATGCATTATCTATATTTAAATTATTAGTAAATATGACAACAGGCGTGTGCTCAAGTTGATTTGGAATTTCAGAGAGAAATAATTGTGGAAATTTCATTAAACCAGTGGCAAGAAAACCTCTCCATGCTAGATTGGTTTGTGAGGCAAATGATTTTCTGTTGAACATTTTATTTTATAGACGAGGAAGAAGCAAAAACCGTTCGACAATATTTTTATTTGGAAAAATATTTTAAACGTAAAATAAGTTCCTTTCCCTCATCACATTCTCCAGCATGTGGATGCCATGGTCGCACTATTTTGGGTCGGATGAGACTTACAGTATCACATAAAAAAATATAAATAATCGTCATTATATACAATCAATTTAAAAATAATTTTAGCCTGTCATAAAAATGAAACAAAATCGTGATATTTACACCAGTATGATTAAATTTATTATTTTGATCGTGTTCCTTCATTGAAATAAAACTTTAACTTTCGATTTAAAAAAAATGAAGGTCCTGTTTGTTTTGATTTACAAAAAATAATACCTGCAAAAGCAAATAGTACAGAATTTTTTCATCGCTGCAATTATTATTTTGTTAGGTATATATTACCAAGCAATTTTACGAACTTTATCAACGGATCTAAAGTAAGTATTATGCCGTCAAGGTTCATAACAGGAACACAAAGAGTGGTTTGCCGACAAACAAAAACAAAAATGATTTGCCCGTAATAATAATGTCTCGTTGGTTGCGATGTTTTATTTTTCACGATGAACATTTTAGATATAATTTCCGGACGTTTGGTCTTTTTTCTTTGCAGACTGCAAATTACAATGATTTTCTTGGGTCTCCTGCGCTACGCCGCTGCTTGAGGATAATTTTCCTACTTTAAGCCAGTGATTTTACTCTTTTTTTCCCTTTTTAATCCCTTTTTATTGAACGTGCGTGTCTACCTGAGCGCTTTTACAAGCTATGTATTTGAATATATAAAAGCTTTGATAGAACCCACATATTTTAGCAAATAAGACATTATATTATTGGTAGATACTCTCAGTATCGCCCTTTTTTATAGCGAATACCGAACAAGAGTCCCAACTGCTCCCAACCGTCTTGAGCCCGTGAGACTATAGCATCCCTAATTGGGGCATGTTATGAAGTTGAAGGTAGTGGGGATGGAAGGAGATGAGGATGAGGAAGGTTGGGAAGTGCCTGGCTATTCAGATCTAATCACCAAACACGGCTAAAGTCATTTCAAGCAACGTTTCAATTCTGCATGGTGATCTTTTACCAGGGCAATACTCAGAGTTCTACCATTTTTATATGATTTAAAAGTGTTATGACACATATTAATGGAATAAAATTTTCTTGCGCCCGCCGGACATTTGCAATCGTTGCTTGAAACCGCTTTAGCCGTGTTTAGTGATCAGATCTGAATAGCTAGAAACTTCCCAATCTTCTTCTTTCCCATCTCCTTTAAATCCTTACTACCTGCAGCTCCACAACAGACCCTAATCGGGGTTACCATAGTCCCTCTGGCTTCAGACCGTTGGAGCAGTAGGAACTCTCAGGGTATTCACTCAAATAACAAAAAGCTTGACTGTTTTCAGATATTCTCTTTCTGGCACAAGTCAGAATGTTACGTGCGTTCTGACATTGCGTCATTCAAACAAAACTACGATAGATTATTTTTTACAGTATTGCCGCAATACGTTTTTTACCTTGACTGACATTACACGCACGATTCGTTTATTGCTGATGTGTTCAAGCTTACATACTGCACTAACCCACACTTGCCTTATGCCCAGTTATTATTCATTCGCAGTATAGTTTAAATATAATTACTAAGAACTTTTATTTATTTATGAAAATATATTTTTTAATTCTGAATACCATTATTTCCTAAACACGTATCTGAACGTAGCAATTTTGAAAAGTAAAAAATAAAGCCGTAAGCTTATTATATAGGCTTTTCAAAAAGAACTTCATGACTTATAATTTAATTCTGGTCACGGGTTCGAAATACAGTGCGCGCAAATTTATACTATTTTTGTTGTTGTGCGTTAATTAACATATAATATTTTTTGTATATAATATTTGCGGCACATTCCAGAGTAGTAGTTATAATATTATCGGCATCGTCTTAGTAAAGAATCGAAACATTACTTGAAATGGCTTTAACCGCGTTTTTTTTCTTTGAAGAAAGACAAACATTCCCGGATTATGAATAACCTGACAATATTTGAAAAACTCCTACTGCCATCATAATAAGCGGAAGATGATGCTTGCATAGTGATAGGGAGAACTAAGCTAGCAGAGAAATTGAACCTACGACTCACGGGTGGGAATCCCATGCGTTTGTCCACTCAGTTGCTAAGCGGTCTAAGTGAAT
Source organism: Drusus annulatus (assembly GCA_022651775.1). Classification (NCBI taxonomy): domain Eukaryota; kingdom Metazoa; phylum Arthropoda; class Insecta; order Trichoptera; family Limnephilidae; genus Drusus; species Drusus annulatus. The sequence goes on along the minus strand of JAGWCC010000043.1, from coordinate 107,012 downwards.
AGATCTGAATAGTCACACACTTCTTAATCTTTGTCATCTTTTTCCCTCGCAGCCTTCAGTATTCCAGCATATCCTTAGTTAAGGATACCATAGTACCACTGGTCCCAGACAGTTGAAACTCTTGTGCAAAAAATATTTTTACAAATCCTTATTTTTTTTCTCTGTGGTTGTTCAGATAACGTTTTACAAATTTATTTCAAATCAAGTATTTGTAGTTTTTATGTGTTAATAGAACATGTTAATTTACGACTTAAATAACCGTATCCTAATCGTATCTGTCGATCTCTGATGATTTTTTATTATTCATAATGATTGAATTAATCACCGATTGAAACGAAGAATGATCATATCACTTTCATATTTCATCTAACTGTCATCCTGTCCAGTCTAGGCATTTCCGCTGTAGTCAAAAATAACGAATTCAAAGCCTCAAACCTGCTTCTACTCATGTTGATTGAATCCGTCTAAAGTGTTTCAAGCCAAACTACTCATTTTCTTTGACAGATATTGACTTTGGTTAATTAAATGCTTGGATTGGCAGGTTGTTTATTGAATGAATTAAAGGTAGAGAATTTATTTTTGGTGTCGGCCGAAGTAAAGATTTTAAATTGAAATTGTTCGAATTTCAAGCGCTTTTATTGATTTTAATAAATATTTAATTTCCGTGTCGTGATTTCTGTTGTGTGGTTATAATTATTTTGGTAGATTAGTAAAGAAAACCGTAATTTTCTTAACTTAAAAGTTAGATTTATACCTAAGAAATTAATTGATTGTCGATAAAATGTCCGCAAGATAAATAATTAAATCTACGTTGCGCAATTCGTTGTCTTTTCCGTAAAGAATTTATAGGCGTTCACAAATATTTTAAGGCGGTATTATCATTCTCCTCTTGAACTTTATAATGTTAAACTTTCTGCTAAGAATAAGACAGAACGTTGGAAGTTCGATCCATATTTTTCCATTGTTTAGAAAGAACAACGATATGGATAGTTTTGAAATCTACTGAAGGCTATTTTTTCGATTTTTTAACGAACGCATAGAAAATATTTGTTTGAGTGTATTTGGACAAAGTTTGTCTACGCGACGAAATAAATAATATATGATGGCGAAAATGCAGCAAAAATATTTTTTTCGGATTCGTAATTTTTGTTGATGAAAAAAATTGAGATATGACGTGAAAGCGAATGGAAGAAGAAGTTGGAGACGCCCGAAGAAGACACATCACGATCAAGTGAATCAAATTCTTATAATGAAGAGTATGTATGAGGCGATGTATGACTGTGAATGAGGCAAGGAGTGTATGCCAAGACAGAGTTGTAGTTGTGTTTATTAGTGGTACAAGCGCCTTACAGAAGGCCGAGAAGATGTTAATGACGATGAGCGTCTTGGAGTTGTGGAAAAACAAATCATGGATTTTATTCTTTGATACATTTTTTTCAAGAGTAAAAAATCGAAGAACACACAAAAACGTGACTAACCTTTCCAGTTGTCAAAAACAAACCACTAATCCAAAATGGCTGATAATGCTAACATATGATAAATGTATATGTACTAACATAACAAAAAAAAAACGATAATCGAATGTACACAGCTCGCGAAAAGTCAAAATTCACCTTTTCTTTTGAGCAGGCCTCGTACATGTGTTATGCGATGCATTTTGGTTGTGTTTACTCAAGATTTAACCATAATAGTAATATTCGATTCGGCTAGTTTTGAACATTTTTTTTTCAATTTCAATAGTTATCCATTTGGAATCGCGTTTCCAAGTACTCATCTCTGCATAACTAATTTTTCACACAGATCAGTAGAATCGTGGCGAGGAAATGCTAATCAGTTGATAAATTGATCTCCGCCATGCATGATCTATCAAAGCCACCTCTGGTCTGAAGCCGGAGTACTGTTGGATGGAGTGATGTCGTATGGAATATTATTATCATAATTCTTCCATAAATACTGCGCCGCGCAACGCGATCGACTGATAAAGCTGGCGCGCTAAATAAAGCACTCTCAGAGTATAATGCTTTAGATGCATAACGTAGGCACGACGTGTTCAAATACTTCTAAAGTGAGAACTTCACAAACTCTGCTGTACGTAAAAAAAAACTACAAAACAATGTGCGTCATTGAACTCGTATGGCAATATATCGTCGCAGGAAAGGCAAAAACTGAAGCGCCACTCTGGAAAGCTTAGACCAAAGCATTTAAAGGTTTTTATTTGTTTTTTCAATACCTGAAAGGATTTGATAAAAAGTTAACTCACCTAACTCAACGTGTTCGCTTAGTTAACTGAAGCGACAAAAAGCTGAAAGTCCCAAACTTGTGTCGCTTGAGTCAAGCCTTCTCAAATGGTAAATTAATTTTAGATGGCTGAAAAGCCACAAAAGTCTTCAGAATCAAACAAAACTCAAAGCTTTCGATGCAGAAAAAAAAACTGATCAAAACCGAATGTCTAACTCATTTTTTACTAAAGTGTCGCTGAAGCCCTTTTGTCTTTTCAGCTAGGATATCTTTTTTTAAAAAGACAGACAAACATTCCCGGCTTACGAATAACCTGACAATATTTGAAAAACTCCTACTGCCATCATAATAAGCGGAAGATGTTGCTTGTGCAATGATAGAGGACTTAGCCAGCAGAGGAATTGGACGTACAACGCTCCTTTGGGAATCCAACGCGTTTGTCCATTCAGCTACCGACCGGTCAAAGAATATTGTAAGAAGATTTACACGCGGAGAAAAGCTGATGGCCCAGTGTCTAGAATAATCGCCCGTAAAACAGAGGGTCTCAAGTTCAAATTCAGATGGCGGCAGTAACTGTTTTTTTTGTGTAATTTTCGAATGCTTTTTATAAAAATTGTTCCGATATAAATAATAAAACTTCAGTGAAACGTAATTACCCTCACACACCTGTATATTTATCATATAGGTTTGTCTGTCCCTTGTCAATCTATTTTCAGTCCGTGGCTTTGGAATATTTCCAATACTACTTATTAAAATTTAACTAAATTATTGTTAAATATAAAGTCAAGGGCGTTCAAATATAAAAACATATTTAAGTTTCAAAACACAGCGATATTTTTTAGAATCGGGTTAGTATTTTAACCATTATAAAATTTTACACTTGAGGTTAACTATGTAAGATTTGTTGTTTAAGTTATTAAAATAGCATAATTATTTTTAATGTCGATTCTAGAGTAGGCTGGGAGTTACGTGAAGCCGTGATTCAGTCAAATGAATTCTGATTTTGCCTGCGTCAGAAAAATATTGCAGAGAGGAAATTTGTACGGTTAGATTAACAGTGAATAAATAATTCATGGATCAAAACTCATAATTTTCACCAACAAGAACCATTAATGTCTCCCCTTGAACGTGGTATTTAAACGTTAAATCTATGCGTCGTAAAGTTAAATGAATGCTCATTGTTCTCGCCACTGTAAATCAATGCTGGAGTAAATTACAAATATTTCTAGATTCAATCTGTTCATTTTTGAAGATTTAATTCAAAGCTGAGTTTCTTTGGCTGAACTTACGATCACAAAGACGTATAATTAATTGTAATAAAACTACCAAACTACTCTACGGGTAGGGTTTATTGAATATATTTTTGACAACCTAAAATTATTCAGAGTTTTTGGTATAAATATTCAATATTTCATGACGTAAATTTTTTTTATTCCGTAAAATTATACAGTTAAAAGCTTCCATAGTGTTCCAGAATAAAAAAGATGAATGGTCAGATTTTTTTTTTTATCAAACAATTCAAATTTTTATTATTTAACATTAATAAATTCAGGTTTTTTTCGTTTTGTAAGAATTTTGCTTTTTTATATTCAAATTCTGAGTAGAATAAAAAAAACTAGAAATATCATTTAACGTTTAATTTTCAATTAGCTAGATATTTAAAGTTTGCATAGAAATATTTTCTTTGAGAGATAGCACCCAAAAATACAAACTTTTTGGCTTCCTAGTACAAGCAAAACCACAAATTATTATTATTTGTTAATTCTATACGGGTAGTTAGACAAATGTCAAAGGTTTCCGAATACAATTATCAAACAGTAATCTTGTCAACTCTTTATAAAATGCTAACTGGAATTTCAAATAAAACATTCAAAAACACCTTTACTGGTTTTTAAACAGCACCTTTAACCGTCATTTTGGTTTGTTTTTCATAGGATTTAAAGGATTACAGAAAAAAAAATCAGATAAATTATTAGTAGTATTGCTTCTATTAGAATGCTACAAAGTAACGTTTTGTGTCATCTTGAGTGCTGACCCTTAATATCTGAAAACTGTTAGTTCTTTACCGTTGAGGTGCTTCAAAGAAGTTGTATTAAATAAAGCGATAAATAACACATAAAATGCACAATAAAACACACCATAATAATAAATATATTTTATTTACAATATTTACACTACGTTCAACAATAAAAATAAAATATATCATTTTATGTATTCAATCACAGTTCTTGGATATTTTATTACTTTGGCATCAATCGTCGTTTTTGAACATTTATTATGATTTTATGATTAAATTAATTGTTTTCTAATATGTTTTTTAAAGACATAATTTTCAAACTCTTAGTTTAATATTTATTTATTGATGACAGAATAACATTTTTCAAACAGATAGTACTGAGAAAATATTAATGTATTTCATCGGTTTGAAATACTTAAAAATATTTATTATATTAGGTCATCTGACTTATTAAGACCACGTAAATCAGGCAGGTTAAAACCTTATTTAGGAAATATCTTTTTTACATGTGTCAGTCGCAAAGTTTTTCAGTACACAAGAGTTAGAGAGAGAAAAATGTTAATTTCTATTAAAAATATTTGTTTTAGCACATTTTTTTCTTCCTTTACCCTTTTCAGTGGAACAGAATTATGTGTTGTTTTTGAGCGATTTGAATTTGCCAAGAATGCGTTTACTAGTATTTATTTTAGAAACACTACAGTTCCGTCGTTTTAGAAGCTAAAAAACACTTTTTTAATGATCACTTTCTTGTAGTGGGATAGTGTTCATCGTAAAAAGCTTAAAATTGTCAATAAAGTGATTTGGTGCCATGGGTTATATACAGTTCAAACGTGAAACAAGCGTGCCATCTATCTTTTCTGCAGTCTGTGTACTACTCACTGTCCCAAAGTCCCCCGTCGGTCAACAGTGTCAGGCGCCCCTCGCCAGCCAACAACGTCCAGTGAACCATGTCAGGCGGGGCGGAGGGTGCAGCCTGCAGGAGTGGTCTGCTCGGCGGCTGCTTACAGACTGAACTCGGGCTGTTGTGTGGCGCACCAACCCCCCGACGGAATGATATTAAGGGTGTTGCCAGGGTTGAGAAATCTACACGACTTAAGGAAAAATGCTTAAAAAACCTTTTTTTTCCGGCTAGAGTCTATTTAGATTTATAAAATAACGCCGCAAAATTATTTTTCTTTTGAAAAAAAGAAAAAAAAACCGGATTGACAAATAACTTGACAATATTTAAATTACTCCTCTGCTACCTATAATTATAAGAACTAGGCTAGCAGAGGACTAAACCCGCGACGCCTGGGTAGGAGCCTGATAAATCAAGGAATTTCTACCAAGATAGAATTGAAAGTGTTTGCCTCAACAGTCATCATCACTTGAATAAAAAAAATAGATATCTCGTTTTGAATATGTTTTTATAACGTATTTGTTTTACATACCGATTTATTCCACTTATTTTGATATTTTTTTCTTATTGAAACCATCAATATTATCGTTTTTTGTCGGACAATTGGATATCATGAAGCTAGGAAAAGACATGAAAAACATTACAAGATGAAAATATGAACGTTTTATGAGACATTTTAAACAGAAGAGGCCAATTTCACTACCATTGCATCAAAGAAAAACGCTGTTTTAATAAGTTAATTTGTAGGTTACAATAAGTGTACACAAATTATTCATAAGAACGAAAAACATGTACTTAAAACCTTTATGTTATTTAAATAAGTATTCATTCTATGACTTGTGAGCCCACACCGTGTTTCCCACTATTGATTACTTTATTTAATTACTCCTTTCATAACACTAGCATTATTTCAAAACAGCGTCCAAAGACACTATCTGTTACGTAAACATAATTTTCTCATATGTAACAAAACATAAAGGAAAATATGTTTAAAAAACACATAAACGCAAAGTCTCAGCGTGAGAAAATAGTGCGTGGGACAAACGAGTGTATTATGGGTTTACCTTGGCACACATTTTAAAGTATGCAATCATTTTTATTTTAAATTACACATCAGAACCAATCCCATCACAGAAATTAAAACCCGTTGAGCTTTAACGTAAAAAATAAACGATTAAAAAAATACGCATTTTTATGACCTGTTGACGACAAATATGTGCTATCACATCTGTTAAGTATTTTTTTTTAATGGATTTTTGTTAGGTTATTTAAAAATAAAAATTCATTTGACTACATCAAATAAAGCTTGGCTTAAGTGTCAGCACCCAAAAATAGATACTCTTTGAATTTATTGTATAAGTAATACTACAAATGATTCATCTGTTAATTCTATATGGGTAGTTAGACAAATGTCTGAGGTTTCCAGTGAATATTAAAACATAATATTTATTACATAGTAATCTTTTAATTTTTTATAAAAAGCGTATTTTAGATAAAACGTTCAAAAATACTTTCTGGTTTCAAAACTGCACCTTTTACCGACATTTTACAATGTTTTTCATAGAATTTAAGAGATTAGAGTTGTAAAATTGTATTCACTGTGAACCTCAGACATTTTTCTAATTACCCATACAAAATTTGCAAATAAATCATTGTAATATTGCTTCTATTTAAAAGCTACAAAGTATCGTTTAGTGTCATCTTGAGTGGTGACCCTTAAGGTGGAAAATCATTATTTTTTATATGAATACCGCACAAGAGTCTCAACTGCTCCCATCCGTCTAGAGCCAGTGAGACTATGGCATCCCCAATAGTAGTATATTGTGAGGTTGAAGGTAGTGTGGAGGGGAAGGGGATCGGGAAGAGGAAGATTGTAAAGTACCTGGCTATTCAGATCAGGTCACCAAACACGGCTTAAGCCATTTCAAGCAACGTTTCGATTCTGAACGGTGGTCTTTCACCAGGGTCATACTTAGAGTATCTACCACTCTGGAACGTGCCGCAAATATACTTTTTATTATTTTGATATGAATTAAATGTGTTATGACACATATTAATTAAATAAAAGGTGTTGGCGCACGCCGGGTTTGAACCCGCGACCTTTATATTCGTAGTCGAGCGTCTTACCACTCGACCATGGAGGCCGTCAAATCATTATTTCGATTATTGATTCCTGATCATGAGCTTCATTCGCACAGATGTAAAAAAATGCTGGCGAAGGTTTTTGAAGCGAGTTTTTTTTTTTGCTGTAAGCGTTCTGGGACGTTCTTTTGACATTGGTTTTTGAGCTGAAGAACTGTGGAAAACTAGGAACAACAGGAAAAAACACGGTAAATTTTTTGTTTGTTTCAAAACGTTAAGATCTTTATGTTTTAATCATTAATTAGATATGTCTACGACAGGCTTTGACCTGAAGTTAGTTTTATACATTTCCACAAGGTTCAATTTGTAACTTCAGCTTATATTTCGTGTTTTAGTCACCTAGGCACTAAACCGCTTAGCAAAAGCTCTAGGCCACGACTTGGTTGGTACAAATCGGATCAGCCTGAAAGACTTATTGTGGGATTGAATACAAATATTTCACAGCCAAGCCTTATCTCAACTTTAGCAAGCTTCTACTGGAACTTAAGATTTTTTGTGTTTTAGCATATCGTCGCTGGAAAGGCAAAATAGCTTCAGCGACACTCTGGTCAAAAAATGAGTAAAATATGCAGTTTTGATCAGTTTCCTTTTCTGCATCCGAAGCTCCGACTCTCTTTTGATTCTGAAGGCTTTTGTGACCCTTAAGCTATCAAAAATATATTTTCCATTTGGGAGAAGGCTTAACATATATATTTTTTTTAATTTGTCGCTTCAGGTAACTCAGTGAGAGCATCGAGTTACCAGCCTAAATTTTTTTTCAAAAATCCAACCAGGTACAGAAGGCTTAATTTAATTTATTTTTTTCCCCTAAATGGAGCTTCAGCCTTTTTGCTTTTCCGGCGACAATATTTTCCTGCGACCGGGTGACCTGCATAACTTTTGTGCCATATATAATAGCGAGAATAAAGACCCGTGAAAATTTTATCACAAATATAAATGTTTTTTTCAATGACGAGTCGTATCGCTCAATTGTTTTTTTTTTACATTATTATAGGAAAATATGATTCGATCACTGGCAACACCACTGTTTGTTGAAATGGGGTGCCGCGCATGCGCCCGGGGGCCAAGTTATTGATCTCCCCAAGCGGCGGTTCCGTGATCTAAACACGCCCCTGCCGAAATGACAGGTAAGGGCGGGATACGAAAGAGCCTGATATGACTTTAAAAAAAAATATGTTATGCAAAATTTACTAAAAAAAATACATAAGATAGGTGTTTAGCGATAAAAATTGCAATTCTGACAGAAAGTTAGAAAGATAGGAATGAAATTTTTTTTGACGATCTCTACGTTTGGAGTTAAGTTTGCAGAATTTTTCCTTAGAGACATATCTAGCAAGGAAAAATATTGTAATGAGTGAGAAAATAAAATAATGTACGATTATCTTTTAAAAAGCACTTATTTTATAATAACATCTGACAAGATTACGTAAAAAATATACCTAAATTTTCTTTTGACTCTTGAAAACCTGCATTTTTCTTCATTCCGTTCTTCCTTTTGCACCCACATTTATCGAAATATCCTTCTTTTAAGGTTTCTTTACCTGAAAGTAAAAATAGAACGTACGTTCCAAAGGAGGTGACGTAGTTATTCCATTAGATTAAGCTTGTAAAAGCGTTTTCATGACACAAACTTAGGTCATTTGTTTTTGTTAATACTTACAGATAAGTATATTTATAATATTTTGGCAATCTTTATCTAAGATATCACACATCATTTTTGTTTGGGGTGACTTAAAGGTGTGTTAAAAACTGTAATGATTCGTAGTCTGTTTATAAATGCTTTTAAAAATAGGTAAAACAAATTATGTTTGCAATTGACAGTGTGTACAATATCATTATTTTACCTTTCGAATAGTTTATTTTGTGACATAATTGATTAAAAATCATATAATAACATCGTATTATTGATTTACGATTCAAATGTTGGTTTTTGTCATTTATCCAAGTGTTATATATTATAAATACAGTTTTGACTTTGGAGTAAGAAAATACATAGAAAGGTACCTTTGCGGAAAAGTGTAGTCAGTATTGTTGACTTTATACTGACTCGATAGAAAGAGACAAAGATATGTTAAAGGAAGTCGGACAGTCGATCAGTTACCGCCCACACGAGCTAACGGGCCAACACTAATAACAGAAGGTTTGCCTAAAGAATGATGGAAGCTTTTTGTTTATTTTATGTCTTTATGCCATTAAAAATGAGAAAATTCTCAAGTTCGGTAAAAAATATTTAAAACTGTTGAAATATAACATTCACGCATATCTCCATTATGATTGATTTTTTTGTATAATCACTGCAAGTATTTTAATCAACACAAAAATAGGAAATAACCTCAAAATTCGTTGACGTAAGTTATACGACTCGATGGTGTGAAGTGAGCGCGGACAGAGAACATTTTTACATACTTAGAAGTGCTGCAATATTATGTGCCGATTTTCTTGTCTCTTTCTATCTCATGGTATACGACGTAAAACCCGGAGAAAGTGATTTATCATAAATTTGTATTGGTTGGGTAAACATATTTAGCTCTCTCCCCATACATATTATTACTCTGAGGTTTTGATGGTCGATCGGTTTAACCGTTAATGCCAGATAGCACTAGTAAAAAACGGATAAATGCTAAATTATATTTGTAAGGGACACTAATTGGTACTCGGAACTCTTATGAAACAATGATTAATTCGCCAGTTTCTTTTTATGTTTTGAGAAATGGTTGTCCTTATCAGCCCTCCGCTAGTTTTGGCCAGGCGCCACGGGTTATGAGCGCGATAAATGAGGGTTGCCAGAAAATCGCTACAAAATGAGGGGGGCTCTAAAAGTTCAGGCGAAATTGAATTAATTATTATCGTATGGAAATTACGCCGCTCTAATGTGAAGCTGAAATTAACATATAAAATAAAATCAACGAATAAATCATTTATTCACGGGGTCCGCTTGCATTAAAATGTGTTCAAGGTATCGATGATTTTAAATAGTTTGGGCATGTAGAGCGGAAGAACGAAGAAAGGAGTATAAGATGAATATATAACGTGAAAAGTAGAAATTAGATCCCCGAGACGTATGTGCGGTAAAACCACGTATGACCGTGTTAAAAATGTGAATATCCAAAAAGAATGCAAGGCTGATGTAAGCGCAATGAATAGAATTATGGAAGGGATGCTCAGATGGTTTGGGCATGTATAGCAATTGAACGAAGAAAGGAGAGTTACAATAATATATGACGCGAAAGTAAATGGAAGAAGAAGTCGGGGACGCCCGAGAAAAACATGGCACGATCAAGTGAATCAAATACTTGACTCCGGTCATGCCAAGAGTCAGAAAAAAGAAGAGTATGTATAAGACGATGTATGAATGTGAATGAAGCAAGGAGTATGTGCTTAGACAGAGTCGTATGGCATCCCATCATCTTTGCCTACTTAGGCGGGGAAACAGCGTGATGGTTAGTTAGTTTTTAGTATAAATTAAAATGACGAATATCTTGATTATTAAATCGTATAAAAAATATGTTATTTAATTTTATAAAATACTACGTAGGTATATGATTTTTAGCGAAATGTTTCAAAACCATTTAAAAAAATAATATTTTGTTCTGTGAAAAGCTCTGTCTCACTAAAAGCTCGTTAACAGAAAGAAATAGGATAGTCGAATTTGCTCAGATATTTTTATCAGGAATGTACCAGCCAACGCAAATTTTGTTATGCAATGTAATTTGCACTACATGTTATGGAGCTTTAGGGTGTTAATTTATTTGTAAGAACATACGACCATTTGTCAATACTGTTTTCCGTACTTTTAGATCAAAATCTTGCATTAAAAAATTCAATATTTAACTATATTTACAACAATATTAACAAAAAACTGATTTGTAATTAGAATATGTAAAGCGTTTGACAAATTTACAAAAAACAATGGAGCTTTTTTGCTACATTTATTTATTTCGACAAAAATTTAATTTATGTGGTGAATAGTTACAAACTTCTAAAGTACATTAAAAATTGCATCGTTTCAATGAAAAAAACAGCGCCAGTAAAAAACATAATACGTCATAATAAAATAAAAAAAACCCCATAAACTTTGACTCGCGTATAAAACTCAAGGAATGGTAGCAATACTACCTCCCGTTAAAACTAATCTCTTGCACGCAAAAACCTCATCATTACACAACACCCGCTCAGTAAACTACGTCTATATACGTCACACCACCTCGCTGACGTGTATATACGGCTTTATGGTAATTTTACACTCAATCAATGTGGGGAGTCCAGTTCAACAGAAAAAAAACTCACCGCAAGAGAAAACGCTTTCGGTTTAACTCAGGTACCTATTACGCTATTACTGCGAAGTTATTTGCATATAATATAGTGTTGTGTTGTTGAGTAAAAAACTGCGACGGTAAACTGTACTTTTATAATATAGGTTTACGTTGCAAGAAACTTTTGTCCAGAGATGGAGAAAATTTTCAGAGATCAGTTAAAGAATCAAAAATATCATAAGCTTTATAGATTTTTTCTTTAAATTATAACTAGTCAACTAACAATAGGTAAAATCGAAATTGATAATCTTAAGAGCTGTCTATTTTTAAGCAATTGTTTCTAGAAATTGAAATTGGAAATTATATTTCTAACTAAAAAAATAATCAAATGAAAGATACAAATGTGGGTTAAATCAATTTAACCGCCCTTCCTTTAGGTTATTTGAGTGAGGTTGGAGGTAGTG